>OX387393.1:7755375-9083451 GCA_947563765.1 Anarsia innoxiella
CATTGCCATAAAATAAAACTGATGAAAATCTCTTTTGAATGCGAGCTCTCTAAGAAAATTTTTACCACATATGGTGAATTTAAAAAGGGAAGGGTTTGACCTTCTCTTAAAGGTGATACATTCAGCAATTGAGAGTGTGGAATCCACTGAAGTACCTGAAGAAGCTGAAAAAGTGCGAGCAGCAGACGTTGAACCAATGAGTGTATACTGGGAAAAAGACAAGGAAGAACTTAGACAGAAGAACGTTCCTTTTATTGATGTGTTTTTAAAAAACAAGGGTCTGGAACGAATACCAGACTCAACTGCAAAACCAATCCCAGAAACACCATACGACTTTAAAAAACTAAGTTCAGTGTACTTGCCTGAGTTTATAAACAAAGTTGATGAACATTTTAAACCAACTGCTTCTCCACCATTAATACCAGGTACAGTGATAGTTTAAATATTAATAGGTGCAATAATCAATCCATCGAAGACACACAGATTCATATATTGAACTGGGTGCATGCTGTTGACCGAAGCTTACTAACATTGGGTTAAGTTTATCGACTAATTAAGGTTTCTATTACTTTTTGTGATGTATTTATG
Organism: Anarsia innoxiella; assembly: GCA_947563765.1. NCBI lineage: Eukaryota > Metazoa > Arthropoda > Insecta > Lepidoptera > Gelechiidae > Anarsia > Anarsia innoxiella. The sequence continues at coordinate 7,755,964 of OX387393.1, forward strand.
TTAAAGACTGCATCAAAGCCAATGTAACTGTTTGTTAACAATCATAATACGACAATGTAGTCATTATGTATTATGTAAAATACCTTTTGTACCGAGTGCTTTATGTGGGAATGAAATGAAATAATAATTACAATGACAAAAGGGATGACAATCAGCAGAATCGCTTTACAATTCACTTTATTCAAATTTTCAATACTTCTGGCATACCTTTAAACCTATCTACAATTCGCATCCTTATCATGATCGTTTTTTTATGTTCTATTTTTATTTTCGCGTTCGGCGTTTCCAAGGAACTTTAAAAATTAAAAGTAACCCGAGAGTTAGAAGTAGGTTAAATCATTTCAGTGTTTGGCACGTTCCAATGACTCTAGCCGTAAATAGAATGTCTAATCTAATGCAGTCCGGTTAGAACGCCTACGCGAAATAAGACTTCATTATTTGTCACTTGTATTTCAGCTAAGTGATCATATACTAAGTAGTTGTCATGTTTTACGTACATTACGGACATTGTGGCGTCAAAAGCATTGTCAACATTTGTTTTCTCAGCTTGGGCACACCCATTTACAGTGAACTTATCCGTATACTTCGAGTTAGTAAATATTTGCTTAATTCCCAACATAACAAACTTATTTAGTATGAATATTTTAGTAATTTTAACGCGATGTTAATTTAGGTACAGGTTGCGAATCGTTTTCTTTAATTACCGAATCAAACATTAATGACTACATACCGTTTCTATTGACGCCGCTTTTCGTTCATACAATTCCTGTGTTACCCAACTACTTTGGTGGTGGCAGGGTGAAGGTAACCGTCGCAGACTTTGTGAATAACAAGTTTTCATGTTAACAATAGCTTGTTGAAAATGTTCTTTGATCTTTGCAGCATGTTGTCTTAGTTTAAGAAAGTATAAATGGACATTTCATATATTACAGTTCATATTTCCTCAGTTGCTCAAAAATCAAAGAACAAGATCCAATAGAATGCGCGGATAGTGCGTAACGTATGTTCCTTTTGCTCATTCCAGGTGTAACTGAAGGTGCAGCAAAACCAGGAACAGGAGTCTCATCCAGCGGGCGTGATGCCGGTGTCGTAGCCGGCATCGTCGTCGCTGTAATATCCGGAGTTATCATCTTAGGCGCTTTGGTAAGCCTTTCATTCTTTAAACATTAATCGTGCTCTACATTTGTTATGTCTGTCATAATCTCCGTAAGAATAGCGCGTGAATAAACTGCAACCACCTGCAACGCTCTGTAGATATAAAGTATTCAAGTAAAGAGAAAAAACTATTTGCAATTGCAACGGTAATAATATTTAATGTTCGTATTACACTTTGCTTCTGCCGCTAGTTGCGTAACGATGAATCGTTACAACTACTATGTTCATAATAAACTAATTTTATGTATAAAAACAGAATGTTGTACTTTGCTTACAATAACATGTAAGTAGAACGACTCAAATCTCTATTGTCCTTGCGTTGTTTCATGTATCAATGTTCTTTCTTTCGTCTCGTATGACATTTAATAGTGCTAAGAAATGAGGTCACTTTGTTATGGTAACCAGCAAAGATTTCCAAGAAGTTCCTACTAAGCAAGTTAAAAAAGCGTTCATCAAATGTTTTTGTATTGACTTGTGCTAAAACAACGAGTCATGCCTGTTTGCTGTTAATTAGAATGAATAATTAAAGAGTGCGATACTTACATTTTATGTAAAGTGTAACGCTTTGCAACAAATTGGAAGGATAATGGAAAAATGTATCTATGTTTGTAAAAGGACGTGGCAAATATTTGTATAGCTATAGGTACCAAATTTTATGGAAGAACCTTGAGTAGATAGCGCTGCAATTTGATTGATTATAGCGATTATTAACGCAAATTACACGCAATATATACTTGAGCTGCGTAGTAAATTAGCCAAAAATATTACCGTCATTAAATACTTTTCTCGATTAAATCGCCAATTGATAAAATTGATTTCGTCAATTCCCTAATGGTATTTGATTACATCAATGCCCAGCAATCGCCTCAATTGACGTCAATTGGTGGAAATTACTGAGAACTTGCACATCGATTTTATGAACTTTAAAATAGTAAATGTTACGATACGAGGACGTCGTTATTTAGCCATTAACAATATCCTGTAAAAATTAATAGATATGTAGGTATTTATATACCTGATTAGATGTTAAGTAAAATTAGATTCACTATAGTCTCATAGAGGTTCTAAAGTTCATCTAATACCTACTACAAGAGCTAAGATATTCGCGCTGTTCTACCCTTATTTCACAATGAAACATGTTGTTGTTTATTTATCAACTAAGCTTAATGAAAAATCTATTACAGATCGCGGTGGTGATGTACCGACACTACGTCCATCGCAACGTCACGTCTATGAACTTCGACAACCCCGTGTACCGCAAAACTACGGAGGACCAATTCGCGTTGGAGAAGAATGGGTACGCGCCCGGAAGCAAACTTTACCCCAGCACTGTGGGCGAAGAGGTAAGAGCTCTCACAGCCATGGAGTGTACACTCAATATACAAAACAGTCTAAGATAAGGCGCGTAAAAGCTAAAACTACAAAAAGAAATGGCGACATCTAGTATAAGTGTGTGTTTAAGTCAATGAATGACCCAATTAAGTATCTACCTACTAAATATTTGAACCAAATTGTGAACCACCAAGAAAAATTGGTTTGTCAAATCTCTCCCGATTTTCGATGTACAATGAACAATTTTAAGACCCCAAAATCAAATGGCCAAATTATAGAATTGTAAATAACAAGTTTAAAATAGACATTAAGCAGATTTGTATTAAGATCATCTGCCCAAAACATTTTAAAATTTGATGTATTTAGAATTATATTTAGTAGGTCTAGGACTCGTTATAAGGAATTTATAGAAGATATTTTCGTTTAGATATAAGATTCAGGCAATTTAAATGTGCCAACATTTTTACCGCATCAGTATTAAATGATAGTTGCCAAATTATTGAATATAAATGGTAGGTGTATAATGCTGTAAATAGTCCCTTTGAATTAGCAAGGTAATGTTATTTGATATTCTGCCTGTTGCTTACAATTGTACTGCCGAAAACATTTATTTTTCATGCATTAACATGCGGGCTAAATATTGGTAAGTTTCGGTAATTCCTTAGAAGTACTTTATGCAATCATAGTGTAATGTTATCGCTTCTTTTATTTCGATTGTAATGCCGAGTATGTTATGTAATACGTAGCGATATGATTTCCTAGAATTTGATAGTTGGAAACAAGTTTCTGTTCTGAAATTCAGATAATTCAACAGTGGTATTTTGTTCACAGGCTCAAGAACCTCTCAACACACCCGGTACAAATGAGTTTGTATAGTGCACATGCTGGCAGTAAATACGTTAGTATGTCATTAAATGTGAAAAGAAAAAGAAGGACTTGTGATACTTAAACGTAAAGTGAAACAGTGAATGGTATAAGCTGAGACGTTTTGTAGTGAACACAGTTTGGTTAGAATAAGTGCAGCGGTTTCAGTGTAGAGCTGAGCGGGACCAAGTTCCGTGAAGCTATACCCTCGCTCCTGAATGGATCTCAAAATTATGATCGTATCATACTTCATCACTATCACAAGCTGATCGATTCTCTACGCAACCTGGGGCCTCCGCAATTCAACTGTGAACTACTGTATCACATTCAACGAGCTACGTGTAGAGATTAGGGACATGTTTTGCTATAATTTCCTTTTATTAGACTGTGAATAGCATTAATTAGAGATTCCAAATGCTTTACCGAGCAAATGCCTGGTGCATTATAATTATTTATATCAACTTTACAAATTTTATACTTATTCCTATTACATTAAGGAATTTTAATGCTACTATTTTGTTTATGTTTTTATATACGAAGTTGGGCATCGTTAATACCTACTTAACTTTGGAACCTAATCGTTAATCCTTTATTAAAATCTAGACAATTTCATTGTACCTATGACAGAAGATGCAAAATTGTACCACACTATAGAATTTTGTTTATTTACTGGTGAAAAGAATTTCTCTTAACAAATAGATATTAACAACTAACAGAACCATCGATAACAATTAGTAGGTACGCTAAAATGTGAAACTGATTAACGATTGGTTGCCCAGCTGTGTTTATCTTTATACCAACACTGATATCTATGTGTGCGGCTGCATGGCACGGAGCCTAACTTTACAGTGAGATGTACTTATAATTACTAAAATTACTGCATTGCGTTTTCAATGCTATGTAAAATTGTGTAACACAATGAAACGTTTTTGATCTGTACAATAGATAATCTCCATTCGCGTAGATTCAGCGAGTTACTGCGTGTGCAAAATGTAAATGTATATTTAGTACATTGATCAACACATTCTGTCTAATCATGATGTTAAATTTCCAAATCATGGCAATTCATTTTACGTGTAAAATTATTAGACTATTAGAAATATTTTTATTTATTTGGTATCATACTTAGAAAGTTTAGGTCGATGAAATTTAAAAAAAATCGTAGGAAAATTTACAAATGCGTTGCCAAATTTTATCAGTTTGTCGACAGCTTATTCAATAGCAAATAAAAGAATCAGTCAAATTTGTTATATTATTTACTTACGTATTATAATAAATTGTTATACATTAGTACAGTTTATATTTATATTATATTTTATGTAAAGGTTGTGTTTAATCGCCAAAATGTAATTGTGTATTTTTATTGGTAATACTATTCGCTATTTGGAATGTGACTTTGTATAGCAAAATCCTGCCAAATTTCTAAATCTAATGAACCTATTTGTAATGTAATACAATTACATTAAAAACTACTCGATGCACATTTCATACAATATGCCTAGCTCAATAAGTGTGGTCACTAAAATATTGTGTACATATTGTCAGTAAAATATATGTAAAATGTGTTAATTTTTTGTTTTTCTTGATTTCCCAGTTACATATCGTAAATGAATAAAAACTGAAAGTATAAAATAAAATATTAAATTAGGTACAATACCTACTTGCATAGGCTTATCATGTTATAAAAACAGACAAGTCACACCTCATTTGAGCAAAAAAGGAAAGACTGAGAGATGCCAAGCGTAACGACGACGCAACGACATCTTAAAAAGAAACGACCAAGGCCAAACTAACTTTGAGATCCTATTTAACAAAAAAAAAAAAAAAACGAGCCTTCAACACTAAACTAAGCTTAAACAACTAAAAAAGTCACTACGGTTCCGTTTAGGCGAGGTATTCAAATTTAATCTGATACTAGTCAAATCTTAATTAATAAAAATAATAAATAGTTAAGTTTAATTATTGTACTATGTACTTAGGTCTTGCACACAGCTCTTATTATGTTAATAACGAAAACAAAACCAACGAAAAAGAAAACTCCTGCTAGAGGTTAGTAAAAGACGACGCAAATTATAATAGATTTTGAAAAAAGAAAAACATATTATTTAATAAACTTAGGTACTCGCATTATGCGTTGATAATGAAGAAATACTTATACTATAAATTAAGACTTATCTATAACCTTAAGTTATCCTATTATTTCGGGTGTACAACTGGTACATTTTTGGTTAGATAATACTCAAACAAACGGGTAATATTAGGTCGGATTTGTAAATAATAATTAGGCTAATGGAGGTAAAGATTACGGGCATGTGCCTGCTTCAATAAAAATGACATTAGTTATGTAAGTAAGTACCTATAGCAAAAAAATGTAAAGTAAAGTAGGTACTCTGACAAAGTGGATAATATAAGAAAAAAAGTCTCAACCTTTAGCATAACATAACATGTCATTAGTATTGAGTCAGGAACCATTTACCATCACGCCGTCACCAGCTAAGATTACGTACATACTCTACACTTATATCTAAATCACAATGTCTAACACACAACTACAGGGTACTTAACTGGTATCTGCAATGTCAATATAGAAAAATGCTTTTTTGGCAGTTTTTACAAATATACTCGTATAATGTCCAGTAGGTGAGGTATGTACATAGCAGTTGCGTTCGCTTACGTTTAAAACCCATGGAATGCCTACCAGATTGATTTAAAATTATATTATATAATAAAACGAATTACAAATCCGTGAAATAAAAAGCGATGCAACCAGCTATTATTGATAACAATCTTGGCTAAAGTTTCTACTCACTACGCTACTAATTTAAACTTAACTAAGCTAATTCAGCTATATTATTTTGACTAGATTCAACATCACTCACACGTATTTTCTTCGTCTGCTGACGTGGCGGCAACACCCTCTCTTGATCATGATTCTTAAACCCGTTTGTAACTTTATTTGAATCTTCTTTTTTCTCTTCGACTTGCGACATTTTATACGCTTCATATTGCGTCGTGATGTGTTGTTTGAACACGTTAAATGTTTTTGATTGTATATATCGACGTGCTTGGTAAAACATTTGGTCGAAGTGGTGGAGATTGTGACTGGAAAATGATTACATTCAATGTAAGTATTATGTGTATAAGGAGTTTGTTTAGAAATGCTTCAGATCAATGCGATATAAATGAACAATAAGGTTAAACTAAGATAAGATTGCAAAGGCGGATGCAATATGGGTCCATACATACGCAGAAAACAAAAAATCTTTCCTGTTTCCGAAAGTTAGGCTACTATTATAAAAAAGATTTAAATCGAATGATACCTAACTATAACATACCAATAATACCTTTACTTATTCTATAAACTTAAATGAACACCAAAACTTACATGCTCAATAAAACATTAGATAGCATCTCTCTTGTATTTAACAGGTGCCTAATATATGCACGCGTGTGCTTCTTACAAGTTAAACAATCACAGCCTTCCAAAATTGGTCGGAAATCTTCTTTATATCTGAAAGAAAAGGGAGCAAAGATTCAATAGGGTACCCCAGAAGCAGCATATGCCAATTAGTGGTAGTACAAAGAGAGACTTCTGCAATGAGAAGCTTAATATTGATTAATTAATACACCTTTAGATACATCTTCTTGCTCTACGCTGAGTCTAATACACTAATATATAAAAAAATAAAGAATACTTAATTGAAGTTTAAATATATATTTTCAAATACTTACCGCTCATCATTCAGATCTAATATACAAAGTTCGTCACTATTTCGATCTGCATCAAAATTCAAAGCCAACGCATGTCCAGCATTCGTCAGCTTCAGTGGATACGAACCATCAAACACATCCCAGCCTTGCTCTATAGCAGCTACTACTACTGCTGGGTTCCAACACCCTTCTACTATTCTTACTAAGTCTTTTGGTATTGCTGTCTGTAAGGTAGGTAATAAGAAAATATTTTTATTCAACTTTGATCATACATTTGTTACCTACTTTATTGGTTGAAACACACCAAAGTTTTGATCACATACATGCTTCATTTGGATAAACCCTGTTATTGTCTAAAATCATTAACTTAAGCTGTGGTAACAGTTACCTATATATCTTAAGCTCTGTGAATTAAGACTTAATTCCTTAACATTTTACTTTAACATGGCTCATCTGTATGCCAACAAAGGCACAGAAATGAACACTGAGGCTGTTAGTATGCCAAAAGTTGCAGTGAAAATGTACCATCATCATGTCCTTTTAACGCCCCCACTACAGGAGCATAAGCCTACTCTTTTCCAAGAATTAATAAATGAAATTGATAAAATAATGATGAAAGGTGCCATATTTAGTCATCAATATTGTATGATATGATAGGTAGGACATATTGTTAATAAATAGTGTTTTATGTACTTACATCAATCCTTTCTAATATATCTCCTAGTTTCTCATTGGCAACCTTCATGGACTCCTCTGAGCCATCTGTAATACCTCCAAGTGCTACACCACTAATTACATCTTTGTACTTAAGAATATTTTTTATGCTTTCATTGCATCTCTTCTCATGACCAGCTCCTGCTATTACACCTGAAAGTGATTAGATAATTTTTATAATGTAATGAATTGCTTAAAATTACAGTCTTAGTTTTATTAAACATAAAATCTCTTAAACTCTTAATTATTGCTTAATCTAAACCTAGCTAAGAAACATATAAATATTTTAACTAAAAAATAAACAATATATAGGCCGCCTGTTGCTTCTTATATTCTTGTTTGTGTCTGTACCTTATATCTTTTGTGCAATAAAGAATATTTGTATTGTATTGTATATATTAATATACCTATTAAAGCACTATATCGAAACATATTTGAGGCCTTATATCGATGCACACATCCCTCCAACATATAGCAGGTTCTACCCACGGACTTGGAGATCCTCTTGAATCCCTCACAGAGGGAAGTCCGATTATCTGCAACTGCCAAAATTATATCCGGTTTGAAAGCCTCCATTACCTCCATGTATCTGGAATTTAAGTATCTTTTTTATAATTATGATTAAGTTAAATGTAATGTTAAGATTATGTTATTAAAGATTATGTTTCAAAATCATAAATATTTTCTTAATCAACTATGTAGATTCTAGTAGCTTAGGTAACAAAACCACTGCATGACAAGGCCTATAAGTTTACATTTATATTCTAATAAGATTTAAAACCAATATTACCCTTCAGCAGTAAACATTCTCTTTCCATTTTTAGTCCACAGCGGTATTTTATCTGCTTCAAAATGTCCAGGAGGTGTGACCTCACTCACATTATGAAATGTTGCACAGGTGACATGAGTAGGTAAAGCTGTGAACTTCGCAATACCTTCTCCTTGGGCTCTCAAACCAGCCTCCAAATGTGCACAATTAGATAACGGCACCCATAGTAGTTGGGGGTTAGGAAATACTTTGCTTAAGACATCCGCAGTAAGGTGGACTACACTGCCTCCCTGAAATTGAAGATAAATAGAAATATATTTATATATCTCCCAAGGTTAGTTCAGATTTCGGGAATAAAATTGACGTTTTCTCGCGCATTTCTGCATTTGTCTAAAGACTGCCAGTGACAAGGATATCATCATGTGGAAAAACGTCAAACTCTTATTGGAGAACTATGCTAGACACGTTGCATAGGTACTTATGTTTACCTCAAATGTACATTAGAATAAGGATGTTTGATTAGTAAAACAAGTCATCTAACTTTACATTCGATTATGGACCGACCTATTCGACCTCTGACTCAGAGTATATTTTTTGCAATAGACAGGTTTCCTTAAAAATATTATTATTCATCTCATACCTGAGTAAGAAGTGCAGATGTCGGAGTCTCAAGAACTGCACCTGGCGATTTTAAGAATCCAGTAAGGCATCCAATACGCTCACTGCCACATCCAGTTTGTTTAATTGTAAAACGCATTTTAAAATATTAATATTGCAGTGATCACATAAAATAAAATAATAAATAGATTTGTTTTTATTTGCACCAACACAAACCGCGCCGTATAACCTCAAACTTTCGTATGTCAATGTCACTGTCACTGAGATTTTTAAGTTGTGAAGTTTTCGAAGAGCAAAGACTGTTGCGTTCATACAGCCATTATTTTTTAACATTTAAATTTTATTCATCTTCTAAAAATGGTTGCACATTTTCCAGTTTGAGTGATTCAGGCATAGTAGAACGTACATTAGATAAGTACCTGTCCACTCAGTAGACACATTATTTTGCTCCCTGTGCTTTTTAAGGGTCGCTAACTTTTAAAGCCTGAAAGAAAGTCGTATCGTAGGTATGCAAGTAGAGTAGGTAGTAGGTAATTAGGTATTCAGTTGGGTGACTGCTTTTAGTGCCTGTCCCTAGGTAATTTAAGTAGGTACCTAGTTCACAGGTATAAAATATTTGTTTTAGAAGTTGGTAGGTACCTACCCCAACTCTTGGGAGGTAAGTACCTACCTAAGCAGGTATTAAGTAGTTAGAAAGGTAGGTCTGTAGGTAAGTAGATACTTAGGTACATAAACGATCATTACACTGACGGAGTTTACCTCATTGTAACTTGCCTAATTCGATTTTGTTAAATAATTAGGTAGATACCTATATGAAAGTGTTGCATTTGCATCTCAAAGCTGTTTCGCCTAACCGCATAATTAAACTGGGATTTATATAAAAAGAAATTCCTTTGAAAAGCTCGTTATTTTTATTCGCCATAAACATAACGAAAACAAAGTTTTCATTTGCAATGCAACGCCGCACACCGGCTGCATTGAACATACTGAGCTAATTTGTGTGAAAGAAGCTCATATTTTTAAAGCTCAGGAAAGCTCGCTGCGCACTTTATACTACATTACAAAAGCTGTGAAAAACTTAACATCATACTTGAAGTTTTTCATATGAGAAGGCGTGGTCATGCCTCGACGCTCTTGTGCATTAATGCTGTACAACTTAATGCAAGCTTGCATGCCTCTTGTGCTTTGTGTTTATACTTACAAGCCATTTCATTAAAATGTAATGTACCTAGATATAATGTAGATAATGTTTTTTATGAGGGACTAATTACTTACCTGCTAACATAAAACAAATTTAATTAAGCAGAGACATAGCAGGTAGGTAGAGTTTTAGGAAAATTAATGCCAACACAATGCCAACATTAAAAATTTCATATTTATACTAAGATTAAAAACTTTTTAGACTACAATTAAATTACCTAACTTCTAATTTGTGGTTAACTTAAAAAGTGAATGGTTTATTTTGTAAACACATGGCCGTAAATAAAAAAAAAAAACTAAACTAATAGCCATTTTATGAATAAAAAAGAAAAAAAAGAAATAGGAACTTAGTTTTCAATAAAAGGCATTTTAAAGAGTTTTTTAACAGACTTCAGCCAAGCAGAAAAAGTTTGATTGAAATAAAATCTCTTTTCTGAAATAAAATTAGAAACCCCTTTCGATTTAATTTAAATTAAGTAGGTACCTACCTATTGCCGGAATTGCAATTATTAAAATATCTTTTTCTTCCGCTTCTAACCACATCTGCGAGTTCATTAAACGCGCATTCTACAAACTTTATGAACGTGTTAACTGTCCTTCTTATTTACAAATGTAATTCCCGACGCCCGTCGTCGCGTCGTTTTCCTCGAGGTGACAGAAATCGCTTTGTGTGAATAACTTTATAACGACAGTGGTATTTGCCATATGAAAAAAAACTTTTCTACTTTGGGTAGAATTATAACACTATTGTATGTAACGCTACTTGTTATGTACGTCAATTTAAGGTGTGCGTGTGGACGGAGTGAGCCATCAAAATTTTTGCCTAGAAATATGCCTAACTTTTAGTGCAAGTTCTAAAACAATTGTGAAACTAAATATTTTAATTTGTGAAAAGATAGAACAAAAGATATGGCATTAAACATCGGCTCACTCCGTTGAGCAAGCTACCTATGAAAATTAGAGAAAGTATTAATTATTCATATAATATTTATATACCAGGATTTAGTGAAACTTTTGCTAAGTAAATCCTGAAAATTTCAGATCGCCTGGTAACGTAATAAAGTTTTCACAAATGATTTCTTCGGCTCACTCCGTCGAAACGTTTTTTCAACCCCTATTTCTGACGAAAATACTGAAAATTCAAACTGCTACGTAATTGTAAAAGTAAGCTAAGATAATATGAAAATTTGTGAAACACAAAACAAACCACTAACACGGCAGGTTTTTGTATAATCATTGGTTTCATCGGCTCACTCCGTTGAAACGTTTTTTGTAAGTTAAAAATGTCAATATCTTAAGATTTCTAGCACTATAGAAACTAAAAACTGTCTTAACTTTTAGTGAAAACTTTTCACTAAATATCCACCATACTAATGTTTTATATTCCATGTCTGGTTTAAAAGATATTCAATTGTGTTTATTCTGCATACAAACTTCAGTTTAGGGTGACCACACTGTTTTATAAAAATTGAGGACATTTTTTAAGAAAACAAGTTTGTTTACTTAATCAGCCTTCTTTATTGAACTAGGTAATTCTTTATTAAACTATAAATTTAGACTTATAACTGATCATATTCTTATTAGTGTAAATGTAAGACGTAATTTAAAGTTTTAAATATTTACCTTTAACGATTCGCTACCAATAACTACATTGATTGAGTGTACATTTTTGTTTCGGTAACGAATAAAAATAAAATGAATTTTAAATGAAATATAACTACATTGATTGAGTGTACATTTAATTTAAATATATATTTTTTGGCAACAAATAATAATAAAATGAATTTTAAATGAAATATAACAAAGATGGAATAATTTTGAGTGAATTAATAAATGGAGTTACGAAAAAAATAAATTCGTAACTCCAGATTTTTATTTGACCATGATTTAGCGTTTTTAACAGGAAAACGAATGTGTCTCAAAATATTGTAGTGCCAGGCCACAACTTTCATTAATTCACTCAAAATTATTCCATCTTTGTTATATTTCATTTAAAATTCATTTTATTATTATTTGTTACCAAAAAATATATATTTAAATGTACACTCAATCAATGTAGTTATATTAGGTTGGGGAAAAAGTTTCTTCGTATTTTATATGAAAATTCAAAAAGTTTTTTTTTATAGTTTATTTACATTTGACTAAAGTATGTAGGTGCCATTTTGTTCCATAACTTTTTGCCATCTTGTTGGTAGTGACATGATCCCATTGCTGTAAAAATTTTGAGGCTTCTGATCGAAAAACTGCGACAAGTGGTTTTGGCAGTCCTCTCGTGATGTTAACCTGACACTGCCTAAGGAATTCTGCAGAGACCGAAACAGATGAAAATCTGAAGGTGCAAGGTCAGGACTATACGGCGGATGCATTAATACCTCCCAGCCAAACTCTCGTAATTTTTGCTGAGTGGCTAAAGATGTGTGAGGTCTAGCGTTGTCATGGTGAAAAACCACACCCCTTCTGTTGATCAATTCTGGCCGCTTTCTCTCAATTTTTTGCTTCAATCTCATCAATTGTTCGCAATACAGTTCTGAATCGATGGTCCTGCCTGGCGGTAACAGCTCATAATGAATGATGCCCTTCCAATCCCACCATACACACAGCATTACCTTGTTGCGAGTTAACCCGGGTTTTGCCACAGTCTGTGAAGCTTGACCGGCCTTTGACCACGATCTTTTTCGCACGTTCTTGTCGTATGTGATCCACTTTTCATCACCAGTTATCAGCTTTTTCAAAAATGGTTCGGTTTCATTACGTCGTAATAAAGAATCACAAATGAGTACACGGTTCATTAGGTTTCTTTCAGTGAGCTCATGAGGCACCCAAATATCGAGCTTTTTAGTGTACCCAGCTTTATTCAAATGAGTCAAAACCGTTTTGTGGTCAATTGCCAGTTCTTCAGCTACATCGTAACTACTAATATGCCGATCTTGCTCCACTTTTTCAAAAATGGCATCAATTTTGTCCGTAACAGGGCGACCAGAGCGAGATGCATCTTTGATATCAAAATTTCCGGCTTGAAAACGCTTAAACCAAACTTGCGCTACTCTCACAGATACTGCATTAGGTCCGTAAACATCACAATTTTTTTTCGCGGCTTGAGTTGCATTTTTACCTTTTTTATAGTAAAATTTTAAAATGTATCGAATTTCTTCTTTAGATTCACTCATTTTAACAACAACAATAACAAATGAAAATCACACAAATTCCTAATTTGAATTTGGAAGTGCCTTCTTTAAAATTAAAACTTTTTAATGATACCAAAACCAGCCAGATACAAATGGTATAGCCAAAGAGATTTTAATACAAGTTCATACATACTATATGCGAAAAGACTTTTTCCCCAACCTATTATTTCATTTAAAATTCATTTTATTTTTATTCGTTACCGAAACAAAAATGTACACTCAATCAATGTAGTTATTGGTAGCGAATCGTTAAAGGTAAATATTTAAAACTTTAAATTACGTCTTACATTTACACTAATAAGAATATGATCAGTTATAAGTCTAAATTTATAGTTTAATAAAGAATTACCTAGTTCAATAAAGAAGGCTGATTAAGTATGTAAACTGCCAAAATCAATCCAGCGTGCGTGTCCAGCAGCTGGATCTTGGTCTGGACTCAAGATTTTCCTCGGCCGTACAGAACTCAACACCGAACACCACCATGGTGTTAAACGAAACGTCTACTACTAAAAGCGTTTCTAATGATTTAATAAGCGAGTTGAGACTATTTCGGCTGGAAATGCAGGCACATCGCGCTGAGATGAAAGAGTTCCAACAAGCTATCTCTGGACTCACAGCCGCTCTGAACGCCTGCAATAAGCGGATAGACGAGCTGTCAGTTCGTGTCGACGCCTTAGAGCGCAAGCAAACTGAAAAAAATTGTGCCGATGTAACAGGTCTAGAACGTACTATCGCGGATCTTAAGCTTGACATGAATGATCGGGAACAGGATCTGCTGGGAAACGATATAGAAATCGCCGGAATACCTGAAGAACCGTCCGTACAGCCTATGCACCTCGCGCTGACGGTTGGCGCCAAGCTGGGCATCAAGTTAGATGAGCGCGACATTGTGTACGCGGAACGTGTCGGCGGAGTGCGGCGCGCAGAGACTGCGGAGGAGCGTGCGGCGGTGCGGCCCCGCCCGCTCGTGGTGCGGCTGGCGCGCCGCTCCGTGCGCGACGAGCTGCTGGCGGCGGCGCGCGTGCGGCGCCATCTCACCACCGCCAACCTGGGGCTGACCTCAGCGGAGCGCCCCTTCTACGTCAACGAGAGGCTTACCCGTACCAATCGCCAACTGTTCTATCGCGCGCGACAGGAGTCGTTACGCGCCAAGTGGAAGTACGTGTGGACGCGCGACGGGAAGGTATACGCGCGCAGCGAGTATGGCGCCTCGAGACACTGGCTACGTTCGGAAGACGATCTTGTCAAAGTTTTTGGGCTGTAGTTAAGTTAGTCGCTATAGCCAGTTTAGTTTTTTTCAAATTATCCAATGATCTCTCTTATTTAATTTCTTTAATCTTAAATTTAGTTTTTTTAATAAGTTTAAAAAGTATTCACTTTAAATTGATGAACAAAGTAATATATAAGTATATGTTTATTTATAGTATAAGAGCTAGACGCTTTAACCTTCACATTCCAAGTTTTAATGCACCAAATACTTTTATAAACACAAACATTTCACACATAGACTCTTTGACATCGCATCACTACCTCCAAAACACCTACAACTATTTACGTATCAGTGAACTATACAATACAATTGATCTACGGCATTTAACTATACTAAGATTCCTCCTGACTAACTCTAAATACTCTCAAATAATATACTCGTATGTAATACAATTCCCCATTAAAACTAAAAACATCTCTATTGGCTTACTTAATCCCGGATCATTAGGT
Source organism: Anarsia innoxiella (assembly GCA_947563765.1). Taxonomy (NCBI): domain Eukaryota; kingdom Metazoa; phylum Arthropoda; class Insecta; order Lepidoptera; family Gelechiidae; genus Anarsia; species Anarsia innoxiella. The sequence goes on from OX387393.1 coordinate 7,771,231, forward strand.
ACTCGTCACGATGAGTTTCTCGTGGCTATGGAGAGTCACTCGGTAGACATCATGGCCATCAACGAGACCTGGCTGCAGGCGGGCCAGGAGGCGCGCGCCCCGCGGCCGACCGGCTACCGGCTGCGTCACGTGCCGCGCGCAGCGGGCGCGTCGGCGCGCTCCCGCGGCGGCGGCGTGGGCTTCTACCTGCGCCGCGGCGTCACCGCGCGCACGCTGCAGCACCCTCCCGCGCCTACGGTTGATCAGATGTGGCTCTCTCTAACACTAAATGGTCACAAAATCATCGTTGGGACTGCGTATCGCCCCCCCTGGCTAAATGTTGATTGTTTCTTGGATGCCGTTACCAGTTCTATATCTTCATTTGGAGCGTTCGATAAAATAGTCTTACTTGGAGACTTCAACATAAATTATTTAAATATTCAAAGCACTGATTATAAAAAACTGACATAATTTTTAAAATGCTTGAATCTTTCACAATTTGTTACTCAACCCACCCATTTTACAGAACACAGTGAAACGTTAATTGATCTTATATGTTCCAATACGCCTCTAGAATCCGTTTTTGTTAATTACATGCCTGATCTTAGTAACCATGCCTTTCTAAAATGTACGATTAACGTTAAAAAAGAAAAAACTCCGCCAAAATTAATTAAATCTCGTCCGCTACGAGATATTAATTGTGATACTTTTTATTCAGAAATAGACACTTTTGATTGGCTTAATCTATTGCATGACAACGTTAACGACTCGGTAGCTGCCTTTAATACATATATCATCTATTTATTTGACAAATATGCCCCTGTTAAAACTTCTTTGGTTAAGGGAAAAATGCACCCTTGGATTACTCCTACTGTTACTCGTATGATACGATTAAGAAACGAAGCACATGTAAGAAGCAGAAATACCAAATTGGATTCACATAAAAAGTATTATAAAGATCTTAAAGATGTTGTTGTTAGAGCACTGCATAGTGAGAAAACTGCATATTTTGAAAATTGTATTAACAACAACCAGTCAAACCCCAAATCCTTGTGGAAAAATATTAAATCGAATGTTGCAGATTTCCGTAATAAAGATACAGAACTTCCCTCACATATTAACGACCCTGATAACATTAATTCCCACTTTTTAAACGTACCTGGTAGAGCTATAATAGATTTTTCTCAAATTTCATATTTTGAATCTGAACGATATTGTCCCGCGGTATTTAAATTAGAAACTGTGAGTAAAACTTTAGTAGAAACCATAATTAAATCCATTAAAACTAACGCGCAAGGTATCGATGGGATATCGCTAGCAATGATAAAACTTACGTTACCTACATCACTGGAGATTATTACAGCTATAATTAATCAATCTATTACTACAGGTGTATTTCCAGAAGCGTGGAAAGTAGCCGTTGTCAGACCAATACCTAAAAAACCTGATCCCACAGATTGTAAGGACCTTAGACCTATCAGTATCCTACCATTTCTTTCCAAAGTTATAGAAAAAGTTATATGTATGCAGCTCACAAAATACTTAGAAATAAATAATATACTACCAAAATATCAATCCGGCTTTAGACAGGGGTACAGCACTACGACCGCTCTAATAAATGTAGTTGACGATATCCTTTATGCGCAAGATAAAGGCGAAGGTACTATCATGGCACTGTTAGACTTCTCTCGAGCTTTTGACACAATAAATATCCCGCTTCTTATAAGTAAACTCAACTTCTACGGACTTGATAGTCACGCAGTAAAATGGTTTGCGAGTTACCTCTATGACCGTTCTCAGATGGTTGAACTATCCCGTGTGGATGGTTCTACAGTCTTGTCTAACCCCGCGCCAGTTACAAGAGGTGTTCCTCAAGGGTCCGTCTTGGGGCCAATTCTCTTCATTTTGTATATTTCAGATTTATTAGAACATATTAAAAATAGTAAATTTCACTTATATGCCGATGATCTCCAATTGTATATCTCCTGCAAACCTTGCAATACCGAACTCACCGTTCAAAAGTTAAACGAAGACTTATGTCGAATCCATCAATGGTCGGAATCAAACAGCCTAGTACTAAACCCCACTAAATCCAAATATATGATCTTAGGTACAAAACATCTAATTAATAATATTCTCTCGTTTAACCCCGTTGTATGTATTTTAAATGATCCCATAGACTTCGTATCAGAAGCACGAAACCTTGGTATTTTAATAGATAGTACTCTTCATTTTGAAAAACATATAATAGAAGTCGTCCGCAACTGCTTTTATCGACTAAAAGTATTATATAACATGAGGGAGTATCTCACAGTTGACATGCGCATAAAACTGTGTAATTCCCTTATACTATCCAGACTCAATTATGCAGACTCGGTCTATGGAGAGTGTCTTTTAGAACGCTCTAAACGCCTGGTACAACGCATACAGAACTCGTGTGCCCGATTCTGCTTTCCCGTTCCGCGTCGTTCACATATCACACCATTCCTCAATAGCAACAATCTCTTAAACATGTCCAATCACCGTACATATCACTTTGCCTCCCTACTCTTTGGAATCATCAAGCACAAACACCCTCAGTATTTACATAATAAACTAGTATTCTCTCGCATGCATGTAAGAGCGGCTCCACGTCTCGTAGGACATCAGTACAACTCAGCTGCTTTTCGTGGCAGTTTCCGTTATTCCGCCACTAAGTGCTGGAATAACCTACCACCGCCTATTAGAAACTGCAAATCTATTTATAGCTTTAAAAGAAAACTTACACAATATCTCCTTGATAACCAGAAATCCAGCTGAGTTGATTCCCTTACTACACACACATATGTTTATTTTATATAGGTACCTACTATGTATTTATTTTAATCTGTTCTTTAAATGTCCCAAGTATGTTCTGCTCTAAGTCTCTATTTATTTATTTAGTAATGTTGTATGTTTGTCCTAAGTTTATTCCTTCCTCTTCCTGGCTCCACTGAAAATCAGCGTCATGTCATTGTATAGTGACATGACATATGCTGAGTGGAGTCCTTTTCCCAGTTCTATCTCTGTCTGTTCCTTGTTTCTTGTATTATTGTTTTTTTTTTTTAATAATTTTTTTTTTTAGCATAAGGTGCTTTTTTATGTTTTTGTTTTGTTTTGTTTATTTTAATAATGTTTTACTGTAACTGAACTGGGAATAAATGATTTACTTACTTACTTACTAAGTAAACAAACTTGTTTTCTTAAAAAATTTCCTCAATTTTTATAAAACAGTGTGGTCACCCTAAACTGAAGTTTGTATGCAGAATAAACACAATTGAATATCTTTTAAACCAGACATGGAATATAAAACATTAGTATGGTGGATATTTAGTGAAAAGTTTTCACTAAAAGTTAAGACAGTTTTTAGTTTCTATAGTGCTAGAAATCTTAAGATATTGACATTTTTGACTTACAAAAAACGTTTCAACGGAGTGAGCCGATGAAACCAATGATTATACAAAAACCTGCCGTGTTAGTGGTTTGTTTTGTGTTTCACAAATTTTCATATTATCTTAGCTTACTTTTACAATTACGTAGCAGTTTGAATTTTCAGTATTTTCGTCAGAAATAGGGGTTGAAAAAACGTTTCGACGGAGTGAGCCGAAGAAATCATTTGTGAAAACTTTATTACGTTACCAGGCGATCTGAAATTTTCAGGATTTACTTAGCAAAAGTTTCACTAAATCCTGGTATATAAATATTATATGAATAATTAATACTTTCTCTAATTTTCATAGGTAGCTTGCTCAACGGAGTGAGCCGATGTTTAATGCCATATCTTTTGTTCTATCTTTTCACAAATTAAAATATTTAGTTTCACAATTGTTTTAGAACTTGCACTAACAGTTAGGCATATTTCTAGGCAAAAATTTTGATGGCTCACTCCGTCCACACGCACACATGCTAAGAAGCAAATTCCACATAAGTAAGTAATGTTGCTTTAATAAATACAAAAGTACATTCGTCTAGTAATTTCTGTAACCTTTAAGAATATGATGCTGGTTTAACTTTATTAAAGTTGCTCTCAAGGCAACGCCAACGCCAACGCACTGAAGTTATGATGACTTTAAAAGTTGTGTTTGAAATATGTAAAGCCACGTTCTGTGGAATAGCGTATGTTTTGATTTATTCTTTCATTCTAAATGTTTTGCTACAATATTTTATTGTAATAAAGGCATGGCAATCTCTAGAAAGTAATTCGAAGCCATTAATTCCAATTTGGATATCGGTTGAAGTTCAATTTCTTTAAGAGGTGTCGAATCCTACAAGTTACTTAGGTGGTCGATATTTTTAGGAAGCTTGCCAAAATTTTCTGTTTTGAAACTAGCTGAGTCCGTATAAAGTGGTTTAAATAATATATTACTTAATTTGATTTTTTTAATCCAAAGTATAGAGTTCACAGCATCTTATTATGGATTTGAATAGTTCGGTATTTTCCCGGAGATTTCAAATGAGAGAAATTGATCCGTAGGTTTCTGACATAGGTGTTTATAATCCAATATCACCAACAATAACTAGTTGCCTACCTGAATGTGAACAGTGAGGCACCTACAGGAAAATTCGAGAGATAAAAGAAAAAAAATAGTGGGTTGCCAGAAATAGGTCAGGGATTGTGGATAAATCCAGATTTCGCGTAATGTGTGTCGACATTTCCGCTATCGGAGGGAGGCAGGTCATCAGTCGTTCCCTCTTGATACCGCAGCTATACATTACGGTAGTACTTAGCTAGATTTTAGTGTACCTTTCCATATAGGTGGTTACCTACTGATAAAATACAAAGTAAGTACCTATTATTTTACTGTACTGTAAGTCAAAGAAAAGGTTATTTTTCTAGACGAACAATAAAGCAAAGATACATGCTGCTATTTTATTTTTTTCAATTTGACGATATAGTATATGTTTACAAGTAGGAAAGGTCTACGGAGTGTTAAATAAGTTTACAAGTACTTAAATATTTTATTCAATGAACAAAGCAATAAAATTGTTCTCTTTTGATTATTTTGTAAATATCAATAAAGTACGTGACCTATTAGATATAACTTTTAACGGTTACCGAACATACCTTTCTTATTAACGAATTAGTCTATCATTGATCGAACTCCCCCTAAACATCCTGTAACTTTGTATCCGCAATAAAATCAGACTATCAGGAAATTGGGTACAGACAAGTGCATATCCTTATTTGGAAGCGCTAAGAGCGATTTTGGGATGGTTTTGTGTAGCCTGATCTGCACTGAACTGTACGAACCAGTACCTCCTCTAAGTTTGGAATGATCTCGTTTTATAGTATGCTATAAAGTGACAATGTTTCTGAACCAAAACTTTTAGATATCGATGAAGTTTTTGTAGTAACTAAGTGCCGTTAAATTATTTAAAGAGGAAACTTTATACCCGAAACTAAAATGTTGATAATAAACCAGGATTGGAACATTATTTACTTATTCCTTGTTGGTTTTATGATAAATGTTACCCATGTGATATTTGTTTCGGCTTATAGTGATTGCTATCTTTACCAAATCAATATACTTAAAAATTGATTCAGCACTTTGAGCGTAGAGAAGAACAATAATTTACGTACATTTACGGATCTTCATCTTTATAATATTATAGAGTGACGCGAATCATAGTAAGGTACCGTTTACCTAAGTCTTATAAGAAAAGCAAGAGGTCGAAGCCAGGGGAAGCCTCATCCGTCAATGTACGCGACATTACAGGTGCCTTTAGATATGGTAAAGTAAACACATCTATCATAGGCGGCTTTGACCTACTTCCTTTGGCTCCCACATCTCTCATACTTGCAATCTTGTTACTATTGAGGTAGGGATTTGTTATCGAATTATTCAGGAGCTTATAGGTACCTAATTAATTGGGTTAATACTTCATATCTTACTGATCTTTCAAAGACGAAGTTAAAGTTATGCTGCAGGCTTAGATAGAATGAAGATATCATGAAATAAAACAAAAGTATTTCGTTATCTACCTACTTTAATATTAGAACCTTAATACTAGCCAAGAACTAGTAACAGCCATAAACAACAACTCTAGGACATAAATTAGCCGAACACAGTTATAAACTGAAGCAAACAGTAAGCATCTAATGTGCTTGGTCCATTAAGGCAGAGTGGAGCTAAAAAGTCGGTCGCAGTGCATACAGCACTTTGAGCTGGGTAGTAAAACATACAGTACCTTACGAGTACCTAGTCTTATGGAACTAATGCATATGCTTACCTCTGTTTAAGAGAATAAAAACATAATTAATTGAGCTAGCTTAAGCTAATAAAGAAATACCGAAGGTCAAAAGATTTTGTTTTCATAATGGCACTTGTTTATTTTCATCCACTTCGGATGATTGTTTCTTGAGGTACTGAGACAATGATTCAATTTGAACTAGCAACCAGGCTATTGGATTAAACTCATCTAGAACTTTGAGTAGTAGCAAAAGCTGACAAATGTTGGCGATTGATTTATAACGAAATGCAGGCAAGGAGAGAAGACCTCCTCAGAAAAGAATAGCCAAATAATCCATATCTAAATTCATCTTATATAGCTTCTAAAATGCATCCCCTTTGCAGCCAAAACTGGTGTACATTGCACGCAGCGGTGTATTTGAGCGGGTGATTGAGCTAAGTGCAATGCGCATTAGTGATGCGACGCCGGCGGACGTCCGCTTTGAAGCGACACTTAAGCTTTCTACAACGCAAACATTCGGTTAGGTTACCAAATTCATTTCTAAATATCATACTGCTTGTATTTTCCAAGAGGACATGGACATAAGTAATATGTGAGACGTCTAAAGCAATTTACCAAGTTCTATCTAAAAGGTCCGAAATGCTCAAACCTTGAATAAATAGTGATTAAAGAATTTTTTGTGTTGCATAAACTTACAGAAAACCGCCCGCTCCAAAATACTTTTGAAAACTACTCAGCATAAATCTTACTTATAGAATATAAAAGATTTTCACCCAATTAAAATGAATCGACACTCGGTTGTCGTCTAACAAAAAGACTTCCAATATCTGAAGAATTGCGAAGAATATGAATGAAAAAGTTAATATGGAGGGCCACACGCGTGCGGTCCAGAAAAAAAGAGATGGATGTTCGTGAATAATGTTCGGTCGCGAACTGTAGTAATGGACAGCACTAAATATTGCACCAAGGGAAAATAAATTACGCCACTTTTTCAGACGTGCAAAAAGTGTGCTCTTCGTTTTCTCTTTCAAGGGATCTGTGAGTGGAAAAAACTTTAATATGTTACGTCCGACACTGATTATGTAGGAGGATGTGGAAAGGTAGGGTATCCTTGTACTTATTTACCTACTTTATGCGAGGTATTTTACCAAGAATTCGTTCAGGTAATAAAATAAGGCCTTTACACTGTAATTGTGTCTCTAGTAATCCTTAAGATCTTCTATCTTATCTTTTGTTACCTTTTGGATTTAAAAAGAAATGTAGTAGTCATCTAACCTCGTGAAAAGGTGAAGGTATAAAGTTACTTAAATAAATAGGTAAATACTCATCGACGAAAATTGCTTTTATAAAACTTATTGAATTTCTGAAAATTAATTGAAGCGGTTGAATTTGTTTCTACTTTTCACACACGGCAGTCACTTACATATTGAAACCACATAAACTAATTAAAGTTCGAAAATTCAATTTGAGTTTCGTATTCGCAGTTTGCCTACCTATTTTTCAGCAGTTACATGCAACACTGCAAAACAGTCGGGAGATTCTGAAGTGGAACTAATTTCGAACGTGTTAATGAGGTTAGGGACAGCTGCATACAAGCGAGAACTTTAAATTGGTGCAACAACATCGGCTTTTGTCGAGAATCAGCGCTCCCTTCATCGCTAAATGGATTTATTGCCACACCGAGCAGGTGGGTTCTGCAATACTGCAATTACTCTTATTTTCATTGGAGCTTGCTTGTTGGTACAGCAAAATATTACAACTTTATTTGAAACGACAACATTACCTACCTACCTCTAATTAACGTATCACGTAGGTAGTTTATTTGCTTTTTCTTTTCATATCCCTGTACCACAGAATACTGAATAACCTGTACGATCGTACCTGCCCATAGCGATACCACCGATAAATATCGGTAAATTACTAAATTACGTGCATGACCATTCTCAGAAAATACTTGCTCTACTCTATCAATATATACTTACCTGTAATAGCTATTTCGACACTTTTGTACGCTGAAAATGAAGGTTACTAGTCAAGCCATTTTGAAAACTCTGGCTTGTTGAACATCAATTGTTTCGCATTCAACTGTCCATTTGACTTTTACCATCACCACCAACCAGCGCTTGTTCTCATTTAAATAACCTAATCCTGGCTGTAGTGTGGCGGCCGGCAATCAGTCGCCAGTAAGCGCTGTCCCTTGGGATTTGGTTTCAATCACGACGCTTGCCCGCTGCTCGTGATTAATGCATACTAAACAGGACACCGTGGAGGTTATACAGAGATTTTTTTTCCCTAACCGTCTAGAAAAATTACTCACGTTCTCCATGCAGATAAAAAGAGGTAAGTTTATGCAAAGATTACCTATCATTGATCCTTCTTGGATTTTTTTATCTTGTTTCAGATTAAGCTAGGGTAAATGCGTTTTAGCTTATGGCTAAGCCTAAATAGAATATAATTTGTAACAAATTGAGAAAGAAATGACTTCATCGCTTATGAGCAACGGCGATGTCCGTCTCAAACCTGCATTGCTTGAAGATGGTTTAGCCTTTTGTAAGTATATTATTAATGACATGGTAAAAGCAGAAACTAGTCGTAGTTATTTTAAAACCGACGTTAGAAGACAGGAGGTTCAAAAGCAAATTGGGTTCCGTTATTTACTTGGCAATGTTATAAACAGCAAGTGGGCAAATAAAGCGTTGCGGACGACAAGTGACTGACTGACGGGCAATTAGCAAGCGAGGCCCGTGGAAACAAAAGGCCCTCTTAGTTTCACTTAATTAAAAAAGAGGAAGCCGACGCCAGGCAGAGAAAAATTGCTGTAAAATACTTACCGTCCACGCGGCTTGTCTACACTTGAGGAAAAATGTGTGGGTGAAATGGAGCGGGTATTTCTTAACAAGTTGTTTAGGAGTATATGAGTTTAAGACCACTTTTGGAGAAAAAAAAATGTCTTGCTTTTACTCAATTGCCACTTCATTTGTGTTTGTGTAAATTAAAATAAATTATTTGAAAAAAATGGCATTCGTTAATCGGTAATATGGGAGTTATTAACAGATTTAGGTACCAAATAGATAAAATATATAAGATATTTTGAGTTATAATAGTTTGTAACATTAAAACACATGACACAAACTAAAATAACTAAATGAATGGATTTTAAACTTCCTCGAAATACCTAAAACAACCGCTAAAGTATTATCCTGACCATTTGCATACATTATGAAATTCCAGGTACAATTTGTATGTCGCTAGTTCTAATAGCAAAATGGGTTTGTGAGTTGCTAAATTTCATACACGGTCGTACGCAGCGTTCTCGCAAGTGTTGAAAATTAAACTGCTTCTCGACCCGTTGTGAATTTTCAAGCAAGTTGAGTTACTTTAATTTTCCGGGCTCCACGGATGCAGCGTGTGGCACAATGAGCAGTAGCCTGCAGCTATCATTAAGGTAGGCTAGACTAGGCGCCGTCTCCGTTCTAACTCTTCCAAACTTGGTGTATAGTATTTATTATGTGTAGTTTATGGGCTACTTTCATATTGAAAAATCTTGGATATGTCCTCCGGCAAAAGAAAATAAGAATTTTGCATGAAGTATTGAAGTAGTGAAAGAAGAACACGAAGAGTTGTTTATTCTAGTGTACAGACTTCTTTATAAAATTTATGTAGGTATATATCATTTAAGTTACAAAATGAAAAAGCGATTTCCTTTATGAAATAAAAAGTACTGATTATATCATCATGGACCGGCCATTTGTCGTTTCAGATGATACATAATAAATGAATAAGGGTTGTAGAGAAATTATGTCAATTTTAAAATTTCTTGACGCTTTAAAAGACCGAGCAGTGAATAGAATCGATATTTAGGTAGTTTTTTTTTATTTCACAGAGTTTTTGAAATTATTTGCGACTACAAAAACAGTAGGTAGGTATATCTGCTATCTAAAGATAACTGGTCTTCTTTGATTCACAGCGTATTTGGCTTTCAGGTATGAAGCATTCTTTTAACAAGGGTCACGTTTTTGTAAGAAATTGCAGGGTAAGTATGCATTAAACGGCCTATATGCGGTATCTGAAACCTTTAAGCTTAATCCCTTCGACCCTTAGCTCAAGTCAACCCTTGCAATTAAAGCGCACCCGAAGGGTTGCACCGCTTTCCAAATTTCAGACACGTCCATTGTTTTAATCTACCGCTCTCCCAGGATATAACGATAAGCTTCCCAATTTACATCGACCCCACTACACACTCTACTTGTTTCTTACAAGAGTTCTTAACAAACTGGTGCATGTCGTGGTAAGGAATGCACTCTAATGAAATGCTGCGCCAGCTATAGGCACTTGGAATAATCTTGGAATATCGTTTTCGCTACTGAATTCATTAGAGCTTTATTTTAATTCAGAATTCTGGCTCGGTTAACTTTGAATATCTTACAAAACGTGCTTAGATAAAATTAAAACTTTTTTTATGGCTCCATTTAACAATACTACGTAAGTGGTCAAAGCCTGTTATTACCGTATAATATGTGTTAAAGGAGTGCCAGTAGATTATTAGTAGAACATTACCAGCTAGTCATCTATGATAATGATACGTCCTTACATTGAATTTTCCTTATTAGGTGGCGTTGGTATTCTCTCATATTCTATACCATGTAATAGTCTGTTACATTTTTTTCGCAATCATGGAAGTAACACGTCTTTCGGATACTTTTAAACTTAATTTCTTTTTTTGGAAAGTATTTGGTCTATGGCCAGGCAGGGAGTCTTCTAAATCCTATACTTTTTATTCGGTTGTTTATTTGACTATAACTTTTATTATGTATAACCTTCTTCTAACTCTGAATCTTATTTACACTCCACGAACCATCGAGTTGTTGATTCGTGAAGTTATATTTTACTTCACCGAAGTTACGTTGGCTGGAAAGATTTCGATGATACTCTTCAAGCGAAAGCAAATACTTGAATCCTTTGATATACTCGATTCTGATTATTTCAAAGGCGATGATGTTGAGACTAAAAAAATCGTGCAAGGAGGAGTTGAAAAATATAAATCCTTTTGGAAATATTACGCTATCTTGTCCAATTTCGCTTATAGCTCTCAAGTCGTAACCCCCTTGATTTTGTTCTTGATACTCAGAAGTCGTGTTGATTTGCCTATCTGCAAATATTATTTTTTATCAGACGAGACTCGAAGCAGTTATTTCAATCTATTGTTCATTTATCAGTCTGTTGGTATGTACGGGCATATGATGTACAACGTCAACATAGACTCATTTATCAGCGGTCTTATTTGGATGGCAATAAAACAATTAGAAGTGATCAATTATAAAATGAGAAATCTTGTACTCACAAAGCCTGATAAGAAACTGTCGAATAAAATTCAAGAAGAAAAAATGACGCAGAAACTGAAAGAATGCCTGAAACATTATGATCTTATATTGAAGTGAGCTCAAGACGTTTTATTTACTAAAGTTAAGTATATCAAGTATTAAATTTAGAATTAGATATACTTAAGTATCAAAATTGTTTTCTTTTTAGATATTATGCATCTATTCAAGACGTGATAAGCGTTGCAATTTTCCTACAGTTCGGAATGTCTTCAGCAATCATTTGTGTTGTACTTTGTGGATTGACTCTGGTAAGTTTAAGACCGACATAGTAATATCGACATAAAATCCTTTAATTATTAGATACTTTAATTCATTCAAGCTTTTATACTTTATATTGTTTTAGCCTTCGTCAACAGAGACGGTTGTATTCCTAGGATTTTATTTGTTTGCAATGACATGCCCGATTTTCGTGCCGGGCTTGCTAGGCACCGAACTTATTCACCATGTTAGTATGAAAAAACTCGTTTTTTATCTTTATTTACATTAAATTATCTGAGGAGTTTTTACTGATAAGTACACATGTTTTAAAAAACTTACAATATTATCTAAGGAGTTTTTACTGATAAGTACACATGTTTTAAAAAACTTACAATATCATCTAAGGAGTTTTTACTGATAAGTACACATGTTTTAAAAAACTTACAATATTATCTAAGGAGTTTTTACTGATAAGTACACATGTTTTAAAAAACTTACAATATTATCTAAGGAGTTTTTACTGATAAGTGCACATGTTTTAAAAAACTTACAATATTATCTAAGGAGTTTTTACTGATAAGTACACATGTTTTAAAAAACTTACAATATTATCTAAGGAGTTTTTACTGATAAGTACACATGTTTTAAAAAACTTACAATATTATCTAAGGAGTTTTTACTGATAAGTACACATGTTTTAAAAAACTTACAATATTATCTAAGGAGTTTTTACTGATAAGTACACATGTTTTAAAAAACTTACAATATTATCTAAGGAGTTTTTACTGATAAGTACACATGTTTTAAAAAACTTACAATATTATCTAAGGAGTTTTTACTGATAAGTACACATGTTTTAAAAAACTTACAATATTACTTTTGAATAAGTTTCTCTATACTCACTTTTTACGTCTCACCTTCTACGAAAATGCTACGAGACTTCGTAGCAAAACATGTCTTAAGCTTAAGTAAGTTATTCTATCGGAGGTCAAACTATGGGAATTTAAACATTATTCACATTCCAGAATGAAGAATTAGTGTTTGCTGCGTATTGTTGTGATTGGATACCGAGGGCAGAGCCATTTAAACGAATTCTACGACTGTTCGTAGCACGTGCGAATGCGCCAATGGCCTTATTTGGCTTGAAGATGTTTTCCTTATCTCTTACTACATTCATTTCGGTAAGATTTTTTTATATATAAGTATATTACAATAATTAATATATTTATTTAATGATACTTTTACCTACTCCAATAATTTAAATGTTTTTTTTTTATTTCAGATTATAAAAACTGGATATTCCTTCTTTACATTAGTGCGAAATGTACAAGATGGACAAAAGTAACTGCTTATAAAAATGTAGCTTTATGTGGAGATTGAATTTTTTCAGTTAAAGACACTGCTTCATTTAACAAATAGGATAAGACATATTTGTTTGTCAATACAATCAATTGCTTGCATTATTAACAATAATCGAAAGTAGGTAATGAATATCTGCTAACTAAAAATAAGTTATTTGTCGAGTGATCAATAGTAATTTATCCAAATTCAAAATTCGTCCACAACTGCCTGAAGAGATTTCATCACGTAGATGGCGTCACCTGCAAACGATCTCATTACCAACGAACTTCAAATTGTCGTCAATTAAAATCACTAATGTCGTTATATCGAGCCGAGGCACGTGGGCATAGAGTCGCATACCCCGATAATTGCCGTGAGTAATATGCCAATATTAGAGCAATATTCAGCATCGTTACTATTCAAATTGTTTAGCTTTTAGCTTAAATGATTATAATACTATTTACTGCACGTATTGTTGGTAGGCAGGCACGTATTTTAACAATAAATATGAATTTTCAATTACATAAATACACTTTCGATTCTTTCTATTTTTTTTTATTTTTGGAGCCTGTCTGTTCATTGAAATGTTTATTATCAATCACTCGTAGCTAGACCTAAATTAAATTGAATATAATTTAAAGACAGAATAATACTATTTCATAAAATATTTAGGAACACACATTTAATTCAATGAAATATTTGGGGTAGCGACTAGGGTAGGGGCAGGCAAATCCTATTAGGCCATAAAACTTCGTAGGTATCCCTATGTAATTTTTCGTAGCATTTAACTTTATAGCTCGAAAGCCACGAGCGAGGTTACAAAAATTAAGGGACATAACCCTTCATCCCTTAGTCAATTAAGAATATCGTTACTTTTATTACGCCCTGCTTGCAAATTAAAATTAAAAGCCTCTCATTTGTAAAAGTTGAGTCTGTTTATAAATAAATAGACAATGACGGAGATGTACAATTAAAAAGTTCCTGACTGGATGGAGGCTGGGCTGACGAATAACTGAAAATGATGCTCTCATGCGTATTACGTAGTTAAACAAGGGGTTTAAAATAGAATAAAGGGGTACTTTATCTTTACCTTTTAAAATATATAGACCGTCATGTTTCCTATGACGCCTGTAGTAACTTAAGTTACGGTAAAGTATGATCAGATACAAATAAGAAGAAAAAGAAGAGAAGAGAGGATGGCAGAAAGGAGACAAAGATGGTGTTTACTCCACCGACAAGAGCCTGGCTCTTAAATATAATGAATTAATAAATGATGACGTGGCAACATTTTGTTTCGAAGCTGTACGGTAAGGAGTGCTTGTTTCAACTTCCAATTAAATTATTTGAAAGTAAATTTATATTTTGAATTCATTTTGAATTATTATGAATATCAGCCTAATAAATACCTTCTAGCTAGTCCTACCAACCATTGTGTAAACGTATTGAATTTTGAATACGACGTCACTGTAGACAGGATCATATTATGACGGCAAGCTAGGTTGAGTGGTTTTCCAAGGGCCCTTCCATTGTGAGGGAGACTGTGCCCTACGGCGAGACTATATACTTTACCTACTTCGTTTGTTTTAGTGAATAAACAATTTTGCATGAATAAATATGCTCAAAGAAGCATAGCTGCATAATTTGTGACTTAAAGATTGAAATTAAGTTTTCATAATCGAACCTACACTAAGATGATAAATTCCGATATAAATCTTAATAATACTAACATTTAAAGAGCCGAATTGATACCGGAGAATCAAGCAGCGAGACTTTTAAAGTAAGTAGTCAGAAGGTATATCATTTTTTTTAATTCAAACAAAAAAACTAACGAAGAACTCAACTACAAATTAACCATTTTTAAAGGTTAGGTTAAAAGAGAATGGCTCCAATTGTTTATCTTTACACCTTTATCTGAAAAGATGCGCTATATTTACCTGTTAGCGATGCAAAAAGTCGTCACATTGTCTCACAGGGTCGCTGCGCTAATGGGCGGGCTCATTACACAGATTCTTTGTTCAAGGAAAAAACAATTACACAATAAGTGCTGGTACTGAAAGCGAGAAGGTTTTTTGTCAAGATAACTGTCGTGTAACAATTTGTTACTTATGTATTTATGTATATCTAGTAAGTACCTATAGAGTAATATAGGTATTGAGGTAAAAAAGATGATGAGTATTGTGAAGCAGACGACAACGATCATGTATCTTATTAATCCAGTCATTATAGTAAGTTCACCTCGGAATTCGAGATACCCAGCTGTAAGTCTGTAAATACTTGTATATTGACACCCTAAAACTTGTCTCAAAACCTACATATGGTAGGGTGTACGCAACTATTAAATTTCAAGGTCAAAGGTCACAAAAATCGGTTTTTTGCGCTTTTTTTGTAAATATCTCATTTCCTATGGGTTTTTTGCTATTTGTATTTATTATCAATATTGTAGAATACAAAATTCTCTACAAATTTTGTTTGAAAAATTTTTTCATACGGTGAACCGTTTTCGAGATAGAGGGCGGAGAGCGCGCGGTCACAGCATGAACAGCATCACTTCAGGTCAACCGGTGCTTCCGGTCAAAAACGCGCCATATATAGTTGATGAACTATCGATTAATCAATGATTATAAATATTTGTCAATTTTTATTAACTATTATATTATATTTTATCATTTTCTTCATGCCTTAAATCTAAATCAAAATAACAAAGATAGGCTCATTAATATGCTAATTGAAAAATTACAAGCTGCAAATATTACTACTAAACAAGCCAGAGATGATGCGGATGTTCTTATTGTTGAAACTACAATTGAAGAATCAAAGTCTGAAAAAAACTGCAGTTATAATAGGATAAGATATTGATTTACTCGTCATTTTAATTGGGCGTATACTGTCTTACGAACAAGAAATTTTCTTTAAAAAAGTTGGGAAAGGAAAGAAAACGGAGATATACTCGACTGAAAGCTTTGATAATTATCCTCATTCCAAAATACACCGAGGTAGACCTCGAAAAAGATGGAGAGACGATCTGGATGCATTTTCACGGGAATGGCGGGTCGCTACCGGAGACCGTGTTAAATGGAAAGTCGCGGGGGAGGCCTTTGCCCAGCAGTGGGATCTTAATGGCTAACAAAAAAAAAAGTTTTTGAGCAACTGACAAATTTGGATGAACTAGCTGCAGCATTTGAGGAAGAAAATGGAACTCAAACCTTGTTGGCAGCCTATAATGCTCCGAAATCTGTGAAAAGTCTCGATCATCTTCGTTATATGCTTGACCTGAAGTGATGCTGTGACCGCGCACTCTCCGCCCTCTATCTCGAAAACGGTTCACCGTATGAAAAAATTTTTCAAACAAAATTTGTAGAGAATTTTGTATTCTACAATATTGATAATAAATACAAATAGCAAAAAACCCATAGGAAATGAGATATTTACAAAAAAAGCGCAAAAAACCGATTTTTTGACCTTTGATCTTGAAATTTAATAGTTGCGTACACCCTACCATATGTAGGTTTTGAGACAACTTTTAGAGTGTCAATATACAAGTATTTACAGACTTACAGCTGGGTATCTCGAATTCCGAGATTCTTACCTAATTTAAGCTTAAATGACTGGGTAATATTGGCAATATGCCTAAAGACTTGCAATGAGACTCGGAAAGAGACTAATTATGTGGGGATAACCTATAACCATTCGCTAGTTTAGCTTTTATATTGGTAAAATAGGTATCTACTCCGCGGTAACACACTTCAAAAAAGTTACGGTACTTATTTAAATAGAGATAAAAAAATAAATAAAAACACAATAGAAAATAATAAAAACGTAACAAAAGATCTCCAAATTGAAAAAGATTCGCTTCGGTTGCTATTCCAACAAAAACTAGAAAAAATAAATAGCGCACAAACTTCATCTGTTGGTTAACTGAAATAGGGGCGCAATGTGTGAAGTTTGTTTGCTATCTGTTAATACAGGGTGGAAGCGAGACTGGGATAGTTGCTAATGAGCTTGGTCATTACTGAGGCGTGCGTGGCCGGAAACGATGTCAGACTGAATACATCCGTAACACTTTCGCTTAAAATACTCGAGTTTATTAACTCATTTATCTATCCAGCGAGTGGTTTAACATGTTATAAGCTAATTTACGATGTTAAATATTTACTACCTTAATTCTATTATATAGCAATGTAATACCATCGATTTGGGATAGTCTCCCGTAATGGTGGTGTTTTTGGCTGTACTATTGAAATAAATAAATAAATAAATATTTACATACCTACAAAAGTAGATACTAATAAATTCAAACTGTCAACCACATTATCTGCTTTATGATTCTATCTATCCCATTTTTGCTCGAATTCATTTACCAGGTAAATAGGTAACGAGATTTACATTCAACAAACACAAACCACCGTTTACACTACATTATACAATTAATGGCCATAAAACACGTAATTTGGTGAACAATACAATCCGTTTTATAAAATATCTGTCACAACGAGTTCAATTTTAGCCAAAATTCAATGGTAAATATTTGAACGTTTACATTTCGTTATGCAATTAATAATGTACAAATGATTTCTGCTGTTATTGTGTTCATAAAGAAGGGCTTTGCAATTAACGTTCCCAAATTAGAAGTTGCATTTCAGACGCCTATACATTTTGAATAGTCCATTATGAAAGTATTCCCTGGCGAGCTCCGTAGATTAATCGTCCGCTACCAACTGTTTAAAAATTCAAATTATCTGTTCTACGTGGCTACTTTTAAGATTCAGACGGAAAACGAGAATTAATATTTAAAATTTTGCTGCTTAAAATAAGTTGGTCTCTTTTACGATTCAGCTGCGCTCTGAAACAATAGAGGGTACGGGTAAGAATGGGGAGAGCCGAGCGAGCTATATCGGCAAGTGAGGGATGATCCGCGCTACGTAACGAAGCCTCGTGCCCCGGAGCCCAGAGCCTCGAGCCATGGTTTATTTGCTGAATAAAAGTATTCTCTACATAGGCAATCAGTTCGATGCTGCTGTGGTTTATATTCAACTAGCTTTTAGAAAAGTTACAAATAGGTAACGTTTACTCATTTTTACAACATATTTACGAAGAGAATAAGCCGTAGGTATTCATATTACGATATTTGTAAAACACCTATTTTAATACAACAATGGAACAAGACTTCAATATTCAGTTAATGAAAACCTAATTGGGTGCCATTTGGTAGATATTCGTTTGTTCTTTTATTTATTAGAGAGTATCTTATTGTTTCCTTTGATGGCCCAAATTATTTCTATTCTACAGTAAAAGTTTAATGTTTCAATATACATATTTGGCTCTTCATCATTTCTAAGAAACATTTGATATTAATTTTCATTCCGCGAGTAATATTGTAGGTAAATAAAGTCAAACCAGCAATACATACCTAACTAATAAAGAAAATATTGAAATTGGCAAGACGGAAAGAGGTGTAGAAATATGACGAAGAACTGAATAACATTGAGTTTTTGTAGTCGCTAACAATATTTTGTTGGCAAAGTTGCCACAAGGCAAACTCTTTACGCTAAAACTTTATACGGAGCCTTTTTTCTATGTGTTGTATATTTTAAGCAATTGTATATGTACCCTCTTAAATCAAATAGTTTTGGCAAGTAATTGGTCAGTTTATTGTTCAAAGAGAATCATCTATTATTTCCATTAATTACTTTTAGTATAAAATGCTTCAAATTGAAATCCATTTAATATTTCAACGTTTTGAACTGTGCAGCTTGATAACTATTGACGTCTACGTCCTGAATTTTGTGAATAATATTTTTGTGAGAAAAATAAATAGTCTGTTAATTAGAGTGAACTTTTGGACCGTTTCACGGGTGGCCGGCATTACGAGTACATCCACTAATTGCATCTCATTTAAAAAAGTACGGTTCCTGCAATTAACCTACATCCGTCACTGGAAGCGTGTGCATAAAGGCTGCATATTTAGGCCTTTCAGTAAACGGCACATAAACTGGTCAAGCCTGGAAAGCGGCTTTTAATTACCCCATTAATATGAATCAAACAGAATGCTTTAGCAGAAATTTGAAATTTTGGAAGTATCTTGGTATTTGGCCTGCTGGTAGCTCTTTCAAGTATTATAAGTTTTATATGGTAGCATTCATTGTTATAAACTGCATCGTCTACGATCTCCTGTTTACAATAAATTTTTATTTCTTACCTCGACAACTGGATAGTTTCATAGAAGGCATGATATTTTATTTTACTGAATTAGCTGTTTTATCTAAAGTTTTGACTTTTTTCTTCATGTATGAAAAGATTGAGGAAATTTTGAAGAAATTTGACAGCGAAGGCTTTCAACCGAAGACTGTGGAAGAGACTTTAGTTATAGAGAAAGCAAAGAAATTTAATGTGAAGTATTATAACATAGTTGCAGCAGTGTCGTTGTTGTCCCACGTGACACACATTTGTTCGCCTTTACTGACTCATCTGTTTCTGTCCGTTCCTTTAACTTTGCCGATCTGCAGTTATTCTTTCCTTTCCGAAGACTTTAAGGAATCGTATATCTATCCGTTATACTTATATCAAGCTGTAGGAATGAATTCTCACATGTGGTATAACATAAACATTGACACATTCTTCTTAGGAATTATGATTTTAACGATTGCACAGTTAGATATTCTGGATGAAAAGTTGCGGAATGTGTCCGACAATGTTCAAGCCCAGAACGGAAGAGTTTTTAATAAAACAGAAGAAATCACGAAACTTAACGAATGTATTAAACATTTTGATGAAATCGGAAAGTAAGTATAAATATAAAATACTTTTAAGTTTTGTTCTGTGTATATGCTTTTTATATTTATGCTTCCATTCTCTTTCAGATTTTGCTCGCAAATTCAACAAGTTTTCAGCGTAACTTTGTTCATACAATTTAGCATGGCTTCTGCTATTATTTGTGTCTGCGTTTTTAGATTTACATTGGTAAGCTTTATTTTGATATAAGACCATTAGCTTACGCTCTTTAAACTTTTGGCTGACAATATGGCATTTGTGAAGGCTCTATACTTTATCATATTTTTTGCACCATTTTATTTCTCTTTTTCAGCCAGCTCCATTTGCGTACTACATATTTCTTGCATCTTACATGTTTATTATGATTATTCAGATATTAGTCCCATGTTGGTTTGGAACTCTTATTGTCGACAAGGTACGATATTGTTTGATTTTTATTTACTTTTTTGTTGAAGCTAAATCAAATGTTTACGATATTATTTGTTTTTTTTTCAGAGTAATTTGCTTTCTCATAGTGTTTATAGCTGCGATTGGATACCAAAGTCTCGGTATTTTAAAAGTAACATGCGACTCTTCGTTGAAAGAACGACGCGTCCGCTTACTATCATCGGATGGAAGTTATTCCCTTTATCATTGAGAACTTTTACTTCTGTAAGTTCCAAATTCAAATGTTAAAATGAAGGGATGTCGTTTTACCTTATTAATATACCTTCTTTTGTTTTCAGATTATAAATACAGCATATTCGTTCTTCACTCTTTTAAGATATATGCAAAGTAGACAGTAGTTTATATGACTTTCGTACTTGCTTAGTATTTTTCGTTGAAAACACTGCAAAATAACAAAAACAAAATACTTTTTAAAGGTTCCGTTGCCAGCACTAGTTAAAGTATTTAAGTTTATCTAGCCTGTAATGTATTTAATGAAAGCAATTGAGAATTCTGTTTGACAGTTCCCAGTACCTTCTTTCAACTTGAATAAAGTACTTTTAAATACTATGTAGATGCACTAAAAGTTCGCTAATTACAAGATACAAGTACTTTTATATTCTGAATTCAAGGCAAGTAGCATTTTTTATATTTCCTTGACATTAAACGCTTAGTGATGAAGAACAGAAACGTTCTTAAAAGTGCAATAATGCCAAACATGAAACAAATAGATTGTTTTAATATACATATGAAATTCTGGACCTTCACGGGAATATGGCCTGGTGGCTACAATCCTCAATACTATAAATACTATACCAATGTTTTCGTGTCCCTTTTCATTATAATTTACAACGTATTATTTTCTATCAACTTTTTTTTCGTTGAGAAAAAAATGGATAACGTCATTGAAGAAATGATCTTTTATTTTACTGATTTGGCTTGTGGATCTAAAGTGTTTACATACTTATTGTTACGTGATGATATTGAGAAATTGCTATCGATGTTGGAAAGTGATATGTTTCAGCCGGTTACGGAACGTGGCTTTCAAATAGTAAAGCAAGCGAAGAATTTGGCTGTTCGGTTTTGGAAGCTTTATGCTAGTTTTTCAGTGTCATGTAATATCGCACACGTTTTTATACCTGTCATTGTACATATCTTTTTCGGAATTAAATTAGACCTTCCAGTGTGCAGCTATTCATTTCTATCAGACAATGTCAGGGATGTATTAATTTACCCGCTTTACTTTTACCAAAGCGCTGGAATACATATGGTCATGTGGTACAATATAAATATAGATTCATTTATATTAGGACTTATGATTTTGACCATAGCACAGTTAGAAGTTCTTGATGATAAATTAAGAAGAGTTACTGAAAATTATGTTAAAGATGATGAAGAATTTGATAATGATGAAAGTGCAATTGAGTCTAAATGTCTTATGAGATTCAACCAATGTATCGTGCATTTTGATGAAATTATCAGGTAAGTAGGTGATTTAATGTGCCGAGTTCCCGAAACCGATGAATGCGAATTTAGTAAAAGACTTGTGTTTGGGTCGTAGCAAGTGGATGGAAGTGGTCTTTGCCTACCTCGATATGAAAGAATCTTGACAGATATGTGGGTATGTTGTATGTATGGAGTATTGAAAATAATAATGCAATTAAATTTTCCAGGTTCTGCAGTTTAATCCAAAAAGTATTTGGTATAACACTGTTTGTTCAGTTCAGTATGGCATCTTACATAATATGCGTTTGTCTTTTTAGATTCACATTGGTAAGTTTTTCACATGAATCATTAAATTGACTTTGCTTACCTACTTCATTGCTTAACTTTTGCTTAATAAATTATATTTGATTTTATTTTAGCCGGCGGATTGGCAATATTATATATTTTTGGCTACTTATATGACTTGCATGATTCTTCAAGTTATGGTTCCTTGCTTTTTAGGAACTAATATCATTAATAAGGTTAGTACCTACCTATAATTATTTATTGTGTTGTTAATACATTACATGGTTAATCGCTTTTAATAATTGAACTATTTTCATAGAGTTCGTTACTATCTGAAGCAATCTACGACTGCGAATGGACTGGAAGATCGGAATGCTTTAAAAGCAATATGAAGTTTTTCATGGCAAGGACCCATCGTCCTTTGTATATTTGTGGCTGGAAGATGATTCCTCTTTCACTTAATACATTTACTTCTGTAAGTTCTCTTTTTTATTGAGACGCGATTTTTTTATTGTATTATATTAGAATCTTTAGTAAAAACCTTAGAAGTAGAGTAGTGCCAAGGTAATATCTAAGGCCCATATTATGATACCTATTGTTAAATTAATAGTGATTTTATTTTATTTCAGATAATGAATTCAGCATATTCTGCTTTTGCCCTCCTACGACACATGCAGACTCGCTAGTAAAGCAAAAATTATTAAGCGATAAAGTAACTAGTTTTTTACCTTTGTAGCTACAAGTGCTTTGATAATTCACTTTAAATAATGTAATTAGGGACAAACAGACTTACTTTATTATTAAAATGTAGTGGCTTTGTAATTTTTCTTGCAATTTCGTCTTGATAAAGTATTTGAAAGTGATAACAAGGTTTGTAAATTAATTTATGATTGATGAGGTGTAAGCTTGAACGAACATTAGGGAAAGTTATTGAAAGAACATTTTTCTTTGAAATGTTTTGATGAGATATTTGTTTATGAGCATATAATAATGCATTTTCGTTTCTACAACTGTACACCGCACTTTATGTAGGTAGTTAGCTTTCAGCAAATTAATGTATCAATTGCATGAATAAATATAACTTTTTGTGAACGGAAAATGTTTTTTCTCGAGTTCGGTAACAAACGTCACATACAAAGATCGAGGACAATAGGCCCGCACAGCAGTTCATCTGTTAGCCGCTGGCGGTAATAAGGAGCATGTTTTTGTGCCAACACACAACCAGAACCGAGCAAGATTGAATCTCTATTATGTTTGAAACGGTTCCTTATCTTTGTGATAAAATTACTTGCAATTTAAAGTAGGTACTTACTCAGGTATTGTTCTTTTGCAAGCGTTCTGAAGATGTGTTTATCAAAATAGATAATACAAAGTGGACAGGTAAGATACATTTTACGAACATAGGTACTTACCTGTATTAAGTGGATTAGTAGGTCTGTATTAGAGATGCGCCGAATATTCGTTTACTATTCGGTATTCGGCATATTCGGCACATCAACCGAATATTCGTATTCGGCCGAATATTCGTTTAAAATGACCATTTATTCGTTTATTTAGTTTAGTAATAATTTGCTTGATAAAATAAGATATTAACCTCATATTCAATTATTTAAAACCAAGGAGCAGTCAATCTTATATCCTCATTTTCACATCCAGGTATTACAAGAGTTATTAGGAGATGATAAAAATAAAGATAAGTTATTATAATAAGATAAGACACTTAGATATAATTTAGAAACCTAGACATTCTGCTCTATCTAGTGACTGTCGAAGGCGCTTTTCTTCATAAACTTTACCTATTTGTTGTATCAAAATTAGTGTGAAAGAACAACCGAATAGTTCGGCCGAACTATTCGGTTCGGTAGGGTTTCAAACCGGATAGTATTCGGTATTCGTTATTCGGCAAAACCCATATTCGGCGCATCTCTAGTCTGTATATATCATGAAATGCAAAATAAAGGTACTATTATTTAAAAAATTAACTGATTAGTAAATCAAATAGCTTAAAAACATACATACTTGTTAAGGTTGAAGAAAATAAATATAACTTTTGATTTCTTAAAATCTTGCCAAATAACGAACGATCCATCAATAAACCAACAGTACCCTGAAAAGAAAACAATGATTTTGCCCGTGACTAGATAAATAAGATGTCCGGACGTGACGAGGGTCCCAGCACGGTTTTTATGGAATCTTTCAGTAGGTTTATCGTCGTCCTGGCCACGATCCACCTGCTTTTTCTCTTTGTTTAGGTCTGAACACATTGTTAATGCATGGCAGCGACAATCCCAGTGTGAAGGTCACCGGTTTTGCGACCATTCCTGATGCCTTGAAAGCCAAATTGTGTAGCCTACCTAATTCTATCATGTGAATAATGTACCTACGTTTGATCTTTGATATTGGTTGTTTTTACGTAACAGTCCTTGATTTTTAAAGCAAAAGTAATCGATTTTTTTTCGGTCAAAGTAGCTATTGTATTGTAAAAAAGGCCAAAAGCAATCATAAGATCGGTATTGTATCTGTTTGTTTTCATCAGGAAAAAGGATAAAAATTACCCGCACACGTACTTCCGCTGCCTGCAAACGATGATTTAGTGGCGATCCTTGGATTTATAGACCGGCCTGCGCTCCACCCAGCGACTTCAATGAATAATAAATTGAAGATCTTTTCCGATATTATTGATACTTCGGGTTTCTTCGCGTGATGTATGTTCGGGTGCGAATTGAAACCCTTTTATTAAAGCATATATTACAAGACGCGGCCCGTTGGTGACACTGAATAATACGCTCCGTGTTGCTATTCTTTGCTCTCGTATTTCGGCTTTTATTGCGTCCGGATTATTTATTGCTAGTCGGCTGTGAGGACGTAAATCGTGATATAATAATGAGACACTATCTATGAATTTCATTTTATTATCTTCCGTTGGACCATCTTTATGAACAATTAGATATTAACTCAATAATCTAAATATTCATAAAAACCCTTTGGATTTTGCACGTATACAAACTCTCTTTTTTGAATTCAAACTACTTCTAAAGGTCAAGTGGAGACACAAGGGCCCCAGTGTCCAATAAAACGTAACTGCATTTGCCAGTAAAGTGAGAGGCCGGCAATGTTTTAACCCCTTTCAAGTCAGACTGGAGCACTCTAAATGTGCTCGTAGAAATACAGCCCGCAAAGGATGTTCGTACGACAGCGGTAACGCAAACAGATGGCGAAGGGGTTAAAACTTGCCTCGCATGTAAAATTAGTTAAATAACTCCCTGGGAATCTTCGCGCTCTATATGGGAACACGTCTTTGCTTTAAAGCCGAGCAAATTAGTCTCGCGAACTTGCACACATTAAGCTCGTTTACTTAATTAATTTGAGGCGAGTTCATTGTGAAAAAATATTACCCACTCTTCCGAAATAGTTCATTTTTGCTAGCGCCATTTTAATATTGGATTTTATACACAAACCGTACAAAGCTTCGGTTAACCTTTTGTCCTTGATTTTAACTCATAAACCTACTAAAGTAAGTCCGCTAGCGAATTCTTTATCTTAACTACCCTATAAAAACAACACGAAAACCAATAAACTTGAAATAATATGAGCTAAAGGTAACGCTTCATGTAAAAAACTTCTGCAATAAACACTAAGATATATCAGTTTCATCAGTTTCAGTTACTAAAGGTTTGTACATAAAAAATCTGTATAGAGAAATATCTCATATAATTTGGTATATCTCTATAACCGTTCATTAATGTAACTAAACTCCGTAAATAAGTAAAACTTATCTGGAAGAACACAATCTACGTACATACTACTTAAATAACGGGAATAACAGACTATCCTCGATACATAGCCAGTCGATGCTGTGCTTTTGCAAACCCTGATTAGTACAACGTTCGACTGTGGTCATGCGGCGAGCGTTCCAGCGTCCAACTTACCGAGCACTGACGAGTCCTCGATTTCTGGTGCTAGCTTAGTGGAAGAGACTGTTTATGATGAATAATTTATGTAGTGCTTGTATGTTCAGAAGAAATAAATGTTAAATTTTTCGAACTAGCTTTTTATGATTTGTTTAACAACGTCAGTTAGTAGACAGTAGTATCTATTGTTGTCTAGGTTTACAAACAAATAGATATTCATTGATACCAAAAAATCAGTTTTGTCTCATAAAGCCACATCAAATTAATATTTTATGAAATGTGACGCTTCTAGGAATTAGAAACTATCCATTTGATTTGTTTTGGTGATTGCGATGCGGAGCAAGTAGACGGAAACTCGTTCTATTTATTTAGCTCTATACTGGAATCTGATTTAATTTTACATTATATGTTTCGTATCAGTTGAATAAATATTTGAATTTAGTATTTGGTCTCTCAAATAAAACTTGTACCTATATTAATAAGTAGGTACTTAGACAAAATATTTTTTTATTTATGATTGAGTTAATAACATCGATAACTATTTCAAAGTGATAATTTGTTTACACAACATTTTGAAACTATCTAAAATACACTTTATATTGATCATCAAAGGTACTATCGTATCTGACAAAATCCCTCTTGTGCGGTACAAAGAAAGTGAATTTTCTATACAAGAGGCTATCTCATCGAATCCTTTCCGCTGCATAAAAGCCAACCACTGAACAAATCCATTTACTTATTCAATGTTTTAAAGACACAGTAGAAGAAAGCCTCGAGCTTCGGCTAAAAGTTTTCAACAACAGTTCAAACATTCTGTGGCGCGACATACAACGTTCCCCTTTCAGTCTCAGACTAAGTTGAGGTCGGACTTTGCATTGAATCAATTGCTACCTATACTTAGAACCTCATCTTGTTAAATTAAATGAACAAGAATCTCACATACAAGAGAAAATCCGTCGGCAAACACTTTTCGAGAACACCTATGAATAAACAAACACTTCAAGACTGTAAAAACCGATTAACAAATATCCGAAAGGCTTACACAATGAACAGAATTGTGCTATTGTATAATTTAGTCGCGAGAATTAACTTTAATTATTCCATAAATTTAAACAGCCAACCCTCACATTATTAGCATTCACGACGTAACTACACTCGGAATAAAAGGGTCCAAACATTTTAGGTCAACTTAATTTCCACGAAAATTGCAAGTTTAATTTCATTCCGTTAAGGGTCCATTTCGTTTGTCCTCCGCGAGTCTGTCTTCGCAATTAATTTACTATAAGGAAATCTCCATTCCGTGACAATGTTACAGTATTTTACTTTTCTTACAGCAGCCGTGACTCTCATTTATATTTAGGAGTTACGACTATGAAGTATTTGCTCGTTTAAGAAATTGTTTACGCGGCATTTAAATTTATTTGTTTACTCAGATGTTGTGACAAAGAACTGACGTAAAATTATAACTGTTGACGTCTTTTTATTTTAAAATTGTTGCATGAAGTTTACAATGAATATGATTCCGATTGTTTATTTTCCACTTATCTAGGTAATACAAATAACAGGTAGGCATATATGCGTACATACGTACGTCTGAAGATAAGTATTTCGACGACTAATTACATTTATTCATGCTAACTCACTTAACTAAGTAATTTTATTGCCGTATAAAACATTATTACTTACCTACATCTATTTGAAACATCAACAGAATAAGTTTCTACATCATAAGGCCATAAAATCGAATCTTCCCCGGCTATAACATTGCTAGTAGCTTTTTCAGTGAGTGAATAGGACGGTGGTTGCCCATGGGAGCTATCCATCTCGCGACCGCTGCCCTGAACTTTCCCTCTATTTGTATGTATATTCTTAAGAGTACTTTTGAGAGGTCATGATTTTTCATGTTTTACTGCTGCCACTGAATCGTGTTAGGTTATCGTAAAGTTAAGAAGTTATTACCGTTTATATGCTATCTTTGCTTTGTAGGTAATTTAGGTAGGTAGTTACCATAAAATTATAATTTTTGTTACTGATTAATTTGATTTCAAAATATGCTTTACCTACTCAAGGTAAATAATTTTAAAACCTACAATTCTTTTATTTGAGTTGTAATTTTATAACAATAATTTTATTGACAGTCCATTTTGAGGTGTGGCTTTGCCATAGATATATCCCACATTTATTAAATTTTAGTGCTCATCTGATTAAACCTCATTTTATAGTTTGAATATTCGAAACATTGTAATAAATATTTTGTAACTGATATCTCATTAGTCGAGGCTATTATTATATTTTGATTAAAAGCTATTATATAACATGATTATTGCGTGTAACATAAATAAGGATAAAGGCGTACATTAGCGATTTAACCGCCGAACTGACTTGACGTTAGATATTAAACGCGCTAGACGATTGATCGACATATCTATCATGATTTTATATTAAAAGTCACACCGATTTGACAGTTCAAACGTAGCGTAAATGCCAATTTGTTGGTATGTCAAAAGTAGATGAATGCTTACGAACAAAAATTCTGACACAAAGGTAGGTACTTTCGCCGCGTATAACGTAGGTATTTAGTTTGATGCTGCGCCGGACTACTATAGTGACCCGTTTCAATGAAAGGCTGAAACGTGCCAAAACAGTCCAAGTCTAACAGAATACTTAGTGTCTCTGTCAACCGGACGCAATAAATGTTAATGTTGACTATAGTGGTAGTTAGCGCTTCATTCCGAACGCACTACACACAGTTTAATTGGATTTGCGATGCACACAACCATTTCCAAACACAATTTAGAATTTCAGTCAATTACGGTTAGGAAGTATTTATTATTTCCAACAACATATTCTCTGAATGAAATACCATACGATTTACAACTCAATGAAACCTAAATTTTAAACCAAATATTTTATTTATAACTAACTTGCCTTTGGGAAACATAAAATCGAATAAAAATAAAAGAAGGGAATTGAAAACCAAACAAACCCGATTACTTACTGTTTTATTTAGTTTCCTATCTACTCCGATTTCGATAATCCGGTATTACAGTTTACCGGTCCAATTTCAATTCAAAGCGCTGTCGATATACAATTTATTTATTCGAATGGTGTAAACTGTTGGTTAGAGAATTTGCACACAAAATCTGGATGCATTTCGTAGCGAGCTTTGACTCTGTGCCGAGGTTTTGCGGCGTAACCGTGCAAATCTTGCAATAAATGAATTCCTTCCCTCACAAGGGGACTATAAGACCAAAGTACCGCACAGCTTGTATCAAAGGGAATGTAGTTTTTAATCTTTTTAACTTTGTAGTTAGAAGGTGTGGCTGCGAAATAGAAATAAAAAGGGTACATAATACGAGAGGATTTGTAGGACTCTATAGTTGTTATATTAAAAGACAAGCATGGTCTGCATTTATTCAGGATTAGGGCCTTCTGTCTGTAGCTAGATCCTCTATATATTCTTGTGAAGCTATTTCTATCTTGGCAAACCATAACCAGACTCCGCAACCACTAAAAAACACTTAAAACTAGAAAAATTCAAGCCAAACATTGCAGCCAGCTCGTTCCCACAATCTGAACATTAGGGTGTAAACTTATCTGGGCACAAAGAAGACGTTGCTGCCAAGTCGTTAGTGAATTCAAACATTTCGGGTCATGTTACAGAGCAGCGAATTTAAAAAGTGTGTCGTTGACTTTGTAATAGTTTGAGAAAATACAGTCTTAATATTAAGAGTGGTCTTTTTTTCTAAATCAACTTTAATACTTATATTCAAGTTTCTTTTTTCAAAAAATATTATCAGTAAGTTGATAGATAACACTTAGCCATATGTTTTACTATGGAACACTGCCCAGGTACCTAGTGTCAAATAATGCATATTCTGCTAACCCTTCTTGAAGTATCATGTACCAAATTACCCTAAAAACAATCGGCTGAGAAACAAAACCCATTTATTGAAACAAACTAGGGATTAGCCCTCAGTCGCCGCGGCCCAGCGCGGTTTTTCCTTTTCCCCCACAATAAATTGTACATAAGGCCCGCACGCGAGTCACGCATAACATCTCATAGATTTATACCCCACACTTCTGTCCAAATTTAGATTTAGTGTTATGTTTAGCTATAATTCACCACAATTCTTAGGGTTTTTGCTGGATTAAGAGATATAGGACTAGGGTCAACGGAGTTAATATTTTACTTTCACTTAACTAAATGGTTGTATTTTTTAGGGGTCGCAGTAGCCATTGGTCATAAAACTGCAACGGTCATTCCATGGGAAGTTATGTCAAAAAAAGTCACCAAAAGATCGCAATAATGCAGAAAGGTTTGTGAAACAAGCACGAAAACAAAAAAGAAACAATTATAAAGCGAAAATCTAATTTTATTAAAGTAAATTGTTGAAAGAACGTACGGTATACAGCTAGTTTAAAAATTGCGGCGCAAACTCATAAAGCTGCCTTAATACGGTGCAATTAACCAGCAATGCAGACATATGCAGGAGCTTAATAAAACCAGGAGGTGGGGGCAGGATTTATTCATTGCTCGTCCAACATATGAGTTTTACGTCATTTTGGAGAATTTTTCATAGCGAAGCAATTTTTCCACGAAACGAGCGGTCTAGCCCGTTTAAATAACACTCGTTAACTTTCCGCCCGGTAAAGGTAACGGACGATGAGATAATTTTTGAAAATGTGATTTTTAAGTGGTTCCATGAAAAAGTCCGAGCAATTTTTAAAAAGCTTAAAAGTGTCGCGTTTACCTGAGAGTTTTAAGAGCGTGAGGTGAACATAATCCGTTGCTGCTTTTTATCTTATTATGGGTGCTAAATTTCAGAGATTGTTTAATATAGTTCATGGCACTTTAGAAATACATACCTATAACTACGTAAAATTTGAATGCGATTTCTCAAAATCTGCAGGGAGAGGTGATTAGGTACTATTTCAAATTAAATAAAACTTAGATAATGAAAGAAATGTAGGCTTTTTAATAAGTTGACTGATCTACAACAATAAGCATACCACATGTCACAACAAGATACCAAAGCGTCCCATAAAATTAAGGTATCCAACAAAAGATATGCAAAACCTGCTCACTATCCATACTCGGTGGCTTAACCTCTAGAACGTGGCTATGTGAAAAATTTAATTCATTGCGAACAAATTTATATGCATACCGCGACTGCAGTTTATTAAGAATGCACCGCCTACCCTCGCTCGGGGCTCTAAAATAAAACGGTCAGCTTCCTTCCATCCATTAAACCAAGGTGATGTATAGGTGAAAAAATGCTACCTTTATAGCCTACTTGATGGTGAACCCAATAAGGGCGGGCATTTCCCAAACTTTAATTATAGGTAGGTACTAAAAAAACAACTAGAATAAGTGTCCAGTGAAACCCAAGTTTCACTTAAGAAAAAGAAAAGCGTTGAAAGAAATAAAGGCATTGTAACCTGAGTATTGTAGACAGATGTTTTGTTGTACAAATAAAGATCACTTCAGAATACTTCAAGGACACTTGAAGTAACGCAACTCCAGGTTGAAATTATTTCGTTTGTCTTTTGTTAATATGATAAATTTTGTTACGCGATAAAATGAAAATGACTCAAATCATATCCAGTCTTTCAAAAAAAATGTTAATATTTTTAAAACTGCTTACCCGAGCACTAGACATCCAATTTCGCTGAAATCAATTTCCTAAAGCACTGCATTACACCGAGAGGTTGTTCTCGATCTCTTGCAAAGTAAACGTATCTCCATGAAATATGCATTAAATATTTACACAGTTCCGAACCAGCCATTCCCTTGAAGTCTACTGAGAGATTTGCAATTCACCGAACATCCTTTGGAAAAAAGCCATTGAACAAAGCTGGGGAAGTCGTGGAATCGAAATGAGCGTCTAAATAATGCCCCACATTGGTCCGAGAGAGCTCACCGCAATAGAGTTGTGACCAGACTAGGTACTCACAAGGGGAAGGATAAAGCTTTTTCATTCTAAAGTTAAAAATTGAATCGTTCTCTTTAAACGTCTACCTACCTATTTAGTCGACGTCTGTTTTAAAGGAAACATTATGTTATTTAGCAAATAGAGTCCTGCGGCGGGATAGTTAAAGCAATTTATAAATAATGAAGTTTTTTTTATGTATTTTTAATGTAAACTTTTTTGTCGAACAGGTATGTGTAGAAAACCAGGTATATGATCGACGTCAAGACGCATGACGTAGAATACTTAGCTATCCATCATAATTTTAATGGCTGACTGCAAAAAGCAGGGCTCGTCCGGGATTTGAACCCGGGACCACTCACACCCAAAGCGAGTATCATACCACTAGACCAACGAGCCGGTCTATCTTAAACTTAAAAATTATAATGAAATTAATTTAACTTTGTACATACTTGTGATATTATTTGAGCAAGTGTTCAATTGTTCGAATTAAACACCTGTTAAAATAACAATAATATTGAAATAAGTTTCCTAACTTGGTCTGAAAATATCAGCGGCTCGTTGGTCTAGTGGTATGATACTCGCTTTGGGTGTGAGTGGTCCCGGGTTCAAATCCCGGACGAGCCCTGCTTTTGTTTTCAGGGTAATTTTAATTGCCTTTGGTAAATGGTAAACCAAAAAGTTCGACAACGCGCTACTACAAGCGGCTCGTTGGTCTATCTAGTGGTATGATACTCGCTTTGGGTGTGAGTGGTCCCGGGTTCAAATCCCGGACGAGCCCTACATTTTACTAGCTCTCAATTGTTAAACTAACACGACTCGTACCAGCTATTAAACGGAGTCCGTTCACAAGCGCAATAACTTTTGAAAAGGCAATCTAGCGCACCGCAAACGAATTTGTGCGATCATAACTCCTGATTTTTCATATAATCGGGAATCGTCGAACGACATCAATGGCAGGACATTAGAGAACTGCTCGCTCGACTGTTACGTCCCCGCAGGCATTCTAATAGACTCCGCTCTAACGTAGAAATAGGAAAAAAAGGAGGAAATTTTCATAATGCTCCGCAGCACTTTATTTCTACGTGAAAAACTTTGATAATATCGAAAAATTTGGTTGCTTCATAAAAGAAGGTTGGGATTTTTTATGATTTAGTGGTTCTTTATGTTTTAGTTGGATATTATTTTAATGCGTGTTTTGATGAAAAAATGCTGCATCTATGTACATAAAATGACAAAGATTTTAAAGTCTTTTATTTACTAGTAGGTACTCTTTTATCAAAATCGCCAACGTAGGTATAGTTCTACAGGCAAAAACGGTTCATTGAATTTTCAAATTGCCGCATCCATGAGCTGAGGTTCGTAAGAAGCGTATCCGTTATTAAACACATCAATTCGACAACAGTCAAGAGATAAGGCGTGCACTCACGACCCTTGACAGTTATTGCTCTCTAATGTAATGTCAGTTTGGCAGCCAGTTACAACCGTTTATTGCCTGGCTATTGGAACCACTTCCTCTCAAAATGATGACTGAGATATAACTATAAATTATTTTATCGCCACTTACATTGTGGGTAAAAAGTTCGTTTTTAATGTTGGCTGTAAAAAATACGTTTATCGCAATGCGTTTCAGCAACAGAAACATATTTTCTATGTAGGTTTTTTAAGTAAGAAAATTCCTGAAATCAATTTTTATAAAAAAAAAATATTATATTACGTAATTAATTATAATATTTTCTTCGGCGAACGGCACTTATCTTAATCTACATTCACCTAGGACCTATACAAGCGTTTGAACGGATTCTAGTTCGAAATCTCAAAATCCGCAAATCAATTGTTTAACGCTAACAGCGTTTACGATATCAAATGTCAAACGGAATTTGGTACGACTGCTTATATTTAATACTCTCAATGTGATTAGGTTTCATTTTCATATTTTACATTTTAAGTGCACATTTACAGTATTATCACCCGTGTAGGTACTATACGAGTCCCCCTCATCTTGATACGTACCTATTGTGATTTGATCAAATACAATATTTCCTGATTGTTAACTATTTACGAGGTCATCACGCCACCGATGTTACGCACTAATGACTTTTCACATTTGCTGAAAACAGTTAAGTTTATGGTGCTAGAGCCAAGCGCAGTAAAATTTACGATTGTAAACATTTGCTGCCTCAACTTAATAATAATGTTGAAGAAAAGTTCATTGCCCTTTGGCACATTAAATTACCTACATAAATACAAAGTATCTTCTAATTTTAAGTAGGTATTCAGGAGTAGAGTAAGTTGTCGATTGGTACCTGAATATTTAAATAGAAAAGAGTTTCGTGAATTTCTCTTTTCACTTTCAATCAATTTTAATTAAATTATTTCAATAGTTATTTCAGCTTTTTCACATTGACATAGAATGTGCTCAAAATGGTGACGAAATTAAAAATGGTAAAAGATTATCGATGAAACTAAATTAAAATTAACTGGGTATGCGCAAATAGAAACACTTAAACAATTAAATAACAATTTAAACTGTCAATAAAGTTAGGCATTTGTTTTCGAAACTAGGGAATTAAAATAGTTGAAACTGCATTTTCACAAGCTGATTACCTATTTTAATTTCTAGCGTAGAAAGTTGCAGTTGATAGAGATCAACCTGATATGACTTGATTTTAAATAATTGTACATAAGTAGGTAGGTACATAACGCAAAAATTGTTACGTCAAACATCCTGACATCGGACATGAAATTTTCCTTTTCTTTCAAACTACATATTTAAAAACTTACCATATTGTTTTTTCATACATTACATCCTCTTTTTATTTGGCAGATGAAACGTAGTCTGAGTCTAGAACGAAACATTTTTATCACAGTGCGCATTGCAATAGCGTTTTCTTACAAAACACTAGTCCGCTTGTCACGTACAGGACTAAAAGCGTGATTATAACGTACAAACAGATAGGAAGGATCAAAAAGAATGGAGGATTAAAAGCTATTGGCTCCCTGGCTCACTGCCCATCCAATTTTCTTTGTTGACGTCTCCTGGGAACCACACAGAGATTATCTTAACAAAGCAAAAGCGGACCGTGTTCAGACGCCTCCTAAAACAAAGTTATCTCACTAAAACCATGTCTGAGCTATCGATTTCATTATGATCGGACATTAAACTGGATTTTACTATAAGAATTACTCAGTTGCACCTGCGGTTGTCGTTTGACATTTGATATGGAAAATGTACCTATACAAGAATCGGTAGATTTGTTGAAATTTCATAATTAAACATGAAAACGCGAAGATAGTCCCAATGCTAATGTGTTAAAGCCTTATTTGTAATAATGACTAAAACACCGTAGATGATATCAGTAAGTACTATTAAAACTCAATCTTATCGAATCTACGTTTACCTGATCGATTAAGGATCTAATGAGTTTAACAAGAAAATTTCTTCAAACATTTTATACACCTTTATCAGTCATCGTGCCCTCTAGCAAAATTCTTCAGTCCAATAAACTAAACAATTACAGGTCGTCGGCATTTGGTCCTTCTAATGGAACGAGTGGTCCAAAATACGTCTGCGTCCTAACGACCGGCGGACTATTCCAATAGATCTACTGCAGGGTTATATTGGGAATCGTCCTGCAATCTATAACGACCTGTAAACGGCCTTTGCTAAATACCAACCGGTATATCACGCAGAGTTGGCGGTGCAAGTACCTATGTCTACTAGATATTGATGTAATATATTGGGAAGCTATTAAGACGTAAATAGATTTCAGACCAAACAGATTTAAAAAGGACATGAAGTGTGTCTACTTTTTTAATTTTATAGACTGCTGGATATGCCATATCTAAGCCGCTCTAAAACATAATTCTACTTAACAGAGATATATCTTAACTACATTTGTTTTATAAATTATCTTTAATAAAAGACTACTGTGAAATCCAAATAAACCTATTTCAAGGGATGATATTTCAACAAAGTCTTTAATACTCGTATCTGCCAATACTTACCCGTATAAGGAGCTGGGGAGTGATTCTGATACACACTTACACTGGTGCTAGAATCAACGCTACCTGAGAATGATTTGTGTGTTTTAGCAGGCCTAGCACAGAGAAATTCCCGTCACTTTCTGGCGAAATCTGTGCTTGATACCGCCGAACTGTCCTGTTCCGGCTGATCACTATGTGCACTAGTTCAAGCTAACTGCGAGCCCCATAGCTAGCGCTAACCTAAGTGATCAGAATTAGGGTCCTGTCGTCGTTAAGGAACGCATTAGTCAAGTGTGGTGCTACGGAAATCTACAGGACGTCGATATCTGGGGCATCAATTCTTGGGGACGACATTCCGGGTGCATTCAAGAGACGTTGGGGTTATAACTTATATTATAACATTAGTTTGGGTTATAATGACATTGGAGACGTTGATTGGTGAGGAAGTTTTGCGTTTAAGGTTTATAACTTAGTTAGTAAGTTATTCAAATAGTGGTAGTGGGTCAAAAGGGGTGTTATAATCATGTAAGAAACTGCGAATGTCAAAAATAACCACCATATGTCTCATATTGTTGTTGATAACATTTTTAAAGTATTTTTTCCACTGTTACTATCCCACTGCTTAGAAAAAGGTCGCTCTTCATCTTTCACGTGTTCCAGCCCAAAGTCACCTCTGCTCGCAACTTGAGTTAATTAATAAATGAAATTAATTTATTGATTATGGGACTATGTTATTTTCAGATTATTTTTTTTACCACATATTACAATTTTACCACATATTACAATTACAATTCTAAACTATTGACTTTGGGTAGGGCAGACTTCTGCAATAATGATAACAAACTGTCATTCTGCAAGACCTAACTACTAGACAGTTCTCCAATACACATGAATTATTTATCCCGAGGTAATACTAGATTCATTTTCGCTGAATCTTAGTCGTGTAAGCCGTCGAGTGCAAGGACAAGACGACAGTTCATTTATCAGAATGTCTCATAATAACGCCTTGCTGTCATGTCGATGAGCCAGTTGGCTTAGACGCGTTGACCAGGCGAAAAATATACTCTTAGAATATATTTTAATTAAATAGCACTCACTTCATTTTATACGTCATTTCCTTTAAGAAAAAAACAAGGGTAATGTTTTTATTTAATAAAAGGTTTTTCTTCGTAATGAAGTGTTTGACGAAAAAGATTTAATAAGATCCTAATTTATGAGTTCAAAGTCGTAATTAATTGTATTTAAGTGACTTCTGTCTTGCTCCTTGAAAATAGGTTTAAAAATATTAAGTAGGTAAGTACCTACCTATTTAATAAGAAATCCATTACGTACCTGCTTAAATAACACAAATCTAATGCAAATTTTCACTGTAATTTTAGGTACCGTTTAATTAGTCCGACCAAAGTACGTGCAGAGAAACAATTTGGTATTTATGCAAAGTTACTCGCAGATGGTGCAGTCCCGTCTACCCCTGTTCCTTTTTCAGTGAAACTTCTCAAATATGTGCGCTGGATGAGGGTCGGTGGGCACCTGCATCAGCTACATACCTAATGGCACATTAACACAGACAGTTTTCTGGCAGCTACACCAGATGTCGCTCCACAATACAAGGGTCTCCTGAAATGAACCAACTTGTTTTCAATTAACGGTTTATTTCCAGCGTTTACATTTAGAAGCTGTAATTTATAGTTCGTTTGGAACTTGGATGAGGCAACTTTAATTGTACAAAGGCCAGGATCTTTTGGAATGAGGCAATTGTGAATGAGCTGTTTTAAGAATTTAGAGTATTTTGTTAGTTAGGACGGACGATGGACATTGGACGTCCTTCTAAAAAATGTTATTATAACGCGAGCCAAAAATGTTCTACAGAAAAAAATACGTAATACAAGTAGGTACCTACTTATACAGTGAAAGCAATTAATTTTGCGAAAACGACCTTCTTTCTATAAAATTTACTCACTTTTATATTTTACAGGAAAATGGTTTCTGAAAATTGAAAATATGAGTTAAATGGAAAATGTTATTATTCTTTCACTGTATTAATAAGGTAATTTAGTCAAAAAATCATTTTAAATAAGTATTTTTTTAGAAATACTCATTTAAATGTTAAATATTTACAAAATATATAAACGCACTGCAGCAGGTGTGAGTGACAAGTGGGTTGTCCCCTAATTTATCAGCTTTAGCTTAGCCTCAGTCGGTCCCTTATCATGTGACGTCATCTGTTCTCTCACGGCTGTCAATCTGTCTTCCACGTAGAAACAAAGTGTCAGAAATGTATTCTGAAATTATGCTCGCCAGTAATTAATTAAACCAGGCATCTAGATATGTCTGCAAACAGTTATCGCAGCAGATTTACCCTAATGGATATTGGTTATGCAGACAACGACGATAGGCATCGAAATATGAATTGATTAGTTTTATATCATGCCAATTTAAATACATTGAAAAATATATTAACACAGATCTGTCATGCTTGTTTTCATCATAAATAGGCGGACAACACTTTTTTTCAGTTGCTATGAATTTAATTACTTTTTTGTATAATATATTTCCTCGGGTTCGTTACGTGCTTGTTCTACAGTTTTAACGTGCTCCAATAAAAAAGCTAGTTCCAAAATTTATCTACCAACGAACCGCTTGATTTAATACGGCTATCGTGAAAAGTCATTTCGCTAGAGGAAATCTCATTTGACGGACGTGTGCTTCTACACGGCTGTTTTATACTTATACTCTCCTACAGATTACAGCTACTTGGGCGATGATTACCCAGGGGCGATATCCATCACGTCACGGCTCTTATTTTTTATTTATTACCTCTAAGATATATTGCGTTATTTGAGTTAAGTATGGTTAATGCTGGTTAGTAGGTATAAGATTTTATTGGCAAGTCGAGAAGATTATCTTTAGGTTTTATTAAAATTCCAACTGGTTTCATTTGTTTCTCAAAATACTACAATCTTTATTATGAAACATTTAATAGAGTAACAAAAACTATAACACACGAAAGAATATTTTGCCTTAACCAAAAAAGTAAAAACTGCACACAAAAGCGAAATAAAAAGTAAACACAAACAACTTTTACATGAGAATCCAGTAACGAACGCTATTTGCAAATCGAGTTACATTTTCGACGTTGTCTTTCACAGCAACTTCACACTAAGAAACTACTTTACAGCTCACTTCAGCAGTGTCGTGGAGAAACCACGAGAGTTCATCCCAATTTGTGGGTTTTACAGCCACGGAGACCGCATTCGACGCCCCTGCAACTATTAATTAAGAGGCCGGCCATCATTCGAGACAAGACAGCTGCCCGCATCGCTAGGACCCAACACGGTTGCAAATGACAGCTCGTTTTGGCACCTCCTACCTCGTAAGGTATGAAGATTCATAGTGATTATGACAGAGGTAATAAAGTACTTAATGAGATTGAGGTAAGTACGTACCTACTTCATACTTACATTTTTGTATATCTTTTACACAACATACTCGTACCTAGTGTTTATGAAAGGTCAAGTATTGCTTATGTTCAATTAGTGGAGTACGCTAATACCTACTGTAACAAAATACAGATGAGAACTTATCAAAAAAACCTCAAAAAAGCCGATGCAGACAAAATGACTACAGGCACTTGACTGCAATAAACATATCTTCATAGAAGTTCGCCACGCCGCCGCCGTTGCCGAAACAATGTCTCGCAATGTCTCGCTGATCCCTCCCCTATCACCTGTGTGACACGAAATTCGCGAAAACATGTAGACGATATCACGCGAACGTGTTATGACGATCGAGACCCCTATTCTGTAAACCAGAGAAAGGATGTTTACTTTCACAGTAATTGATTGAGTTACAGCTGTGATTAATGATTGGAAAATGAATTTCAAACTCAAACAAGCCTGAAAAATATACTTAGTTTTCCAATCCGTGGTTTACACTTCCGGTCAAATGGTTTTAATAGGTTCTTTTGGTAAAATTTAATCCAATTTCGATTGGTTAGCTGCGAAAATTTGATTATAACTTTTGCGATGTATGTAACCATAAAAGTCGATTATTAAACCACTGATTGAAAGGAAAGCCTAGATTTTATCGTTTCATTAGGCACCCTAGCCTTGGTGAATTTTTGGAAGGAGCTATTTTGCAATTCGAGGCGAGTTTTCAGAAATACCTTGCCTCAAATAACAATGAAATTAACTACTATTGTTTAAGTATTAATTAAAGAATGAAATGTTTACAGTAATGTAAAATTTTCAACTGAAACGACTTTTAGAAATCCTTTTTTAAATAACTTTTTTATTTTTCTAGTGGTTCGCAGAATAGAGCCCTGGGATGCCTCGTCAGGTGCTCCCCGATTCGCGTGAATTGCTTGTTTAACATATTTTTTCGTTTCTGTCTCGTTTATACATTGAACGTAACGACTTCGTACGCGTTTTGGTCTGAATTTTGTTGTTTCGTTCAACTTAGAATAAAGACGATTGGCAAGTAATCTAAAAGTTCGATTGTGCTGTTGATTTACAATTTACCTGAGTTATTTAACGTGACATGTGTGAAATGGAGATGCTGGGAAAATACATACAAGTTAATAATGTAGTAAGAAATAAATTGTTACTAATTGAAAAGAGAATTGAACACTGGAATTAAACAAGTTAGAAAGGCAATTATTTCCGCCAATTCCACAAAGCTGGACGTGCTCGCGTCTGCCCGTATAATTTTGCCTATCCTTCGCCTAGCTCCCCAGACAATAGAATCTAATCAGTTAATTTAATTAAATAAATTATATACATTAATGATCTTCCTCGAGTAACCCAAGAAAAATGCGTGCTCTTTGCAGATGATATATCAATTTTAACTTCATGTCATAACAGTGATCCTATTCAAACAAAACTTAACCAAATCTTTGACAATATAACCAGTTGGATGGATAACCATAATTTAGAAATAAACTTCACAAAAACTAAAATAATTACCTTTTACCCATATCAAAAATCACCATTAAAAGTAAATTTCACCTATAATTCAAATAAGCTTGAAGTTGTATCAACATTTACCTTGCTTGGAATAGACATAGACTCTCACATAAACTGGAAACCTCACATTCAAAAATTAAGAAGTAAGATATCTAAATTTAAATACGCACTCTGGGAAATTAAAAAATCAACAGATATTAAAACTGCACTAACTGCTTACTACGCTTATGCTTACTCCTATTTTACCTACGGGATAATACTGTGGGGAAACAGCACAGATATGCCCACACTTTTTACTCTACAAAAGAAACTCATTAGAACAATAGTAAACATAAAACAAACCGACAGTTGCAAACCCCACTTTGAACGCTTAAAAATCCTTACCCTCCCCTGCATTTACATTCTAGAAATATGTAAATTTGTAAAAAATCACCCCGACTACTATTTAACCCGAGAAAACATCCCTATAACTTACACACTACGTAATAAAACAAAACTAATACTTCCAAGCTCCAATCTTTCCAGCCATACTTCCAGCCCGTTTGTAATGTCTATTAAAATTTTCAATAAACTGCCTACCTTTCTAAGAGAACAACCTAAATTAAAAGTATTTATACAAAAATTGAAGGAGCTACTAGTTAATAAATCATATTATAGCATCAGAGAGTATCTAGAAGATAACCAAATAGCATAGACACCTAGTAATTAAGTAAATTTAACTCAGTAGTATGTAAGTAA
Source organism: Anarsia innoxiella (assembly GCA_947563765.1). Classification (NCBI taxonomy): domain Eukaryota; kingdom Metazoa; phylum Arthropoda; class Insecta; order Lepidoptera; family Gelechiidae; genus Anarsia; species Anarsia innoxiella. The sequence continues at coordinate 7,812,798 of OX387393.1, forward strand.
TGTTATAATATTATAATAATAAAATAAGGTTATATAAATATTATAAATAGCCCTGTCATATTGCTGTGCCCCAACGGGGTTTCATGTACCTCTATACTTGTAGTACTATGTATGTGAACTGCAATAAATTATTTTGAGTTTGAGTTTGAGTGAGTAATTTACTGCGTTATCAAAACTAATTACCAGACATGAGCACTATTCCGGCTAACTTCGTAATGCTGTTTCGAATAATGCCTTTTGCGGCTCTCTGCCTCGCTCTGGTAGGTGCTTTTGGTCTTTTATTTATAACTTCCACGGTACGTGCTCAACGCGAATTTGTTTTCATAATATTTCTCACAAGCGCTCTTTCACCATTATGTGCTCACACACTTCACACCAAAAACAACCTTAAGCTTTTGTTTCAAGCACGAAATTTCCCCCGCGTTTCTCTGCAATATGTACATTTGTCTCTTTATTTACTTTATTGCGACATTTTATAATATTCTACGTTTTCTGCGATAAGGCGCAAGACGCTCATCTGTTACGAAGAAAGTGTTCTTTTTGTTCTGTAATATAAGAATGTAATTTCAGCTTTTTATTTGAGAGTGAAATGGCGGAATAATATCGTTATCCAAATATGCCACATGAGAACTACTATTAACTAAATCTAAAACATATTTTAGATGAAATGGGTTGCTAACTATTATGTTATTAATTACCTAAAAAGGAATTCTATATACTAGTTGGGCATCTTACTCTTTGGGCATAAAATAGCAAACCTTTCTTTTAGAACTTTATAAAACCTTAGGTATTTAATCTCAATGTCTTTAAGCAAAATCAAAGTACCTATACTCATTCGAAATGGTATCAACATGTAGACAGATAGAATGGCATCAAGTAGCAAATTTCATAGCTAACGTTGTCCAATCGAGCCATTTCCATCGAGCGAAGCACCTGCTGCCCTCGCGTCCTCTTATAGCCCAACTTTCCTTTTCAATGAATGTTTCAAAGTCGTTTGCGTTTGTTATTGTTTTCGATCGCCGAAGTTCAATGGTACGGGATTGCGAACTGAAACTTTCTCTTGGATGTCATAACTTTACAAACGTATAAAGGTAAGTAATGGCGGTTTTGCTCAATGGACCGTTTAAGTGAATAAAGTTCTTTATTATTCCTCTTTTACTGCTAGAAAAATGTATTTACTTTTCCCTAGTCACGTAATGTTTGCTGAGACAACAGTAGTTTCAGCGTGCTCGCACTTGCCGTGTATAACGTTGTTAATAAGGTAATCAAGAAAACAAACTGCTTCCTTGTCACAATAAACACTCAACTAAGACTCACTTAAGAGGCGTCGCAATAAAAGGTGCTTAGATTATGTTTTAAAGAAAGGGCCTCGGCAGTCGGCACGCGAGCGGTGGCAAACGAACCAGAAGTAACAATTACTTGGTCATGCGAGCAGACCATCCATCACCCACTTGCCTGTGCCACTGGCTATGGCCACTCGGTTCCTACTCTAAGGCAATTTCCGGAGCCCTTATCTACCTCAACCTGCAAGCATTTACTTCGCAGCGTTTGTTTAACAGAATTAATCCAGTTGACAAGAATCTTTGGCAAGGCAGCTCGCTGTTTGCGCTTTTGAAGATTGTTTTACTTTTCTATTTTAGAAGTTAATTTCTGCTTTAGCAAGCACGAGAGACTTTAAAAAAAAGTAAATTTCGTTGATTTAGAGCTGCAGAGTTGCTTCTTAAGTACACTTAGACTTGCAAAATAAATGTCATGAAATTAATTTGCAGTCGTACTACTTCAAATGAATACTGGTACGTAGGTGCCTAATGAACTACGAAACTGCTTTGAGTTAACCGTACGTTAAAAGAAACAGCCATCATTTACTTGCCTACTTAAACTTGAGCTAACCATATTTCACAATTATAATTATTTTCTACAGTCGTGAACATTAACCAAATCACACCCCTCTAATTTTACAGTCAAAAAATTATAATGGGACAAAAAATGGGGGGACAAGAGCGTAAATAATGCGTCAACCGCCACCAACAGTGGAATAAAAATGCCATATTGTTATTAAAATTCGTTTCATAAGCAGAGCCTTAAGCCGCCTTAGGCGCCGCACACTGTGTGCATAATTCTTTAATAAGTAATAGCACTTTGAAATACGGCGACACTGTTCATATTTTCAGCAGGATTTATAGGAAGTTTCCATAGTGTGGCCATCGTGCATCGGGTCGTATAATTATTTTCTCTAGTTTACACAAGATCTAGATTGTGTAGTTATGAATTATTGCTAATGGAAAACAGCGTTCGTTTAGCACGCGGCTCTACCTAACCGCTATGTAAAACATGATCTATTTAATATAGGAACGCATAATATGAAATCATTGTAAACTTTCAGCAACACTCTGTACCTATGTTTTCGTTTTAGGCTCGTTTTAAATTTGTATTTCTAAATCTACTATATTTTAAAAATGTATTTAGACGATTTTATACCTGAATAAGACTGAGTTATGACTAACTATATTGTATCAAAAATCCAACCACTTTGATTAAAAGCGAATACGTGAAGCGAGCGAAAATTGTTTCGTAAATTATTCAGAGGGAACGGTCTACATTACTTTCCGTGATCCCATCGGCGAACAAAGCCATCGACAAATAATAGAATAAACAGATTGGCTAGTTATTGGTATGCATAAACCAAACAGGGCTGTGATGACGTAACAGTGCCAGTGCTAGTTTGTTTTTGATTTCGCTCAACAAAGCGGACTAGATGCGCGCCCGTTGCAGGCCTGAATTTGTCACACATCGGTTCACTCTCCCCGGATAATATACGTGCTACGAAAATTATAGTAGGTTACTGGATTTATTGTATTAACTGTAGAATTTTAAGACTCTCGTCTTTTCTAAAGTCAACCAGTGAAAAGAAAATATTCGAAGAAACTAAAAGCAATGGTTCAGGAGCGTACGTTGGCGCTACGTTGAATTTACAAAATGCAGAAGTTGAATATAGTTTTTCTCCTTTCATTTTGAGAATATAATAATAAATGTAACTGCAGCTTACCATATTTGATTATAATTAAATATTTATTTAAGTACAAAATCCTGATAAGTTTTCAAGGAAACGTTGGCTTAATGAACTACGTAATTAAACGGTAAAAAGATTTACATTTTCAAAAGCTAGTTTGTCGGCTGTATTACAAAGTGGTGAAGGAAATTATCGTAGTTTCCATGTAAATCTAGCCCATGGGATAGTGCAGGCGTGGCAGCTGGCCATTCACGCGATTACCCCCACCCTTAGATCTTTTAAAAACTTTATAATACATCATGCACTAGAATGATTTGCTTACTCATTATTAAAAATGTGTGTTTAAATTGAACTGTATCTTTAGTCCAATTTCTCGTGTCAATGTCTGCAGATTTAATAATGTCTGTAGTTACATTTTTGTCCAAATTTTTAAGTTTTTAATAGTGCCTATACCTGGATGGTCACAGCATGAATATACACCAATGTTATGTCATATCATAAGACTCAATCTACAGTCTATTTTGATCTAAGTCCTAGCTCTGCAGCGGCAAGCGTTCTGCTCACTCGGCAGCGAATACTAACTCAGATGACACGATTATCGCACATCGATAGCCTTTCGATCATTTAATCTCGTTTGTATTATTGTGGGATTATGTACACATGTTGTTATCGAGGACAAACATGTGATATAACTTACGTAGTGTAGTAAAAAAAAATAAGGCGGATTAACTGCTGTTCGTAAACGCCCTTTAACAAGTAAATAATACTAGTAGTAAAACGTAGAGTTTTGTATAGAAGGGAACAATTAATAATAAAAAAAAACAAAGTCTAACCTGTCATGTCACAATGTTTTTTTACAACGATGCAGCGCAAGTAGTGAAGCCTAATTCCAAAACGACTGATTCACTGAACATTTTGTACCTAGCTAATTCCACATAGGTATTAGGTATATTTACATTACAGCTACGTAGCTACGGGCTGCTGGCGCTACGGTGCTACGAGTCCCGTGCTACGAGGGTCTTATGTCAGGGTCTTATTTACGCCCGTTATTAATAACCTATCCTGATCCGTTTTTTACCAAATCGAGATTGAAAAAACAAAACACAATTGTGTTCTTGACATATTTTTGGTACACAAGTGACAATTGTGTTTTGTTTTTTCAATCTCGATTTGGTAAAAACGGATCAGGATAGGTTATTAATAACGGGCGTTACCGACTTTATCCGCAAGTTTCGTAGCACAAGACTTCGCAAACACGCTATAATTGAATTAGTGTGTGCTAAATTACCAACAATAAATGCAAATAGTTACCTACCTAATTATTAGGGCTCATGAAGCAGTTTAATTCAAAAGGTAATTTATTCAAGCATTTAAAATGGCAGTTTTAAAACATTACCTATGCAATGGGATAATACAATGAATAATCACTTTATGCAGCAAAAGAGTGGGGTAAAATGATGTTCTTATAGCCTGAAATATGTAGCATTTACTCAATGCCGAAAATAAATAAGCGAAAATCGCATTTCCAGCTAAGTTGTCAGTAGATTATTACTTGCGCGTGTGGAATGTATTATTCATAGTTGTCTATCCATATTACTGTTGCCATATTTTACTGAATGACTTCCCCTTTTTCCAACATGAATACAAGCATTATGGCCGAGATCTATACGCATATTCTTGGATATTATAAGTCGGATATTAAGTTTAGATGTAGGTATATCTATATATATAAAAATGAAACCCGTTTTCCGTTGTCACGGCATCACGCCTGAACGGCTGGACCGATTTCGCTAATTCTTTTTTTTAAATGTTCATTGAAGTCCAAGGATGGTTCTTACGGTGAGAAAAATTCGAATAATTGCCGGGAAAGCCCTAAAACAGACCTTTTCTTTTTCCCATACAAATGTTTTCTTACTAAAATGTAGAGTCAATTTGAACTTTATTCCTACACAATAAAGTTCATTCTAAGGCGGGACGAAGTTCGCCGGGACAGCTAGTTCCTTGATATTTTATTAAGTAGTTAGGTATGCACAATTGTACATACGTAGCTGTATTTGATGTTAGTTTTGAATGTAGATAGATATAGATCAAATGAAGTTTGGAGAACTGAGAATGGCTCATTTAGATGTAAAATCAAAGTTTGTATACCTATACAGCCATTATTCCTAAATTTAAGAGCTATTAGCGCCTTTAAAACTGCTCTGTTCTTATATCAGTGTTCTTAGAGAAGACGGTGATAAATTGGAGTTTCATATCACCTGCATACGATCTTAACTCCTGTCAGGTGTCGCAAAGTTACGGATTATCGCTCCTGTTTAGGTGTTTTTTGTATTGCTGTTATCTTTAGAAGAGAACTTCTGTGAAATTATTGTAGATTACACCAGCGTTAATTAATTGTGCTTACGATAAAACACACGCGCTAGTCGCTCCTAAATCTGGAAGCAATTTCATTTGGTGGCTTTACACTACTTTATATTTTACCGTGTTGGGATAGACGAAAGATCAATAAACTGCTTAGAACAAAAAAATAAAGACTCGTATTTGATAAATAATGGTTTTCAAAACTAAGTAACATTATTTAAAAGCACTGTAATAACAAAATTGTATTAAAATCCCGAGTGAGTGACAATCGGACAGCTTGCGTGTGGGCTAAACGAATTTGAGGGTGCATTTACGCCTATTATATTACAATTAACTCAATCTGATACCATCCAAATCCAAGTGAAATTACGTTTCCTTTTTCGTTGAGTTTAATTAAATTTACATTTAGTTATGACAAAATGATTGGCAACAAAAACATGTTTTAACGCGGTTTTTTTATTATTTTTGCTATCAGTACATACATACCTATCTATATTTAATTACTTCTAGTTGTTTACGTAGCAATTTAATCGAAATACCTTTATTTTAATAACGTAACTAATGCTTCTCCTAAATCATCTTAAGAATATATCACAAATATTCATAGTCTGTAACAAAGGCTCTTTGACATATTATGGGTTTATTGAACTAACATTAAAGGTAAATATGTAACATTATACCTTATTATAAGAAATAGTCTGGGCACATTCGAGTGCAAGCAATGTATCACTGTCAACGCTACACGTGTGTCTCGAAAGTGTTTTACGGCGAAATTAGTCACGAAACCATTCGAAATTCTAAGAAAAACTGAAAAAGCGTTTGTAAAATTTTACAAATATTCACGTATTTGGGCTTGATTTGATTCCAATGTGACATGCTAGAAAAACCTTAAGAAAACAAATTTATCATACCACACACGAACTCTAGACGTGTTTAAAAACGCTGAACAATTTTTGAAAGTGCATGACCTTACGACATGAGACCGCTGTGAAGAAAAATCACAACAAAAACATTAAATATGCAGCGAATATTGCTGTCTTAGCATCGTTGCTGGAAATAATACTAACAGGACCTTTATGTATCGCGTTTTAGTTGCCTAACCAATTTGGCGTTTGATATAGAAAACCGACGCGAGTACATACCTAATCGCTGGATTTTTCGCGATTTAATATTAAAAGACAAACTTGTTCAGCGAATTCGAGGAGTCTTTATCTCAATAAATGCAGTAAGGACCTATATAATCAAGCGATCTGGATATTAGAAGTTGCATTCCACACCTGTGAATTCAGTTAACTAAAGCGCATCTTACTACGAATGTTTTACGGCGGTAATAATAGCATTTCATGCTTTGCACTAGCACTGTACTTAGGCAAAATTTAGATGACTCTTTCCAGCGATTTAATATGCTCTTCAGGAGCAAGGACTCGAAATAAAAGCAAAATTCAAAGTAGATAGGTACTTATGTCTTTTAATATTCGTCCTCTATATTTCATTCGTTAGTTGTTAGAAATATTGTTTTAAGATGAAGACTACTTTAATAATTAGTTTTAATAAGCTCTTTTAGGTACTTTGTTAAGGAAGAAGATAAGTAGGTATTATATTTTTAAATGCTACGACGATTGACTCAAATATACTTATTACTCAAATATTTATTTTAGTACCTACCTCTATTTACTTTTAATTGTACTGTACTCAAAAGCCGGTGCAGATAGATATCCACCGCGTATTTGTTTAAAAAAATCCACCAAGTCAAAATTAGCAAGTTGAGCTTAAACAATAAAACCTCGGTTGTATTTAATTCACCAAATCCCGAACAAGAAAGTATCTTTATTGCATTTCCAATAGCAGTATAGCCCAATTCTGTTAACATACGCTAAAGAATTACACAACTTGTTGGCTTGAAGACCAATATACCAAAGCACTTGCAGCTAGAGTAAGAGATCAGAATTGCTTCCCAGTTCTACCAGATGACGTGATCACAGCGCCACTACTGTCTGCCTTCATATTGGCTCGAAAAATCCTACTGCACGCCCCTGATTGCCTTTTGTGCTCCAAGAATTGAACTTGTATTTTCCAATGTCGTAAGTTGTGGTTACTATTGAATTGCCGAGACGATACATCGGAGGCAGACACATTTGTCGCTATAAATGATAGATGCATCTTTTTATTTAATGTTTATTAGAATCTAAGAATTACATTTAGATAAACTTGTTTATTTTTGTGTTTAGAATTACCATTATTATACTAAATACTAAATGCCATTTTACCAATATTAATTTATTGGTAAAAATTTTACCAATATTAACCACATTTTTGGTAAAATTAAATAAACTTGACTTTTAAAGTTAAACCTTTGTTTAAAATTAATACTTTGTTTTCAAACTTTAGAGCTGTGGTTCTGTTTTATTGGAATTTAATACTCGTACTCGTACCACAAGCTCGAACAATGTTTGCTATCGCCGCAGTTTACTTTGCGACATTTTTTACGCGACCTGCCACCGAACATAGAGTGGGATGGTTCTTTAAATAAATAACAATTCTTTTGGACAGTATACCTAGTATGAAGATTTAAATGTCTCTAGATACTCTAGAGAACAAAGATATCTTGTGTCAAATAAACCAAATTTGAACATTTTTTTTCTCAATCAATAAAACTACACAAGTTTTCACTTACTAAAATATAACTTGAATAATTCCTACTAACATATTCATGCATGTTTCTCGCGACGCGTGATTAAATATACAAATTAAAAACTTTACTGAATAATAACGCCCTGTCACTATAAACTGCAGCTGTTCATTTAGAAAATAATATTTAGAATATTTAATGGCTGTTTTAAAAGATTACGTTATATCGCGTGCTTGTTTTATTTAAGCTGTGCTGTGCTGTGTGCTTTCCGTGATAGTCTAGCACAAACAAAATATAGCGAATACAATAATTTGCATTTGCTCAGCAAAGGGCGGGGTAAGGGTTGTCATTAATAATAGAGTGTAAAGTTAGAGGGCGTTCCTCACCCTAGAGGTTAACAACCCTTGTTAAACTAAAGGTACAACAAGCTAAGTTCTAACAATTTTCCAATTAGAATACTTCGATAAGTAATACTAGAGTAATACTTTCATATGAATGCGTGATTAATTAATTTATTGATTGCCGACATTGCTTTCGGTATTTCTTTCGGTGTTTAATAATAACGAACTTGGAATAAGTTTGTCTTTTAGGAGTTCAAAAGGCATACATGTCATTCACTTATAATATTTATAAGCTCGTACGCGTATTTCGTAGATTTTATTACCATTGGGTATTCTGCCAATATCAAGTTACTATGTATATTTAATTTCGAAACTTTGCTGGTCTCAGTCGATGTTTTTGGGCGCTTACGTACCTATTAGTGGTTGCGGCGTAGTTGTACGTCGCGAAAAACCGCGGGTCAACCGCCTTTTGCGTTTCGAGTGCTTCATATCAAACTTAGGGTTTAAACCTTTGAGGCGATGACTTTTAAGACAAGTTTCTCACAAGATAATTTAAGAATAAGTAAGCTGCCTATTTAATTTAGTTAAATTGTGGCCAGACTATACCTTCCAATATCGCATCTCTTGCAACTTTTAGAACAATAAAGCGAGGATATAAAGCTTAAATCAAAAGGAGACATTGTGATTGCAAGCAATAATTCTCTTCAAGCCTGTTAGCGTTTGGAGTCGGCCGGGCTAGCCCCCGTGAAATTGGCCGCACATATTTTAAAAATATCCAGCTACCGTCGGCACTTTATCTTGGAAACTTTATTACTTAATACTGAAGCTTAGTTTTTTATGTATGGTTATATTTTCTTGGCCTAATATTTCGGTACGGTACTTAATTCTTTGTTTAAGTATATGAAAAAAAACCTTTGTCACTATCATTCATTGCCAAAAATCAGAAAGAGACGACGCGATGTCTATATAAATCAATAAAAAACTTTGACGGACTTCTTCGCGACTAGGTTAATATAAATAACACATTTATAACATGTGATCAATCAGAAAATGTGCTAAGTCTAAAATAATAAATAATGACGATGTCATCGATTCTAGGGCGACGTATACCTTCGTTAAATTTATACTTAACACTGGTATTTTCATAGAGGTGTACACAATTTTTCACTTACCTACAATAAAATAAAATTTCTGAGAAAAAAAGAAAATCAACATCACCAGGAAATTACATCAGACACGAATAATACCAGGATCCTATAACTCTACACGGTTCAATTCACTGTACCAATAAGAAGGGCTGCAAGTAAGTGGATTGCTTTACATCTGTACAACCAGAGACTCAACCCTTGCAAATCCGATTACGCGAGTACTAAATGAATGACAAAATTAATCTGAAAAAGATTACTCTTCATGCGTAAAATATTGCTGGATTGGTGTGTTTCATTATTAAACGAATATCAGGGAGATATTACAGGTATATTTTCACTGTATGAATTGATTTACCTCTATTATTATACTTTAATTCGGAAAAATCTGCAAATAAGATGAGCTTTTTCCTGATTAAAGTATAAAAATAGAAGTAAATCAATTAAAAACAATATCTATTTCATATTTTATTTAATTATCACGACTAGAAATACATAACATGACATTCATTAGAAAACATAACATTTAGCGTTGAATCATTTAAAGTGAAAAATATTTATTCTTAAATTAAACTGTTCATCCAATGTTCGTCTAAAAATGACGATAAAATGCACAATTTAATTAATGATAGGCGCTCTATCATACTATCAAACAAAACTGCTTTGATATTTATGAACCCATCAAAATTTTTCACACGTTCTGCAATCAAACAAAGCGGTGAAATTAATCTGTCTAGCTCACTGGACCCTACATGAGGGCCGACCATTTCATACAATAACAAATGTATTATGAACCTTTAATAGAAAGGCATAGATGTTTGTATCGTAGCCTTTTATTAATACATTGCACAAAGGCAAATATCAAATCGACGTTTTGATTGGATTTCGCGTTTGAATGTGTTGAAACGATTTTGAATGGTAGGTTAAAATTTATTCTTGTTGTTTCTTTGATTGTGGTGAATAAAATCTGTGCGATATATGAAGGTTAAGATTTGGTTTTAGCTTTGAGACCTTCTGATTTCGCTAAAAATGCTATTATCGTTTCTATGTTATTAAAATTTAATAAACTTATAAAGTTTCAGAAAGTAATATGGCTTGGATGTACGCAGCCTGCCCCAAGGACAAATAGTAACAACGACTTTGTTTTACAAAAACGAATTTCTTTTCTCTTATATCGGAAAAAGCGGATAAGTCATTAAAAGTGTCGGCGAAGCGTAAGAATAAAGCGAAATCGGAAAGTGGTCGAATCCAACCGAAGTCGTTTCTTATCGAAAACTTGAAACTAGCATGATTCCTATCCGGGGAACACTTATTAAACTTTTCTTTGCTTTAACCGATCGACCTCAATTTCGTGAAATAGTAATTTTACAGCATTGAACGCATTTGAACGTTGAAGAGTTCTGTTTCTATCTACACTTCACATACCAAGTAACTATATCTTTCTTACTATCATTTTTGTTCAGTGAAATTAAATCAGTAAAATTATTTAGGCAGAAAAGCTTGGGTTTCCATTAAACATCGTACCGTCACATTTTGTTTTTTGACAGGTATAGAGTCAGCTGGCTGGAGTATTAGGTTCTTACGATTGGCACTTAGCACTTTTTTAAAACTGGCTATTAATCTATGATAATGAAGAGTGAAAGATTCTGTATCCGTACCTTTCATGTGTTACAGATATTCAAACACGAAATATTACCTATCTATAAATACTTAATTACATTGAGTTTTTTATCTATTTACCTGTAAAAACTAACTCTAGGCTCTAAACACTTTCGAAAACTGTATATCCGATCATCGCAGAACCATAATGAGTAGACTCGTTGCATTCATTGACTGCTTCACTGCCTCTCCTATCTCTGGCCAATTCACCCGCTTTCACGCCAACCCAGCCGCTTAAAAGAAACTTTACTTTCAGACTACAAAGACTGTTTGCCAAGTATGAAGATTGGAAGGCCTTTGAAAGGTTTTAAGTATATTTTCTGAGGTCTTTCTGTAGATATTTTGATTTTAATTAGGTAGAGTTTGGTCACAGTTAAAGATAAGATATGTAGCGTACTTAAATAACGATGAAAGTACCTGTAAGTTTAAATATGGCTACAAGTAGAAAATTAAGTACCTTGCCTTACAAGTAGTAACATTTTAAGTTTATATCTAACCACAAAATGCTTAAACGAACCCCTTAATAAATCTTCATAAAGAAAATTACTAAATTCATCTAAAGCACTAGTTTGGTAACAAAGTTGCTTATTACGTGTCCCAAAGTGCATTTACCGTGAAGGAAATGAGGTCGCCATCAAAGCCCGGTTTAGTGTGAGGTAACTAATAGCCTTCGTCATGCTGGCTACCTGGTAGCAGGTACCTATACGAATAGCCTGCGCTTACATTATCACTATCTAGTTATACTTGTATTTGATACTATGTAAAACATTATTAGAACTATTAACGGCCAGTCCCAATATTCTACCTAGAAATAGCAAGCAGTAGGCTATCTATCATTGAACTTTTCGTCTCTACGAACCTACCCTGCGTCAAAAAAATCCTTGAGGCGCTCCTGAAGGTTAGATAGCTACTTCGTACTGCCTCTATCGGTCTTTGAATATTGTGACATTTGTGACCGGCCGTAAGAGGTAATCTTGTTGCAGAAAAGGCCAGTTAAAACTAACGCCCCAATACATCTTTTGATATAATGAAACTACGTGTAAATAACAGACAGTGTTTGAACTGATATTATTTGTTGATATCGGACTTTACGGAAGAAAATGTATACGTAAAAAGTTCAATTATTTACACCTCTCATGTAGGTTATGATATAGGTACCTACATTAAACAATTATGTACAAAGTTTCAGTACTTATCTACTTGTAGGACAATCTATCTTCATAATACCTCTAGTAACGCGAGAAATGACTTCCCTTTTTAGACATCATTCCCAAAACACCTATTTTACCTAAAAGCTACCTCTCATCATAATCACACCACCTTAATTTAAATAGCAGTCTGTAATAAATCATCGTTAAAACTAGAAAGGTCTCTTTAAACAATTAGTGGATGATTAGTGAAACTTTCTGAAATATTTAGGTAGCCGTTTTAGAGTTAACATAGTTTCGAGACTAACATACTTCGTTATTAATGTTAGTTTGAAGTTAAATCAGCAGAGCCGAGTGCATATTAAATACCTAGGTCCTAGGTACTTAACCTGGTATATCTACTTTACATAATGATTAGACATTTGATATATTATGGTCTATGTACACACATCCGGGCCGTGTCCTTGACGTGTCAGGGAATAAATATCATTCCATACATTTTCTATGGATTCGTTCACACATGTTGTTATGACGACGTATTTTTTTCCCTCCTGACAGGCCCGGTCACTTCTCGGGTTCGGCCCGTATGTGTGTAGGTAACCTACTCCAAGAACCTACTCGAAAAAACGTTATGTTATTAAAGATAATGCTCAATAAACCCAAAAGGTGAAGGCATTATGTTTAAGGTAAATTGAGTAATTAGCTTAGTATTACGGGTATGCTAACTGTTTAATTATGATCTAAGTTCTAGTTTATCTGTAGTTGTTACACTAATTATTCATCTGGGGATGAGTTTGTATTATATATAGGTATTTATTAACATTTTTGGTTATTCTTCTCTAGTGTAAGTTATAATTTTATTAAAATCAAGTCCAACTTTTCACCCCAAAAGTGCTAACTAGCATTTGTTTTCTACCCCCCTTGTTAGGAAACTTTTAATACTGTTTTGTTAATACAACCTGCAGTAAATTATTACGCATTAAAGGGTAGGCTAATAACGCCAACTGCCTCGCTTATAGCTGTCGAAATGAATAGCGCTAATAGTGATGACCTAGAGTTATCGATAAATCCGAGTTAAAATGCCTAATCAGCAGGCACCAAAGCAATTGGAAATAATATATTAGTATTGATCGTACTGTGTGAATTATTTTAAAATAGGTTGGTGAAATGATAGCGTAGATATCGTAGGTTGGTTTCTCAAGCCAAGTACAACTTGCATTTGCACAACTTTTCATAGTTGGACATTGCTAACGATCATTCCTTTACTTATAACTGTATCACAAGGTCGGCAATTACAAAACATTGGTATCCAAACAGTGAAAGATTGAAAAATAAGGAGGTAATTAAATGTCGAAATATTTTTTTTCCAAAATAGTTAATGACTTGTATTCGAATCTATCGATATCGATAAGACATGGAATCACTATCCCGTTCTTTGAAGGCCGCTAGAGCATAGGGGGGATTTCCGGCCCTTCAGTGTAGGCGCTAATATAGCTATCCTCACTTGAGGCGACGTTGCCGGCCAACCTAGCGCAAAACTCATTAAAATTACACACGACCACAAAAGGATAGCGTACAAACCTCCACTTCACACTTGTGATGAGAGAGCCCTGCCTTTTACGCTGTCAATTTGTTGTTCGAATTTAATTTTATTTCGGTAAAAGGGTTGCGCGACATCGTTCAAATTCGGGACATTACTTTTTTAATTCCTATGGAAATAAGTCGACTTCTTTTCTGCCTCGTGTTGATAAAGTTGAGCAGTTTGCAGACTTTTTATTATTAAGTACTTTACGCATGATGAAACGTACGGCATACGTATGAGTTTACTCCAACAATCCGCGAAAAAGGTCTCAACTTCGTTCAATACAGTTGCAGTATTGCAGATTTATTTTTATTTATTTACTTTAAATTTCTGTACCTACATTCTAACTATCTCAGGTGGGTCACTGTCAGATCTCTTGAGTATTAAACCCAACTTTTTGAATGAAAAATTTCAAATTCATAATTTTTATACAACTGGAATTCATTTGTATTTAGTTGTAGCATAAATATGGTTGTGCCAATGATTTTAACGAGAAAAGTTAAACAAGCTGGTTTTTGTCATTATTGGCTAGATTATAGCATAATTGCACCACTTTCTATGACAAATAGATAACCATTTCCGCCCCAATAGACCACGACACAACCTTCAATCTATAAATTACCGTAACGGACATTGCTCGTGACACACCAAAGCGTCAATCCAGCAATAATTAACCATGTCCTGTTAGCTGCAGTGTTGAGCTTACAAAGGACATGGTTCTCGATATATTGCTTCGACAATACCGGATGGGTCGTCTCTATTCTATGTCTATGGTTTAACCTGTTTAAGAGCTATGGTACCACAGACAAACATAATAGCGGACAAGCTCATAAAACCTCACTTTTGGAAACCCCACAATTTACTAGCTACGACACATTACGAGTCTTTACAAACCAAATCACCAACTCGGCAATCGTAAGCTGGTATTAAATCTACTAGTTAATTATGTTAATTTTGAATGTCACAGTAAATATATTTTTATGAAAATACCAAGTTTTGATAAAAAACGTTGTACCAATTTGGGATTTAAACCTAGATTTTCACGTGGGAATCAATTTGGGCTTTCACTGCAATCGAACCGTGCTCTTATGCTACGTTATTGCAAACGTAATAAACCGCTCTAAATTTCCACTCGGGCTCCAATATGTAGGACTTAGGAAACTCTTCGCCAGTATGAGTAGCAAATAAAATCTAATGCAAAAGTTGGAAAATTGATTTTATATGTCACCACTATGTTACTCATGTTACTATCGATATTCAGATTCTCGCCAAACCTATTCGCTTTCAGATTTCATTGCTCTGTTCTTATAAAAATTGATGCAAAATATTTATAAAAGATATAATTAATTAAAAGTAAGGTAATCCTCAGCAAAAAGGCAAATGCCTCATTAAAAAAAAACATGCGTCTGTACAGCTATCTACACACCAAAGCCGGCGGCCCGGCGGCACGAACCCGGCGGCTTCAGGCCGGCGGCCTGTGCCGGCGGCTTTTGCATGTTGCTAGTTGCAAAGCCGACGGCACAGGCCGCCGGTACAGACGGCGGCACGAGAGTCGCGGCATGTCAGTCGTGACGTGGTCGTGACATGACAGTGATGGCATTGACATTCATAACATGACAGACGAGCTTGGCATACATAATACCTATCATTCTGATATATTTTAAAAAATCCAAGCGCATCAAAATGAGGTCTATAACAATAAAATGTTTGTCTATGTTTATTTCGCTTACACATTCGTAGTTCTTTATGAAGCGGCATAGTGATGTGTGTAAGATGATTAAAGGCTCTTATCGATAAGAGTAAAAATTAGATAGAAAAAATGTTGATAGTACTGTGGTAGTGTATACCTAGGTACGTCTAAAAAATCATCTTTTTTATTGAATGTTAATAAACAGCTTTTCTTCAGCAGTAAACGTCCATAAGCTGACATGATGAAATAGCATTTATTCTTTCTCATCAGAATCTTCTTGTATATTTATTTATTGATAGTGATTCTTGATGTTATTTCTAAGTTGCCGTTTATGTTTACCAACATTACACTGGAGCCTTGTATATAGGTATTTATAAAATTTGCTGGGCACTGACCATAGAACACACTGAAATGTGAAAAAACTTAGATCCTACGACCATTCAGGAGCTTTCGACAGGCAAGCCTTAGTGAGGTTCAAAATGATGTATTGCACTTGCAATATAACATAATTCAGCGGATTACTAGGTAGCGACCTAGAGGGTTATCGATACTGTGTATGTTCCGACAAGTAGCATATTCCCATTGATAGTCAGTCACTCAATATATTCATCTATGGTCACGTCACTCTGTTGGTAATGCGACAAGGGCAAATGCGGGTTTGCTTTTTAGTTTAAAAAGTTATCGATAACGATATCGATAAAAACTGCACACGCAACTCTACAAAAAGCGCCTAATTTTGTACGTCTATTAGCCTTCTTTTTATATGACGTGAAAAGTCACGTCATGTTAGCTAGATATAGGGAGTGGCCCCATTTTTTTTCATATACAAATGAGTTTATGACAGCGTGCCAAGGTTGCGCCAAGTTTTCTCATAGTTTTCTTGGTAGATGGCCTGTCAAACGATAAGAAATTCTATACAAAAAGGTAGTAATTTTGCGCCAGACCAAGCACGCAGATCCAGACGGTATGGCACCTTCTTATATATTCTATACTCAAACTAGCTGGAAGCCAAGTTCATAGACAAAAAGTGAAAAAGTTTCAATAAGGTCAAAATTTCAAAAATAATTTTATTCGTAGGTAACATTTTTACACTTGAATACGTCACAAAGAAAAAAAAAGTAAAAAAAAACATAATAAGTAATGAATATAAAGAACCAAAAAAAAGAGAAAAACATTAAAGGAGGTTTTACTAGATTTATTAACCTCCGTCTTTTTCGTGTCTTTTTCTATTTTATAGCATTTAGCTCATTTGACACTTTTGTTCAGTGTTTCCACTTCAAATTCAAGAATTTACCTTTGTTATGAAAAAAAAAGAACGTATTACTAACTAATCGAAATTGTATTTTTCTCACTGAATATGTTTGATATTTTTTGAATGTTGTAAAATAATCTATGATAAAATTGATTGAATAGATTGAATAGATATAAGATTGACAGTGATGATTTTTAAACGACTTCAAAAAAGGAGGAGGTTTCTCAATTCGACCGGATAATTTCTAAGTTCAAGTTCCTTGCCGGGGGACACTGAAGGAGCGTCGCGGGCAGTGTGACCGTTTCAAAATTTACAAATCTACCAAGGAAATCTTCAAAGGAAACTCAGCTAAACTAAAATGTTTACTTCACATTTTGAAAATATCGCAAATAAAATACATTTTTGAAATGAAAATTGTTGATTAATTGTAGTAGCTGTATGAAGGTGAATTAAATATCTATCCTTACCAAAAAAACAGCATGTGTGGTGTGACATTTAAAATTGTACCAATATTATACCGAAAATAATATACTTAGATACTAAAAATATAGTTGGAGTCTCAAATATATCAATTTAGTACTTAATACCAAAAACGGTCACATTGAGCGCAGGTTTGAAACCTGGCGCTTTTGACATCTGCCATTCGTATGACAGTATGACAACAAGCCGCCGCCGTCGGGTTGTGCCGCGCATGTGCAGTGCGGCCAGGCCGCTGGGTTATGCCGCGCTGTAATGCCGCCGGCATTTGCCGCGCGGCACAAGCCGCCGGCCTGGCTGACGGTTTTTGACATCTGCCATTCGTATGACAGTATGACAACAAGCCGCCGCCGTCGGGTTGTGCCGCGCATGTGCAGCGCGGCCAGGCCGCCGGGTTGTGCCGCGCGGAAACGCCGCCGGCATTTGCCGCGTGGCACATGCCGCCGACCTGGCTGACGGCTTTTGACATCTGCCATTCTGCCCTCTCATGACAAAATAACGTAACCCAAAAACTGCTGTTTTGAGAAAATCGAGATTAAGTTTTTTGAGTCGTATTTTTGATTGCTCAGTTATTCTATGTCTTGCCGAACGATTTTTATAAAATCTTGCTTGTTGCCTTACCTAAGCCAGAAAAAATAAAATTTTGTTAAAAACAATAAAAAAATTGTACGCACATAAAATAAACTTTTCAGCCACGTGACCAGATTGTCTACCTTCGTAAACTGGCACTCTAGAGACTTAACCAAGAGTTTAAGTATTTAAACCGTAAAAATCGGCTCAAATCTCTTTCATGGGTTAATGTATTAAAACTTAAAGAAATGATAACAGCTCACAGTTTCGCGTGGAAACAGCGTTGTATCATAGTCGGACGTTTAATGTCGTGGCAAAACAACGCAACCATAGCTTACCTACGTTATTCTTTCATGACACATTCGGCAATTTTAGGTCGCAAATAGTACGTGATTTTGTTTTTCTTATAGAGAGGTTAAAAAAATATTTTAACTACTTATACAGATAGACCAAGGTATAAATAATGGATTGAGCATGTGCACGACAAAACAACGTAAACCGGGTTGCGTTATTTTGTTAAAAACCGCCGGCATGCCGCTGACATGCCGGCGGCATGCCCGATGGTCGCGACACAAGCCGCCGGGCTGGGCCGGCGGCATTTTAGAGATGAGTGATAAATGACGTAACGGTGAAAAAATCACCGTGATCTGGAGTCGCATGTTATGACTGTGACTGGTCACGAAATAACAACATCCAAAATAACATATTATGTTCCTTCTCAACTTCGGAAAATGTTCAGTCAGTAAATTTATAAACAGGAGATACTAATGTAAAGAATCTTAAAAAGACAGTCCCAAGCCTGTGACAGTGTTGTTAAGTAATATTTAATCACAGGAATCAGATCGGAGTGATCGACGTGACAATACACGATGATTTTTCACTGTGATTTTCTTGGAACTGGAACAACAGTCACAGTGATAACAAAATAAAGTTTTATCCCACTTCTAGTGGCTTTTGACAATTGCCGGCCTAGCTCGGCAGCGTGCCGGCGGCTTTGGTATGTATGTAGTGGCCTAGGCCGGCGGGTTATGCCGGCGGCCTGCTGCCAGGCCGGCGACATTGCTGTGCCGCCGGCATGCTTGTTGCAAAATGAGGCCGCCGGCCTAGCCCGGCGGCTCGTGCCGCCGGGCCGCCGGCTTTGGTGTGTAGATACCTTACCGTACGGTAATAATGTGAATTGTAATTAAAAAATACTAGGAATAATGTCGTACATTACTGTGACGTCAAAGGATAGTAGTTTTAAAATGAATCTGCTACAAACTTCGTTATCATAATAGTGGATGATATTATGTCCTAGTACTAGCTGTGGAAACAGCTTACAAATGCTGAGAGGTGATTTAATTATAATTATAATATTTAATTTAGTTTTATTAAAACGAGAGGATGCAAGAGAATTAGGTCTCATTTATCAGCCAAAAGCAGTTGTGATGAACTGATGACTTAATATGGTTCATAGGTGTCCCTTTATAAATGCTATTGCAATCAAAGCAGTGCTTTGTATCTCGCAAGAGGTTAAGAGGAGTTAAGGTAGACGTTTAAGGTAATGAAAAAATACGTCAAACAAAATTGTCGCAGTTTAATTTTGCAATAGTCGGAATCTTGTCGTTCATCTCCCGTCAGTGATATGAATATTTTAGTTAGAGAATAGCAGCCCGCGACTGCCGCCGTGTGCCCGCGTCCGTATTCAATGAGGCGCTTGCGATTCAGACTGAAGTATTTCATATTGTGCAATCTCTTTCAGCCGCGTACCAGACAATGAGGCACGCGAGAGAACGCATCACTCAACGTCACAGCTAGACGTGTATTTTTGCATCCTCACAATACTTAGAGGGGAATAATTTCTATTGTCAGTAAACACACGCCAACGCTTTGAGCGATGGCTCGACGGTAGTTGCCTTTGTTTTTTTTTTATTTTTTCCCTGTGGAATTTTGTAATATTCATACTGTAACTGTGTAACATACACGCGTTTCATCCTAAACGCGACAGTTTGGAGTTCAACAATGTTTAGACGTGATTTATACGAGGGTCGTTTAAGCTTTCAAGACCCGAATGCTCGGTTTCTTCATTCGGAATCATTAATCAAGTATCAGGGTAGCGTAGCAGAAAATAAAATATGGCAATTCGTAGTCCGCAGAACCGCGCTGTCAGCTGCGATGATGTATTTGAACGTTTTCATGGGAACCAGTGAGCGCTTTGTCAACGTCCGCCATCAGAGGTCATCGCTCACAGCCAGTATAACCCCTCCACTTCAAATACTGTTCACAGCAATTTACAGAAATGTCGCACTTCTGAAATCTCAAGAAATTTTAATCCTTACCAGCTAGGACAGTATATCATATTGTAAGTGTAATGTCCAATTTTATTGCCAATGAATCATTGCCAATGAACCTCGTTAGATTATGTGTAATCTGTGGGGCACAATATTATAAACGCAACTTCTCCTTAAGTATGAATTCAAATTCATCAATACCTTCTCAAAAAATGGCTTTTAAAAATAAAATCTCATTCCCCAGACAAAATGCAAAAGTCTGCAAGACTCCGTATTACACAGTTGTTTTAAATTTAATTAATAATTCACAATCCCAAACGTAACATTATTAGACGCGACTTGCGGGTAAAGTTTGAGAGGTTTTTGACAAAATTGTCTTATTCGGAGTTCGGTAAACTCTTAATTACTTTCGGTGGTGGTACGCAAACATCCATCTGGTTACAGTAGAGTCGTAGGCTTCATTATTTGCTCGTACACACGTTGCCTCGCTGTGTGCAAATATTTACCTCTTAACAAGAAACCTGACTTCACCCGCGGGTGCTGTAATAAACTTTTCTATTGTGCTCTGCGGTTTGCCTTCGCACCGTCCACAGCTAAATTACTTGTTTCGTGTCAACAATTGCTGAAGATTTTGACTTAGAAATGTATTCTGTTGTACACTTATTCTGTCTAGTTTGGCACCGTATTAAAGCATCTAAAGTGACAAAGCATTTAAAACCTATGTTACGTAAAAAAATAATTTATATTTAACTACGAACGTTGAAAACCTACCATTGACGCGCCAACAGCATTTTTTATAAACTTTTAAAAACCTAAGTTTGTTCTTTATATATGTAAACTACATTCATTCTGCCTAGTTAAGTACACAGCAATGAATCCTTACTGAATTTATTGAAAAGGAAAGTTCCACAACAGGTGCGGGCCAACTGTCGTGTTATGTATTCAAATTCAGCTTTCATTTTCGTACTATTATCATTTTCAAATTTAATTTTAGCATGTCATATTGTGAACGAGTAACATTTGTTAGTCTGTCTGTCTGGATTCAGAATGTTTTGGTTGTAGATTGGGAATGTGGTTTCTGTTAAAAGATTAAAAGCTAATATTTTTGAAAGAATTTCTAGAGAAATTCATCAAAACTATTAGATATTAAAACCAAGAATTCTTTGTGAAAAATAAGTAGGTAAAACAAATATACAACCACTCAACTACTTACAAATGATAGTACAGATACTAAGTGTCTCCATTTCTCTCTGTGTAATGTGTTGTATAAGAACAACGAATGAAAGAAAAATAAAACGAGATATAACAGGTAGTACTTAGGGTAACAGGTTTCAGGTAGGTCACTGAAACTATCTATGCCTAATTAAAAAAAAAAACTACCTAATTCCTTAAAGCATAACTACCCTGTGTAACTACCTCATCGCGAGTACTAAAAGTTGTTCATTAACCCAAAAAGATCTTAATACTACGTCTTAATCAACGTCACTTGAAGCATCGAAGTATCCCTTTCGGAAGTTTACAGGAGGCCTGAGAAAAATACCCTCCATTTGTCTTAATAAAGCAACATGGGCTGTGACCGAGGTTGAGGTGACTAGGGTAGTGTCCGATGTAATCGATAGACCTGTCCTGAATTCGGTCGGTATCGATAGATAGTTGAAAGTGAAAAAATATACAAGTGAATGTTTGGTGTGAGTTATATGTATGTACAAGAACTGCAAGGGATAACTAAAAGAGTTAACTATAAGAAAGAAAGAAATCGATTGATTCATTAATACAAGATAGAAAGAAATTGTATTAATACCTACTTTTCGACGAGTTGTAATTCGTTTCTTTCGCCCTTGACGCAATAATAGGGTAGGTGGTCTCTATAACCTTGTCGTCGATAGTAATGAAAAGCTAAACCCAAACAAACCTAGCGAGTGACCCACACTTCGTCACTGTCTCGCCATCGATGTGACCTGTCCCGGATTAGCAAACATGGTCGAGTTCAAGGATTTCACCGGTACCAATCTTTTAGTCTTTTAAGTATCCCGTGTCATAATGAACATTATTTACTAATCATGCGAAACTGTTCTTTTTATTGAATGACAAAAAGAAGTGTCGGTACATAAAACCTAAATAAAGTACCTATATTTTTTATATTTTATTTCATCGCTGACGTAAATATAACAAATAGGTAGTTTTTGCTTGCACCTGCTACATTCAAATTTTATTTTTCGCTATTATTTTATTCAGGTGACATGAATAACAATTCCCAGTTTATGTATGTTGGAAATAGTAGCGCAGATAAGTAAATATAATAAATGTAATAGATATTTAGAAAATAAACAGTATATTTTGTGAAACGATAAGTATCGATCCAATTACTAGAGAAACAAAAGACGCGAGTGTCGTAAAAATATTGCGCGTCATTGCTGAAACTACACATTTATTGCCCGCATTATCCGGTAGTCATCAATTCTCATACCATACGAAAGCATATCGCACGTTTTCGTGTTAAAAATGCTTGTCTATTTGTCTTAATAAAGGAAAATCGTTCGGGTCTGGGTCCGATGTAGTAATCCTGGTCGGTCCTCAGTCAATGTCGTGACCGCAGGCTTACCCATCGCCGCTCGATAGTCCAAGGGATTAGCTAACACATGTTTGGATTTAACAAAACTGATTTCGGGTCGAAAAAGGTTTAAATAAATAGTTGGTTGAATGTTAATGAGTTGTATATTTTAAAATGCAAAAACAACTCTAAATTATTTACTTTTGTAGAGAAATAAAATATGTATTTCTATAGTACCTGTGCTACTCAAGTTAAATTTATTTTTATCTTTCAATGTGATTATTACTACCTACGCACTTGTTTAGGTCCTTAGGTACTTAAGATTATTCTTGGTAACGTCCCATATAGTATAAACAAAGTTCGATGAATCAATTTATAAAATGTATACCTACGTAAATACGTTCTATACATTTTGGTAATAAATTTATAGAGCGAGTGTCGGTAGCTATGTTGACCGAAAGTAAAAGAGAGGCCGAATATTTGCGCACCGACCCGCACCTACGAGAAGCCTTCAACCAAGAAATTTTCAACGACAAGAGCCTTCCACGGGTTACTACTAAGACATGATATTTACTTACCCATCGATTTCTTGTAACACTTCCTTTGAAGTCACATCTATCTACTCCGAAAAAAATACACGAAAAAGTTTTCGATATATTGACATCATCTGTTTGCTATTCGGCTTTCTACCTACAAAATAGAAAAGCTAAAAATGTTTGGCGAGACAAATCCAATTAAACAAATCCACTGAACTGATCCAACTACATAAATTCCATACAAGTAAATATTGTAGACATTAGATAGAGAGATGGCGGCAAAATATCGTATAAATGCAAATTCAAACAGCAGACCAGCTTAAACATAATGCATGTATTTGCAATAAAAGTGCAGATAAAACTTAAAGAACTTTCTTACCCCTGTGAACAAATCAAAATGAAATGGACCAATAAAAACGAAACAAGTGAGCGAGACGTCTATATCTAACCCCGCGTATTACATTAAAAAAATAAACTTTCATGCACCTGGACACAAGGAGTGGAAAAGTAGCGAAATTAGGGAAGAGAGTGAAATAATTCGAGTCATAAATTCAACTTTTATAACCGCAGAGCAGTAACTGCGCGGTCGTCGGGATCCGTCCTGAGACGCTTCTTCGACATAATTTAACTTTTTCCTATTATCTTTATGCTGACGTCGTTAAATGCTTTAGTCATACATTGCGGCGTGAGCACTTTTATATTTTACTTTGGATAATATCTTTCGAGTTGCTGGATTATTTATGGCAGCGTTTTTTAAGTTGGTAAGGTTGTTACTCGCTTCAGTACATGCGAGTACAAAGAATTGCCCTTAAATCATTTTCAGTAATTGGTTAGAAAATAGCAGAAGTATTTTTATAAAACTTGAAACATCTAGCTTATTAGTAGGTGCTAATAACGTCACATATATTTTAAATTAGGAAAACAGAAAGGCAAAGTTATCGAGTGGAAAATTCCGTGCGGCCCGTTCGAAATTAGCTCGATAAAGTCCCTCGTTCAAACTCTATCGCCTGACCCCTCTATTTCGTTAAACATGCCTTGTCACCTCTATTTAACGGGTCATCAGCTGCTAAAATAGTCTCTCTGTATTAATATTTAAAATTTCGAATTAGAGCTAAAGTTTGTATTTTTTCTACATTGATTTAACTTTTGCAGACTTGAGAATTTTAATTCATTGCAATCAAGAACTACGTACATAGGATTTCCAGAAACTTTGGCTGGGAATTAAAATTCATTTAGTTCTGAAGTGAATGAGAAGACCTTCAAAGCCTTCGGCGATAACATTTACATCTACATCTTAGCAACGTTCGAACATCGTTTTGCTTTTAAACATCGCCTCGTTTTCGACTCCGGCTGTACAGGCAGTAGCCAACTTCAAGTCAAAGTTCCCCCGGGCCAAATCCATAAGAGTGTTTTGCCACATGATCGCTTCCACGATTTGCCAAGAAAATAAAGTAGACTGAAACAAGGAAACTACTCTCACCACAACTGAGTTGATAAAAGTGGATATCTCTACTACGTTCAGCGTTTCCAACTTTCCTAGTGAATATGAAACAGTTCGTAACAGTACGCCAAGTTTTAGCAGTTACCTTTTGAGTGCCGTTTCCAAATTGAAACCTGGAAACGAGCGCCGTTTGAAGAGAAGAAAGCTTTATGCGAATTTTAGGGTAAAGTAATTTATAATATTTTCTAATTCCATGCATCAAAGAACATATTGTGCTAGATAGAAGTTGGTCGGTACCTAAATAATAACGAGCAATTTATATGTCTAAGTAGATAGAATAAGAATAAAATTATAAAACTACAATGACCAAGGATTAGCCATTATGACCTCGTAGAATAGTTAATATTATCTTATTAAATCATCCGTATATTGACTGACCAAAAACAAATAAGTTATTCATAGAACGCGTAAAAATTCAGTCTCGAGACGCGTGACCTCAAAATTTACAAAGAAAAGCAATGAAAATATAAAATTTAGCATTCACGGTCGTGTAGGGTGGAACGTTATACATAAATGAAACGATACTCGGCCTGATGTAAAAGTGCGCTGTCTAAGGTAAAGTGTGAGTTGGCAGACAAGCGCCTGAATGATGGATGAAGCTGCCGGGATACGGGTTCACTGATAACGTCTGTCAGAGAAGCTACTCAACTACTATTTACAATTATAAGAACATTTACCTTCGCGCTCATTGTTTTGGCATTATTGTTTTTGTGAAGGTATCATAATTAAATCATATTTACTAAAATGTGTTTTAAATACCAAAATAGTTTCATCTAAACATGACTGAATTATGTTTTAATTCATCATCTAATTATCCCGAAACACCTTCTTCATAGTTGGTATACTACCTAATTACCGTATGAACACGATTTCCTATGTACATTGTACACACTCTTCCTTATTTCCCGTGTTCATTGCGCATATTATGTGTTGTAGGTAGCAAAGTTTAGTGCAGCAAGATCGTGCACTAGACGCTTGTATATCAGCTGAACGTTCTCTAGACGTTTGCTTCTTAGTTAACTGGTGTTAATTCCCAACTTTCTATTCTCACTAAGTTTGCTAACTGTGAAATTGACAGCTAAAGTTCGAAATTAAACTGTTTTTGAAGCGTCTGATCAGACTCATAAACTCAGTAGATAAATTATTTGTAGAGCTAATATCTTTATAGCATTGCGGAATTATTACGATACAAAAGCAAAAGATTCAAGTTTCGTAGGATATTGGAAAAAAATTAGACGCCTCTGTTCGTGTTTCTTCGAAATATGAACATAAAAAAGGAAATTAGAGCAAAATAATGAGGTTACCAACTTACCTACTATAATGAATTCGTTCTGAAAAACGTCGGCATTTTTCTCGTCTGACCTGCCAGCGTTGATTTTCAATTTCTCTAGCTAAAGATTAATGGCCGAAGACAGCTTTTCTTTTACATTTATCTACATTTTTAATAACGTTGACATAATTGTCTTAAAACTAATTTTATTGTCTGTTAGGTAGACAATGAAAATGTATAGAAATGGTTTTGTTTCGAGGTTGTTTTCTTTTGTTGTTCGTGTGAGATAAGGCGGTCGATTATTTTGGTTTGTTTTCGCTGTCCGGGAGATAGCTGGTGGGTTCGGGGATCGTGATAGCGGCGATCAGGCACTGTGTAAATCAACCGCCCCTCCAGCTGATAACGGGAGCGAAATTCCACTGTAAATCATACATTTGTTTTCGTACAGGAGATTGCGAAGGGAATATTAAACGGTGTGATACGATCCGGAACTCACATTTGTTGCCCGCTTTTTGTGGCAACAATTTGTTTTGTTTATGCAAAATGGCTGTTTAGATAAAACGGAGTTTTAGAAATAATGGGTATGTTTTTTGAGTAATTAAAATAAGATAAATTGCAAGTAATTTTTTAGAGACCCCATTTTATTATCTTTATTTATTTTTCTTTCTACATAAAAGGTTTTAGGTATTACATTTTCAGGGAATGTTCGAGAATGATTAGAAATGTACAAAAGACAGACAATGGTAGTATGTAAACAGTATTTGATCACGCGCAGGGTTGTGCGAACTTTTCTCTTATATTAGTTAATTTGTGTGATCAGGGACTTCCCGTGTTTTATTTCCGAACTTGGCGTTTCCCACGAAGCCAACGGAGCAAATAATTAATTAGATTCTATCTAACTTTTAGATACAGACGAGTAGTTTGTTTTCTAACATAAAGATAATATAATGGTTGTTCATATTCGTTCTAAAAAGTTTTCAAGAAAAAAAATATATTTTAATATTTGAATGTTTTGTTTCATGACATGACCGAAATACTTTGTTTTGATACACAGGTTAATGAGATGGAAATAACATTGAAATAATGCTCAATAAGAAGTTTGCGATTATTTCGACTGGCGCCATACAAATGATTAATATCCGGCGCCAATGTTACACTAATCGTCACAAATCAATCAATCTTTACCTTAAAAACAACCGTGTTGTCCGTAATAATAATTTATTATTACAGAGCCTAGCGAAATTAATGCGTTCCGTTATCAATACACACACATTCCGAGTTTGTTGTGCCCAAAATAAGGATTGTTCTTGCAGTTTTATTACAACCCTATCCCACTGTAATAGAGGCCATATTTGCTAAATTTTGCGTCAGTGAAATGTGGTTAATCGTACATTCATCAATCAGCGAGCCTGTGAACTCGTTACCGAGTTTCTAACAAACAGCAATGAGGCCCAATATGTTGGTAAAAACTTTTTAGATCATTCACTCTCGCTTGAAAGGAAGCCATAGCCTCTGATATTTACATGTTATTTGGTTATTTTCCGTTTCAATATATATAATCCAATGAACAAATTACCTACTTACTTAGGTCACTATTATTATAGGTAGTTGCATGAAAAAAGCCCAATCAAATTTCTTCTATCAATTTCAAATCTATTCAAATAAGTGTATTAATCAAAAACTCCTTGAACAATTGCTTCAATAACAAGTTTCAGCTTTAACACGACAAACAAAAGGGGGATTTAATAGAAATTGGAAACAGGAAGTTAATCAGAACTCTCGCAACAGACGGCGCGAGGCGACAACGAATTAAACGGGTCAGGCTTGCCCTGGGGCCGACTTCAACTAGTCCCAGATCTTCAATTGCTGCGAATTAGGCTGCTAACTGAGCGATTGTTGGATTTATTCTTGTTACAGACATAAGAAACTTTTCCTAGCTAATGAAGACTGAGCGGGAAAACTTGTCATAGTGGCTGAAGTTCGTCAAGATCGTACAACATTGGATGTCAGGTGTTTTATCTAGTCAATTTATCAAATTAATTTAAAACGTCAATCTTTTACATATTTTATTTAAAACATTTACGTTAATACTACAAAAGTGTGAAAGTAATAGGTATTATGGTGAGATAAAAGCCTTGTACTCGAACCTACTACCAACTTTACATGTCAAACTCACAGAGTGTTTAGGAATTCGAAATATTCCATCGACTCATTAATTATTCCCTTGTAAGGGGAGGTGGTGCGTGCCGGTATTCGCCGACTTCTTATAAATTTATGATACTAATATAAATACTTGGGCTAACTTGTACATGATCAAGTGTTTGCCGTTCTCTCAAATGTTACAGGATAATTTTAAGTCGGGTACTTACTGATATTGCCGTTACGAAGTATCAAACTTTCTAAATGATGTAGGGGGAGAGTTTAGCAAAATACTGACTTCGTATTGTAATGAAAACAAAACAAAGGGTTCACAATGTTCAAATTTTGGATTGTACTCGTATGTAGACGGAATGTGCATTTTCCCCAAAAAGCTGTTTCCAACTGCAACTTCGTTTGAATAGTGTTTGCTTATCCTATTGTTGTGCTAACATAATTTAGAATCTGTTTGCTATTTGAATCCATAAAGCTTGGGACTCGAGGTATTTTAAGAGGCAAGGTCTGTCTGAGGTGAACTGGCGCTACTACTGAGATATACCTTAAATTTTTACCTTGGATTTCACTCACCCGTCCATCAATCAGAACATTCTTTTTAAAATATGTATATTTTGTGTTATGAGACTGGGAATTATTCGTACTGTTTCTCTTAATACCTTTTGTATCTTAAGCTGGTATCTTCATACTTGATTGTCAGCTCTTTACTATGCGTTTTTTAAAGCTTTACTAAATAATACACTAGCTTAAGCACCATAATCATGAGGATTTCAGAATACTCGAATAATCATAGAATAATCATCACAAATTCGATTACCGAGCCACGCTAGTTTAAAGCAAAGGTAACGAAGTGTACAGCCGGCAATGGACAAGACAAGGCACTGAATTGAACAGCCTCACACAATGCGGTGCTATTCGGTGATCATTCAACCTGACCAAAGCTGCTTATGTACCGCCCGTTTCCTTAGCCGATGCTGACCGAGTTTCAATGGATTTGGACTTCTGAGGTACTGTTTGCAGATTTGTTGAGTCGATGTTGTGTGTTTATGTTTTTAGTTTGATAAATTCAAATACTTAATTCAAAATCATCATGGAATAAGAAATGTACGAATGAATTTATGTAAAATGTTAGATTAAACGTGAAAATTAAATTATTAACTTGTTATGGAAAGAATGAAACTGCATTTACAAAAAATATTTTTCTGTCGCCTAGACTGGTATAGATCTATCTACTATTATAATCACAGATTATAAAAGACAGCTAGGGAGAAAAAATACGATACCAAGTAATATCTAAGTAAGATTAGTTTTTTAATAGACTGATAAAAAAGTATTTCAGATAAACTGAAAATAAAAGTGAATTTTCCGACGCTATCTATGTTGAAACACAAACTACAGAGCTGGAAAATTAAGCCGCTACCGATTTCTAGATTCACCGTAAATATAACGGAATATTATGTACCTACTTACCTACCAACTTTATTAAACTAAACTTAAGCTTAGAGTTGGAATAGTAGATGATTACTTAAAGTTTCCTTTAGTCTCAAATATTTAGGGTACATAGGTAATACTATTCTAAAAAGAGACTTCTTAATTAAACCATCACACATTTCCCAAATCGATACAAAAATGGGTCAGGAAACAAAGCGAGGGTGAGCTGATAAAATTTTGTGAATAAAGACATGAATCAAACAGTGGTAAACAGGCAGAAACCCAAAGGGTATTTCATATTAATTAACGTCGGATCCGAAGGCGACGAAGACAAATGCTGAAGGCTTTCGTAATGTATTTTTCCGGCCCTTCTCGGATAAAACAAATGATAATCGGGAAGGAATGAAGTCAACATTAATGACTTACAATTAATTACAGTGGCCGTCCTTTAATGGCTTGTGTAATGTGATAAGTCACTGTTAATCTTAGGGAATACTTGTGCCGACGCCGGCTTAGGTTGGGTAAACCATATGACCTAGATTTTTCGAAAGATTTCCACCTCAATGGCGAAAGCAATCTTTCAAGATTTAGGTGATTTAGTTCTGATCTCTATCGCCTAACAGAAAGTTTGCGCTGAAAAAACTAGTTGTACGAAAAGTTTGGGACTTAAGTATCTATATGCAAGTGGAGTTATTTCATGAAGTACCTAAAATAATAATAATTGGAATATAATTAGGTATGGAAAGTACCTATATCTTGGAAGTAAAGTGAACATTAAAAATTATAACAAACTGTTTCATATCAGATATCATCATCAGTTTATCGTGCCCTAGTTATTGTGAAAAAACAGAATTTTTAGATTCTTAGAAGCGAATGGTATAATATTTATAAATAAGTAGATATATAAATTGTCGCTGAACTCCAAAATAACCAGTTTAAACCAGTGAAATTGATAAGAAAGTTCAAAACATCGGACAGAAGGCACTTGATTGATGGCCTGAGGGAATGCGAATGACATCGACATTGCCTTATTGTATACTATCTTACCAAATTCCAAAATTCATTGAAAATTTAGCCGCAGGTTTACTGATAATGTTATATTGTTGGCAAGTCGGAACTCCGCTGGGCTGGACAGGTTGAAATCAATCACTGGATTGTTTGATAAGCGGCTTGAGGATTAAGTAGAAGCTGTGCCCACTGAAGTGGCTGTTTCCTTTTAATAAAGCCATTTTGTGGTAGGTTAATATTTGTGTTTGTTCATTCCAGTGTTAACTTTTTCCACGTTTTATCAAATGTTTTAAGTTTATTATCATCACTTTATTTTTGCAATTAAACTATCATCCAAATACTTTCTATTTAAATTATATAATCCGTACCAAGTATGATCATAAAAGCAAAACGCCTAAACATTTTCTCTCAGCAAATATACAAATAACAAAAACAGCGAGCTTTTAAGTACACCGAGTACAAGATAACAGCGTAATAAATACGAGTTTAACACAAAATCCCTAATAATATATTTTATTTACATAAGACCGTTGGAATTTTGGAAAAAGTACAGAGCTCGTAATGCGTTACCCTCAGCCATTGTTTATTTTTTTAAGTTCCCACAAAAGCTGCGAAATTCCCACATGGACAGCGGGAAACACCATTTGTTTTTCCTAAGTCCAAGTCGTTAATTTCCTAATTACAGTTTCAAAATAAAAGCCTGTTTTTGTTCTGTCCCATCGTCCCTTCCGCGCGAATCCCAAAGGCTAGTGATGTACCGCGATTCAATTATCTTTTTAACGAAATGAGTCTTAATGTGTTTTTGTTGTAATTTGTCCTAACCAATGATTGGAAAATTGTGGTAGGAGATTAAGAAATAAAATGTTGAAGATTCCATTTTATGCAACAACAAAGAAAAGTAAGAACGTATTAGGAACTAATACTTAAATATTCTACTTTGATTATAAACGATGGGAAAAGCCGTGGTATTAGTAATAACCTGAATGTGGTTTTTAACTAACCATCATAGAATATGAAACTCAAATGAACATTTCCCACGAATATAGGTATAATTAAGCCGCGGAAAAGCCTAATGCAGAGTTGCTTATTTCAGTCTGTTTTGGTTATACTGAATCCTGGTTAAATCCGATTTTCCCCTCTCTAAAGCTCTTCTCGCTACAATCCGGGCCGGAAGGTTAATGGAAGAAAAAATACGCTGTACAAATTTGCATAACATTTTTCTCTGTCTCCTCCCGAAATTAAGTTCTCGGCCCCTGCACCCACGGCTTCGTTTAAATTACTAAATTTTCTGATTCGCTGTACATTTTTTTCTTTTTATTTAAATAAATATGCTGTTAATAATGCTTGAAATAATATTAACCTGTGACGGTGTACTTGTTTTCTTTTGGCTCGGTTTGTAATTTTTAATTCAGCTTCAAAGCGATATTTTTGTTTTGTTCGTTTTGAAATAGACTAAGGAAGAGGGGAGGTAAGCACAGAAATTATGCAGTGCAGGTTTTTTTAAATTTGTATCGGAATGTATATTAATAAAAATACATATATGTTTCTTTAATTCCGTATTTTTAAAGCTTAAATTGATCAGATGCTATAATAACTACATAAATAAATGTATGTATAACTGAGCGAATGCCAAAGAAAGTTATCGATGTAGTCCAGTAAGTTGAAACTGGCATAGGTCCTGTGGGAAATCTGCAATCTTGGCTTTTCTCTAACAAAGTTTTCAACTAAAATCCTATTGTGCCCGCGTCATGAGAAGCCAGGAACTCTACATTACAGTTTAACTTGGGCATTGCATTGGCTACGTCAGTTTTGAATGTTTTATATACGTAGTAATTTTTCAATCAATTAATATTCTAGTATTTCCTAATTTTAAAGAAATAAAGAGAATTGAATCACTGCAATATTTTATGATTTTTGATTCAAATGTTTATAAACATAAGTAAATGTTATTTACATATCTCAAACATGTAAAATACATATTTTGAGACACTAATACAACGAAGAAACGAAGAATTTTTTCGAAGTATTTTATTAAGACGGTCTGCCACTTTATATGTAAGAACCTTTCCAATATACATATTTTCGCTACGCGCTTCGTTTATTCTGAATAGTTAAGAATTGGGGACCTACTTATTTTATTTTGTCGAACATCATTCCAAAGAAAACATTAAACAAAAATAAAAGATAAGGACTCGGGTACGCGATTTTTGCGTTACGAGCGAAAAATTAATAGGCACTTTTGAAGAACAAACAAAGACCGGATAAAAAAATTGTAATAAATAATACAACGGGGTTTATTTTTACAAAACGCCCTCGAAGATAAGAATTCTTATTACAAGAAAACAGAGGATTGACTAGAAGTGCTATATTTTTCTCAAGAGCATTAGGAATCATGATACTCGTACAATATTATTAAGACGCACTCAAGAAAAGGTTTCATTGTTTTTGTTTTTCTTCGCGTGAGATATTCTAGATAGAAAGAAAAACAAGTGGATACATTTATAATTCGCTGATTGTCGATACGTTAATTTTGTGCACTTTGCGTTTTTTTTTGTTTCTTGTGTGTGTTTTTTTGTTTTAAGTATTTCCATCCAAAATGCATCACCTGATTGGTGTAACATCGTCCCAAAGTAATACTCGCATGAGTAGAGTCCGTGATTTCAATTAGCCGTCTGATTGCAAATCACCATGTAGGTATATCTCTAGACGTCTGTTGATCAAAGTAACTGGTAAATTCGTTTTATTGCATCGGTTCCAGTTAGTCATAAAGCAAGGGCCTCCCAAAGCAAGCTCCGATAAGCTACGTCGATACGATCGCGCCAAATCAAACACTCCCTCGACGGAGCAGCAAAAATACGGCATCCGAATACGTTTACTACTCGGCTGGGAATTTTCTTGTTCAGAAAATTAGATAGGTCTCGGATAACTTTGGCTGTCGAGTTTTAAAATTGTGTTTCTTACTTCTGGTCTTTCTTACCGTTTAGAGAACGGAAAGAGAAGAACTGTTTTCGAAAGAAAACTTAAAGGACGATCTGTCTGGACTCTAACTTTAACATTCGTCAGCTGAAACTGATTTGTCTGGGTAGAAAAATTTAGGTAAGTGAAGCAACATTTTAAAATAATCACACCATCTACTTACCACCGTGTTCTAATTTTTATGTTTTGGATTCGATTTTTAAATGACCTTACATACCTACATATAGAAAAAAAAATGTAAAGATATGCTTAAGTTTCGCCAAATCTATAGGGCTTATCCTTCTAACTTGAGCTATCTCTTTGTCGATGAAAATAATACCTAAAGACCCACAAATCTCGACAATCGAGTTCCATTTATGTAAATAGCGCCCACTAAATCTGTGGCGCTTACTCGTAAATCTAGGTATAGGCCTATGAATAGGGCTCATGAGAATGATTCCGAAAATGAATGTTTCTAATGCAAAGTTACGTTTGCAACTGCTAAAACATTAACATAGGTATAATGTCGTCGGAGGATAATTTGGTCACTCAGTATACGAATTCATGGGTGGATTGGGTTCATAATGTCATTAATAAAAAATATCAGCATTTTTCTGATTTCTTTCTACGTGCTTTTATTGATACCTGCATTTTAAAACAAAATGCACAATTATTTTTGGAGAAAACACATTCATATATGAAACATCTCAATAAAATACCACATATTTACTCATAATCATGTAAATACATTAATTAATAGTGTCTGTACCTAGGAATTAAGTCATTAATAACTAATTAAGTACTTCAATCCATTAAATTTGAACCTAAATGGATGTATCAGCTGGGTTTGTTATTACAGTTAGCCTGCAAGCAAGTGAAGCGTGGACGCGACAACTCATTACAATGTAGCTAGTTTATGGTGATGAGCACATGCATAATTAATTGTAAGTAGGTAGTCACCGTAGTGGACCAGGATAAACTTTAAGGTAGTATCTAGTTGTTAAGCGTGTATTATATTAATTTAAAAATATATATCGATCGCGATATTCTGATAAAAGCGCGTGATGGTCGAGTTTTCTCCTTCCATTGTTCTCTTTTTTCCAGACACTATCCTCATGGGTAAAACCCTTTTCAACTACGTGCCCTACATATTTACCTATTTATTAATTTACTAGAGACAGAAGGTGTAATGTTAAGAGTAATCTAGGTTACGCGCTTCATGCTTATCTTTCAAATACAAAATGTTTTTAGTTCACTCACAAAAAATAAGAGAGTAGTATTTTTATCATAATTAACAAAAGCATAAAGTAGAGTAGGTATTATACCTAAGTTTTGGTCTCAATTAATTAAGCACGATCAGGTGACCGATTCCCATTTAAAGATGGGAAGACGTAGACGTTTATCTATCGTTTGTCATTCACGTTTTTCTTCACGGCGAGTTTTCCAGTTGTACTAAAAAAGTACAAAACACGGAAATCTACTTGATACTTATTAATTTAAACACCGCTTCAGTTTATGTTATGTTTACAACACCCAATAACATCTAAGAAGTACGAGTACATACTCCCAAAACCCGTAGGCGCTTGTCCGAGCAACTGTCTGAGGCAATTGTTGGTAACTACTTTAGCTCTAGGGCTAGGTTCAAGACTTTGCGAAGATCGTTCGCATGTCGAAGTGTCGAGTTTGATAGTTTAACTAACTCTTTAGGCTGTTCTGTTGGCCAGTTCCTCTAGTTTGAACCTAGTGTCAAAACCACTCGACTTTATAACCCGACTAAAAACACAGAATGAAGTTCTCAATATTCTATCTAGCTCTGCTTTTGCCGTATACCTATTGGAGATAGAAATAGTTATTTAACTTAGAATTTTTCATCCCTATAAACCTACCGGTGTCAAAAAATCTATGGGATGCTTCTGATGGATAGATTAGAAGTAACAGCTACGTGTCAGATACGTACTGCCGATCTCGGATAGCTATGAATATTGGGACCAGCCGGACGTAGAAGAAGAATTTAGCGTATTATATATAATATAACAAATTTTTTAGGCCTAATCATAGATAAATATTGTAATTGGAAATCTCATATTGACCGAGTTTGCAATAAAATTTACAGTTATGTCTACCTTTTAAGTAAATTAAGAAAAGTAACAACTAAACAATCTCTTCTTTTGGCCTATTACGGATACGTTAACTCAACGTTATCTTATGGACTCCTACTCTGGGGAAACAGCACTGACTTCCATAAAGCATTAAAGTCACAAAAGAAATGCATCAGGGCCATGTGCGGCGTAGCTCCTGATGAACCTTGTAGGCCACTCTTTAAGAAACTAGATATCTTAACTCTACCATGTATGTACATCTATGAGCTATCAGTATTTGTAAAATCGTATCCTGAACTGTTCAAAAGTGCTGGTGATATGGTCTCAAGAAATTTAAGAAATCCAGATAGACTAGTTTATGATACAAACCCTAGAACTACAATTTATCTTAAAAATTGCTACGCTATGTGTATAAAAACTTTTAACGTACTTCCTTCTGAAATAAAACAATTGCCATTGATACGCTTTAAGAAAGCTCTTAAAAAGTGGTTGAAAGATAAAATGTTTTATAATATTAAAGAAATTGTTAAATAGTTCCTACCTACTTAAATTATAAAATTGTTATGTTATTAACATGTTATCTGTTTGCACTTAATTACTTTTATTTAACTTTATTGATTGCTTATTTCTATTGCATGTCGGTTAAACTGACTAGATGTGTTGAAACATTATTATAGTATGTACTTTAACATCTACTTACATGTACCGCATCTATGACAATAAATATTCTTTATCTTTATCTTATCTTATAGTGAGTGTGGTAGTAATTTTGAAAACGTGGAGTTACCAAAAAGAAAAATATGTCTGGATGTAGGTAGGTACATTTACGTCAATGGAAGGATAATAGTGTAAGTACATACATACACGGTACAAAGCTCTTCCTCAGGAACACACCTCATTTAAACTAATACGAGTAAGTATAGTGACACCGTTCAGACAAGTTTCTAATAATTAATGTCTTGTAAGCAAATTCGAGGAACTATCTTGGGGCGTGAAAGCCAGTGGCATCTGACATATCCAATTAACACCGCATCCGGAGGAACCAGCGTCGTGCCAACTGCGGTCTGGTCTCGTCTTTATGTTGGCACACGCTTCTGCGATTACACTTGAACACAAGAAATGCTTTCATGTGCAGTTTCATTCTGATTTGTATGTTGGTTCGTGTAAACTGATTTCACCATCTGAAGTCCTTGGTTGGTGTAAATGATCTCACAAATCTCATTAACGTAGATGACAATGTTTTTTTTTTGCAAAAAATGTTGTTCTGTTTTATTTACCAATTTGATAAATCACGCCTCTTTCCTTCCACCTCACTTCCATCCACTTGCTACGATCAAAACGCTCTCTTTCGCTCCATCCACGTTCATTAACTACATAGTTGAAAATATTCTTTTGATATTTTTATATGGAATTGTGACAAATCCGCCAATCAATCGTCTAGTATGGTTGGCGCTGTAAAAAAAGAATCAATTGATCTTTTTGCATTTTTCATATCAAACGTCAAATTGGCAATTTTAATCGCCTGTGCAAATGACACATTGGCAGTCTTTTGTTTTTAGTATTTTTCTGATCATACCGGATGCTGATTTTAATGCCAAAGCTGTCTAAATTCGTAACTAGATACTCATACTAGATATCTAGTTAATTTGACAGGATAATCCACTCGATTCATTGGTAAACAGAATGCAATTGATCATGATAATGTAGATTTACTCGAAGCTACTATATGACATTAATTGGTCATTAAAATTCTTTAATTAAAATGCATTGATCTCATAATCTCATTGAAAGGTGAAGGATGTTACGTCCGTCAACAAACGGCTTCCTTATTAGGAGTTTATCTTTTGTTAATACGGTTGTTATTCGTAAAAAAATGTATATTATTAGTTAAATATTTTATACGTGGCTGTATATAAAAGCCTATCTAATAAGTTGTAAGTAAATATAATAAAGAACATCTTTATTCAAATGCCGATACTGAACGAATACTAAACACGCGAAGAAAAGTCAATTTAAATCTTAGAAAAGGAATATAGTAGGTACTCAAGCTTAAGTATGACTAACATTGTAGCTCCTGTCTAATTACCTTATTATTAATACACCTTAGGTATAGATATTTCCATAAAATTGTATTCAACATCTAATTTAAACTCTGATAAAGGTTCATCAATCAAAACCTCTTTAACAACGGAAATCAACATAAAGACTGACATCTACTCTTACAAAATACATTTGGTGCAACATTAAAGCACGTAATATTTCAAGGAGCATATTATCTTTCAAAGATTCTGTGATATAAAAGTAATTCCGTCACTCAGGAGTACCGGCTAGAATTGATTGATGGCGGCGCCGACAAATTCAACCACTTCACTTCTGTTCAGCCAATCTCGAAGAAACTTGGGTAAAATATTTTTAAACATTGCTCTAATGTCTTGACTTTGATTTATATTTAAATTCATAATTGCTTATTTGCTTTTGATGGGTAATTAATTTATTTAGCACAATGGATTACATTATATTTTCGTTATTTTCCTTTATAAGTAAACAGGCTCTTTATACTCACTCACGAAAATTAAAGGATCAGCAAATGAAGGAAATAAACTAGGTATACGATCGATTAGCAATACGACTAATAACCATGTTCATTATCAAATAGTAATATTGATTATTGCGACCCAGGTTTCGTGGAGAGAGCTATCAAGTTTTATAAGTAAATAAGCTCGCACATAAATAGTCTGAATTCTAGGGAACCTCAAAAGCCCCGTCCTTGATACCCAAATTGATAAACAGACAAAAGATAATAACTTATCTATGTACCTCCCATCTTTTATTCATAAGATATACGTTCCTAAATTCCTACGAATAAAACTTAAATAAAATATCTATTTACTTTTACTTTCGACATTTACCAGATAAGACCTACAAGACAAGAAAAAAGTAGCTTTATATTAACAGTAATTTATCAATACGGTTCTATCATGTTTACCTAAAAACATAGTTCTCAGTAGATGTAGCTTTGAACATTATACTTACCTAAATTTTTTTTCTATGAGGACTAGACCTTTATTCATAAAGTAATATTTGTCTCAAGTGGATACCAACCATTGTGGAAATAATTTAACTAAAACCCGACAGAATGCAATACAATCGGTAGGTTGTATTGCATTCTGTCGTTACTACCTACGTAGTGTGAAAATTATGCTTTCATTTAAAAAGTTGGGTTATAAGTTTAGTCTTAGTAATTAACACAGCGATTTCAAGCTAGTACGTCTCGCAGGTCAATGAAAAATTTAAATATTGCGAATACATTTCAAAAATATTTTTTATTTAAGTTAACAACCTGTTTTTTACATTGTAAGTATTGGCTTTTAAGATCTATAAGAATCTAGTATCTAAACTATCTCTGGGTAGGAATTAAAGAACATAGGTAAATGCAACATTATTTGGTAAAGAAACTTTTAGCAAGAGGTCATAACCCCTATCCTCACTGGAGTCATTCGTTTTAAGGAAATAAATGTAAATCCAGTGGCTCTTGCCAGAGACGTTATCACTAAAGGCCATTTATCAATCTTTTGGCATACTGACTTATCCGAACTCTCAAGATAGATATTATTTTATTTGACGGAAAGTAATGCTGTGCTTCGTGAATGAAAAGTAATGTGGTACTTTATTTGATTTGATATTTATATATGGCATTTAGGTAATATTGATTAAAAGAAAAAAATTACTTTTGACTATGGCGATCTACGCACTTACGGTTGCAGCCAGCGACATCAAAGTGAATAAAGTAAAATTCTTTTATCTTTCCATATGTATTAACTTTTATTTAAATAATGCAGTAATGAACACGATTATCTTATAATAATCTTGGTTCATCACGCGATAAATAATGTAAATACCACACGAGTAGTCACACTTTATAAAAATAAACAAAAATCTCCGCAAATTACTCGGCTAAATCATTCATTTATCTCTTGAAAAACATCGTCGTAAGTCATTTCGTGCACTCCAGGAAGCGTAAATAATATTATTTAAAGTCAGATCATAAATATTGTGCTGTTAAAGGCACGAATGTCTCAATTGTACCCGGACGTGGATTTCCAATCAAAGATGCATTCAAGAGGCGGGAAGTCGTGCTGCGGCGTTTTCGAGCCGAATGGTATGTAGGTAATAGGAACCATATAGGTCAACTATGGGTTAACCCAATACAAATTGTATTAGGTAAGTCAATAACAATACTCAGGCTATGTGTGTTGAATTAAGCTTATGTATATGTTATTGATTTTAATCAATAGTTCCTATAGAATTGTGTTGCTTTTAGAATACTAAATTACTCACTTAACCAAACAATCGTAAGTGATACTTCTTAAGCAAACTTTTTGAAAAACATACATCATTTTCCTTTCTAAATTACCTGATCATAAATTTGTTGAAACAACACCAAGAGCCCC
Organism: Anarsia innoxiella; assembly: GCA_947563765.1. Taxonomy (NCBI): domain Eukaryota; kingdom Metazoa; phylum Arthropoda; class Insecta; order Lepidoptera; family Gelechiidae; genus Anarsia; species Anarsia innoxiella. Next base: position 7,852,885 of record OX387393.1, read on the forward strand.
ATCATTAAAAAGATCTGTCAACCTTAACAAGGAAGGGATGATTTGTAGCGCATAACACGCTGAGTAGTGTAGTACCCAGATAAATAACACGGTGATTACGTGTACTCAGCACTTCTCGGTCATACATTAGGCAGAAACCGCGAGGGCGCTATACACTAAAACATAAATCACGCATTTATTCGCGAAGCACGGCCGCTGGCCGCGGGACGTGCTTATCTGTTATTTGCAGGGAACGCAGTTGCGGTAACAAACGATAAATATTTGGGGAGATTCGCTTTAGTGCGGCCTGGTAGTGGTCGAATCTGCAAACCGAGGCATTTTAGGTGGAGAAGTACAACTGATAAAAAGAGAACGCAATTTATAAAATAACAAGTATTTTGTCAATCTGGTAGAACTTTCGGTATAATCGGTCATAGAGGTACAATATGTAATACGTCTTTACCTTCCTACTAAGTTACGCTTCATCGCTCAGTACTCCATAATAACTACCCATTAACAGTTGTATAGCTAATATCGTTACACGAATAGGTACATGTACACAATATCAAGATTTGGAAGCTGAACAAGACGTGACTCAAGTTGAGGCTATACAGTCAGTAAACATGGATGGCGCATCCATCAGCAGGGCTTAATGGCTTATCTAAATCAATTAGGCGCTCGATGCTGCTGTTTGGTTACACCCCCTACCTATAATTGCATATAGCACTTGGTAAATTATATGTCACTTTGAAAATTATCAAGCGAATGCAGGTAGATCAGATTGTGATCCATCTTTGTTCATAAGTATCAAATTTGGTTCATACCTTAGTACTGAATATAGGTAAAGAGCGTAGGTAGGTTATTTGTAACTATTTAGGTAATTACATTTTTAGTTTTTTACCTAATATTTTTACTAAGCGATACATACAACTACTCAAATACTTATATGTCCTAAAAGCTTATCCAGATTCAAACCATGGTGCTCTTTTATAAAAGCCTTTGTTACTAAGATGTGGAATTTGATATTTGCAACATAAACTGACTAAAGGCAGGATACCATAAATTACTTAACTTGCCATATATGAATATCCAATTATTTTGTTCTCTCACCAAATATATTTAAATGACTCATATATTCTTAGTGCTTGTATCAATATAAAATTGATATGGAAGTGGGTTAAGTTGTCGAAACACTATCATTATAGTGTAATAATTTTAGAGTAATACTTGACACCGTAGCATCTGATAGCTATCTTATGATGTCTACATTTACTCTAAGGTATAAATAAAATTACCTATATTAATAACATTAGCTATAGGTAATTAAAAGAATGTTAATATTCGGTTAGCCAATAAATAAGACTTAGCAACCTGTTTTCGCAGAAATTATTTATTACACAAAAAAAAAAATACTTAAGTGATAGAGACATAAAGGTAAACGACCGCGATCCACCCACATCAAAAGATAGGGTTTGTTTTCGTTCCATATTTGCTCCAGTTTGTATTATAAAAAATAAATAAAAACTCTCAATAATTTTTTTCAACGTTTTTATCAGATGATAATCTTATTTTTTTATTTTTATCAGATGAATAAAAAAATACGTTTTTATCAGATGAATAAAAAAATAAGAATGATGTCAGATTTCGAGCATATTAGTGTCAAAGCGAAGTCAAAAGCTCGATGTTTATGGACTGCATAATGCGGTCCTTGCAATCCTAGCCGAAAATCTTGAAAAGTCTACTAAAATATCATCGTTATTTCACAATATTTTATTTTTTATGTATATTTTGTAATAAAAGTATATTAAATACGAAGTTATATGATATTATTCGTATTACTTATTCGTATATGATATTATTCGTACAATGTTTTTGTCGTTATTAAATTATATAGCGTGATGTTTTTCTATAAGACAGATCCTTAGCTAAGTACTTATTACCTTAGCTTGATTATCTATTCCCACCCTGATTGTCTCTTATGATACTCTTTCAAAAATCTCTCATAAGATGTTGTAACCGCTCGGTTTTGCTGTAAAGAAATAGGGACAGTCCTTCATTTTTCGTAGGACAGCCAAATAATTACTTATTCAGCACCATAGATGTCTAACTGGCAATCGATGAGTGAAACTTAGTCACCTACCTACTTTCTTAGAAAAAAACAATTGCTTTAAATAAATCAGTGAAATCCACTATTAACATTAACATCGTTGTATCTTAGATGGAATTACTTTCTTGGTGAATCCACGACTGGTTCTGAGGTCATCGGATTTTTGTGGCCTTGCGCGGTCGCTGTCCAAACATGACACTGCGACCTGCGTCATTTACAATCCCACAAAAAAGAACTTCCGACCATTAAATAATCTGACTTATTCCTTTACTCGATAAGGATCAATTTTAAAATTTGCGCTCTAAATCCGCAGCGTTTTGACTTATTTAGTGTTCAGACATTTAAAACTGGAGCAGTGTCGTCGTTCTCTTGTTTTGTAGATACATAAAAATGCGACCAGAAATCCTGTTTAGATCGAAACACAACAATTCTTTAAATTCCGAAACTAATTCTAATGAGACAGAGAAGTTTGTCTGCGTAGAATAATATTCGAAGAAGCAAACTTACGAATTGTCTTTTGTTATTAAAATGTCTAAGAAGATTTGTATCTAGGGATGTCCCATAACTTTTATTGCTGTATCTTTATTTATGAAAGTCATTAGTCACTCCTACATAATTGCAAAGCGCTAAAAGTTCAAAGTTAGTCTCAGATAACACAGACTTGGTCCATTGACTCTCTAACGGAATATTTCGAACGTACATTTGACCTAATTTGAAATCAAACTTCATAAACTGTAAATGCGAGTACGTTTGCATTTAAGAAATCTTTTTATAATCTCTGCGTTGACTGACGCCTATCAAAACGGCCATTCCTAACAAAATTCATAATGAAATACTTACTCAAATCAATTATAAAATAAACTAATCAATTGCGATTGCGAAGATCCATCATTCATTAAGTTAATCTTGAGTTTGATTGATATGTTTCATTTCGGCCAAATAACTGTTTCAGTTTGACCTAAAAAGTTTGAAATAAAAACATACTTCCTTTATAACAAAGAGTCGTTTAAGTGATGGGTGATTTCAAAAAAATTCAAGTTAATGTTAGCCTAGTAAGAGGGAAATGATAAATCGTTAATCATTTTATGAACGATGTACCGCATTATGTTTATGTGCTGAAGCTTGCACACTTATGGTGACAAGTATGTGTGACAAAAAGTAATCTACCTACACTTAGTTTGATCATATTGAAATGTAGCCGTCACTTCAAGTACGTAGCTCCGTTACTTTCCGGTCAATTTCATTTTCACATAAGAAGCTTTTTCAATGTGGCATGCTAAAATTTAAATGTCTTTTTATTTATGTTGACTTATTAGGTATTGGAGGCTGCCCGTGACTTCGTACGCATTTATAGTCATATCTTGTAAAAAACACATGCTATCTTAAATTAATATAGCATATGCGTTATTCCGATGTATAAGCAACAATATTGCCAAGTTTCATCAAAATCCGTTCAGTAGTTTTTGCGTGAAAGAATAACAGACATCCATCCACAAACATTGACATTTATTAATTGGATAATTGGCTCATCACACGTCTGAAGATCAGCTAGTACTTAATTACTCGGTTATACGATATAGATACTTAGGTATTTTAAATTAAGGTGTTCTATTTAGTCGCACACGTCATCGGAAAGAATTTACACTTAACCTTATTGCGTATAAAGCAAAAGGGAATCCAATCACTGTAACAGTTACTGGCGCCGTTCTCAAATATCCAAACATTTTCTGAAGAAACTGCCTTTAGAAGAATGTTCATTATTTAATTATTTTTATTTCTGCATGGACGGGGAGATTTGGTATGGTGATTTTGGTTTCATCCTTTCTTTATAAAGGAATCCTTATCCATAATTTTGCGAATTCTAAATGTTATCTAAGGTTTGCAAAATATACCTAATTCATTTACTTAATAAATGACATATCTTAAACTAGTCTATTTCAAATAGGTAAAGAAAATGGAAAAAATGTGTTTGAATATGAATTTTATTTACTTAAGCTGAGTTGCGCATATAAGTTTGATGTCAATTGGTTGAAATATCATTTTTTAAAATGATCTACATTTAAATTCAATGCAATGCAAAAATCCGTGATACCAGAACCGTTGGACTGTAAGAAGGTTTTATTGGGTCTTTTACGTCGCCGTCGGTGTCGCGCAGGCGCCAGCCGTCGACTCAAGCAAGCGCAACAAATATCTCCGTATTTACTACTCAAAACTCCACTGAGTAAATGCCAAAGAATTTATGCAAATGTGCCAATACGCAGCTTGTCCACATCCTATGAAAAATACCACATAAACTAGTTCTCAGAATTTATAGAGATAATTATCATTTTTGGCGCCAATGACTTGTTTGTAAACATAATGTAAATATAAAGACATCTAAATTGGATCATTTATATACCAAAATAGTATGGTAATAAAATAAATAGGTTATTAAGTAGTTTACTACAGAAATAAGTTTGATAAATAATTCAACGATTACGTTAAAATTATTCGCGTGAATGAAAACAAAAAAATAAAAACGAGAATAATATTTTGCAAAGTCTTTATACGTAGATGTTAGCTAATGATGGCATAGATAACTTTAAAACACCCGGAATTTCGCTTTTAAAAATCCATTGACGTAATTTTTTGACGTTTTTCTCTTTTGAACTGTGTAATTTACTATTGATTAATATTATTAGTCCTACAAGTCATCGAAGATATTCGATACCTATTTCTTGAGAAGAACAGAACTATTTAATTTCAATTACTTCTTCACGACTTTATTTGAGAAGGCCATTTCATAAGAAACCTGGACGTATAGTTTCCTGTACGCTACATATATAGTGTAAAAAAAAAAACAAAATGTCAGGGCTGGTTGGCGAGATGTTCAGCCAAAATATCGAGTAAGGACGAGCCGAAGGTCGCATTCCACGGCTACAGTCGTAATATTCGCGTTTTACTCCAGTCGATGCACCCTGATAAGGAAAATAAGACACGCGAGCCTTATTGTAAAGCACTCCTTTGATACCTTTTTAATTGGGAGGTGTTATATAGCAATTCAAATTGGTATAGATGACACTAGGTATAAGAGAACTAATAAGTACATAGTTTAAAAGTGATTATGCTTAGGTAATCACGAAAGATGAATAGGCTTTTGATAAGCTTTTCTAAAGTTTTACAATTTAGTAATAGTAAGCTACGGTTAGTCAAGATTCATCAGTTTTGCGTTATAAAATGGAAAAAAGATTGACGATAACTAACTACGTATATAGTATGTCGTCCGTCATACACAAATTGTTAAAAAGTTTTATTTAAATATATTCATATAGGTATTAATTAGGTATTCCCAGTTTGAACTGTGAGAAATCCTAAAAGCATTCCTAATTCCGAAAACTTGTTGAACCTTAACGATTTTTTAAAACCCTAAACGGACGTAAAAATACCATAAAATGTTATCTTAAAAGTGCCATCTGCTTTCATTTTCAATCTGCAAATAATATGAGATTAGGTGCAAAAATATAAATTCTCTCAAAATAATTATGTAGGCAAGTTTTTTTTTTTTTTCTATTATGTTGCTAATTAAATGTAAAGGCCGAGAGTATTTATTTATATGTGTTTTGTTACTCGCCTAGGTAACACGAGAAAGTTGTTCATTCAAAAAAGTTCCCCATCATAAGAATTTATTAAGGACAATAAATAAATAATAATAACTTGGCACTAACAATAAAAGTGCTAACTGATTCTGCCTACACACATTAGAAAGCTAAAAGAAGAATAGCTTCAAAAGCTATTTCTAAGATTATTTATCAATAGAAATTGCTATTATAATACCTACCAACCTCTCTTCTTATGGGTGTTGTTAATATTTAATAAACAAACAAAATTATCGTGTTAACATTTTTGTTCCGAACCCCCCGTGGAATTTAAAAAGCTTCTGTATACAAAATAAAGAGCGTTACAGCGGCACACTACAATAAATTCGATTATTATCACGATTACCAAGGACGACCTTTTCTGCTTTTACGGAGTTCATTTTAAATTTTTCGCATTTTTTCAACATAACGGTTGCACTATCAAGTTACACTGTTTTTACGAGTACGTACAATATACGGCAACCGGTGGAATTTATAATTTATGATCGTTCAATTGTTTCTTTATTTCTTGGTCCCACTTTGAGAAGTTGGGTTATTGTATCGATGTTCTATTTTTAGCATAACGATTTCCTGTAACACATACTATAAACTTTAGTAAGTACATTGGATTAGTTCTACGGAATGCGATGACAAATTCAGAACCAAAAAGAAGTCATAAAGGCGCCCTTAAATCCCTTTTCGTAACTTACTCATACCGCATTCAAATGCTTTTATAAAGAATCTTAATGCGATTATTTAGAGTTTTAGTGCCCTGTACCGATATTTTTATATTATAGTCGAGATGGTTCGACGTTTTACGATCTCATCCTTAAATTTAGGCCTTTAACTTATTTGGTTTTTGTAACATTTCTTCGGGTTATCGCGTGGGTGTTTTATCTTTTAAAATGCAAGCAATAATATTTTCTTTGTACTGAGGTGGTGCCTAAAATTGAAGTGCGTCGATAAGTGGCAGTCCTTATAAAGATGTCATGGTGCGTGACAGTCTTTTGTTAAAAAAATGTTTACTCATTGTAGCGTTGTCGCCTTTTGTCACCAAAATGTGGCTTAATATTTTATGGTTCCCTACTAGCCAGTTACACTGGGGTGAATAAAGACGTAATTTTGTGCATTGTCGAGAAAGCGGCGGGTGGTGGATTAAATTATGTATCTACCCACTACTAGGTTACTCCCAATGACGGGCGGAAATATATTAATTTAATTTATGATTACTTTTCATGAGATTTATATTGAAAGACATTTTATTAAAAAACAGTGACTATTGCTACATTCTTTAGGGATTACACATTTCCGTCGAAACAATCAAATAAGTTTACAATGTAACTTAATATAAATTAGCAAAATGAAATAAACCTAATTCATTGAAATCAATGAGTTTATTTCAGAGAAATATGGTGACAAAACAAGGGAAGAAAATAAGCTAAATGCGTTAATATACTTAAAATCTTAAATGGGTAAAATGTTTTCCTGTTGACGACACTTTGCGGTCAATAATGTTATTTTATTATAAATATTATTTTAAGTTATGAAGTATTAAAAGGGTTCAAACTCAAAATTATTCACGTTGTACCCTTTTTGTTATGATTATGAATTTATGACAAACAACAATTAAGAAATGTCATTAATGAGCCCCTCCAAATACTTAGCTTTTCAGAGCATACCATCAAAATCAGTATAGTCTAAGTAAAACAAGATGCTAATGAAATTGTCTTGACTCATACTAAAAACGTTTATCACTGTTTTATCTAATACCTAGATCCGTATCTTAAATACCATGTTTATAATAGAGTAACACCACTAGAACTATATTGAACATTAAAATGGAATGCAAATCGAGTACATTACCATAATACCTTCACCTCTTTCATGTCACCGGAGTATTAGTTCTTTAGTTTATTACCTCGCTGGATCTGTTTGATGCTGTGTCCAGTCATCCTACGCAAACTAGAGTGCTTAGATATAATTGTAATAGCTTTAAATAGATAATGCCATTAGAATTGGATTTGGAGTTTACCATTTAAAAAGGTGGCGCTTGGTCCTTGCTCTATATTCAAAGATTAAAGATTATTATAAACCTTATTTTTGAAATCTTTATTGGAACGATTGTAGAAATTCGAATCGAAAGATGCTGTACTACAATTCAAAATTAAATTGTTGGTTAGGATAAAAAGCGTTCGTACAAATATAGCTAATATTGCTTTTAGGGTACCTAAACTTTAAAGCTATTGTGTAGAATTGAGATTGCGGAAATTTAATTTAAACGGTATTTCTGTAATATGTTACAAAATTCTAATCTTACTCGTGTACTCTCTCATCAGCATATTCTCCGAAGTGGTTATATTGATTCAGTGAATTGCAGCCCTGCATAAATGCCTTGTCAATTTTACCATTACTAACTCTCTAGAATCTGGTCTTATTAGCAATTAGAATATTACACGGATATCCGAGCTTACCACCTATTTGCATAGTAATAGAACACAGCAGGCAGTCAGCGGTAAAAAAAATGGATACATAATATCAATGTTCATTTTTTTTGCTACGATAAATAGAAAACTGATGAAAAATTATAGGAGTACAGACATGTGATTATATACGTAGTAGTTAGTTTGACGGTCAAGGACAATTGTCTTACTCCCATATAAATCCTATCTAGTAATTTCTTATTAAATTGTCCACATTGCACAAATATGTAGGCAATGAATTGGATTGTTTAAATCGCTCGACTAAAAAGACCACTTCGTTAAATTCATATCGCAATAACAGATTAACAGTCCATTAATGTATATTTTACATGTGCTTGCGTTTTCAATAATATGTTTATTTGACTGAGGTTAAGGAAAAAATGTTTCTTTGGTTCCGGCATTAAATGGCGCCAATGAGTTTAAGTCGACGTCATTTTATAACAAAAACATCGCTTCATTCCGCTGGAATCTCGACTAATTACTAAAAATATTGTGACAAATTTATTTCCACCTTTATTATTAAGCATTTTGTGATTCTATTTGGACAGAAAACGCACAAATAAACACATTAACATATCATTATGGAAAAAGGAACGTTCACATGTGATTCTGCGCAGTTATTATCGATTAATAATAATAATTATAATTCACAAACAATATGGATCCGATTGAATTGACCAACTGGCCTCATTATTGTAACAACTTTATTTAATTTACATGAACACATATGCCGCTACGCTGAAATGCCCATTAATAAAGCGCTTCATTTGCATTTATTTGAATAGAATATTCTGTGTTTTTTTAAACATTGCAAATGTTTCAATAATGTGATGCACTCTAGAAATTGATTTCTCACATTCTTTGGACAAACCCCGTTTTTGTACTTTCGAATTTTTGCTTGATTCTTTAATAAAGGAAGTGAAAACATTGTCTGCTCTAGTTTAAATTTTATAGCTTGAGTAGTCTATCAACATAAAATACCAAGTTTATTAACTAGTTATTTAAATCGAACTAACTTTAAATTGTAATAACAATGAAATATTTTAAAATTATCTCACTAATGAAGAGTCGATTTATCCAGACACACCATCAATACCTAACTGTTCTTATAACTGCATTTATAAGAAATCTTTATTCATCAAAGACAGGTAAGTAATAAAAGAACTTTTATAACCTTACGACCCTTCCTGATAAGGTAGCGTTATGCAGTGCACACCAAAACTCGACCACAGTGATTCACGTAATTGATGCCCTTTTGTTGGCATTCGGGTCCATAAAAATCACCAATAAAATCGTCGATATCGACACCTCGATCGATGGCCCCCATAACTCTTTTATTTAAACAATGCTATTTGTCTGGCGAAATTTTGCGTACACCCGCTATTACTTAGAAAGGTAATTTTTGATAATACAACAGCCTCTTTACTTTATTATTTTCTGATCGAAACAGTTACACTATAAGTAATAATAGCAAGTGACGATGATGATGATAAAAGTTAGCGAGTGAAATGTTGATGCTCAGCAAAAACTGAACCGTTATGTACGGGACCTTTTGACAGGAAGCATTATATGATCAATATCGACTTATTAACTTTGCACCTATCTAGGATTTTAATCAGCACTCTTTTGTTAAGTGAAGCTATTTGCAATTACTGAATCAAACTGTTTCTTATGATTTCTTTTACCTAATGTTTCTGGGAATTACAAATTGTCAAATTAACTTAAATTCTAAATTAGGTACTGATATTTCTATGCCAAGCTGCAATATTTGTCAAAAAACCGACTAAAAGCTAGATTAAACTCATAATAAATATTTTGTTGCCAAATCATAGCCAAATAAAAAAATATATATTTTGCTTGTTGTAGTAAGATCTCTATTCCTGAAAAAAATACTTTTAGCATTAAATTAAGAATTTAAAAAACCCCCGACTATAAAAAGTAACAAATAAGTTGTATTTAATTTTCATACAAACTTCATTACGTCGAAGGACCGCATTCTATTTTCCTTACGAATATATTATACTCATCTATTCATTTAAAACATTTCACAGGTATTTTTTTAAATTTTGATATCACAATATGATAGGTATATGTGCGTACCCACCAAGTTACTTAGCGGTCCCCCGACAAAATGAAGTTTGTATGAAAATTAAATACAACTTATTTGTTACTTTTTATAGTCGGGGGTTTTTTAAATTCTTAATTTAATTTTTATTTTGAAATTTTTAAACCTTTATTATGTTATAATTATTATAAGTTCCTCCTGTTGTCAACATTGCATTATATTAAGAATTGGACACTGATCAAAACGAATCCAAACACGACATATCTGCTGTTACATTTTCAAGAATGGTGGAAATTCTGACTCCATCATCAGCTCCTCGCCTGTTGTCACCATTGCACTATATTAAGAATTAAACACTGATCAAAATGAATCCAAACACGACATATCTGCTGTTATATTGGATTTACAACCCTACCACAGCCGACAAAAGAGCTGATGTCCTTGAAATGGCTGAACCGATTTGCATATAATATATCTAAGAACATTCCCAGGAATACTAGCTTTAAATTAAAAAAAACCGCATCCAAATCCGTCCACGCGTTTAGGAGCTACAGTGCCACAGACAGACACACAGACACACAGACAGACACACAGACAGACACACAGACAGAGGGGTCAAACTTATAACACCCCTCTTTTGGCGTCGGGGGTTAAAAACTGAAACTGAAACGTACAATGCTATACTTTGAGAGATCTTTAGCTAATAATCAGGATTTTTTACGACTGTCCTATGGGGAATACTTTATTGTCGCATACCAAGAACATGGGTATAGCTTAGCAGTGACGCACACGCACGCGTGCAGTTACTCGTAACACGGAGAGATGAGTTGGATGTTGCAAATGTATAAAAGCGAAGCGTCGATTTCGAAATCAACATACCGATTTGGAATTCTCTAAGGAGTGTACACACAGTGCAGCCAGTTTCCGTGGTTGTGTTTCAGTGATCAAGTGTTGTCTTGGATTTCCGTGATTTTTTTGGACGAGATTCTTCTTGTGATTTGCAAGGATGCTTACTTTTGAGGTAGTTAGTTTGCAATGTTTTTTTTTTAATTCGACTATTTTATTATTTCAATTTTTTTTATTATATTTTTATTTTAACATAGTAAACTAATTAAAAACGAACTTTTAAAAAAAATACTGATTCACTATTTTTTTTCCAAAAACTTTAATTCTGTTTCTACAAAAATCTTATAACATAATTAAAACAGGAGTCTAATAAGGTAACTTGTAGATATAATTTTAAAACAAACGTTTGTCTTTTGTTGCAGTATGCAGGCGTGATTGCAATGTGCATAGTTGCAGCCGTAGGTGCTCCGGTGGAAGATGGCGCTTGGGATCCCTACAAATATGGTAACACTGGCAAGTAAGTAAATGTCACATTATTCATGATCTCTACATTTTAGTAAAGGTTAGGTCTTGAAATTTAATACTCAATTATGTCTTAAGATTTGTGTCTTATTAGTCAAAGAGGTTTTGCAATTAATTTTGAAGTGACTCTACAGTTTAGGATAAAGTTAAATTCTAAATTTTTTTTGACCACCACTTCTTGGAAAAATCCTCAACAAGACATCAAATTTATAAAGGCCTAAATTTGATTCCAAATTCTCGTCACGTAAGGCAATGTTGAAGGACTTAGTTTATTAAATTCTCAGAACCTTTCCGCGAATCAAATTTTATAAATGTAATTTTCTATTTCTGGTCTATTTATTGGTGATCGATCAAACTAAATGGTAATTTTGAATTAACGACAAAAGGTCAGGCATTGAACTTTGTAAAACACAAATAAAATGGTTGCCATTTTTTGGTGTCAGCCATTGCAGGCCTTAAATATATCACTCCCTAACTCGGCATTCCTTTCCAAAGGTACATACCGTCGGACGAAGGAAAATATATTCACATACCAAACCCTTACATCCATATCGATAACCCTTATGACGGGGGTTATGGACCTTACACACACGACTACGAGCCTTACGTCGAGGCTGCCTCGATCTACCGCCACGTGAGGGTGCCTCCAGAAGAAGACAACCCTTTCTACAAGGCAGGCTACTATAGAAACAACGGAATCAAGATTCTAAGCCAGAACCACAATTATGAGGAGGACAAATACGATTTCGAGTAAGTATTTCATTATGATTTGATGGTAATTTAGAACTCTTAACAAAATTGACGATGTCCTGTGCAGCACGATGTGCTAACTTAATTCCTACACAAATTGAATAGTTTTTGATATGGCATTAATACTTAAATATCTGAGCTTTAATTTCAGCTTTAAAAAAATAATCACCATATTAAATTTAGTGATTGTTTTTTTAATTCACGTTAAAATTTCTGTGGTCTTTGCATTAATTCCACATTCTACATTTAATATATTACACAGATGGTTAGCAATTCTGATTCATCTACATTAAATTTAACCTTGCAACGCTTAATGTCAAACTTATCATAGCTGTTTGAATATATGAAAAGATTTATAACATCGGTATTTTAACACGATTCGGAATCTGGACACATTTAGGAAAATTCCTTAAATGAAAATTATCTCGTAATTATCTAAATTGATTCAGCTCTAAAAGTTCAATTCTACAATATTTGATTGCAACAAAAACAATATTTTTCAAAACACATTATTAAAGACCGTTTATTTAAACGAGGCAAGTCTTTTTGCCTTGTTTTTTTACTGAAAACTGAATTAACAGGAAAATAAAATTAATTCGTGATACATACGAATTTATGAAAACAATTAAATTGATTAAAACAATAACTAATAATCTTTAACTTAAATAATTCAAACAAATTAGGCAATTGACGAAGATGAAAATCAATCATAATTGTAAAATATAAACTTCATAAACAAACATGATATCGACAAAGGTCAGTATCCTTCATCTCACAATGGCACTATAGGAGATCAATTTTTTATACAAATATTATGGGACCTTGACCCATGCAGAACACGGCGCCAGCGTCGATCGCGGGTTCAACTATTTATAATCGTTAACGACAACCCGATTGACATTAATATGTTGGGCGGTACGAATCACTTAGTTCAAGAGTTTGTCAGACTTTTTATTAACGTAAAAAAGCCATCGTTTTATTATGAACATAAATGTACCTATCTTTCCTTAATTGTACTTAGATTTCTTGTAAAGATGAAAAAGTGAATTATCATTTGACTACAACCTATCATAATTTAAGCCGTAACAGGAACTTACTGCAACAAAATGCATTCTAATTATGCAATTTGTACACTCATCAGGATTATGAGAGCATACATAACGCATAAAGCCACTAAATTTATTTGCATCTTATTCCAATCTGACATAATTAACATTTTATATTACAGCAAATAGATGTTTACCTACTTATTTTTTATATCGTACTGGTTTAAACTACGCGACATAAAGTCGCTTATAACAACATGACACGGCTCTCGCACTATAAAGTATGTTGAGGTGTCAGGAATGAGGAATTATCTATTGATATTGAAACTGTTCACAACCTGCTATTATAAGATGATAATCCTTTCGATCGGAAGTAAAACTAACAATACGAGTCTTGTAATGTTAATTGGTGGACGGAAGAGATTATGATATCCAAGTACTTTATAATGTTGACGTGTTGGTATTTTAAGCCGCTTTGACTGGAAATTAATTAGATTTTTATATAGTTAAGACCTTGCATTCCATAAAATTGTTGAATACCTTTGAATTCTAAGGCCTAATTTAGGATGAGGAAGGGTCTCTTATCATTCGTCATTATTTTCAAGTCCTAGAATTTAACTGACACTTTTTGCTAACATAGTTTGTTTACATCCTATTTTCTTCCATTATAGCTTCGAAACAGAAAACAAGATTCGCGCCAAAGAGAACGCTGTCATCAAGAACCCGAACACTATTGACGAGGGCATCGCTTCTAAAGGCTTCTACGAATACATAGGACCTGACGGCTTCATGTACCGCGTCGACTACACTGCCGACGAAAATGGCTTCAGGCCGAAAGTGAAAAGGCTAGAGACGCCATACTCCGGAAAATGGGTCTTAGAAAAGGTTAACTAGACTGATTATTTATTACCTACGGTTCTGGGCCAAGTAAAGGTGATTAGATCGGTGTCATGATTTTGCCTCACGACAACCATTTTGCCAAGAACTTTGTTGTTCTTGTGCGTTATTGTGGTTATCTTTGAGTCAAAGTTATCCTGACTTTTGTACAAACCTGTGTACTAATGGCACTTGAACCTCGCGTCACTATTCGTATCAGTATTTATTTGATTATAGGCCTAACTTCCTCATACAAAGTGCAGAACGTCGACTGCCGTCTAATGATTATCAATTCCACTCATCACGTTTATATAGTTCACGATTATGACATTTTGAAACTATTGTAAGTGTAATTTTTCATAAAAACTTATCTGCTATTATGTATCTATCGTTGCAGACGCATTTGATTCATATCGATCTTTTTCGAAGTACAAAGTTGTATCTTTGAAATTTGATTCAGTTAGATAAATCGTAATTTATGTTTTAGTTGTAAGAATTTAGATTGTTCAAATGTAGGTACTTATTTATGAAATGTGATAATAAAGTTATTTTCGACATATTCTCTGTTTAATTGCCTCTGGCTGTAATTGTATGATCTTGCTCCGAGTGCTCTTCTGTGGAACTTTTTAATTGGTGCTACAAAACCCTCAAACTGGTGACATCTCCCCTTTCCCGTCACACATGTGTGTTTGTGGTTATTATTCATATGTACGGGGTGAAAAATTTGTCGTTGATATTATTCAGACAACTTGTGTGAAAGTGCTACCAACCTCAATACCAACACTTAAAAAATTGCTATTCTGCATTATTGAGGCAGCTTTATATTTTTGTTTTGTGGTTGTGTAGGAACGCGTGGTAAGAATTTTAAAATGGATCAGTTTCCAGACTCTAATCCGGGCCATATGGAACTGCATCAACTTGACTTATTTTGCATACTCACCACACCTACTCAACGACATACAATATGCCTCTTTTTTCTCAAAAATTGTGGTTTCCTTCCGCATTTTTTTCAAATTCATTCGTATCTTCATGTTTGTTATCAAACCTATTTATTTTTATGTCAAAATATTATATAGGAAGTAACAAAACTTTTAATTGTAGTTTAAAAATAAACCTTAACTGCCAATATACAGATCAATTGACCACATTCCGTTACTAAAATAAGGAAACCGTTATGTACTTGTAATTAAACATTTTCATGACGCAGAAATATAATAATCTGGAATACAATGTTGAATAACAAACCAAAGTAAATCTTATAATGAACAAGAGCATCTCGTATCGCAAATTATAATTTATCTGGTCTCATATATCTTGCTGCTTAAAACCCCGTAAAATACTTAAACGGTATATTTGCCAGAAAAGATGCGAGAGCAGAATTTGATCTGATAACGCGATAAATAAATACTCGTACCATCTAAAGGCGCCATACGAATTTCAATAAAAATAACGAGAGACAGCAAATAAACGGGTCTCATCGGGAGAAGGATCGTAAAGTCATGCGTGTTAGGGCACTGGCAAGAAATTTGGTGAAATTGTTTTGGCTCCGGCTTGTGGAGGCTTTTATGGAGGCAGAGTACGTTGACCGAGCGAGCTGCCAAGTAGCCGGCGCCACTCTGCCCGATCCCGACGCATTGCAGCCGCTGCTGCACTGCGCACCGTCTTATCTGCCCTGCTTCCTTCTTTAACAAAATAACTTACGACTGTAACGATACCCGCCGTCGCCTCTGCCAAATAGGTCCTGTCCATTCCTTAGCATTTTAAAACAACCGACCGCTTTGGCACCAGAACGAGAATATCATGTTCATAAATACATATGATTATATGACTGGAAATAAAGAGGACTCCAATAAATTCACTGAGTTCTCGATTGCCTTAATTGAAAGTCTGATTGCTTTGGAACTTAATACAGCAATGTATACAGTAATTAGTATTGGCTTCAATACATACTTAAGCCTCTCAAATAAGTCAAATAAATAATTTGTAGAGATTCTCAACAAACAGTTTGATATGAGACATGTCATACATATTGTCTTAAACCCAAAAGGTATCTAGAAATACCTCAAGTATTTGAATCAACAGATTCTGTTCAACAGTTTTCACGAATGCCATAATACATAGGTATAGTTCAAAAAATATTGGCGAGTTCAAAAGGACCTCAACCACCACCACCACCATTAATTTACCATTAATTTAGCAATTGCACACCCCCTTTTTTAATTTTATTAAACGGTGTTTTGAAGGCAAAATTCTAAATAGAAATCTTGCAACTCTATTTGAAATCCTGACAATAATTCTAATAAAAACAACGCAATGTAAAAAGAGTCTTGCATTTTAGTGGGTTTCAAAAACGAATGAAAATGGCACCTGGTGTCAGTATTTATTACCACCGCGGAGTGCGATGACCTGCCTTAAATATTTTGGAAGGACGTCCTTAAACGTTAACAGGAGGCTTTAAATCTGATATAAGACATGAAGGTTTATTCGTATCAAAATGCAAATAAGGTGCGATTAGCGGATCGCCTGGAGCAACGTTTTACGGCTACCAAGTTACGCGAAACGCTTTTGATCAAAACACTTGGTAATTATTGGAAAATAATTGACATTAAAAATTATAATTAAAGCCAAATATGGTAAAGTTTTAAAACGCGTATCGAAATGTTTCGATAAAAGAATCTTAATTGAAAAGCGAAAATAGAATTTATCGTTTTGAGTGTGGCATACAATTTCTCCCGTTTTTCTCGAAATTATAATGAAATCAGCGGGAGTTTTCCCCTACGACGCAAAATTGCGTAAAAATTAACAATGTGAGAAGATAACTGCCGACAAAGGGGAGGGAAGCTAATACATAAAGATTGCAAGCCAACTATTTGGCGGTAGCTCAGACCGGAAGAAGGGCGTACGTTGGCGCCCGCTGGCTAATTGGCCCAGTACCAACTATCAAAAGAAACCCACAGGATTCGGTACTACGTGATTCGGTAAGCGGAAAAGAATGAACTACCCACATGATTTTGGCGACTATTTTTGCCTCCCCTACTGATCAATGCGTGCTGAAAATTAAACTGTTTCATCGATATTATTCTTTCATTTCAGCAAGATTGCATTTTGTTCGTAACCCGTTCAACAGGAGTACTTAGGTTTATTTTATTCAACGAACTACTTTCAAGCTATCTCGATTTTATTTTCTGAGGAATATTTTGAAGAGCCTTCTTGTATAGTTGTTTAAATATCAATTCAATTGTTGAAGAAAAAAAAACAAGCATTATTTTTATTCTTTGGTACTGTAAATTACAATGAAGCCTATTGTAATTTGATTTTAACTTTAAACTATGATGATTAATAAAATACGTTGAATAAACAGTAATATTTGAAATTAATTAAATTTTACATCAAATATATAAATTAACAATGTGACAAGCCAGGTTTACCGCATTTGGCAACGTCAATGACCGAGGTAACACGATGACTCTACACAATGCATTCAACACTTTTATACTGGCATTAACTGATTGGCACCATAATTACCAACTCTTAATTGACAGCCATTAATCGAGTAACTGTTACATTGTGTATAACCGAATTTAGTTCATCGAGAATATAATATATTAAAACGTTGTATTGAATTGAATCAGTTGCTTGGCTGTTCCATAAAGATTCCCGTTTTAAAAACGATACTTGTAGGTACTTCTACACCCGCAATCCTGATAGACACTAGAAATCGCGAGATTGATTGAACTTGACTTCAGGGCTTTATCGCATTAATGATTAGGCCACTTCCACGTTTTGACAATTGAAATGAAAACGACTACATTTCTAACCACGTAAGTTAATTGAGTCTGCGATTTTGGCATGGTTTCATACCAAGTCAAACCGCGGAGGACGGCCAATTGTTAATGTGTAAAAGCCCATAATTAATTAGGGGCTAAATAATTTTAAATTCCTTAACTACATTTTGTACATTTTGTTAACTCTACATTTTGTACAAAATTACAACCTCTTTTGTTTAACTATTTTATTTAGTTTCAAAGTAACACTTGTAAAATGTACAAACCAGTTCGCGTAAGGTAACAAAACGGTCTATCAGGTTGCAAATGCGATTCTTTCAGTTTAACCACATTGAAATAACATAAAAGTTTGTCGGGACTCTGGACCGATTCCAAATAAGGTAACCGTCGGTGACATCCGCCCGGGGCAACACTGTATTCTACCCAACTTATTTACACAATCGTCTCGACTCTTAAGTTTATATATCGTAAGGGTGATAATAAAACAGCAGAGGTTTAAGAAAAGTTGGTTCGTAGCCAACTGCTCTCTTCCGGAGTCGGTGGTTCTCGTAGAGTTTTATAGGTTATGGATTGAATTCGTTTGTGGATGATTATTACGAAGTTTATTTGCGATTCGACTGCCGATGTTCAGTTTTTTATTCGGTGGTTATTGGAAAAGTAGCTGTAAGAGTTCTGTAGGTTATGTTAGTAAATTGTGGTTGAAGAAAGATTTTTCTTTCGTTTTTGTTACGTACTATAAAACTACAACCATAATATTTTTATGCTTAATTGAAAAAACTCTGCTGGGGTTGATATTTCATAAAATAGGGCCTTATGAGTATAGCAAAATTTTTTTTTTTTCATAGAAAACAACACAGTCACATGACCTGTCTATTTGATTTATCAAGCCTTGTTTAAACTAGGAACTGTATGAAAAAGCCTTCAATGGCTATCACCGCTCGAACCGAAGTGTCCATTAAAATATGTTGAATAATAAAACCTGACCAAATAGCTGTACGCTTTTAAATAGAAAAACTTTTTTAAGCCATTAACGGAATACGATCACTCCGGCTTTTATAGCTTGATAGTTTTTAACGCTGTGATGAAAAAAATAGCTTAATCAGTTTTTTGCGGAAAAAATAGTGTTATAGAACTAAATTACTTCATAATTTTCTTCCTCTTGCAAGCTATTTACTTACCATCTTTATATACCTACCTTATTTAATTACCTTATTTACTCCCTACAATAAAATCTTACTATCCTACTATAATAATGAAAAATACAATAATAATTGAATTTGATTTAACTAGCTGAACATTTTTGTTAGCGAGTAAATTGAAGCATTTTCCTTAACTATGGTTGACAGTATCTCAGGCGTTCAAGGAAGTCTGGACTTAGTGACCTAATCTAAGTTTTTTCAGTACCAACAGATATAGTATTTTAATTAAATGTAGGTAGATACTCTAATAACTCAAATATTATATTCCATCGAAATTAACCCCCTACTACCGGAACTCACATAATTCACGTAATCCACACTTAGAATATCAAAATAAACATCAAATTCAATAAATTCACAGCTGCAGTGGGATGTTAAGTGTATCGTTCGAGCAAACCGTTTCCCCTAACTACAATCGTAAAGTCGTTCGTACGAAACTCCGTCTCAGGAGTAACGTATGCTAAAAAATGCAAACAGGAAAATTTAATGGTTCGTGAAGTAAACCAGCTACGCAAAGCACCCCAAGAATACCCTCCATATTCCACTTTGGTGCGGTACCAATGTTTTACTCGAAGTTTATTTCGAGACACTCTCGAACAAAACATACTGCCTTAACTGCAGATACGTGAAAAGATAGAATACGTTACTTAATTTCAAATGAAACGACGAATAGTACGTTTTTAATTATGTCCTGTAGTAAGAGAAAAATATTTTTATCTTATTTATTTATTACACACATAAGAACTGGGTTTAATTAGGTTTCTCAAAACATACCTAACTTAAGTACCTACATAACTATGAAAATCGTTTTAAATTCGAGAAAATTATGAGTTTTCCTAGTACCACTTAGCTCACCAAGAAATGGGGGTTCTTATGTGGATTTCCTTTATATTACTTACTATCGCTTATTATTCTAAGCTATTGACTTGAACATGAAAATTGCGTTTCGTTTTGTTTATGTTAGGGAAGATATGAGAAGGCATGTTGTGTAGGATAACAGGAACATGACGCCAATAAGTTAAATTTCCTGTGCGATCCTTAGCGAGTATGATAAATCTCGAAGGAAATTGAGGGGTGAATTTTAATACTTATATGTCATCGGTAGTCGTTTTATCTATTGATGCCAGCAAAACCTATCAGTGGCAGAACGATGAGTCAATATTTAGGTCGTTAATATTTCTAAGGGTAGAAATGTGAGGCTAAGAAGATCGTGTGTAATCTCTTTTTAAAAAACATCGTAAACTTGAGTTTAGCGTTATTTCAGCTAAGAGTGGTTGTGTCTACATATGTAGTAGCTAAATTATGTTTTTTGATATGATTCATATTTTTTTCGCTGCGCCAAAAATAATACTTTTATGTAACACTCACAATACGTGAGTCTACGACATAAATGTGTTTCCTTACTTACACACTGCTTAATTTAAAAAGTTTAAACTTTGTCTATGTTATGTACCTAATACCTATCTACTTCATTATTATACACGCCAAGGTAGGTAGGTAGGTAGGTGGTTTTTAGTTTACGGTCAAGCATTTTATAAATCGCAGTTCTTAATCTTGTTCACATGAAACCTGTAACTTTCGAATTAGGACCGCTCCAATGAGTTTCAGTTTTCTAATAATCTTGAATTTAGTTTACGGTAAAAAATATCGTGTCCCATTGATCCTGTTGTAACTAGATAGGTACTTAAGAGTCAATAAGGAACAGTTGCTAACTGACAAAATGGGTACTAACGCAGAAGGTTTAAGTGCTTTCCTTAAGATACCCAGTTAGTCGAGTGTCACTACAGTATTTAATTAAACGAAGCAAAGAGAAACTGAGAAGGTAGGGTAATTTGTCAAAATTAATTAAAAAGAAAACGAACTGTCTTGAAAGAGAGTGACTTTAATGACTTTAACAAGATGGCGTAACAAGAATTCACAAAGTATCGAGCGTCGTTTGTTTTGTGAGTAATTGAGGGTTTGATGTCGAGGCGACACAGATGAAGTGGCTAAAGAGGTACCTATGGGATGGCTATTTTAACTGCTTATTAATTTAAACTGCTTACGCCACACCATACAGTTCTATTGGTAAATAACGGTCGCATATACGTATAGGTAAATACCTTCTACTAATAAGGGAAAAGATAGATATGTAGGTACTTTTTTCCTGAAAGTACGTCACCCAATATTCAGTTGACGTTATTTGTAGAGTAGTTAACGGTCGTAAGAATGCAACTTATCTTCTATGAAAAATCTTTTTTACGGTGATTATCATCTGTGCAGTATTTATCATTCACAGGGTATCCAGTTAAATTCTAAGCACTCGCTTCAGTTAAGATAATTAAAGTAAATACGAACAAAACAATAAAATTATTGGTACGTTGTAAAAGTGAGGCAAGGTTAATAGTTTTCATATCAATAAACAAAGCACTTTGTTTATGACGGTCGATCGCTACTAGTAATTTCAATACTGCAAATACCGACTAATCTTCAAACATTCTATACTAGCCAGGGTCTAGTTTAGACAATATCCAATAAGAAACCTAACTAACTCTTGACTCACAAACCTAATCTAAAAGGGTGATAACTTGTTTCCTAAATTGAATAAGTAATTCTAAAGAGCTAGTACTAAGGATTTGTGCTCGCAGAACCCTCGGATGCGGTCTTTACATACAAAAGACCGAATTGCCTGGTCTGATTGAATTATGTCCCTCCTTTTCCGCCTTCGATGGGTCATGCCTTTGTGAGATATTTATGTTAAGCTAGTCTCCGTATAATGTTTTCTTATCCGTGTCTGAAACACTGAACAAATAGAATCTAATAAAACTGTTAGCTTCGGCTCTATTGTGTTTCTACTAGTATTTAGATCTTTGTTATAAATAAATATAGGTGTTATAGATACCAAGATATTTATTATGATGACAATATATTTGAAGAATATAAGAAGGCTACAGAATTATTACTTTTAGAATATTTTTAACAGCGACTCGAAAACAGATAAGAAAGATCTTATTACAATCAGATAAAATGATTTTGTGGATCTCGAAATTGCCTTTTTCGAGATTTGAAAATGTTTCCTTTGTAAATAAGAAATCTTAGTTATTCAAAGGGCCGTAACTTTTCATAGACAAAAACTCGAAATCCTTAATAAAAGAAGGGAAACGAACTCGTCAGCAATGTGTCGACCCCGAGCCAATTGAATTTCAAAGCCGACAAGCCACCACAAAATTTATTCAAAGAATAAATCTGAAAATTTGTAGATCTAAAGGCATAAAGGCAAAGTGGCGCCGACGCGTCGACACAAAGGAATTTCTAAATTTCACGGCTTCCGCCTCGGCTGTTTGTATTCTTGTGTATTTGTATGAGGGCGGGGTAGGAGATGACAAACGACTGTGGGGAAATATAGGAAAGTAGTTGAGGCTGAAGAGTGCCGGCCAATCTCATGCGTTGTCGCCGAGGGCCGTGCGACGCGTCATTGTTTCCCGCGCTTCTCTCTCTAGAGCCTTTGTTTAGTTCATACTCGCACACCTTTGAAATTGTAGCAAAGGGATGTTATTAATTACCTTTTTGCATAAAACTTGGCTTATCTGCAAAGTATTAACACGTTTATTTTGTTTTAAACACTTGTAGGTATAAGTAGTTCAACCTTCAAGAAACTTTCTTCAGAATAACGTTTTTTTCCTAAAACGTTATAGGTAATAGTACGTCAGTCAGTATGACATCCCCTCAGTTGACCACGTTCATGCCACGTTCGGATTTTATGTTCAAAAACGTTAAAATACTAGCTGACCTACTCCCGTATAAACCTTAAACGTCACAACGTAAACCTTTACGAGTATTAGCTATAAAGAGTTATTTTCTTTACTTTTATTACTACAGGTATTATCCGGGACGTTTTGTTTTACAAGGAACTCAAACATACCCTAATAAGTTTTATTACTTACCTACTAACCTTCTTGAACCGGTCTTGATAGAAATAAGTCAGGTTTCAATAGATAATATACAAACAAGACGTTCACAAAAGCCACAATATACAATTTTTCAATGACTTATACATATTGTCTTCATTTTACAAATGTAAATATCAAAATAACACGGAAACAGTTTTGCTTTTCAATGCTAACAGGCGTTCTTACGAGCACATTAAAATGTCAACGCCTCGTGAAAAAGAGAGCAACATTTTAAAACTTAAAAATTATATTTTCTTTAAAATTTCCTTTGTTTAAGTGAGTACCTGAGTAAAACATTCGCGCCATATGCTTATCCACCTTAACAGTCTAGTTTCTAGTCTCCCGCGCCTTGCACTTTACTTAGAGCAATGTCTGGGGAAGTTTACTATGCTTTTATTTTCAAAGTTTCAGGGCGTTGTTTGAGTAGATAGTTGGTTGAATTCATGGACGAAGAAAGGTGGAGGAGCTGCAAGTTTTAGATTTTAATGAGGATTTTGAGAAACTTAGGTAATTTGCTTATTTGTGGTGAGGTGAAACTGGCGCACCTTGAGAAGCATATTTTAGGGGTATTACTCTTACAGAAGAACTATTAATAAACTTATCTTTCAGAAGGTTCATCAGATGTTTTTGTTTGAAGGTATAATAGGAGGATATGGTATTAAGAAATCTGTTTTCTCTCCAATATAGGTACACAGATAGGTAGTGCATAAATTGAGATAATTTAGCACCTACCTGTGTCTGTACACATGAACATGTAATTTAGAAATGTGGCTTTTGTTTTTATTTTATCGCAAAAAGACAGTGCTAAATTGTCACTAGTAATCTAATATATAAACTTTACTAAATACAGAAAGTAATAGCACAGGTTACTAAATAGTTACTAAGTAGGTTGTTTGATTAGAACTGGATACACAATTTACCCCATCCACAATATACAAACCATTAGTTCTAAGCATCTTAAATACGATTACAGCGCTGAAATGCATAAAAGTTAGTAATAGAACAACGTGGGAACAGTACAGTATAGCCCAGTAAGTCCACTGCCAACATTGCAGCTCGGCGCAGTACAACGAGACAGTAAGTACATTGTAAACCGGCACGACAGTCTGCGGTTCTTGTAACGGGGTGTCATTTTCCAAGCCCCGTCGTTCCGCTTTTACTTACACGCATAAACGTTTAATTTTACGGTAGCTAAGTTCTATAGAAACAGGTGGTAAGCCAAAACAAAGTAGGTTTTAGTATGTGGCGGAGCTTTAGCGGAAATTGTAAAGAATTTTGAGGTGTTTGGTATTGGCACGTGCTGTTTGGGATTTCAGAAGCGTGTTCTCGATTCCTTGTTTAAGGATAATTAAATTAGAACCTTATTTTACCTTATTTAAGTTTTACATTTTATTCTTTGTGCAAAGATAAGTTTTTGAAGATACTTACTTAAGTAATATAACTTCAATTTAAATATCTTATTATTAATTAATGAGACTTGGCTTCCTAAAATCCTATATTTAAAATCATAGGCCCTCTACTATAACCTACAGAGTAATTAAAAACAAGTGACGACAGCCCCAAACAATAAAACAAGTTATCGAATTGTTTTCTTTATGAACTTAGGGGAAAGCCTGTAAATGGAGCCACGGCCGGCCCTAAATTAAAAGTAAACACAATCGAAAATTGAGACTATAAATAATTAAATATTGTTTGCGACTTTATCGTCTTGTTTTTATTTTGATTTAACTCACTTTGAAAAGGAAATAATGGACATAGTTTCAAGAGCTGTTTCATTATGTCTGAAATAAAATTATTGTTACGTAAAGGTCCATTTTTAGCTATGAGCAAAGAAAATAGGTAAGTACTACCGTGCCATAATAATAATAAAGTATGTACTGAGGTATTTCTAGGTTTAAAGTGAGAAATCCTATAGGTGTCTAAATAAGGAGAGCTCGTTAACAAAATGAGAGTTTTGATAGATACTTTACATGTTAGTACTTACTAGCTTTTAGCACTTAGTTCGCATACATTTTTACTTTCGTCGATTACTCAACATAGTCGTTCGTTGCTTTTACATTCAAAGGCATTCTAACGTTTCATCGTTTTGGACTCTTCATTAACTAATTAATCTTGTAAAGTCTCTCTTTATTTTTATATCGATCGGAGCAAATGAATACGGGTGAGCATACAAGTATGCTACGAGCCCGTATTTGTAAAAACAAGCGAGTTAGAATGCAGTAGCCCGTGTTAAATAAAATAGATTTCAAAGTGAGATTAGAACAATGTGATCCTTGTGTTAGAGAACACAAGTATCTACCTTTCGTACCTAAAAGTAATTAAGCTCTTCTATAATATCTTCATGATAAGAAAACCTTTGTAAACATTACGAGGTTTTTTAAAATAATTCCGTGATTAATGAATAAATATTTAAGTAAGTTATTTGAAAATTGACGATTATTATTTTCTCAAATAAATTACGTCAAACATGTTTGTAAATCAGTTGCAAAATATTGATTAGGTTCTTACTTGTGTAAGTAAAAAATAATATTTCACAGTTTCATGCTTGTACCTATGTATTAACTATAAATTCTGAGTGTTATAAATCACATGTTTATTTGAATACTTTGGATGAACAGCCGACTGAAATAGTACCTACCTATAATCTTCCTATATCATCCGGTTTATAAAAAGAGTGATTAAAAACACCGCATACAGGTTTTAAGCTCTTCAATACCCATTCCATTACCATTACTCAGCGTAAATACACAACTATAACTCAAACAAACAATTCAAATTTCAATTTCGATGACTTGTTATTTATAGATTATTTTAAAATCACTCTCCTATTTAATACGGTTTAAAGTAAGTTGAAAAGAGCCGGCGTGATCTACCACTTGCGTGAGAAAAGTCCGTTCGTAGTACAAATTCGATATTAATTTAAACTTATATCGTACACTTGGGGACAATTATAGGTAATGTGATCGTGTTTTGTCGTCGTCTTTTTGGAAGTGTCATTTCATTCGTTGTTGCGTTGAAGGGGATGACAGTTGGACGTTTGCTTTTATTTCAATTACTGATATGTAAGTATTTAACTAATTTTTTATATTATTATTTTGATGTGAGGGACTGAGACTCCAACTCAGTATGTTCTAGCATATAGTTGAAAATTGTCAGTTTTAGGTTGACATGTAAAAGTTATAAAACTAAATTTAGGTAATAGGTAACTAAAATTACTTGGATTTAATATATTGTTAAAAATTACTAAATAAATACTTATTTGCAAATTTAATTATTTAAACGTTTTTGAATATCAAACTACACCACATTTGAAAAAATAGACAAGATAAAAGTATTTTAATCAATAAATATGTATGAGTCTTTTCCATTACCCGCAGTGTAAGTAAGAAGAGCTAGCAGTCGGCTCTTTGCGTTTCAATAAATCAGAAGAAATGACGCCAAGCGCGTTAAGCAGTCACCATCTCTCTGGGTGGTCGCCCGGCAGACGCCTTCACGCTTATTTCATGCAGCAATGTACTACAAATAAAATCAAACGTACTCACACGGAAATAGTTACACTGAAGGGGTGGAATCTGACATCAAGTGTACGAAAGGGTCCGCGAAATATTGGTTTTAATTTGAATTGAATTTGGAACAACGTTTTTGTTTTGTTTCAGTCTGCAATTTGTCTGCTAGTATTTTAAAGGTTAATTTGAATTAAAACTTTTTAGATATTACTTACTGTTATTTAACAGTTTTAACAGAGACAAACAAGTTTAAGTAGGTAATCATTAAATTGTGAGAATAAAATTGACTGTAATCAATTATACAAGACTAAATTACGCTTTATTTTATTAGGAATAAAGCCCCTAACAGCATACAGCAAAAGTACGTAAGTAGCTTGTAAACTAGCTCTCCCTAGTCCCGGTAGTACCGCACCCATAACTAAACTAACCTAGATTTAATGGTCCTTCAACATTTAAGTTAAACGACGACAATTTGCTATACTACTGCAAGTAAATGCCTTCTCAGTAAGTACTCCATATTTACATACGTAGGTACATATCTGACACGCCTCTTTCCCATAGGGGTAGGTAGAATCCACTTCCAATATTACATAAATTTACTTGTGTTTACTTGGTTAAGAAGAAATTGCGCTTCTAGTTATTTTACATCTGTTTATTTAATATCGCGATGCAAGTGTTGATCTTAAATCCGACGACCGCGCGACATCGACAGACAAATCGATTTCTCATATCTGCAAACGTCCAACAGCATGTTTTATGGACGAACACTAAGCTTTAAATTCTATATTTAAATTAAAAACAAAACCATCCGGCTTAAAAGAGTATAATAGAAAATGGACAGAAATATAGTGTATAAAGTATTTCCATTTCATGCTTCAAACCAAAATACCTTCCTTCCATTCAGCGTGCGCTGCCGCCGTCGTCTCGCAGAGATTCTCAGCAGTTCATCCCACAGAGTTTTTAATTTCTTTCTCTAGTTTGAATTTAAATTCAGAGCTCGTTGAATACGTAATACGAGCCACTTGAAGCGTGATTTAAAATTGTTAACAGATTTTACAGAGACATCGAGAAGCAGCCTTAATTCAATACCAGTTTTAAATTAAAATGCAAAACCGATTGGCCGGAAATAAAAACAACAAACAAAAGGACAATTTGTATTCGTTTACAAAACTTTAATTAGCTGTATAATAGCGTTCGGCAACAAAGAAAAAGTTGATTAAAAGTCAAACACAAAAAAACTCATACAGAATGCGGAATAAAATTTACTGAAACGTTAACCATTCGAAGCTCAACGAAACGAAACAAAAGAACAAGTAGAACAAAACACAAATTACATTTTTTCAGGTGAGCAGCAAACAGGAGCACAACAACTTAAAACAATTTGCAGGAGCGGCACTCGAAAGTGTTAAGTGAATTTGAAAATGTTAGGTAAAAGCTTCAGGCGGGCGGATGCTCAAATTGAGTCAAACAAACGAAACTCATCGACAAGATTCTATCGTGCAGAGTTTAAGAGCAATTTTTCTCTTAAAGCCAAACAAATGAGGCGCCATTAGATGGAGTGAGAGCGCTTAATCTATTTCTGACGAGTTCAGTGACGCCGACAAAGACAAATCGACATTAGCCTACCCACACGGCGAGGAGGCGTCCCACTTCTGTTTCAATTCCACTTTTATTTGCGGATTAACTTCTTATTAGTCATTGTGCCGGGACGGGGCTGCAGCCTGCTATCACAAGCCTTATGAATGGCTCAATTATTTCGCCGACTCAGTAGGAATTCATCTACAGAAGAACTGTAGGAGCGTTAAGCATGACTTATTTGCATTTCTTTGAATCTTTACAACCAGAAACTCACCCGGCTCATCTTCCTTTTTTCGTGTTTTCTTGCCTTAAGATGTATCACTTAAATACCATGGGGACATTAATTACCAAAAAAAAATGTTCATAATAATTCGAGTGTTAAACACATGTACGATTTTAGTAATCTTTCTAAGTCGAGTATTAATAAACTGACAACATATTTATATCCTTTGCGTCAAGAAATAATGGCCTCTATAAATTGCATGTGATTAACATCATTAATACGGCGCTGTCTAGACTGAAATACAAATATGTAGCAAATCAGTAGCGAGGCAAGAAGTTTTAGAAAATAACGCGACTTCTTAAACAGTTTACTAATTGGTTGGCTAACCCGTAGCGCCCACATTAGCCCGCTCAAGAATTAGACAGATTCCGTTGACTTTTTGTCTGTTCTTGTTAAATTAGATCACGTTGCGTACAAATAAACCAATGAGACATTACAGAACAGTACAATCCCACTTCTGAAATAACAACAATAAGACACAAAATCCTTTGTTAAACGTTAATGATTCAGTAGTTTTAAACATTGAGAGCAAAAATAAAATTATAAAAACAAAGCGCACGACCGTATTTCAGAACCGACAAGTTGAAGAATGTCGAAATGTGTCATCTGTCACTCGGTATTTAAAACGATATGTTATTCTGGAAGTGTCGGCTGGCGGTCGCATTCTGTATCCAAACTAAATAGTCGAAACAGCTGCCTCGTCGTCCAAAAGGCGTTTCAGAGAAACCAATGAGAATTCCAATACGTTTTCAGAAGAGAGTGACTCATAAATTGAATTAAAAGTAAAATGCATCTTAAATGTCTAAAAAACGCATTGGCGATTTACGATTTGTTTTTGGATCATTTTGGCTGTCACAACAAGAGCTTAGCTGCATTTTATATCATTGAACTAAAATGTAGTAAGTACAGGGTGTCCGGTGGCAGATTTAGGATTTAAATTTCGAATTTCTCCGTAACCGTTGCACGGAGGAGCGGGGAGGGGGCCGCGTTGGCTTCGTCATTCGTGCGGGTTTTTTAGTCGCAATGTCGCAGTGGACGGGTGAACAACGTGCGTTCGCAATCGAAGCGTATTTTAAAGCCAATGATTCGTGTGCAATTTCTCGTCGAAGATTTTGTTCACGTTACAATATTCGACGGTTACGTGACGCCCCAAGTGAAGATTTGATTCGATCATGGGTGCGAAGGTTCCGGGCAACAAGTTCAGCAGAAAAAATTAAAGAAAAAAAAACCTTTTTAAAAACAAGCTTTTATTATTTGTTTATAAAATGAACTAAAAAGTTAAAAATAAATTAACTCTAAAAAGAAATATAACACTTTGTAACTTGATTGTAACCTTTAACGACAAATAAGCGTCTTCGTCTAGGACAAAATAATTCCATATTGTACAAATTTATTTAATTTTAACACTAAAACTTTTCACCATACATAATTATTCAATCTCGTCCCCCCTCTTTATCATAGTCCCCATTTATAAATGAAAGCGTGTTACATTGTGATAGCTTGAGGAAAATGAGTATTTAATTAATACAACACAACATTTTTCTTTTTAATTTGTTAAATACAACATATAAGTTGTATTTAATTAATACATCACAACATTTTCCTCAGGCTATCACAATGTAACACGCTTTCATTTATAAATGGGGACTATGATAAAGAGGGGGGACGAGATTGAATAATTATGTATGGTGAAAAGTTTTAGTGTTAAAATTAAATAAATTTGTACAATATGGAATTATTTTGTCCTAGACGAAGACGCTTATTTGTCGTTAAAGGTTACAATCAAGTTACAAAGTGTTATATTTCTTTTTAGAGTTAATTTATTTTTAACTTTTTAGTTCATTTTATAAACAAATAATAAAAGCTTGTTTTTAAAAAGGTTTTTTTTTCTTTAATTTTATTTTTAACTTTTTAGTACCTCTATTTTTAATTCAAGATTTACTACGACGTAGTTCGCAGCGCGTAGCAGCGTTATTCCGTTATGAAGTCCGTAGTTGAGGTTGCGTCGTTTAATTACGGAGTTCCTATGGCCACCTTCCGGCTCCAACATCAGACCCTGGTTACCATATAGTATCAAAGTACTCGTCAAGACTAATCCAATGAGCCCAAACTAGATGGGGTTGCGTCGTTTAATTACGGAGTTCCTATTTCTACCTTCCGGCTCCATCATCAGACCCTGGTTACCATATAGTATCAAAGTACTCTACAAGAGTAATCCAATGAGCCCAAACTCGATAGGGTTGCATCGTTTAATTACGGAGTTCCTATGGCCACCTTCCAGTTTCATCATCAGACCCTGGTTACCATATAGTATCAAAGTACTCGTCAAGACTAATCCAATGAGCCCAAACTCGATAGGGTTGCATCGTTTAATTACGGAGTTCCTATGGCCACCTTCCAGTTCCATCATCAGACCCTGGTTACCATATAGTATCAAAGTACTCGTCAAGACTAATCCAATGAGCCCAAACTCGATAGGGTTGCATCGTTTAATTACGGAGTTCCTATGGCCACCTTCCGGCTCCATCATCAGACCCTGGTTACCATATAGTATCAAAGTACTCGTCAAGACTAATCCAATGAGCCCAAACTCGATAGGGTTGCATCGTTTAATTACGGAGTTCCTATGGCCACCTTCCAGTTCCATCATCAGACCCTGGTTACCATATAGTATCAAAGTACTCGTCAAGACTAATCCAATGAGCCCAAACTCGATAGGGTTGCATCGTTTAATTACGGAGTTCCTATGGCCACCTTCCGGCTCCATCATCAGACCCTGGTTACCATATAGTATCAAAGTACTTGTCAAGACGAATCTAATGAGCCCAAACTCGATAGGGTTGCATCATTTAATTACGGAGTTCCTATGGCCACCTTCCAGCTCCATCATCAGATCAGCTCCATGTTACCATAATATTGCATTGTCACGCGATATACATAATCATGCAAAATTTCAGCTCAATCGGAAACCGGGAAGTGGATCAAATTTAAGTTGCAAGATTTGATTACAGAACGACAGACAACGGGACAGGTGAAAGTAAATAAAAGCTTGTAATAAATACGTGCCTACAAATACTCATTAACACATACTCGCACGTTTTTCTTGATGCAATATCTCGTCAATTATAAAAGCAGTTTAAGTGCGACTAAGAGCTTTAAGTTTGAATTCCTCATTACTCAACGACCGGTATAACAGTGTAATAAACTCCATAATAAACGTGTAGTCCTTATACAGTTTTACGCTTGTTTCAAGGTAGTGGCAGCACGCAACCCTTAGTTTACGTAATTTAAAAAGTAAAAAAATTAAAGAAAAAAAAACCTTTTTAAAAACAAGCTTTTATTATTTGTTTATAAAATGAACTAAAAAGTTAAAAATAAATTAACTCTAAAAAGAAATATAACACTTTGTAACTTGATTGTAACCTTTAACGACAAATAAGCGTCTTCGTCTAGGACAAAATAATTCCATATTGTACAAATTTATTTAATTTTAACACTAAAACTTTTCACCATACATAATTATTCAATCTCGTCCCCCCTCTTTATCATAGTCCCCATTTATAAATGAAAGCGTGTTACATTGTGATAGCTTGAGGAAAATGAGTATTTAATTAATACAACACAACATTTTTCTTTTTAATTTGTTAAATACAACATATAAGTTGTATTTAATTAATACATCACAACATTTTCCTCAGGCTATCACAATGTAACACGCTTTCATTTATAAATGGGGACTATGATAAAGAGGGGGGACGAGATTGAATAATTATGTATGGTGAAAAGTTTTAGTGTTAAAATTAAATAAATTTGTACAATATGGAATTATTTTGTCCTAGACGAAGACGCTTATTTGTCGTTAAAGGTTACAATCAAGTTACAAAGTGTTATATTTCTTTTTAGAGTTAATTTATTTTTAACTTTTTAGTTCATTTTATAAACAAATAATAAAAGCTTGTTTTTAAAAAGGTTTTTTTTTCTTTAATTTTATTTTTAACTTTTTAGTACCTCTATTTTTAATTCGAGATTTACTACGACGTAGTTCGCAGCGCGTAGCAGCGTTATTCCGTTATGAAGTCCGTAGTTGAGGTTGCGTCGTTTAATTACGGAGTTCCTATGGCCACCTTCCGGCTCCAACATCAGACCCTGGTTACCATATAGTATCAAAGTACTCGTCAAGACTAATCCAATGAGCCCAAACTAGATGGGGTTGCGTCGTTTAATTACGGAGTTCCTATTTCTACCTTCCGGCTCCATCATCAGACCCTGGTTACCATATAGTATCAAAGTACTCTACAAGAGTAATCCAATGAGCCCAAACTCGATAGGGTTGCATCGTTTAATTACGGAGTTCCTATGGCCACCTTCCAGTTTCATCATCAGACCCTGGTTACCATATAGTATCAAAGTACTCGTCAAGACTAATCCAATGAGCCCAAACTCGATAGGGTTGCATCGTTTAATTACGGAGTTCCTATGGCCACCTTCCAGTTCCATCATCAGACCCTGGTTACCATATAGTATCAAAGTACTCGTCAAGACTAATCCAATGAGCCCAAACTCGATAGAGTTGCATCGTTTAATTACGGAGTTCCTATGGCCACCTTCCAGTTCCATCATCAGACCCTGGTTACCATATAGTATCAAAGTACTCGTCAAGACTAATCCAATGAGCCCAAACTCGATAGGGTTGCATCGTTTAATTACGGAGTTCCTATGGCCACCTTCCGGCTCCATCATCAGACCCTGGTTACCATATAGTATCAAAGTACTCGTCAAGACTAATCCAATGAGCCCAAACTCGATAGGGTTGCATCGTTTAATTACGGAGTTCCTATGGCCACCTTCCAGTTCCATCATCAGACCCTGGTTACCATATAGTATCAAAGTACTCGTCAAGACTAATCCAATGAGCCCAAACTCGATAGGGTTGCATCGTTTAATTACGGAGTTCCTATGGCCACCTTCCGGCTCCATCATCAGACCCTGGTTACCATATAGTATCAAAGTACTTGTCAAGACGAATCTAATGAGCCCAAACTCGATAGGGTTGCATCATTTAATTACGGAGTTCCTATGGCCACCTTCCAGCTCCATCATCAGATCAGCTCCATGTTACCATAATATTGCATTGTCACGCGATATACATAAGCATGCAAAATTTCAGCTCAATCGGAAACCGGGAAGTGGATCAAATTTAAGTTGCAAGATTTGATTACAGAACGACAGACAGACAACGGGACAGGTGAAAGTAAATAAAAGCTTGTAATAACCCACGACCGGGGCCCAGCCGGACGTCGAGAACAAATGAAAACATCGAACTCGTCGCTTCCAGTTTGAGCGATAATCCGCGTCAGTCCGTTCGCAAGAGAGCGGCTGCCTTGGGGCTTCCAAAAACTATAGTGCACGAGATATTGAAGAAGGATCTTAAACTTCATCCATTTAAAATTCAAATTGTGCAAGCGCTTAAGCCTAATGATTACAACTTGCGTAAAAATTACTGTGAGACAATGTTGGAGCGATTTCGCACGGTGAACACTATTTTTTGGAGTGATGAAGCCCACTTTCACTTAAATGGCAGTGTAAACAAGCAGAATTGTCGTTATTGGTCTCCTAAAGGACAAAACCCCCACTTAAAACACCAAAAGCCACTTCACAGTCCCAAAGTGACGGTTTGGTGTGCATTATCAAGCAGGGGAATAATTGGACCCTATTTTTTTGAAAATGGTCAAGGGCACGCAATTTCTGTGACTGGTGTTGCTTATCGGCGAATGCTCAATGATTTTTTTTTCCAACATTGAGAGACCATCCTTCCTACACTTCACGGACATGGTTTCAGCAAGATGGCGCCACCCCGCACACTGCTAGGGAGACCATGGCGCTACTTCGTGATTTCTTCCTCAACCAACTGATAAGCCGTTTCGGTGACATCCCCTGGCCACCCAGGTCACCGGATCTTACACCCATGGACTTTTTTCTGTGGGGATATCTCAAAAATAAAGTCTACGAAACAAACCCGGCGACTATCTCATCATTAAAAGAAAATATCGTTCGCGAAGTTCATGGCATCTCGGCGGCACTTCTCCAGCGAGTGGCAAGAAATACTGAAACCAGATTCCATGAATGTATCCGACGTGACGGTCAACATTTAGACGACATAATTTTTAAGAAATAAAACCCGCATTTGTCTTCTTTATAATGATTAAAAATATAAATGTATATTTCACGTAGTTTTTTTGTTATTTATATTTTAAATCCTGATTCTGCCACCGGACACCCGTAGTTAGTAATATCATCTAAGACATTATATTCAATGTCTCCAGCAATATAATTTCTCATATTTGTACAGATGAGGCAGCGTCCTCTAATAAGATTACTCTCAGGGTTCGTTAAATCGCTCTGCCCGCAGCAATCGCCTACGAGAATACCAAAATGGGACCAATTCACTAGGTACGACACACAGAACTAATATTTGCACCATAAAAAGAGCCCGCAGAAATGTGCGTGGTGTTTTTATAAAATTAACCTTACTTTTGTTCACGTAATAAAAAGGATGGTTACTGTTTGAGCTAAGGATTTTTTCTGTAAATACATACCTTTCTTTTATTTATGAAAACCGTTAAACGTTTGAACGTTTCGTAACCAATTAAACTACACGAAACAAATGATAAAAGAACAGTCGTTCTACTAGTCCATATGCAATGAAACTAACATCCAATACGAACAAATATTACAGCCATTGTTTTTTGGCATTTAAAATTTCGTTCTAGGCAATAGCCATGTTGGATATTGCCGGAAACTTCCAATAGCAGTTTCAGTTAAAACGGCAATTCCGATGTCCGCGATTGCCCCAATATTTTTTCGTTCAGACTTTGTTTTCGCAAGTTGCGTTCAAACTGACCACTTTGACCGTCAATGGAAAGTATTATGTTGCATGCTCAGCAGTCGTGCACTTGAAACATTAAGGTGCTGATATAGGAATAAGCTAAGCGATCTTGTGGCTGACTTTTGCCTTTTTTGTTCGATATTAATTAATGATTAGCTTAGGCACAAAACCGAATTAACAACAGTTTTTACATAAACTGCTCTACCACTCAGCTGAAGCTTTCTTTAAATAACCATAAATATTCAGAATAAAACATGTGAAAAAGAGCTCTTTAGTATAATGTTCCCAAACTATGATATTAATTTTCATCAAAAAGCTTCGAAAAAAATGCTAAGTGTTTACAACCTGATTTTGCACTGGTATCACCATGACCTCTCCCCAACGAAGTAGGTACAAAGCAATAACAATTTTCCGCAAACTCCGCCAGGTAATAGCTGCTGCGACGCTGTATCGAGTGCAACGTGATTTTTGCTCGTTATTTTCAGGAGAATGGTTTTTTAGAGGTGACAAACATTGTTGGCCTTGTTTACATCTTTTTAAGCCGTGGTGTTTACTTTTTTAAAGGTATTTATGCTTGATTGGTTTAGGACGTATCGGTTGTTTTAGATAAATGGCTTTCATTGTATTAGCGGATTGATTTGAAACTACTCCGAAATCGCACGTCCACCAATGAGCGTGATTAGCAATTTTCATACTAAACGTCAAACTGTGGAAGCGATTCATTTAACACTTATTGCCAAATGTGGCTTGTTTATGGAGGAAAAGATCTTATTTTTGTAAGCACTTAAACTTTTGTCAGTAAATAAAAAGATAAACAAATAAAATCAAATCTCGTTTTCACAAAACACACAAAGAGCCATGTAGCTTTAATAACACAAATTACTTACTTAACTTTAAATTCGAATTAGTGGCATCCACATTTAAAAGCAAAAAGATCGATTATTATCAGACACGGTCTAACAATCTCCTTCTGTCTTTAACTTCTAAAGATTACGTCGAATGAACTTTTAAAGTTGTTTTCAAACTTTTTCTAATAAATTTGTTAGAAGTAATAAAGACAATTTGCGCAATTTTGTGATTCCGCTTTCATCTTCGCTGTAATATATATTCCGTGAAAAGTTATTTAATTTGATTACGTGACGCTCATAAAATAAAGGACTCACTTTTATTTACATTGACATGTTTCGATGTTATTGAAGCTATCGATTTATTTATTGTAAAGTTTTCGTTTTTAGTAAACCTAAAGTGGTAATTATGCAGTTAGGTTATATTTTTTATTTCTAATTAACAAGAAATTACAAATGTGCATTGAAGTTCCCGGTAACTTCACGCCTAGCAACGCCAAGGTACGATTTTTATTTATGTATGTCAGTTATGTCACAGCCCGGAATTTTGATGCTTATTTTTATTAGGTACCGTATTTGAGCAAGCAAAAAGGTATTTTTAACTAATAGGCGGACTAAAGAATAAAATTATCAATTGTAGTCTTCATCCCTATTTATTAAATTTTAGAACTGCAACTTTTCCTAGCTATATTTTCTTTGCACTCTCAACTTCCTTGGTCCTGTCGAAGAGAGTTAAAGTTCCAAAACAAAGAAAAGTGTGGAAAGGGAAAACCACGGCTAAGTCCTATCAGGCTTGTCTTTCAGTGGCCGAAGTTCAGGATTTCAGCTATTTATTGCTATCCCATACGATCCGGGAATTTACGCGTCTCTCGATAAAAGATCCGGTGTTACACACGGATTGGGTGGTTAGTTTAAGTAACAGAGATCTTATTTTCGAGTTCGTAATTTTTATAAATGCACTATCGCATTCTTGGATTCAAGTGTTTACTTTATGTATTATGAAGAAAATTCTCAAAAGGATAGTTTTGTTGTTTATCTAGCTAGAAAATGAAGTACTTATAAAGCTAGAGCCACTAGAGCTACCAAATGTAAATTTTCCGGAAGGACTTAAAAATAAATCGGGCGACGACTTGCTTAATACATCTAATATCTTGCCTACGTGTCTATTCTCAAAACATAACTTTTCACTTTGGCTGTTGACATTTCGATTTCAATATAAAAACAACAAGTAGAGTATTATTATAAGCTGGTTGCCAAAGAACAAAACACTGTCGACTACTTTATTTTAGCTATCAAAGACTATTCTTATCGCCCGTTTGTATTGTCTCGCAGTCCTTTGATCGCCTTTTATTTTTAATCACAAATTATGTACATAAAGACAGACGCATTACACTGGTTAGTGACACGCGCTGAACCAAAAAGTACAGTGCAATTGGCTCTCCGGTAGGTAAAACTCGATCGATACAATTTAAACCTTATCCCTGTGAAAAATAGACTGAATTTATTTTGTTTAAAGTTAACGTTGCTTTGCAGGAGATAGTAAAAGTTTTGCACAGATAAACTTGCGTCTAGGTACTTCATTTGGTTAGGTACTTAAATATTAGATATTTATTAATTATTCATTTTTTTCGCACATTACGCGTGCGTGACAACGTTTAGCCCTAGAGCCTAGAGTATGTCACATGAATGCTCCCTCACAAGCTTCCGTGGCACGCAACATAGCGTAGTCACTTATCCAAAATTAAAAAGCTGTAAATATTATTCTTAATGATTAAGATTATGTAATATCTAATCATCTCCCAATCTCCATACAAGTATAAGTAGCTGCTAGCTGTGGCTAGTAAAACCGACGTAATCCAGTTACTTAAGCCGAGCATTTCCAATCAAGGATTTATGGTGTATAGTTGGAAGGTTAGTCTGTGTTGGTGACAAATAAAGTATCAGAGAACAATGGTGGACGAGTCGGCGATAATTTTAGCCCGACGCAGCAACGGTGCGACGCGCCGGCCACGCACAATGATATAAATCTGTTAAGGATACGATAACTTGCGAATTAAACAGTCAATGTCTCGTAAATTCTAGTAATTAATAGCTTGTTACATATTACGAGGACTGCTCCTTAGGAGAGCGTGACAGATCTAGGAGTACGGTCTAGGAGCTAATTAGTAATCTAATTTAAGTACCTGTACAATTCAGATCGAAAATTGATTGTTAATAACAAGTTGATAAACTTTATTTTTAAATTTCGAGGTCATTGATTTTATTTTACAGATATAAAAACACAAATAAGTAAACAGAACGAATCCTACCATAACCACCAACATTTTCAGCAATACCTCTTCTAACGTGGAAAAAAGCGTGGAATGGTAGGGCTGTCACAGCATTTCCAGTTTTCAAACATCCTCGTGAAACACGCTATCTTTACCGCCCCCGGGGGAAATAACGTACTGTCACGCGGAATATACTGGCTGCGCCACAATTAGAGATCGCCAGAAATTGCGTAATTAGACGACATTAATCGATCTTACATGCGGCTCATACTTACCCTTTGTTGAGTCTGGTTAGGGTGCGATTGTTTTTTGTTTTTGCTGGTTGGAGAAGTTTTTTTTTGTTTTTCGGGATAGGGGATGATGAACAATGTATTTGAGGGTGTGTATGTAGGCACCTTCTAACAAAAGATGCTACTTTGTCTTGAACATAAATATCAATGGATCTTAAACATAAATGTCGATGGAGTTTTGTTCATTCAACCAACTAAGGATTTAGCTATATTTCCATATATCAAATATGATCCTATTTTAGCCGCTATATTTTATCAACCATCAAAAACATTTGCCATTGTGTCAGACGTCATCATAAAAATATAAAATAAGTACTTACCTAAAAGACCTTTAACCTAACTTCAAGAACACACACAAAGATCCGTCACTACAATCTCAATCGGAAACATTTACACGCAAAATTCTTTCCACCCGCCATTTTCCACCGTCCACTTTTTGTACCGGACCACATTAGGTGATCATTGGGAGAGTAATGGTAGTAAATGGCAGGAAATTACCGTGGCACCTTATCGTCGGATTCAATAAGCTCAATGGACTGAGGGGAGTATAATGAAACTGCAACTACAGCTAGACGTCAATAGGGGTAATTGCTTTTGTATACCTACTGTAATTCAAGGGCTTTACGCATTAGCGTTGAACGGATCTGCGGTTTAAAGTTTAATATGAAATCGCGACAAATCTGCCGATAAATCGTCAAGCGGGTCAAATCAGAGACGTTTCCACCGCCAATACATTAAAGCCCTTATTTATGGTTTTATATTACCATTGACATTAAAGATTCCCTTCTTATAACTAGAGATACTATAAATTAATATACTTACTTACCTACTTATAAGTACTTTAAATAATTTTATAAACATACCTAAGTCATAGCTAAGAAGTATTTACTTCAATCGACAATTCAAGACAAGTCTCTTTATTATATTCCCTTGTGAATCACCAGAAGTTTCAAAAGGCGACGCCGTCGTTTTGCTATCGTTTCTTACCTATGCAATTCATTCAGTCAAAGAATGAGCTGTAGAAATCTTGAAAATGTTTGAGACGAGACATCGAAAATGGTCGTTGATAAGATTGATGTGCAATAAGTTAATAGCAACAAATCGACAGCGATCATCGTTTAAGTCGCTCACACATTTTTCCAAGGAATCGCCGAGTTGCAGAACTTGGCGCTAGCGTCTCGACACATCTGTCATTTCCTAGATAATAGTCGCTATTATTTATTTTACTCCTCGCTGCGATTTGTCGCGATCGTCTATTGTTTTGTTCAACTATCCCTGATTGAAACTACTTTGTCTTCTTGAAAACCGATTGAAAATTCTGTTGTTATAGCGAAAACCAGTCTAGAGAAATTTTCTTTCAAGATCAAACTGAGTCATCTTCGATCATTCTAGATTTGTCCTCATAGATAAATTAATAATGAAATTTGTAAACTCACAAACCATTAACTGCTTACACTTGTAAAAGTAATATAAAAGTCAATAT
Organism: Anarsia innoxiella; assembly: GCA_947563765.1. Taxonomy (NCBI): domain Eukaryota; kingdom Metazoa; phylum Arthropoda; class Insecta; order Lepidoptera; family Gelechiidae; genus Anarsia; species Anarsia innoxiella. Next base: position 7,893,224 of record OX387393.1, read on the forward strand.
ACGGTAACTGAAAACGAATTTAACCTTCAATAAAACGTGTGCCGCATAAGTTAAGCCGAATCTTAAGGGAACATTTGTTGAGTAAAATGCGTGACAAAATTGCGGGTACGGCAGTGCCACCGTTTTTCGATCACTCTCGCCCCCAACACTTAGCCTCCCTTTTTACCAATTTCACGAGCTTTCTACACACATCAATCTCGTTCTATATAAGTATTATGATGTGTAAGAGCGTCACATTGCCCGTGAATGTTGAGAATAGGAGCAAGTTCCAAAAAATTCAATTGATTCTTATAACGGGTGCCTACATGCAGTCTTATACACAGAATCGATTTATCTTGAACCTGTTAGACAATTTTCTTTGCACTTTCACAAAGGTTAATAGAGTTTTCTTTTTACGAAATTGTATACGCTCACTAACTAGCTGTACTCAAAACTCTTCAGGCTATATTCTTAATTTAATTTCAAAAAGTATAGTCTAGTACACCTAAACTTTTAACAAGTGTTTTGACATAATATTCAGAAATAAAAGTTCTTTTTTTAGTTATAACTTTTTTTAATTGGCCTCTAGGTATTAAGAAACAAATTAATAAAGTGTTAAGCTAAAATTAACACTTTATTAATTTGTTCGGGTCGTTCACACGCTCACGCGTAATCAAACCTGCCTAATTAACTCTCTAATTAGGTAGAAGTTCTTAACAGGACCTTTTTGTTAGCAAATAAAACGTTATCTCACTCAAGCAAACACAATATCCCATGTAAGTTTCTTTTAGTGATGTAGGGTAGATGCAGAGCAGAGGCGTCAAATAAAAAAAAAGTTTGCACAAAATTTTATTTATTTTTCTCTTTGCATGAATATAATAAGAATACTTACCTTTATTCAAATAAAAAAAAGGAAATAATAAATTAAAATTTATTCTGTCATGGTTTTTCTTAAGTTGTATAAGAAAATCCAGTTTGGAATGAAAGTATTTTAATAACACAACACTCGATTCCATCGTCAACCTCGTGTCGCTTGTGTTATTCAGATCTTCCATTTGAAAATGGAAAATTCTCTTCAAAACATGTGGCTCATACAAGGATACTTGCCACATCACTACTGCAGAAGTTACAGCCACTGTGGAGCGTCGCTTGATTAGCTCCGGCGGAGAATGGCCCTGCCGCCATAAAGATTTTTGGGTAAACGTAATATCGCGTCGTTAGGGTAATAGAACGGGCCGCGCCGGGCCATTCTCAACGTTTTCGCGATTTATCCTACGCTAGAACGCTACTCATACACATGTGTGCTAAAATATTATGGCCGCGACTATGTTTGTTTGTCATCTCGGTTATTGCTTCATCCAATTTACTGAAATGTGCCAGTTCTCACCTGATTTTTTGGCCCAAGTTGTAAAGGTAAAAATAGATTTTATGCACTATTCTTAGGTAAAAATAGATTAAAAAACAACATAAAGTATCTAAAGGGTTACCAGCAAGTTTTACAGAATGTTATTAGTTAATTATAATTGTAACATACTGACTCTAATCGAATTTGAAGGATTCGCTTTAACGATCTCTTCTGCTAATGAGTAATTAATTTAATTTGTAATATACCTAAGCATTAATTATTGAACTTCAACAGCTAATCGATCAAACCACCCTTGGACTACAATCCATTAATTAAAGATAGAGCATCGAAACTTGCTTCAAGCTAAACCTTAGTACTCCTTCAACTAGTAAAGTATTGATTACCGTTTAGCCATTTGAAAACTGATGACTCCTAGCTTTAATGCCCACCCTAGCTTTCTTGGTCCTTATCGCCTTGGATCTAAATTGAATCCTGCTGTGGGGTTCTGTCCATAAACTTACCCCAATGCAGTAACGTATAGTACCAACTCTATCTGCAGACGGAAATCTTTATATGAGATTGGATCCTTAAAAGAAGAGACTCGGTGACTCAAAGATAAATGTGAGAAAACAAGCTGCAGGTTTGAGTTAAGTTTGATCAGTTTTTGATCAGTCAGAGCTGCAAGTTTCAAGTGAATTGGTTTTAAACATTTATTCTCAAAATAAAGGCGTTTTATCTAAGAATTCAATGGTAATCTACTGGATAGGCTTAAAATACCTATACTTAAACAAAAATGTCTTAGATATTCTAATGGTATCTTCACACCAAAGCCGCCGGCTTTGTATGACATAAAGCCGCAGGCCTAACCCGGCGGCATGCCAGCGGCTTTGGTGCTTAGATAGCATTAAACACATATTGTAGTACACACACATTGTAGTCCCTATTTTGGAAAATAATCCCTATCATTTTATCACACATAAGACCTTATAGTAATAGTCTAAAGTTAACCAAATCTGAGTTTTAGTTATGGTCTGAATTAGTAGGCAGGCTCCCTTGTCATAGGAAGTATGAAAAGTATTGAATGACAACACCCAATACATCTTCAATAAAGAATCTATTCACTAATAGTAAATGATAAGTGAAAAGTCTAGTCTAATCCATATCCTGGCAGACAGGGGCGGGAACCCCAATCATTCGTTACAGTCGCCGCGCTAGATGAAAGCAGCGATACAAAACGTTTCGCTTCACGACTCACTAGTTGCGGAACTCGCAACCAACATCCTGGTACATACTGGACGCTTTATTTACAAAGAAATGTATGCATGTGGAGGGAAAATGCGTTCGGATTTTGTTTTCTTCGTTTACTTTTATTTCTAGATGGAAAGTCGACAGTCGATGTTACTGTCATGTTAAAGTTAATAAAAAATAATTCTGTTTCTTAAGATTGCAGGCAGTTCTTTAATAAAAACAAAACCAAAATGTAGAGGCGCTGAATGTACTTCATCCTTTATCTCCTCGTTAAGTGTGAACTAAGCTTAACCATCAAATAATAGACCACGTCCGATAAAACAAAGGGAATGATGAAAAGCAATCCACTTAGTAACTCGCTTCTATAACAAAGCCAAAATTTAGAACAGTATCACAATTTTTCTATCGACCTGATGGATGAGCCACTCTCCGTTCGACAACAACTTCCTTTGATCTCCGTAAATTCTTTTGTATACCTGTGTACGTAGCCGGAAATTCCTCAAATCACTTGGATTATTGTCCCCATGACTTTATCGGGATATCGTCCTCGATATCCGTTCCATTATATTGAGGATAAAACTTTGATTTGATTTCAAACTTGCGTGGTATAACAAAGGCAACTTTAAACTTAGCACCAACGAAGTTTTCTTTCACTCCCCTCGAACTGAAGCTGATGAAGTAATTCTTATAACTTGTCGGAATATTAAACTTGGGCTCGAGTTAATTTTTCATTTCACAAAAGATACCAGTTTTATGGGAACTGTTTTATGAATACCGCAGTTTTGTTCATTCATCGTGATTTTTATGAAATGCTTCTAAACTTTTACTTTATTTTAAAATTTCTTTCGAAGATTTCTCATTTGTACTCGTACTTTAGTTGGTTACTTAGTTCGTTTTTATATGAAAGTCTACTTGAACTTTGCAAGGGTGAAATGGCAACATCCTTACCTGGTATAAAGTTAATACCTATCACCTTTCAGCTCAAAGTGCTGAACCTCAGTGTTTTCTTAATATTTTTCTCGACTCTGGTTGATTGATGACGGGAAAGTTTCGTCGCTGGCGGTCGAATGTGTTTGCTTCATTAGTGAACATGAGGGATGGCGTACCACGTGACGGTTTGACGCGAAACACCTCGTTAGGACAGGTGTTCCGTCTGAAACTCGAATAAAAACAAAATATAACAAGATCACTGTATGTAGAGGTACAAAAGATACTTCTTTTTACTGGAATATTAATTAAAATTCGTTTGATTTAGCTTTGCACTATCCAGTTTCACTTCATTCTGAAACAAGTTTTTTTTGCACTTCACGTCTGTTTTCATAAAGGGATTCCCTGACTACATTTTGGGTGTTTTTATGTTCTTTTCAGGCGCTAGAAAACATACTTTACAGCTATCACAATCGGGGGGAACCAAATGGAATCCTGTTTGTGGGATAAAGCTAAAATCATTTTCTTTATTAAAGTTCAAGTTTGTGATAGGTGCGTCCCGCTAAGGTCCCCGAGGAAATAACTGAGACTCGACTGCGGTTGGTTAGGTCTCAAGAAAGGCTTAGCTTCCCCTTTTATTATTTTCATATTACAGTTCCTCGGAAATAATGTCCCTTTGGCTCTGGTGTCATTTGTTTTACTGCGTCAGTTGCACTCTCTTATTGCAATGTTGGAGCGAATTCATGACGTGTCTCATACACCGCTACTTACTTACCAGTCTTACAACTCTGACTTGTTTACTACTTGTTATTAAACTTTGAACGAGTTACTCTTGAAGAAAACACACAATAATTTACGCTTGTAATCTTTCAAGCTTATGAAGTATGAAGACTCCTCGCACCTGTTACGAGATTATTAGAAACATTCTGTTAGTTAGTATATTTTAGGTAGTCAAGTAAATTATTTACAGCCACGCTCTTGTCGGTGGAGAGTTTTAGTTAAAACAAAGATAAATGTCTATTTGAAAATTTCATTGAAATTATAATATTTATAAGTTAAGATTAGTTCAAGCGAAATAATCATCTTTGTATAATCTTGTAACGATGTAAAAAATAATGTTTACAAGCAACACAGCACGGTAATACCATAACATTTTCCAGCTTTTATTTTTATTTCACAGACATTTCTTTTCGCGCGAGTTAAAAGATAAGGCGAAATTCATTCATTCATAACACGAAAGCTACCACAAGTCACTCACAAAGAATTTTGAGGTTATTTTTCTCATTTGAAATTCTCCGTAGATGGCTAGAATCGTAAAAAGCGGATTATACTGAAGATGGCGAGGATAGAATTTGAAAAAGAGAGAGAAGGCGAGCTGGCAATATGGGCTGGTTTATTTACTCCGAGCTATAAGCTGCATATAATGAAAACGCAGTGTCGGGGTGTCAAACGGTGGCGCAAGGAAAATTTGATACCGCAGAACTGGCAGTTTTGATACTTTTAATATTAATAGAAAAGTTTTATTTCAACTATTTGACTTGGAAAGCTACGGCAGATTTTCAAAAACTAAAGATGGAATTACATTTATTTAAGAGCGCATACGCACCTAACTTAACTGAAATGTACCAATACGTAAACAATTAATTTGTTTAAAGACATTCAATTTGTTAGTCTGTTGTATTGATATAACGTATAAAATAAGATTTAGGATAACACTGATTTTAAATGAACAAAATACTTCAATGAAATGACTGGATGATAACATTAGAACACCTACATACTTAAATGAGTTCTTAGAGTTTAAAAAAATCCCTATGCTGCATTTAAATAAATGTTATGCTTCATTGTATAAAGTATCAAAACCTTTTCATCTGAGAAGCAATGTTACTTATCCGCCACACGTTGCGGGCCATGTCACTTGTCGCGTCTCCTCACTTGAATTGCGCAACTACGAACCAAGGATTGGGTTGCTTCTTTGTGTCACACCCTCTTTAGTTTCGCCTAGTAATTGCCTGCTTTGATATGCCTTGTTACAATAATCAACAAGATTACAAACAAAACTGTAATCTTGAATTGAATATGTTCATAAAGCAATAAATAATCTTGAGAAGAGGATACGTTTATTAGTAGTTAAATAGTTTTTATAGAAAATCTTTTTCTGTTAGTAGAATTTATCTACCTTTATCAATAAGTATGCGTTCTCGTTGGAATCGCATCGTTGGTATGACGTTTATTGTTAATTTAATCGTTAAGGTTATGATTCCCATTCTTTTATCTAATGTAGTTGGTATTTTCCATACTAAACATTAAATTGCAAAGGCGGTTAAGCCGCTAACACGTAAAAGGCTTTTTTCTTGTGAAGTGTCGTTCAGTCAAAAAATAAAGATATTTTTAACAAATGGCTTAGTTGAGTAAGTCGCAAAAAATTTATTGGCGCTTGTCCTAAATTTTGAATGTTACTATTTAGATTTGACGTAGGGCACTTTCGCCCGTTATTAATAACCTATCCTGATCCGTTTTTTACCAAATCGAGATTGAAAAAACAAAACACAATTGTGTTCTTGACATGTTTTTGGTACACAAGTGACAATTGTGTTTTGTTTTTTCAATCTCGATTTGGTAAAAAAGGATCAGGATAGGTTATTAATAACGGGCGTTAGTCAATTAGGTTTATCTTCTTTGTATTACCAATAGTCTTATTTCAAGATTTTTTTGACATACTGTTATTGAAACTTATCTTCAATTCAATATGTTTAAAACAGAAGAACAATTAAGTTGTCCTCTACTTCTCTAGACTACAATACATCTTGAATTCCTTGATTTCCTTTTCGGAGATAATTTCTACAAAATATTATGATTAAAGAAGATGCGAGCGCCCAATAAATACCAAAAGAAGATTGCAGACGTACTGAATATGTTAACGACGCAACAAAACAGCCTGACTCGCAATACACTTTTATTCGAGACAGTAAATCGGTTGCTTATTCCAAAGACCAGCCAACTATTCGAGGCGTTCTTATATCAGCTGCTATAAAAATGTTTTATGTTAGTGGCTAATAAATGACATCAGCAAATTCAGTAAGACAATATGAGAGGCGCTCTATGCTTCCATTTCCTTATAAGCCAGCATTCCCCTTGTTCCCCGCGATCATTGTTTCAGCTAAGTGGGCGCCGGCTTGTCGCTTTTGGTACTCTCCCTTTAATAATATTCACTTGTTTTAGTGAAGTGCTTCTGTTTGTTTTGAAAACGTCGCTAATTGGCACCAGCCGCATCAGTTAAGAGGCTATAAAATTTTACAACTGCCCCTATGGTGTTTCACTAAAGTGGGTTTATTTACGCGACGATGTATTTCAAATTAGTGGTAATTGCTTTTCGAAATTTGAATAGGTACCCGTTAAAAGAGAAATTGGGGGATTTTCGTAACAAGTTTTGATAAGTACCTATTACATTTCCAATATTATTTAATGATCTTTCAAATTGACACACAAGGTGTTTAAGGTGGTGGTTCAGGTGGTTGACACGCAGTTTTGACGTGGTTTCATTTGTAAGCAAGCGTCAAACCTCAATCGCAGTTACGTATAGTCACTAACTTTTAACAAAATACTATCAGATATCAATTTAAATCGCACAAAAGAATCTTTTTAAACGACAGAATTGGAAACTATCGACTGTCTAAGTTCTACCATCAATTTTATGATTCACACAATTTTTGTCGCCTTGCAAAGTTGTTTGCCAACTATTTCGTGCCCTCCCCTAAAACACTCGTATCTATGAGGTTCGTTTTCACTATTTCATAAAAGTTATTGTTCTAAGGCCACATGTCATCATTCAACGTCATATATCATAAGAATAGCACTTACTCCGATAGGGACTTAGTGTTTTACCATCAATTCTCGTTCAGAAGGGCTAGCACAGTACCCACGACAAACATTCAACGCTTTCTGACACACTCTGTCCTTCTAACTACCGACCTTTTAGCAGAGACAGCAATAGCAAGAAATCGTCAAAAAACCCGTTGCAAGAACCGTAGTAGTCCTACAGATAGTAAGATACGTCAACATTTCGCTTTGCATCACATTAATGGATGTTCGCTCGCGATTATGAAAAGAACCCTTTCAAAACAATATATCAGAGTGAGTGCAAAAGTGAATCAGTCATATGGAACTATTTTATCATTTTAATGTATAAAGCTTAATGACACTTTTAAGATAAAGAATGAAAAGGATTTCAGGTCTTTATTCTTTGAAAAAGTATATGTGACACATCGGTATTTAATTTTAAAGAGCACGTATCAGTATTTGAGTATTGAAGATTTTAATAATAATTTAATATCTGTCACCATAAAATTTGTTATTTTGTAAGACCCGAAAGACGAACTCAATATGCCCTTTACATCCAACACACATATTCCTCAATAGAACACAGATTTTCGCCAAAACATGTACCGTAAAGTGCTCCAACTTTGCACGAAATTTAAGGTTTTTCATCAATATCACCACGAAAAAATATAATTTGTGCCAATTTTTTACAACTATAAGCAAATTCAAGAGTTACGCCATACGTACAAAGGTTCAAAGTAGCGAAAATGCTGTTAGATTGATGTACAGGGACTGTTAAAGTTGTAGGCAAAGTTGGGGCAATTTGCTGCAACTTTGCCTGGATGATTATCAGACAAAATAAGTAATTACCACATTCAAAACTAGGCCTAAATAGAAGCCAAATTTTGTGTTAAGGTATTTATGCTTACGTGACTGTCAATATCTAAATATTTACGTTTTTCTAAAGAGTAGGCAAAGTTGAGCACAGTCAGGCAAAGTTGCGTGGTGTCTTCATACTAAATAATAAGAAATGTCAGGGTTGCTCCAAACAGAAAAAAAATTAGCTGCGCACATGTTTAAGAAAACCTACAGATAAGATGTTATTTTATAACATGACGATACTGTGAGGTGATTCTACGTGTGAAAATTAACAACTTTTAATGAGATCATCACAAAAAAAAAAAACTCCGAGTAAATTTTTTTTACGAAATCCAAAAAAGTGTACAGCGTCGGTAAAAAAGGTTTCGTTTTAAAAACAATATCAAAAACGAAATTTACATTTTATATAAAATATTCTATGAGTAAGTACATAATAAATTACAAAATATGGAAGTGACAACCCTAGCCCTAGGCAAAGTAGTGTCACTAAGGATCTGAAAAACCATTAACAACATTGCCTGCGATCATTTTATTAGTAAACTCTCATATTTATAAAGAAAAATAATTAAAAACAGAAGAAAGAGCATGTCTACTAACCCTTTGTGTACTCACAACTCTTAAAATCTCAACTGTTTTAGCGAAAAACTAAAAGTTCCGCACTCATCTAAAAAAACATGCGCTCCCCGACCATCTTTAAAAGCTGATAGATAAAAATTGTGCAGTTCAAGGATTAGAAAGACCAATTTAAAGAAATAAAAAATAAGTTGCCAAACTAATGATAGACTTTCTACCATTAATAGAAATAGAAAATATGTAATGGTTGTCAAATGATTTCGATTTTACTGAATCAGGCAAACTTGAAGCTGGTTGACAAAGTTGCAGCATTTTACGGTACATAAAAGGACATGTAACATATCTTCATGTGTGATAGAAATTCATGTGTCACGGGAAAAAATCCTTCGGAAGAAAATATCCGAGACTCCGTCCCTATGTTTACTCTTGGTGGCTAAGCTGCATCTAATGAAATCCCCTGTCAGGGAATCCTGCATCGTCGTGTAGCACGCACGTGTGATCTTGATGCTTCACGTGTTTTGTGGGCTAAGGATTTACAAAAGGATGAATATTTATCAGTATATTGTATAAACTAATAAGAACTTGTATGTATCTGTAACGGTTAAACTGTAATAAATGGTAATAAAAGATACAAAGTGATGTATAATGGTTTTGAAATTAGAAAATGATCAAGAATTTGCGAAGAAATCAAGTAATGTTATATTATGATAAAGGTATGATGAAACGAAAGATAAAAGTAATGTTTTATTTTAATTATGAATAAATTAAGTTCATCGCTTTAATAACTTTTATAAAAAAAAACGATAGTGCCAGTGTCTGATTAGTTTGGAAAAAATTTTTACAAATAATTATCTGAACTCTTTAAACGCGTAGGTAAATAAGAAATTTGTTGAGTTATGTTATTTTAAATACGACTATTTCCAAGTATCAAACACGTTTCCAGTCAAAATTGACAATAACACGTGGAGTTTGAGTATTTTCAGTGTTCTTATATATTCTGAGCTACGACTTGGGGTGTTATTCCGATCACGAACACCGTAATCTTGTTTATTAAAAACAAAATCTATTAATATCTTCGTCACAGTTAATAACTTTGCACGGCTTTTATTTGTTTGTGAATTGATGGATAAATCGCTGCAAGAGAACGAAGGGTGTAAATTCAATCAGAGTTGGATTCAAAGTTTTCTGTCAGCGAGGACACTCCTAAAGAAATCTGTGAAAGTAGCCAACTGTACATATCTTTTAAGGCCCCCTTCAGTTGAACAATAGGACGGTTCAGCCTAGTGGACATCTAACGCTTGACCAATTTTCTTTTGTGCGAATGCCTACGATCGGGGAATAACAAACGGGGTACTCCAAGAGCTGATTGGGCCACTTTTTTCAACGAAACCGTTGATTTTAGGAAATTCACTGAACAATATAACGCCGTTCAAGTCACCTCCAATTTTTCACAAAAATATAAATTAAAATAAAGGTTGTTTGCGGTAACAAAATTTGAATAATGGAGTAACGTTGTAGCAATTTGGAACCATGTAAGAGCTTAAAATAACATAACGTAACGTAAAAATTTAGGGATTTTAAAAATCTTGGTGAAAATAAAAAGCTGTTAAATGAATATTTAAATTCTGTTTTTTCTTGAAATCGTTGGGTTTAGGGTAGACAAACATTAAAAGCTTTAAAGCTTAGTTTTGTTTGGAACGAACCCGGCGGAGCGTTACGAAATAGTGTTTCGAAAATTTTAAATAACTGTCGTAGCGATTATAATTAGATATATGTACCAGAAGCTTGTAATTTTCCAGCAATGAGCGAGTTCATTCAGGATATTCATTTGAGTATAACCTTCGTGTATATTTATTTCGGTGGGCTTTGTTCTTCTATCCGCGAATTAAGCTGGATCCGCGGTGCGGCAAATGATTTATACAAACCACGCTCATCCCACTTTATTTACGACTCCCGTTCCGTGGAATAATTACAGGGCTATGTAAACGGTTGCAAATGTAAAAAGGGATTACTCTTTAATGACGGCTGCGTAATTGCGCAAAGAATGGGAGCACCTTGAGGAAAAAATAGGCTCTCTGAACGGCCGGAAAGGATCACGTAATTAAACGCTACATTGCACAACGTGCTTTCCTTCCAAAATGTAGGTAGGTTTATTTGGCATCAAAGTTTTATGATCAAATCAAATGCAGATTATCGATTTAATCAACTTAAAAGCTGTCGGAGCATTTTAAATATGTATGTTCAGTCAGTTTCGTTTTTCCCACTACACGTCTAGCTCGCGTTAAACCACATAGGACGGTTGTCACAAAAAACAATGGAATGCAAAATCCCAGCGTTTCTGTTATGTTTTCCGTGGAAAGATAAAAAAATGTTTCACCCCTTTCAGTGGGTAGCGGGGACTATTGTTACCTCGATCAGGGCCCATTCATGCCTCTCCGGGCAAACGGGAAGCTTAAAAAAATTCAAATTAGTCCATTGTGACGTATTTTTCTTACCAACGCGTTTGAATAATGAAATACCTGCCTAACGATGTTGAAAAAAGTCCAATGTCACGGGGAAGACCTTGTACCTATTTACTTGAGGAAAAAATTGTAAGAACTTACCTCTGTTATTGTGTTTGTTTTATTGAAACTAATTTCGTGAGTTGCTGAAAATGGAATGCTTATGCAAAAAAAAAAATATTTACCTAGATAACATTGTTATTGAAATAACAGTTTTATATTCACTTCAAATTATTAATCAGGAATCTGGAATGCACTTCGTGGAATGATTGATTCTCAGTTTCTCTCAATGTCACAAATAATCAAAATTATTTGTGAAATTTTTGACAAAAATTATCATCAAGATATGATTAAATTCGATCCGAATTTCAATTGCCATCTCTATTTGTGCACAAAGGTACACGAAGAGCTCCGGCGTCGAGAGTTCCTTTCCAATTCGCCTGTTTTGGTGTATTGAAAGAAATTCGCGTGCATTTTGCAATTCATAGCGCGGCCGTCGACTGCATTAGCTCTGGGGCGGCATGTAATCGTATTTGCATTATAAATTTGTTCCTACACCTAATGGCCTTCTGCAACCACGGGTAAACATCCCTGCTTTGGCACGTTGGAATTTTTTGAAGTATTTCTAGAAATGTTTAGATAACAATTTTATAAGAATGTTACGTTAACTTTTATTTGTACTGTAATACTATGGCTTTAGAGTGCTAATTTTCATTTACATCATTTGGATAGCTTTTATTTGTTGAGAATAATAAATTTCATATAAATTGGTTAATCTGCCGGTGATGACTCTACTATTACTTAATGTACTAAAGATCTTTACATTAATTAAGCTATATACACCATAATTGTTTATGTATGTAAGTGTCTAGTACGATAGTTGACCAGAGAATCTGCATAGTCGTGCCATTCGCATAGCAAAGGAGCTGCTCAGAGGCAATGCGGTTAGCCGAATCCCACAACGCTACGTTTCGTACAACTGACCGATGTTGAAACATAAGACGCTGCCTTAAAACAATTTGGGCTTTGCAATCAAGTATACAAATAGATATAACTGGATCTCTATGAGAAATATACCACTCACGAAAGAAAAACAAAATTTGAAATTCGGTTGCATGCCATAAACGTAAAACTAGGATTATCTCACTACGGGCTTTTATGCTACTGTTAAAAGTTATTATCCTATAACTATTTATATTCCCTGAATCAAATATGAATATACCGAAGCTCCAATGGAATATTTATTTTATAGCTCACTCTAAACTTTCCCATATTTTTCTACGGATTTCAGCCTCAACGCGTCACTGTCTCCAAAGTCCTACAGAATCAACAATGTGACTTTACTAAGTGAGTTTTCATAGCAAACACATTATAAAGAAAACTTGTTACCACAAGAAAAAAAAAAGGGAAAACACGTTTTAAGTACGTACAAGTGTTTGGCGAAGGTCATTAATGCACCCTTCGAAGGGCCCCCACGCCACAGTGAGATAAGTAAGTAAAACAACTTTATTTGATGTTTGTCGTGGACGTCGCGTTATGTCATGACACCGGGGGAATGACGATGCGATGAAACTGCTGTTCTACGTACACAGGGTTGATGACACCTGAAACATAATAAGTTGAAAAATAGCTTTAATTTCACAAATTTACAAAGATCAAACGCAAAGTTTGTTTAATTTATCTTTGTAAGAGTATAAGCTAAATTAAAGTTTAGTTAGAAAACAGTTTTATTTTTATTTATTTGAGGTAAGTTGTAAAGCAAACATTCGTTGTAGAAAACATAATGAGAATTATATATTACTTATTTGATGTTTATTTGTCTGCTATTTATATTGAAATAAAAAAAAAACTATGCCTTTTTTCGTTTACCAACCCTAACCGACGGGACGCATAAAAATAGGACAGGTAACTGAATTATTTGACAGATCTGAATTCCTCTTGTCATAAACATTGCACGCAGTAACGTACATTTTGACAGTATCAAATGTTAAAAGGGTGGGGGTGGCACACTTTATAGTCTATTGCTTGATAAAGTTTTTGCTGAGTTATTTTAAATAAATATTAATAGGGGGTGTTTTGAATAAGCTAATAACGAAATCACTTGCATACCTAAAATGTAAATAATTTCTATTAGCCAAAGAAGAGTCTCAAAAACATGAAGTCGGTTAAGTTATGTGATAATTGTCACAATCAATAGATTCAAGAAAGGTTAGTTTTAGTTTCCTGTCGCTTCATTAATAATATTGTAACTGATATATTTGATACCCAACAAGGTACGATGTTTAATTAATTGATTTTAACAGATTTCTGTTTCTGGCTATAATTATAATTACTAGGTATACCTTATACAGTTCTGACATAAAACCAAGAACTATAATCCGCAGATTCATCGAAAACTTCAAAGACTCATAAAGCTCCGTGCATAACTCTTCAACTGAAAGTGCAGCCTCCTCAGTTCGCTGCAAATGCATTGCTCGATAGCCTATTTCCATCTGAACTGACGACTGTGTAGAGACAATTGTTCTTACAGCGCCAGTCACTTAAAACGTCCCACTTACTGGCACAAAGGGACTTTTGTAAATGTATATTTTTATATCTAGAGGCACAATGGAGGGTTGACATTTTACTACTTCAAGATCGTTTGTAATGTTCTCTAGAAGAAATGTAGAAGACTTTATGTTAATTTAGAACATTTAAGAGGACTATGTTGATTGACATTATGATGGATTCGGTTGAAATCTGAAAGGATCAAAGGCGCGTTAGTAGCTCGGTAATGAGATAGGGACATCACTTAATAATTAAGGATATGAATAGATAATGATGCAAACCCACACTTAATACTCAAGTGATTCTCCATACGAAACGACCCATGAATAATTCATTCGAAATTCAAAACATGGTACCAACATACATACGGATGACATAATTTACAATCGGTGTCAGTGTTGCCACGTCCGAATCACTTTTCAGCGGGCACCGCGTGCGGCCGCCAGATGGCGCTGCTAAATCCAGGGTAATCCTGAATTTATTATCTGTTTGCAACCATTTGCCGTTGCACTGCAATCCGAAGCATTCCACCGTCGAAATGAATGTGCGAGAATTCGCACCGATGGCGGCACGTAATGAAAAGCGAAAATATACCCCGAGGAATATTCTATTCGGCAATACACAGCAATCTGCATCTAGATACGGAACATGGCAGCGGTTGTTTGCGATTCTTTTGTTGATATCACGAGTGAAAATCTTTGTTGTAGGATGTAAAAATTTAAAACACTTCTACCAGGCTCAAAGGAATAAGCGTCGCGGGGTATATTCCGACCGAAGTGGCTTTAACTCCCCTGCTTGTCGTTTGAAGCTTATGTGGCTGTTGTTTCGGAGCCTTCTGCGTTGAGTGAAAACTGTACAAAAACTTTGTTTGCTACCTTGGAGAGACATAGAAACTAATACGAGTACGGTCTAGTTAAAATTCCCATCTAACTGACGCAAACAGCAATCCACGCGGTTTTAATGACCTGCATCGGGCTCGGCCCGACACAGATGTGCCGGTAAATCCGCGGTAAACCCCGACTTAGTTCGTGTTGCCCGCACTGTAATCGCAACGGTTTTGCACTTGAATTATCGTCCATTTTATTTATACAAACGTCCTCTATCGGGAACGGAATAGTTCCGATCATGGCCGATTGTGGGAAACAACAAACAGATGCCGTAGATCCGAGCGAAACATCCTTTATTTTAAATAGAGAGGTTGGGTTTACTCGAGATTTGAAAAATTGTTAAAAAGTCGTACAATCCTCTACTTTGTTCCAAAGATCAACTACGTAAAAACAATTTTTAATTATGAAATCATCAATAAGCATCTAGTTAGTATCTTTAATCCAAAATACCAGCATCTGAACCCCGTCTGCTCAATCGCATGGAATAAACCCTTCAATTAATTCTGCAATCTGTTTTATCTAATGAACTATCTTGCACTGCAAAAGGCTTAGTTGGATGTCAATAAATTATTCACAAGAGAATTTAAACTGTCTTTATTTATCATGAATTCCCTTTAAGGGATTATCGACCTCTTGTATCATAAGCTTAAGCATTTACTAGGTGTTCGTTATAACAAGCAGAGACGTTAGTACGCTGATAAGCCCAGGGGAATCGGAACAAAGTAATCCAACACCTGAGGCGTCTCAGACTGAGACGGGCTAACTCATAAGATACGACGTAAGCTTGTACACCACAATTGCTATATTCTCTGCGCTAACAACCCTTTACTTAATGCCTGTTTTATAAATGTAGGTAGGTGTTACTCGCAACAAGATTAAATTTCGTATTAAAAGGTTTTTGAAGTTCAGAATAAAGCCTCGTATCGGTTGCTTTTATCTTGCTTTCAGTGAAAGCATGAATGCTATACATAGATACATATAACAAATATGTATTATGTTTTCATTACAAATAACGTCTATGGGTATTTCGAAAATACCTTTCTAAGCATACTCATAAAATCTCTATGTATTACCCAAGTATCAGTACTTAAACACTTGAATAGATATTAAAACTAGCCTTACAAAAACCTTAAGATTTATATTGATTTTTCATCACTATCATTATAAAATTAAATTTATTTATGCGCATGATTCTTAGTATTGTTGTCGCTCTTGATTATTTGATTACCTATTTAAAATTGTTTTTCACACTGTGTTGCCACTCTGTAATGTTCAAAAGCTCAAATAGTGAATAGCCAGTCATTTAAATTAGGTAAAAAAATATTAATTGAAGTGGCAACACAGTGGGAGAAAAAGTGGGAGTGGCGGGAATGATTGTTGGTTTTTTAATCGAGTGTAAATTGTTGAATTGGACGGTCGACTTTGTAAAATTTAATTTAAAATTTATCTGTTACCCTCTAAGTCAATTTAATTACTTTATTAAACACGAGTTGTATCGAAACCACTTCTTTTATTTTCTATATCAGAAGTGGGATCGAACAAACGCGATGCCTCCGTTTCGGCCAAGTAATGAAAACGCTCGCAAACGTAAAAGGCGCGAGAAACGCTCGGCGTCTCGAGCTCGCCGTCGTAGGTCGCGATCGCGGTCGCGCCGCCACCGCCGCCGTAGTACGCGATCTAGTTCGTCGTCTTCGAGTTCGAGTGGATCGTCGGCGACGACAAGCAGCGGTGAAGACAGCGGCAGCAGTAGCAGCAGCTCGGAACGCGGTCGCAGTAAGAAAAGGGCACGACGCCGCTCGAGGTCCCGCCGCCGAAGCCGCGGTCGCTCGCACCAGAGAAGTAAGGGATCAGGAACCGTGAGTCAAAATGTAATGATTTCTTCTGTGATTCCGGAATTCGATCCGTTAGTTGATGACATTAGTATGTGGGTCAATGTTGTAGAAGCCAATTCGCGCGCTTTTGGCTGGTCTGATAGACAAGTTATATTCCAAGCTATGCAAAAGCTTCGCAACACAGCTAAAACCTGGTATGATTCGCTGCTAAAGACTGAAACCAGTTGGACTACTTGGCGGTGGAGAGATTGGCGCAATACTCTTTTAGATACGTTTGAATCAAAAAGAAACATGTACGTAATGCTTAAGGAACTAATGCAAATGAAACCCGTTGAGGGCCAGTCGTTGTATGAATTTTATTTTCAACAGAAAAGTAAGATTGATAGGTTAGATTTGTCTTTTTCTGAACAAGATATAATTTCAATAATTGTGGGGTTAATTGGGGACAAAAACATAAGTACTGCGGCAGAGGCGGGTAACTTTCGCTATTGTGACGACTTATCTTCCTTTTTACGTTTTAAAACGTATACTGTAACGGATTCAAAGACTCAGCTTACTCAGAAAAATAATAATTTAAGACAACAGACTTTTCGACAAGTGGCAGCAACTTCTAATGACAATAAAAGCGATATCAAAACCGATGAGCATAGCGATAACAAGATAAAATGTTTTATTTGTGGAGAACGTGGTCATAAGAAAATGTTTTGTAAAAATAAAAATAATAACTTAAAATGTAATTATTGCCAGAAAACTGGTCACTTAGAAGCAGCTTGTTTTTCTAAGCCAAGTGTAAGTTTGCCGCCAAAGGTTGAAAAGGATGCTGAGGTTAAAATGATACACCAGTCTAGTGTTAAACAGAAGTTTTTCAAGGATATTTATGTAAATAATTGTCAAACACGAGGGTTTATAGATATGGGAAGTGATTGCTCATTAATTACTAGAGATTTAGCACAACGATTAAATTTATCATTGCATAAATTGGATCTGCCGGTCACACTTACTGGGTTCAATAGCGAGTCATGCACACAAGTTTTTGACACGGTTACTGTGCAGCTTAAAGTAGATAATGTTGAACTACCTACAGTTTTTTATATTATTGATGGATTATCTGGCTGTAATATTTTAATTGGTAGAAATTTTACGGAAAGTGAGGAAATTATGTATACCAGGGTTGGAGATAGTTTAATTTTCAATAAGTTAACGCATGATCAAGTGTTGTTAATTGAGTCGTCCCTCAAGAATGTAGATTCTAATGAACACGTTGAACTTTTAGAGAGGATATTTCCGAAATACCCTAGATGTATTTCAAATGATTTAATTTCTCTTGGTAAGACGTCTTGCGTTGAATTAGACATCGAATTGACTACTAATAAGCCCGTTTGCCAGCGCCCATATCGTATGTCTGAATCAGAGAAAGAAATTACAAGGCGTATGGTTGATGAGTTGTTGGCGAGTGGTATTATTCGTGAGAGTAACTCGGCCTATGCGAGTCCGGTGCTTTTAGTTGATAAACCTAACGGAGAAAAACGCCTTTGCATCGATTATCGTTTATTAAATAAAATCACTGTTCAAGAAAAGTACCCGATGCCGATTGTTGAAGATTTGATCGATAGGTTAAAGGGTTGCAAGTATTTTACGTCGTTAGACTTAAAAAGCGGCTACTACCAGATACAAATAAAAGAGTCAGCAATTCCTAAGACAGCTTTCATCACGCCCGACGGCCATTACGAGTTTGTAAGAATGCCGTTTGGCTTATGTAACGGGCCGTCAGTGTTTCAGAGGCTGATGAATACTGTTTTAGGAAAGCTTCGTTTTGACCGCGTCGTGTGTTATATGGACGATTTGTTGATAGCGACTGAGGATTTACAAGGGAATGTTGAATGTTTGGAGGCGGTGTTGAGCGTACTACAAGAGAATAATCTAACAATTAATTTGGAGAAATGTGCGTTCTTTCAGAAGTCTGTAAACTTTTTAGGATATGAAATAAGTGAAGAAGGTATTCGTCCGGGTAAAAAGAAGTTAGAAGTTATTAGAAACTACCCACCGCCTACAAACATTCATCAGGTTAGACAATTTTTAGGATTGATTAACTACTTTCGTAAGTTTATTAAACAGTGTGCTCTCTTGTGTAAGCCGTTGACCAAGCTGTTAAAAAAAGATTCTATATGGGAGTGGGGTCAGGAACAGGTTCAAGCGTATACTAAATTGAAGGAGGCGTTGTCAGATGCGTCTCTCAAAATATTTGATCCTAAGTTGCCTGTGATAATGTATACTGACGCTAGTCGTGACGGTGTAGGGTGCATCCTGGTACAAGTTACGGAAAGTGGAGAAAGGCCGGTGCACTTTTACAGTCGTCAAACGACAAATGAAGAGAAACGCTATCACTCATTTGAACTTGAGTTTCTTGCTATTACAGTCGGATTACAGAAATTCAGACATTATCTATTAGGTACAAATTTTAAAATAGTAACGGACTGTAACGCGGTAAGATATTCCATCAATAAAAAAGAGGTTAATTCGCGAATAGGCAGATGGGTGTTACAAACTCAAGAGTTTACATTTGAGGTTGTACATAGACCGGGGGCTCAGATGCAGCACGTTGATGCGCTTAGCAGAAACCCTATTCGTGAATTATCCTCTATGAGTGAGGAGAGTGTCATGGCGGTTACAATTACAGAGCCAGATTGGTTACTATCTGTGCAGCTTCAAGACCCAAGTATATGTGTGATTAGGGAAATCTTAGAGTCAGGAGATGCCGAAGCTAATAAACAGATTTTTAAAAGTTATGAATTACTGGGCAATAAGGTATACCGTAGGACGCATTATGGTCGTCGTTGGGTGGTACCGGGACAATGTATCTGGCAAATTATAAGACTTAATCACGATGATGCTGGTCATTTTGCAGTAGATAAAACGTTAGATCGAATAAGCGACAAATATTGGTTTCCGCGAATGAAAAAGACTGTTTCAAAATATATTAAAAACTGTTTGAATTGCATCTACTTTAAAAATGTTCACGGTAAGAAGCCTGGTCAATTGTTCCCGATACCTAAGTACGCTCGGCCATTCCACACATTACATATCGACCATTTAGGTCCATTTGTTAAGACTACACAAAAGAATTCGTATCTTCTTGTTATTGTTGATTCTTTCACGAAATTTGTGTTTATTGCACCTGTTCGTAATACAAAAAGCAAAATTGTGATTAATGAATTAGATAAGATATTTAAAATATTTGGTAATCCTAAAAGGTTGATATGTGATGCTGGTAGTGCGTTTACGTCGAAGCTGTTTAAAGATTACTGTGAAAATAAATGTATAAGGCAACATGTTATCGCCACCTCCATGCCACGCGCTAATGGTCAGGTAGAGCGATACAACCTGACCATCCTGGAAGCACTTCGTAGTCTGGGTGCGGATACTGACTGCAACAAATGGGATGTGCACATTGACAAAATTCAGCAAGGCATCAATAGCACGGTTAATAAGACCACATCTGCAATTCCAAGTGAGGTCTTCTTTGGCTACAGAGTCTCAATGGATTCAGATAAAATTATGGCCGATGTGGAAGAACAGTCGGTTGATGTGACAAGTCTCAGGCAAAAGGTGGACGAGAATATAAAAAAGTCCGCTATACGACAAAAAGAGCTCTTTGACGCCAAAAGAAAAGATGCCGATGAGTATAAAGTGGGGGATCTGGTTGTTATAAAAATACCTAGCCAGAATAATGAAGGCGAAAGCACAAAGTTATTACCATTGTTTAAGGGTCCCTTTCAGATTACGGAAGTATTGGGTAATGATAGATACAAGGTCACTGACATGAGAGGAGCTGAGAGAACATCTAAAAGATATGAAGGGGTCACATGTGTCGAAAATATGAAACCCTGGATTAAACTGAGTAATATGGAGATGTAAAGGGGAACGTGATGGACCAGGATGTTGTCAGGTACTTACAACTTTAATCATTTATATTTGATTATATCAGTAATGACAACTCTGGTTATGTTTAAATTGATGTCTGGTGCAAAACTTCGAACGCTTGTAGATGGTACTTGGTTGTTTGGTGCGAATGAGAAACCAAAACGAAAAGGTTGCTAGCCGTTGATGGAATAGTGACTATGAAAAGTGCTATCTACTTGTGTTGAAGTAAAATTAGAGATGTGGATAGATACTTGCCGTTGATGAGAAAGTGAATAGAGGAAGCTTGGTTTGTAGGCCGACGATGGAACTATAAACCAAGAATAAGTTTGACATGCCATTGTAATATATTTAGGAGTGTATATGCCGCTCGATGGAAAGTATACATCTAAATATACACAATGGAAATTGGAGTACTTAGTTAATTAACCGTCGATGGGATAATTAACTAAGATTTTATAATTTCGATGTTTGTTAATGATTTGTTATTTTGTTCTCAGTTAATGCACCAGACTACGACGCATCCGAGGACGGATGCGTGTGCAGGACGGCCGGATGTTGTCGCTCTTGATTATTTGATTATTTAAAATTGTTTTTCACACTGTGTTGCCACTCTGTAATTTTCAAAAGCTCAAATAGTGAATAGCCAGTCATTAAAATTAGGTAAAAAAAAAAAAAATTGAAGTGGCAACACAGTGGGAGAAAAAGTGGGAGTGGCGGGAATGATTGTTGGTTTTTTAATCGAGTGTAAATTGTTGAATTGGACGGTCGACTTTGTAAAATTTAATTTAAAATTTATCTGTTACCCTCTAAGTCAATTTAATTACTTTATTAAACACGAGTTGTATCGAAACCACTTCTTTTATTTTCTATAGTATGTATGATAACAAAAACAAGTCTCGTAAACCAGAATTTCTAGAAATGTTATTTCAACTAGAATTTAAGAAAGAATGATGAAAAAAGAAATTGGATTACCATTCAAAGTTGAAAGCTCTGTGATGTTTGTTTGTGGGTAAAGAGAAAAAGTGGATGCATTAGTTTATCCACCCTCGCGAGCTATCCCTTAGCCGAGGTGAAGGAATCCCTGGCCCTCACACTTGCATCCTCATGAATATTTGAGTGACGTGCCAAAGAAAAGTGGTGAATATGGTCGTAGTGTAAGAGAGATTTGAGCCACGCGTATTATTGCTATCATTTACATAGAAAGTCTGCGATAATTTTTAGATACTTACCTACATGTTAAAATGTTAGAAGCTTTTGTCTAACAAAAAAATCATCGAAATATTACTTGTGATTTTCTCAGCTCGTTTAATAACCTCACAAAATATTAATTTTTATAAGTAAACAAAACACTGATTAGGCTACTTAAATCTATTTTGGAAGAACGGACTATACGTCTACTTACTTATCGATAAAATGTAAGAAACTTTCATAACTAGTTTTACTACTGTCTTTAAAAAGTTTACTGCTGATTGAAACCTCAACATATTGAAAAATAAAATCTTTGTGCAAAACAAAGACATTGCAGTGAAGGAACGAAACTAAAGTAATTTTAGCCAAACATGACCTTTTTTACGATCGGCCGATCACGAAATATGAGGGTCCTGTTAACATTATTTATTTTATACCGTTCGGTAAATTTATTGGAGGCAAATTATATATACTTGCTTTACTTTTATATACAGCTTTATATACGTATTATAGTAGTTTTGTATTACTTTTAAAAGAACGAGTTAATTATTACTTCTTTTGCTATTTTCTTGACAGCTTGAAATTTCAATTTAAATTCTTAAAAGTGATACCGGTATTAAAGCCAAAATAAATTCTAATTTGATTTTCTAACTTAGGTTTAAGAAAAACTCTTACTTTAACAGTAAATAGATGTCTAGCTACGAGTACACACATACAAAAGTTGTACTCCGTAAGTAATAGAAACTTTAGTTTGATTTGACCAGGTGTGTTGGATACGCAGACGTTTCATCAAACTTTCCCAGACACCAAATTGTATGGTTTAACTAAAATAACTTAGGAGAACTAGCTACCTACAGCTATTCCTAGACGTAAATAGTATTATAATAGTTTGTGTTCTGTTGAATTTGTAGATATGTATTTTAGGTAAACAGCAGAGAAGATGCTACAAAAATATTTTTATAAAGCTGTTGAAATATTTTAAAAATGTTATGTAAAGATAAGAGCAACTACTGTAATTTTTAAAACCATTTACAATCAGTACATTTTCTTATTTGTGGTGTAGGTAAATGGCTATAAGATTTTATATACTCGTACCTAGTAAAAAATTACCTTAAGTAACTTATATCTAATACCTAATAACAATTGGAGCTCAGACAAGTTAAACCGTAAGCATTTTATAAAACCAAATTGCTTTATTGGATTTCAATATAAAATATTTTTCTTTTTCCAATTTCATTGTATTGGCTTATAGAAAAGTCTCTTTGAATGTTAAAGTAAGTTCAATCTACCATTAGTATCTACTGTTTGTACAAAAGTAAATTCCAAGAATATTATTTCCATTGTAAATATGTAGTTTGTTTAACTTCAGCTGCAGAATATCTTTAAGTTACATTATAGTGATGAAATTTCTATAGACTCGCGTGAATTGGCTAGTATTTTCTAAAATTCTTTGTAAACGGTTCAAAAAGGCAAGTTCTTAATTAAAAATAAGATTTTGAAAACATTTTACAATTCCCTCTAAACTTTCATTCTAAAGAGTAAAGGTTGTTAAAATGAAAAAGGTCGCTTACGAAATGCTTTTTACCGCGTTTAATGTATGCTGGGTCGCGGTAAATGCACGTGCTTAGAGCCTACCTTACGCCTTCCCGTTTAATTATTCATCTCATTAGAGAAGTTCGCGGGCGTGCCGGCGCAAGACCGTCGGATCTAAGAGGTATTCTACTCGGAACTCACGTTGGACTATGGCCGCGAATTGCACCTCACCTATTTCTATTTATTGCAGATAGTATTCAAGGTATAAAGATAATTTTAAAATACCTACGAGTACAATACCAGATAGAGCTACTAAGGTTTATGAAAATGACTGGATTTTCGTATTTTAGGTAACAACGTCTGTAAAAACAAAATACAGTTAACTTTAGTCGTAATCTCGCAGGTGGTTGTAGTAAATGAAATACTCGTTTGTTTTTTATATAAGTTGCTCTAGGAAAAATGGACTAGATATTATTTAAGCTAGGAGGTGCTATTCAGAGTGGTGTTGCAAGTGGAATACTTTGAATCCGAGTGCACCGCCGATAACCTACTTCCAACAAACTTGCACAAGTTTTGAGAATGTCGCGCAACTAACTTAATGCCTTCCTATTGGGCGTCAAAGATAATTTCTGAGACTCCAACTTGCAGTGCCTTCAAATGTTAAAATGTTGAATTTCAAATTAAAGTTAGTATTGTTTTTGGTTAGTATAAATTAGTTTTTGTTTTGACTTTGCCCGCATGGAAAACTTTTGTTAGCCACAGTCTTGGCGTTCTGGTATTCTGAAACTTATTCTGTGGGTAAGTTTTAAAAGTTGTAGAAACGAGGTATTATTTAAATATCCAAACACCAAAATACATTGTTTAATAGTAGTCTCGATGGCTGAGTCATATATGCTATAAGTACTTTTTTAAATTGAACATCAGCTCAATTTGGCCAGTCCGTCACACTGGCAAAGTTCAGATGTGCATAACATCGGCTGTCAACAGCATAGGGGACTCGTCAACCTGACTATGACGAGGGGGATGTCAGAAGTATCGTCGTAATCCAGTCTGTTTGTAACACTTTACTTAGGATCTGTTTACAAGGTAACTTCAGAAATCCCTTTAATGGAATTGTAAGATAAATACTTGTTTTACGCAAAGCGGACTAGGTCTTAAAGCATCAAATGAAAGGGTAGATTATGAACGTACCTTTAAATCTAACTCTAAGCCTCTATGAAATTGTATATCTCTCTTATATAGCTTGTGATACGATTTACACTTCTTTCTTTTAAAAAATAAGTTTAAGACGAAACCAGCCTGCAATAAATGATAATCCAGTCGTTGACAAAAACACAATGCAATCCATGTTTTGTTTTCCAAACAATGTCACCGACAGCCTACAACGACACATCCCGATTAACCCTAAAGACGTGTCGCCACGAGTTTTCGACAAAGCAAACACGTTTTCGGAGAAGACAACAGGGTGCGTGACAAATGACAGCAGGTGTCACGACACGTTATCAGCAAGCTGCAGCTGCGGGCGGCACGTGATTTTTACGAACGGTGTTTTCGGTGATTCTCATACCGAAGCTAGGCTTTTGCTAGCGAGCGACACTGTAAAACAAATGAAACACATCGCAGTAAAACATTACTTTTATGGTGGATTATAAAAATAAAGCAGACAGGACTCCACGACTTCCGCGACTTGGAGTTTATTATGTGTAGCCCCGCATATTTTAATTTCCTGTTGAGTTGGTGTAATGTTTGAATTTCTATAATTGTATCTAGTGTAATACTTTGAAAAGTTCAATCTGATACTACAAGAAAATACTCTAATATTACTACTGCAAAACCAATCTCAATAATTACTGAGGTTTTCTTACCTCAAATCTGAAGAGAACTAAAATATTAAATACCATCAGTCAGCTAGTTTTGTTTACATAGGGCGGGAAGCAAATTGGTAACCCAGGTTAATGGTGCTTGCCTGTAATCTTGTAAACTCGATTGGATTTTAAATGGATTCTATTCTCGAGTCGCGTAGGAGCTTTTAATCAAACTGCTGGCGGTACGAGTATGTTCGCGTATAAATTAATACCAATTCGGATATCGTAAATTGTCGTACGTAACAGAAATCAGATTTGAACAATACACCGTTTTGCTATTTGATCGGATTGTAATGAATTGAGATTAAGCTCTTGCTATCAAAGGGATATGTGAAGGTTTTCAATGTGTTGATCCTTGGATAGGTTGCGGTAGGTTGTAATCGTAGGATAATAATCTAATTAATGTTATACAAAACTTTGAGATACTGTAACCCATAACATGGTTTCGTTTGACAAAAATAACCTGGAAAATTATGATTTGTAAATTAACTTTGGTTGTTTTGTAATTGGTTACATAAAATTTAATTAAAAAAAAAACCAGCGCTATGTAACTTACTTATTACTGCGACATGAATTCTCATATTTTACGCATAAACCTCGAATATTCCAAATTAAAGCAGATGTTAATGTTTGAGATAGTTGACGCCGCCGCCGGGGGGTTCTTGACAAATGACATGCGGGCGCACTCGCGACTTTCCGAACGTCTGCCTGTTATCAGCTGAAATGAAGCGAATTACACCCCGGGCTGTTGTGTGACTTGGAAAACGAATTTGATTTATCACTGAGTGTTATACAAACGAGTTGATTTTACCCGTTGTACTGCAAAGATTATATCTTCTTGACAACTTGTGTTGGAATGACGACTCTTTTACCCAGTTACGAAGTTCGTGTCTTTGTGTTTAAGTATTTTGTTTATGAACATTTTCATTTTACTTGTGTGACATTAACTTGTGCATTTGTTACTTTCCTTTGAGTTTCAGGTATCTTCATTTTCATCACAGTTTTATATTTGTTTTATAAAAATGGTCCACCCTTTTTCGTATCAACAAGAACAATGTTCTTCTGTAATTATAGTGACATCTTGCATATAAATTACGTTTTAATCGAATGCAATTGGACCTATTTATGCAGAAACGTTCCAACTGACAGAGAGGTGAAACTGAGAAAAATGCATTTTTGTGTTTGAGCTGTGTACTTTTTTTTTACTGTAGTTAGAGTTGAAAATGATTGATTAATTTAAAGATGTTACTAAAATGCATTTGTTAAAGGGGTCGTTATTCGAGTAAAAGTAATTAAATTGATAATATTTACGAAAAATCGGTTTGGAACGTTTCATGAAAATTCTATTTTGTATGAACTCGTTTTTTAGCACATTTCGCAGAAACGTTCCAAAACGGTTTTTTTTAAATTATAAGTACAAATAATATAATATTTTTATTTGACAACTAAATAAAGCTTCTATTTGTCATAACTAAGCTACAAGAAAAAATATTAGTAGGTATCCTAATGTTTTTGGTTTCCAAATCAATATATTACCACTACTAACTCAACCACAGGTTTCACAACTATTCCTCAAATATATTGTACCATGTAATAAAATTATTGCTAGCTAATTTTACTATTATTTTAGTAAGTTTTTGTTAATTTACTTTTTTATCACAAAGGCTTAAAAAAAAACAAAATAAAAGATTCACATAGGTATTTTTCGTGAATTTTTGATTGTTTAAAAACTTTTTTAAGCTAAAACTTGCTAACAACTCTTTGGTATTTTAATTAGCTACCATTTGAACTATATAAAACAAAATAAATAAGTAGTTAAACATTTTTGTATAGGTGCCATTTGTAATAAAAAATATATACAGGGTGGCCCGATTGACGTCCAAAAGGAAAATTTGGATTCCTCGTGTCGTGGGGTATCCGAATCACTCCCATGTATGTTTCGCGATTTTTTACGGTTTCCAAGTTATGACGTGTTTTCTGATTTTTTGAGATTTTTCAACCAACCACCCTAAAAAGGTTCGTAGAAAAAAGTACAACATTTTTTTATAAATTTTATTTTTGCATCAGATGCTTCATGACCCGTACTTTTATGCATAAAATATTCAGCTTCGTAACTTTAATAAAAGTTGGGGAAATGTAGGTCATCATCATCATTTATTTAAGAGCCAGGCTCTTGTCGGTGGAGTAAACGCCATCTTTGCCTTTCCTCTGCCAGTAATTTCACTTCCTGATACGACACGACGCCAATCCTCTCTTTCACTTGAGTGAAGTAAGTACGTCTTGGTCTTCCTCTTCCTCTCTTACCCTCAATCTTTCCTTCAATGATGTAGGTCGGAAGAGGAAAAATTGTATTGACTGAAAAATAATCGAAATCTTCAAACTTAAATTAAGAGGTTAAAATGATGACTGCCGCTTCAAGGCCGTTTCCTTGTGCAAACCCTTAGAAATGAGGCATATCTGCATAATTTTCTCAAGGTGTAACTCATCTCACAGGTGCTCCAAAACCCCCAAATGTGTCAATCTTGGCTTCTTTTTTGTACTTTTCGGTAAGATAACACTGTCTTCAAACCTACTGAGGCTTAGGTGATCATAAAATATGAAAGAAAAAAAAATTTACTCAAACGTCCAATTCTGAAATTTTTCCACCTTGCTCTCTTCAAAGGCTGATTCTAGCAAAAGTACCCCATTAAGTACATTTTTTTAATGATTATGAAAGCTGAGAAGTTAGCGCATTTTTTAAGCTAGTTTAAAATCCATGAAGTCATCATTTTAACCTCTTAATTTAAGTTTGAAGATTTCGATTATTTTTCAGTCAATACAATTTTTCCTCTTCCGACCTACATTTCCCCAACTTTTATTAAAGTTACGAAGCTGAATATTTTATGCATAAAAGTACGGGTCATGAAGCATCTGATGCAAAAATAAAATTATGAAAAAGTGTTGTACTTTATTTTCTACGAACCTTTTTAGGGTGATTGGTTGAAAAATCTCAAAAAATCAGAAAACACGTCATAACTCGGAAACCGTAAAAAATCGCGGAACATACATGGGGCTGATTCGGATACCCCACGACACGAGGAATCCAAATTTTCCTTTTGGACGTCAAACGACGGGCCACCTGTATAATGAAAAAAAAACACGATGTTGATACAAATGACTTAAATTATTAATTTAAAAAGGTCCCCTACATCTGAATCAATAATCTGAGGGAATAGAATTAGATCTGGGTACATGAATGAGAGCTTTTTAATTATTGAATCTATCTTTTTTTTTTTTTTTTATTTTATTTTTTTTTATTATTCGAATAAAATCAAATAAACCGCATATATTCCATGGCATTTTCAGTACTTAGCTGAAAATTTACTTAATTCAACCACAGCCAACGAACCATTACACAATATATATCATTTCTGAACCAATAATGTCAATATACATTTTGGTAATTATATAAAAAATATATAGGTACCTAATTATTCTTTAGTAAGCTTCTGATTTACTATTGTACTCTACCTGTGGCACCAAAATATATTTAGATTGGCTTCTATTAATTAAATAAATAAATAATTTTAAAATGTGAATCATCCTACAATAACTAATTTTCCTTCAAATAGGTAGTATATGAAAGCTAGTAAAAATATCAATCGAATTCCACTTTTTGTCAAGTCAAGACACCTTTTGTGAGAAATTTCCTTAATATACTTTGTTTCCATGAACAGTAATAATATCACAAAAATACGGTCTCTTGAGTAAAAATAAATAATTATTAATAATTATTAGAAGCTAACTAATTTCTCTGTAGGTAATTTAGTCATTAAAAATTAAAGATTGGTCTTGTGCACCATTTAAATTACTTTTTTCGGTTTATAGTAAAGTTTTCCCTCATTTAATAAACTATCACTTTAGGTAATTGTATTAAGTGATCCAGAGCTTGTTGGAACCCTTTCTAAAAATATAGAAAAATCTATTTTATTTCTGTGGTAACATTCCGGTCTTTGTGAAACATAAACTTTTTAACTTTTAAATAGAATTAAGTGTTTCTAATATAGTTGAAACATTTAAAAGAAAAACAATTTTGAAAATACATATTTTTCTAAATGTTCCAAACCCACATGAAACATTTCAACAAAAGAATTGTAAACTATTTAAAAAAAAAAAAATAGGTAAAAAAACTTTTTAAGTTAAACGGTTTTATGTTAAACATACATTGCAATGTTTAAGATAAATGTACTAAAAACCAAAAAATAATAAAATAGATACAGTCGTGGGAATTATAAACATATGCATAGACTAGACTAAAAAAAACCGTGGGGCACGTCAATTGTCTACAATCATTGATTAAAATGTTTTTGTTTTTGTAATGTTACACTATAGGTAATTAGGCAGTTGTTCAACCGACAACGATGGACGTGTGATAAGTAGGGCTAGAATGTGGAAACAAGCTAGCAAGCTCGATTATAAGCGAGTTTTAGGGTTTCATAGTGTTGAGCGAGTAGTACTTTTATCATATGTTTTGTCGATTAAAGACAAACTACGAGCAGTGGCACGATTCTTCGCCAGCCAGCAGTGTGAATGTCCAACGATAAACTAGTTGAAAACATCTCTTTTATTTACATGGAGTGTATAACTATTGGAATTTCCATGAGCAAGAAAATAGTAAGTACTTAATTTCCTCACCGTCTGCGGGCCAACTGCCTAACGACGAATTAAACGATTCTTCTATCGCACATTAAGTCGATAATTTGTAGACAATTGACGTGCCCCACGGTTTTATTTTAGTCTAGTCTATGCATATGTTTATAATTCCCACGACTGTATCTATTTTATTATTTTTTGGTTTTTAGTACATTTATCTTAAACATTGCAATGTATGTTTAACATAAAACCGTTTAACTTAAAAAGTTTTTTTACCTATTTTTATTTTCTAGTTTTTAGTTTTTATTTCGCATTCTGTTTAATTCATTTAGTGCTTCATTATTGCAAGGTTTCTTGCCCGTTAGTTTATTGCAGTCCAACTCCTCTATACGTAGTCCCTGCGAAGATCTTACTCCGTAGGCTTGACCTTCTTCAAACAGTTTCGCACCTAAGTATATTTCAATTTTGCATAGTAAATTATGTTCTACTTGTTGAGACCTTTCATTTGATACCCATGTTGCTGGGATTGATAAAACCTAAGTTATCCGCCATTTTGTAGAGGCCGCCATCTTGGATTTTAATTTTATACCTATAGTACATTGAATTCTACTGGTTGAGCACTTTCATTTGATACCCATATTGATGGGATTGATAAAACCTACGTTATCCGCCATTTTGTAGCGGCCGCCATCTTGGATTTCAATATTTTATAGTATATTGTATTCTGCTTGTTGAGCCCTTTCATTTGATACCCATATTGATGGGATTAATAAAACCTAAATTATCCGCCATTTTGTAGCGGCGGCCATCTTGAATTTATAGTGATAATGAATAAACATAATTGTATTGTCACCAAAATCCAAAGTGTATACAAAATTTCAGATTAATCGGTTGACAGGAAGAGGGTGAAATTTGAATTACTAAATTTGACCCAAGAATAAAACAAACGGGGTGAGCTAAATAAAACCGTTTAATAAAAAAATAACAATGTTCCAAAGATGTTTGGAACATTTTTCAGCCACAAATGAATAAAATTAAAACGTTCCAAGTGATTTGAAACGTTTTTTTAGTGCGAAATGGGTCGTTTGGAACGTTATAAGCTTTTGAGCTATTAATTATCTCAAAACTGATTAAGTTTAGAGAACCAGTGTTTTGCCCAAAGATGGAAGGTACCTCAAGGGTTAGCCTGGCATCATTAACTCAATTTTGTCAATTTTGTCAGTTGGAACGTTTCTGCATAAATAGGTCCAATTGATTTTGTAAAATTATTGTAATATCTAATAATTTCTAAAATCTCTTGGCCACTCCGTATTATTCTAAGCAGAATCCTACACCACTGTAAAGTAGCAAATGGCATAAGCGATTACGGTTTGGGTTCAGACGGCTTGAAATAACAAGGACCGACGGACATATGACTGAATGTAACGATATGTACATTAGGAGCGTTCATACGGTCGTCGCTGTCCCTCATATCACTGCAGACCAATCTCGGATACTAGAAACGAAACCCAATATTTGTTTACGCTGCTGCTCGACGAAAAAAGTATTAAAGTTTAGGAGCATAAAATATAGAGCTTTGAATTGCAAACATACAAAGTCGTTCGTTTCAGGATATTATTTTGATATAAATATGTACCACAAAACACTAACAGCTCGTTTCAGCTTGTCCGGTATTGCATCCGTTTATTAATGGAGACTCTAGGCATTGGTGGTAGAGCATTACACTTGCTCTTATTAGATCTGGATTATTTTAATAAAATCTTCTTTTACCAATTGGGAACACTGGGTACACTTTGTAAGATTACAGAAAAAGTTACAATGAGTATTGTTATTGTTTATCCAGTCGCGAAATATTAAAAAAAACAGCACGGTTTCACCAGCATTTTATCAACATCTTCCCATTTATTGAAACCAGAAAAATAAATAATCATCGGCAATATCAGACTCCCAGCTCATCCCATCATTCATTCACGGGCCGATTATTGCCGAAATGTTGGTGACATCTGCCAATACGTTAACCGATCCGAGCTTCATTAAATTACTTATTTACGCCAATCTGATTCATATTTGCTTGAATATAAAGAAAGTCCATTGAATCCACATCGACAAGAATTGTCGAGGTTTATTCATGTGCCTTCTCATGTTGTAAGTACGTACTAATGTGATGGAAAAGACATATCTAAAAGTATAAATGAACTGCATCTAGATACTGTAGTCTATCATCTACGTGTTATCTTATTTTTATTAATATCATACTCGTTCTTATTTTAAACTTTTCTCACACACATCACGTACACCAAAATTGCCTGTTGATTCAAGACGCGTAAAGTAATGAAACAAACAGCAATATCTGAAAGAATACACGGCAGCTAATTCAACACCGCGAGTAACATTCCTCTCACGTTTCGAGTAAGTAACGGCGTCTTCGCTCCGCGCATGTGACACCTAGCGTTAGGTGCCGTGAAAAATGGACCATTTCCCGACGCGGGATAAATTTATCTTTCCGAGACTATTGCGACGCACCCGTTATTCGAGTGTTAATATTCATTGTGGAACAACAATGTGGTATTTTTTCTTCAAGGATACTTGCTCGTTATCTTTATAACCATGTAAAGAATCTCTTTACTATTTATCTATTTTTTTTTTCTCTTACAGACAAGAAAACACAACTTTAAATGAACACCCTAATAAACATCATTATAACCATATCTTTATTCACTTTTGAGGGGTAAAGAGTTTTATGTTGCGCTGCAAATAATGCGTTTGATAGTGATCTGTAATTAACCTAATTATGGAATAACTCGAATGACTAAACTCATTAATATAGGTTTCTACTCAACCTCGTACCATTAACTACTTTCCTGATAAATGCTGTAATTTATTATTTGAATGTCACAAAAATGTAAGTAGGTACCTTAGTAGGTAGGTACATATAAATCAAAAGCTTTTCCCGAAAAATTTTATTTTATCTCGCAAATTGTTTGTTTGCAAAATAGTCGCAAACATTGTTAGTTTGCATTTTTTTAATTTATGTCCGTATTTTATTTACTGTAAATGGAATCGTTAAATTTTAAACCGATGACAAAGGCAATGCACCGAAAATGTCATGCGACCGCAACACCAAACCAATTAAGCGTATCTCTGGCAATAATTTCTGCTCAATAAGGCTGGGGATGAAATATTCGAAAAATCGTATAGAAACCAGACGACATTAATTCAATTGTCGCCGGTCAGAATTGATCAGTGTTAGTCAGATCAACGTGAAATCTGATATTTGGTGGGGACGGCCAATTTTCTTTCGCCCCTAATGGCTTCGAGGGGGACACTGTACTCAATTATCTTAGTTTTTGTCACCAGAAGAATTAATGCTTTAATAATAACAAAAACCAATCGCACTCTACTCGATAAGTGCATATACGTATAGTCATCTCTTTCAGTGTTCATGGACGAAGCATTTTCTTGTTAATTAATTAAAATACAGATATAGAATGTACCAACCTACTTTTGGATTAAAAAAAATAATCAACTACAAATAATAGCCTTTTTTTCATAAGACATTTGAAGTCTTAAACAATGTCTTACACAAATGTTTTATCATAGACAAAAACAATAAAATTCACTCGCTTCTGTCTTCTCTCAACTCTTTGAAGTTCGAAACCGATTTCCGACATCGATATGACCAAAATTCGCATTGCAAGTAGAAGTTACCCTTCCTCAATCCGTCAATTTTATTATCATGTTCAATGAGGCGGCAGCTGTCAACCACTGTTTGACTGGACTTGTGAGGCGCATTCAGTTTGCGCAAGTAGCTTGACTGTAAAGTAAAGTCGATAATCGATGATTATCTATAGGTATTAAAATTGATTTATACGTCCAACTTCTTGTTTCTATTTCATATTTTGAGATTTTAAGTGACGAAAACCCTTTTTAGGATAAAATCGCCAAATATTTGTGAACGTTTGTTTTTTCTCGAGACATGTTTTATATAATGCCAATAAAAAAGGCTTTAAAATTTTTACAAAGGCTAAAGGGTCATACAATATTTTTTCGAGAAATTAATGTTTTGCTGAGATAAACTTTATAATAACTAACACAATATAGATTAGCTAATTTAGAGGTATATACTACTTTAACTTAGGTAGGTAACAGTTTACTAAACTTAAACTCAGTTTATTAAACTGTTAAGTTCAAGTAGGTAATATCTTGAAAATCACTTGCCAAGTAACTAGCCTAGTACAAACGTGGCTTCGTTGGTGGTGACAGCAACGATACATGCTCAGTTGCCCCAGCGTGATAATTGAGTTCTACAATCATTGGTACAGAACCAATGTTGTTGACATACGAACGAGCAACCATGAAACCAATTGTTCAAAATAGTCTTTAAAATATTTATGTTTTATTGCGATTTAACTGTATGTGGAGGAATGATTGGAGAGGTATATGACCCAGTGAGAAAAAATGCGTTGCAGCTTGACGTTTGATATGAAAAACTTAAACCGCAGTAGGCAGTTGATACGCGTTTTTGCATGGTTTTATATGAAACGTTAAAACGCGACTGCATCGAAATCGCTAGTGCGTAAAAACGGAGAAAGGAATAATATCTGAGTATATTTGTGTATCAACTTACTACTAGCTACTAATGAAAAAAAAGCGAAAGATACCTACTCTCTGTGCGTTGTTATTTTGCGGTACCCAGATAACAACTGTCGTTTGTGAATTCCAAACACAAATGAAAATATGGTGTTATTTTTCAACGGCACGTCACTTAACAAAATCCTTTAATACGCGGATAAAACGTCAAGTCCTGAAATAACAGAACGTGGTGCAGATATGACATTTACTTAGGACATATTTGTGTAGGCTTTAGTAAAAAGCTAGCTTTTATTATTAGCCGTAAGAAGGCTTAACTCTACACGAGCATCATTCCATTGGCTCTGAGCCGTTAAAATATGAGCTCACGTAACTTTTATACGTTCAAAAGTAATTTTCCGACATAAAATGCTGTTTAAACGATCGTAATGTAACTAAACCGTGCCTGCGTTATGAACCTATGACTATTAAATGAAATATTTTTATTGCCGAAGCTTAAGCTCGAGTTATAAATAAACTATGGAGTTAAACGTGGATTTTGTTCTTGGATGAATCTGTTTGTAAGCTATTTGGACTAGTGCAAAAACTGTACAAATATTGAAATACCTTTGATCAAACGTGAGAGTGTTGTTGATGTGAGGTAGGATGTAAGTATGTTTTTTATTCTTTCACGCATAAACCACTGCTAATTAGATTTCGATGGAACTACTTATATCATAATGTAGCTTGCATATTACACAAGAGAGATTATTAATATTATTAAAGACATAATATGTTTAATTGTTTCAAAATAAGACGATAAATACGTACCGCTAGTAACATTAGTTCAAGATATATTTTTAACAAACTTTTAAAACTATCTTTGTTTCATAATTTGGCGAAATGCACGAATACAATGGAACATTAAACAACCGCAAAACTGTGCAAAGCACCTACATTCTGATTTCCCACCAGTCATTTGAATATTTAATTACTTGTTTTAAAATTGCCGCAGGTGGTAAACAGCTAATGGATAGAATATTTTTACGTTTAATTTGAACGAGTTATCCTGAATGGATCCTCAAACGCAATAAAACTTTTCTTTATACTTATTAAATTGACATGTACAACAGTTAACTGTGAATGAGACGTAGGATTTTGAGCCTTTTTTTTTGTCATCATGCCCATTATATGAGAGAGTATTTTTAATTTTCTAGAAAGTGTTTTTGTAGTGAAGAAGTAGGAATGGCTCTTATAACAATAAAGGTGTCTTCCTAAACTACATTGTCAAAATGTTTAAAATTGGAATTTCTTTAATCTTCCTTAAACAACAATAGAAAATATACTCCGTGAGACATAAATGTTAGCACATACCGTCAGAGTTGGAAGGTGCCAAGTTTCTACTCCTACTCACTCGGTGCCAAGTTTCATAGCATTGCCTATATTAAATTAATAATGGTGTCCTTCTAAACTGTCGGAATTCTGATCCGATGTAGTGAAAATGTGCTTTTAATCACTAACGTTTAATCTCCTGATTTTATTAACGTTTTCATTGCCTCCGAGACTGCTTAGGTAAAAAGGCCAAGAAGAAAAAAAAATCAGTCAGTGATTGGTTAAAGAAGCCGATGTCTTGGGACATTTTTATTCTGTTCAATTTAGTTAATTAGTGATGATATATATCTCTGTAAAGTAAAACCTAAACCAACAAATATA
The DNA here is from genome assembly GCA_947563765.1 of Anarsia innoxiella. Lineage (NCBI taxonomy): Eukaryota > Metazoa > Arthropoda > Insecta > Lepidoptera > Gelechiidae > Anarsia > Anarsia innoxiella. The sequence goes on from OX387393.1 coordinate 7,929,182, forward strand.
GTTGGACGGTTTTATGTAAAGGTTTCATGTATCAAATTATAATTGTGTTTATTATTTTACATGTCATTAGTTCATAATTGTTGATAAATGATCGTAGAGCATAATATGCAAGCGAAATTAATTGTAATAATAGCTAATATGTCTTCAGATGTCACGCTTCCAAACTTTACGTAATTGTAAGTTAATTTCTATCTGTATAACTGATGGATGACTAAGCTCAAACTATTCGCGGGCTTCCAAAATTAATGAAGTAAACTTCGCAAAGTTTGGTTTGCGAAAGCTAAAGCGGCGTAAATATTTACCAACTGAATTATGTCTAGGGCTAAGCCCCTTGTACTGATAACATGAACTAATCAGAAAACTGGTTTTATAACAATACGTAGGTAGTTTATTTAGTTAGGGTTTGGGCGGTATTGGGGTTAAAACTTTTATTAGGACGATGAGCGCTTAAATCGATACTTATATTATATCTACGTGAATAAGTTACATTTAAAAGTTTGATAAGGCACTCAATTAGTGCGTTTGTAAGATTTGTTATATAGATGGGTTCGAAAAAATTACATTGATATCAGAAGCTAATTATTATCAACTCAAAAATATTTTGATGAATACTCAGATTTTAAAAATCAAAGAGATTTTATGAGCATCAAGCTCAAAGACAAAACCGAAATATTCATTTCAGTTTTAGACTTTCAGACACCACCACCGTCTAGTTCATCTCTAAGCTGAAGATCATTGAACTCATAAACTTATTAACTCATCATGTATTCTGTTTGCAACATCTAATAATGCGACCATTATTCAGTTTCGATTATCCAAACTACAGTAGCATCCAATGAAACATTAGGTAGTAATAACAGTACGGGGGTAGCACGCAGCCAGTATTGGACTAGAAACTTGTTTGAGCAAAGGGAATTGCCCTAACTTCGGCAGAGAGCCCTTGCTCTCAGCTTGTTGCTAACAAGATTACTTGACGCTACTATTCTTGTTAAAACTGTAAACTGCTTCGAAATTCAACTACTATTGTGAACGTATTCCTATTCTCTCACCGTCGTTTAATTGAGATCCTTGTAAAATTTACAAGTAAATTTAATTACTAGAGCTTTCCTCGCGATATTAATCTTGTAAGTAATTAGGTTTAGATAGTAACGTTATTAGCTTTTCGTAATCCAAACCATAATAATGAATTATATGATACGTGCGGCTTGCTTAATTAATCTTTGTGTGAATAGACAATATCAAATTAAGTAAGTAACTTTACTGTATAATTTATATTCAAGACTTCATTATAAAATGTTGTTTCGAAAAGTTATTAAGTGAGAATTTCTGATTTTAGTTTAGACTATGTTACTGTTTGTTATAAGATAAAATCTTACTCAGTTATTCCCTAGCCAAAACTTCGTTTTTGATGTATCTAAAATTATTTTCTAAATGCAATTCAATTCAAACTACATCCAGTCTTATAAAACACGAACGTTTTAGTTTCTAGTGTTTAGTGCAAAGAACACAAACTCAATTTTAAAACTGACTCCCCAACAAAGGGAGTAACATAACGTTCTCTAACATAGCAGTGTTCAAATTCCAGTTACAACCTAATACCTAAGCACGATCTCAACAAATTAACCTCAGACAAACACTCCGCGCTTCAGTTCCGCATAGGTTACGTACGAAACGACACTAGCGAAACGGAAGGCACTTGTATCTGCAAAACAGACGTTCCACCCCAAGTGCCTGAGGCCGATGTCGAGACACGACGTGCCCTGAGGCCGGCAGTCACTTCATTTGAATTCAGAATACTGGCGCAGTTAGACAACGTGGGATTATCTTTGTTATTCCCACCTTGTCTCTAGTATCACTTCACTGTATCCTCGGCTAGCTTGCGACATGAGGACATAACTACCATCTTCGTTAGTTGGTTCGTTAGTCACAAATAACTACATCGTTTGCAGCTAAAAGTCGACGTTTCACACAAATTAAATATAAAAAATTCAAAATTTAAACAAGCCATAAACAAGTTCAGTGGGGACCTGATATAATGTTTGAAACAAATTTCAATTAAAACCGACCTAAAAACAGCTGCGTGCGAACGTCACTCAACCCTGTTGTTACAACATATTTCAGTGCAGTAAAACTTTTCAATTGGCATAAAGTTGCGCGTACTGGGTGCCTGATCAAATTATTACCATGTTGCGGCTCCCGACTACTCCGTCAGAGTTATACACAGCATCCACAACCAAACAGTCCTAAGTCGAACTAATTCCAAACACAATTTTCAACCTTAGCGGTCTAAATTTCATGACGACAAGTTGTAATTTGCAAGGAAGAGGAGACAACTTGAAGGCCTTTCAGAGACGTGTACGTTATACCTTGCGTGTCTTCGTGGGAAGTTGACAAGAATGATTACCGACTATGTGTAGGAACTTCTTAATAAGTACTCACAACATTTGCATCAGCAACGTGAAGGCGCTAGAACCTTCTTCTCGTGATATGATACCAACTTCCGCGGTTGTACTCGTGTTGAATCCCCAAGTTTGTGTCACAGCAGATTTAAGTTTCCTCAGCGAGGTGAGTTAACAAGTGTGTCATAGTAATAATGAAATATCCTCTATATGTTTTGATATTCTTACACTCTCCGTTTCTCGACTATAGTTGTTAATTTATGTGTGCCTACTTGTTTACATTAATCCTTTGCCAATTATAATTATAATGGTAGCACAAGCAAATATAGCAGTAACGTATTCACTCTTCATTAACCCGTAACATATCATTTTTGGCAATAAAACCGAATCTGTATTGAAACTTAATTTAAATAACATTAGTCAGTTAGGAAATAATGGGTGCCTAACTTAACTTTACGATTGTATTGCACTGAAAAGTTTACATAGCTCCACCTAATCTCGAAAAATAAACAACAGGACTTCCTCGACACAGCTGCAAATAAATCTAAAAGCAAGATGAATATATTGCAGTGTTCACAGCAACTTTTATCATTTGTAGGACACAATCTATTGTACCAGTATGTGAGAGCGAGGATTACGAATTAAAAATGTCGCTTATCTTTTTATTTCCTGCAGAACAACCGTAGCGTTTTCTCGGACGGTGCTGGCTGCGGCGGGCGGCGGGCGGAGGTACACGGGTCATCAGTCAACCCGAGTAGCTGCCACTCGACTGCGCGCACACAAGGGGATTGCGGACCTCACTGCACTTTTACTTTATGAATTTATAGTTCGCCACGTTTCGTTTTCCACCCTCGTTTGTCATGCCCGCACTGTCAAAGTGTTCTTTGATTTGAATTTCGAATAGTGAGAAGGAATTTTCATTGGACAGTTTTGCTGACAAAGTAGTTTTGATGGCTTTCTTTTTTCTCGTCCAGTCGAGATCGGATTTTGTTAATCTTCTTTTGTTACCGTTATTTTTCCATTCGGCTTTCTGTCAGAAAATACGAGTTCTCTCTGAATGGATTATGAAATACAGCAAAGGCAGTGTAGATTTAAAGCTAGGCATTAAGCTACACAATACTAGCCAAAAAGGCAGAGGTCAGGCGGATTATTGCGAATCGGAATGTTCAATGATTTTTGTTTATGTTGTCAATAGTTACTTGTCTAGTTGTAAAAATTATGCAAAATACCAGGCTATAAGTGCTGATGGTCATTTGATCATGCTTGGTACAACAAGCGCCTTTTTTATGTTTCAGAAGAAAACAAGTTTCTTTCTAGTGAACATCTCTATATGGACGGTGTAAAACTGGACCACTAAGCGAAAACATTGCTGCACCTCGACGTGCAATTTTTGCTTCTGGCGTTTTCAAGCGCTCGGCGTCTAATGTGGAATTTTTCCAGCGGCGCCCATCAGTCAGGTGGAGTGGCCGCAGCGCTGACAAAGAGATGAAATTCATTTCATAGCGCTCCCACTTGCTTTGGAGAGATAAGCTCTATTTTATTGCGGTACCTTAGGTTTGTCATGAGGTTAGTTTGAAAACATTAGTTAGCACTTAATTTATTAACTTTGTACTTATACTCATTTATTTCATTTATGAGTAAAACATACTAATAACTGACCACGTTTTTAAAATTAAGATAAATGTAGAGTCATCTCTTTCTGATTAAAACCCGGTCAAAGCTTTGCGGTTACTGGCTCCGCATTGGATCACTCGGATTTTCCAATATGATGAACCCAGACGCTTTGTTTGTACCACTGCTTGGACACATGATACCCAAATAATTTTATAAAAATTAGTAGATACCAACCTAATAATTCTAATACTGATAAAATGAAACAAATATTTCAAGTGACTATTTATACTAATTGGTCTAATTTATTCAAAGAAGGTAGGTACGCAATCCCGCTGTTTACTTGCTGACGTGTTGGTTTGGTTCGATTACTTACGTTCGTTTTGTATAAATTTATAATAACAAGAGCACAAACAATCCCACCACAACGCTCGCCAAACAAAGTGGCGCTAAATTACATTCGGAAGCATAAACACGTACACCGTAAGCCGAGCTGTGGGATAGCACATTATTATTACAGAGTGTCCCGATGTCATCCCATTCGCAAAGCAAATGTTCCAATTATCATAGCTAATGTGCCGAAGAGAACACGCCGCCGCCCGCAAAACACACGGAGAATACAAGCTTCTTTAGCATAATTCTCGGCTTTTTGTTTTAGGGTTTGCTTTGCTACGGTGACTCGCGATTTAGCGAGCTACATTACATTACAAGTCGTATATCATTTTACTCCTAGCTTCCAGTAAAACAAGTGCACTTGACAATTTTTGCAGCTGCCGCACTCTAATACATCCTTGATATTTTATGTTAGACGCGGCTACAAGAAAACAGCAGTCGTAAGAGGATGCTGGAGTAATGGACAACTTTTATCACTATAATATTGTTATCAAAAAATATCAGACATTTCTGGTATGAGGATGGTTAAAAATTCATAACGACTTAAAACTCTCAATTGACTTTAAAACCTAATCTGACACTTTTATGTCTGAAGTTTTGTAGCCGTTTCATATTTCTTTAGAGTTCCAGATAGTGATAGCACAGCCAAATTTTTAAAGGCCACTGATTTTTATATCTACCCTTGAGCCCCAATAGCTTGCTTATCTCACGACCGAGATGTTAAATTGAGTTTAACTGCTTGCGAATAAAGATGTCCTTTTCAGATAAAAATGTAGGGGAAGAAAGAATTTTCTAGTTTTCTTGGAAAACGATCTCGGTTGGCGAGGGTTCGACACATGCCGACGAGTGACAATAAAATTAGATAAGTACGGGATGGTCTCGCTCCGGTCCGGCGTCCGTCTTGTGGGGCGGAATCAATCGCAGTAAAAACATGGACGACCGGACTTTACTTTTATCGAGCTTTACTGTATTCTGCTCGACTTGCAACCCTAGGACCTTGTACTAATAGCTTCCCGGTATTTCACAAACTGCAAGTATGAGCCAGTCTCAGTAGCATAGTATATCTTGTCGTTTAGCTGTAATGACATGAAACGAGAAGCGTTGAATGAAAATGGCCAACGACGGATAAATAACATAAAGATATTACGAAATAAATATAAAGTAATTAAGGATTTCAAAATATCTATATTTTACAAAGAACGCTATTAGATCCTGGTGGCACCGGAAGATTGCGGTTTCAATCGCCATAACATTAATGCACGCGTCGAAAAATGAAATTGATTTTGCCCCCGCATCCGACTGCGTGCCGTATCAGCCAGCCTCGAGTGGTTGGGGAGCGAGCGCTAATAACTAGCGGGGAAGAGCTGCCAGAGATGTTTATTTAATGGCGTACCCATAGACGCTCTAATGGGGATTCGCACTCGTAGGTACCCAGCGTATCTCCACTGACTACATTTCGCGCTCGAAAATTATTTCCTGACACGAACCTGAAAGTAAAGCTGCCCACCACGCTTCGGATTGACAACGCTCCGTTCAGGAGTTGCAAAGGCAGTTTTTATGTTTTTGAAATAGCCCCGAGCTCGTTTGAAACAAAAAATATTTTCTTTTTTCGCGCATCGTTATGAAAAGATTTTGTGTCGATAATGGAAAGTTCAGGGGCCTCGTGTCTATTGTATAAACTAAGAATGTCCTTAGTTGACGTAGAATTAAGTATAGATAGAATATAGTTAGGTACTACATCAATATATTGAAATAAGGTGAACATTCGCATCGTGTCGTAGCAAATGTCAGGTAACAAGCTTAAATCAAGCTAATGTGACATTTCTGACATGGGGCCGCCGCGTATTATTACACGAATAATTCGCAAAGCGTATGGCCAGATTATCATTTGAATGTGCCCTCAGACGATTGTCGGATTTCGTGACAGTTGTACAATGGGGAAGCTGCCCTGAGGCACAATATTTTTGCGGAATAAAGACCGGTGTTTTACTCGAGGAAATTACATTTTTATCACAAGTCACATTTTGCGTTTTCTCCTGTTATCTGCAGACTTTTTTCCGCGGTGCTCGTGGTAGCTGCGTTGAATATCTTATGGAGCAACAGCCGCTTACTCCTACATTCTAATAAGATACATCAGACATAAGACAATAAGTTCGTTCCAACTTTTATAGGTACGATAACTAAAGCTTTTAGCACTGAATAATTAAAATAATTTCATGCATACCTTTTAACATGTTTTTAAATGCTAATATTAATAGAGCTAAATATTTTGGAAAGTCACGGGCAATCTTTATAATGGTATGAAAAACTACGTCATTTTGTAAATTGCCATAAAACAGCCGCAGTGATAAAGCACGAATGATGGAAGCAGAAAATTAGATCCCACCAAAAACATAAATGTGAAAAAGGGTGGCCAATTCAATATAAAAATTATGTTGAGAGCTTTGCCGTAAAAAGTATGGAGATCTAAATGTGTGCCAATTCATAGGTATGCAAAATCGAAATATGTATTTTTATAGAAAAAAAATATGCCAATTATGCACAAGTATTAATAAACTCTATTTCTTTACTTTGTTGGATAACTTAAAACAATTGCTGTTATTAAAAATATATAAGATCTTATAGGAGGTTAGTTTATATTTGGCTAGTTTTCATTAAATCAGTCATTTTATTTATTATTCACAACTTTAATTCTGATGAAAACTGGCCAAATATAAACTAACCTCCTATAAGATCTTATATATTTTTAATAACAGCAATTGTTTTAAGTTATCCAACAAAGCAAAGAAATAGAGTTTATTAATACTTGTGCATAATTGGCATATTTTTTTTCTATAAAAATACATATTTCGATTTTGCATACCTATGAATTGGCACACATTTAGATCTCCATACTTTTTACGGCAAAGCTCTCAACATAATTTTTATATTGAATTGGCCACCCTTTTTCACATTTATGTTTTTGGTGGGATATCATTACTTTTTGTACAGAGAACTAGGCAAGTAGTAAGATTTAGTTCTGTTTTTTGCGTTTCCGCTGCGTCGTAGAGTGCGTGCGTTTCATAGATATTCTTAAAAACGCACTATACAAGTACAACGTAAGTTTGCTGCTAATGACGTCAGTGTAGCGTTTTCTCACTGGAACTAGGACTGAGTGAGTGAGACAACAGCGGCAAACTTATAGTGAACGGGTTGTATAAATACCTAAAGTAAGCAAATGTATTTTTCCTTTGCTTACTCGTAATTACCGAGCTGGATTCCAAAGGGGTTTGAATATAATGTCCTACCTAAACATGTGTATGGTACCTTTTTCCACAAAAATGGCGGCAGTCTAAGAAACACCTGCATTAATTAATCGATAATTCAAGTCAATACAAATCGAAAATATAAGTAGATGAAAAATAATCGATAAAGCGTGACGTTTCCGAGTTATAGTGTGCTTTTCCACCAGAGATGTGCTATGCTACGTTGCTACGGATGGTTTGAAATCCACCAATCATATTCATTATATTGTGGAAATGGATTCAGCTAAGCTATGTTTTTCACATAAAAGGATGCGTGCTATGGATGTGTGCTATAGATGCGGGATATGGATGCGTGCTATCGAGCAAAGCTATGTTTTTTATATTATCGAGATACGTAGCATAGCTCGAGATGCGCATCTTCGAAGCGCATCTTTCTCGCACAGCCACATCCCGCCCTCCAGTACCCCATTTAGCACGTATGCAGAGCAGCGCAGTAACAAAATAAACGGTAGGGAGTACTTTGGGGCCATGCTTTTGGGAGTTGGTTGACATAGGTTGTTTCAAAAACTCTTATTTTTCAACAACTATAAATTCCCACCATATTTATACCTAAAATAATAAAAATTATAATCTGAGCATCTTGGGGGAGGGAGGGGCGTTGCTAAAATAAGCCAGGATACTTTATTTAACTTCTAGTATCAATTTCAAATACAATATGTGCCATTTAATAACACCAAAACACAGTTTTTCATGTTCCAATAGTAGTGGCGCCAGTATTTTTGACAGCCTATATCTCGGAAACGTGACGATTTATCATTTTTTTTGTCCTCTATTTTTTCTATTTGTTTTGACCTGAACTATAGATTAGTGAAGGTTTCATTAACTGCCGCCACTTTCGGAAAATTTTAAAAAAAAGTTGTAGAGCACTCTCCACACTAAAATCTTCAAACCCCTTTCATCCTTCTAGGTCATTTTGAAGTAGGTTAAGATTTGCTACTTTAAATAGTCAGTCAATCAATACTAACTAGTTCTCAACTTCATGGGCATGGTATTAGCTGGCCTAATGGTAAGCGTCATGGTAAAATGTTTCGTTCGATATTTTTAGGTCGGTGGTTCGACCCCATTTGAACGAATTAAATTTTTCAACTTTTTTCTTCTTTGTTAAATATAAATTGTGTCTCGATACTGTTAATTTAATAAGTTTTAATTTTTTATTACTTTTCTGATACATTTACCACTATAAATAACTACCACGTAACGCCATCTATAAAATTTAAATCCGTACCAGTCTACGTTTCTGCGATAAATATGTGGCGATATGTTACATTACATACATACAATGAATATACATACACTTAACGTTTATAATTTAGATCAGAGTATCAAATAAGCAGATCTAAATTTCGTAATACTATCAACAATTATGGTTGGCGTTATAGTTAAGCGCCAAGTAAGAAGATACCTGAGGTCTTCGGGTCGGTGGTTCGATCCTACGTGGATCCATTTTATTTCTTTTTTTACCCACGACGGAACGGAGCAGGTATATGCATTTAGGGTGAGAGATGTTTGTTTGTTTGTTTGTGTGTGCGTTTGTGCAAAGTTAATGTTCCCTCCTATCTTCTAAACTAATGATCCGATTTTGATGCGGTTTTCAATAACGAGTTTGTGTTTGATAGGTGCATGTTCTTAGACAGGTGTCATTGCTGTAACTCACTAGGGGGCGCCACAATATTAGTGCAAAGCAAAGTTAATGTTCCCTCTTATCTTCTAAACTAATGGTCTGATTTTGATGTGGTTTTCAATAACGAGTTTGTATTTGATAGGTGCATGTTCTTAGACAGGTGTCATTGCTGTAACTCACTAGGGGGCGCCACAATATTAGTGCAAAATAATGTTACAATATAATCAAAACGAAATATCGGATTACAATTCTGTTTTCAGAAATGTGTTCATAGTAGCTTAATGTATTCAATTATAAGCCGTATATGCTCTCTTAAAAGTCTAAAATAAATAAACAAAATTAAAAATTTTGAAATATACCCACGACGGTAATTTAATCGAAAAATAATAAAATCACTCAAAAAACCCTCGACCGAGGAATATCCGTCGGGGGCTGCCCTTTCTACAAGAAATTTCAACATTTAATAATACTCATAAATGTATTTTATGTAATCGTTAAACATCAATTGGTACTTAATTGTATTCGCTATGAGATTGATTCACTACGAGTAGAAAAACTTTAGCTGGTTTAAAGGCAGCCCCCGACGGATATTCCTCGGTCGAGGGTTTTTTGAGTGATTTTATTATTTTTCGATTAAATTACCGTCGTGGGTATATTTCAAAATTTTTAATTTTGTTTATTTATTGTTCATTATAATCTATCTTCAAATAAATCTAATGAAATATCGTATATTGCTTGTTTTTTGTTTGATTAGCTGGAGTGACAGATTAGCTACTTTGAATAAGCAGATCTAAATTTCGAAGTACTATCAACAGTTATGGTTGGCGCAATAGTTATGCGGTAAGTAAGAGGTCTTCGGGTCGGAGGTTCGATCCTACGTGGATACATTTTATTTCTTATTTTTATTATTTTTTTATTTTTTTTTGTTAATTATAACCTATCTTTATGTATCAAGTCATGCCCTTGTTATTAAATTAAATCTAAAAGAATTGTATAATTTTTTATACCACTTTTAGTGTGTATTGCAAGTTTTTTGTATGGGGATAACAAAAAAAAAATGACTTTTTTAAATTTTTGGATTTTTTCCTACGGTCAAATATAATTATAGAGCTGAATTCCAAATCTCAACCTTCTAGGTCATCTGGAAGTAGGTTAGGTTTTGCTACTTTAATCAGTCAGTCAATAACATATTTTGCGATTTTTGGAACTCCATATCTTCATAACCGTTTGAGCTAGCTTCATGAAATTTGGGCTTCTTCGTGACGTTATGGATATGATTAAACATGTGTAGTTTTATGTCTTTACGTTAAAGGACTTTTGAGTTATGGAGGGGTGAAAAGTCGTACGAAGTGGTTCGTGTAAAGATACACTGTGGCGCTTTGTCTTTGAATTGGCCTGACACGCTGCCGGCGTGTCTCGATTTTGAAAGCAATTAAATGACGAAGTACTTTTCGAAGTCGTAAAACATTTCTTTTAATTTCAGTTTCAAAATTTATTTTGTGCAAACAAATATAGGTCAAGTGGGATATGAATTCCGCGGATCCTTTGATAAAATTGTACTATTTTCATGTTTTCCTTAATATTTGTTTTTTATTATAATTTCTATTATAGGTATAGCATTCAGCTCATTTATTTTAGATTTTTAGATATCTAGAGGTAAGCACTAAAAATTGTATCTTTAGTATAACTAGATAAGATAGTCATACAAAATAATTTTATAGTAGGTAGGTAAATAAAAATTTGAGGCTAAAGCCAGTTGTAGATAGAAGGTACTTATAAGAAAGAAGCACGCTGTTCAATACGACGACATACTTTCAACAAAATTGCATTTGTATCAACTTGGAACTTTCTAGGAGCACTATTCCGATCATATAAATTGAGAATTCATATTTGTTTATATTACATTATGAGTTTATTGAGATTACATTTTAAAAGTATCACCCTGAGAACTTTGTTATCTGGGAAAATGTGTCTCTATTTCTCACTAATTTAATATTAAATTATTATTATTATTTTTATCTTTAAGATCGTAGGCTAACATTATCCCTTCTTGAATTTAAAGTTAACATTAAGCATAGTTATGGTAATTTAGTCTCCCCATGCGTCAAGCTCTCTTCTGAAAATAAACAATGCTTGCACGTGTCTTAACAACTTTAAAATAAAAACGCATCAGAATAAGTGCATAGAAAAGACAGGAACGGGAGTAGATCTCGATTTAGCGATAGCGTCCACGACGGGACGGTAACCATTCACGATACTCGCAAGCCACTGGCTCCACGACAAACGTCAGGTCGGCTTTGTAGAGCCACGGAAAATCCAGATGATAACACTAATGTTTTATACAGAGTTCCTTTGCTGTATGACGTTGTATAGGGCTTTATTGTTATGGAGACAAAGTTTACAATCCATTATCTCCGTTTTTATATGCAAAAGTTTCATTAAAATTGATTCATATTCTCTTTATTCCATTAAAACGTACCGGCACAAGAATTCACTTCTAAATAGATGTTATATTTAATTTAAAATCCCTTATTGGACTTAAGTATAAATAAAGCTCAAGATTTTACCTTAAAGAGTAATTTAATTAAAGCAAAAATAATTACGAAGGTCTTTACCATTTAGGATAAATCGATAATTACTAAACCATAAACTTATACCAAAAACGATCCGGGATCTTTACAAATTGGTACTACAGATACAATCATATAAATATAACAGGGGTTGAAGTCTATAAAGACCCTTTACTAGCCAGTCACGCCAGAAATGTCATGAATAACTTCTCTCTCGAGACTTTCGAAGTTTAACTAAACAAGGTACGAGGTATCTTACTTATGGTATTACAAATAAGAGCCCCTTTGTCGGTTTGTATGAAACTATTTGACGGGTAAGACGATCGTCTGGCAACGCATAGTTATTGCTTCAACCCTGGGGAAGGATAAGGGTTCTTATTATATTAAATACGCTTGAATATTAACAGTGAATCATCATTTTGCGTGTCATTTCGAACAAGAAATATTGTGATTGCTATATTATAATTGCCTTGTGTGTGGTTACAAATTAATTTAGGTACGAATCTATTTGTTCAATTGCTCTCTCATAATTACTTACAAATGCTTGTATATCGTAAACTCGCTACGATTCCATGAACATTTTTTTGTTTCTATTTGCCATTTTACACGAACGCGTAGTGTTCAAATAAAAAGTCGCTTCAATAAATACAAAAAGGAATTGAATTTTGTATGAGAGAAAGTTAGCTGACAGGACAAAAGTTCTATCAACATGAGGTCAATAAGGTTAGGACCTATATCAATAGAACTACGCCCCCAGAGATAGGCCTCACGATTTCAGCAGGCCATTGTTTAAACTCACCTTTTTACCGTATGCGCCACGCGTGTAGTTTATTCAGGCTGTACCTCGTGTTTACGAGCAAATCTACATTGACAATGAAATCCCAACTTTATAGCTTTTAGTTAAGAAATGTTTTCTCCTGGTGATAGAACGGTCTGGTTTGTCTCCTGTCAGGAGGCTTCAATTTGTTGATTACGGAATGCTGAGTCTTTGGTTTGCTAGCATTGTTTACTTACTTAGTGAATCTGTTAATTTATTTGCGATGTGGGGACGAAAATAGTTACTCCATTCGTAAAAACTAAAACAAGTACAAAAGTAGCTCACATTAAACAATACACTCATAATAATAACACTTTACCTGCTTTTAATACCACAAAAGCCTCAAACTTACAATTACGTGCAAAATTGTAAAATGTTCTGCTTTAAGCCAGGTGTAGCGAGTAAAATAGCTTCCAAATTGGAGGTAGATGAAAAACAACCACGCGACCGCAACAGTCTGCGGCCGACGATTTCATTTTACAGAATTTATTACATTTCGATAATCTGTTGTTCACTGAACAGATAAATGGTTTGGTTTTATTATTAGGCCTCGTCGTGTTTTGGAATAGTCTATGCAATAATTAAATATTAGTTTATCGTTAACCAACGTGATTCATTTTCGTATTTAGATGTACACTGTTAAATTCGAATGCAAACAATAGCGTCAGATTGTTTTAATGTATTTTGTCATTTATTGAATATCAGTTGAAATCAAATGAGCCGTCCAGTTTCGAAATGAATATTTGTTATTATTGTTCCGCTCAATAACTCATAAAACTATGTCTAGATTTTGTTGTAAACAATTTCTCATTGCGATAAGATAATGCTGGTTACAGACATCATGAATTTCCAGCCGTCACACGGCAGCATGGAAATAGTCTCCCGACCTAATCCATGGAAGTAAGAGGCTCACGTCAGCTTATTTGTGTTTGTTATGAGATCTCAGCCCCGTGGCGCCTCCGCTGCAGTTGTCTTGCACGCGCCTTTAGGGACCGACCGTAAACTGGGACCTGTTTATTTGCAGAATGTGTTTATTGCATTAGATGAGCAAGCTTGCTTGGAGGTTTGGACATTGTCCAAGTGATAATGCTCACGATAGCGCCCGCCGGAGACATGATACCACGTTTTATGGATTCTAATTGAAAGACTTGACTTTGCGTTCTTTACCTATGCTTAGTGGATTTCTTTTCTTTTATATTTATTATTATTTATTTAACAGTTTGTTATAAGATTATAGTACATGGAGACAGAAAAAAAAGAGAAGTGTTATAATATCGGATTTTATTACAAAACTGAATAAAAATACCTTTACTTTCCTTAGGAAAGACTTGAAGACACCTCATAGAGTTGTGGTTTATGGCATTTCCCTGGCAATTGTGCAAATAATTTCACTCTATAATATCGGAACAATATCGTAATTTATGTTCCATCGGCGTCAGTCGCTGATAAAGTTAACAAGCTACTGAATAGCGATTTATTAAGTAGTTGCTTCTGGTTGACTGTTGCTTAGCTACAGTACGCGTGGGCGGAAAATAACATTATAAGAGGCGTTACTATGTATGTAAGCTTGCTATTAATAGAGTATTAAATACAGTATTTTAAACACCATTTCCTATAAGCTTTAATAGGTATACTTTTACGATTATGGCCTATGGATTTGATGCTTTAAAAATCTAGTAGATAGGTACGTAATGAAAATCTGAGAGACTGTAATTAATAATAATAGGTATGCCTTAAAACTGAACTGCACAGCATAGGTAAATACAATGTTTTGTTTACTTGAAAATAAATAATATACTTACTATACAGTATGTACGAATAATGCAATAAAATGTGTGAACAATGGTTATAGGACGGCCAAATCCTCGGGATTTCATAGTTGGCTGTGCGAGTATAAAACTTCAACGTTATTTTCGATACGTGAATCGTAACTATGGAACGTGAACGTGAAATACAACATATTAGTATGCCCACTATTTACCTATTGCAAAGTCTGATATAGGTGGATGCTTTTGATAAAATACAGCTTACTACGTCTAATATTTCCCTATTTTTGAAAGAATACCTTTAATGCTGCTTTAAGCCCGTTACCTACCTACATCAAGATTAAATGAAGATGGATAGTGCATAACGGACTTTCGGTAAGTAAATTAGCTTCCAGTAAAAGAGTTACAGTGATACTATAGTACTTACTGTTTATTCCTATTTAAAATCAAAACCCGACCGTTATATGTTTTTTAGTTTCAAAATATCTTTATACATGAATGACCAATGCTGTAAACAAAAAGATTACTAGTAACATATTAAGGCTTTAGTCAAAAGACTTAAATAACTATTTCTGAAGTACAAGTAAAATGTGCTTTTAGTACTTTGTGTTAAGGTTTTGTATAATATCATTTAGATCGCCCACTCGCTGCATATACTCTGATACCTCTACAAAGGACTAAACAAGCTATTTGTATCAATATAACATTTCATAAGCAGACTGAAGCAGCTCATACAGTACAACATAGAAATTCATTGCAAATTGACTTCGTTACATCCCTCGTTAAAATACGAGCTTGAAACTCACGGGAATGCGATCATAATGGATCACATTTTACCCTCAAGTTGGAATTAAATATCGTATTGTAACTCTTTAATGTGTATTACAAGTGTTCTCCTTATAAGTGAAAAATAATTCGATTTTTGAAACGCTAAGCCGTTAGGTTGATATTATTAGATGACTCTATTCTCTGTTTGTTATTCCCACTTTACTGAGATGGTAGAAGATATATTTTAAACAGAATGAGGGAGTGTAAATCAAGCTTATGTAGGAATTTTTATTCAAAATTGGAACATTATGTACTGTACACCTTTTCTGAAGTTTTAATTAGAACTTCGCGATCTTTGTAGTAAAATTTGTTGTTTTTCTGCGAATAATGAGGATTATTAAAATTTACAGACTAAAAAGGCTTAAAGTACTTATCTGTAGAGAAGCTTAATACGTGCATTCAGAAAATAATGTACAATAGAAGACTTATCTCAAAAATACCTACAGCAAACTTACTTACAAAGTAGAATTCGAGTTGTTTTCACATTCCACTCCGTTGGCAGAAGCTATATTGAAACAAAAACACAAAAGTAAATATATTCCGTAGACAGACTTAAAACACCAAGAGAATAAAGCCAACACCTTGAGACTTTATATTCACGTCGTAAAAACAACATTGTGACAAAATCCTATGGGAGAGCTGTTCGAAAGATCACATAAAAATGATTTTTACGATTCTATCACGACTGGGTAAATCGAAGACTCTTGTTTATGAATAAAACACACATAAAAGTTATTGTAAATGGTAGGATGTTGTATTTATTGTTCAGTTTGAAATTTAAAACTTCCTCGCACGTGCTGCTACTGAAGTCTTAAAGCGAAATTGGAATTGATGGCGTTACCTGACATTGTAATAATACCACTTTAGATAGCGGTAAATCGACCATGTCTATTACACATCATTATAAGACATGATTAAATAGTATATAAGAATTGCAAAGTGTTACAATAAATGTAGCCATTTTATTAATATTTACATAATGTACAACAAAATAAATACAATACAATATAATACAAACTTATGCTACTTAAGTACCTACTATATACATATTTATATAAATATTTATACATAGGTAACCTCATAGATACCCCACTTATAATAGGAAGATATCATCGAGAGCGTCTCCGGGATTCATGGTACCCAAGAGGCTGGCAGCATTTCCTCTTTGAATAGCTATGCTTATTCTTTGAGCAAAAAAGCTGCCAGCTCTCGGATCGCCTGATGCTTCACGGAGACGCGTCGAGATATCGGACAGGAAGGACTTTGCCTCATGGCCCCAGGGGCCAAGCGTTTCGACAGCGAAGGGCACGAAGATATAGTTGCGCGTAATATCGTCATACTTGCGACGTTTGAGCCCTTCAGCTGCCGCTGCAGCCGCGCCAGCACTCAGTGACGTAGATGGCAGGTGAGATGGAGCTAATGTATCCACGCAGGTAGCGTCCCATACAAGGCACTTTCCTATCTTCCACGGCATCAAAGTGAGACCGTCTGGTCTTTTGCCATCGGAGCGCATTAAGCCAGTGGGCTCCAGCGCTGAAGGAACACCAGCGGAAACCAATGCCCTGCGGATAATGTCATTGATGGCAGCATGACGTGACAATCGCCCTGCGCTCCTTTGGCAGGAAAGGCCGTGTTGTCCCAATTCACCCACCATCTCACCACACACGCACTGGTGGGGCTCGCTGAGCTTCAGACCTAAACGCAGCCCGACCGCCAAGGACAAAGTGCGGTTATCTAAAAGGGTACCTATGTTCGCCGAAGGAAGCGCCTGGAGCCACAACCCTGACTCTCTTTCGGAGACAGCCAGAAGCCTCGCTCGTTGTACTGTGGTGGGACTGCTGGACACCAAAATCTGCAAAACACCTTTGCAAAGAGGTTCATCCCATTGCCTTTGAGAATTTAAAGTTACAGGCAGTGAGATATTGGGACAAGCCTCTCGCCAGGCCTGTATTGCCTCCGCTAACCCTGAAATCTCCACGGAACCCATAGATGGGTTTAAGATACTACCGGTAAGGAGATTTGCAGCGTGAGCGGACGACAAAAAGGCAGGCAAAGAAATTGATGTCACCTTTCGAATTCCTAAACCACCAAAGCGTACAGGGAGCGAAGCTTGACTCCACGTCACTTCATCCAAACGACAGTTAAGCAGAGATTTTAAGACCTCCATAAGCGTGCAGTCCATAACCCGAAGTAGATTCTGAAATTTGAAAAGTGGTGTACATCGCAAAACGTAAGTAAATTTAGGAGCAAAGAAACAAAACTTTAAAATGAATAGAGCCATATGTGCGTTAATTTTGAATAGACGATCTGAATTGGCGCGGAATTTGCTTAACTGCTCCTGCACATATCCAGGAAAAGCGTCTTCCAAAATTGGGGCACCCAAAAGACGAAGTTCCTCATTTGAAATAATTTTAATATTTGGAGCAAGCGCATTGAAGGTGGTAATAATATTATTTTTGTTGTGTTGGTCGACTGAAGGGTGCACATATAGCTCACACTTGGAGTAATTTAGTTCCAAACCCATGGCAGCGAAAGAATTCGTAACAGTTGCCAGATCCGAAGCTACCGTTCCGGAATCACCGCCTAGAGTGCCATCATCCAGGTACCAAACATTCAGGCTGGAATTCAAAGATGAAATGGCTGAGTGGATCGTGAGAGCAAATAGAGCTGGGCCTAGAGGATCACCTTGCTGGCAGCCTGTCGATGAACTCAGACGGTGGTTCCTATAAATGACGGATGTTGGCGCTCCGTAACACTGCCACAGATACGGATATGTTGACGGAATATGCTCCTTGACTGCACGCAACAGGTCTCCTCGGTCAATAGAGTTAAAGGCGTTTTTTACATCGACCTTAAGTAAGACCTCCCCACTGCCGGACTTCAAGAAAGCTCTTGTGGCGTGGACGGCGGCCTCGCAACCTCCTTTCACACCGCAGCCTAGTTGCTTCGTCTGAAAGATGGAGTTCAGGAGGGGGAGACAATTTCTGCAGCAAATTTTAGACACAAGGCGGCGGAGGGTGTTTCCCACTGCGATTGGTCGAATGCCCCCATCTTTTTTCTTCAGCGCTACGAGGTTAGCCCCATACAGCAGGTCCGTTACCTCTTCATGTACCCCTCCCGACAACATTAAGTTTACTAGAGTCACTAGACTCATCAAAAGGCCCTTCCCCACGTCTCCGGTCAAACATCCGACTAAATCTTTTAGATGCTGTGGGGTGATACCGTCCAAACCGGCTGCGGATCCACTTTTGAAGGACATTAATGCGATCTGAACGTCCTCCGCTGACGCAGTAATACAGGCCGTCGAGGGCGGAGGTGACTCTGGTAGTTGAGAAGTGGTCATAGGAGGGGGGTGTTTCGATTCAAGTGCATGGCGCGTTTCAGCAGAATCAGGTGCCATGACATCACTAGAAAAGAGTAACTGAGACGCACCCTTTAGATCCCCATCGCTTATCTTAGTCTCGATGGACCTGACAATGTTATTCCTGCGTGGTTTTGAAGAAAAAGCACAGCAATCGTCCATGGATGGTGGATGCTCACAATTGTATCTGATTTTCTTAGTCAGAGACGTTAGGCGCTTATCCTGATAAGCATGCAGGGTGCGGTAAGAAAATGTCAATAGTTCCATCCAGCTAACCACGTCATTCTTCGAAACCGCAGCGTCTATACATTTTTTTAGTGCAGCAGCAACGGCAAATCTCGCCCCCCTCGGTATTCTTTTGGCCACGGGAATATTATTTTTGTTGGCTGCCAATCGACTCCACCAGGGCACCTCAGGGGGAGGGGCATCTTCCCGGCCCGTCTGCGGGGCAATGCTTGGACCGTCGCCGGCTGTACCCACATCTAGGTTCACTCTTCTCGGGTTAACTGGCGGAGGTACTGCGATCCTATGGACCCTGCTCAAATGTATCTTAAGGCCCCGTTTTCCCTTAAAGAACCTCGGTCCAGGACATAAATCACATCTCACGATTTCGTTCAGAGAGAGTGTTTCCCCTACCGAACCTTGCGATGAAGGAGGGTCTATAGGTAGGGACATGTAAAAAGTTCGTTATATAAAAGTCAAGGATTAAAAACATTGAGTAAAAATTCACAGAATGTCATGTTGTCAACACAAGTGACACATAAAATCACAACAACATTTATTTTGATTTAGTTTTGTGGCGTGAAAATGTGTAAAATCGTGGGAATTTATATTTGTGTCGGTTAATGGTTTATTTTACTGAGATGGGCAAAAGTTTTTGGTGATTACATGAACGGGAATATAGTGAAAATAATTTATTTGCAAAAACTAAAAATAAATTGAATTAAATGAAAAAAGAAAACTATAGTCAGCCTTCCACCTTAAGCACCTCAAATTATCGAACAATGCAATAGCAACAGCAGACTTTGGGGGAAATTTGCATTTTTAAAACGGCAACACTCATACGTACAATACAGGTAAACGCAAACAGGGCAATCGAAATTGCAAATTTGTGCAGGGGCCGCTTCGGTTCGTTAGCGACTTGTGTTTACGCGTTACCCACAGGGTTGCCAGTTAATTGTTTCAAGTTTACTTTTAGTTTGTTTGGCTGTTTTGCATCCTGATTTCTAGGGGAGTCGTTTGACAATGTACAGTCATCGATTATCTACTTACTTTGTATTCAGATTGAAATGAGCCCTACGAGTAGCTTCGTTTCCCGTAGTGGAAGAACTACGATCAATTATAGAGTGCTCTAGTTGTTGATGGCTATTAAATCATAGACATGATTGTTAAAAACAAAAGAATTTATGCTTTTTAAAATGTCTATTTCGAATATGTCAAATCTATGGTGCTTATCTTTTTTTTTTTGGTATGGTGATTATTTCATTGCTATTGCTAAAATAATTTCTACGTTATACCTATTACAAAAACTTCGCAATTTTTGAAGGGTGTGTTCTACCGCAATTGTCACAATACGTGTTCAAATTTTAATCTATTATATAGCCAACTCCACGAACACGTCTGATTTTAATATTTTAATTATTTATTAGAAGTAGAGACCACGCAGCCCTAGCACAAAAACACTACAGCATAATGTTCCTTATTTCTTTTGCCGAACATTTTAATAATGGCGAAATTTCGTAATTTGCATATTCGCAAGGCAATCCATTATTCGTGTTAGCTACCTCCACGGCGGCGTGTGAGCGACGACGGCCAATTTACATAAGCGACTCTAACATCTACTGACATGTAAACCACCCATATATTTTACTAATAGCTTATTTAATTAATGGCTCTTTGAAATACCTACCTAGTATTTACTTAGCTTTGACTCTCTGGCTAACCTTCCTTGAAATTCTGCACCACTTCTGCAGCTGCAACATTCCAATTCACTAACCAAACTCCTTCGGCAAATACATTCCAAAATCAAACGCAACGAACATGGCGCATACCGTGCGACTGAACAAAATATATTAGATAACCTAACTACGACACAATATTGGCTTTCAGAATTCACGAAAAAAATTCACGGAAAAATTGGTAGTTTCGCATTGCAGGACAAACGCTAACCGCTCACTCGTTTTGCAAGTTTAACAATAAGTATTTCAGTTCGTCCGTCATACGAACGGACTTTTTTATTTTATCGTCGATGCACGATCGACTGTCGTTTTATTTTCCATAACGCTGTTTCAAAGAATGCTACAGCGTTTTAGGCAAAAATTTATTCAATATCCCTTTATGAAAAATAGTTCTAACATTCTGTTACCTGTGAAAGGTAATAAACAAAATCGCTTATATTATGCATTAATCGTTTACCTATGGGATAAAGCATTCTGACCCAAATAGCTAAGTTGATAACAAAATAGATGAAGGTGGCCACAAAACCGATGACACCGCGGCCCAGTCCATCGATTAGTCGAGGCGGGTGCCTGCGATACAGTTAATTAAAATCCAATATTGTCTAACCAAAATTGATTGGTAGGAACCACGCTCGCTCGACGGTCGCTTAATCTGCCTTCGCGACGGGGAGCAAGATGCCGAGCACTTGTGAAACCAACAAGATATTTGTTACGTTCACAGCTCACACCATCATTTCTCCAATCTACTGCTACAACAAAACCTATTAAGATCCATCGACAAAAAAGTTATTAGTTTAATGAATAGGGACCACGAAAGCCACTTTGGATTAACAACAAAAATTCAATTTTCGAATTTCATAATCCTATCAGGGGGGCTATTCTTTGATTCCTCGTCGATTCGGGCGATTGTGCCGGCCGTGGACGCAAATTAATCCAGCAGACAATGCTGACCGTGACGCACGACGCGCCATGTTTGCACAGACAATAACAAATTATTCATACTCGGTGATGGAATGTAAACAGAATATGATTGGCTATTAGCATGCAGGGTGCCAGGCTAGCGTCAGCGACATACCGACACCCTGGGGAGCGGGGGACCACACGCGACCATGGGCCCGGGATCATCTCCCCATGCTATTAACAAGTCGCCGGTAGCCACATCTAACTTTGTTCCTAACGTATTCCGAACTTAATTTAATTAATTATGGTCCCCTCGATCCTACGAGTCCATTTCGCTAAATATTATTTCAAGGTAAGGGGGCCTAAATAACCAAGATCAAACAAACGTGCCTCGATGATTCACGCCATAATATCCTCGAGAGATATATGGATTATATTTTCCAAGCGCATTTTAAAAGCCGTATGGAATTATGCGGTCGCATTTGAGTGGGTTTTATTGATCATTATTCATTATAAACGTTCACATTAAACTGAACGCTGCGTGTTGTATTAAGCTGTTAAAAACGATTATTACTGTGAAAATTATGTCTGAGTTATAACATCATAACATTGACGAGTTAGAACCTCAGCAAAAACTCGCATTCCTAATTACAGATCCTTAAATTAATACAATCAAATTAAATAAATCTGAATATTGAACGTTTTAATTCGATATAAAGTCGTTAGCTTTTTCACTGTTGCATTTTTATCAGTTCGATGTTACAATCCTTTTAATACGAGTTCGCGTATTTAACGAAGCGACGTTGCACAAATTTGCAATTTTGATTGCCGCTCTACGATGCTATCAGTATTTGCGCAGTTAGAGGCTGTTCAAATTATTTAATCATCACATTTAATATGTATATAATTTAACAAGATCGCGGATGAATGGAGTTAAATCCGTTTAGTTCGGTCCTTCACAGCAGGATAGAAATAACTCTATATTAAGTAAATTTCTACCTTTTCGGGTGATTATAATAAAATTTTGACGATAGGGTTTTGATGTTTGTTTAGTTTAGATTCCGTTTGTACTTCTATTAAAATGAAAGATTGTTTATGATTTTCTGTTTGGCCGTAAATGTCCTTATTATAATATAAAGCGAAATATATTATGGAGTTATAGGTACATGGTAATTGAAAATTTTGTCTTTATAGCCTAGCCTTACAAATAATTATTGTGTAGGGCTATAAAATTTTATGCACCGTATCGGCAATAGTGGTCTATAAGCTCCATCAAGTCAGTAGCCTACGATTTATTTTATTGCTCGTAATCCAAACCTGAGACTTAGACTCGATAAAAGACTAAAATAGACATTGCACCTCCTTGAAATGAGAAAGTGTGGCATAAACCTTTAAACTACAGGGGTTCTAATAAAACTGTAGATAGCATAGTTGATAGGAAGCAATCGTCGTTTATGTACTAGTTACTTATAACGCAAACATTCAAAACTTTAAAAAAAAATCTAATTTACCTTTAAAAAAATAGCCCGTTTGATTGTTAACAAATGAACGAACACCGAAGCTACTGGGGTAGTTAGACATGTCTAGCAATTATCAATTCATTCTACACTATCTAGTTCTATATATTTGATTTAATCGAAGTACCACTCCCACTCCCACTTGTCTGGTATTGAATGCGATTTTCCCGTGACATGAATATCGGAGTAGAATATCAATAGCTCACACCTCTTTACATGTAAATTGTTCTGCGATATCTTAAATCAGAAGGGGTGCGTATAGCCACTTAATGGAATGTACTACTTACAATAAAACAGTACTGATAAGTGACGGACAAAATAAAAGTAATAGCAAGTTGCAAGAAAGACCAATCAGCAAAACATTTTTAGCTCTCATTATCATTGCCAGGAATCAGAAGAGGACATACGGCTTTAATAGAAAACATTATTTATCTACTTACTTAATTGAGTGAAACAATTTATTTCAAAAGCAAAAGTAAAATTAAGAAATCAATTAGGTCATAGATAGGAACTAGGTTCATAGTATTTAATAACCTCGATTTTAATTTTCAAATTCTAATCGAGTTTTAAATTGCAGCTATTCTTGTCTGGTACGCTAACTCAAAAGACGAGGACACATCAGACTTTTTAAAAATATTACAATTTTGACTTATTTAAAATTTTCTTCTTATATTAATATTAAACCGATAAGATAGCAAATAGTAATAAATGGTATCTCTCATGAAAATTGGTACCAATAAGTTTTGTCAGATCCTACTTTAAATGAATTCAAAAGTAATATTGTAGGTAGCAAAAATTCTTTATCCAACCAAATTTTAGTAAAAAATATGGTCTACTTTTAACCAGTTTAAATGGCACAGGCCACTTGTTATTTTCAATCAATAAGAAGAAAACCAATACCTAAATAGAATATCTACCAACTGAACAATCAATACACTGCATAGAGAAATTCCAGAGCGCGCTATGCACTTCATACAAAGTTTGCTTGTTACTTAAACCACAATTCCAAAACTTGTAGAATAGACGCCTCGTAGCACTTACTCTTAGTATCACGTCAACCTTTACACAAAGTCACTTTAGTTACTGAACATTTAAAACGGTACGTGAGATGGTTGTGAAAAGTCTGGACAACAAAATTTAAAATATATATATATATATATTTTGTTATCTTTATCAATGATACTTACTTGCCTATCTTGTTTTACACAAACTAAATATTAATTATAAATGCCCTAATTAATAACGCACTTTTCACACATGCCAAAGGCATCGTCTATACGTAACATTTGACAGTCACGTATCCGAAATCAAAATCTTCGCAGCCAGCCCACGTAAGGAAGCAAAAAGTCACATTTTGTAGAGAACTAAATTAAATGACAATAATTTTATAATGGTCTAATTACATTTAAGTACTTACACATATTGTGTAACTTGCTGTCTGACTCTCAGTGTATCACCAGCCTTAAATCTGGTTGAACTTTCATCTCTCATCGACGGTCCCATTCCTCGTTAGCTTCTCCTTAAAACTTCTTCCGCGACCGGAACAAGTTTTTTAACTTCTCGAACTCGCTTCCCATGATTAATTAATTCGATTGTGTATGAGCTATTTGCGGCGCCTTCGCTTGCTGTCCATTATTTTACAATCGGGGTCGAGGGGCGCCAAGGGTCTTTTCTGCTCGGTCACCGCACTAAACACTCTTGTTACCCCAAATTTACAGTTTTTTCACCAGAAACTTGAAAGCCACCATGAATTTCCCTTTTTCCCACCCAAATTAAGACATTGAATTTTTATGAACACTCCTTGAATGAGTCATAATTTTATAAAAATAAATTCAACTTTTCTTTTGGATTAATGCAAATCTGTTGAATTATGGTTATCGCCTTCATGAAGTGTATCTAACCGTAAAAAAGATATAAAAAGCGCCATTTTATTATTTGAGCTTAAACACGCATAATCTGTTATATTTTCTCTGGTCATAAAATATAAGGCAGGTTTGCCCGTTCACGGCGTCACTTGCGGCTTTTCAAGCACGCAACGTAATTTAATTAAGTCGCGGCGTAAGGCACGATATAAAACGCGGAGGTAGACGGCGCACTTAAGGCCGCCTTAATTTACCAACTTGATGAACTTCCATGTGTAGATCTTGTTTAATGGCACCATTATTCAGACAAAGCGGTGGTTACATGTTTAAAATGTTCATATGCGGTTCTGTTATTGGCTGACTTTCGTATATCAAACACACGTACAAAAAAGTTTAAAAATTACAACGGAAACAAACCTATCAAATTGAATTCGTATTTTACATTTCGTAGATTGAATCGTTTTGAATATTCGGCGAATTGAAAATCAGTAAAACCTAAGAATCGAAATAGGGCGAAGGTAAACCGATTACTTAATGGCTCTCCCGGAGATTTTATGAATACTTTTCCACTTATAATTTCCTTTTCGAAAACGAAGCCTCATGCTTGATTTCTTTCGTATTTTTATTGAATAAAATTCTTTTCAATAAAATATTCGCCCTTTTCATTCAGGAGTTAAAAAAACTGAAGGGGTATTTCGTTCAATCACAGAAAAAGGTACCTACTGCTTTTCTTTGTCTGTTTTCAAATTAAAATAATATTTGTCATTTTTATCACTATTTTGAAAATTACTTTCGTAATATAAATACTTTCCCTTAAATACATTTATCCCTGAACTTACGTTAGTAACTATTTAGTTATCTGTTCCTGAACTTAAAAATTATACGTAAGCACATCGTTATAAAATTGTGCTCTCGTTGAAATTAAAACAAAAGTAAAATGGAAATGACAAAAGAGGGCGGTGCTTAATGAATTTAATTACAAAGAATACAGATTTGTTCTTTTTATCGCACCAACTGAATATCGGAGATGCAATGCGATCGTTTAGCTTTGGAAAGTTCATTACAACTTTCCCTACAAAGTTTCAATTTATGTTATCCTTACCTTTTTTCAGAAAAGTCTTTTACAACTGATTCTTTCGAAACGACTTTTTATATTTAGAATTCTGAAATTGTATTTACAATTTCAGTATTTAATCGCATTGAAAAAATGTGTAAGTACAATTATGAAATGCTGCATTATTTTTTATTTGGAGAGCCCTAAAGCCTCTTATATCTGGCTTTTGTATTTTTAAGACGAATAAGTTTTGACAATCAAAAAGTAGATATGACGATAAAAACATTTCAAGAGACACTTCTTTAATATTTTATCCGAAATGCGCTTACAAAAGCTGTTTCACTTTTATTATTCTACTTCAAACTATGTATTTATTAAAGTAACAGCAATTCATAACGATTAAGTTGCTCGCTCTTAAAAAAAAGATTTCATTAATGGCCAGTTGCAAGAAAGATCAATTATGCTAATGCTCCATCACATTTATAGCTGTCACTGCCAATGCCAAAAATCATAATAAGACGGCACGATTATTAACTTCTTAGATTAACTTAATGACCCTTTTGTGAAACTAGATGTAAGCTGCTATCTATTTTCAAACGAAAGCGCATATTCGCATTCTCAAGTACGTTTCAAAGAAAAAAGCGTTAAAAAAAAATATATACGGTCGAATTGAGAAACTCCTTTTTTTTTGAAGTCGTTTAAAAAAGAAAAGAAAAGACCTTGTACTATCGTAACGCATCAGTTTTACCTGTCAGAACCAAATTGTAACACTTCTCTCACGCCGCTCCATTATCCTACCGCGCAGATAGGCATGAATATAACAAACGTTCAAAGTTTTCCCGAAAGACCGTGTCAGCCGTAACACAACATTTTTCGTAAATAAGATAAGCGTCCTATTTATGAAGTAAACTCTCTGTGGGCAAAAACCCTAGGAAGGGAAATGGCCTGAGGCGCGGTCACATTCGCCATTATCATCGTGTATTTGGTGTGTTGTGTATTGGACCGATATTTATCTTTACGTAAGTTATATGCGGTGAGGGAATAGTCTTGCTGAACTGACTTTATTTACAAATAGTACTTACAAGCATTTAGTTTATGGCGTAGCATTTATGATAAGTATAGTGTCGCATAAAATATTCACGTTTTCAAAACTCTTACAGGCGGTTGCACTACAAAATTCATTTTACAAATTCGTAATATTCCGACGATAATTATCATAATAACAAAGTAAATAAATTGAAAGTACCTATAATATTCAAAACAGTTTTTATTAAAGTTAAGTTAATGTATCTAACTTTTATATTGGCTCTCTAAAAGACCGCAAAGCTACCAGACAAATGAGTTACAAGAAGTTCCCTATCGTTTCATGATGAGGTTAAACACCCTTTGAAGTCATAAGTTAAAACAATTTGAGGGCAACCACACATCATACTCGTAGTGGAGTTGAAGGCGGGTGTGAAATGTCGCCTGGCACACAGCCAGTATTACTGCCAAATAGATATCTTTTATTCAGTAAAACTCAAACTTTTCCCGGCATAAATCCACCTTCATGAAAATGTAATGAGGAAGAACTATTTATGGCTAATCCTTTTGAAATAAACTGCTCGAAGTGGTGTCCAACTGAATTTCTACGCATGGCGGTTGTAAGAAAGTGTCTAGAGTTTTAAACAAAAAGTAGTCGTGGAAACGGGGAGGATTTATTGTTGAGTAGTTGGTGGGAAAGGGATAGGGGTAGTGGTAAAGACAGACGAATAAGCTAGAAGGCAGAGTAGATTTTTGAATTGCAAATAGGGGAAATGAAACTGCCGCCGCCTTGGTCGGCCCCGCCACCCTCCGGACTTCTTCCGGCGTTATAATCACGCTTAATAACACGGGAGTGCTTTAATGAATTTATGTAGTGATCAAAGCAAGAAGCCAACTTGAAGAAAGTTGAACACGTACGTATAAGGTTTAGGGATTATTTCCTAAAAGCCTCCATCTTTGTTTAGCTATTTGAAATTTGTTAACCAAAGTAGGCTGTAATAGAATTTAAGAATTTCGTGTTGTATTAGAGATGCCATGAATAATTTATGTTGAAGTTTTATAATTCATTTTCTTACACTAAGACTAAACTGAAAAGAAAATATTAGAACTTTAATTAACTATTTAAAGAATTTTAAAACTCTAAAGTTATTTCTTTAAAAATATCGATATCACCTTTTCTCGTTCAAATAATAAGTACCTACCTATCTAATATAACTTAACGTCTTTATATTTACCACAACCTTTACAATTTCCACTAAATTAAAATGTCGTTTAACCAAAACAATGCACACTATTAACGTCCACTGCAATATACAACGCGTTCTATACATCGCTATGAAACCCAAAATTTAATTGTTGGTTACATTCCACCTCAGATTGCATTCCTTTCCTTGGCTAGAACAAGTCCGTCTGACAGCTGGCGATGGATGCTTCAATGTTTTTGTATTAACTAGTAGCTGGTACTTGTATTAACTGCTTTTTGTAATGAATTTAATTGCTAGCATCCTTGGTGATTGAATGGCGTTACATTGTATGCTATTTCATAAAAAAAAACTGGGTGCAGAAGATTCTTATTAATTATTATCTACTCAATAAAATAAGGGTGCTTACACACTTGAGGTAATGTCGCGGTTGTGGAAAAACGTGAACGTTGATAGGTGGTTGACTCGCGGTTTCCTGTCAAACAAAAGAATTTTCCGAAAGCACAACGAATCTTTTTACGAAGGTCCTTTTGACACATTTCATGCACTTTTGTAATATCACAAGTCTTTTCCACATTTTTTTTGTCCGATAGTTCGTATGTCCAAAATGTCATCAAAAAAATTCTTCACTTCGAAAAAATACCGTTTTTGTAAAAGATTTATCATTTTCAAAGCACAATACTGTCACACTCGCAGTCAGAATGTTACACGACGATTTCTCATTCGCATACAACACGCTTACACTGCACGAGTTGTCCACGCAGTTACTTCTCTACCATGAGTCGCATATCAAACGAAAACTACAGTAGGAGACGTGAAATATCGGTATAGGTTACATACCTGTATTTTCCTCCAAAGGTACTGTAGTAACTCCAATACAATTTAACATGTCACGCATCCTTTACCTCGTTAACGAGGAAGTTATGAACCCGGAATAGTCTTCTGAATATCGGAAGTGGGTAATATCCGAACAGCAAATATTTCAGTGCAGCTCGCTCGCACTATTTGAAACTCGATGGTCAGGAATGAACAGGAGCATGAATTGGATGCTGACACACGATACATTCTCGTAACGTCATTTTAGTGCTGTCAGCCGTTCCGTTTATTTGATCTCATTGCCTATATCATAGGCTCGTTCCTCGTAGAGGTCTTTGGATTTTTATTTTTAACTCACTAAACACAGTGAGTGCAGCATGTAGGTATAAATGCCTAGCAGTGATTTAGTTTCACTGGTTTATCTTTTTTTTGTGGTTTACTACCTAAATTGATGCTAATACCTATAAATTAAATAAAAAATCGAAAACTACTCCGTGACAATTATCCAAAAACGTTGTTCAATATTATTTTCAATCATATAATACTGTACTCAATATTATAATTCATAAAAATGATTTGAACCAAATAAAATAATGAAACAGGAGCAAGAGGCACAAGTGATTGTTTCAAAGGGACAATACTCAGTACGTCCTCCATTGAAGTGCATGCAAATTGATGCCACTTCTGTGCCGCGACATTGTCGAGGGCCTCGCGGGGCAGCGGGGCGGGGGCAGGGGGAGGCATTCGAATTAAACCGATTACAATCTGTGGCTCCATGGTGGCTCTTTATTATTTGCACAATTGTTCTGCACTCCTGTTGCTACTAGCTGAGCTAAATAACATCTTTAATGGCCTGCCGCGGAGCTTTATTTCTTCGCCAACGTCTGCAGTTGGTGATTTGTTTGTCTTTTATATTCAACAGTTAAAGATAAGGTTAATATATTGTCGTGACTACTTTTCAGATCGGAATTGTTTATTGTTATTGCCTGAGGAATATGTTTAGCTTCATCTCTGTTTATGTTGTTACTTTAATATTTAGGTAATATAATTCTATTAAAGGTCTGAAATTCTACTTTTGACAATAAGCGGATCAGCCAGCACTGCTTAATAAGACATTCAATAATTTAAATTTTCAGGTTGTTTTCTGCTTTCCCAGCACTTTTTTTTTCAAAGATTCATGGAAAAAAGCCTGTAAACAAAAAAAAATAAAGTAAGGCAACATTTTCAAAGATCAATCTTTCTGACTCGTAATTTTGATTTGTTTATCTTATCTTGTTGCTTATTTTTAGACACATAAAGGAATATAAATAAAATATTCCATCATCCACTTACTGACACTATAAGCAGGCTGGGACGGGTTTCGCTAATAGCTAGTATTGTTGAAAGATAATGGACCTGCCAATCATAAAAACAAGGCCTAAGTATTTTCTGCAAAGCTGCTTCTGAAATATTAAAATGACGTATTTGTTTCATATCAATATAATAATACATGTAAAGATGCCTTATTTCGTTACACAATACTAAAACAATAGGGTCTTGGAAAGATAGTTAAGTTTTTTGCCTTCCCTACCTGCTGAGTAAAAAAGTTATCAAAATAGGTATCTAACCAGGCACCCTTAAGATTGCTACCACTTATCGTCATTGTTAAAAACTATCTGTAAGTATTAATCTTGGATACAGTTACTTGTACAACTTGAAATATGTTTTTCGTCTGAAATGTGACGTAAAACTCCAGTACGCGGGCAGGCAGTTTATGAATAAAAGCTATTTTAGAGGTGCGGCTCATTCTAAAAAACATCGATCTCCAAATCTGTTACCATATAATCTTCAGCGAGCAGAATAGAGCCGCACCTCCGCAATGCTTATCTCGTAAAACATGCTCATAGGTAGCGACATAACATGCCAAGAGAGGCTATTTTCGGCTCTAATGAATTACCGCTTCAGGCAATATAGCGAATTTAGCGCTAGCTTATTATAGCATAATGCTGATGGAATTTCGTTGTCACAAGCCTGACCGCTTGCCGAACTAACCACGTTCATGTGCGTGCCATAACTGTGTTAGCCGATTTTGCATACAAGGTACACTCGTCGGCTTTATCGCTCATACATGTAGCATGTAAATTTAATTACCGTCATAATTGCACTAGCTAACTACACAATAAATAAATTGCATAAAAAATCCACCTGAATCACATTAAAGTTTTTCTACAATCCATAAATAAACCTTTGTCGGATGCGAGTATCACAATACCACTATTATTATCATACTTTAAATTAAACAAGGCCTTTGTATAACGCAATTACCTGTTTTGAACAAAAAATAGATACAGGAGATGTTAGTACTTTAGTCAATAAGATACCTCCGTTTATTTTCATTAAGTAAATAAAGTACCTTCTCAAAATGTATCAAGCTCGCCAGATTTTCCTAAAACATTCATACAAATTAATGCGCAACATATTACGCGTACGCGGCTGATCTTAATTCTTATAACTTCTCTTCGTTTAGATACCTTTACGCGGTAAAACCGGAGGCATTTTCCTTGGATTTTCTTAATTAGGTAAACGCTAAGTTACCTCAGCGAAGACGAGACGTACTCCCGAAATTTAACTTCATTACCTAATTTCTAAGTAGGTAGGCGGAATATTGAAGATTATTCTAAGTATTTAGTAAGTAGGTATCTACCTGGTTTTATGATACGAAACTATATTTCAAGTTGTGATTAAAACTCGATTAGTTATTATCTTATTTTGCTAGTCTATTTGATGGAAAATAAATGTAATATCAAGGATAAAGCTCATTCGGGATATTTCTTTCTTTTCTTAGAAATGTGTTCCTTTGAAACTGTAAATGAAATCTCGAGAGAAGATTATGACGTAGGTTGGAACTTAGGATCACTCTGATTTATTTTATTTATACTAAAAAAGTCTTATCAGATAAATCATTGACAAGTATTAATTTTCCTTCACTATACTTATCTAGTTAGTTTTGCTTGTTTGAATATACAAACACATATTTTCAGTTAGTTGGTTACCATATCTTAGAAAAAAAACATCTGAAAAAAAGTCTATACAGACTAGTTATCTTTAATATTAATGTAATAATTTATTTATTTATTAATAAAACTACGCTAACTGTATTAGAATAAATAACAAAAAACATCTTTGCATTATAAGTAGGTGGTACCTATATTAATACCCAAACTTCTACAATTGATTTTAACTTTGATTAACTTCAGTACGCAAAAGTCACCGGAAACAATTCAAAAAGTAAAATCTCAATCCCAAATGAATGATGGCCACAGTAAAGTAGTTCAATGAGGTGTAAAAGATTTACTTGCCAACGTTAATAACTCCATCTTGTCTCTGGAGAACCGAAAGGGTCGTCGAAGTCAATTAAATTATCGTTTATAATCTTTTCTCCTTCTTTCCAAATTTTTAATGTTAATTTCGGATCGCATTAATTATGTAAAGATGAGTTCTTTAACAAAAGTTTTGACGTTGTTAGTCCAAGTTTAATGTCAAGATTAGTTAACCAAAATAATATTATGCTTAGATTTGTTAAAGTGTCAACGTACCTAAGATACAGATAGGTACTCGTAATTTGAATGTCAAAATAATATTGTAACTAATTCAAAATAGCTAGATTGGTGTTGTTTCCGGAACAAAATACTTTGACATTACGCTTAATTTCACATACTTAAATACTGCATATTTTACTACTTGCAACATAAACAGTGTTAAAACATTGTTAACTTTGCTTACCCTTATTTTCCTAATTAAGTGTTCAGTAAATTCTCGACGCTATGAATGAAAATTTCGCAAGACTTGTTAACAGAAAATGAGGTCAAACACGACGTCGTCGCCGTTCCATTTCCAGATTAAAACTCGAACTGCATTGTACAAGCTATAAAGTTATTAAGTCGGGCCGTGGTAGACAGAAAAAAGCGCTTTATAGCGTTGCACAGAAGTTTGTAAACGCTAGCCAAAAAACATTAGCGAAATATATCGTCGGTCCGGCAGCGTTGCTTTGTAAATATAGTTTCGTTGCAGAGAAGTTAAATTGTATCTCATTGTTGGTGGACGTTAACTACAGATTATAAATCTTACTCGCTATGTGCTCACCCAATTCGGCTAGCTCAGCTTGCGAAGTAAAGGTCGTAGCACACATATCAAATCGAATACGAGATATACCTCTAATTGTATCAACTTTATTTAACCTTACCTACACGCTAAATTAAATTGTAACGAAATGGGCTCTTAAGTAGATTTAAGGTACCGTGGTACGATAGCCCTTATTGGCAGGTACACTACACTCTCATCTACTGCCTAAAATTGTCATTAAGTGGCTCAAATTCGTCAGGTTCCCATATCCGAGTTACATACAAAACGACCCTGCTTAAACGCACTAATGTTTCAAAGAGGTCAAAGTGCATACCACGTGTGGAGTTACCCTTAGCTGTACCTACAAACTCAGGACATTGACCATTTTTATATGGGCGTTGGACCAAGTGCTGCCCAGAATAGGGACATAGTGCATTAGGTACCTAAGACTAATAGTAATCTGTAAACGAAAGCCCATTAAAATCTGTCCGAGGAGTTTTGAGAAAAAAATGTTTTTTGTTGAGATTTTTCATAGTAAAAAATGACAACGAATGATAAGTACATTGACATTATTACAATGGTTGTTGACATTTTAACCTATCTTAAACGCGTACTTACTCGTCATCATATGAATAATGACATTTTATTACAATCGTTGTTGACATCTTAACCTATCTTCAACTTGTACTTAATCGTCATCATATGAATAATGACATTTTATTACAATCGTTGTTGACATCTTAACCTATCTTCAACTTGTACTTACTTACTTAATCATCATCATCGTCATCAATAATAACTATCCAGTAAAAGAGCAGGTCGCCTAACAACATCTTGGTGCCTAGCCCACCCCAAAAACCAAACTAGGCACATAACATGGGCACAACTGCCTATCGTTCTCCGACCCGTAAAGCATGTACAGCAATAGTTCTTAATGCTGTCTATTCCACGACGCCCTTGATGAATTAATACGTAGCAGTGCGCAAGCAAGATAATGTTTTTCTCACTTTCTGCTTAATTCGTCGTCGTAATTAGCCCATATATGTCCTCATCGAGAGGTACGAGCCTACTCTCATACTGACAGTAATAAGGCCGTAATCCACCACGCTGGCCAAGTGCGGGATGGCAGATTTCACATACACCTTCGAATTTCTTCTCTGGTGTATGCGGGTTTCCTAACGGTGTTTTTCTTCACCGTTAGCAAGTGGTAATTAAGTAAATTGATCCGTAAAAGAGAAAAAAAAACTCAGGTAGGTGCCCGCGCCAGGATTCGAACCCGCGCCCTTGGAGTTCGAGGCAAGCGTTCTACCAACTGGGCTACCACGGCTTCATCGAGCTTAATTAAATAAATATAATAGTGTTTTTAAACCACTTAAAATGAAAACTTATTTAACGTATAACTTTTGAACCCAGGGACCGATTTTTAAATATATTTTTTTAACGTACTTAGAATAATGCAAGGAATCATTTCCAAGTACTCCCATGTCTGGGCAGCATTTGGTCCACTTTGGTCAATGTCCTTTTCAGTAAAAGACTAATGGCCGTTCGCGAGCGTGTTAGTCTAGATTTTCATTCAAGATTTAATAAATTATCACGTATTTACTGTAGTATATTGTAGTGCGACTGTACAATACACTTAAAATTGTTACTTTTAACAACAATTTGAGTCAGAGCTACAATAGGTATAAAATATTGTACGACCCTGCAAAATAAAATTACCTATCGGCAAAATGTTTTAGTAAAAACTTCAGTTCGCTTCTACGAGTATTATATTAATAGCGTATTGTACGACAACAATACACCTTTATTACGAAAAGACTCCAATAAACAAGTACTTAAATAAAATCATTCTTTAGAATCCTAACAATTGCTTAAGAAAAGCAGGAGACGAAAAGTTTTTGTGCCTACAAATCCAGCCTACAGCTAAGCGATACATAAAGAAGTTCATTAAAATCTTTGATAACACGCACCGTTGAATGAAACTTGATAAATTTTCCCTATAATGGAAAACGTAATAAGAAATCGTAATTTATTTCTTATTGAAATGAGGATAATAGACGCCCAGCCGCCCTAAGAGGTACCAAATTGTTCCCCGCAAAACGAGACAGCTCCGCGAAATCATGATATTAACATTATAATCCAATTTGTGGTTTGAACCGAGGTGAAACTCATTAAGAAAGTTCCTGCATTATTGCATCTCGCGTTAGACTGCACTCTATTTTGGACTAATTCTTTGACACGGGTTGCCAGTGCCATTCATCATAAAAATTTATGGAACAGGCACGAAATTAAAAACGCATACAAGACGCGTTTTCGTTTATCTTTTAATACACCATCAGATACTTCTATTCATAATGTGATACAAACTAAGTACCTAACTACGTTTTTATATTTTTGATGTACTTAATTAATATTTTGCATTATAAATACCAGTAAAATATTTCAAGCAAAAAATATTTAATAATTTTTACAGAAACAATCAATGGCCGATATATAAATCTTCACTTTTTATGCAATTTTCCACCCCTTGATAATTTAATTTCGCTTTGAAGAGCATTTCAATTAATTTGTAAAATAATAAAACGTCAGTTAGCAGATTTTATCCAGACTAGACGGGGAGTTTTGATAATAAGATTTAGTGTTGGCGTCACATTACCGTCACTTTCAATTGGATTATTTGTCTTTCCTTATTCATAATAAAAGCTGCAGTTGCTGTGCTACAGGCTTCTGTATGATCTTATTTGGATTGTGATTAATACCTCTACATACTTAAGTTTGATTGGATTTGCAACATTTACGAGAAAGATTAACCAGATCTAGTCTTGTATAGAAACCTTTTTTAAAGTAAATTGTAAACGTTGTCGGCTTAACAATAACTGGACGTCTACTTATCACTTTCTTTAAGAAACATGTCTAGAAATATTGAAACTTCACTTTTCATACCAAATTTTGGATCAGGTGGGATATTAAGGGGTAAGTTAGTTTCAAAGACAAGTTAGGTACTTATGTGTTGTGTTAACCTCTCATAACGAGCAAAATATCTTTACATCGATTCCATATTCTGCCGTTCTACCTATTACTAATATCCTAAAGCCATTCTTCCAAGAATTTCATCATTACTGCTTGCATCTCGAGAATACTGACCAAATTACTCATTTACTACACTAAAACACCTTTCCAGAGTAGCCACCTGGATTTGTGCTCCGTACATTAGTGTATTTTAATAGCTGCTAGCTTCCAGGTGTGCTGGTAATGTTATGTTAAATTAAAAGCGTTTGATTCAAACAGATTCCCTGCATATTACTTAAAGCTTGGCCAAATTGCTGGCCAGCAAAATTGAGGAATATTGTGGCTATTAAATTTTATGAAGTATTCGTAATTTTCGTAAGTGTTGTTGTTGGATGTAAATAAATCATTTTCTTTGCAGTTTAAGATTAAAATAAATTAATGTTACATATTTATCACCTTTTCACCCTACTTTCACCTTACATTTCGAGTATAAACAATTAGTAGTTACTTACAAATCGTAACGTAGATACATAAATAAAAATATGATTTCTCATTAGTGATTATAGCATTATTTTATTTTGAAAATGTTATCGTAATTCAATATACTTTTAGGTTTATAGGTTTAATTAAATTTGTTATTTAGTAGATATCTTCATCGCATAACGAAATTATAATTTATATAAAACCTGAAATTAATTAAGCACTATGCCATAATGATTACTTACTAAATAATTAATCACTCTTGCTTATTAAAATCATAATTAAATTTTAACTTTACTGTTAATTTAAAACTTTTAAGTAATAATATAAAATATTATATTTCACAAAACAACATGTAGAAAGACGCTCTAGTGATAAGACCGCCTTTTAGCACAATGTTACAGTTTTCAGTTTTGTCTGTATCTATTTGTATGCAATAAAGTATTTCTTTCTATCTATCCATCGCATAATACTCGTATTTAAATAATAGCAATTTCAGACTCTTATGGGATTGATATTCAGGAAGTGAGTTTCTCGTAAAATATTTAGATAACGTGTTTTTTACAGGAGCGGAAAACAAGCATAATCTCCTTGCATAAAGAAAACGCTACTAATCTAATTTAAATAACGATAATAAATTATTCCGCCCCGAAAATCTGTGAAAAATGAAATAGCTTTTTACTTGTAATTTTTTTGTAGCTATAAGTGGATTACAATGGTAATTTTATTGATGCAGAGGCCACCCTGGAGAATAGACGCCTGGGCTGAATCATTAGTATGCCGATGGCAGGGAAAGATAAACTTGTTGGTAGAGTATTTAATTTATGCGATTTTCGGGGAATAAAGGCGCCACTGAATTTTTATAGTTGCTTTTATAAAGACATAAATTTTCTTACGCTCTAAGTACTAATTGAATTTGTTTCACTGTGCTGACAGCTCAAATTTCATATTTTTTAGTTAGTTAGCTCTACTAGACTCCGAACCAAATTTTTATTTCAAGAGAAGCACTCAAAGCGCATAGAACAATCATTCTGAACTTTATCTATACTAGGTATATTCCATAATATAATAAAATATATAATATTCCGTACAATCTTCGTCGTCAGTTATGTTGTTTGTTCGTTTTATGCATTCAATATAAACGACGTGTACGCCTACACGTGTACTTTATCAACTAACATAACAAACAATGCTAACAAGTTATACTCATACAATATTATTGAGTCAAGAGAACATCATCCCATTCCATGTCTGCGAAAGTAATAAAACAAAGGAATTCCAATTGAAAACTTCGCTTTACAAAAATCCATAAACAAAAGCAGTGACGTCTGTTAACCTTCACATCTACAATTCCACCGTTGACGTTCAAACTACTCCATAACCATTAACCGTACCCAGGCTGCATGCAATATAGCCTCCCCTGCATAACGCCACATCATTAGGGGATTGCCACTCGTAAACCAACCTAATGGGTTTTATCTTCCACTATAAAATTTATTTACACTCCTTGTAGGTACATTATCGAGAACTTTGCGATATGGACAGCAAGTACTTAATAGTTGTTTTATGGAGAGCGTGCTCAAGATTACGCATCGTAAATATAAAGCCAATGCGTAACCTTCGAACAATATTATTCGCTCTATGTCAAAATGGGTCACACAAAAAGGTAGAAAATAGTAAAATGTTGGAAATACCTTGCTAAAAGATACAAGATACAAAGTGCCCATTGATAAACGTTATACCCGTCTGCAATAAAGATAAAGCCAATCACTTTCCTTGCACGAGTTACAAACACGAAACAGCTCTAATCAACGCTACCTATCTAGACAGTTTGATAAAAACCTTGTTTACAAGGTTTCAATCTATCTTATTTAGATTTCAAGCTATTAGTAATTGGATTAGTGCATTTAATTAACAATAACACCACAAATCATTCATTTCATTCCCCATACACTGGAACCCGGCTCTGATCCGCTGATCTGCGGTTATAAACACGGGAATGAGATAGTCCCCCCCTCCCCAAGCTGCATTCTGTCCCTCCAGCACCATAACGAGTAGGTATTGCCATGAAATAAATCTTGTCACCCCCCTTCAGGATAAAGGCTGCTTATTTTTTCTCACTGAAGCCCTTTCATGAAGCAATTTGATCGGATGGTTTTATTTCGTGATAACTATAAACTTATTAGTTTATTACGAGCAGGAGGCAATACAAATAAAACGTGTGTAGTTATTCCTATCGCCCTATTTCCTCATCTTGGAAACGTATGATTTCTTTTGAAATAAGTACCTGTGAGGAAACAAAATAACAAATTGTATTTTCATGCAGGAAAGTCGACGTACATTTAATACTCTCCCAAGCGTAAATCGAACCTTCGAATTGAACAACAGCATTTTGTATAAAAAGTAACTGGGATTCAATCAAACTGGTCATGTCACGTACGCTCATTCGGCACAGACAAATAAATTAAAAGCCAATAGACAACGCGTCGGACAGAAAGCGTATTTCGAAAAATTGGAATGGCTACGCAAAAGGTTCCCAAAATTTATGCTACAGTTTCACTCCCTTACAGAGCCCATTAAAACTGTCCGTCCATCCGTTTGCAGATTTAAACCAAACGGTCGGTCGTCACGAATCTAAAAAACATTTATCACTCTCGATTTTCCACCCACGCGCACCGTTGTGGCAAGAAGCGTGTTACCGGTATATTTTTCACGGATCCCTGTTAAGTAAACCTAGGATGGGGACTTTATGGCCTTTGTGGTGATTGCAGTCACGTAAATAGAAATTATGAGCAGTAGGTACGCTGTCGAAAAGTCGTTCGATTTATTGAAGCAGGTATGAGTATTTTTATGGGATTGTCTACTTGTTAAGGTATTTTGTTATCTCTTAAAGTTTGTTTACGATATAATATATTTGGGATAAGATTATTACTTGTTAGAAACAAAATTACTTATCTTATTTTATTACGTACCATCTATGTGAGATGCCCATCGTTTTCTGATTGATTAATTTATTAACGTCTAGACATTTTATTAGGTAGATCAAATTAATCTAAATTCCGAGCAGTTGTTTCTTAATAACATTAGCTTATTAATTCTTTTATCTTTAGAAATTAATCGTCGTATGAAGCATCGGATTATTCATATATTAAAATAAAGGGATTAAATATAGCATCTACAATTAACCAGTCTGGGTATAATTACGCATTAAACGTACATGAACATTAAATTATTCGTCCCTCTTTTCGGTCGGTCCGGGTTTAATATAAACATTTATTTGAGGCCTAATTGTAAAATAAATGTCCTACACGTTTACTCCATTATAGGGGATGTAACCCGTGCAATTTTACTCCAACTCAAAAAGTC
Organism: Anarsia innoxiella; assembly: GCA_947563765.1. Taxonomy (NCBI): domain Eukaryota; kingdom Metazoa; phylum Arthropoda; class Insecta; order Lepidoptera; family Gelechiidae; genus Anarsia; species Anarsia innoxiella. The sequence continues at coordinate 7,969,141 of OX387393.1, forward strand.
AGCCGTAGCAGTTTGAGTGCTTTGACATTCATTTATCTCCATTATAGATCTTGTGGGTGTCCCGGGATGGTTCCCCCGTGGATAAATGTAATGAGAGAGTGTTGCGAAATTACCATATGTACCTATTTACTTACCTATACGTACCTACCTTCCTGTTTATTTGAGTGGCTGTGGTAACTAAGGAAGCTGGTTTGAATAGAATTTGACGTGGAAACGGAACAATCGTTCTGTATGTTGGTGTTTCCGTAATTTTATAATTATTTAAAACCAAACTCATTGCTTTGTCTTTGGTTTTGATCGTTATACAATGAAAATTGACACTCGAAATCGACTACATAACATCAATTATACAATACTTACATTTTAACAACTTTTTTTCTTATTGATCGAGAAAAATCTGAATAGAATGGATAGGCAAGTGAATTTAGTAGGTAAGTAAGTATCATATAGGTCCCATGTATTTGTAATTTCATACGTTGGTATCCGGTCGCAGCCACATCCCACATCGTCATCAATCATGACGAATCCAATTCATCACAGGCCAATTGAACATTAAAGTACAAATTCACAAATGAAACGAAATTATTTAGCAATGACATTCATTGAGCGGCCGATCCCGTATTGAAACTTTATTATAATCAACTTGTTGCCCCAAACTGAAATTCATTTCAACGAATTTCGTTTTGCACCCATAATTTTAACTGAATACCAATAATTATTGGATTCATTATTATTATGTACTTTTATCTGTTCTAAATTCACTATGCAATCATTTACCAATCAACTAGGTCCCTTCTGTGATGACGGAGGTAACTAAATGTAAACAGTAAAATGAAAGACTATACTTTAAACTTTTAATTGTTTATTTGTCGTTTGTTTTAATGCATTATATATTTAAATAAGTTCCATAACAAAAGTTTTAAAGTAGTAAGATGTATAAATAGCCTTATTCTATCATTATGACTGTATGTATCGACTGAATTGGTTATGTAGCTTGGTTATGAAATTCGTACATTAAATTGTATCTTTATAAAAATTATTACGTTACTGTAAGTAGGTACATTCCAGCTAGATAAATTTAAAATGAGATGAACAAACTTTTTTAGCTTAATTAAAAAAGAGTTGAGCGATCTTTAAACACAATACGGCAAAACAATATCCGAAAGGAAATTATATTCTTTCTTCGGAACAATCGCAAAATCACTGGAAATAATTATGTTTGGGGATTATCTTTTATACTTTTCTTAAGCTCAAAAAGTTTCTTCATCTCTCTCGTAATATTTACTAAGTATAAAAATATTAATTTCAGAATATCTATTTGAAACAATACACCTTAAAATAAGTCTTGTGAAAGCCAATAAAATGTATTTGATTTGTACCCCTTCCCATCAGAGCAGCTGGTCTAGATACTTCGTGAATCTGTAGCATTGTAGTTAAGTATGTATCAAATAATTAATTTATCTTTGACACTGTACGTATGACAAATTAGCGTTTTCTAAATACAATTAATATGCTATAACAATGTCTTGAATAAAATTAACGACATATAATATTTGAAATTAGATCTATATTGCTCATTTTTGTACAAAGTTTTCAAGTATTGGTGTTCTAATTCAGAAAATATAATTGTATATTATACAATTACAATATAATGACATTATTCGATAATATAATTAATTTTACAAAGCACTTTACATTAATCGGTACCCATATTATTTGAGGAACTAGTCAGTAAAAAAACAATCCTAATGAGTATCGCTATCGACTTTAAAACAAACCAAGAAATAATTAATTAAGTAGATGAAAAGCTTGATAACATGACTAACGAAGTTAAGTACAAAATCAGTATGTCTTATAATGTCTTCATCTGCATCGTTTAATATTAATATTTACAAGTCTATTTACAAAGCTATCACATTACAACTTTATTCGTATCGTATCACTATGTACATTATTGCAATGTTCTTCGTCATTTTGACGACAATATTCAAACGCACTCTCGGTTTCTTTCACACAACAAAGGTATTTCTTCTGCGACGTAGTCCTTTGCGCAAAACTTATGTTAGACATACACTATGTGTGGCTTCTCTGGAGTCCGGTGATGGGGGATAGTTTCGTAAGCAAATTGTTGGTAAATATGCTCCTCACTGTCCTCCTGATAGTAAGGGTTCTTATCCATACTTTGCCATGGGGGATTTAATGAATGGAAGTTATTAGTTACGGACGATCCGATCATCAGGTATCGGTCCACGTCCCTCTTATTCTCCTGCTCCCTACTCCGGGTAGAATAACCTAACCCGTTCCCTAACTTGGACACGTCACCGTTCAGCATGACACTTGTCATCACCTGTTTAGATTTATCTCCTTTACACTTCTTCAAAGGTCCCATGAAATATAAAACTCCACCAACGCCGCTTATAACAATACTCACAGTCAGCACCACAACCGCAACTATCACCCATCCACTCGAACACCCGAACTCAGATTCGGGTATTTGCACGAACAATACACCCTTCAAATGTTCAGGCGCCGCACATTTCACCAATTCATAGTCTATCTTCAGTATGGCACTTGCATTCCCAGTCTTCCTGGTGCTTACTTCACAATCCATCCCGAGTTTCCACAGCCACAGTAACGAACAGTTACACACAAATGGATTGCCGGATATTTCTAGCTCTTGCAGTCTATCGATGGGAAAATGAGATGCTTCGAGCGTTTCCAACGCATTGTTTCGCATGTAAATGTGTGTGAGTTTAGGATTCCCATGGAATAATCTCGGCGGAACTTCACGCACTTTAACATTTTCATTCATCCATATTTTTTGTAAGTTGATGTTGTCAATAAAAGCTCTAGAATCGATCTTTTCAAGATCATAAAGCCTGCTTAGATGCAAGTGTCTCAAATGAAACAGACTTTGGAATGAAAGAGAGGTAACGTTTTGGAAGAAATTACCGCTCATGTACAGGTGAGTAAGGTTCAACAATTTTGAGAGCGCTGACGTTGGTATCATAGTCATATTGTTATCACTAAGGTCTAAATGTCGCAGCGAGGGCAGATTATGGAAGCCCAGCGGGTCAATACTTCCAATGATATTACTATTCATATCTAAATGCTTCAATTCCTTCAAATAAGGAATACCATGTTTTGGTACTTGTTGAATCAGGTTTTCAGACAAATCCAAAAATTCAAGACGTAAAACGAAAAAGATATTGTTAGACGGTATATCCAATATGGAGTTGTTCTTGAGCGAAAGGATCCTCAACGATGACAAGGGCTCAAAACTATTCGGTTCGAAGCTCACTAGCTTATTGTTTGACAAATCGAGGCGCTCCAAAACCGATAAATCTCTGAAAGTTTGTGCGTGCATAGTCGATATTTCATTGTCGGACAGGTCTAAATCAAGAAGGGTCTTCAAGCCAATGAAAGTATCCTTGTCTAGTCGTTTCAGATGATTGTGGCTCACGTTGAGATGGGTCATTTCCATGTTGTTTTCAAAGTTTTTACTACCTAAATCTTGTATCCTGTTGTAGGATATATCGAGTATTGTCAATTGCGTGTAAAAATTGAAGGTGTAGAGTAGATTGTCGATGGAATTGTGCGTGAGGTTGATGTGAGTGGCTTCTGGGTTGAGCTGAATGGGCACGATCTCGAGACCCGCATTGGGGCAGGAAGCGGCGCGCAGAGCATCGTCGCAGGCGCAGCGCGCGGGGCAGAGAGTGCGCGCAGCCGCGCCCCACGCCCACGCCACCACCACCACCCACCAGCGCCACTTCGCTACGCCGCGTGAGCCCATAACATCTCATGTATATGACACCGAGACCTGAAAAGAACAAAAACATATTGTTAATTAAGTACTTAATAGGTACATAAGTAAGTACCCTTTTGCGTGACAATCTGGCATAGATAAGTACTTTACAAAATTTCTCAAACGTAAATAGGCTATAATTTAAAGTAAAATGTTAAATCACGCCCTACCGCAAATGCACCCCACAAAGACAAAGGCTTTCATTTCAAAGAAAATCTCATCCCCATAGATGAGATCTACTTTATATTTTTTGTGTAATTTATTGTTATAATAAAATCCGGACGCTCCCTGTGGGTTCGTCGTCCTATTTGCTACGAAAGGGAAAGTAAAAATATACAAGATTATCGCACGACAAGATCTTAATATAATTTCTAGCGAAAACTGCAGATAACAAATGTGCCTCTCCGCAATTTGCTATGGGGGAATGGAATTGTTTGATCCAAATTAGTCCGATAAGAGACGTGCCGCGCTCCGTCGAAATGGTAACTTCGCCACAAAAACTTTTTTATTATCTTTTGTTGCCTTCGCATAGGCAGAACGACTTAAGTTTCTGAAGCATATTGCGCGGCTCGGAGATGGATACTCATTTTCCTTGATTTATTATTCAAAATATCATTATTGTGGAATCGCTAGTCATTTTTGTGCGGGAAGTCGCCGGCCGGCTGCATGGGGACACGTGGCGGGAGGGTTAATGCTCTGACAGTGCGAGGCTGACACCACTCGGGGTCTCCCACGCCGCCGCCGGCCTATTCCTCTCGTGAAAGGATATTGCGTACCTTTATTTATTGTCTCGCGTTGCTCTACAAGACAAATGTTCTCTGTAAACGGGAAACTAGCGGCCGGCGCCCGCACTCCGCTAATTCTCCGCCGCTCGAGCGGTTCCTTTACAATACCTTCCGAAATGCTCACCGATTAACAAAGGAGCCTTGGTACTTTAAATTAAATGTTCGGCTTTACAATTCGACGGAATGTATAATGAATAGCACCGTAACATCTGTTAACGAAGGCGAACGATCTCGAAAGTTTTCACGCGCGGGAATAACTAATTGCGAAGGTTGGAATTCAATTTATGGCTTCTAGTGTGCCTCCCGGGAGATGATGCCACGCTAAAGTATTAATAATGCAAAACAGTGTCACAGAAAGTTTTTGATTTCGAATGCAAATTAAATTAGAAAACAAAGTTGTGCTGAGCCTGTTTTGCCGCTTTGTCGGTTATTGTTGACTGTATTATGCTAAATGTTGAACATCCTGAGCTTTAACTCCGTAACCGACCTTTTAATATGTATAACCGAGTCCATCGTTTGTCATATAAATACTTAAATGAGGATGATTTTTTATTCAAAATAGTATTATATCAGTAATTTGAGTATTACCGCAATGTCACCACATGGTGATAGATCGAGAGACGTGAGAAGACGACCTCTAGCCACCCCTGGAAACCTGATATCACCCGCTACGAATGGATTACGCCAGCCCGCCTGAATTACAGAAACCATACGTAAACGCTCATTCGATACACATCCAAGATCCCCATATTAGAAAGGATTAATTCTAATACATTTCAAATGTATTCAAGATTGTAGGCATGTACCTTCTTATTTGGAAATAGAATTTTCTTATTTTAGTCACCTTGATTTATCACGTTTTACATTAGGTACATAACGGCACCAAAGGCGTTCTTCTTTATTGATGTTAGCTATGAGATATTGTTATGATAGGTCTATCCCGGTCATTAAGCATTCGCACAAAGGTGGCGCGGCACGATGAAAGAAGCATCGAGGTAGGGCGCGCCCTCCATTTCCGAATCTAAACTGCTCTGGCCGGCACTCTTTTGTCTTTTAATTTCCTGTCCGCCAGAGTGCGCTCCCATCGTGAATTTTGCTTTCGTGAGCTTCGTTAACTTGTTTCGCCCTTTGTTGTTGCATATTGAACTTTTCCATTACCCGGTGGTATGACGGTTCATCAATTGAAATCGCTAAATTTGATGGAAAATTTGTATATCTGGAAATGAACGTTGTACTGTCTCTATGAAATGAAAAGCAGATCATTTTCCTCGAATAAAACGAGTAGATAAGTATGCATAAGTTTTTTTTTGGTTACGTTGTTTGTATTTGAATGAATAAAAGATTAATTTATTTATTATTGACACCAGAACTTTAATATACAAGGCTATTGTTTGCTACAATTGATCAAGTGCAGTTATAAACTTCTCCCAATTTCTTGAAATCACGGGTGCCTGTCGGTCTTTGGAATTATTCGCCCCAACTTGCTTCTGTAGTTGGTGTAGTTAATAGGAAACCACCCAGCAGCATTGGCGACCTTCCTAATTATACTATAACATCGGAATAGCTTTAGCCACCGAAGGGCTGCGCGTAATTTACTATTGAAGTACCTTCCTCTAGTTTCCGCTTTTAGCGAATTCAATATCAAAGGGTGTCCCTAAATCCTTATGCATTAATAACAGTTACGTCACCGGGGCCATTTAAATTATTATCAAAACTATCCGCTTAGTTCGCCCTAATTGTGGGCGAGGCAATCGCCCCACTAGAAACGAACGGTTTCTAGTAAAGTTATCACGGTGTTAATACAACTTGAGACGTTACAGCACAAAGAAAGGTTTACGAGGGGCGTCGAGACAATAAAACCAGTGTAAAAGTCGGCTAACCGCTCCTCTCCCCGGCAAAGTATCTAGTCCTCCCCGCTTTTATGAGTTGCTTAAGTCGTGCGCTGCCGTTTTTAAAATAGTCTCCAGGCTTAAGCCGAAAACTTTTATACACAACGTATTGAAATAGAATACTTTGTTCGGTATTGCCGAGCTGCTCACGTTCGTTCGTCTTTCATTTGAGATCTGGGAAGACTGCAGCGCTCGTGGGAGTGCGTACGTGCTTCGGTTTGATGGTCGTAAGTAATAGTCTGAGTGGCGGCGAGCACTAACGGGCATAATGAGAAAACTTGGCCGGCCGCGTCGTTCGGCAGGCGCAAGACGGGCGGGCGGGCGATCGCAAAAACCGAGCGGAGCGACCAGCGGCATTCTCTCCTCACACAACTTCTCGCCAATGAAAATACGATAACAACTTTTTTCAGTGGAAGCGAAAGATAAATTGTATGTAAATATTTATTGGAACTCACTTCAAATTGCTTTGTAAACGGTTTCTCGAATTGCTGAAGTTTGTATTTAGTTGAAATGTGCAGATGTATTCTCGTTAGATGTACAGGTGTTAAGCTACCACATCTGATGCTCATTTTAATTGAGTGGGCATCAAAATAATTGCAAATAAGCGTTGATCAAGTTGTCGCACCCTAACTGCGGGTAACAAATTTTAATATCACCCGGGTAGCACACCTGCCAATAGTTGCGCGCCGTCTATTGATTTTGCAATCAAACCCGGATTAGAGAGCTCGCTCGTTGCCGCTATTAATGAAAACAGATTTAATAATTTCTGAATAGTTAAACGAACGGTTATTGAGTTTGGTTTCTGAATACATTGTCATAAAGTGTTTGTCTTAGACAGAATGTTTGAACATAAAAATATCAGTATACAAAGAAAGTAACACTTTTTAAAAGAAATATTAACGTACATAACTATAGATTTTGTGTTATTGGATTCCTTCCGCTTCATAAAATAGTCACACTTAAGCATCTGCATAAAATATATACCTAATTAAATTGTAATATATTAAACAGTCAGCAGTAATATAAAATAGTAAAAACTTTATTAGAAAGTATATAAATGTCAGCACAGCGTAGTTTATGACTTCCCATAACACGCTATAACGCTAATACAACAAGCTGAATGTAAAAGAACGCGAGAATACCCAACACGAGTGCTGCCACAAAATATCTTCTTTCAGACATGCCCAACTTATAGCGGAAGGAATAAAAAGGGAACTTTAGCGAACAAAACGTCTACACAATTCCATTTTCTCTTTCACGGTAACGGAGCGCGTCTTAGTGAATCGACGGTTTGTATGGGGCTTTTATAAACGCAATAATGAGGAGTGGCGAGGCGGTATTGAAGCGCGAGCCCTAACGAGAGGCGCCGATGAATCGTCCATGAGCCGAGCACAAAACTTGCCACTCGCGGCGTAATGGCGAGCTTGTGCGGCACGCGCCACTATCCGCCTGCCAGGCCCCTACATAGACGCTCTATCTTTACATACTTACTACCTCTATTAGAATTTGGATTATGCATGTTTTATTGTCAACCTTTGGTGAATATATCACATCTTATTCTTTATATTGTAAAACTTAAAATAACTTAAAATCGGTTCATCTTAATCTTGAATGTCGAGAGCAAGTGAATTTTACGAGAATCTAAAAATATCCAGCCTTCTTCAGTGATATCGGCAAGTTGTTTTGACAACGCGTTTCATTTCCGAAGTAATACAATTTGGCGTCACATGCCGTGGCCAATATTGAGAGGAAGGAAATCCCTGGCTACGTGCCTGCAGCGTGCTTGCCGACAGCGCTTCGACGTTTCACCAAGGAGGTTTTAGAATACTACTCGTACTCCGTCTGATTTTCTTTAGCAAGTAAACGAAAATTAAACAAAAGAACATCTGTCAATTAATTCAATTTAAACACTCAGTTTATTTTGCTCTCAGAAAAGTTTATTGTACCCACCCATCACTGATTAAATTTAGACCTTCATCAAACAGTACTTATATTATGTATTAAGAAAATTTCACTCATCCGAAAAACACCTAAGACAAAGTTTCCTGCCTACCCACGATTTCTGTGTGGCAATAACCTTTGTTTCCCAAAGTACTGCTTTATTAAATTCCAAGATATTTCAGGAATAGTATTTCGAACTGTAACTATTTTCCGCAACGTATGAACCTATACCATGTCTACGGTTTGCGGTAGACGTTTCAATCTCATAACTCCGACTGCTACCGAGCGAAAGAAAAATCTCGACAACTTCCCATGAATTGTTTGCTTGTTATTAAAACTTTTTCCTTTGGAAGTGGAGTCTTAAGAATTAAAAAGTTACCTTTTCCATTATGATAAGTGGAATGAGGTACACAAGTAAGAGTCCTATTTCGTGAAAGCGCCGGCGTGAGCTGCAAATGACGTGCTTACGGTGGCGATATCGGGCGGATCGCGCACTAAGCCCGCAAAATGGTCTCGGCCCAAATGAAGACGAGTGCCGCTCGTCTTAAGAAATACCGACTACGAAATTAGTCAATCCTATCTCAGCCATCTCCACGGAGTCGGTGAGTCTGAATAATGAAATAGCTCGTTGAGGCGGTGGATAGGCGCTATCGGCACTAGGCGGCCAATGGAACGCGACCGTGCTCGCGCCGAGCCGTCGAAAATCCCGCGGATTCCGTGTGAGATATCTAGCGGCTCTTTAGGGTTATTAAACGGAGTGGGTTTTAGGGAAATGAGTTGAGGAAATAAATCGGTTTCCCGGCTCGCCCCTGCGGAAAAATCCCCGTTGAGTAAATAAAATATGTCTATGAGATAAATTAGCTGGTCATATATCGTCTTCATTGTGTTTGTAGAGCCGCACGTAGTAGCTAAAAATCCACACGTTCGTATTATGGCGTTGTGCCAATAAGGAGAATGGAACTGGAACAGTTATCGCTGGTGGAACCGTTGTTCTTGTTTATACAACTGGAAATGAATCGATGATAGTAGACTGTAATTGAATTCAGAGGAAAGAGAACAAAGTCGCAGCATAATAATGATTGGTGGAAGAGCCGTTGGAATCCTACATTTGCATAATGTACTTAGAGTGCTCTATATTTTTATAGAACACTTTGAAATATATTTTTTTTGCCTTTTTTAGTTTAAATAAGTTTCACAGCAAAATATAATTCTTGTAAACAAAGGTTCTTGCAATTTTTCTCCAAGAGGAAAATGTTCGCGTAAACACTTGAAAGGATGTTTCTATAAAGATATTCAGAGTTCAGAAAGCAGAAAATATCGGGAGTTGCAATCTTTGCAGGGCAACTGACGTATTCATTTTTCCGTTGGTTTTATTAGAGGCGAATACAAAACGTTGGCTGATACCCGCACAAAGCCGCGCCGGCTGCGGCTGTAGCTGCAACCAATTCGTAAGGGTGTCGATACAGTAATCCTGTATCGATAACAAAAATACTTTTTGTTTTAAAAGTTGATTTTTTATATAAACTAAGTAATATTCCATGACCAACAAAAACTTCAAAATATAATAAAAACCTTTAATTTTTCTTTTCGTACGAATAACTAAAAGAATATTCATTCGTACTATGTATTTACATTCGGAGGTGTACGTAGTAATTTTAAATCCCACCAAAAACATAAATGTGAAAAAGGGTGGCCAATTCAATATAAAAATTATGTTGAGAGCTTTGCCGTAAAAAGTATGGAGATCTAAATGTGTGCCAATTCATAGGTATGCAAAATCGAAATATGTATTTTTATAGAAAAAAAATATGCCAATTATGCACAAGTATTAATAAACTCTATTTCTTTACTTTGTTGGATAACTTAAAACAATTGCTGTTATTAAAAATATATAAGATCTTATAGGAGGTTAGTTTATATTTGGCTAGTTTTCATTAAATCAGTCATTTTATTTATTATTCACAACTTTAATTCTGATGAAAACTGGCCAAATATAAACTAACCTCCTATAAGATCTTATATATTTTTAATAACAGCAATTGTTTTAAGTTATCCAACAAAGCAAAGAAATAGAGTTTATTAATACTTGTGCATAATTGGCATATTTTTTTTCTATAAAAATACATATTTCGATTTTGCATACCTATGAATTGGCACACATTTAGATCTCCATACTTTTTACGGCAAAGCTCTCAACATAATTTTTATATTGAATTGGCCACCCTTTTTCACATTTATGTTTTTGGTGGGATATCATTACTTTTTGTACAGAGAACTAGGCAAGTAGTAAGATTTAGTTCTGTTTTTTGCGTTTCCGCTGCGTCGTAGAGTGCGTGCGTTTCATAGATATTCTTAAAAACGCACTATACAAGTACAACGTAAGTTTGCTGCTAATGACGTCAGTGTAGCGTTTTCTCACTGGAACTAGGACTGAGTGAGTGAGACAACAGCGGCAAACTTATAGTGAACGGGTTGTATAAATACCTAAAGTAAGCAAATGTATTTTTCCTTTGCTTACTCGTAATTACCGAGCTGGATTCCAAAGGGGTTTGAATATAATGTCCTACCTAAACATGTGTATGGTACCTTTTTCCACAAAAATGGCGGCAGTCTAAGAAACACCTGCATTAATTAATCGATAATTCAAGTCAATACAAATCGAAAATATAAGTAGATGAAAAATAATCGATAAAGCGTGACGTTTCCGAGTTATAGTGTGCTTTTCCACCAGAGATGTGCTATGCTACGTTGCTACGGATGGTTTGAAATCCACCAATCATATTCATTATATTGTGGAAATGGATTCAGCTAAGCTATGTTTTTCACATAAAAGGATGCGTGCTATGGATGTGTGCTATAGATGCGGGATATGGATGCGTGCTATCGAGCAAAGCTATGTTTTTTATATTATCGAGATACGTAGCATAGCTCGAGATGCGCATCTTCGAAGCGCATCTTTCTCGCACAGCCACATCCCGCCCTCCAGTACCCCATTTAGCACGTATGCAGAGCAGCGCAGTAACAAAATAAACGGTAGGGAGTACTTTGGGGCCATGCTTTTGGGAGTTGGTTGACATAGGTTGTTTCAAAAACTCTTATTTTTCAACAACTATAAATTCCCACCATATTTATACCTAAAATAATAAAAATTATAATCTGAGCATCTTGGGGGAGGGAGGGGCGTTGCTAAAATAAGCCAGGATACTTTATTTAACTTCTAGTATCAATTTCAAATACAATATGTGCCATTTAATAACACCAAAACACAGTTTTTCATGTTCCAATAGTAGTGGCGCCAGTATTTTTGACAGCCTATATCTCGGAAACGTGACGATTTATCATTTTTTTTGTCCTCTATTTTTTCTATTTGTTTTGACCTGAACTATAGATTAGTGAAGGTTTCATTAACTGCCGCCACTTTCGGAAAATTTTAAAAAAAAGTTGTAGAGCACTCTCCACACTAAAATCTTCAAACCCCTTTCATCCTTCTAGGTCATTTTGAAGTAGGTTAAGATTTGCTACTTTAAATAGTCAGTCAATCAATACTAACTAGTTCTCAACTTCATGGGCATGGTATTAGCTGGCCTAATGGTAAGCGTCATGGTAAAATGTTTCGTTCGATATTTTTAGGTCGGTGGTTCGACCCCATTTGAACGAATTAAATTTTTCAACTTTTTTCTTCTTTGTTAAATATAAATTGTGTCTCGATACTGTTAATTTAATAAGTTTTAATTTTTTATTACTTTTCTGATACATTTACCACTATAAATAACTACCACGTAACGCCATCTATAAAATTTAAATCCGTACCAGTCTACGTTTCTGCGATAAATATGTGGCGATATGTTACATTACATACATACAATGAATATACAATACACTTAACGTTTATAATTTAGATCAGAGTATCAAATAAGCAGATCTAAATTTCGTAATACTATCAACAATTATGGTTGGCGTTATAGTTAAGCGCCAAGTAAGAAGATACCTGAGGTCTTCGGGTCGGTGGTTCGATCCTACGTGGATCCATTTTATTTCTTTTTTTACCCACGACGGAACGGAGCAGGTATATGCATTTAGGGTGAGAGATGTTTGTTTGTTTGTTTGTGTGTGCGTTTGTGCAAAGTTAATGTTCCCTCCTATCTTCTAAACTAATGATCCGATTTTGATGCGGTTTTCAATAACGAGTTTGTGTTTGATAGGTGCATGTTCTTAGACAGGTGTCATTGCTGTAACTCACTAGGGGGCGCCACAATATTAGTGCAAAGCAAAGTTAATGTTCCCTCTTATCTTCTAAACTAATGGTCTGATTTTGATGTGGTTTTCAATAACGAGTTTGTATTTGATAGGTGCATGTTCTTAGACAGGTGTCATTGCTGTAACTCACTAGGGGGCGCCACAATATTAGTGCAAAATAATGTTACAATATAATCAAAACGAAATATCGGATTACAATTCTGTTTTCAGAAATGTGTTCATAGTAGCTTAATGTATTCAATTATAAGCCGTATATGCTCTCTTAAAAGTCTAAAATAAATAAACAAAATTAAAAATTTTGAAATATACCCACGACGGTAATTTAATCGAAAAATAATAAAATCACTCAAAAAACCCTCGACCGAGGAATATCCGTCGGGGGCTGCCCTTTCTACAAGAAATTTCAACATTTAATAATACTCATAAATGTATTTTATGTAATCGTTAAACATCAATTGGTACTTAATTGTATTCGCTATGAGATTGATTCACTACGAGTAGAAAAACTTTAGCTGGTTTAAAGGCAGCCCCCGACGGATATTCCTCGGTCGAGGGTTTTTTGAGTGATTTTATTATTTTTCGATTAAATTACCGTCGTGGGTATATTTCAAAATTTTTAATTTTGTTTATTTATTGTTCATTATAATCTATCTTCAAATAAATCTAATGAAATATCGTATATTGCTTGTTTTTTGTTTGATTAGCTGGAGTGACAGATTAGCTACTTTGAATAAGCAGATCTAAATTTCGAAGTACTATCAACAGTTATGGTTGGCGCAATAGTTATGCGGTAAGTAAGAGGTCTTCGGGTCGGAGGTTCGATCCTACGTGGATACATTTTATTTCTTATTTTTATTATTTTTTTATTTTTTTTTGTTAATTATAACCTATCTTTATGTATCAAGTCATGCCCTTGTTATTAAATTAAATCTAAAAGAATTGTATAATTTTTTATACCACTTTTAGTGTGTATTGCAAGTTTTTTGTATGGGGATAACAAAAAAAAAATGACTTTTTTAAATTTTTGGATTTTTTCCTACGGTCAAATATAATTATAGAGCTGAATTCCAAATCTCAACCTTCTAGGTCATCTGGAAGTAGGTTAGGTTTTGCTACTTTAATCAGTCAGTCAATAACATATTTTGCGATTTTTGGAACTCCATATCTTCATAACCGTTTGAGCTAGCTTCATGAAATTTGGGCTTCTTCGTGACGTTATGGATATGATTAAACATGTGTAGTTTTATGTCTTTACGTTAAAGGACTTTTGAGTTATGGAGGGGTGAAAAGTCGTACGAAGTGGTTCGTGTAAAGATACACTGTGGCGCTTTGTCTTTGAATTGGCCTGACACGCTGCCGGCGTGTCTCGATGAAACAGAGTGCCAGCAAAGCAATTACTAAAGCTTGCTCTTACAATCTTGTCTCCAGAGTGCGCAGCGCTCACACATCAGTATTCAACGTTTCGTTTGAATGTACCCTAACTTGCAACAAAATCCCGCGTTTCCGTTCTCATTCCATATTGCAGTGTGCGGGGATTCACGGCAACGGTACGTATTCGAGTTTGCAGCCGAGACGTCGGGTTAGGGTGCAACGGTAATGCGTTTTATGAATGAATGAACGAATGAATGGGAGGATTTCACTTCCAACTAACCATTGGGCCGAGTAAAAGCCCAGCCGCCTGCCACTCTTTTTCGTTTTCTTGCGCAAGCTTTGAATTTCGAATTTTCTCTACGAATTGAAATGTATTTTTATTTGATTAAAATCGAAATTGACCTACACCTAAAATGTAGGTTTATCGACACGTAACGTATGTTTATATGAAATTGGGGTCCGTTTACTGTAATAAAGATATTGACTCAATTTCGTGCAGCGTATTGCTGGAGTCGACTGCAGTTTTACGATACATAAAGTTTAGAGCTGAACCGAATAAATTTACGAGTTTTACGACACTTGACAACAGACTGTAAAAAGGTAATACACATATTTATGCCAAATGATTTACAGAACGATCGTGAAGTTGCTCTCGAGTATTTAAAGGCGTATTAACATGAGTTTAAAAACTTTAAAAACTCTAAATTTAGAAAATAACCGCCATTGCTTTTACATTAATTCGTTTGAGTATCACCGTGTATACTTTGAGAGCAGGTATTAAAACTTTAAGTGCAAGTTAGAATAACATTTTCGTTTTAATTTTACATAATCCGTACTTCACGCTGGATATAACTGTATAGTTAATAAGATTTTTATTACTTTTTACAACACATGTGACTTTTATAGAGCTAATGCTTTTGATAAAGCAATCACAACATGGCTGTTTTATTAATTTAGTTCACTGCGGGAGATTTGTAATCGAAATAACAATACGGAGTGAATGAGAAATGAATGCAGCTTTAGTACTGTGCTAGAGAATGTAAAATACTTACTGGCGGAGTAATAGTGAATTAAGTTTTATTAGATGATGTGCCGTTGTAATAGTTATCGTTATAAGTCAAGTAAGAAGAGTTTACGCAGATGTTGTTAAACGTCTAAATAACGACTTCATAAGTACCCTGTTTTATAGACTATTAACGCCTTAAAAATACTTTGAATATAGCTCTAGTAGCAATATGAAATAGTAAGGTTCATTCTACTTCAACAGTATGCTAAATATAACTGTAGGTATCAGTTAAATGTTTGACTGTGTTGAAAGACGAGTAATTTATTGAGCAAGTAAAAACAAATTACGAAAATCTTTTCTTCGGTTTCCACATTGGCTCGCAAACTGGCCTTTCCTTAGTATCCTTTAGAAGTCGTACATTTCTCATCTGGGTGAGGTATTTATTAATCAATGCGCCTGCAAACGGTTGGCAGCGCTCAAAGGGCACACGAGTAAATTAATTCGATTTGCCCTCTGGACGCTCTGATTGCGATTGCTACAAGACCGACGCTGTTTCCTCTCTTCCCATACAGACACACATTGGTAATTTATCGCAATGTGCACCACACACTTGCATAACTAATGTATTTTCTATGTTAATGAGCTTGGAGTAAAGCGGTTTTTATTCAGTCTTTGAAGAGGATTCTATTTACGACGGAAGTCTGAGATCGACATGCTATTAATTAACTATGTACCTACAATAAATTATAAAGAGATAGGTCTATTTGTTTTTATTTAATAACGGAGATATTTGATTAGATATGAAACACATGATTGAAAGTTCCCATTATAAATAATCCGAAAGATACAAATATCAATCTGTAGGTAATAATTACTACAATGTGTTTATGCACCAATATTATTCTATCATCCTGCAATAAGGGTTTATGTAAAGAACGGTAATTATCTATGTCATCTTTACCGAGAACTGAGGTTCATCATTATAATATTTATGCAGTCCAGTATAAATTCTAACAAGGCATCTAAATTCCTAAGAGCGGGATCTGCGTTGGCACGCGAGGTTGTAAAAAGTGCGCTCGCGCTGGTACCGTTCTACATGCGGCTACATGCCACTTGTTTACAAGTACAACCCGTCCACACTGACAGCTGTTTCCTTTGACTAAGTAGCTCGTAATGTGGACTTGTTTTTTTCTACAACAATGATTGATGATCGTCCACTAATTTTATTATGAACTGTCACTTAAGTGAGTACTCATTTCGAGAAAATTGTTTTAGACAGCGTTGTTTGTTTTTGATGTGAATTCCGAACCGCTTTTTTACTCCAGATTTAAGAATCTTAAGTTATTAAAGCTTATATCATTCGAATAACAAGAAAACTATGCCTAAAAGTGCCTATTCATAAAAAATATTGTAACAAAAAAAAATAGGATTAAAACTCATCAAAACATATTTAATCACAATGTTTTAGTTCCAATCGAGTGCTCGCTCCATAAAATTTGTTACGGCAAATAAACAGACGGGAGGAGTAATTATCCCAATACGCCGTTCGTACCGGTAGTAAATAAAACTCCAATCTGAATTTCCACGGTGAAATCGAAACCTTGTTCCCATGAAATGCTAGTAAACGTCAAAATACATGTCTATAAGCGGTTCTAAATGGTCTCCCACGAAACCTACCGCCTACCTCAGTGGCCGGTCGTTATCCGATGATCTGTATACCACGATACATTACCCAATGGTGCGGATATCAGATATCACACGCGGCGAGTCCAACGTATTCAAATTAAAATGAACTGACGTGGGCTCATGGACCATAAAACCGCAGCTCTTTGCCTGTGAAGCGATAAAGGCAGAAAGCGTCCGCCAAGTCTTTAAATCAACAAAAACGAGACAAAAATAACATTGTCAGCTCAATATGAACCTGTCCATAAAAAATCTGGACGAGGCCGAAGATCGAACAGTGAATTTTTTGTAGCTGGAACCACTGAAGTTTAAAAAACCGTTGAATATCAATTTTATGATTGCAATAAAATTGACTGTGACGCCGCAAAAATATATTTATATTCTATGACCATTTCTAAGTTATCATCTATCACCATACCAAATTTCATCAAAATCCGTTCAGCCGTTTAGGCGTGAAAGAATAACAGACAGACAGACAGAGTTACTTTCGCATTTATAATATAAGTATGGATAATATGGAAGTATGGATTTAGTATTAAGTGCCTAAATATAAAGTTTCATGGTTTTATCTTTGAATAATGACGATCTCCCATACTAACTTTCATCCCTTATTACCACCCCCTTAAGCCTTTTTTCGCGACAAAATATAGCCTATGTCCTTTCTCAAGGTCTAGACAACCTCTCTACCAAATTTCATTGAAATCGGTTCAGTAGTTTAGGCGTGAAAGCGTAACAGACAGACAGACAGACAGACAGAGTTACTTTCGCATTTATAATATTAGTATGGATTCGACAATATTTATAATAAAAAATAATTAAGCTACCTTGCGGTCCAGAAACCAACAAGTTCCGTTGGGTATCTGATAGATTGAACGAATTCAAAAAGTTCTCACCGTTTCGCTCCACTGCCCTTGATTATAACGTCTTTTCAAACCTCCATAATTGTTACTCGTGAACCAATATAACAAATATTTTATGACCGCGATTGAATCCCAGCATCTCGAGCATTCGTCACGATCTATTGAGAGATCTAACCCTCCATATTGAAAATAGTAAAAAGGTTTTGAATGTTTTATAATTGGTCAAGTCATTACAAAATTTATACCGCAGCTCACACCTTTTAAAATATTTATGATGGTAAAAGTTTTTGCAGTTTCGCAAACATGTTAACAATTTATTTTTTCTTTCCCTTTTTTAGTTGTACAAGGCGCTTAAAGATAGGAATCAATTTATTTGTGTTCGTTTTACAAGAACACTCGCGCAAAACAAAACATCTATGTTTTCTTGGAAACGTTTCGATGCAGTACCTATAATTTCCTACTACAATTTTGCCTCGGCTCAGACCTATACATTAACTGTTACATATAGGTATGTAACAAAGAAACTATAGACATCGCAAGAGCGTACAAATAGTCCGCCCTATTCGAATTCACGTCAAGTCGTCGTATTTGTAATTCAACACGAGAGTCCCCGTTCGTACGTATTGTTTCACCTACCGACTTAAGGGAAAGGCCTTTTGTTCAGCCGACATGTGAAACGCTGATTGGAACCTACAGACTACTTGCCAATTAACCAGTTATGCTACTTAGATTCAATCTTCAAACTTTGCATAACTTTAATTGTTTTAGATACCTCGTTTACGTTTATGTTATAATTGGCATGTTTGTCAATGATTTGATAAATACGTTATAGTTTGTCGGTAAGTTATGTGATTATTTATTGTGTACTTATGTCCTTAAATAGTGCTGAATGTCCAACAAATTGTGGACGACAAAACTGATATGTGCCTTCTGCCTAGCGCTACCCCCTGATTTATTCAATAAGATGAATAATACGAAGGAATGTGAATAGGTACAATGTATAGGATTTATTAAGTTTATTACCGACAGCAGTATTATGGATAATTAAAGCGATCGTTATCGTTAAAATAATAGGCAGTAATCGTCCCTGCCGTCTTAGTGACTACCTTTGATTACGAGTACGATGATTGTGCCGAGTAACGGCTACGGTAACCGTATTTCTCGGCGGATCAATGTAGGGACTAGTCTAATTTTGTCTAGAACAAGCAACCCGCTGGTGAGTGGTGGGATGACGGACGACGCAAGCTTCGAGTCCGAGGAGATGCTCTTAATGAAGAGCGCGGGGATGGGCGGGACGGGCGAGGCAGAGACTATGGCTTTATGGGACAATTTGCATTTACACGAGCCCAAGCACAGATTACGCCCGCACTTATCCTCCTGCCGAAATGAGGCGCTCGCTCGCCACCCTCTCTACAAGCTACAACCAAACAAGCCTTTGTTTATATTTCGCTGAATTTTTCACCCGCCATTTGTTTTGACGGGCCATTCCTGAGACGTGAAGGTTTTCAGCCTGAAAATGTTTTACTACTGACTGACGGATATTTGGGGCACAATTTTATTTTTCCTTACTGACCGCTTTTTGATTACCTGCCTTTCGATTAAACTGTTTATACAAAGACACACAAAGGCTTCATGAATATCAAAAGCTAAACGTCGTTTTATTAATATTGACGTAAATGTTTTCAAAAGTCACGACTTTACTTTGTCGGGCGATTATATTGGAAGTGATGAGAGGAATAACATTGGAACTATCGAAATAACTCATGAAATATTTCCCATTTGCTTTGTTTGAAATACTTACCCTTATGGCAAGATTATACGATTAAATCCCAACAAAGAGCACGTGGACATACACAAAATAGTTGTTGCTGAGCTAAACGGGGGAACAAAGCCGAAGCAAGAGCTGGAAGGTATATCTGAATGTAGTAGTTCTGAAATCCCTGCTGACCCATTTTCGGATAACCACCTTTCAATAGCTCTGACAAAAGCTTGTCGATGGCGGAACATAATGTCTGACCGGCCGTCGAAACCTCGATTTAGAGCCCGCATGGCCTATCGACAGATCTACCATGGAATATCGAAGCAAATACCTCCCAGATCAAGTGCTCCTAGAAAGTTACTGTACAAGCTATTACGATAAACGTTCATTCGTTACAGAATGGCTCATAAAATTTTACTATTGGGTTTTGTCTGACCCTTACTTTTAGTTGCCAGTTATTACTGAAGTGGCAGTAATGACAACTTACAAAGGTAACAAAAGAAGGGTCAACCCTCTTAATGGCGCGGGTACAAGTACAGTAATTACTGTCACACCTGCCTGATCGTTAACATTGTAAAGCACAAAGACGCTTACAAGAAAAACATACACTGGAAATCTTCCAAAGCAAATACAAACATTGTGTAAGAACTAGTAAATAGAAACGTTGAGATAATAACCAGAGTCTGAGTAGAGCGACATACCATATCCAAATATGAAGTTAGTTAGAGGTATTAATATTCATTGGGGAGCAGACCGCCCTATTTGCCGGGCTGTCGCCACCGAACAGAGGTACGCCGATAGCATACCCTTAATCAGGGAAATTGCCAAGTAATAGAGCCCAACTAAAATTTGTATGATAATGAAACTGGGCACCGTTTACAGAGCTTCCACGGTGATTTGGTGTCGTTAACTTGACGTAACCACACGGTTAGTGGACAAGAAAAAATAAAATTACGCTTAATAAGAGTTGTATTGTTTAACGTTAAAATGTCGTATGTGCATATTCCTGGATGTTAGATACTTGTGTTTCAGTTGAAGTGTATTATGTAGCTAAAGACAGTTGTTAATGAAAAGGTTCCGGTGACATTTAATTTTTATAACCACTTTGCGGGTAGTAGGTACTGCTAACCAATCATTAGAGTGCATTAAATTATTACCTACTCTCATGTTGTTGTATGACATAAAGGTTCGTTTAGTTGAATAAATAAAATGGTATTTGCGTACATTCACCTCTCTCGTGGCTAAATATGGCTTTCTTTACATTTATTGTCATCATCCGATTTCTATATTTTTGATGAGTAAGATTTATTCGTGAAAATTAGGTAGAACAATTTGATAAAAATAAAAGTGAGTAACGAACGACTCCCCGACGAAACCTGTCCAAATTAATCACATTTTTGCGACATGAACCCTCGTCCTGTCCACGTTTAGCCGCAAATCGCAGGCGCACGTCAATCCCACTGATCATTTAGACGCAACCACTCGTACGATTGAAAATACGCGTCACTCAAACACAACGCTTTAAATCTGTCCAAAAGGGTGTCATTGAAAAATGATTGGTCATATTTCATCGACGGACGGCGGTGTACGGCGGACCTAAATAACGACATGCAACCGACAGATTTATTCTGTAATATTTTCCCGAATAACCTCTTCATTATTCAAGTACAAACGTTTTGTTTCATACTTTTATTTAAAATGGAGAAACATTTTCATTACGTAATAAAAGTTTATATTCAAATTCCCAAGTAATCTCTATAAAATGGTAGGTATGTGACTCATATGTTTAAACAAAGCTTTTTGCTTCAGTCACGTAGCATTGTTATTACCAAATTCATTCAAACCAAATTACTTCGCGTAACTAAACGAGATTTCAGACATTCTACAAGACTTCTAAATTCAGAACCAAATAAGATGAGGTTTTAATTAAGAGAATATAATATTCCCAAATGTTCGCAAAGTTTCTGCATAAACAAATAAGCGTCGTGTATTAAACGTATGATAAAGCCAAAGTAATTTTAAATCCTATGAATACATAAGCCACATTTTAAAATCAGAATCCGAGCAAATAATAAGAATAGTAAAATTGGTTCTTGAATCACCCCACATGTTTTATTTAGTTGTAAAAGTGAAGTGATATATCTAAGGACTGGCAACAAACACTTGCAATGTGGATACGAAGCAGTTTTTCAATCTCGCTACAAATGGTGCAACATTTACAAAGCTTACAGAGGGAACATCGTGAACGGGCACAGGTGTTGCTTTATTGAAAAAAAGATACAAATTACCCCTTTCTTCCGGATCTGATTGCGGAATGATGGTTTGCGCGGTCGAGGAAACTTTTACGCTTTTACTTTCAAAGTTCTCATTACTTTTGTCTTTGATTATTTCGTTTCCCTCTTTTTTCTATCTTTTTACATTAAGCCTTTTTTGTTCGAGTTATGAAGCAGATGTCTTTGTAGCATTCTAATAAGCTAACTATGGCGAATTAGATTTCTGTTAGAAGCAGCTGTGCCTTTCGTGTCTCTAGCAATTTGAATCTGTACAAATAGACTGGAAGCTTGGCAAATCATACAGTTGGATTGAAGTTACAATAGCTAGCCAATGGCCTGCGAAACTACCAGCCAGTCGTACCCCACGGTAATACAATCATAACTGGCACTCACCTAAGTGTAGGCAGTAGCTTGATGTTATAACGTTCCGTTACGCGCAATCATGGGCCCCACTTATAGTCAAACTGCGGACATAATCTGCAACAAGGAAATTCCATTATCAACAAAACCATTCCCTGCAAACTACATTGACGCTGTCAAAAGCGCCGCAAATCAAACATCATTATCGCTCTACATTTTGTAACGTATTAAATCTATAAAATGTTATGCTCTCCGAATAACCTTTACTAGCATTATAAACCTCCGTTAAAGAAGATTCCACCATAGGGCCCTATAAAAGCAAACCTTCATAAACAAGCAATATCTCTTTTATAGATCCTCATAATTCGTTTTCTTCTCATTTCACCGTAAGTATGATAGGAAACACGAATGAAGTTTATTTACGAATAATACTGTTTAAATTAAAACAGCTTTAATAAAATGGTAAAGTAAACTTGAAGTGCTTAGATTTTGATACTTGGAATAAAGTAAATAACCGATGCAACATTTTATTTCTGTATACATTGTAAAGTCAACTCAAGCCCGCATTCCTCGAAACTAGTCAATAAAACTTCAAGTAAGTACGATCTGAATGCTGAAACAAATGCGCGGGAAAAACTGTTCTCAGATGGCACAGGTGTCCCAGGCAACGGGTCTAATCAAGCGGAAATGTGTGCTTGGACGACCGGACGGATCTGGAACGGTACCGGCTGACCGCGCGACCCTGCCGTCCGGTCCGGACGACCCGCGCGCCGCCGCCGTGTACCGCCGTTCACCTGGATGCCACCATTCGGCGAAAAGGAATTTAAATACACTCCACGTTCCAAACTTTGGATTCTGTTGTGACCCTATCTTTCTATTTACATGCTTGATTCACCCGAGCGTTTCTTCGTTTCTATTCAACTTTGTAGGTAAGTAGCTATTGTATTTTACAAAAATGCGCACCCTACCAACTAAGATAAGACTAAATGGATCACACGCAGCTGACAATGAGAGTGAATGAGTTGGGCTCTTACAATCAATTTAACAGCAGTTACAACATAGCAGAATTAATGTGGTGGGTCGGACAAAGAGTTGAAGGCGCCCAGCTTATCTGAGAGAAAGCGTCCGTTGGTAAATCGTGGTTGTTGCAGTCGGTCTGTCTGGCATCGCATCTCAGTAAGTATTCTTTTGTTTTCATTACGGAT
Source organism: Anarsia innoxiella (assembly GCA_947563765.1). Lineage (NCBI taxonomy): Eukaryota > Metazoa > Arthropoda > Insecta > Lepidoptera > Gelechiidae > Anarsia > Anarsia innoxiella. The sequence goes on from OX387393.1 coordinate 7,992,335, forward strand.
AACCGCAGCTCGTTACAGCGAAGATCTTCCTAAACCTTTTGACATTTCGCTAAAAGGTTCATTCCAGCTGATTAATGTTGTAATTCTTTCGGTTGGTACAAAAAAAGACACTCGGAGCATTTATACGGTGACGGCTCGTGAACGGGAGAAAAATGGAAGGAATTTATCTCCGGCGTATATCGGTGTAGAGAGGCCGACGGGCATCTATTTTAATACAACACTACAATGTTAGTACGAAGTAGTGGGATGAGGAACAAACTGTGAAGAATCCGGTTCCATTTTCGAGAACTTTTATCCTTGAATGGTCCTTGTTCGTTGTATCACAGGAAATATAGTAATTATTTTTAAAAAACTTTTTAAATGTAGTGTTTGCTATCTTTACATCTGTAGTGAATAAACTTGTACTGAGAACCGTACCTATCCTTTGAACGAGCTGACCCAATAAATTAAAGTGAAACAGATTGACGAGGTTTCAGGTTTCCGCATATCGACGGAGGTCTAAACTTCGAAACGACGACCACCCTCATACATTACTACACGTTTAATTGCGTTTGGATAATGTGTGGCGCCCGTTACAACTGCTAGATCGATCGGACGGTAGATAAACGCGTGTTTAGGGGACCGGCCACGAGGCTTTATATGTCTTTATTACCCAATAACAATGGTATACGCACTGCAGGAGGGTAGCTTTGAATGATAGCCAAATTGAAAAATTGCTCCACTAAACGTTTCTAGTAAAAGAAATTGTTTTCTCGCGTGAGTAGTTTGTTGTTTCGGCATTTGTTTTGACTTGTTTCATTGATTGGATGAATCATTTTAATTAACAAGATAACACAATGTATTCGGTTCGGAATTTGTCAACTACATATATCAAATAATATGTTATTAAAGAATTTCACAAAAACATTGATGATAAGCCTCTTTTTGGAAGCATGAAATTATCATGAAAGAAGCGCACACTGACTGAGTCAGACAAATGAGGGATAGGCACGAAAGAATGCACGAGTTTTAATATTAATGAAGTTTGCAGCAAAGCTAAACAGCAGCACCTGCCACAAAGGCGGCGTCAGGCGCGAGCTAACAATCCAGCTCATTAGCACTGTGAATTTCTTTGCCATGAAAAAAAAAACAGATTATTCTAGTTTTATACTTATAATTTTTTCTCACGTTAACGAGGCAACTCACAAACTCGACCTGCTAACAAAGTTACGGTGCAACGACTTTGGCAGCTTCCATCCCGGTCCTCAGGTTCCTTAATTTTCTCTTCAAACTCTTTAAAATTTCCATCGCCTTTAAGATTTGCAATCTCAAACGGTTGTAAGAAGCTGGTCTTAGCACAAGCACAGCTTAAAAGCGTATTAACTTACCTAGAGTTTACACTTATAGATAAGATTGTAGGTTTACTTAAGCCCGTACAGCTTGTTTGTGGATTCGTATCTTTAATTATTTAAATTGCATAAAATGTTCGAGAACCTGTTAAGTAGATGATATAAGTAGATGTCCATGATCTTGTACATAACTTGAAAGTACCTATATTCTTTTTTATGACGTTGTATTTTCACAGATTTATTCCGAGCCGATATTAAGTGTTTTGTAATACGTGGGCCGGCGATAAGTTAGCGTGGGTAGTATATTTATTCACTTGTATGTCGCTGGACTAAAGCTTAGGCCATGTCCGAACAGTTTCTATGTAGAACAGGTAGTTTTTCACAGATTATATCGGGACCCCACAGTTTATAGCTTAACTTATCTCCATTTTTAGGTAAGGATCTTCAAAAGACTGAATTTATAGAGTTACAAAGTGTTTTTATGTAAATGTACCGCAGACCGCTGTATAAAAATAAATATCACGGTTAAAGACGTGAACAAATAGCCTGGATTTATTTTTTTATGAGAAAAAAAACACATTGTTTACGCTGCTAAAGGTCTGTGACTTTTGAGTGATTAAAATTTTTGTAATTAATCTACAAGCGTAGCCACGGGAGGTCTGCAGGTATAAAAAATAAAACGAGTCACTCGGGCCACTGTCCGGCTGTTTAAAAAAGGATCTGTAGTCTGTAGTCACTGTAGCAGCCGTCAAAACATTAGAATATTGTTCTTGGAATACACAGCGTGGCTGTTTTCTAAGAAGTTGGCGTATGCTATCTTAATAACAAGTTGTTAAGCTCAGCTCTATAATTATTCGGTATACGCGTACACCTGTATACGTGCAGCGAGCTCGGCGTCTCCAAACCTGAATTAAGATAAACACGGCGTTAACCAGCAGGTGAGAATCAGATGTAGTAATTTGATGCATATGATTAATAAAATAGTATTCATTGCTACAGCTGCGTAACTTGTTAATTAAATGTGCTCACATCAAGCTCATTATTGGAAGATTTACAGTGTCTAGTGGTATTTATAGCTTGTTATGAAATGTCAATAGTTTTAAAACATGACATAGAAATTAATTATATAGTAAATCATACATGGCATAAGTATGATGTTATTATTTGGACTTGTCATATTTACTTTTAATTTGCATATTTAGTTTATAAGGAAATAAAAATAGGGTCTTGGTATAATAAGAGTTATTCAGCAACAAAATAATAAAGTTAACCGACCGTCACAGGTGGTAATGTGTAGGTAATGTCGTTACACGCGATAAGGGTGGCAGATTGTACTAATAGCAAAACAAATATCTTTATATTTCACATATGTTATTTTCTCCATTAAATTGCTATTAGGTATACAATGATTCATCAAATCAAATAAGTAATCATCAAATTCAGCAAACGATAAACTGTTTTATTTACCTTCATCTAAAGCCAACGTCTACTTTTATTGAAACAGCAAATTGTTTGTAACGAACTTAAAATACGACGTCAGCTGTTTTGATTAATCAAAACAAAACAAACACGAAACAAATTTCGCTGCTAACGATACAGCGTTAGTATTTAAGATTATTAATAATTATTACGCGGCATGCGGCTCGTTTGGGGTTGAAAAAATGCAAAATATACATTTAATTCCAACATGACAGAGGGGGAAGACCACTAATTCAAATATGGAACTTTTCATTAAACAATTTTCAACTCTACGTTGAAGTTAGTAGGGTTCTGATAGAGTAAGTAGTTTATATTTGAAATAAAGTTTTAATTAATTAGTGGCCCACCTGCCGAACACCCTGTGTAGCGGTGAACGCACTGAGGCTAAAAACTACGCTCGTTAATTACGTGTCATGGCAATTATTACCAACGTTATTAAGTGAACATTGCCACTTACGTGATAATTATGGCGAATAAATGTTGGTTTTATGCCACCTGATACATCCTCTGAAAGCATCTGTCTTGCAGTCCGAGCTGAGTCCTTGACTTATCTCCGTAATTTTGCTAAAAGCTGTTGCAATCTGAACGCGGTTTCCGAGCTACGTTGAATAGTTTGCACTTTAATCAAATGTCCTTTTCAATGTAGATGCCTTGTATAGAAATTAATTAAATTACTTAAATTTGCAATTTTGTAGAGTTTACCAGCACACAGTCCAATTAAAAGGTTATTTATGTAATTTCCTCGTGGCATAACTAGCTAGCAAGTTTCGCTAGTATCTTCTAAGAATGCAAGTCGCCCCTTCCAGCCACCATTTGCCCACTTTACCCGTTTCGAGCTTATTTCCTTGAAAAATTGCCGCCGGGCGCTACCTCGTTGGATGGGCGAATTTGTAAGTAATATTTATGGGAGCACGAGGCAAAATAATGATATGTATATTATTTGGGCCTTAGATCGGGTGGCATAGCCCCGTGGTGGGACCGGGGCAACATTTGTCAATGACTGCGCAGGTGGGCGGCAACTATGATGTTATTACATTATTTTTGGTTCATTTTAATAATATCGCTACTTGTTAATGTCTACTGACTGGAACCGAAGTAGACCCACCTTTGGGTGGTCCCTACATTTTTCCTGCTTTAAATACGAAAGGTTATTAATATTCCGTGTTCCTTTTCATGTTTCGTAACGCTCGATTATCTAAATCGAAAGAATCTCCTGGGCATCAAACGATATAAATAAAAACCGTAAACAAAACCTTTAAAATATGTTCATTTGCAGTCAGTTTTAATACAAGAGAGCGACAATTTAATAAATGTCAGATAAGTACACTTTAATTCCACCAGTCATTGACCGGATCATAACCGAAAATCTTCAGTAAGTCAGTACGGGCTCACGGAGCGAGACGTGAAAAACGACCTCCATTAAGGAAGTGAATACATTTAAAATAATCGGCTTAGTCGTCCGACGTTGACGTATATTCGTACTTATCTCACTGAGATACCGGCACAGATATCCCTAACTAATCCCTTACACAAACATCTGAAAAAGACTCGGCACTCCTTGTACGGCTGATCCGAGTAATTGAATGGGCTGCGACCGACCTCTTTGACTTGAACAAAAGTGCCCAATAATTTATGCCTATAATCTGACGTGCGCTTGCTTACTTAGGTATATTTTTATTACTTTTTTGGAATCGAAACTATTTCGTTTTGTACGATTCAGATGTTAAGTGAACAATGCCAGCGATAGTCACAATATTATCCGCATGCATGTTCTTTGTCCAATTCTTCGCTTGTCGAGCTTTCCGCTGCAATATATTGCACTGAATCATTCTTTTTTATTCAACGGAGTGTGAAAAAACTCAGCAATGTCGCTTGTGATAAAAATAGAAAAAGTAGGGTGACTAAATACAAAGCATAACTCGGATCTTTAAAGTAATCAGGATGTCTCCATTAATTTTTAAGGACTTTCTTTGAAGAAGCGCCGTGTTTACTTTGAAAACAAGGTAACTTTTAATGGAGTTACAATTCTTTGACGCTAAAAATGGTGATTTCTCCAAAGTTGTTACTTGTCCAAACAACGACAATGTTTGAATATAAAATAATTACCCGGAACTTTAGAGCACTAATACTATGTGACGCTAGAGGAATGCAAATCCTTTAATTAACAGTATATGATTGTGTGGCGGTGTGTTTGAATGTCGATTCAGCGGCTTTCTGTTCAAAATACAAGTAGCAAAGCACCTCGTTGTGTATTCCCGTAGCGTGCATCAAACACGACTTATCGATTTCAGAGCTAAAACTGTAAACGTGTCTGCAATTAAACGTAGCATCGGAAGAATACGTAAGAACATCATTAGAGACTTAGCGCGTGGCGACGCTTCGTACTTATTTATAGCAAGCTCTTATGAAAATAATGTAGAGGTGAGGCCCAGTGACACTTAACAAGTAGTGAAGTGGTTTCGACGTCGGCAGCACTTCGGGATATGAATTATTACGAGGGAACGAGTATCTAAATTTGAAGTAGTGTTTAGAAGCGCACGTCTCTCACCGCTCACCGCAACTCCCACGTGGATGTGTACAAATAATTAAGAGGACAGTTCTCACAGGAACGAAGTTGGAGTGCTTGCAGAGAGATGGCCGCGGTGACCGAAGTCGCTTCAAAACTTTTAATTGATAATAAACAATGACGGAGAGGACTAAGATTTGAAACCATTTCAGAGTTGAATTATTACAAAGTTGCCGACTACCAACAACCAAGTGTCTTGATGGACACAGAGCCATTTGAACAGTTTGATGGATAGTTATCGCATTTAGTAGTCAATTAAGTGGAGTGCGTCTAAGGAGGAGCCGATAACCACAAATCGCTCAACGCGCTATCTAAATGTAACACGCGAGTGTGACAAGTTCATCCTCGACGCTCCCGCGCATTAGAGAGACGCTTCCTCGGCGCCTGCACGTGGTGTGACGACTGAAACTAAAAATCCTCTTCCCGTGCCGCCGACTCTGACGAATTAAGTTATTAACGCTTAGGGACAGCTGTTGTACACAAATCAAAGTGTTACTCGAGGCACTCTAAACGCTCGCCGCTCCTCACAAGTTTACGATCTTTTTATGAGCCCTTTCATATTCAACTTTCAGTCACAACGTTCTTAAGGGGGATGGCGCGATTGTTTCCGACGAAATAAATTAATACCGCCAGCAAATATAATAAAAGCGTTTATTTAATGCTCCGCCATACTTCGTTCCCGATTATTGTTCTTTGAAGCTTAAAGTAAACTTTACGGCGTGTCATCACCTTTGATGTTCGTGATAGTTATCGTCACGAATAATTTTCATATACTGAAATATGGGCTACGTTTACGGTGAAATATTAAGCCATGTTTACCTAATATCTTTGATGTGCTTTCGTGGCGAAATTACTAAGCTGGAAGGAAGGCAGCCACTTCGGGCGGCTCGTCAGCAATAATTCTACTTAACGCAGGTATATTTCGGCGAGCAATATCTTCGCCCTTGCCGGGTTGTCATCGCGCCCTGTTGGAAACATCGTAAACCGGGCGGTTATAAATTATTTACAGTTTCCACGCGAATTCCGTGTATTTGTCACCCCGGGCCAAGGTGGTATTAAGATATTGCTTCGTATTCCTAGGGGCCTCATTACAGACTGGGGCGGGCACGTGACACCTCCCATATTTCATCTTTAGCAAGGGTCTCGCCGAAAAAGCAGTCGGTGCTTACTTTACTAACAGCTTCTTTTAAGCGATACGAGAAAATGCGGCAAAGGTGTCTCATTTTCATAAAAAACACATCACATTGCTACTCGGCATTTCCTTTGGGCGGATGTTTACCTACGTAGTATTAATTTCATTAGGAGCAAACGTTCCGTGGGAACAGCAGAAGAGCGATTCGCTAAAAAGGTTGTTTTGATGGTAGTTACATTAAGGTAATTGGTGTACGGCTGCGAAACACTTTTATAGCCCATCGCAGCGGTCGTTTGGGGCTGCGCTAGGCCAATCATTGTCAGTCTTCGCCGCCGGCCGAATTTAATACGGGATACAACGCTAATGGAACGAATTTAAGTATCCAACGGATAAATTGGTGCTCAAGATTTATAGAACAACAACTGCCAAATGTATGTATTCAAATTAAAGAGCCTACAATTTACGAGCCTTTGTCACGTAAGTATCAGTTTGATGCAAACATGTAATTTGAATCCATAAATTTCAATACAGCGCGCCTTGAACTATTTTGATCAGCATAATCCAATAGTGTAGTCATTACAAAATCATAAGATGAAAAATATCGCTCGGTCTCCATGTAATTGCGATTGCACCCGCACCCATCCGACAGCCCACAGATCAATTTACTCTGACAATGACCTTAATATAAAGTCATCACAGCCTACTTGATGGAGAGTAATAATTTTTATGTATGAGTATTAAAGAAATTCTATGTCGATGTTATCTCGAGCGTGAGTCGCGTGCACGAAAGGAAACTGAGCAGCGACGTTATTAAAAAAGCACATGTGGCCCGAGATGCGTATCGCAGCGTCTGTTAATTACTTCTGACATGCAGCATATGATTCAATTATCATATGATTTATTCTAAGGGTCGAAGGCAGCGCGAGGTGGAGTGGGAGCTTGCCGGCTTCCAGTTTTGTTTAAGCGTTAACTATCGCATTAATTTCAACGAAGGATCACATTCCCGGCAGATGGGAAGCAAATTCAAGACAGTAGCCATTTTTTTCCTGAGTTAAACATGCAACCGATTTGTGTGGCCCTCGACCTGTGGTATGGAATTTTAAGTATGACAAATATTTTTACATTAAATGGTTGCTCTAAACTTCCGGAATCTAAACAGCGTTCTCAAAACTCTACACAAGCAGGATGTTCCTAACTAGTAAAAGCAGTGTTGTCTATATAATTTACAAAAATATTTTTTCCTTGTACAATTATAAAACTATAAATTCTGTGATTATCGCGGGACACATCTTGTGTCGGTGTTATTCACATAAAAACTGTTTTAATTGCTTAACTCATCCGTCCTGTGACCACATAATTCACGATAAAACCGCTTTCACACTAAAGATCGTCCGACTTCGTTAAGCTGGCCGCAAGCGCACAAGAACCTGTTAGTAATAAATACTAATTACTGGTAAAATAATACGATAACATCGCGACTGAAATGTGAATCGGCATTCCAAGCATTATAAACTTACAATGAGCTGTTGGTAAGAAAAAAATCGTCATTACCATACACTGTAAATCTTGCGTGACGCGTAATGGCTTTAAGGGTTTATTTATCGTCGTCGGTCGTTTCGAGTGAACCGTTTAATAAATATTATCACACTTTAAGTCGTCAACAAACGTGAGAAGATAGCTGTTGACCCGGTTCGTGATATTTGACTCATTTCGTGGATCATAGTTGATACCTCCGAACGACAATGTCTTCTGTTTGTTTGGCTGTGTCTTCACAATAAATAGCTTATTTTAAGGTACTCGGCATCTTTCGGAGAGCACATTTAATTAGATCTTCTTGAAATGGCGTTGCTTCTGAAGTGCTCTTCAATGACAAAGAAGGACTTTTGCCGGTCTCTATAAGGATTTCCCGATGATTCTCAAATAACGTTTGAATGACGTCTTTACCTTCTTTAAAGAGGCGGGCAATGTTTTCTGAATACGCATCCGGTTCAATTAGAAAGAGTGTGCTACGGATTCAAATGGCAAAAAAGTTAAAGAGGATGGAATGGGCTACACCTGGTATTCAATAGACCAATCTTTTTTATAACTCTTTTTATCTCCAGATAAAGGTAAGTTCCATTTTACGTCTGTACGTATAGATAAAGTCTGCCATAAATCAACATGTTAACAGAATCATTTCGAAATTTGTATAGTGAAATACCTACATAGGTATAATTATTTATTCCTCAAGAAATGTCCAATTTTTAAGATATTTATAGGTTCAGGTATACATAATTTAATGTCAACGTCCATGTCGTAAGCTTTTTATTAGCAGTCGTGTTTAAATAATGAAGTTGTAAGAGTCTTGTTATTTATCTGATTTCCTGTCATTTGCTTATCGCGGCTGAGGCTTTCTACAACTAATTTGTAACATTATCTAAATATTAACTAAAAAAAGTATGTTGTAAATGTTGTAATGGAAGAACAATGAATTAACGAAGCCATTAGTGGGGCAGCGTCTTGGCTATGTTCCCACATGAAGCACCGCACATGTTTCGCACCAAACAAGCTACTTCCAATAAATCCGGATTAGTTTGTCATTTCGATACTTTTATATGCATTAAACAGACATGACGCCTATTTTTTAGAACTTAGCTCATACTCTTAACGCATTAAGATTGAAATTGTTTTGAAACATGAATCCGACCATCGGTATATTGTACTTGGAGGAAGTGCGTGTTATTGCAGCTTATGTTTCGTAGTCGCCCGCTGAGATATTCGAAGCAGCCGTCCGTTTTTTGTGACAGACCAACCGAGTGCCATAAATAATAGGTAGGGGTTCCCGAACCATGCGAGCTTTGTAATAAATTCGATGCTCTTTTTGGTAGCAAAGGAAGGCCATGCGATTGAATTATGGTGATGCGTTAAGCCAGCGAACGCTGCTGGAATCCGCCGTTTTTATTTTTCCTTTTCATTTCGTGCTAAGCTCCTGCCCTTTGCATTTGTGTCATTATATTACATTCATACATTCTCCGAAGGGATATCTTTAGTATATAAAAGCAGTACAATGAGGCAGTTCGTTCGCTACACACATCCTGTTGGAGTAGTCGCGTGTCAAGTTACATAGTACTCCCGGCCATTTGTAAAAGACAACACGCAGATGGTACCTACGTCCGTATTGGCTTTCTCTTAAAACAGAAGACTTTTAAATCACAAGGGACGGTCAATATTTCCTTAGTAAAACAAAGGCATGTCTCCGAAGTCCGTTCCAAACTAAGATAGATTAGAGCTGGTCGCAGCGGGCGACACGACAGGGCCCGCTTGTACCACATTGCCCACCAACTCCGTATTGTCGTCTCATTCCAAAATAATGTACCTATGCATCGAATACGGCTTAGAACAAGAGCTATCTAAATTTCTATTATATTGTGCAAACTGTGATGTGGAGAGTTCGCCCTATCTGAATATGTATAGCCCCCTAACTCTTTCCGAAGCTCTACCTCGTACATATTCTAGTTCATGTTTTTGTTGGCTATTAAAGATACAAAGTAAGATTAGCCGAACAATGGCTTAGAATAGCTCGCCTTTTGTTTATATCTATGATAAGTACTAAACATATAGGCACATTGAGAGACTGAGTACTATTGTTAGTAAACTAGATATTCAGTTAAGATTTGCATTAAAAATAGATAAATCGTGACGCTTAGACTGCTATAGCACTGGAGACTATAAGGCATACTTTGTTGGATATCTAAGTAACAACTTCATATTTAAAGCACTTCTATTTTAATATCTGTCATCGGCTAAGTGATATTTTGTCACAGGAGAGAGCAAGAGAGGTGGGATATAGGGTTACAGCTACAGACTTCAGAGCGATGTGACGGTGGAGCGCCGCCGCCAGTCCGCACGCCACTCTACCCGGCGGCCATCGCCGGTGTCGCGAGTGCCTCTCAAATTACTCCCGGATAAGTCAATCATTGAAAACGTCCACGTTTGACTAAAATAAAACACAGTTCGAATGTTGCGGCGCTCCTCCCAACATAATGCGTAGCGACAGCCGACATGTTTTGTGCGTGAAAACCAAATTGATGGCTCACGGACCGCTCCAGATTTAAATAGCTCGGTCTTTGAGTTGCTACTAAACGCTTTTGTCTATTTTATAGCCCAAGTCATGTTTTTGCTCGTTTTTAGGGTTCCGTACCTCAAAAGGAAAAAACGGAACCCTTATAGGATCACTTTGTTGTCCGTCTGTCCGTCTGTCAAGACCCTTTTTCTCAGGAACGCGTAGAGGTATGAAGCTGAAATTTATATCAATTACTCAGGTCTACTGTCCCTTGAAGCTGTGAAAAAATCAAACTTCTAAGCCAACGCAATCAAAAGATACAGCCATTTATGCCGCAAATTTTCGACACTTGCAAGGGAATCAAAACCTACAGGGTGCTTCCCGTGAACTCAGAATCTTGAAATTTGGTACGAAGCAACGTCTTATAGCATAGATAAAGGAAAAATTACGAAAACCATAAATTTTTAGTTACATCACAAAATATATATATTTTTTTAATAATCTTAAACTTACTACCCATTTCCTCATAAACGCGTAGAGGTATTAAATTGAAATTCATACCAAATACTCAGGTCTATAATACCTTTAAGCTGTAGCAAAATCAAACTTCTATGTCAACGCAATCAAAAGAAACAGCAATTTAAGCTGCATATTTTGAAACTCGCAAGTACTTGCAAGGGAATCAAAACCTAAAGGGTACTTCCAGTCGACCTTGAATCTTGAAATTTGGCATAAAGCAACGTTTTATACCACACTTAAAGGAAAAATTCCGAAAACCTTAAATTTTTAGTTACATTACAAAATATATATTTTTTAATAAATATAAACTTATTACTTTTTCCATAGTTATGACTCGATTGTCGTAATGAACGAACTTTGTAAACCTTGCAGGTTTGTACGGAACCCTCGGTGCGCGAGTCCGACTCGCACTTGGCCGGTTTTTTTGTCAATTCTTCATGTAAAATATTGGATTTTCCTACGAATATTTGTCTCTACCGGAAATTACTCCTCTGAAAACATTTTACGGCACACCGCCAACTATCCTTAATTAAAATGAATAGTGGCGGTTAACTATTAAATTGATGAGACGAAGTAATTGGACTAGTAGTGTTAGGGCAGTCGGATCAGAGCGCGGTGAGGCCCAATTTCCGGCTTCAGCCGCAGTCTTGGACGAGCAAATAGCTCTTTGCAAATCAAACAAGGGACCGTCTGGCAAATCCACATATCAACTTCGCATTGTTTCACTCCCATCATTCCGGGCTAACCAGAGGCGTTTTCGATTATCCACCCCCAGAGAACAAAGCTTGTGACCGCAGAACCAAGTCAATTACATAGTTCAACAACTCAGCCCTTATAACTTTCATGGGCTACCACCGGAATACAGAAAAGGGTATCTGTTTTCAATACTCAGGGTGCGCGATGCGATTGACCCTTTCGAGTGTCCGCATTGACTTTTAAATTAGTAATCCCGCGAGAGTAAACAGAGGCGAGCCTCGGGCGCTTGTTTGCTCGGTCGAGTGCGCTCGCCGATCCTCATTAGGAGGCGAGTAGCTAGCCGCGGACTTGCCTTGCTTACTCAGCACTCGGCGCCCGCGTCCGCGCCCCACTCGCGCCGCGTTGCTTATCTCTACTTATACCCAGCTGGACGCCACCGTCAAACCACCACCGCCCCTTCACTCAACTCCTCATAAAATTCCCTCACCATACCTACATTAGCATTTTTTCATTTCCATCACTCCACTAGAATTTTGATCAAAACAAAATTTGAAGTTCACCATGCGCATTGAAATAGCTTAATTACCATGAAGTTTATACAATGCTTGCATAATGTGTTCATGTGAGCTTTTGATATATATTTTATTTAACAAAACATAAACATGGGTACGTCACGGCTAATGAATAGGCATTCTTTCACATCGTTTAACTTGAACCCGCGGTACATAACTCGTTTTCCGGAAACAATTTAACTTGGCAACCGCTATTTTAGATGCATAGCGGAATAAGGAATAAGAGGGACTTATTAATGTTTATCTAAACATCAGAATAAGAATGCGACCGACGGGAGAGTATCCAAGCAAGCCCTGTGGGGACGCAGCCAAGCGAGCCTATTTCATACTGTGCGCGTAAGAAAAGGAAATAGGACTAAGTATTACCAGATGTATTACTGCTTTTATTGAACTCCTCATTTTGTTAATCTGAATCTTAATGGGTATGATAATAAATACGAGCTTAAACGTTTGCTTGATAAAGACTAAGACAATCAACATTGGTTACATTTTATATTTTTATGACAGAAAGTGAATAAATAAATGGCAACAGCTACAAAAAGAAGACAAAAATATCTCCAAAAAAGGCACGCGACCTAATTGCTGGCTCCAGTTAGCCGCACGCCCTTATTTTCGTCTACGGCCTGATGGCTCTACTACACCCGGCTTTTTTCTACGTCAGATACAAACAGTCTACCCTTTCAACCCGAATGAATTACTTAATTTTTCTACGTTGGGCGCAGACCCTCGACGTCGAAATAAATTAACGATAGCCATTGTGATATAAAAAGAAGTGATCCCGTGGATTGGATTCGAGCGGTTTTGCATTCATGAACTCGGAGCGGGGTTTCGACAAATATTTGACACTGGTCTAAGGTTTGTTGATCGAGTGAGCCGAACAAAAGGAAATTAAATTATATGTGACGTGATTATGAGGGAGGAAATTAATTTTGCAAATTACCCCGAGGCGGTAAGCTATGTCACGACAAAATCGGTTAGAATCTCTCGTTTTAATTAACGCAGCCATTTTGAATGCTCATTATGATCCTTGATGCAAATAAATTAAAATTAACTTATATCATTGGAAACCATTAAAAGCATTATTAACGGTATCGTGGACAGCTAGTGCGTATACAGTGATTCTCTTTCAGTTGACTGTTTATTAATGCACTGAAATCATTAATTACGGTAGGCTAGACGTTATAAAAACCATTAAGAGTGTTAAACTACCGTGACTGATTTAAATTCGCTCCGGCAGTTTTGGGCGGCTATTGTACGCGGAATAATAGAAGTGTTTATGTTTGGGTGCAGTGGTGAAAAAAGTTAATAACGAGGCATCCGTTTACCTGGAACGGGAACCATCCATCATACATCATAACGAGAAATTGTCCGCTTTTATTGCCATTCTAGGAACAGCTACGTCCGATATAAAAGAGGCTTACGTATACGTCTTTATTTGCAAACATTGTACGTGGGACGGCCATTTATTAAATGACAAACATAAATTAACAAAATGACTATCGCGTTTCGACACAATACTCTATTCAATGAACACGTTTACATTTTTTCGTTGTAAAAAAATAAATGTCTCTTTTAAATGTGTCGTTTTAATTAAATCTCTTTTTATGCTTATGCATATGAATGTAGAAGTTTTAGTCGGTAATGAAAGAGAACAAAGCGATGAGAGCGTGCGTGGTACAAAGGTTTTGCTGACAAAACACGTAATTGTTTAACCTCATGAATCCTTAAAACTTATGCACGCTGAGTACCTATTGTACAGTGTGTGGTCATTGTCACTGTTACTAAATATAACCAGTACTTAAATACTTGCCGTAATGTTTTTATTTTTAAACTCTATATCAAAATCATAGGGACCACATAGTCAGTTGCAAAAAGGAGTGTTATTTTTGTCATTAGACTGCACGTGTGATATAATTTACCCCAAAACATCGTGACATCGCCTCCTCCTTAATTTTGCCAACTAAAATGTTAATAACAGTCGGTTTATTTTAATAAACCTTTTCTGAAATTAGCTTAAAGCTGAAAAGCAGCTCTAAGGTAAATAAATTGACATGCTTGATAATTCTATTTTTTACGTGATACCGTGTTAAATTGTAAAATTTATTCCAAATTATACCTACATCTAAATATAAAAGAATAATAATTATACGCTACGGAACTTATTAGGTACTTACCGCTATCACCTATATCAAAATTAAAGTAACGATACGTGTTACAAAAAGCGCTCCGTAATGATACCATAACAGAACAACACTAGTGGAAAGTTAAATTATTTCGACACGGATTTGTCGGGCCTCTGTTGCTGTATGCAGATTAGAGAAGGGATACTTGTAGCACCGCCCCGAGATCCAAATCACGGGGATCGTACGTACCTCACTCACGTGGCCACGAATTATCATTGTAGCTTGTACAAGCAAATTACGGTACCGTGCGCTTAAACTAGGAATTAGAAGAGGACAAGTTATACTTATCTTGTCTTTAAAAATTGTATATTAGTACATGTTCTATGGTTAAGATCTGGTTAGCTCGACTTTAAACGCCAGCGAGTCGCTCTCGGTAGTTTTGGTAAATTAGCAATTTAATTAGGTGCGGTTTTATATTTAAAAATCGCGAAAGCGATTCAATCGCATCAGTAAAGGCCATTTCTTAAGTACATAAATATGTCTCTCTGTTCGGTCTTGCTCAATATATTCGTTAGTAAATGGCTTAAAAATATTTCCTTTGAAACATAGTGTAAAGAAGTTCTTTGCCTTAACGCTCAATAAAGCCAACTTTTAAAACTTCGATTCTCAAAAGAAAGCAGTATTTCTTCCATGGACTAGGATAGCGCATAACAGAATAAACAGGATTAACGAGGACCGCGCACTGGCAAATAGCCAGTTCCGTAAAGTTCATAACATGCAATAGCTCCTATGAAATTTAAATATTAGGTAGTAACTTGCACCACAACAATACTCCACGTACACACAATGTACACGACCAAAGTTGGTACCCATATCTAAACATAAGGTTCAAATAAATGTGCATATCATTACACTAACAAGAGTTAGCGCGGGTGAGCCAGTGTGTGGTCCCACTTCTCCACAACACTTCTTTTACTTTTTTCTAAAAACCAAAAAGATTTTATTCGGATCAATTAATGGGATACAAGCTGAGATGCATGTAAGCCATTTAAGTCATTAGGATCATTAGAGAAGGCTCGAGTTTTGGAATGAAACCTTAAATTAATTAACGGCTATTAACGAAATGATAGTTATTATTCGAATGGTTGCCCGAGGGAAACTCCGTGACTACACCGATTCGTAGAAATCGATGTTTGATACCAGCGTCAGAGATACCAGCCATTGCAATGTTATTAAGGGATACCAAACTCTATCAATTAAGACCTCAAAAACTGAGAATTCCTTAAAACGAGCGAACAAAGACCGTAATGTAGCTTTTAAAAGAATAAAGACAAACTAAAACTATAACAGACGCTAAATAAAAGGCAGGCTTGATTAAAATCTTATTGAGTTCGATGTTCAAAGAGGGTTAAAGCAAAGATAGATGGTTACTCAGTTTTGTTTTTGCTGTTCTTGCTAACAATAATGCTCGGAGCTTCGTGATGGAATGACGGAGCAAAAAGAACTGAGCTGCATGATTAGAACGCCTATTGTTTATTCATTTGATATTCTCTACACACCTGGCACGATACCACGATTAGGATATTAATAAAACTGCTTATTTCACTTTGTTTTTTTCAATGGAGCCATTCATAGCTACTAACGAGTATAACTTAACTATTAATTTTAATACTTACACACAATTAAGCCTATTTTGATTTCATAATACACGTGGTCCCAGTTACTAATTTGTATTGGTATAAAGTATAAGTTCCAGACTTTAGAAATATCAACTAACACTCTAAATATTCCCAAACATTAATTTAGCGAAAAGTAAATATCCACAAGCGATGTTTCGTATAAAGTTTACCGCTCTAAATTGTTGGTAACTAGGTACTACTCCCAAGAGAGAGCTACATTAAGACTGTACACTCACCTACATAGAGACGTGTAACATTACAAGCAACAAAGTATGCTAATGCGACTATAATGGTCCAGAAAACAATACGCTAGTAGGTAATAGAATTCTTAAGTAATACCGAATGGTCCATCAATCATCCAAGATATCGGATATGATCTTATCTGAAATGAAACTCATCATTTATAGATCTGTCCGTCGGCACTGGCCGAATGTTATTAATAGATTTCTATCTGGTCATCAACTGAATCTGGTAACGGTAATCCCGGTCATTTTGTCGGTCCAAATGATCCGCGGCTATCGGTAACAAATTATATCTCTCGTCATTTAACTACGCGTATGTGTGTGTTGTAGGTGAACTCAACAACCAGACTATGTTATTTACGTTTGAAGTAACGAAGTTGTTAGTGAAGGCAGTGAATAAACAATTTTGAAGTTCTAGGTAGTCTGCTACCGTGCTTTTAATTTTTAAATAGTTAAGCCTCTGCCAGAACTTTGAACTTAGCTGGACTTAGATTAGAGGGGATTTTCCCCTAAGTCTTAATTATAAAATGCTATTGAATGAATAAGTATTTTTGGTCTAAATTAATTACTTTCCAATAACGAACCTCTTCACTTAATGATCCTTCGATGATTCGCTAATTAAGAAAAAGCTTTTAAATATAATGATCACAAAAGATCGAGCACTAAGCGTTCGTGTTCTGAAAGAGATAACTGAGGACTCGATAATAGAATGACGGAGTAAAAGTAATTCGAGCCTCGGTCCTAAGTGTCTCACTTGTGACCACTAAAACGTTACGACATCACATTAACGGCTAATAATTCGTCTAGTGACGATTTCGAAATGTCACTATCCAGACATTGCGTGAGATGTCAGATTAGTACGACTGACAGCGACGATAACTTAAAAACTTTTTTCTTGTATTACGATAATCGCAGCGGTGAGTGGAAAGACCGGAGATGGAGACGCGAGATAAAAAAAACTTGTCAATATCATTATACATGTACCAACATGGACTTAACAAGATGGTAGGCTGCATGCATATCTAGATAATGATTGTGATTTTATTACTTCTCTTCCTCATCTCAACGTATACTTATCATATCTGAAGAAATTATTGTTATCGAAGCAAAAACATATTCATGCTACTTAGAGACGCAAAAAGGAGGCGCTCAGCATTAATATGTCAAGTCATTATTTTCCTTTGTATTATCCGAAACCCAAACTTTAGGGGCTTTTGTTGGTATAACAATAATAAATAGACCCACTAGAAATTTAGTTCGACCCAAAACGAAGCAGCAGCAGTTTATTTCAAAATTTTGTTAATGAGATGCCTTTTATTTTCATTGTCTCTTATAAACGTAAATATCTAGACTAAAGTAATTTTTAATAGTGATAAGTGCCGAATAATAATGTATTTAATGATACCTGCTTTCTCGGCGTTATTATAAAAACTAAGCTCTTATTGTAATAATATCGTAATTCAAAACATAAACACTTGAATACGAATACTTATATGTTTTTTATGAATACTGGTCCCTTACTGAAAGGAACTAGTAACACCATTCAAAATATTCAGTTACTGCTTTTGAATGATACGCCCCTCGACCCGCCTTATTTAAATGACAGACTATAAACCATAATCCAAAAGTCGTCCCAGCTTGTCACAAGTACTTCTTGCAGTTAATTTACATAACACCTCGGCATCATAGTGGCCTGTCCATATTAATAGGTTTACTTAGTCAAGTGCACTCTGCTGAGCATTCTCAAACAAGCCCTGTGGACAGACGCTTACCCAAATATATTCAGCAGGTGTCCGCGTATTTACATACAATTTCTACAGACAGACGGCCAGATAACTCCCTCTTTAGCATTAGATCCGGTGTGATCGGTTTCATAAACGGTTTATTTGCTTATAATACTACAACAACGGGATTTAAATGTGCTTCCAAACTTAAATACGTGCCTACAAATACTCATTAACACATACTCGCACGTTTTTCTTGATGCAATATCTCGTCAATTATAAAAGCAGTTTAAGTGCGACTAAGAGCTTTAAGTTTGAATTCCTCATTACTCAACGACCGGTATAACAGTGTAATAAACTCCATAATAAACGTGTAGTCCTTATACAGTTTTACGTTTGTTTCAAGGTAGTGGCAGCACGCAACCCTTAGTTTACGTAATTTAAAAAGTAAAATAAAAACGCGCGAGGTTGCCTTTGTTACTGAATAAATATTTCGAGTAAGTTCACATAACAGGAAATTCTAAGCAAACAGAGCGCATAAGTGAATTGTGGGCCACCCTCGCGGGGCTGCCCTCCCACGCGCGTCGTCGTGACGTGCACATCCTACCACACCGATCCGTGCAGTGCCGACTGCATGTGCATCGGGGCTCAGTACAGGCGGACCCGGAGGCGGTCTGTGTGCACTACCCCAGCCCGACTATTGTGATAAAAGTAGGCGTGTTTTATTGTACCATAAAGTCTCCTTAAAATCTAAGGCACGAAAGCATTCCAATAAAAAGCCAAGTTCTTTCTTTACGCAAAAGTTAAAGATTTTATCTATATAATTTAATAAACTGTAAAGGCAAAATATGAACTGACACGAAGGGTCACCGATCGCTGACACTAAGGTCGGGCCTTACAATAACACTCAGCTTTATACCGGCACGATACCTCGATGCTATGAGAATATCAATAGAAGGCGTGAACGTTAAATGAAATACTTGCTACGTAAACCAAGCTTTTTGTTGCTGAGCAAGCGAGGTAGTGCTACTAGATTGCGCTGAAAAATGCAATTTATTTTGTTATTAAAGGAATCCACGCGAAGCGCAATCTCTTTCAAAGAACTATGAAAACTAAACAATAACGAAAATTAATATCTCGACAATTCTCGTAATTGGAACTTAAATGAAAGCAGCGTTGTTTCCAATCGACACAAAGATTTTGATTATGATGTAACTGATACCATTGCACGTCTCTTAGATAAATTGTCAGCGCTTGATAAAGCGTGGGCCATAAAATAACGAAATATCTATCTTTGCGTTAAGTAAATTAATCTAATCTATTCTATGACAATATACTGCTGACGGGCCGGCCTGAGCGATTGTTCATGGCGACACGAACGAGACGCTCGACGCTCGTCTCAAGCTTTCATTATCGTCGTTATTAGCTTTATTATTTAGGGGGACGCCTTTATTGTGCTGTAAATATTTTATACGACGATAAGCAGCCATTCTCTGATAAAGCAAATTGATCGGGGAATAGGCCTAAGTTTGGGAAGGTTTATGTCACACGTGGGCGGGTTTAATTGATACGATGAGATTGTGCGAACGACGACACACATATATTAATATTTAAGTCCCTATTTAGAGGCCTAATGCATAATTTATTCAGATAAGCTGAGGTATAAAGGCTGTTCATACAATGAAAAGATTATTTAAATGATGCTCTTCATTATATCCATCAAGTCTTGTATCTTATTAATGTTTCAACGTCAGCGATGAACAAACAGTATCAAATATCCCATACTATGTTACGTAATGCGCAAATAAGCTTGGAAATCAATTTAATAATGTTTTACGTTGCTAAGACGGAACGTAATTTCCGCGGATCACTTCTCTCCTCTTCGTAGCCGAGAGCGTTTCCGCCTAAACATTTCACTTTAGTCATAAAACATAAGGACGAGTGCACATACATTTTCCTTTATCAAAACATTTCCAATTCCCCCTTTATGGAGGTCGAGGGAATCTTTTTATTAGGATTTAATTAAGTGTCGGGCGGAAGCTCGGGCGGCAGCGGGGCGCGTGCGTCGGAATTATACGACGGAACTGATGGGCCTTACGCAAATGCGCCCCCGTATGACTCGGTAATGGAAAGCTCGTATTAAGTGTGCGTTAACCCTAATAATAGTAAGTTATCGAACATCTTATGTTTTATTCAGATGAGATTAGCGAGCGCGGCTGCCACGCGTGCTGGCAGAGCTTTTTCTCAATGTTCATATCTTACACGATATTTCATTATGGAATCACTTAGATATGATACTAAGCTGCAGCTTACGTATTAAATTTGAATACAAACTTTGTATGTAATTAAGTTCCTAATGTTTATATCGATTTTTGATTCCTAGAATTGCAAACAACTACGCATTCTGTTTGTTTCTAGGAATTATTATTTTTTAATTCAGTGACTCGTATTACGAAAAACTTAACCTTTCAGAGGTTCTTTATTATATTTTTAAAACTTAATAAAGCATAAATATGATAGTAAAATGGAGATAGGTGGTACGTATTAACTACCTAAAGTATTATGTTTGAGAAGAAGAAGCTAATTCAGCGTAACGTTAGAATATATCGTATAATTACCCATCATTTTGTACGTGGAGCGTAACCGAACACGAATTAAAAATAATGACTCTCTGGTAAAATTGTGGAATTCGGTGTTACAAAAGGACTCAGACTACGAAGCCGGTCGGCCGAATCGATGCTCGCTTGACGGGCAGCTGCAGAATGAAATTATGAGTATTTTTATTCTTAGCTCGGCGGCCAAAGCCGGCGACTACACCTGCCGACCCGTTGGCCCCGCTCTCGGCCGCGATTGACACCTACCCCATTATATACGACGATCCTCGCATACACCAAAAAAATCTTAACAATAAGCTAGATCGCAGCCGCCTGAGAACTTATTATTAGCCCCTTTATAAGGTAGGCCATTCATTTTTACATCTTCATACAATCCTAACCATTAACTCGGGCGTGTGGGCAGTGTGGGCTTATAGTTAAATAAAACTATTGTTGCGCCAAACAAAACGTCTAAGTGAACATCTTCATAGAACGACATCTCAGTCTCGGCTCTATTGTTACGAAAGGTTGCGCTCTTGACGGCCGGGGCGATATTTTAGAAGTGAATTTATTGCCAATTTTCAGGGAATGTTTACCGAAAAGTGACTGAATAGGAGGCGAGTGAATTACTTATTGTAATGAAATAAAGGAGGCCAGATTGAAAGCGTCCGATGAAAGCCGACGTCGCCGCCGCTCGACAACTGTTTGATGGTAATGATTTATGGCGACAGAAGCACAACGCGATTTTAGCGCTCTAATGCACGAGGTAAATGTGTTGATTTTCATTGTCAACGGCAAAATAAATAATCTTTCTTTATATCATTACTTATTCAGTTCCAGTGGATTGACTTTTTAAAGTAGAAAGGAAGGGGCGTTTCCAGTCTCACTTGTACAAACAAAGTAACAAACATCGAATTGGTTCGGAAGTGTTGTCCGATGTCGAAATTGGAGTTGACCGCAGGTGAGAACTAAAACGTAAAACCGCAACAGTGAAGCAAACCGCAGACGCATTCACGGCGTGCAATCATCTTCTCGATACTCTATATATTTAGATAAACGTTGAGACTGGATTAACGACGGTGCAAGGTGCAAAGTGACTGTATAGCCAAGCGTGCTGGCGACACGTGAACACAAATTACTGGAATCGTAAACAAGTACACAATGTCACCCCGACTACTTCAAAGAAAATCGTTTCTAATAACTTTGTAGAAACTTTTAAACTTAACACATAGCCCGCGAGGGATCAAGTGAGATTACAGAAGACGACGGAATTAAATGAAGCCACGAAATCGTCGTCAGCTAACGACAGTACTGCGTTAATGATCGCTGCCGTATTCGGGGGCGAAACTGAACCTTCCGGTTATGAGGCGGCGGCGTAGCAGGACGAGCGACTTCGTTAGCCGCTGCTCCTGTAATGACTCGCTTAATTCGAGATAATTACGCTCCCAGCAAACGCAAACGTGGGCCCGAGAAATTTATAGAGACTACTCCGCGACCGGCGAGACGTGCGGCTCGCGGTACCACTTATTCACCGCGACAAAGTGTAGGCAGCGCCAACATTCTTGTAATAAGAACCCATAAATCTTAACTGCGCTATAAAATAATCCCTTTACTCGATTTTAAATACAGAAGGAACTTACTCGTAATTTGTATGCACCGACTAAATGAGCCCTTCCCATCACGAATTACCGTTTCCGCTCACATTTTAATAAACAACTTATTACTTAAAATCACGTGCGTCATCCATCCTGTCGAAAAATTGCTTCTTTTTAATCAGTGGCGGGTGGAGCAGTTAATATTCGCGAGTCGCACGACGAGACATGACTTTGTAGACGTCCGTTACCCAGTGCCATTTTAATATTCTGCACAAAGAATTCGTTTTATCGTTACGTTTCCCAATATTTTTTTTGTTTTTCCAGAGGGCCTTCGCTTAGACATTCTGTCAGTCAGCTTGGAATTATTCAGATTAAACGGCGTGGATACTGGCATACAGTGGCGGCGTGTGGCGTGTGACTCCAGCAGTCACGCGGCCACCCTGTGAATGTTAAGGCGTCCCCTACGCGCTGGAATTGGAAATGAGTGCGGTTGATGTTTTGTTTTAATACATTCGCATACTTGTCTTCAAAGTAAAAGCTTTTTATTTGATTTATTTTACCAGGCCAACGAGTTCCAGTTACATGCCGATTACGGACTGAAACTTCGTTACGTACTGACAAAAGAGAGGTCGAGTTTGTTTTGCGAATTCGCTTCAAAGGAAATAGAATAGTTAGCTGACCGTTTTATTGGAATGAACCTGAAACAATTTAAACTGTAACAAAAGACTTTACCGCAACAAGATTGATTCTGTGGATCCACGAATCGGTGTCAGATAGTGATAAGATTAAAATTTTGTTGAAAGAAAACTAGTTAGTTACTTGGGTACTTTTTGTGAAAGGTGTCAGAGCTGGCATAAAGCGTAACTATATCAAAGCCCACAGCGCTCTCCGCGAGAATGCAAATTAACCTCGAGTAGTTTGAAATGTCAAATCTAAATAGGAATCGGACAACCATGGAAGTGGATTGGATCACAGAGCGTATCAAATTACGCTTTATGTCTGTATTATTGTTCGAATTAGAAACATTACGTCTAGACCGGCAAGAACGTGGCAAGAGCAAAACGACTGCAGCTCTGAGATCGCGACTGAGCTATGCATTCACTTGGCCCGGCCTATTGTTAGCGTGACGCACCGCGGTTAATCCACCGCCGGCCACCGACGCTCGCATCTATCTCGCCCTAATTACCACATGTAATTATACCATAAAATATCCTCAGCTTTCATGACCTAATAAAAGTATACAACTGAAATGAATCCTGATACATAACGTACTTTACATCTCACCCCCACGTATCAGTTTATCGAGGTTCAAAATTGCGACTATCACGCTCGGGACTGCGCTTGTTCGTGACATAGGTGAATTATTATTTTTTTTCTAGTTTTGTGACGGCGAGGCTGGCGTTAACGTGCGTTGCGAGGGAATAGCTTTGTGGCTGTCCCTTTGGCAACATTTATTTTAATCCACTTCTTTCACTCGCACGAGAAAGGTACGCCGCATTCATTCTTTATTTATATGCTTAGCACCTGCAGTGTCTTTCGACTTCAGTGCTACCTTTGCGCTACAGTATAAATCCCCACCTCAGTGTATTGATTTCTTCATTTCCTACGAACAGTGTTCATAATTTGATATAATTATATGTCATATGCCGTAGGTAGCAGGTCTCGGGACGATGAACGTTTTAATTAA
This sequence comes from Anarsia innoxiella, assembly GCA_947563765.1. NCBI lineage: Eukaryota > Metazoa > Arthropoda > Insecta > Lepidoptera > Gelechiidae > Anarsia > Anarsia innoxiella. The sequence continues at coordinate 8,016,313 of OX387393.1, forward strand.
GACGTATTGTTCATCGAACCGAGGCGTGACTTTGCTTTTAAAAACTCCGTCAGGGCGCGTTTGAGATCGCTCCATTAAGTACGCCGTATTGTACACCCGTAACGTTACTTGTTTGTGTACTCATTTATGAAGCTTTGTTGATGTAATTAAATAACTCACAGTTTCCCAAATTCAATTTCGTCATTATAAATACGAACAATCTATCTAGCAAGCGATAAACGTGACTTTCTTTTACCTTAAACTCATCGTAAAGATATAATCATGCAACTCCATCAAAAGAAAAGAGCCAAGCAATAAATGTTCTAGATTAAAAATAGTGGCCCGTTATTCAATGAATGGAGTATTCAAGCTCGCTTCTTTATTGATTCGATGTTTTGATATCGCGATCCGTTTGACTGCCTATTAATTTCTAGCAACAATAGCCGAACCCAAATCCACGCCGTGTTTTTACATCTCGCCCTGCGGTATTGTAATAAATAAATCGATTCTTTGTATTCGACATTAGCTGTTAGCAAAACATAAACAGTAATGGTTTATACAACATCACACAAAAGAAGACGGTTAAATCTAATCGGAACTCCTAAGCTATCCGCGAACGGCGACCGACACGAGCCCTAGACAGAAGAAAAACAAAACTCGAGAACAGGATCAATCCAAGCGACGCCCGCCGGTGAAAACTCAAAAGTCCGAGCAAAAAAGATGAGAATATCCCATAAATTACACCTGCCTCGATGAAATATAAAGCGGAGATATTGTTTTAAAAGTAAGTCCCGGGCGGGTGATTACGGCTCAGCAGCCAACCCAGACTTGGAATTCCAATAGTTTTTGCGCCGGTAAAAACTGATATTCCGTTCGACCGCGTTCAGTCCGTCGTATATTGAGTTAATGTCGGTCGTGATTGTAAATGCGTCCCTTTCAGCTGCGCGGGTGTGAGCGAGATGGGTTTTGTTTCACGGGGGATAGGTTCGAATCGCATTTTATGGTAAGTTGGCGGGCCGGCAGGTGCATCGCGTACACCTGCGGCGCGGTCGGACGAGATGCGATCAGTCGCCGCCCGCAAGGACGTCGAACCCGCTCCTGCCTCGGACGCTCCACTATCTCCACCTAGATACAGCCGTCCCATAACTCTGTTCCGAACACTACATAAATTAGCTAATGATATGTGAAGAAGGTGGGATAACTTGGTTTGCCAATGCTTTACATTTCAAGATCTGCGGTAGGATAGCTACGCCTCGGCAGTGCGCGTCGGCGGCAATACAGAATTTCTTGGAAAGATACGAGTATCTAGATCTTATTTTATTTGGTAAACAAAATCAAGATAGATTTATACTACAAATACTTCAGCTAAACAAGGTTGGACGTGATAATTAAGATCAATAAAATGTAGTTTGGTTACAATATTTTTTTACTATATTTGAAGTAGGTACCTATTTATTCAATTACAATTAGTTTTACAGTACTGTACAGCAATGTTTTATAGAGCAAAATCATTTATATACGACGCGAATGAGCTCATCAATTTGTAATATGTATCTAATGTAATGCAGTTTCTTATTTTAAAGAACATTCAACCGCTCAGCGAGACTTAAAATTAATTGAATTATATTTTATTCATCAAAGAATCAAACGTTCTAGCCTAATTTATGAATTCGAATATATTATAATACTTAGAACACTCAAATTACCTGCAAGTAGATACTTAAATTAAGTATCGAAGCCTGTATATTCAGATTTAATGCAGCGTAAATACTTAAGTACTTTTAAGTTGGGTAGGTTACCTTTTCCTTCACCAGATCGACTCTTTCTTAGGTATTTCTAAAATGTTGATCACAGGATCTTACCTGGAATTAAAAATGGTTTAGGTTAATGTTTTTGTATGTAGGTGTATTGGTAGAAATAGTATAGTTCTTTTATCAATGATAGAGAAGATAATTAAATGAAATACATAGATTTTACAAATAAAAACAAAACAACAGCGACTATATAGGTACCAAACAGGTTTTTTCAATAACTGTTATCAGTTTTAGAACAATGCCGATGGAAACAGCAGCTTTCTGTTATCTTTTGTTTCCTATTTAATATTCCATTTAAAAACTGAAGCACGTACTGAAAAAAATGAAATTCGAGAAATTCAGTTAAAAGCTTTTGGATTTAGAATCGTCCAACCAAACTCCGAATAAAACCGTTACTATACAAAATATCGTCGACATTCATTTTTTATTTAAATATTTTATCGACGTGTTTCGCATTTGATTTTTTCTGTGCCTACATTTGACATACAGATTAAGTTCAAAAGTATAATGAACATGCCGGTAACTATTCATATAAAAATACGATTAACAAAAAACAAAGGAGCATCAACAATTATAGAATTTAATTTACATATTAATTTCCAAATCAGGAAAAGCTAGTACATAAATCCGGGCGCTGCTGTAGTTGGTATCCAGAATATCCGGCGATCGGAAGAGGCGAATTCTGGCCGGATATTGAATATTGATCGCACACCCTTAACCCTGATGTATCGGCGGTCGTTACTGGCCCTCCAGGGACGATAAAGAGATATACCACGATTATTCAATTGTGTACGGTAAAAAACACAATTCCAAGGATTTCCATATACTTGGCTGGTAAATGATTTCTTGCAAATTGATTGTCCCCAAAATGTCTTTTGTTTTTGGCAGAAGCAAACTCTTCACGGTTTTTTGTCGCTACATACCTTTTATTTTCGACTGATTGATACCCAATAATGGGGAATTATCAAAACAAATACCAACTTTTCTTTATTCCCTTCCTTCTTTTGTTAATTACGAGGTCCTTTTAATGTTTTTAATTAAAATTATTATTATCACAGTACATAAGCCATTCTCTAATAGTTCTTACTCTCTATTCGATTTACTGACGTTACAAATATAAGGTGCCGCCTTTAGGTGCCCGCGAATGCAAACTATCAAGTAAAATATGACATTGCTTTGTAAGCACCAAGTCGAGGCCTGTGTACAAATAACTTATTCATATCGTATGTGTTCATGCTCGCATGTACGTGCACCGTGTGCTAATATAGGACTCTTCAACTACTTTAGTTTTTCCCCTTTATTTCTCCCCACAAACTGTTACGACACGTTTCAAGTTTCAATAAATATTTCATACAGCATCTACGTAAAGATAAACATCAAAAACATTTCTAAACCATCCATTAGTCAAAATAAATTCTTAAGTTCCTTCGTAAGAGGCTGTAAAATCAACCATTAAGAGCGTGTTATTAAGGCATTTAAATGCATGTTTTTATTGTGAACTCTATAAAACCAAACACCTTCGATATTATCATCGTATTTGATTATATCTTGACTATCAAAATATAAATGCGCTCGGCATGATCCCATCAAGAAACAGTATTTGGTTTTTTAAGTGCCAAATTTGAGGCGCGCCGAGTTTTGAAAGTAAAATGTTTGTGGATGTAAGAAATAAGTTTGAAGTTGGAAGTTTAACGCTTTCCGCGGCGGCAGTGAGGCGGTGGAACGCCGGCAGGATTACACGAGAACTGCGTTAGGTCAACCTCTGCTCCCCGAATAAAAAATTAAGTTTTCACGCCGCATTTTGAATCGCCGAAATAAGACGTCAGTCAAAAAGTTCGCAACGGACGCTTTTAAAGGAAACAGCCGGACACACACGAAGCGCGCTCATTGAAAACGCCCGCCCACTACAACGAGACAAGAATGTTGAATCTTTGTATAATAGTGTCGCATAATTTAACCCATGAATATTTTATTGTGTTAATCAATTTATGCGTTCGAGCGTGTTAAGTTTATTAATGTTCACTATAAAAGGTGATTTTGAAATGTTTTAGTCTGCGGAGACTTAAAAATTTTTAGCTTAATAACTCTTGTCGATTTGTTCTTAATAATGACGGTTAAAAACAAAAACGAAGCTACCTGACAGGTATCCAATTAACAGTAATAATTGGAGGTGAAGGTTAGGTATGTATTACCGAAATATATTGCGCTATTTATTTGAACCGCACCCGGTGCTTAATGTGTAGCCTCGGGACACAAACCGACTGGTCGATACACTAGAGTAGTACATGCCAGAGTTATTATAATCCACACCTTTTATTATCGTGCCAATAGAATTCCAAGTTTTTTCAAAATGAAATTGATGGCTTGAATGAAGGTAAAAATTGCTGAGAATAACTCTCAGATTAATATATGGCCCTTAATAGGGGGTTAGATGGAGAAATAATAATTCTAATATACGACGTTATGAGTCTTGGCTAGTAAGAATATCTCGATTCGAATAGAAACTAAATTATCATATCAGTGCGAATATCCAAAGAGACATTTAGATATTTGCATTGCACCATAACTGGTTCTAAGCGGCACAATAGACAGTAAAAATATACCTATATCTTGTATCCTGACATAATTCACATTTTATTTTGATTAGAACCATAAAAGCCAAATACAAGAATTTACTTTTCCATTTGATCTCATTTTGATTAGCCATGAATTTATTATGCAAAAAATGATACCATTTCGATAGTCAACAGTTGGGCAACTGAGCGAACTCATTTAAAAACATCATAAATTATGATTTTAGTAACTTAAGCCGTAGATTATGGGCTCGAAGGTTTAATGAACTTTGATTTATTTGGTTGTTGGTTGATAGGATAGTGATTGAATGGACAAATGCGAAGCGACGGAGCTCGACGCTCCAGGGCGGTCGAACCGGATCAATTTTCTGTTTACAACCGCTGGCTATCAAAGAAAACCGCCTTCGATCGACTAATTGGTGGTAATGGTAGACGAACAGACCTCCCTAGCTTAGAGCACCATTAAACTCTGAGGTCAAACATTTTTAAAATTCTTCACTTAAATAAAAGCCCCGCTGTGTTTAAGTGCAGACAGCTAATACCGACTACAAGTAGTTTTCCAATTAAAATTTTAGTAAAGAAAAGAGTGGTCGGAGCAACTTCCTCGATGAGTGTAAGGAAGGTAAAATTTTTGCTCGTAAACTTTACCTGAACCCGGATTAGTGTTTTTAAGTTTAGGAGCTTTTAAGCGAGCTCATTACGGATGAACTTTGGTCAGAGCGTTCGCTGTTAATACAGTATGTAACGTAATTTACGGGTTTAATCCCTTAAGCGTAATTTAATATTTTTGGCAAATTACCTACATATTTAAACACGAAAACCTTAAAATTGTATAAAATGTATTACAATTCTAAAATCAGTACCCTTTGAAAAGAAACCATTAAAATAAGACAAAAGCAACAATAAAGCTTCTACATAAAAATAGATTCATTAAAATGACTCCCGGGACAAAGCAACAATAAACAAATACAAAAGCTGAAGACAAAAATAATTTCCTAGCATATCAAACCAAGTAGGAGTACGTCTGTACGAGTATTGGCGGAAAACATAATGCGGAATACTTCGTACTTCTAACGATTTCTTGCTCGAGGAACTCTCGTGAAAGGATGCCGACATAGTAATTTGGAAACAAGACGTTGGAAGCTTCAGATGTGGAGGATTGGACTACACGGTTCAATGGCTAAAAAAGGAACCTTACTTGTTTCCCTTAAGAAACAAATTGCACGAAACGTTTCTTAAAATAAGAAACTCTGAAAATAAGGAACATCAAATGGGTTGAAAATATTAATAGTATTTGTTTTAGCTGTGAATTAACTAACCGCAGTGAGGTTCTTATCGTGAAAAACATTTTTTTTAGACATCCGAAATATAAAAGATTTTCAAGATATTTATAAAGAATATTTTTTTAAAATATACTAAGACGTAGCAAAAACCATAACGAAATAGAATAAAAGGTATCTGGTATATTTATTCGTAAGAAAGCCCATCTATTTATGACGTAAATTGGCTTATATCGACAGGTAAGCACGGTAATGCAAAATGTTTGTGCTTCGATAAACAATAAAAAGGGCCTTTGTCTTCGGAAAAGATGCACTTTCCACAAATATGTATTTCGAATAGCTCCCACGTCCAACGATCTAAAACGGAAATCTCTAACATACTTCGCCGAGCGCGTTCTATCCGAGAAGATAATGTTACACGCTCATAGATACATCGATAACATACATAATATATTTACAAACGACACGGAGAATAACCCGCTATCTGTCATTTAAGTAAACGACTAGACGGTAACAGATGCTAAGTTAAACTAGGTAGCTAAAACCCGTCCATTACAGGAATGGTAATTACGTACTTATAACACCATGAAATATTCCTTGCAATTATTGAAATGGACACTTTACTAATATTAGAGAGCTAAAATTGAATATTAAATCAAAATAAACCCTAACAAACCCTTTCAGTCTGATGATTCAGGCCGTTAGACCGTGTTTAGGAAAGGTTAGCCCTCGTAAAAACTTCTGAGAACGTAAAAAAGGGTATGAAAATAACACGAAAATGAAGGGAAAGTAAGAATTTCTTTTGTTTTACTTGATTACAACAGTAATAAAAGAAGTATTAGGTTAAGATAGAAACTCCAAAATCTTAAATTTTCCTATAACATGATGTTATTTTAGCGAAACCTTCTATGTTCATAACATAGGAGGTCCTATAAATCTGACCACGCATTCTAGGTGATTCTTAATACTCCATAAATTGTCCGTATTCGAGGAATATTGATAAACATACGCAATAACGAGTAACTAAATAAACTTGCTAAACAACGTATCAAGTGTCGTGAAGTGTCATCTTAATTCTAATTTATGGGCAAATAGATTAAGAAACGAAAAAAGTTGGCGACAAACTTTCTCGAACCTAAAAGATAAATATTTAGAATAAACAGTCGTTAACAAGTAGCTAGAAGTGTTAAGATAAACAGTAAAAACTTTGAGTAAACTCTTATCGCAGTAAAGCAATAAATTACAATTGCCCAACATCGGATTGTTTACTGCGTCCGTACTTGTCATTCTTAGTGATACTTTATCTTTATAATGCATTCTGCATTTATCGTAATTTCCTTTAAACAAACAGTTATTTACTACTTTATTATCACTCTACCAATCAAGTTAACTTGTCAATAAAAAGCTTCTTTACCGCGACTCATTTTAAAGTCACCAAGCGACGCCGGTGCCAAGTAGCAATCAAGTTAAAAACCATCAATTAAAACTAGAACATACCTTATTATCCACGTACAAAGTCAATTGAACACAAAGTCCGTTTTTAGTAAAAGTCATGAAAGAGTCACTGAAAGCCAGCACGGTGCGGTCTCCACCAAATCCAGTTCAGGCACAAACACACGAATAATGTATTAATTAATTTTCATTTATGGTAATTGTGTATCGGGAGTTTCGTACGTGAGTGAAGGGAAAACAGGACGCGTGCGCTCCGCTCGGCTGCCGAGCGTGGACTGACATCGCCGGCTCGAAGCTTTAAGCTTTTCTAAATATACACCCCCCGTTTCCCGCGCACCCTATGGGCGCAACGCGTGTTCCATGCAATTTTCTATAAATTTTCGCATAAGCTCCGAAGCCGCGCTGTCAAAAGCTGTTTTTGCTGAAGCCCCCCTGAAAACACTTTTGGGTGCAGCGTCGTAATTGAATTATGCCTTAATGCGGGGTTTTTAATAATGCGGGGCTGTTACTGATTTCCATCAATCATCGTTTTGTTAATGGCCCGCCGTGGTTTTGATTGGACAGCAGAAGGCTTCATTGGTAAAAGTTAATACGTTTTTGACGTATTAGCATCTAAATACGTGTTACTCTGACTAATGGTGTATGTAAGAAAACTTTTAAAACTACATAATTATTTGATACAAACACTTTTGCTTTTTTGTAATTATTAAATAAACGTATAGGATAGTAATTTATTTTCAATCACGATTGCGCCGGCAATACCTGAAATGTTGTGGTTACGGCGCTTGTGTAAATTTTACTGCAATTAAACTGACAATGTTCCAACGATGGCTACATATTCATTTCCTCAGATACTTTTATTTGCGACGCGAAATTAAAATCGTATCGATTGGAACAGATAAATGTTAACGTTTTGTTTTCAATTAATTTGTTCGTAAGTATAGAGAGCTTATGTGAAATTGATCAATTCAGAATTTGTAATTTTAGTGGTGATAATCTGTTGAGGCGGAACACTGCATATATTTTGTGTAAGTATGTAGTGATTATAAATACCAGAAACCATTTATATTCTTATCCGTAATTTTGACCATAATAAATAAAATTATAAAAGTTCCATACAAAAGACATCAACGCGATACCATATTGTTGAATCCAATTAATTTGTTTGAATTTGTAAGTAGGTACATTAAAATTGAAACGATTTTGTTAACTAACGATCATTAGGCACAAAATACGCGAGATTAATTATCTTTTAAGTGTATTTTCATTTTCAGATCAAAACTCCTGCTGCGCCTCTCGCGAAAAGATCTAAAACTGCGCACCAGTAGGTTCCTACTTATACAAGTTTTTATCAAGGTATTTCAACAATCCAAAATCTACAGAACTTTAAAGATTTGTGAACAATTATTGCAAATTTGCAAGAAACGTCATTACAATATAAACTTGTATAGGTAGTCGAAACATGCAACGTGAAACTCGCCACCCCAAGTTCCTCTAAAGTTCAGTAACAACTATATTCGCATTTTGAAACAAATAACGATTGCATGATTGGTACCATCACGAAGTTAAATTGGAAACTCGCTGCCAACTGAAACTTATGACATTGTAATCATAATAATTAGAAATAAATGGTAAGTCTATTATTTTAAGATTTGTAAAATACTGCAGTTATATGGCAAAATGAACTGCTTTAGTGGGATAGATATCATAATTTTGAATATTAAACGATTTATATCTGTCAGATTTTTAATCAAATCCGCCATTTTGCAAATTCTTGACAGTCCACAGATGACTGGATAAACAAACTATCAATACTTTAACTTCTAAGGGGCAGTTTCACCATCTACAGATCCATACTAATATTATAAATGCGAAAGTAACTCTGTCTGTCTGTCTGTCTGTCTGTCTGTCTGTCTGTTACGCTTTCACGCCTAAACTACTGAACCGATTTCAATGAAATTTGGTAGAGAGGTTGTCTAGACCTTGAGAAAGGACATAGGCTATATTTTGTCGCGATAAAAGGCTTAAGGGGGTGGTAATAAGGGATGAAAGTTAGTATGGGAGATCGTCATTATTCAAAGATAAAACCATGAAACTTTATATTTAGGCACTTAATACTAAATCCATACTTCCATTCTATCCATACTAATATAATATTATTAATGCGAAAGTAACTCTGTCTGTCTGTCTGTTACTCTTTCACGCCTAAACGGCTGAACGGATTTTGATGAAATTTGGTATGGTGATAGATGATAACCTAGAAATGGCCATAGGCTATAAATAATCACGCCATCGTTCTTAGGGGGTAGGCAGTAGGTAGATAACTAAATAGAGTTAGTGATTTTTAGTCGTTTTTGTTGGGACTTTTGCTCTTTTACGTCTAAACGGCTGAACGGATTTTGATGAAATTTTGTAAGGTAATAGATGGTTACCTAAAAACGGATATAAGATCAAAATGATCACGTCATCGTACTTAGGGGGTAGGAAGTAGACAGAAAACTGAATTGAGTTAGTGATTTTTTTATGGTTTTTGCTGGGAGTTTTGCTCTATCATGCCTAAACGGCTGAACGGATTTTGATGAAATTTAGTAAGGTAATAGATGGTTACCTAAAAACGGATATAAGATCAAAATGATCACGTCATCGTACTTAGGGGGTAGGAAGTAGGCAGAAAACTGAATTGAGTAAGTGATTTTTTTATGGTTTGTTTTAAAAGTTTACCTCATTCACGCCTTAACGTCTGAACGGATTTTTATAAGACTTGGTTAATTTAAAGATAGAATCCTAGGCACGGACACAGGCTACTTTTTACGGCGGGAAAATACCTCATTCCCGCGGAAATCTAGCGTGATCGTGTTAAGAAGCGCATGACGCCATAGCTACTGAAATGATTTTGATGTTTTTTTTTTAAACTGAGAGAAACTGAGTGAATTTATGGAAATTATGATAAAATTTTGATGCAACTGTCTTTATTTAACAGTTTTACTTGGATCGAAACTTAGCGACATTCCATCACACTACTTAACTTATAGGGTAGGAAGGTACCAAAATTCAGACTACTTTTTACTTCGGGAAAATATCTCATTCCCACAGGAACGTATACATAGCTACCTATCTACAACATTAAAACTCTGTCTAGAATCACATTACGCCAAAACTATTGATCTGATTTGTATACATCGGGGGTTGGCAGGTAGGTATAGTTAGTAGTATTTTAAACCGATTTACATTATTTACTTTTTATATTTACTAAGGAAACATTCGGAGCTATCCATTATGTGCTTAGGTTGCTTTTGAACAAATTTTGATGTGAAGTTGAGGACCGGAACACGATAGAGGGACATTGTTGCAGGGGGACTTACAGCCGGGAGAAAACAAAAAAACTTATGCGGACGAAGTCGCGGGTAAAAGCTAGTACAATTATAATTATTACAATATGACGTTTTAGACAAAGACAGGTATAAAATATCAGTAAGATAAATTTTATCTATAGATGATGAAACAGCCTCTAAAAGTCTGTATTTTCCCCGGTAGTGAGTTTGATGTGCTAATATATGCTAAATATGTGCTAATAATAACTTATCCTGTTAACATTATAAGCTTTTATGCCATCGATGTGAAGGTAAATGAAACATCAATTTTTTCTCCGCGAAAAATCGATTTTGATGAAACTTCATTACTTAATACACTTTATCAAAAACAACGTTAGCACCTAATTTCTCAGAGAAGTCAGTTGGAGCCTGTGACGAGGCATACAACCTCGTCGCAGTTGAACAGTCGCAGTCAGTTCAAAATGTTGACAATAGAACCGATATTGCCTCGCCGAGTCACCAGAGTCAGTCGAGTTGAGAACCTCAACAGAGAAAGTTATTTTTGTATTTTTATTAAAGTTTACCTCCTATCTTATTCCTATCATCATCAGTTCTTTTCCCCGTTTAAATAAATAGTCTACTTGTCCATATCCTGTATCCTGTTTGTTGTGCGCGGCCCGTTCCCTCTGAGCACAGTCTCAAGCCCACACTACTGTTGGTACTTAATAGTCACCCGCTGCATTTAACACCTATCCATATTTGCGTCCCTGACAATAAGTCACAGCAGTATAAAGATGCCACTGAATGCCCTGTTGTAGTAGTAATGAAGGAAATGAGTTCATTTTCAGAGCCAATTAGAAGGCACGTTATAATTTTCTTACCACTCACGTAAGTCGTAAGATTCTCACGGCCACACCGCCATTACTGTTTCAATTGCATTAATTCATAAATACAGATTTAATATTCGCAAGTGTATCATTTTTATTGCATTTTCGTCGATTTTTATACAATTAGAACATAAAGTGCGTAAATTGTTATATTACTGTAGGTAGAGTGCACATCATAATAGTATGGGTTCATTGCTATCTATTGACATTTATAGTTGTAGTTGATTAGGTACGTATTTATTTCAATTTGTTAACATTAAAAACAATGTTTACTGCATACACATGTGTACCTATTACTCGTACATCTTTTGTTTTCGCAGGGACTGTCCCCAGTCTAACAAAAGTATCCTAATAGATTTAACAAACATGATAGGCAGGTTCACAAACTTACGTAGTTGTTTTACAACTTTCACTTTAAAAACAGTCATCGCAAACAAAAAATGTTTTTTTAAGAACTGAAATTGTTTACTGAAATTTTACTTTATCTTATTTTGACGCGTTAAGTTATTTCATAAACTAAGGTACATTAATCTACTTAGATATTTATTTTATAAATGTAATCGTTGGTTTTATGACACTGACTGATGTGTGTGTACATACAGTGTTGTGTAAAGAAGTATTGACTTCAAAAATATTTCTGTAACACACTCTTATATTCCATTGTAAGCAGTCAGCGCTGGTTAACAGTTGTTCATGTGAATGCAGCCTTTGGAGCAACACCATTATACAACAGCTAAGTAAATATCTAGGTATCTACTTATGCAAAACAGCAGCCAGTGTCTTAGTGAACATTGTCTGAATCGGTACCAATTTACAAATAATACGATTTTTTCAAACAATTACATGGCATCCAAGCAGTAAACACATTAGTTACAAAAAAAAAAACAAATTGTAGAATTCCTTTGGCGTTATCACTGACTTCCGTGATTAAAAAATCAACGCTCGTGAATTCAAAAGGCGTTAAACTGTTTTCACCTTTAGTTCTATAATTTCAAAGTTCCTGTTTGAATAATCGTGTTACAGTTTCAATAATACTATTATCGATTTAATTATCTGGTTATATCTGTACAAGTGGCGCTTATCAATATTAATCACTTGCTAAATTTCTAGTTAGTTATTGATATACATTGATGGTACAAAGACAAATCGATACATGCATTAAATTCTAAAATGCTTTGTATTTTGACTACTTGGTTAACTAGTGAAATGTGTGCACAGTACTTCTAAGTATGGATATTTTTGAAGCAACTTTTATATTCGTATATCGTGATTTAAATAAGTGTTTTATTTTAAAAATATCTTGATACTAAAGTGAAGTTTTCCTCGGAACAAACATGGTAAGTTATAGAAACTAGAAAATCGAATTGTATTCAAAAATGTTTTTATTAGGTACATATTTTTGACTAAAGTGGGGTTTTTATAAGTCACAATAGCAAATCAAGAGTCGATTGGTATAAAAATCAGTGTTTCAATTGTATTGTAACTTGCAAATAGAAACTTTCAAATATTACTTTTTTTATAAACGACTGAATTTTGACGATTGCCTGTAGGTACTTACCTACCTACATAGTTTTAGGACATATTATACCTATTTATAATATGGATTTATTTATATACAGCCTCGTTTTTAATACAGGTATGGGCACACAATAATATTAAATAGGTATGACTAAAATATTTAATATAATTATGAAATGAATGTTAAGTTGGTATGATTGATAACTCAATGACTTGTTTCCAATTTATCTTGTTAAATTTTAATTCTGATCACGCCACATTGAATTTTTAAGTTAGATAAGCAGATAGATCGTTTTAATCGATTAACAATATGGGTTCCGACTAGTTTCTATTATTATCCGTGATTGATACTTTGCCAGCCGGTGGTTATCTTCTTCTGTTTTTATAACGAAACAATCTGCTCTTTGCCTCTACGATTTCATCAAGCCTTTACGATATGATCTTTTCTTAGGTCTTTTGTACAAGTGATTTATATTTTCATTGGTATTTCTATTCTTTTCATACAATATTATTTACCTTGATCAAATTGTATTTATTTAAACGTAGAATAACTATGAAAAGGAATATTCAATTCCAATCTTTATGAAGCATGTTTGGAATTTGATTCCGACTTCCGACCAATAGGAACGTCCAATAATATTTTTAAACATAATTAAGATACTCAAAAGGATTTCCCCTTAATAAATCAGATATAAAATACTACAAATAGATTGAGTATTGATTTAATGAAATCAGATCTAGATAATAATCTTTGAACTTGAGTATTGCATTGCAGTCGGAGACTTTTCCACATTTAAAAAGTGATCTTTAACTTGAAGTTATTTTTCGTATTTTTGCGCTTCGGAGTAGGCATCTTTCGCTTAATCCACAGTCAATTCACCCGTCAGTCTGTTTCTTCAAACAACACGAACTATCCGACTTCGTTGGAGCGTCTTTTCATACAATTAATAGATTTTGTCATCGGCATGGGTACATGGCATGTCCTTTATTTTTGAATTTAAATAAGTACATACCTAAGTAGGTATAACAAGGATTATAATAAATAGAATTGTAAATTATTACAATGTGGATATTACAGACAAAATGCTCCTAGTGCGACTGCATTAAATAAATCGTATATAGACATCTTGTTAATTAATAGACTACTCGTACCTCTATTAATTCTAGTAAAGTTCCGCTTATCTTTTGAAACATCATGTCGAGATAACGTGACGTTCGCTTTGAATCACTTCATATGATTCAATTGATTAGTTAGTCAATTAGTTTAGAATTTCAAAATAATAATACTAGTTTTGAAGTAATCTTTGGAAATAACTTTGGACGATTAGAATCTTGATTACCGGAGGTTGGTAGTTTGACGTCAACGTGATTTAGAAAAATAACAGTCAGGACAATATTTTTATGACGTAAAAAACAACCACCTATTGGCTTCCAACCACTGCATACATCGTCGTGGTAGACCAAGATAATGATGGAGGGATGAGCTCAAAATATTTCCAGTGGCTAAACAAAGGTAACCCAGGGCTGTGATGTGGATGGTAAAAGAGTCATTTGCCCAGCAGTGGGACAATAACGGCTAAACAATAAGATTAGATAAAACACGGATTTATCGACATTCCATTCACACTCTGTACAATTTTAGCGCCGATAAATTAATGATAAAATTACAAAACATTATGCTGATTAAGGTTTTCTGTTTGAGAAGGGCCTTTGTTGGTTTAGTAACGCATAGGTATATATTTAATTCTACAACCAGTTTACTTGATTTGTGTTTGAATAGTAAATTAAAATAAACTACATTCAATTCATCTCAAAGGAGCCAAAAAAGTAATTGAAAACGTTTTGATGATTTTAGTTTTTACTTAATGAAACGTTTAGTAAATCTAAACATTGACTTTTAATTATTTAAAATAAATACCTGAAATAATTTTATGATTGCCTTTAATCAACGCAAACCGTACTTTAAAATAAACTTAAAAAACAGTCACAATCACATTTTCTATCAAAGACTGAAAATAAACTGTAAAATCTTTGGTTTTTCTTTAGAAAAAAAATATAAATTTAGAACAAAAAAGCATGTAATGTAGAAAACACATAGAAACGTATATTCTATTAAACTCAACATCAATGCAACAAGACTTCTAAAATTGCAAATTGAAACATACATTGTAGCTTATAAACCCAACTTGTTTCGCACTAGGATGCCAACCTCACTCGGACAACTGGATCTGTCGTCCTACAAGTCGGTGCTTTAGAATGGCTGGCGAGGTATTCCATGAACTCCGCCCGAGCCACCAGCGCGTTGTCATCCCTCCACGAATTCAGGACACAGGAGGCTGAACAAACTGGCGGCAAACAATGGAATTGGAAATACTTGAGGGTAAGAGAAGATTACAGCTTGCACGGTTTATATTCTGTTATATTTTCGATGTTATTGTTAATATTAAAAAGAATGTTTTAGAATGTCTTCGGGAAAAGTTTGAACACAATGTTTAGTTAGGAGATAGTATGCACTATTTCAATCACATGATTGTTTCGTGATCACTCTCGTATGAGAATAGGCTCGTATCCCTTTATTAAAAGGGCTGATAATTAATTATTCAGGTGTCTCTGGAGGTAGTGAGTTTTTGAGTCAAACTCTACAATTTTATTTTCAAAATCGTGCATAGTACTTCCTCTTACCTATGTTCAAAACGTGGTTCAAACCTTCTCCAAACTCGTTGTACTTATATTCGAAATTATTAAGAAATTACCTAAGAATCTTGTATATGTTCTTAAATCGTGTAATAAACAAAACTTTTTATTTCAGGATCAATTTGATCAAAAAGATCTAGAAGGATTGTATAGAAAGTATGATGATAAGTTAAAGGAAACACTGATTTATATTTATGTTTCGTTGTTAATATTCTTTTCAACTGTTCACATTACATTTGTTATAGTTGGAACTTATAACGAAGTAAGTGTTTTTAATTTTAAATTAATAGAAAGATAACTTTAAACTTAATTTAACTACAATTAATTATGTTATTAACTTCAAGGTATCGTTATTGTCATAATACCCAATAAAATGATTCATCTTCTTTTGACTTAATATGACGCAATGCAATATGATGCAGACAATGGTTTTTCTTTTATATCTTCGGTTTCTGTTCAGACAAATAGGTTAAAATTTCATTACTTTTTAGAGATAAACAAGCAGCTCAATCAATTGGTTAGTTTTTTTCACAGAATACAATTAGACAATAGTATGTTGCTATTAACTAGAAGTAGCTAACGTAGTAACCTGGTTGACTTCTTTCTTAAGTTTTCTTACTCAACGCCTTACAATAATTGTAGAGCAGAAACATCTATTTGCAAAGTGGTTTCAGGAATTACACTGGAGCTCGACACATTTATCAATGGGCATGTACATTCTAAGGATATCCATACCAACATTATTCCTTTGGAAAGGGATATATGAACCCTTAAAGAATAAATGGTTCTGGATACCTATATTTGTTACTTTTATTATTACTTTGGACCTTGTTATGACTGGTAAGTGAAATTAAACTTTGTAGTTATGAAAAGAAGAGTGATATAACAACTTTTAAAGATTGTATTTCAGTCTTTACTGACATAATTTGTTACCTACGCTACTCGTAACTTTTCATAAGAAAATTTATCCACCCATCTAATTAGCTGTTTAAGAGATATTGTAATAGCGGTAACTTAACAAGTTTATGAAACAATGGACTCGCAATTGTTTTCCCTTTTTCAATTATGATGCAGCCAGCTTTTTTCAGCCCACTACTGCTAAGCAAAGGACTCCTCGCTTAAAAGTCACTGTAAGATGACACTACTAAAAGACGATTCCTGTTTTTCAATACTCGACACTATTTTAATCATTTTATATATTTTCAGACATAACTATAGCAATATACAGCTCAATGGAAGGCATAAGATTACGACCAGCGTATGCATCAATGTCTTTAATCTCTGTGTACATATTTCTACCAATGAGGAATAACTTTCTGGCCATTATTCTTGGATTTGTTGTGAGCCTGGTTTATATTTTAATCTACGCTTTCTTCACTTACACTGACGATCCGTTGATTGGACAAGTGGTATGTTTTTAATAACCCTAATATCCTATCCTAGTAATCCCACTAATATTATAAATGTCAATGTTTGTGCCGATGAATGTGAAGATGTTTGTTAATCTTTCGTGCCAAAACCTATAAACATAATTTAATGAAACAATTAGGTAGTTTGCATATTATTTCGTAAGTTCTTCAAAATACAAAATAATATGCAAACGATAAATAATATGCAAACAATAAAAAAATACAAAATAATATGCAAATAAAAAAATGTAATGAAACAATATGGTAAGTTATTCAAAATACAGAATAATATGCAAACTACCAAATTGTTTCATTAAATTATGTTCATCGGCTTTGGCGTGAAAGAGTAATAAATGCGTACGATATGACAATAAATGCGTACGAAGTTGTGGACAGCATCTAGTCAGTTGTAAAAGTTTCATAATCAATCAAAATTTGTTTTATCATATAACTATCGATAAATAGGCAAAACTTGGGCTACTATTGCGTATCTATTATCTATACATCTGGTTATCGTTTAAATCTTTGTAAATCAGTGCCTGCTTAATCGTAAAAAATATATTTCACATGATGAAATATCGTTATCGCATAGGTACCTACTGTTGGCCCATACAACACGTGGATGTACTCAATAGGTAGTTTGGTTTCTACGGAAACTAGCTTGCCTCATAAAATATAATATTTAGCTTTATTTTATTTTAAAATATGTAATTACGTATAAGTACATCTATTAAACAAATTATTATTTTGATTTATGTCCAAATATTTAGATGCCAGCGATGTAAAAGTAAAAAAGTAATTGTTAAAACTGTATTTCTCTTATAAGTGAATTTGTACCGATTCTTTTAGAGAAATAAATGCTTTAAACCGTAAATAACTAGGTACATACAAATACTTGTCCAAACACATCAATCAAATTAAAACCTAGAATTAAATACCTACCTACTTTTAACTTAATAACATTACTCAGAAGGATAAGCGCGGATTTCATTATGCTAATTAACGTATCAAAAACATTGTTGATAACAACTCATTATTCTAAAAACAGCTATTTTGCTGTTCAATTTAATTATCAATCAATGACTGATATGCAAATTAATACCTAACAAACTTAATTAAGAGGTCTTTATAATAGAGGAAAAGCCATGATCATTGCACATATTCCACAAAAACTTGGCTCTAAAAGTTAACGAATAAAATATTTATAGTACACTCTTCCTTAATCAACGGTTAATAGAAATACAATTGATTTGTGATCATCGTCATTTTTAAAAGCGTGGCTCTTGTCGGTGGAGTCTATACCACTCTGCTCTGTTTTCTGCCGTCACAACTGTGATGGCTGTAACAAAATATACTTTTGTTAGACGAACTTTAAGTAATCATCCCATGTAGTAAGGTGCACACATTAACCATCGGGCATCTTTCTTTATGTTTATTTGATTTTGCTTACACTAATTAAAAGCGAAGAAAAAAATTAAAAATTTTAAAGCAACACTAACCCAGGTACTGCTATAAGGCAGAATTATGCCTTTTCTCACAGATCAGAAAAGACTGTTTTAGTATGTTATAATATATATACACATTTTCAGATAGCCTCTGACGTGGTTTACCTATTTGGTGTGAATCTGATGGGCGTGTACTTCAGATTAATGAATGAAATCGTAACTAGGCGTTCGTTTTTGGATAGACGAGCATGCGTGGAAAGTACTCTGCGTCTTAAATTTGTTAAAGACCAAGAGGTGAGTAGAAGCAACATGTACCAAGAGTCGATACTTCATCCTGTCTCAGTGGAATCTCAGGAGATTAGATGCTTGTCTCATTAAAAAGGATCTATGAAGAAAAACCTGTCTTTTTTCCGAGAAATTCTGTTTTTATCTATCTTTATAGAGTAGGAAGCTTCTAGCTTTTTTTTTGTCGTATAACGATGCCTTTAAACTACGTTTATTCAAATTAATTTTAACCAATCACAATGTTATAAGCTCTTAACCTAGACCTTATTGATTTATAATAGAAAGAAAAGTTATGTTTCCAAATACTTTTTAACCAATCACAATGTTATAAGCTCTTAACCTAGACCTTATTGATTTATAATAGAAAGAAAAGTTATGTTTCCAAATACTTTTCAGCTTCTATGCATATCTTTTGTATAGAAACCATTTTATTCCTTTTAGGAACGCTTAATGTTGAGCATATTACCAGAGCACATAATGTCAAGAGTACGACAAGACATCAGAACGATTATTCTCGGCATTCAGTCGCATAATCTTACTCAAAATGTGAAATCATTCAAGTGAGTATTACCTACTTTACAAGCCTCTTACGAAACTGCGTTTTAATCTCTGAATAATAAAACAAAAATATAGAAGAAAACCGAATAATATAATATCCTCATTTTCTCCACATCACCTAAAGTGACTCTTTTATATAACTTATCATAACAAAATTGCATAACCAAAGGGAAATGGGTCATCCATTATCTTTTCTCTATTTACTCATGGAGTATTCGCACCAAAATGCCATCGCATATTTGCAGACACCTCTGGCACTTTTGTAGATGACCCTTATGCTGAATATTGACAGTTTGTATGAAGAGTCCTCTAACATCAGTCCCCGTATCCGTCATTATGGATTAATAAAGATAATAGAATGACCTCGAAACAACAAGCTGACAATGAATGATATCAGAAGCAGTTGTTATTGTTAGTTGTTATTCCCCGGAAAACTTGCCTATTATTACTTTAATTTGCGAATATTTAGACGGCATTGTTGATAAATTGGATTAGTTTAAGTACCTGCTTATAAGCATTTAATAGAAATCGTTCGTAAAGTTTAAAATGTTATATGTTTGGTATTCTTATAAATCGAGCTCTGTATACGTTCACTACATGTTTCGTAGAATTAAATTGTGTTATTTTTCTAATTAACATCAAGCCGTCTTCTTATTTTTGACAATGTCATTTATTAACTATATGTTTAAAAGTCAAAATCAAAAATATATTTATTTCATAGACACAAAAAATGCTCTTGAAACCGTTACATTATTATATAGGTAATTTTTTTAAAGCTAGCGCTAGATTCGCAAGGTGCAGTTTCCCCCAGAGAAGAACCTAGCAAGAAACTCTGTGAGGTTGCTCTTTTAATCGAGCATGAATCTAATGACCCTTTCCACAACGTGCTGTCAGTGTATTTGAATTTAATTTTGCAGTCAGCTCTACGTTGAGGAACACGAGAACGTAAGCATTTTGTATGCAGATGTGGTGAATTACACTATGATATCCACCACACTGTCTCCGTTGCGGATGGTTGAGCTGCTCAATGAACTATTTGGTCGTTTTGATGAAGCTTCAGAGGTTTGTTACATGATTACTTAGCTTTTTGAATTCACTTAAACTCGTATTTTTACAGGGTGTAGTTTATCTCTTTGATGAATAAAATTAAGTAACGTAACTTTGATTTTTGTTTTTTAATCAGAGAATATTCAGACAAACTGTATTTTAGGCAAAACCTGAAAACTGTATAAAATATCAAACGGATTTAATGAACTAGTAATTTCCTGAGATAAAATAACAGATCCATCTTTTGACATCCTTTTTGAATTCTCAGTATTAGACAAACTTATTTACAAGTTTTTAAAAAACCTGACCTAGTTTTTAAGCAACTGTAGCCAAAAATAACTTATTCCATAACGTTATAGGAACACGACGTTTTACGAATAAAGTTTCTTGGAGATTGTTACTACAGTGTCAGTGGAATACCAAAGCCAAATCCTCAGCACGCAAAGAACTGTGTCGACCTTGGCCTAGAGATGATTCACATTATAAAAGACGTCAGGTACTACTTTTATTTTGCTTATCTTCAGTGAATATAGCATGGATTAGCGTTATTTGTTAATCGTATTTTATGTTTTGATATTGTCCTAAGAAATATTTATTCAAAAATGAATTACAAAAAAATAATAATTTTGTTATCAGCACAAAGTTTTCACAAGTTGCAGTCTTTGATTTTAATTTTATAATTCTAATTAAAGAGGTTATTGATCACTTTTAACTACCCCAGTGCTTGAAAAGCAACCAATATCTAGTTTAAGAGTTTTTAAAAGTGATAAATATGGAAGAATGAACCTTTTATTGATGTTGTTACAATTTCAGAGATAAGCGTTCATTGAACATCGACATGAGAATAGGTGTGCACTCAGGACGAATACTTAGTGGCCTCATAGGTATTAGGAAGTGGCAGTTCGATATATGGTCCAAAGACGTTACTATTGCAAACAAAATGGAATCCACCGGTAAAGCTGGGTATGTTTATTTCAAAATAAGTACCTATTAAAGTCTCTCCCCTGAAATTCTTCCATGCAATTATTTTGGTTTATCTACTCGCTTCTTTATTTTTATGAATGAGTAGCGTTTAATATTAAATCTTGGATATGTAAATTGTTACTAAAATGTGTTTAGTGGATTTCGAGTGAAAGAATAACAAACTTTCTCACGTCCATACATCCATAAGCACAAACATTGCCATCTATTATAATATGAAGATTCAGGTAAGTAAGTACATACATTAATTAGGTTAACAGGGTCGCAGCTACTTAAGTAATATCAAACAAGTGACAATCGTTTGGGCTTGTTACGCAAAGGACAAGGTTCTGAGAATATCTTTTTTTTCAGCAAAGTACACGTTACCAAGCAAACTTTGGAGCAGCTATTAGATTTCGCCAGGGAATACATTATAGAGCCAAATTTTGAATCTCAAAACCATCCATTTATTATAAAGAACAAATTGGAGACGTATCTTTTATCGAGACCGCAAAGGGTAGGTAATTTATGTTATGAAAGTAGGCAACATTGATTTATTACCGCCGATATCTTTCAATAGATTGTGGCAATTTAGTAACCTAATATAAAGCCAACTAAAGTTTGCGGTAGGTAATTGGTGTGCAAGAAGATGCTAAAGGGTGTTAGGAGAAGCTTAGGGTCAGACAATCGTGAAATTTGAGTCGGTAATAGTCCCATAACATAATAAGACCCTTTTAGTAAATTAAAATTGAATAAGAATACATAAAAATTGACAAAGCAACGTAAAAATATTAAGCAAAGGCGGCCTTCTAAATTTTTAAAGGATTGTCACTAATAAACTCATATTTTTAACGGTAGCTAGCGGTAAATAGCTAAGCAACCAATTAATTTTGTAATTTCTATTCAAATCCAGGCTCCGGTAGAATACAAACCGTTTCGCAGAGCCTCGGTGGGTTTCAACAAAATGATCAAGAGAAGCTCTAGAGTAAGTAACTTTTGTGAAAATGTTTTCTTGAGAAAAATAAGGTTTGTCTGGAAAATAATACTGACGGCACTGTAAACTTCACGTTTTATGTAGCTTGAAAAAGCATTTTTCATTATTTTTACGACAACCTTATTTTCTGCGTCTTTAATGCTTGTGATCCAGTTAGTAACACAGGCCGTTTCATCAAATTATTTAATACACTGTATGTATTTCTAGTAGCGATTGGAAAATAGGATTTCAACAAATTTTAGAAGGACAACGACCTTTATGGATGAAAACCTCGTGGAATACCAACAGATGCTTAAAGCAGCTGATGCGCAAATGGCAAAAGAAATTGAAGATATGACTAAAGGAAAGTAAGTACAAACTGAAACCTCATTTATACTTGAACAAATTTTCTACAGGCTGTAAAGGGGTTATCCGAAACACAGCAATAATACTCTTCCTAATCCAGTATTTAAAAAAGTCTTTACGGTGAGGGTGTGAGTGTTAACTGATTGAACAATTAATTTGAAATATAAAATAAATAAAAATATAAAAAACATTTCGACACATATTCCTAAGAAAAAGTTGTTTTGTTTTAAGAGTAATTAAGAATTGCAAAAAACGTTGTATCAGCAAAAAAAATTCTAACAGTTACATCCCATGTATTTTGTTCCTTTTAAAATTATATTTATTAAAGTTTCTATTTCAGGGACTTCTTCAAAAGTGAATCCAGATTAAATAGGTTTACTTTAATGTTCAAAGACTTTCAACAAGAGAAAACGTTCATATTGCTACCTGATCCTTTGTTCAAATACTATATGCTATGCTGCCTTATTATATTTGTGCTTATCCTTTTAATTAATGCCCTTACGACTAATTGGTAAGAAAATATATAATGGTTTATATGAGATATTTCACAAAGATAATCCCATACACGAATATCAACTAATCAACTTTGTTATTTTAAGGTTAAGTGGATTTCAATGGTGGACTTGGCTTATATTCGGGTTTCTTCTTATATGCTTGATCGTCATGCAACCACTAACTTGGTTCCAATTTCTGTGGACAAAGTATAGAGGAATCGAAGAACCAAGAAATGAATACTTGCGATACTTCTACGACCTCTCAGCGAAAGTGATTAAAAGTGCTAAAATTCGGACGGTAGTTTATTTATTGATAAGCATTGGACTTGCTGCAACTTCCATCGTCAATGTAATATCTTGCATTGAGGTTGAACCAGAGCCACAGAGTACAGACACGGTAGTGTTATCGAACTGCGTTTCGTCGTGGGTAATATTTTTCTAATTGTTGTTAAACAATTTTATTTATCAACATTATTTCAACTTAATCTGCTATTTTTCTTGCAGCACGTAACGCAATGTTGGGGATTAGCTCTGTTGCTGAACTTCCTATTCAGCAGAGTTTTCTTCATATTTAAATGGATTGTCGCCGGTGGTATGACAAGTTTCTATCTTTGGGTAGTTTGGGAGCTGAAAACAGGATTGTTTGAAGAAGACTCTACCTGGAACGTTGGACTAGATCCACGAGTATCACACACTTTCTCTGTAGTGTTCATTACTATAACACTGTATTGGATCGATCGGACGACTGAATTTAGAAACAGACTAGATCATTTATGGCAGGTGCAACTTAGTGATGAACAAAAGGAAGCGGAAACTATGTTGAAAGTAAATAATATGCTTTTGGAAAATATTCTTCCAGCGCATGTTGGTAAGTAGTGACTACTTAGGGTTTTGCACTAATTAAACGCAATCAAAATTTTTCCAAACATTTTTGTTTTCGTCCACAGTTCAAGTGTATCTAGATTTGAATAGATCAATTGACGAATTATATTATGAAAAATATGATAACGTAGCCGTGATGTTTGCCTCACTAACTGATTACAAATTGGGAGTCGAAGAAGACGAAGATTCTAACGACAAATTCTTTTTGAGCATCCTTGATGAAGTTATTTCTGATTTTGATAGGGTAAGTTATCAAAACTTTATTATTTTTCTGTACCTTTTCATATCTGTAGTTTAAAACTACTTAAACGGTTGTTTATGTTTATTGCAGCTGTTACTAACCGGAGCTTCTACGTACAAAGTAGAAAAAATAAAAATGGCAGGTTGGACGTATATGGCCGCTTGTGGTCTAGACCCGAATCGGAGGGAATCTTTCGACACGAGTTCTTACAGCAGTGCAGTTGCAGATAGAAGACAAAATACGCCATACAATCGAGCTATTGTTTTAACCATGGTTGAGTTCGCCGCAGCTATGATGATGCAGCTACAGAATTTTAATAGAGGCTCTTTTCAAAGTTTTGAAGGGATAAATCTAAGGATAGGTAAGCAAGTATAAAATCTAACTTATTTTTGAATAATTAAATGAAAAGAAACATCAAATAGCATGAACTTTCAGGTATATCAAACGGAGAAGTAGCAGCTGGAGTTGTTGGTTCACTTAAACCTTTGTACGACATTTGGGGGCACGCTGTAAATATGGCATCGAGAATGGACTCGACCGGCGAAACGGGTAAAATACAAGTAAGCATTATAGCTTTAACGACAATACGTAATTTTGAGATGAACTATAAATTAGGACGATAAACATTGGGTTTTTACAGGTTACGGAAAATACAGCAAACATTTTAGATTCGTGCGGTGTTCTAACAACATATCGAGGAGAAACATTTGTCAAAGGGGCGGGGTATATCAAGACCTACTTTGTACCGCTTGACGAAGACTTCAATTTAATTAAGAAGCAACAAAGTATGGACTTTTATAGATTAGAAGATAGGAATCGCTATTTTACAGTAAGAAGTGAATTGTACAGCGATAATATACTTGATGATAGTCTAGATAATGAGAAAGAGGAAGATAATGATGACTCTCAAAATACGACGTTTGGTGCTAGAGATCTTTCCATAGACGATGATGATGATGATTACGATGATTTACAAGACGATACCGAAAGTAAAGATCTTGGTACTATAACGCCAAGCGAATTTACTGACTCCGATAGCTACATTTCAACTGAACCTGAAGTCATTGAAACTCATTTTTAATAAACAGAAATAGTTTAAGTAATATTTTTGTATTTTCTTACTTATTAAATTAATATATGCCTAGATTAATTCAAAGATATGTATTTATTGAAAAAATCCCGCCACAATTTCTTTCACCACCTTTTACGCGGTCTGGTGTTTAGGTGTTTATTATCATTAGGTTGATAGTCCATAAGTCATTTGACATGCAGGGCAGACGTAATCAGGACAATGTCGCCATTTATAACTAAAATTAAATTAATACAAAAATATTTCTACATTATAGGTACGTACAAAAACGTTTTATTGCATAATAAAATCAACAGGCGATACACTATGGTAACATTTCACAAAGTTGTACACTTTATCCATGGGTGTCCCGTCTTCTTGCTTGCATATCTTTACTGCTGTATGAATATCTGACTTGCTTACATCACTCGGATAATATTCCGCAATTTTCTCTGGAATTACATTTCCATCTGAAGTAATAATTTCCGCTTTCTCGTAGAGACAGTGTAGAAACTGTTTTGTACCTACATCAGTTAAGTTTTTGTTAGTGAATTGACGACGCAATGATGCTGGTTCAGCTCCAGTTTCCCGTTTGCAAATTTCGATCAACGTCAGCGCTTTCAGAGCCTTCCTTGGATTAACCAGTACCTAAAGGAAATGGAAATAAATCAACTAACTTCTAAATAAAGGTAAAACAGTTCGTACAAGCACAAATCGTTTTTTACCTGCTTTTGTTTGCAACTTTGTTCGCATGTGCAATACGAACTGGCTTCTCATTTGTTGATTTACAGTGTCTTTAAAATAGTATACCTAGTCTATGTGATATTATGATGAGCTACAATATTGTACAGTTATATAATACTTATATAAAATCTAATCAGCGGTTATTTTATGAAAGAGTAAAACGATGGTTGTGAGCATACCTAAACATTGAAGTGTTGTATTAAGTATTTATAAGTAAAATCACTATCTTGAAAACTTGTAGATAATAAAGAATCTACTCACTTGAGGTTTTTGTGCATACAAACTAACGTATCCCATTGAAAGAGCAGCGCAAAGAAATATAAGTTTTCCCATAATTTTAGATCTGTGACTGACTGCTTGAGTTAAAAAATATATTAAATTAATTGTAACTAAGTACTTAGGTAGTTATTTATTTATGACTTCACTTCTTAGTTTATTGAGTTTTCATTTAAACCGTGACTATAAAATACTCAGATCGTAAAACATATCGAAGTAATAAAAGTAAAAATAATGGCTTGACCAGTGACAGATTACATTTTCATACTTGCTACTCGTACTAGGCGCTACGAGGTGCTCCTTTTAAATGAGAGAGATTTTTTTCATATATAAGAATGCATACCCTTCAATTGTTTTAAATTACCTATCCTTCAGTTTTTACACATCAGTTGGTATTATAAAGTTTTCATCTGAATATACCTAAACAAAACAAATATTTTCTGTTTTTGACAAACACAAAATGACTACATTACCAATGTTTTCATATAAAAGTTAACATGATAAGTAGTAAGTAAGTATTATTTTTAGTTTACTAATATACTAATAAATCAGATACATCTTCATTCGATAGAGCGTATCTCATCCCACATTAATACATCTTTATTTGAATTAAAATTTATCCTACATTACTAACGATCTGTGGACATGTACCTAAAGCTGTGAGGACTTTTTTTATCAGTAGCGAAGTAGTTCCAAAACTTATCGTATGGTAAGGAGCCTGGTAGGTACCTATTTTACCTTTTACCTATAAAAAACACTCTCAAACAACGAGAATTCTGTGTCAGAATTGCACTTTTTTAACAGCCAATCAACTTGGACAAAGTAAAAAAATAATTGTTGAATAAAACAGAGTATTTGACGTAAACGGTTCGCTTTAGTTTGGACGACATTTCCATATACTAGGAACATAGTACACGAGCACTATGTTCTATGTTATTAGCTGCGTGAATTATTGATATTTGAAAAAGAACTTTATTTAAATTTTAAACACAAAACAATATAATCGTACATAATGTTAATCATATTTTTATATGAAACGGGGTATTATCCACTTAATTATAAATACTGTAACTAACTGAGAGTAGGTAAGCAACGACAACATGCGTGAACTCTGAATACCACAAAAGACAGTTTCATTATTATATTCCCCGGCACGATATGAAGGTTTTTATAATATCTAAAGATTGTACAAAATAGCCTGGATTTTAAACTATTTTGTAAGTATAACACTAAAGAAAAGCTAGGTGCACCCGCGACTTCCTCTAGTTCGCGAGCGGCCACTCACTACTGTGTGATTAAATAATAATAAAAAAATCGGTATGTACAATCAAAAATGTATTTAGCAACCTTCATTACGTAAGGCTTAATACAACTTTTACCTTGCTAGTGTAGCATGTAAAGAATTTATACAATTTTTCTTTCGCATCTTTGTCTTCTTTCTTGCAATCTTGAAATACTTTAATCAATGGTGCTTTATCAAGGTAATTAATTTCAGTTTGTATGTTGACAAACATACATAGCTAGGTAAAATTGAGGAAACATATTTTAGTAGAATACAAATAATTTTACTATCCGTATGATTAATTTGTCCTACCTTTATTTCACATTTAAAGTCACAGGTGCAATGTCTTGGTAGCATTTCAAAAACTTAAATACTTTATCATTAACATCTCCATCTGACTGCTGACATTTTTCAACTGCTTTTTTTATAATTTCTCTATCAGTAGTGTTGGGGTAGAACTCCACGAATTTATCAGGTATGATGCCACCGCTGTCGTCAATGACTCCAGATTTGTTAAAAGCGCAAAACAGGAATTCTTTGGTCGGTTCATCATCGGAGAGTTGTTTGTTCTTTAATTTTAGTAACACTGACGCATCTACGTGTCTCGTTCTTTTACTGCAGTAGGAAATAATGTCTAATAACTGAGCGTTTTTTTCTGGATTTAATGAAACCTGCGAAAAAATTTCGATAAATAACACACCAACTCATTAAAACAAACTTTATTTATGTAAACATCTACGTTAAAATAAAACATCTTAAAAAGGGTAAATTCAAGAGAATTTTAGAAATTAGAGTCACTTGTTAGGGGAAAGACATACCTAATTCAAAAATCAAAAGGAAAATAGAGTGCAATTCGAATAACTTTTTTACAACAAGTTATACCCAGGCTCTAATAGCTTATTAATTATCTTTAAAAAATATTTACTCACTTGAGGTTTCTTAACATTAACACTAACACATCCTAATGAAAAAACAACACAAAGAAACATGGTTTTCACGAACATGTTTTTGACTGTTCAAAATAGTTTCCGAATAATTTTACTGTACAGCGTTTGTTTGAAAAATTATTGTAAATGTGATCCGGTCATGTGTGAAAGAAAGTAATAAAATAATCATTCATAATCTACATTTGTGTAATCATTTTATGATATGAATTATGAGTGAAGAAACACTATTTGAAATTGCATTCAACGTGACTGTCGGACAGAATCGTTAAACTCAAGTAAAACATTAATTAATTCGAACGGAAAGCTATTTGAATAAACGTGTAGACATCAAAGAATCCTATTCTACTAAATTATAAATGTCAATGTTTGTGCCGATGGATACTCTTTCACGCAAAAACTTCTGAATAGACTGTGATGTGGCAATAAAGTTGCTTATATTTCAGAATAACACATAGGCTATATTATTTTGAGATATTGTTTAAATTTTCCAAGATATGATGAATGCGTACGAAGTCGTGAGCAGCCTCAAGTACCTACTAAATAAATGACAATCTCCCCAAAAATATCTTCACTTGCGACGAGGCAGTGAGCGGGAGATAAAACAGGGCTTGCATCATTGTTCACGCAGTCATTGAGTGCACAAACGATTCTTGTTTATGTAGCACTTAGGTAATACTCATACTTATGTAGTAGTAGGCTTTTTGGCGCAGATGATACTAGGTCCCTGAGTTGTATGGAGAGTGTAAGGCCTGCTGCAGGTATTAGATAGGCACTTATGTTATAATTAACACAAATTAATAAGCAAGTATAAACACATTTATTTCACTCATAAATAAATAAAAACAGTCAAAATCAATTTGAACATAACAATATTTAACAACAGAGACGTTTAGGATTAACTGTTAAAAAACTTGATACAGTTTTTTGTAAATTATTCAAAACAGTACGTGGTTAGGCGTAGCTTTGTAATAACACTTGAATATTTCAAAAGCGGTGTCAGCGTGTGTTTTCCCAGTCTTCTTTTTACATTCGTCTAGAACTTTAGCAACTGCAGTCTTATCTACACCAGCGGGTAATTTGGAAAGAGCGAAGTCGGTGTTCAGCTTGGCGTCCTGGCTCAGAATTCCGGTCTTTTGAAAGAAACATAGGGTGAACTTCTTCAGAGCCTCATCGTCAGCAAATTGGCCTTTCTTAGCTTGGCCGAGAACCTCCGGCTTCACGCCAGTTTGTTTCATGCAGTCAGCGGTGTACTGACGTATGGTGTTCTTCTGTGACTGGGACAGTTCAACATTCTGAAAGATACAATTTAATTGACTAAGTACATATTAAGATACTTTAGACCAAAATGTAGAGCATTTGTATTCTTTAATAAATTGAAAGAACAATATCTACCGCTATACCATGACTACCTTTTGTTTTATTTTGTAGATACATAAGTACTTTAGATTAAAATGAAATTTAGACTTCTTTAAAATATTAGGATGTTAGTAATAAGTAACTCACATGAGCACCAGCTGCCACCACAATACATAAGAACAAAAACGCCTGCATATTCACAATAATTTGTACTGGAATACTTCTCGGATTTATCCTCTACTTGTATTGAATGAAGTGTCGGGCGATAGCTTCTTTTTATACTGGACTCTGAAGGAAATCAACTCAGAAAACGCAGGAAGTTAAAAAAACCGTATCTAGAACTTCAATATCATCCGGTATTATACTAGGTATTTGAGGAGGGCGGTATATGGCCTAAGCCTTGTTGCGGGTCAACTATATAATTTGCATAAACGGTTTCATTTTATCTTCGAAGCATTACTTTGTTCTGTATGAAGATTGGTATGTAGAGATGATATTCCTTGACAGAAATCGTAGCGGTGCGATGTTAGGGGCTTGCGTGACATAGCAATAGGCAAATACTAGTCGCCATAGCACAGTGGTGTTGAAATTCGCCACAATCATGTTGAGTAAACGTTTGTTTATTTAAATATTAATTTAATACGGCACAAACATTATCTTCCATTACTGTCTCAGGCTGTCATTGTCATCCATTTTAAATTGTCGTTGACCACATTATGATTTTATTAGCAAAAAGGATTTAATTTGATTTATTTAGCAAAGAGGAATTACACTCACAATACATCTTATACTGGTTAATGTGGGGATTAATGGAGGGTATTCGCGTGGTGGTCGTAATTTTATAATAACTTTTTACTTCCTAGTTTTATCTTCACAAGGTATAGACTGAATAGCAGTGACCGATAACTGAAACCTCCTTCGGATAAAACAAGATAAAAATAAATTTAGAAAAAATATTAGAAAACATAATCAGCTAGCTATCGTGAAAAACTTGCGAAAATTAATCATCAAAATACTTGTCAATTACCTAGAAAACATAATTGGTGCTAGAGTATGCACGAATCTTGCACGAATATTAAAGTGTTAAGTTCTTAATTTGAAAAGTCATACAAAATTAGATAATAGATATGTGATATTATCCTAAAGAATGGTCGTTATAAAACCATAGAATTAAGTTACACTTTAGACAATAAGCACGTGTAAATAACCCAAGTAATCCACCCAACTCACACGTGCTAATTATAAAAACAGTAGGTGAATCATTCCTATCGATGAATGTACTACAAAATGAATAGCTATTATTTAAAATATTGTTAAACAAACTACATGGCAACCACCAAGATACCTGAAATAAAAACCTACAAAAGTTTTGTCGGCTACAAATTGCTGTTAAAATGGTGTCACATTATGGCATAGGAAAAGTTAATACATACATAACATTGACTCTAGATTGTGGCAAACTACTACTGTGGCCTCTAACGATCCAGGTCATTCCAATTAGGGCAAATGCAAATTTACTTCAACCAGACTAGTTTATACCTAAAACCTGCTTAGGTACAACTTGAACTTCAATATGTTTAGGTAAATACATCAATACGGTACCTGTCTAGGTATTGAATAAACTTGGGTACTGACTAATAGCTGTTTCCCGGTTAGGTATTATTAAAGGGCTTTATTTGGTGAAGTTTCTGCTTATTTATGGCAAAGTTTAAGGCCAACTAACTTTATCGTTAGTAAATCTGCTTTGGTTCATTTGGTTAGAAGAAAATAAGCCTGTGAATACTTATAAGAAATTATCTTAGTTTTTTACTAGGATATACTAGGTAATTACGTAGATACAACTAGCGCATAAAGTTCAAAAAATCTAAAATTTCAGCCCCGGTAATGCGAAACGATATTCAAAACACCCTTGATATCAAAGGGACAAATAATGCGGTCGTATTCTGATTTCCGGGAATACGTAGGTACAAAATGCTCCAATTTTCATACATAATGACAAAACACAAAAATTAGCATTGAAGCAGTGAATCCCCACAAGTGGCAGAGATGGCCAACCTTCAAACGTAAGTACCTACGTATTAAAAAAGCAAGATTTCTATAAAGATAATTTATTTTTAAGGAAAACGACAGATTCTTGTCTTCATTTTTTATTTCGCAATAAAAGTGCAATGCAAACAGCGACAAATGAGGACGCAACTGAATAAAAACTGCCGGTATATGCGAGGCCAGGATCATTCCGATGTGCACAATATGATGCTCACATATCATGTAGCCTATTAATATACTTAATTCCTTTTATAAAGTTCGTACCCCAATGCGACGCTCTCATAATAATTTAAGATACCTACTTATTACAAACGTCAATGCCGATGTATGTTTGTTCCACTTTCAATCAGAAAAACATTGAATACCTAGATGTTGATTTCTTCCAGACTATAATTATTATGTACCTAAAGATATTTTGTAAGTTTTCCAATAACCTAACGGCTGCTTGTAAGTTAGTATTTCAATGTGGATAGTGACGATGAAGGAATTGGGACTTTAGGAACTAAGGTATACCTATCTAACTTGCAAACGTACGGAAAATATTTTAAATACCTACTTAGGTAATAAATGAGTTCAAACGTCGTGAGTTACAGAAGAAGTGATTTAAAAATTCAATACCTAATCATACTAAAAATGGTAAAGTTGCGAACCCCTGAAATAAAACTAGGAGATTATGGTTGTAGGGCTTCTCTTCGCAGCGTGGTGAGCAGTCCACTTACGCACCCACTCCAGTCCAAGGTGTCTTCATACTTGTAACACTAATTGGTCAGGTAAAATCTATTGCTAAGTGGTCAGTAATTTAATTAGTTTTGGAGTTTTCTTTTGAGAAAATTTATTGTTGGCCACACGCAGAGAGTGGTAAGTGTGTGATATAGTAATTAGTAGGAATAAGTTAGGTACCTATAACCGACAAACTGTAGGTATGCTGTACCAGATTTTACTGTAATTTTATCATGTAAGATCTCACAAGCTGGCAAACGCCTCCTTCTGGGACATATGTAAATGCTATTAGAAGGGATTTAGACCATGATCTACCACGATCTTCTAATTTTTCATCAAGTAGTAGTCGGAGTAGGTACCTTATGAGTTACTTAAACTTTAGATTTTATTACAGTTGATAATTGAATATAAATTCGACCGCAGGAACGAAATCTCAATGGCAGACCAACCAGAAGGTGGAGTCCGTAGACGACGGTCCTCGGGCAATCCAAACTTACCACTAAACTTAGACTTGGGCTACCAGATCAACGAAAGTGGTCCAAGCCAAGGGACACCTTCACCTAGCTGCTTTAAAATGACACCTAACTCTACTG
Organism: Anarsia innoxiella; assembly: GCA_947563765.1. Taxonomy (NCBI): domain Eukaryota; kingdom Metazoa; phylum Arthropoda; class Insecta; order Lepidoptera; family Gelechiidae; genus Anarsia; species Anarsia innoxiella. The sequence goes on from OX387393.1 coordinate 8,049,514, forward strand.
AATCTCCGCGCACATCCGCCCTTTTGGAGTTCAGGAAGAAACAGCAGAGTTTTGACGTCCAGGTAATCGAGGTAAAGTCATTTTTTTTTTCTTATTACGTTGATAATGCAAATACCATTGAAATGACCAATAGGTTTATTTTCCCGCATCGTAAGCCAATTATAAGCTTTACAACCGGCATAATCAGACCATGACCTATAAACACGCACGACACATTCACCTTTAAAATAAAGTAAGTACAGTTTATATGCAATGACTTTCAGATGTTTAAAGATAATTACAAAATGATGCATTAAAAGTTCAAAGTTCTGTGTGTACAAGGACAGGTCCACAACAAGCTCATTTTTTAAAAGTGATCTTTTAATGCTAAATTTTCACGATGTCAACCTTCTTTTTCTACAGAAACGTTTAAAATGCTGGTAAACCTAAACTTATTTTAATATTTTGTGCATTAGAAAAAACGCGATGCACCACTTTTAGTTTTAAACAAATCCTAGCTGCTCAAGGCTGGTCCTAAAGAGATATGTAATTCCACTGCGCAATCATTTGCACATATTATTATTCTTTCTTTCACACACACTCTAAAATCCACAGATAGAAGAATGCGAAGAAGAGGAGATAGTCGTGGACAGTGACGATGAAGGAGACGGAAACGAGGCAGCGGCGACTGCTGATCGACCCATTACACCTACGCCTATTCAGGATTTTGGCGCTAACGTTGTTTATACTGAAGGTATGTTGGAAATTACCTATTGATTTACCGATACAGGGGCCAGTATTTGAAGTCCAAACTATTGATTGCCATTGGATAATTAAAGGTCAAATAATATAAGTAGAAGTAGAGGTACCTATATATCAAGACCTATTGATGTCGTAGTCAGTAATATTTCCCTCTACTCTGATATCCACTTCACTATGGGAAGTCATATAGCCTCGGACAATGAGCCATGATGAAACTTTCGTTCTTAAATAACAGTTTGTCATTTTCGAACACAACTAAAGTATTGCGATGGGGAAATGAGACTAAAATTGCTGGCACCGAATATTTTGGTAAGGTTTTCTAGAAAGGTCTTTATTCAATGGTCAGTTAATGATATTCATTTTTCTTGTAGGGCCTCAATCCATGGACTTTTTAAGAGTGAAGGCAATAGAGCACGACTGCGTCACGGATGTGTCCGATGCGGACAGCGACGGCGAAGAGGAATAAACACTCACTAATAACAGAATTCAGGGTATTATTCTGGTAGACATCAAAGTATATTCTTATTACATATTTTCTGCCGGTGTAGTTTTGATAGCTCTTGTGTTACGGGTGCAATACGGAATGTAGAAAAAGCGTCAGTTCACATCAAATTCACTCCCGGTTTTTATGTGATCCTACCAGAATATAGGTACCACTCAGATTTATATTTATTAAACTAAATAATGTTTAACGTTTGTCTAGTCATAATTTCAAAGATTTCAACTATTCAGAGTACCTATATTTATATTGTTTAGTAATAAAGGAAATATCTTGGTTAATTTGGTGTGTTTTATTATATTTTAAATTTGGTTCCGATTAAAGGATCTATAAGAAACGTTGGAGAGGAATAGCGGTTAAAATTCAATAGATGTTTAGATTCCTTTCAAACACTTTATTGCACTTCATAACGGTTACATTTGAATACAGCATAAAATAAATCAATGATGAAAAATCTCGGATTGTGAGTTATCTACACATCCCTGTATTTCGAGTCGATATTGGATAAATAAATTCATTTGTAGGTATATGAAGTTAATGTAGATTGTAAATTATAATTGCCAAGTCGATTGTTTTAGCTTACGAGCGTCAAAGGTATAAAAGCCGATTTAGAGCAAAGCGGCATCAAACTCCCGTGCCGGTAGCGATTTACTTAAAGATCTTAACTTACTTGTACGGTATCACACTAGTCAATACCGTACCGTTTAAACTATAGAGACTATAATGCAGTTCCATTTACGCGACAGTCAAGAAAATTATAAACAGGTAGGTACATATACTTACAAAGCGATATCGCTTTGTTTTTAACGGTATTTGAGGGTCTTGTAATACTCTAAGAACTTGTAAAATTCAACTGTTACGAGTATTGTATCAATTTACGTAAGATACAGAATTCTACATACAAATCTCGACTTAAAAGCATTTATTTCCAATCCCATGCTACTCAGTACGTCAATCAGTCGATGCATAAAATTGATTACAATCTATCAAAATACATACTTAACTAATCTTACTTATCTAAACCAATTTAATAATAGGAAAGTGTCTATGTACAGAGAAGTCGAATTCCGGCGGCGCGGTCGATTCCCGTTTGTGACCACCAGCTAATAGTTTTAAAACTACGAAATTTGTTTTGGCTACCTTTAGGAGATCTGTTACCTGAAAAAAAAAGAAACGTCAAAGCCGGTTGCAACATAATTCCATTAACGACTTTATTACCAAGATTTAATGAGGCGACACGTTGTCGTCATATTACTACTAGCTTGATAAAATTAGAACGAAAATAAATTCTAAAACAATAATATACCTCTTGATCAGGAGTTGTGACGGTTTCCAAGAGCGACCGCGCTGTTTGGAAGTGCTTGCAGCCGCCTAGGTATAATATCACAGGGTTTTCGTATCTGAAAAGAATTTTGTATTACAGCTTATTAATTATGGTATCTTTAAATAAACATTTGTATCGCTAACATAACGTACGCTGTTTGAACTGAACTATGTAGAGATGAAATTATAAATCAGTTCCAAACCTAATACATACTTAACTATCACGCCTCTCGCCCATCGGGGTAGCCAGAGAAAACTTTGCTCCACTTGCTAAGATTCAAACACACTTCTTTCGCTTCACATTCATCAGTCGCCTCATAGACACGTCGATTTAAAGTACTGTTGTTTTCAACGTATCTTGATCAAATTGGGGGATGATGGGGGGCGACGGGGGTCTTGATCTTTACCAAATTAAACATATAAAAAACCTTCGTATAACTTTTCTTTTCTTTTCTGTCTCTGTGTACAATCTTCTTGCAATAAAGTATTAAATAAATAAAACTCACTGTAAAGGCTGCGTCATCTCACAGAACTCGTTGTAGTGCACCTGCGGCGGGGTGAGTACGGAGAGAGGCGCGAAACGGTGTTTGTACCGGACCGCCTCATTGTCGAACTCCGATTGGGGTGTTTCCAGCTTGCCTTGCAGTTTGAAGGCTACTAAAGCCTGTTGGATTGATAGATGGATTAGTTAGAACTAAAGTGTATAGGTTATATTTTATCGCAAAGAATATTCCGATTAGTGTGAGGAATGGAAATTCATAGATCATAAATATCATGGAAAAATATAGACGCAGGTGTTTTGAAACTTTAAAAAGTGCATAAGTGGGGGTTAAAAGAATTAATCTATATCGTAGTCTCATGAGTGAGCCACTTTGAGATAATAACCCTCTCCATAACAAATACCCAGAAAGAAATATCCGATCACTAATGTATATCATCATATCCCTATTAAAGCAGACCAAGTAATACTCTAAAAGTGGGGCTCCACCAAGAGCACGCGCTCGGACAGCAGCCTCGCGAGCTAAATTATCGGTCCACGTGGACGTGGCTCCGAGGCATGTCTACGTATCATTCGTTGTCGACCAGCCAGCTGTGTAAGAGCTCTGCAAGCACCTTGTAGTACCCGCCGGCGAGGTTCTGCATGACCTGCGCCATGAGCGGCTCCCGCTGCGGGCCTCACACGTACCTTGTAGTACCCGCCGGCGAGGTTCTGCATGACCTGCGCCATGAGCGGCTCCCGCTGCGGGCCTCACACGTACCTTGTAGTACCCGCCGGCGAGGTTCTGCATGACCTGCGCCATGAGCGGCTCCCGCTGCGCGCCTCACACGTACCTTGTAGTACCCGCCGGCGAGGTTCTGCATGACCTGCGCCATGAGCGGCTCCCGCTGCGGGCCTCACACGTACCTTGTAGTACCCGCCGGCGAGGTTCTGCATGACCTGCGCCATGAGCGGCTCCCGCTGCGGGCCTCACACGTACCTTGTAGTACCCGCCGGCGAGGTTCTGCATGACCTGCGCCATGAGCGGCTCCCGCTGCGGGCCTCACACGTACCTTGTAGTACCCGCCGGCGAGGTTCTGCATGACCTGCGCCATGAGCGGCTCCCGCTGCGGGCCTCACACGTACCTTGTAGTACCCGCCGGCGAGGTTCTGCATGACCTGCGCCATGAGCGGCTCCCGCTGCGGGCCTCACACGTACCTTGTAGTACCCGCCGGCGAGGTTCTGCATGACCTGCGCCATGAGCGGCTCCCGCTGCGGGCCTCACACGTACCTTGTAGTACCCGCCGGCGAGGTTCTGCATGACCTGCGCCATGAGCGGCTCCCGCTGCGGGCCTCACACGTACCTTGTAGTACCCGCCGGCGAGGTTCTGCATGACCTGCGCCATGAGCGGCTCCCGCTGCGGGCCTCACACGTACCTTGTAGTACCCGCCGGCGAGGTTCTGCATGACCTGCGCCATGAGCGGCTCCCGCTGCGGGCCTCACACGTACCTTGTAGTACCCGCCGGCGAGGTTCTGCATGACCTGCGCCATGAGCGGCTCCCGCTGCGGGCCTCACACGTACCTTGTAGTACCCGCCGGCGAGGTTCTGCATGACCTGCGCCATGAGCGGCTCCCGCTGCGGGCCTCACACGTACCTTGTAGTACCCGCCGGCGAGGTTCTGCATGACCTGCGCCATGAGCGGCTCCCGCTGCGGGCCTCACACGTACCTTGTAGTACCCGCCGGCGAGGTTCTGCATGACCTGCGCCATGAGCGGCTCCCGCTGCGCGCCTCACACGTACCTTGTAGTACCCGCCGGCGAGGTTCTGCATGACCTGCGCCATGAGCGGCTCCCGCTGCGGGCCTCACACGTACCTTGTAGTACCCGCCGGCGAGGTTCTGCATGACCTGCGCCATGAGCGGCTCCCGCTGCGGGCCTCACACGTACCTTGTAGTACCCGCCGGCGAGGTTCTGCATGACCTGCGCCATGAGCGGCTCCCGCTGCGGGCCTCACACGTACCTTGTAGTACCCGCCGGCGAGGTTCTGCATGACCTGCGCCATGAGCGGCTCCCGCTGCGGGCCTCACACGTACCTTGTAGTACCCGCCGGCGAGGTTCTGCATGACCTGCGCCATGAGCGGCTCCCGCTGCGGGCCTCACACGTACCTTGTAGTACCCGCCGGCGAGGTTCTGCATGACCTGCGCCATGAGCGGCTCCCGCTGCGGGCCTCACACGTACCTTGTAGTACCCGCCGGCGAGGTTCTGCATGACCTGCGCCATGAGCGGCTCCCGCTGCGGGCCTCACACGTACCTTGTAGTACCCGCCGGCGAGGTTCTGCATGACCTGCGCCATGAGCGGCTCCCGCTGCGGGCCTCACACGTACCTTGTAGTACCCGCCGGCGAGGTTCTGCATGACCTGCGCCATGAGCGGCTCCCGCTGCGGGCCTCACACGTACCTTGTAGTACCCGCCGGCGAGGTTCTGCATGACCTGCGCCATGAGCGGCTCCCGCTGCGGGCCTCACACGTACCTTGTAGTACCCGCCGGCGAGGTTCTGCATGACCTGCGCCATGAGCGGCTCCCGCTGCGGGCCTCACACGTACCTTGTAGTACCCGCCGGCGAGGTTCTGCATGACCTGCGCCATGAGCGGCTCCCGCTGCGGGCCTCACACGTACCTTGTAGTACCCGCCGGCGAGGTTCTGCATGACCTGCGCCATGAGCGGCTCCCGCTGCGGGCCTCACACGTACCTTGTAGTACCCGCCGGCGAGGTTCTGCATGACCTGCGCCATGAGCGGCTCCCGCTGCGGGCCTCACACGTACCTTGTAGTACCCGCCGGCGAGGTTCTGCATGACCTGCGCCATGAGCGGCTCCCGCTGCGGGCCTCACACGTACCTTGTAGTACCCGCCGGCGAGGTTCTGCATGACCTGCGCCATGAGCGGCTCCCGCTGCGGGCCTCACACGTACCTTGTAGTACCCGCCGGCGAGGTTCTGCATGACCTGCGCCATGAGCGGCTCCCGCTGCGGGCCTCACACGTACCTTGTAGTACCCGCCGGCGAGGTTCTGCATGACCTGCGCCATGAGCGGCTCCCGCTGCGGGCCTCACACGTACCTTGTAGTACCCGCCGGCGAGGTTCTGCATGACCTGCGCCATGAGCGGCTCCCGCTGCGGGCCTCACACGTACCTTGTAGTACCCGCCGGCGAGGTTCTGCATGACCTGCGCCATGAGCGGCTCCCGCTGCGGGCCTCACACGTACCTTGTAGTACCCGCCGGCGAGGTTCTGCATGACCTGCGCCATGAGCGGCTCCCGCTGCGGGCCTCACACGTACCTTGTAGTACCCGCCGGCGAGGTTCTGCATGACCTGCGCCATGAGCGGCTCCCGCTGCGGGCCTCACACGTACCTTGTAGTACCCGCCGGCGAGGTTCTGCATGACCTGCGCCATGAGCGGCTCCCGCTGCGGGCCTCACACGTACCTTGTAGTACCCGCCGGCGAGGTTCTGCATGACCTGCGCCATGAGCGGCTCCCGCTGCGGGCCTCACACGTACCTTGTAGTACCCGCCGGCGAGGTTCTGCATGACCTGCGCCATGAGCGGCTCCCGCTGCGGGCCTCACACGTACCTTGTAGTACCCGCCGGCGAGGTTCTGCATGACCTGCGCCATGAGCGGCTCCCGCTGCGGGCCTCACACGTACCTTGTAGTACCCGCCGGCGAGGTTCTGCATGACCTGCGCCATGAGCGGCTCCCGCTGCGGGCCTCACACGTACCTTGTAGTACCCGCCGGCGAGGTTCTGCATGACCTGCGCCATGAGCGGCTCCCGCTGCGGGCCTCACACGTACCTTGTAGTACCCGCCGGCGAGGTTCTGCATGACCTGCGCCATGAGCGGCTCCCGCTGCGGGCCTCACACGTACCTTGTAGTACCCGCCGGCGAGGTTCTGCATGACCTGCGCCATGAGCGGCTCCCGCTGCGGGCCTCACACGTACCTTGTAGTACCCGCCGGCGAGGTTCTGCATGACCTGCGCCATGAGCGGCTCCCGCTGCGGGCCTCACACGTACCTTGTAGTACCCGCCGGCGAGGTTCTGCATGACCTGCGCCATGAGCGGCTCCCGCTGCGGGCCTCACACGTACCTTGTAGTACCCGCCGGCGAGGTTCTGCATGACCTGCGCCATGAGCGGCTCCCGCTGCGGGCCTCACACGTACCTTGTAGTACCCGCCGGCGAGGTTCTGCATGACCTGCGCCATGAGCGGCTCCCGCTGCGGGCCTCACACGTACCTTGTAGTACCCGCCGGCGAGGTTCTGCATGACCTGCGCCATGAGCGGCTCCCGCTGCGGGCCTCACACGTACCTTGTAGTACCCGCCGGCGAGGTTCTGCATGACCTGCGCCATGAGCGGCTCCCGCTGCGGGCCTCACACGTACCTTGTAGTACCCGCCGGCGAGGTTCTGCATGACCTGCGCCATGAGCGGCTCCCGCTGCGGGCCTCACACGTACCTTGTAGTACCCGCCGGCGAGGTTCTGCATGACCTGCGCCATGAGCGGCTCCCGCTGCGGGCCTCACACGTACCTTGTAGTACCCGCCGGCGAGGTTCTGCATGACCTGCGCCATGAGCGGCTCCCGCTGCGGGCCTCACACGTACCTTGTAGTACCCGCCGGCGAGGTTCTGCATGACCTGCGCCATGAGCGGCTCCCGCTGCGGGCCTCACACGTACCTTGTAGTACCCGCCGGCGAGGTTCTGCATGACCTGCGCCATGAGCGGCTCCCGCTGCGGGCCTCACACGTACCTTGTAGTACCCGCCGGCGAGGTTCTGCATGACCTGCGCCATGAGCGGCTCCCGCTGCGGGCCTCACACGTACCTTGTAGTACCCGCCGGCGAGGTTCTGCATGACCTGCGCCATGAGCGGCTCCCGCTGCGGGCCTCACACGTACCTTGTAGTACCCGCCGGCGAGGTTCTGCATGACCTGCGCCATGAGCGGCTCCCGCTGCGGGCCTCACACGTACCTTGTAGTACCCGCCGGCGAGGTTCTGCATGACCTGCGCCATGAGCGGCTCCCGCTGCGGGCCTCACACGTACCTTGTAGTACCCGCCGGCGAGGTTCTGCATGACCTGCGCCATGAGCGGCTCCCGCTGCGGGCCTCACACGTACCTTGTAGTACCCGCCGGCGAGGTTCTGCATGACCTGCGCCATGAGCGGCTCCCGCTGCGGGCCTCACACGTACCTTGTAGTACCCGCCGGCGAGGTTCTGCATGACCTGCGCCATGAGCGGCTCCCGCTGCGGGCCTCACACGTACCTTGTAGTACCCGCCGGCGAGGTTCTGCATGACCTGCGCCATGAGCGGCTCCCGCTGCGGGCCTCACACGTACCTTGTAGTACCCGCCGGCGAGGTTCTGCATGACCTGCGCCATGAGCGGCTCCCGCTGCGGGCCTCACACGTACCTTGTAGTACCCGCCGGCGAGGTTCTGCATGACCTGCGCCATGAGCGGCTCCCGCTGCGGGCCTCACACGTACCTTGTAGTACCCGCCGGCGAGGTTCTGCATGACCTGCGCCATGAGCGGCTCCCGCTGCGGGCCTCACACGTACCTTGTAGTACCCGCCGGCGAGGTTCTGCATGACCTGCGCCATGAGCGGCTCCCGCTGCGGGCCTCACACGTACCTTGTAGTACCCGCCGGCGAGGTTCTGCATGACCTGCGCCATGAGCGGCTCCCGCTGCGGGCCTCACACGTACCTTGTAGTACCCGCCGGCGAGGTTCTGCATGACCTGCGCCATGAGCGGCTCCCGCTGCGGGCCTCACACGTACCTTGTAGTACCCGCCGGCGAGGTTCTGCATGACCTGCGCCATGAGCGGCTCCCGCTGCGGGCCTCACACGTACCTTGTAGTACCCGCCGGCGAGGTTCTGCATGACCTGCGCCATGAGCGGCTCCCGCTGCGGGCCTCACACGTACCTTGTAGTACCCGCCGGCGAGGTTCTGCATGACCTGCGCCATGAGCGGCTCCCGCTGCGGGCCTCACACGTACCTTGTAGTACCCGCCGGCGAGGTTCTGCATGACCTGCGCCATGAGCGGCTCCCGCTGCGGGCCTCACACGTACCTTGTAGTACCCGCCGGCGAGGTTCTGCATGACCTGCGCCATGAGCGGCTCCCGCTGCGGGCCTCACACGTACCTTGTAGTACCCGCCGGCGAGGTTCTGCATGACCTGCGCCATGAGCGGCTCCCGCTGCGGGCCTCACACGTACCTTGTAGTACCCGCCGGCGAGGTTCTGCATGACCTGCGCCATGAGCGGCTCCCGCTGCGGGCCTCACACGTACCTTGTAGTACCCGCCGGCGAGGTTCTGCATGACCTGCGCCATGAGCGGCTCCCGCTGCGGGCCTCACACGTACCTTGTAGTACCCGCCGGCGAGGTTCTGCATGACCTGCGCCATGAGCGGCTCCCGCTGCGGGCCTCACACGTACCTTGTAGTACCCGCCGGCGAGGTTCTGCATGACCTGCGCCATGAGCGGCTCCCGCTGCGGGCCTCACACGTACCTTGTAGTACCCGCCGGCGAGGTTCTGCATGACCTGCGCCATGAGCGGCTCCCGCTGCGGGCCTCACACGTACCTTGTAGTACCCGCCGGCGAGGTTCTGCATGACCTGCGCCATGAGCGGCTCCCGCTGCGGGCCTCACACGTACCTTGTAGTACCCGCCGGCGAGGTTCTGCATGACCTGCGCCATGAGCGGCTCCCGCTGCGGGCCTCACACGTACCTTGTAGTACCCGCCGGCGAGGTTCTGCATGACCTGCGCCATGAGCGGCTCCCGCTGCGGGCCTCACACGTACCTTGTAGTACCCGCCGGCGAGGTTCTGCATGACCTGCGCCATGAGCGGCTCCCGCTGCGGGCCTCACACGTACCTTGTAGTACCCGCCGGCGAGGTTCTGCATGACCTGCGCCATGAGCGGCTCCCGCTGCGGGCCTCACACGTACCTTGTAGTACCCGCCGGCGAGGTTCTGCATGACCTGCGCCATGAGCGGCTCCCGCTGCGGGCCTCACACGTACCTTGTAGTACCCGCCGGCGAGGTTCTGCATGACCTGCGCCATGAGCGGCTCCCGCTGCGGGCCTCACACGTACCTTGTAGTACCCGCCGGCGAGGTTCTGCATGACCTGCGCCATGAGCGGCTCCCGCTGCGGGCCGCGCCGCCGCCGCCCCCGCCGCGCCCCCCGCCGCTCCCCGCACAGCGACTCCGCGCGGCTCAGCGCCGACACCAGCCAGCCGTACAGGAACTCGTACAGGTACCTGCACCACAAACACCATCATCGCCATCGCTACCAAACTTCGTGTGATTCAAAAGCATACACACAACAGGCCCGCCGACATGTCAGCGACTAGTTTGTATGGAATGTTGGAGGACGCAGTTTGTATCATCTAATAGACCGACGCTTTCAGCTCCGCACGACAGACGCACGACTAGTGGCTGACGTAAATTTACCGCTTGGTAACAAGCGAGTTAAAAGCACACGTCTTATGATCTTCTATGATCTTCGATGAATTGACGAAAGATTTTAAATAATGTTATCGATATGTAGTGTAAATACTCACCAAAAGATATAATGATACTCGTGCACGCTATACAACTCGAGCTCGAGCCCGGAGAGTAAGTAAGCGATCATGACTCGTAGAACGTGGTACAAGATCCAGGTGCCGAAGCAAGCGCGTGGTGCTGTGCCCGCTGCACCGCTCACTACTGCGTCTACGCTTTCTGCCTGCAAGCGTTACACGTTTTTAAGGTAAAATACATATATCATCTTTCCCAACAGACAAATCTTGCCAGGAAATAACGATTTTTACCTCTTCCTGCAAAGCAGCGAATTCATCCAAAAGTAACGCAAGCTTATCCCGTTGCCTTGCACGGTTATGTCCGCATACTTGTAGCAACACTGCAAACGGACGCACACATCTCGCTAGGAAGTTCTCAACGAATTCACGGGCCTGTGAATTGGAAATTTTGGTAAAAACTGGTTCTTGATAGTGCCCGTAACTTAAACCATCAATTTAACAATCTGTAAATCATCTTCGCTAAGCTTTACGGTAATCTAAGGGTATAGTCTGGTCTAAAAATGAGAACACTAAAAGAAGATAGAAAACAGCACAATTTTAAATTATTTATGTACCATCAATATCTTCAACTTTTACTTTTAAGACGAGAGTAACAAATCTAATAAAGAAGAATTACTCGAAACTTACTTACAATAACGTATGAAACAAAGATACGGGCACTATAAACAAATAAAAAGCGCTACTTTCTCAACTATGCCTACATGTATCATCTGACTCACTCCCCGGTAGGTGGGCATCAAAGCGGGCGGGTTGACGAAGCTCTTGATGGAGTCGCGGAGGATCTCCACGAACGCGTGGTGCGGCCGGGGGGCGCCCACCGGACCGTTCATGGCGCTCTGGGCCATCGACGCCGTGCTCGCGGGCGACGGGCTGAGGTACAGCAGCTGTAGCGCCGAGCGGGACAGAATGCACGCGCGCTGGCGGCTGAAGTCCATAAAGAAGTCCTGGAATTACAACATACTACTGATTGTTTATTGTTTTAAAACATTTGTTTTTTACAATTTTTAAAACAGAATAATTAACAAACTTTGAAGCAATGCAATGTAGTGTAGATATTTGAAACTTAGTAAAATATTTCAGTAAAATAATTTTAACAAATAGAGATATAATGAGACTATGTAAAGAAGGCAACTGAAAATCAACATAACGTTATACAGACTGTACTATCAACCACACACGTGATACTTCGTTTTCGAGTAAACCTTGCAAATGATAATTAACTTAACAAGACGTTTTATTCATTTAATGGAAAACCAACAGCCTACAGAAACCAGCAAACAGCTTAAAAAAGACAAGTCAGCCATTCTCACAGATATAGCACAAAATAACACAAAATCTCATAACAAAATTACCCATAACATTTAACGTAACATACCAGCGCCACATGGAAGTTAGTACACGAAGTGATCTTCCAAGCGTGCCGTAGCCGCGCTACCAACTCGTCGAAATACTGCAGCGCCTCGGCCCGCGGTTTGATGCGAGTGTACCGCGGGAACGTCGGCGGGAGTAGACGCTGGTTTATCATCGGCTCGAAGCCCATCGGGTTGGGGGAGTCCGCTACAGGGAACAGAGTGCAAAGAATTAGAAATTACTTATCTAAATGATTAGGAAGCTTTGCTTTGTATTTGCAGCGAGTAGGATTTGAAATTACTTGTCTGTATGATTACTATATGAGCAAATTGTTGTTGTTGTTGTTAGCACATATATGTCCCCACCGAGGGGCACGAGCCTACTCTCATACAGAGAGTGAAGGAATTTAAATTAACTTATCCATATGAACACTCTTGCTCAGATATAATGCTCATGATTTGCCTGCCAAATGCTTTAAGAAACTATTTATGGCCTGTATCAACGCAAATATACCTCGTATGTAAAAAGATGTTGCCACGAGCGCGGGAATTTTCGATGATTACAAGAGATTATTATATGATAAATATTTCTATATGTCTTAACATGCATTTACCATGACCAAAGCTACTTGAAATATAAATGTGGAGACTGAAACTAACATGTTCGCCTTGAAAAAAATAATCTTTCAAATTATTATTATTGAAGTCGCCTATATATCCTAATACTTACAGTTTTCCACAGGTTGAGTTCCTTTAGCAGAAGTCTTGATAATCACTTTCATCATTTCAGAGCATCCATTGAGTAAAGCAACACAGTCGACTCCGGACTGTGAATCTCTCTTTGTTATGAGGAGTAGGGCTTGGTAGAACATTCTAGTGAATCTAATACGAGCAGCTAGACCTGACCACTCGTTGTCCTGAAATGTAACAAACAATGTTAATTCTTCCTGATGATTCTAAATTCTATGGTTGAAAAGTAGGGAGTCCGTATTGAACCTAGTGAATTCTAAGAACAAAGAGTTCGAATATGCAAGACAATCATAGTATTAATATTCTATAATTTATTTTTTTTTTTATTTAAAAATTCATCCTATTGACCAAAGTAAAAGAGTTCTTATACAACAAATCAATTGATAAAACAAGTTTCTATGAAATAATACTTTGTATATGAAAATAATTATGTTTTTAAACATACCTCATCACCTTTCCTACATCTCTTATTCAATTCTTCCTCTTGCTCACGTAATAAAGTGATACACTTCTGTTCACTGACTTCTAAGTTCGCGTCATACGAATTTCCAGTCTGGGGATTCGAGCCCAAACGATAACCATATCCCATTGGTTGGAAATCTTCTTCTTCAAACACTTGGGCCCTAGAATTATTTATAATGAAATTGATTGTAAGGAGAGTAATTCATAATGTTATTTTCATGTTGACTAACAAAAAACTAAATGGTATTATTCGATTGAACCTCTTTTGTAGTCTGAATCTTTTGTTTCGGGCAGCAAATAGGCTAAATAAAACATTTTTTTTATTTTAGAAGTAGGTATTAATAAAATATTCCACTTACTTATTAATACAATCTCGAATGCAGTCCAACAGCTTATAAATAGCGATAGAGTATGCTTTCAGAGTCTTATTCTCAATTGAATGAGGTTGATGCAAGTATAAGTTGGTGAAGACAGTCTGGGCTAGAGAGTGGCCCTCTAACCAAGAGACTATGCAAGCCATAGTGGCATCCATTATGCCTATCAGCTCACTTGGTTCTAGATTGTCTATTTTCAACTTGCCTGCCTGAAAAAAAAAGAAAGTTTATAGATAACCTAAGTTGTGGATTCAAGAAACTGAATAACTCAGTTATTAGTAAATGGTACTCAAGATACACAAGTTATAGACAGAATTAACTTTAAAGTTGTCTTTCTTGTTTAAGATTAAAGATATTAAACCATTTCATGCTTAAAATGTTAATACAGACTAACATTAGATTTGGCACAGTCTGTATGGATTTACATCAAGGTTAGAAACTCTTTTCCAGTTTCACAACTTTCAGCAACAGGAGAGACATTTATTTTGCTCTCTATTTATGATTATGAAATGTAGGTGTTGTTTTAAATTAGGAAGAAACCTACTGAAATACAGTTGGCAAAGTTCAACAAACAATTAACAAAGAATGTTAAGTAACACTTACAGCAATAGCTTGTTGAAAATTAAGAGGCTTAGGGCTGCCTCGGTTACAAAGCATCCCAGCGTCCATCTTTGGATCCATCATCTCAATGGCTGACATGGCTTCGAATAGACCGAACAGGTGGCCATCGTGCAACAGTTCCCCTAGTTGTAAATCTAAAAAGTAAGTTTTATAATATAAGTAAAGTTTTATAATATACTTAAGTAAAAGTGTAATAAAGTCACAGTTTTGGGAAATATGCCCTAAATTAATTTAAATTATTGTCATAGTTTTAAATACAGATTTTAATAGAAAATTCAATTTGTTAACTATTTATTCTTTTAGTTTAGTTACAGCATTTCATTATGAGTTGGTTATTACAATAAGATGTTAAATCTAGGAGAATCGTTAAGACCTTGTTCCATTACCAAATAATTTCAGAATTACTATTGTTACATAGTGGAATTCCAACTTTAAAATCTAAAATAAAAGATAAACAACTAACCTTGTATGCAAGAAAAGAAATCAGATGTTATCTCCACCCAGTTATATGTGACTTCAGGTGAAGCCGGCAAAGAATCCATGGTCCTGTAATTAAAACTAAATCACTGTTATTTTATAAAATGCTTAGATAGGTTTTGTAAAGTTCACCCAAGGTTTAGTAAGCATTAAAAGTAAGGGAACATTGATTATGTAAATAGTAAATAAAAGTTTGAAAATAAGCAGTGTTTTTATTTCCAGATAAGAGTTCTAATTCAAAAGAAAATGAAGCTAGTTACACTCCAAGTAATTAAAATTACTTACTTGATATCATTAAGAAATAGTCTGATCACAAGTTACGAACATACTCATACTACTAGTAGATACCGATAGCAAATGCAAGTAGCCAAAAAGAGACCCAAGATATTTCATAGGCATGGGCATAGAAAGGTAGCAGTTTGTCGGTACTGGAAACCTATTTTAATGCCTACAGAATGACGTATCCTAACTAACATAGGATAATCGATCTCTGATGTGAAAAAGCACCCTAATGCAACATTGGTAAATGAAAGTAAGGTTATGCATAGAGTGCGGTTAGAAAAGTGAACTTAAAGCACATTAAATAAAACCTACAAATATATAAGCGAAATAGAATAGTTTAGTTACCAAAAAACACGTAAAAAACTAAATATAGAATCTTTACAGGCACATCTACTACTAACCCGTCACCATCGTAATAATCATCGTTATCACCCATAATAAAAGCGGGAGGTTGGACAATACAGGGAAGTTAAATTACCATTTATTTATGATGGAAATATCCTTTTAAAACTCTCATAAAAACTAATGAAAATTGAAAATTGGATACGAAAAAATACACAACCCAGCCCTCATGAATTGTGATTTTTTTTTTACTGACAGTGACATTGACAGTAAAGATTGTCGTTCAAAAACTCAAAGTTGTGCCACCTCCGCGGTGATAACCTCCTTATTAAAATGCACTTTGATTCGATCTTCTTTATGTTTAAAAGACAAATTGATTGCAATTTAATTTCTCACCTAAAACTCCATCGATTTTACAAAATTTAATATATGCTAGTAATAATAAATAAGTCTCGTCGATAGTTGGCATAATATCGAAAATCTCTGGGCCTTGCAGTGTACCGCGCCTGCGCTCTGTAAGGGTCAGCGCAGACAGAACGGAGCGCAGCGGAGAGGATTTTATTACCGCACTTGAAAATAAACCTTAAAATTTTTACAATTAAGTGCAAACCGGCATTCCCGCGCATCCTCGAGGACGCGCGAGCATTTTTTGTCAGGTTCGAGCATTTATGCACTTAATTGTAAAAATTTAAGGTTTATTTTCAAGTGCGGTAATAAAATCCTCTCCGCTGCGCTCCGTTCTGTCTGCGCTGACCCTAATGCGTTGGCGGGATTTCAAAAACTTTAAAAACTTTTCATGTAAGTACTTACGTATTTAATTTACCTCTTAATTTTAATATTGTATTTATTATTTATTAGCATGTTTTTCAAGTATATTATGCATGTTTCATAGTTTTAATAAAATCGTATTATTCGGTATCGTCTGTGGGTATCACAGAGGTGGGTATCGTATACTTCTAAGCCAATTCTAAACTAAAACTTATTCATCTTCACTCCCCATAAACCTAAATCTTTGCCTATCTCTTGAGCTTTTGTCAGATGTGTGTCAGTTAGTAATCTCACTGACACAAATAACCGCAAAATAATAAGTTTTTGTAACGATAATTAAAATAATAACGTGTTTAAGAAACTAAATAATAAGTATCAGTGATATGGAATGATGGAATGTAAATAAGTAGGTATTCAAATAGCTAAAAGAAAATAACTTTTATTGAAACAAAACTGTCTTCATCTGTGCAGTGTAAGTTTAACATTAACATACTTGTAATCATCATCTAAATCTGGAGCAAATAGTCGCAATAAGGTTTTGTTAGTCGGTCTCAACATGTTTATAATTTTGTTCAAATCCGTTACATTTGGATATTCTGCGTATCTCCTCATAGGTACTTTGTGTTTTATTGGCGTCTGAAAGTAAACCAAGTTCAAACCAACTTGGACTCAGTAAAAGAAATAATAGTATATAATAATACCTTGTACATAGTCCTTAAATAATAACATTTACTTTGTTTGTAGGATTTTTCATTAGATTCCAGAAAAAAATAAATTTTGGTTATGAACACTTCAAGACACGTATATGTATAGACACATATATGTCCTTGCTTATTTTATTCACATAGGTAAATATATAAGTAAATATACAAACTCTTATACAAATAAATCTTCGTAGTACATCACCTTTAAATTTAAATAAGTCAGGAATTTTCCAAGTTGGACAGTATCCTCCGATTTCACGTATTTAAGTATATCGTTATGTACAAGACCATCTCTGTGCATTTCAACCTTTAATCCTAAAATTTTAAATAATTAGGAATATTATAGTAGTAAGTACCTGTAAGCGAGCCTACTCGTATTATCGGAAGCTATAGCTAACTAGCTAAGGTGCAAAATTAAAACACCTTACCTATAATAATTCCTATAGTTACCATACAATTTAATACAATAGAATACACTATTACTTTCATTTAGTTACATTTATTATAATTTTATAGCGTGTGCTCTACCGCTTGCTTTCAGTATAATTGAATGCGTTTTTTAATTATTTCTAGATGATCGATTTCATGCCAGACTGCCAGATCAATAATTTTGCCAGCAATAGTCCGACTTCTAATTATAGGTAAGAAGAAAACAAGTTAATCTTTGTGAAATTTGCTTTCAGTGTGTGAAGATAGAGAAACTTAGGTACTTGTAACTAAGTATTATTTTAATAGTTCGTAGAAGTATTCGGTAGTTTGTATCATGGAGAAAATAGGTTACTTTATACAATCAGCTATAGATACCTAGTTGGATATAGTGTAAGTATAAGTACCTATTTGATATGATAGAACGTATTTTATTGACCTAATATTTACCAAATAAATCGTTCAATAAAGTAAGTTTGGGTAATAAAACACAGTTTTAAAAAAATGTAACTGTTTAATAAATAAATAAATTATTTAAATAACTAAAACAAATTCAGTACATTAAACCACGGTTCTGAATGTGGTAGAGACTTCATACTGGCGCTCGTACTTTCAGTCACTGGATCATACACATCGCTGTCTACCTGTACCGGTTCCATCGGCTCATTAGCAGGTGTAACGCCATCTCCAGGTTTCGACAAACTTACGCCACCGGCTCCCATATCCATGCAGTCAAAATGAAGGACCTGGACAAATTTCAGTTAATAATAATAAAATAACCGACAATTAATCACTCTCGTATGAGAGTAGGCTCGTGTCCTTATTGTGGGGACGTCAAAGGGCTGATAAGGAACCGACAATTTATTATCTGCATAGATGCGACTAACTTTTCACAAAAAAGAATATCTCTATTTTAATTTTTAATCAAATTTTACTAAGCGCTATCAAGAGAGATAACTTTAATAATGTTATGGTGTTATCCAGCTTTTAACTTAACCTTTTTTAACTCTACCTACGCAAAGTTTTTTTTTTTGAATACCTAATTCACTTACCAAAACCGGAGACTTGTCGATTCTGCTATCAACATCCAAACAGGCGTGTAGTTTTTGGTCCATGACTGTAATGTTGTAGAGTCTCACGCACATGTCAATCAGTCCAGGGGGTACATAGGGCACGGGCAGGGGAATGCAAAATGGTGGTGGGTTACGGGCTGCAAAACATAAACAGAATAAGCTACTTAGATTTACACTAGTATTATGTTTCGTCTATCGTCTCACCTCTATATTCAATTGTATTCTACTACAAGGATTTAGGTACCTACTGATAGAGTTTTGCTGGTCTTGCTAGGATCTATGCTTTCGTTGTTGATCTAGGCGAAGAGGCCTAGATCTGTAGCGAAGTTGTTTCCCATTTTTAATTATTTTTGAAAGAGCTTCGTTATTTTATTATTTTTTTTCATTTTCTCGAAGCTATGTAAATACTTACCCGAAAATGTATTTTTGTAGATGCTATTGTTTTGCATCATGACTTCCATCAATATAGTCGATTGTTCTGGATCAAACGATAAATTAGCACATGCTGCAACATAATAAAAACCTTGGTAATTATTCTTCAAAACTAAATACTATCGATTAGGTATAATGCTGTTGAAGTTAACTTTTAAAATGCTGTATAATTATCTTTCTTTCAAAACTTACATTTTCTATTCAAATTAAGCGCCTTTATGCCGACACAACACGAGCAGTCCAGATTTTCACACGTGCATGGACCCCCTTGGAACGGTAGACGCAGCATCCAACCAGGCCAGTACCACGGTCGAGGCATCATATCCTTTATTGTCTGTTATACAGTTTTGAAGTCATGAAAAACAAATATCAGTAGAACAAAGTATACGATAAAGACGATTTAAATGTATAAGAAACTGAATCACCTCATTAGTCTTCAAATCGTAATAAATTGAGAAATCGGTGACGTCCATAACATCTTCGTCAGGTTTTAAAAACATTGCTGGTGTATCTTTATCTCCATATATTCCTAGAAGAATTTATAGTTCTATAGGTTTTGAAGCGTTTAGGGGGGAAAATGAGACTTGTGTTTTATTGATAATGAGTAATTATTTTATAAATAATCACTGTCAAACCAAAATACGAGTAAGTTGCATCGCGTTAAGTAGGTATTAGTAGACAAAATTACTAATAACAATGAATGTCGGTCAACGTGATTTCATAAACATGAATAGCAATTTTTCTTACCAGTAACAAGGGTAAGTCCACACACGAAAACAATATATAAAATTCCGGCGGCCATTGTTCTATGAACCTAGATACAGCGCTGCCTCAGGGGACACTATTCAAATGACAACACGTTGGTAACCTTTGTCAATGCGGGTGTTGGGCTGGAGTTTCGTATGCATGGTATGCGACGCACGAGCGCGACTAACGCGCGGGACTTTCTAGTGAAACGCCCGCGCATCGCCACGACCACCACTGCATCGCTGCCCGCTGCTGCAACGCCCATATCACAATTTCACATGTGAATTCGTTATTCCGATGACAACTTTACTAACCACATGGCTGGCTCCTTCCTTCTCATAGCAATTGGAATAAGTAATTGTAACGTGCTTACGGCATATTAAATAATTCAATTTAGAACTACTTTCTCATTTGACAGTTAAACTAGCTACTGTTAATAAATCTGTCACTATTACTAATATTACTCTAGTGTGGCCACGTTTGTAAATATAGGTATGAAAGTATGCTATAGAGCGAAATTCCCAGGCATTTGACCAGAATTTGACCGCAATCATAAATAAAAAAATAATTAAACTGCATTTTTTCGGTACTAAGCATAATAATTTTATTCAAACTTTTTTTACTTCTACACTCCTGTTAATTATCTTTTGTACCACTTCCCACGGTATTTCGGGAACGTCATAAAACGTTAAATCCATATAGTTATTCTCTATGGGCTTCCACATACCAAATTCATCGCCACCAAGAGAAAAGCAATCGTAAGTTACAATCTGTAACAAAATAAGGTAGGTAGTTATCCAAGTTTAAATTACTTAGATCCAGCTTATTACAAGTTTCATTATCAGGGTGTTAGGCAAAACTCCTTTTAACCGACTTCAAACTAAAAACAACCCAACCAAAAACAGGAGGTGGTTCCCATTTCGGCTGTATTTTTTTATTTCGAGATATTTAAAAAAAAAGTTACACCCAGTGTCACAAATTTTTAGATAGGTACTTACAAAGAGAGTGTGTTCTCCTAAGAAACCAACCAACTTAAAACAAATGTGTAATTTGTCACTACCTCCAATCAAATTCTTCATTCGGGTAGCGTTGTAAAAATATGCACAGTAATTTGGTATGCTTTCAGGTGCTGTATCATTATGTAAGTCTTTTGGTCTTTTTAAGCAGTACACTGGTGCTGATTCTAAAGTAAAATAAATAAACTTATTATTATTTTTTAGCCTATTTCGTCCCACTGCTGGGCAAAAGCCTCTCCCATGCCTCTCCAAACACTCCTGTTATTAGCTGCTTCCCACCAATCTTCCCTGAATGAGCGTAGGTCGTCGCTCCATCGTTTCTTACTAATTATGTTCATAAAACGTTAAATGCTTTCTCAAAACATGTACGTAAAAAAAACAGTTTTTTACAGACAACCAAACAAAGATTCATGCTGAATTTTCTCTGGCGAAAACTGCAACTTTTACGTTAGCTTCTAAAAATATTATATACAAGTTGTACATAAACTGTAATTTATTAGAGCTTTTTTCTAATATGAAAGAATTACTTTCTCACCATGCATAACCTCTTCATCCACCTGTTCTTTATTTATGTGCACTCTGACATGAATAGCACTGTATTCAATGTGATATGAAATCGCAAGGCATACTAAAATAAAAATGAAAATATTTTGTAATATTTTGACGGGCTTCTGAGACATGTAAATTTAACATGTAAATGTAACTACAAAGACCAAAAGCCATGTTTTGATAGTTACTCTATGATTTATTATACGATTGACGTCCAAAAGGAAAATTTGGATTCCTCGTGTCGTGGGGTATCCGAATCACCCCCATGTATGTTCCGCGATTTTTTACGGTTTCCGAGTTATGACGTGTTTTATGATTTTTTGAGATTTTTCAACCAATCACCCTAAAAAGGTTCGTTGAAAAAAAGTATAAGCTTTTTTCATTATTTTATTTTTGCATCAGATGCTTCATGACCCGTACTTTTATGCATAAAATATTCAGCTTCGTAACTTTAATAAAAGTTGGGGAAATGTAGGTTGGAAGAGGAAAAATTGTATTGACTGGAAAATCATCGAAATCTTCAAACTTAAATTAAGAGGTTAAAATGATGACTTTATGGATTTTAAACTAGCTTAAAAAATGCGCCAACTTCTCAGCTTTCATAATCATCGAAAAAAATTGGTAGTTAGTAGGGTACTTTAGCTAGAATCAGCCTTTAAAGACAGCAAGGTGGAAAAATTTCAGAATTGGACGTTTGAGTAAATTTTTTTTTCTTTCATATTTTATGATCACCTAAGCCTCAGTCAGTTTAAAGACAGTGTTATCTTACCGAAAAGTACAAAAAAGGGGCCAAGATTGACACATTTGGGGGTTTGTAGGACCTGTAAGAGATGAGTTACAACTTGAGAAAATTATGCTGATATGCATCATTTCTATGGGGTTGCACAAGGAAACGGCCTTGAAGCGGCACTATTGTATCGCAAACAAGTTCAAAAAAGTGGTGGGCTGCAACCTGAGTCTTATCCTGACCTTCGTATTTTTATTGACATACGCCAAACCTTAATGGAAGGTAGAACTCCTGGTCAACGCGCGGGTCCTGAAGGGATCCCACTTCGTAGAAGCTGTTTTCGATACTGTCGTGTCGTTTCAAGGCCGTTTCCTTGTGCAACCCCATAGAAATGATGCATATCTGCATAATTTTCTCAAGTTGTAACTCATCTCTTACAGGTCCTCCAAAACCACCAACTGTGTCAATCTTGGCCTCTTTTTTATACTTTTCGGTAAGATAACACTGCCTTTTAACCGACTGAGGCTTAAGTGAACATAAAATATGAAAGAAAAAAAAATACCTACTCAAACGTCCAATTCTGAAATTTTCCCACCTTGTTGTCTTTAAAGGCTGATTCTAGCAAAAGTACCCCCATAAGTACCATTTTTTTTCAATGATTATGAAAGCTAAGAAGTTGGCGCATTTTTTAAGCTCGTTTAAAATCCATAGTCATAATTTTAACCTCTTAATTAAAGTTTGAAGATTTCGATGATTTTTCAGTCAATACAATTTTTCCTCTTCCGACCTACATTTCCCCAACTTTTATTAAAGTTACGAAGCTGAATATTTTATGCATAAAAGTTCAAGTCATGAAGCATCTGATGCAAAAATAAAATTATGAAAAAGTGTTATACTTTTTTTTCTACGAACCTTTTTAGCGTAATTGATTGAAAAATCTCAAAAATCAGAAAACACGTCATAACTCGGAAACCGTAAAAAATCGCGGAACATACATGGGGGTGATTCGGATACCCCACGACACGAGGAATCCAAATTTTCCTTTTGGACGTCAATCGACGGGCCACCCTGTATACGTAGTATGTACACTAAATAAAGCTAGTAAGTAGGTGCCACGGCTAGGTACCTTCTTACTCGTACATCCTGATTCAAGTTTTAAATTGAAAGAACGATTCTTCTAAATAAATAAACCATACAGAATTGTACACTTGCCTTTCTCTCGAAATGGTGAGTCGTCAATCACGACAACTACACAGCAAGTACATATTTGTAATTTACATTTGCATTTTAGATTAAACTTCTGTGCATTCATTTCATTTACACCTCGAGGTAGAATGGGTCTTTTTCTTGGTATAGCTATGGCTGGAGACTAAAAATGTGGGTAAAATTCTTTAAAATTAATGTAATTTTGTATTAAAAGTAATATTCATTACAAAGAAATAGATATATAAAAACTTAGTCTTTCGAAAATAGCTGGTGATAGGTTTACCCGTAAGTCTACATGAAAATCCTGTAACTCTTTTTGACGATTGATATAAATTTTGCTCAAATCTTTTGCCCTTAATATTGTCGAATCTGTCACAAAAAAGTATAAAAAGTAAATTTAAATTATCACACCACATGAATATAAAACAAACTTAGCTTATTTCGAGAAATTACCCGTCACTGACGCTGCAACTATAATTTGGAACAATGTAATCAATTTCATCATGTTAAATACAAATTGGTATTAAAAAAACTGTTTTAAATAGTCAATGCTACAAGCTGTCTCATGTTTACCTTTTAAGATAAAGAAAGTACCTACCTGTAAATTCTAATCAACCGCAGAGCAAGACAAATTCATTTTACGATTGTTAAGACATATCTCGTCTTGCAAATAGAATCATGTATGGAAACACAAAATCTATTTTCAATTAATTTACTAAAAAGAACATAAATAGAAACATAGAATCACACAAATGTACACAGAGATGCCTAAAACTGTAGCTTTTCCATGTTTGTATTAAAAAAGGATTTCACACCATTCTCGTCATAATCTGGAATGCCATCACCTGAGTCCACCACAGCGTTGACAGCTCCTTGAGGATTCGGAGTCACAAGACCGCCGTTGTCTTGTGGTCGCATTTTGACTATACCATTGGCTCCAACTCTAAGAAAAAAACATTATTGAAACTCTTGCAATATTGTCAATAGGCAAAGATAAATTAATGTTCCGCAATCTTATCCCCATACTAGGATTTTCTGCGTTTTATTTGAAAGGGTCACGTTAGATTTATCGTTGTGTGGAGATTGTTGGTTAGAACAGGAGCAGTTGTTCAGTAGTAGTATCAACATAGTTGCTGATAGAGTCGTTATGTAATGCTATGTGGCTTGTAACAAAAGTTTAGGAGGATTTGACATAAAGATACTTACCTCAAACAGTCAAAGTCTACGTAGAATAGCTCAAAAGATCTTCAACGACCAGTCTTCGACAGGCAAAAGTGCAAGTTTCTCCCCGGGAAAAACACATTGTAGAATTTCGCACAGACTTTCAAATTGTTTAGCCTTGGCGGGTGAATGCAAATGGGCTTTGGATTCCTTCCTGAGAAATATGTCTCTTTCAATTTTGTAAACGATTTAAAACATACATAGGTATCCCAATTTAATAGGTTCAAAATAATTACCTGAAACGGTTGACTCGTAATACATAATATCGTTCCAAATCATATTCACATCAAACGTAAAATTATGAAAGTATGAAAGTATGCTATAGAGCGAAATTCCCAGGCATTTGACCAGAATTTGACCGCAATCATAAATAAAAAAATAATTAAACTGCATTTTTTCGGTACCCAGCATAATAATATATTCAAACTTTTTTTACTTCCACACTCCTGTTAATTATCTTTTCTACCACTTCTCGCGGTATTTCGGGAACCTCATAAAACATTAAATCCATGTAGTTATTCTCTATGGGCTTCCACATACCAAATTCATCGCCACCAAGAGAAAAACAATCGTAAGTTACGATCTGTAACAAAATAAGGTAGGTAGTTATCCAAGTTTAAATTACTTAGATCCAGCTTATTACAAGTTTCATTATCAGGGTGTTAGGCAAAACTCCTTTTTAACCGACTTCAAACTAAAAACAACCCAACCAAAAACAGGAGGTGTATTTCGGCTGTATTTTTTTATTTCGAGATATTTAAAAAAAAGAGCACTATCTTTCCTTATCATAGAGAATACAATATTTAAAATACATCTATTTAGAATACAAATATATACAAATAATAATACAAATATATCTATTTAGATGTATTTTAAATATTGTATTCTCTATATCAACTTATATAAATATATAAGTTGTAATATTTATGTCTGTGTATTTATCGAATATACAGGGTGGCCCGTCGATTGACGTCCTTGTGCAACCCCATAGAAATGATGCATATCTGCATAATTTTCTCAAGTTGTAACTCATCGCTTACAGGTCCTCCAAAACCCCCAACTGTGTCAATCTTGGCCTCTTTTTTATACTTTTCGGTAAGATAACACTGCCTTTTAACCGACTGAGGCTTAAGTGAACATAAAATATGAAAGAAAAAAAAATACCTACTCAAACGTCCAATTCTGAAATTTTCCCACCTTGTTGTCTTTAAAGGCTGATTCTAGCAAAAGTACCCCAATAAGTACCATTTTTTTTTAATGATTATGAAAGCTAAGAAGTTGGCGCATTTTTTAAGCTCGTTTAAAATCCATAGTCATAATTTTAACCTCTTAATTAAAGTTTGAAGATTTCGATGATTTTTCAGTCAATACAATTTTTCCTCTTCCGACCTACATTTCCCCAACTTTTATTAAAGTTACGAAGCTGAATATTTTATGCATAAAAGTTCGAGTCATGAAGCATCTGATGCAAAAATAAAATTATGGAAAAGTGTTATACTTTTTTTTCTACGAACCTTTTTAGCGTAATTGGTTGAAAAATCTCAAAAAATCAGAAAACACGTCATAACTCGGAAACCGTAAAAAATCGCGGAACATATATGGGGGTGATTCGGATACCCCACGACACGAGGAATCCAAATTTTCCTTTTGGACGTCAATCGACGAGCCACCCTTTATATGAGTAGTTTATACTTATATAGGTATTTATTGTTTATTGTAGGTTAAGTGACTTTTAGAAAGAAAGTTCTTTTAGAAATATGCTGTGTACTTTTTGTATAACTTCTCTTTTTTTCTGTCTATGTACTACTATCTTACAATAAACTGTTAAATAATAATAATAAAGTTAGACCCAATGTCAAAATTTCTGGAATAAGTAGGTACTTACAAAGAGAGTGTGTTCTCCTAAGAAACCAACCAACTTAAAACAAATGTTTAATTTGTCACTACCTCCAATCAAATTCTTCATTCGGGTAGCGTTGTAAAAATATGCACAGTAATTTGGTATGTTTTCTGGTGCTGTATCATTGTGTAAGTCTTTTGGTCTTTTTAAGCAGTACTCTTTTATTGATTCTAAAATAAAATAAATAAATTTACTATCATAAAACGTTAAATGCTTTTCCAAAACATGTACGTATGTAGAAAAAAAAATAACATTTTTTTACAGACAACCAAACAAAGATTCATGCTGAATTTTCTCTGGCGAAAACTGCTACTTTTACGTTAGTTTCTAAAATATTATATGCAAGATCTGTTATTTATTTGAAAGAATGACTTTCTCACCATGCATAACCTCTTCATCCACCTGTTCTTTATTTATGTGCACTCTGACATGAATAGCACTGTATTCAATGTGATATGAAATCGCAAGGCATACTAAAATAAAAATTAAAATGTTTTGTAATATTTTGACAGGCCTTTGAGAAATGTAAATGTAACTACAAAGACCAAAAGCCATGTTTTTATAGCAACTCTATGATCATTATATACATTTACGTAGTAAGTACACTAATAAAGCTAGTAAGCAGGTGCCACAGCTAGGTGTACCAACTTATACATATAATTTTAAATTGAAAGAATAATCCTTCTAAATAAATAAACCCTACAGAATTGTCCCAAAATACACTTGCCTTTCTCTCGAAATGGTGAATCGTCAATCACGACAACTACACAGCAAGTACATATTTGTAATTTACATTTGCATTTTAGATTAAACTTCTGTGCATTCATTTCATCTACATTTCCAGGTAGAATGGGTCTTTTTCTTGGTATAGCTATGGCTGGAGACTAAAAATGTGGGTAAAATTCTTTAAAATTAATGTAATGTATTAAAAAAAAAGAAATAGGTATATTAAAACTTAGTCTTTCGAAAACAGCTGGTGATAGGTTTACCCGTAAGTCTACATGAAAATCCTGTAATTCTTTTTGACGATTTATATGAATTTTGCTCAAGTCTTTTGCTCTTAATATTGACGAATCTGTCACAAAAAATATTAAAAGTAAATTTAAATTATCACACCATAATAAGAATATAAAACAAACTTAGCTTATTTCGAGAAATTACCTGTCACTGAAACTGCAACTATAATTTGGAACAATGTAATCAATTTCATCATGGTAAATACAAATTGGTTTAAAAAAAATGTTTTAAATAGTCAATGCTACAAGCTGTGTCATGATTACCTTTTAAGATAAAGCAAGTACCTACCTGTAAATTCTAATCAACCGCAGAGCAAGACAAATTCATTTTACGATTGTTAAGACATATCTCGTCTTGCAAATAGAATCATTTATGGAAACACAAAATCTATTTTCAATTAATTTACTAAAAAGAACATAAATAGAAACATAGAATCACACAAATGTACACAGAGATGCCTAAAACTGTAGCTTTTCCAAGTTTGTATTAAAATAGGATTTTACACCATTCTCGTCGTAATCTGGAATGCCATCACCCGAGTCCACCACAGCGTCGACAGCTCCTTGAGGATTCGGAGTCACAAGACCGCCGTTATCTTGTGGTCGCATTGTGACTATGCCATTGGCTCCAAGTCTAAGAAAAAAAACATTAGTTTAACTTGTGCAATATTGTCAATAGGCAAAGATAAATTATTGTTCCACAATCTTATCCCTATACTAGGATTTTCTGTGTTTTATTTGACATGGGTCACGTTAGATTTATCGTTTTGTGGCGATTGTTGGTTAGAACAGGAGCAGTTGCTCAGTAGTATCAACATAGTTGCTAATAGAGTCGTTATGTAATGCTATATGGCTTGTAACAAAAGTTTAGGAGGATTTCATATGAAGATACTTACCTCAAACAGTCAAAGTCTACGAAGAATAGCTCAAAAGATCTCCAACGACCAGTCATCGACAGGCAAAAGTGCAAGTTTCTCCCCGGGAAAAACACATTGTAGAATTTTGCACAAACTTTCAAATTGTTTAACCTTGGCGGGTGAATGCAAATGGGCTTTGGATTCCTTCCTGAAATATTTTTCTTTCAATTTTGTAAACTATTAAAAAAATACATACGTATCCCAATTTAATAGTTTCAAAATAATTACCTGAAACGGTTGACTCGTAATACACAATATCGTTCCAAATCATATTCACATCAAACGTAAAATTATTGGGATGATAAACAATTTTCAAACAAGCTTTCTGTTGAAACCGATTGAGCAAAAGACTGCAGCATTTACAAACGCCTGCAGCACAACTACAGCGCCTTGAATCTTCTGAATTTTCTACTTCAGGGGTAGCTGTAGATGATGAGTTTGCTTCCACATTCTGTTTGTTCCACATATAATGGGATACAATAGATAACCTCCTAGGAATCCCTGTGCCAGGTAACAGTATTGAACTATCTGATAAATCTTGAACGTCATCCACTGCGTGTGAGCAATCAAAATCATCGTTGAGAAATAGTTCTTATTTTGAATTATAGATTTTTTATTAAACAGGTACTTACAATATTTATCTCCAAATGTTTCACAAATAAAAAATATCAAAACACCAAAGATTTTTTTATAGATCATTGCTAACGTAAAGCAACACAGGCGCCGAAACCACACATTTGAGCTGATCTGGTGATCCTCACTAAGTAGTCATATAAATACTTTCTCAAATTAATTAAATTCAATTTTGATTAACGAGATTGTTTCCGAATTTCTGATGTTATGTTTTCGCCCCAAAACATCCTGCGCAAAAACTGGTTTTTGAGCAGAATGGCTTTCATTTTCTACGCCGGGAATTACACAATTTGAAATATTTAATATAGTATAGGTATACTATAAATAAATACTACTTATCGTAAATTAAATCTTTATCAATACTTTCTCGACTTAATAGACAGCAATTTTGATTTTTGGGACTCTTCTGAAATTCCTAAAAATATTTTCCTTCTTGCAGATTTTAGCTATTAGTGCCTCCGACTTTCAAAGATTACGCAACTATGTCGAAAGCTAAGCATTAAAAAACTACAGGCGAGAAAAGAAACGCTTTAGTTACTGCTTAGTTTTTATTTAGTCGAAATTATTTTTAATTTAAATAAATACAATGAGGTGGATCCTTAAATAATATTGTTTCTAAAACAAAATTGTAGGCTACCGGTCAAATATGTCTAGAAGTGATTTAACAACATTTTCATCGTAATCTTCAATGTCATCTCCGGAGTCGACTACAGCATCTACGCCTCCTTGAGGATTAGGAACCACAAGACCACCGCTGTCTTCTGGTCGTACCATCGCCAAACCATTTGCTCCCATTCTGAAAGAAATAACAGTAAAATTATTAAACTGGGATAATTTATTTATTTATTTATTTCAGTTAGGTACAATAACAGATGACAGATTGAAATTCAATAAATTATAACAATAACAAGTATCAATATAAACCTGGGATCCAATTACAATTGTACACAACACTTTTGTTATAATATTAGAGAAAATGCTTTACGGTCATTAATCCTGAATTGGCTTCAAAAATCGTGAATGTAAATAAAAAAAGAACTTCGATGTATATGAAAAAAACCTTAGGTAAATGTAAAAAAATACATTATAAAAAATAATAAAATCGTACAAAGATTGGAAAAAATTATCTCTATGAGATTTACGTACCTTAAGCAGTCAAAGGCCACATTAAATAGTTCATAAGACCTCCATTGTCCAGTCATCGCTAAGCAAAAGTGAAAATTTCTGCCCGGGAAAAACACGTTGTAGAACTTGGCGCACAGTTTCAAATTATTCATTCTTGGAGGGTTAATGCAAATAGGTCTTGGATTTTTTCCTATAAACAAAATGAAATAATTTAAATACTTCCAAAAATTATACATTGATAAATAAACCAGTGAATATTCTTCTATATAATCTGCCACATACTATAGGCAAAATGACTACTAAATAAGATAATTAATCTGAAAAACTAAAAACTTGTACATGTATTTATTTACCTGAAAGCGAATTCTCGTAAAGCACTCTATCATTCCATGACATGCTTACATCAAAAGCAAAATCACCAGGATGATACTGAACTTTCATACAAGCCTTCTGATTAAACAGGTCCATGACCACGCCAGTACAACATTTACAAACTCCCAGAGAACAAGTACAACGTCTTGATGAATCATCAGAATCTTCTTCAGACGATGATGTTGTTGATGATGAATTTGTACCAACATTTTGTTTACTACGTGCATAATACATCAATGATGGCGCTCTTTTGTAATTTAATCTATCAAACAACAACAGAGAACTGTCTGGTACTTCTACATCACTCAATGTCATTGACTGTGATATATTTAAATTTCGATTTACTTCCGGTGCATCTGCAGAAAAGGTGAAAGCCTATTTTAATGCATTTTAAATAAGAATAAAATTCATAAAGGTGCAAAGCCACTACTAAGTAATGTACTTACAGTTATCCTGTCCTAATGCTCCAATGAGGAAAAACGTCACAATAACAAGCACTTTATTTATAATCATGGTAATAGAGCTTATTGAAGCGCGGAGCAACGCACGCGGCGGTTGTGTGAATAACAGACGTTCCAAGACCGCCACAGATTTGAACCGGTCCGGTGGCCAGCGCTACACATCTCAGTACTTTCACACGTTAATTTGATGCAATTTTCATTATCGAGAGCTATTTTGGGATTCCTTGTCTTGTGTTCTTGTTTAAATAAGTGGAATGAAAACTTCGTGCGTTAAAACAGGTTTTCATTCTGAATAGCTGCCTTTCATTTTCTTTAGTCGAAGAGAAAGGGTATGCAAAAACACATTGTAAGTAAATATTTATTTACATAAGTTACAGCATAAATTATTCTTAAATAAGTACAATAAATTAATGATTTCTTAAAACCGCAGCTGCTACTAAAGTTTCCTACCATCGAATAAATCACCTAAGTCAGGGAAGGGGCCATCATCGTCATCATCATCATCATCGTCGGAATCTCCTCCTCCTCCAAAGAGTCCCCCTTCGCTGTCTCCTCCTAGTAGACCTCCAGTCACTCCATCGAGAAAACCACCTCCTTCATCATCACTGTCTTCCGCATTTCCAAAGAGACTAACTGGAGCAGGACCTGATGATACTGGCTTCGGTTTCAATCCTGTTTGGATACCAGATGTTCCCAATCTATAACATAAATCGATTATATGTTTGTATAGTTGCATTCGCTTATTTCTTTAACTTTACTTCGTAAAATATCTTACCCAAAACATCTAAATGATGCAGAATAAACGGGAAAACCACCTATATCAGCGTTTATATCCAAACAAGCAAAGGCATTTCTGTTTTGAACCCTGATGTTTGAAAATTCCGCACAAACTCTCACGAACGGCGCTCGTCGGGGGTTGAAACAAACTGGCGGTGGATCACTAGCTACAAAATAACAAAAGTTTTAAAACCTTATCAAACAAATATAAAGCTAAAATGATTATATCTATTTCAGGCGCTTACCTGAAACCCTGCGACGTATGATGGTATTATTATTTACGCTGAGTCTGACATCAAATACAAAATCTTCTGGAACGAAACTAACGTTTGTACATGCGTTCATATTAAAGTTTTGTAGGAAAGTTCCTGTGCAGCAACCACATTGTCCGTTAAGACATGAACACGGGGATCGTATTACTTGCCCCGTCACAGCCGGAGTAGGTGTCTCTGCTTGAGGTGGTTCAGAGCTTGGCTGGTCTTGTAACACGGGTGCTTGGGTCACCTCCTCGGCAACAGGAGATGAGCTTACTTCCTCTTGTACTACTTCATCATTAACAACGGTTTCATCAACAACTTCATTTTCTTCATCATCAATATACTCATCAACGTCACTATCATCTTGTGGAACATTAACCGGTAATACAATAGTCATAGTAGATTTTAAGACCGGCGTAGGTTTCAATGCCTGCCTCCAAACAGCTTGAGGAATTCTTATGTTAATAACGTCGTACGGTCGATCCTTAGTTCCTACAATTTCACCTGCAAAATATTTTGATTGATTGAAATTCTCTTCACGTTATAAGGAAAATGAAAGTATGATTTCACTTACCAGGTCCTGCATTACTGAAGGCAATACAAAATAGGAGTAGTAAATAAAGTTTAATAGCCGACGTCATGTTCTGTAAAAAAAGTGCAACGATGTGATGAATTACGTTCGGCACTCGACTTCGAATTGCAGGCTAAGTTTAATGTGAGAAGTATTTAAATGTCGGCCGCAACAAACTCCTGTGAGTCATTAAATTGCATGTTTGACAGACATTAAGAGACATGTTATAAATTTTAAAGTACAAGTGAAAGCTTACAAGTAAATCAATTTCTCCTTTTGATATTGGTTGCACGATTTGCGTTCGTACGTTTGATGCTGTAACATTTGGCCAAGGGTGAACATATTTTTAAATATATACATTTAAGGCATTATAAGTCATAAAACGAATTCACAAGGATTTAACTTACCACCTCGCTGTAGATATTTCACGGCACGGTTCAAGAAACCTGACCACCGACTGTTCTTCGAAAACACTAGCGTAAAACTAACTTTTGAAATTGTATTCTGTATGGGTACTATACTTGGCAATTATGTAAAAATTTCACTTAAAGGAGATCTTTTGCATATCTTAGTAAGAATATTTTTGAATATTTATATGTTTTAAAAATGTATTTTACTTAAAGCACAGACTTTTTATACAAGCCTCGCAAGTTTTCATTATGTAAATAAAAGCATTATTAAGATTTCTTACTCGTACTTAAATATTTCCAATAAGCAAAAGGGCTCGGTAACGACAATTTAATACTACTCTAACAGCCGCCGGTTGCAAGAATCTCCATACATTAAAGCCGTTATTTACCTGGGGATTACATTCCAAATCATTAAAGGCCTTTAATCTTTAATAAACTTTAAATAGTTCTTTTTTTTTTGTTAAATTTATTTTTCATCTCAAATAACTAATATTAATAACTTTTGAAGTCTTAAAAAGTTATACTTAAGTATCAATTTATCATATTGGCTGACTTTACTAAACTTTTCGTTCTGACTGTTCGAACAAAAATTTTTCTGTAATTTAAAACCTCGTTTTAATTGAGGTTTTTTGGGTAAAATTAGTATGTACACTTTTTTAATTTAAATATCTTTATTATTTCATAGTCAAACGAAATAAACAACCAATTTTTTCCTACTAATACTATTTACAAGGTAGAATAAATAAATTAGGTAGAATAAATAGTTACCAACTACATAACATCTACTTAAGCCTACAACAAGACTTCATCGTCATTTTTGAGACCAATCTCCACGCATCATTTTATTCTGTCTTCTTCTATCCTTTTTGACATTACCATTGCCTTTTACCGACCTGTCTAGAGCAAGTGACTCGCTTAAATCTTCTAAGCCAATCGAGTCGTCGTCATCCTCTTCTTTATTTCCCGAAATGTTAGTTTCTTTCGTTTTATTGGACTTATTTCCAAATATTCCCAACTCTTCGCCTACAGTTTCACCAATTGCTTCTAAACCGAGAACGTCATAGTCACTGCTGTCATCATTCTCTTCGTCCTTTTCTTTATTTTTGTTTTTATTTTTATTTTTATTCTGGTCTTTATTTTCTCGCTGACGTTTACCTCTGCCAAATAAGCCAATTTGTTCACCTAAGCTTTCGCCGATATTAGATAGATCTAAAACATCCAAATCTTCAACACTGAAATCGCTTCCTCTTTTTTGATTTAGTGGAAGACCTTCAAAATCGACTAAAACACCCTTTTGGGGCTCAGTTGTATCTGCTACAGTTTTATCTTTATCTTGAACCGATTCTTCAGAGCTTGAATCTAGATTTTGAACTATTTGCACCATATCATCATTGACCCTTTCTTCAGATGTAGTGACAAATGAAATTGTTGTTGCTTTAGGAGTAATTGTTTCAACCTTTTGATATGTAACTTGATCATGCAAAGTGGTCATCATTCCAGCATCTTTAGCGTCTTCGTGCCTGATGGGTGAAGCAGGCATAGCAGATAACTGGCCAGTTATATGAGCCAATGACATTTCTATTCCAGGATCTTCGAAATTGGTAGCAGTTTTGGATGGAGCAGAAACTGCAACAGTGGATGCAGGTCTCTGAGTGACAATAACTATAGGCTCGTATGTTTCATCATTCGCTGTACTTAAGTATTGAATTCGTTGAGTAGATTGTGGGATTATTGGTTCTGGTACAGGAGAAGCTGTAGTCGGAGACACAGTAGCAATTGAAGGTATTGCAGACGTTTCTGTCGTAACTGCAGAAGTTATTGAAGTGGTTGGTCTTCTGCTTGGACGGGACGGCCTTCTAGTGGGTCTTCGCGTACGTTTGTTAGCTGGGCGTACTTTGACAGTCGTTGTCCTAACTGTGGTGGTTCTTGGTGAAGTAACTCTAGTACTAGGTCTCCTGGTTGGGCGACGTGTTGTACGAGGACGTTTAGTAGTAGTGGTTGATGGCGCTGGAGCTTGTTTCTTCCTGATTTTATTCGGTTTCTTTCCACCGGATGAACCAAACAGGTCTCCTAGTAAATCTTCACCTAGAAGGCTGAATCCTGTGTAGTCTGCACTTTCAACATCGTTGATGCCTCCTAGGGCGCCTGAAAATAAAAAAATAATCATTTTACAGACCGGCAAACACAAAATAAAAACAATCATAAATGTCAAATATAACTAACCATCATCGTCGTCGTCATCTCCGAGACCGAAATCATCATCGTCGTCATCGTCATCATCATCATCGTCGTCGTCGTCATCTGCAGGTTTTTCATTTTGTGGTACTAAAGGCAGTGGGTCTGCGGGTTCTGAATGAACACCTCGGGGTCCAAACTTGAAACACGAGACTCTTACAGCCGCCTCAACTGTCTTTTTTGACTGGAGCTCTAAACCGAGACAAGCGCGGAATTCTTCGCCCGATCGAGCGATATTGTACACTCGACCACAGAATTTCGATATCCCTCCAGGTAATGGCATACATACTGGACTTGGCTTGCGACCTGCAATGTAGAGAACACGTTAATAACCCACTTAATTTTTACTTCAAGAAACTGATATTGTTTATAGATTTCTGAGTTTACGAATATGACACTTACTTGAAAGAGTTTTGTTGGTAATGACTTTTCTTCCAAAGCTAAGCGATACCGACATCTTGTCTCCATTCAGATACATTAACGAAGCACATCCTGTAATAAAATAATATTTTTTACAGTTACAGTTCTCTCTTTTTTCTGGGTTTTAGTTGTTAAGTACTTTTTCCATTTTTTGTGTAGAATGTAGGTAACTAATCAACTTTCTAACTCTAAACAATTTGTTTACTAACCTTTTCTTTGACATGTAGCACTATATGTTAATAAGATAGACCGCTTATTTCTCAATACACGAATATTTAAAGTTAAGGTAAACATAAGTTTGAACTGGTGGAAACCGGATTCAGTGAAAGTTAAAGGTTGAAGTACTGTTCTATTGGGTCACGTCATTTTATGCTGTTTGGTAATTAAGATGCTTTCTCTATATTTTCTGTGTTATTGTTAATCCAACTTATATTGCAAGTATAGGTAAGTAGGTAAATATCAAATTTTGCGCCAATAGATAGATGTTTGTTGGTCTTTCACGAAAAAACCGCTGGACAGATTTTAATGAAACTTTACAATATTGTAGTTTGCACACCAGAACGCTACAAAGGTTATAATTATTTTACGATATTGTGAAATATTTCAAAACAATAAGGCTGTTACAAACTATTGGTACTTTACCTGGACCATCTAAATTCACGTAAGGCAATGCGAAGTCTCTGCAACAATTGCAGTAAGCTTCAGCACACTTGCAGTATTTGTTGACGCTGCTCTGTTCAAGCTTGTCATCGTTGGTATCATCTCGAGTCTGAATACCTTTTTTGTTGTTCTTTTGATTTCCTTGAATAAAAAAATAAACAAAACGTTAACGTAATGTGTACAATCTTTCTGGACTTTCTTACCCTACTAGGTGTATGACTTTCGCTAGTTTGATTCTTCTGAAATACCTATGCGAAATTAAATGAAACAATGAGAGATAGACTGTTTTAAAATTACAATTAAAAAGTGACTTATAATTCAATTATGCTTTTATTTAAATTCTATCGAATTAAATAGGGTTAGGTAGTGGTAATACCACATGAAGTAAAACTGCCTGTTAAATCACAATTAGGTCATCAATATTTCTAGTTTTTAGATTATGTTTATAACGTTAAAAGGTATGTTTAAAACATTAATATTAGTATGTGACTAGTTATAATGCCTTTATTTACTTAAATCAGTTTACAAAGCATCTAGATGCAACCATTTTTTATCAGCCCATATATGTCCTCACCGAGGGGCACGAGCCTACTCTTATACAGAGAGTGATTAGGCCGTAATCCATTGCAATCCGATCCGAAAAAATCCGATGCAACCATTACAGTCGTATATTAAACACGTAACATAATTTCCTATTAGATGCTTATAACAGTTCCTGAATGGTCATAACCACTTTGTTAAATGCGTTTATTAATTGGAAACAATATTGAGTTACAATGTAGTTTTTATTCATAAGTTGGTTGCATTTAAAACTCTGCAATATTGCATTCAGTTCATATTTTAACTTTTTAAGAACTATACACCCAACATGCCGTGTTCTACTAATTAATGACTGAATAATGAATAATTTAATAAAGGAACTGCAGTAAGTTATGAAAGACATTTTGTGCTGCCAATTTTTTTGGTGAAAATGAAATTGGTAGCAATGAAGATATGTGGACGTTAATGCGGATATGGTAACTTTTTTTATATTTTATTGAAAGTTTTTTATCATTATATAAACCAATTGACTTAAAAAGTTCATTAATTATTCGTTATTTATATAGATTGTTTTAAAAATATTTACTTACATACTTAAATCGATGTCAAATAATTTGTATTAGTAATTCTATAACTTGTCATGTGAATGAAAAGTTTCCCTAATCTCGACAAAGTAATTCTTAAAACAAACTTTTAATACAATTTGTACTTACTAACTGACTTGGAGGCTGCAAACGCCAATAATACGAATATTAGCAGAAGCTCAAATACCAGGGAGAGCTTCATCTTGAAAGCTCACTCCCTGCCTGAAACAATTACAATACCAAAAATAAATAATAGTTGGTAAAAGGTGTCTTTTTTACAGAAATCTGTAAGCTTTTAATACAATAAATATAAGCTTTTAATACAGTAAATATAATTAATACAATAGATAAAGATATCAAATTTTCAGGAAACTTACATTTTACATACCTACTTTTATATCGGATTGTTCAAAGAAAAGTTTTGACTTGAAAATTACCAGACTTGCTTCAAAAACTTTTTACTTTAAGAAATTATTAAAACGAAGTATTTCCATATATTTTTTCTAAAGAACTCGTAAAATCTTAATTTTACGGATTTAATATTTAAAGAAATAAAGCGGACATCGTTTTCTTTAATGAAATCATGATTAATTTGCGCATGATTCCTAATCGCAAGTCACACGTAACAAGTTTCATAGAAAAGACATCAACGCGCTCCCAACTTAACTAAAACTTTTGAGACAAGTTTATGTGAAGTTAATCTACTATCTGGTACAAAATTAGTATTTACAAATGTTTAAATTAAATAAATTGATAAAAATAAACTACTGACCCACATAAAATAAATAAAAAACAAACCTTTTTGTAACCACTTCTCAATGCGTTCACTTCCAAAAGGCACGTTAAAAAAGGCGCACCTCACCAAGTGTTCACGTATAATTAAAAACAATTATTAGAAATCACGGACTGGCCCTAAAAATGCAGACGACACCGATGTAAAGGCAACACTGATTTGATATAACCGTCGCTGGCACCCAGAGAAATGAGCTCTGACGTAGAACGCCGCTGAGAAAGGAAAACTGCCGGTTCCCTCGCTCGCTCACTCGTATGAGATCCGTGAGAGAAAGGTGAAAGCAGAGACGCACTTGGCCGATTATGTAGAATTTAGTGTCAAGCGCACGGGCAATACTAACAGCGCGATTACTGGTCTGTCCTGTTTCACACTTCATTTGATGGCTTGTTAAATGCATAAACAAATAGGTAGATATGTTACATGCGGTAATTATTAAGATTTATATCAATTTTCTAATTAAGTTAACCAAGACATTCATTAATAAAAAGTTTGCGAAAATGACAATTTTAAACTTAAATAAAATTAGTAGGTATATTAAATAGTTTATCGTTCTTCTTTACCAATAAAATAATCTAACTTATATTATTGATCTAAAGTATATACATTTTTTTCTTCAAATATCTATAATTTATAAGACACTTTGGTTTAAAAAAATATTTTCTAATTAATATATCAAAAAATTAATTAA
This sequence comes from Anarsia innoxiella, assembly GCA_947563765.1. Lineage (NCBI taxonomy): Eukaryota > Metazoa > Arthropoda > Insecta > Lepidoptera > Gelechiidae > Anarsia > Anarsia innoxiella. The sequence continues at coordinate 8,088,059 of OX387393.1, forward strand.
CCCATAAAACTATTATGTAACTCAATTATCATAAAGGTTTTGATAAATTTCTCGAAACTTACCGAAGAAGGTATAAGGAAAAGCATTTCTCAGTAACTTCTAGAACCATATTAAAGAGTGCGTTGATCTCGGATATAGTGATACTTGTGTGCATTGGTGCGACCACTATTAATGTTTAACTTACCTTTAAAAATCTACATTAAAATGAATGCTGAATGAAATATTTGTGTTTTTCTAATAAAACATAATAATCATGGAATGGAAAACATTATCTATCTAATTTTATGTGTTATACTATTTTTATTTTAATTAACATTTATTTTTAAAATCATAAAATATCCCATATTTTTCTTCCTCCATACATATTTGTCAAATTAAAGATTGATTCATAATCATAATATTTATTGCGCTTCCACAACGTTACAAAATTGTCTTAAAAATAATTTACAGTACATGTTGCGGACCTTTAATTTATGAAGAAGCAGCCAGTCTTTATAAACCCGAGTATAGTAAGGTAGAGCAGCCCAACAACCATCGTCTACGTATGACATGGTCACTTTCTACCCGGAGAAAGTAGTCTCCATCGGTCCCGTCCGGCCCACCGGTCCTGCTTTTATTTGTCCTCCAAAATATTCACACCTCACACGTAATTGTTAGCACAGTAGCGTTGTTTCTTAACTTAAGAAAGCGCTAAGTAATTTGTCATATAGTAGATGATGAAATAATTTGAATACTTACTTTTTCTTTTGGAAACAAATGAATGGGAATAAAATGTTTTGGTTTGCTCAAAATCTTTTTGAGTTTGGTTTCTATACCGCCTATGAGATAACCACAGGAGATAACATAAGGATACATTCTATTGTATTGTATATAACAAACTGCTAAGTAATTATGAAGAAAAAATTTTAAAACCTTTTTAAACAATCTAAAGTGTCTGATCAGAAGTAATCAAACAAAAATAAATAACAAAATCAAATCTTATTAGATATGCATCTATGGTCAGTTTCCATTGGAGTGAGAAAAAGATCGCGGGACAACGACCTAGATGTGTGTCAGTGGGTCGTAATGCACTTGCCATCATGCATGTCTAGTCCATACATAATATGCACCTTATACTGTCGCGACATGGCTCGACGAACACGTTACAGATGTAAATTCTTCCATTAAAATGTGCTTAATTACATGTTTGTTTAGACTAGACAATCAATTTGAAATGTTATCCGTCAGTATGCCATTATAACTAGAGTAATATGTACTTCGCTTAGCAATATTGTAGTAGGTAACACATTTTGATTGCGCTGAGGTGCAATATTGAAGATTTTATAATTTTTTTACAGCGGTATCTAAATCTTAAATAAGATAGAGATTTTTGATCCTACATTGATAAATTGTCTAAAATAAAGTCTAAAATAAAATTGTGCACTACTTGTCATGAGAGAGAACTGCCAGGTTTCTTATAAAAAGATTTGATTATAGAGCGCATAAGATGCAAGTTGGTTTATATATTTTTTCATGAGTAATTTAAGTTGATATTTAGAAATACTTAAACTTTTTAGTAAGTACTTGTTAACATAGTTGAAAAATCTTTTCTAACTAATTCGTTCTAGCATTTTAATTGAGCGCACGTTACGTGTATCACGAACAATATGGCATAAAAGGTAGATATTTTTAGCAAAAAGTTTATAACGGATAAGAATGTTACACAAGTGTAGAAATGTTTTAAGTACATTTTAATTTTATAAAGGCGGTCAGTAAAAGTTAAGAAAATAAAGTAAAAACCTTGTAAAAACTATAAGAAAAATGAAAAAATAAATGCTTTCATAAAGACTAGGTATGGGAGTACATAGGTACTCCCAACTGATTAAATATGCATAACTATGGACCCCGTCTCCTGAGAATTCCAACGCTCGATGCATGTTAAGGAACGGGTTCTAACTAGATTCTTATTTTAAACTTGAAACCTGTGGATATCTATTAATATGTTAATTTTATTAACTAATTAAATAGACGTTCATTGGCTTCGAAATCTTGAGGCTATTGAAAATAAGATGCAGTGTTGTCTATCACGTAATGTTTTGATTCACTGCATGTTATGAACAAAAAAACTAAATGAGCTAGTTTATCTGAAATACTTAAATGAATTTAATTATGTTTTCTCTGATAAATGATATGAATAAGAAAAATTTTCAACTAAGGAAAACACATGAAAGCAATTAAATTAATTATTATTAAAGAAAAAAATACGCCGTCGTAATCACTGGCTGTAATATGGTTAAAATTATATTTTCTCTTACATAATTGGGGTGATTACTTTTGTATTTTTATACATAACCGTAACAAAGCATAGTCGGTTTCGTCGCCGTGAGTCGCTTTCTCAATGCATCTCACTGATGCATATCATTATTATACTGCGTTATGCTTTATTTAAATTTCACCTTCTATTGTAAGCGAGGTGAAACGGGTGGAGCGAGATCCGAGGAAAGGAGCAGTGTCGGCCTGGCTGTGGTGACGGTCGCCTCTTTCGAACCACGTCCGAGCCGCGTCCTTATATTCGCACTGAATTAAAAATTCAAATTTTACGTGAATTATCTTGACCTTATCAGCATGTCGGTCAAATTGTCGCTTTCCCTCTTATTGGCAGTGCTCGCTGTGGCCCACGGCGCCGGTATTCTGGGTAAGTACCACTGACTTATTGTCTACTTAATAGCATAATTAGAAAGTATTAGTATGGCAGTCATTGATCCGACGTGTGAGTATGTATTGCACATTACTGCCGTATTTGTTACTCGATAGATCTAAATGTTTTCTAAGAACTATCGATTAATTACTTTCTCTATGTTAGAAAGTTTGCAAATGTCAAGTGATCCTATGACTGTGACATAACTTTCTCTAAAAATAAATAATTAAAAAAGTATTGTGAAACTGACTCTTTGTTGCTGTATTTATTGTGCATACCCTTAACATATTCATCTATTAAGTTAGAACTGAAGTACCAGTATAGGTGCAAGGTAGGTACCTAACAAAATAAATTTATATTTTATGGTTTATATTTACATATAACTACATCTTTTATATCTCAATGAAAAGTAATCACATAAACAGACATCTCAAGTTCAAATTACATAAGTCGAACAATGGAGAAAAAATTGAGAGCTGCATGTAACAGACGATTATCAAAACAAGAGCATCTGCGCGCGCAGTGAAAGTTTGAACGTGGTTTGAACACCTTGTGAAAGCGAACCGACGATCGACGGATTTTGGCTGAACAAAAAATAATAATCGATTAGCACGTGCATGTTACTTCCTTAAATTACTAAATTCAGTAGCGTGTATACAGTATGTTGCAGCATTATAAAACATGAAACTTTATAACAATACCGTCCAATCAAGCGAAAAGGGAAGTCGTGTGGGTACTGAAGGCATTGAAGCTCATATAAACGTCTAATACATAACCATTAACAATAAGTATAGCACTTGTCAGAGGAAAAAGCTGTTGTGTTTCAGCACTGCGTAATTCATTTGTAATAAACACTAGTAATTATATACTCTACTGAGAGTATATTCGAAGACGAATTTTACTTTTCTTCTTCTTTATCAGCCCATATATGTCCCCACCGAGGGATTACTTTTCTAGACCAGTTTATTTTACGTAAGGTAATTAGAGCTGTCTTACTAAAGTACTCATACATTATTGCCATTACCTAAGTCATTTATTTTTATGACACCCTATGAGTTTCTATAAGAAATACCCTTTCATATTATATGAGTTTCCGGTATAAACTACGAGTATTTACTAATAGTTAGGAATTCAAGTTTCCATAAAGCTTTCTATCTGCCTTCTAAGAATATTTTTCTCTTTACTAAACTAGTGTTTTCTACTTTCTAGACTACCTAGACTTGGATGACGCGAAGAAATTAATTGACGTGCCGGAGCTACGAAACGACCAGCCGAATCGCAACTGTATGTGCAAGGGTCCCGCGTGTGTTTGCTGTGTTGATTTCAATATCACTTTTGTAGACCTTGGTGGACCGGGTAAGAATGTGTTGAATTTGAATTTCTTTTTCGTTTGTTTGTTTTCTACCTAGAGTACAAACGAGATTAGGAAAATTTCCTTATAATTTTATAAATCAATTTAATCCGAAGACGTAAATTCGATTACATAACATCTCTTTAAAGTGAATTATCTAATAATCTTGGTGCCACATTCTTCTGATTTTCGAAACCAAAAACAGCTTTAATGTGTTTTTCAAGTATATTTTTTAAGAAGAGCTATGTCAAATGTTCTTTTTTGCAACTAATTGAATATATTCATAGTTTTTTTTTTGCTGTTTCAGGATGTGTTCACATGAAATACGTCTCTCCTGAAGATGGATTTTCCGTTAATGTTTCGTATGGAAAAAACTTGCTTCACAGCTCCAAAATACAAGGTGAGTAATGTTTTTGATAATATATCGAGTAAGTTAAATTAGAATTGATTGTATAGCTGTCAAAGCTATTCAAATATAACATCTTGTCGTCATATTTGCAAAAGTTTACAATGTACGCTATAATGTTTTACAAAGTTATTTCTGTGGTACAGTTACTGTACCTACCTTATTAGCGACATGAGTGCAATGCCTACAATAAATATTTTATTAGCTTTCAGTACGAGTTTTAGAAAGTCGGTGGATTCAAGTATTAAATGGGTTAAGTACATTGCAGTTTATCGGCTTTCTGTTGATTTATTTGCGGTGATAGGCGCCGAGTTGCAGACTAGCCGGCTGGCTTCATATCGTTTGTAATAAGTACCTACTTCCGATTGTCGGTGGAAACCGGGACTATTTTTAGCTAAACTGCTTTTACTAAAGTCGAACATTTATTTTCAATGTACTTATTACTGATGATTACTATATTCAGGTACCTGTTCTTAAATGTAATGTTTGCTAAGAAAGTTGTCGTTCTTTATTTGACAAAGAAAGTTGTTGTCATTGTTAATTTTTGGAGACGAGTGTCAAGTAGTGGTGCGTAAATTGATATTCAAGAAAGAAATGTTGAATCAATACTTCAATATGAAAATAAAGAACTTTGCTTTTTAATTAAAAATCATAACAAGGCAACTCATACTTAATTTTTTTCTACAGAATGCGAGAGAGGACAATTCGATAACGGGCATGACAGAACCAATCTCTCTTTACAAGACATAATTTTTCCAACTTCATAATTTCAGGAGCAAACCCAGCCCCTATATGCCTAGAAGTATTTGGAAAATTCGCCCAAGTGTGTGCAAAGTTCAGTGACCTCGCACCAACGGCTGATGGTCTACGTGGTTGCTTAGAATTGGAGCCCAAACTCCTTGGAGAAGCACAACTTGACTTCCCGATCGGTTGCTTTAAGTCTACAGCTGGTGGCATGGAAATGGAGGATCCTCCTGCTGAAGCTGAAGAGTAAGTAGCACTACAGAACGATGGATTGAAATTAGAAACAAAGTTAATAAATGAACCCCAAAATAGTACTGTAGTTCTTTAAAAAATGCTCTATGAGCAAAGGGGAATTTATAAAATTAATGTCTCAATAAAATTCCCTATTTCTTCAAAACGTTGAGCTAATCGATGATATTATTGTATTCTAGAACAACAGAAGAAAACACAGAAGAGAACAGCACAGAAACAAACGGCTTCGACGCAGAGACTTTCCTTTTGGGCGTATACCAGACCGCTGAACAAGGAGTGGCCTTTTTAAGCAGCCTTTTGGATCTGCCCAACAAGCTTAACACAACCAGACCAATCACTCCTCAGTCCACAACTGCCAAACCGGATGAATCCGGTTCAGCGGCAGAAAACTCAAGAAGAGGCCCAAAAAACCTAAAACACCCTAACCAACTGTGATAAGTGATAAGTAAATCAATTCGTCCTAAACCCTAAGTACAAATAAAGCATTTCATAATTTATTTTAGCTTGCCACTGTGAATTTTTGTAGCAATTCATCCTATTTATTGATGCTTTAAAACACTAAACATTTTACTACTTAGCGTAAGTTATTTTTTTAATTGAAATAAAAACACATACCTACTTTTAGAATTGTAATTATCTTGACCTCAACTTTTGCCTCAGGTATCTTTTGTTTTATTTTTAACGACACCTGCACATTTATCCTTGAGAAAATGGTGGACTAGCATTTGTTTCCAACCAGTAAACTCCCGTTGACCTGTAAACATATTGAAAATGAACCCGTAATACTAAATGAACGTCAAATTAAAGCTTATTTTAGATTTTAAAAATGGACATACCCTGTCTTTGGACTCAAGCCGCCCATTTGAAGCGTTCCAGGCAACGAATTACACAAAGATAGAACGGCAGCATATGAGTTCAAGCAACGTCTTCCAGTATATCCACCAGACAGTATCGACTCGGCAAAGTAGAAATAGCTCCTCGCGTCATCACAGGCATTAGAATCGCAACCAGGCATCGAGATCCCTCCGTTTGGGTAAAAATCTACTTGAGCTAGCTCTTCCAAATACCCAATAAGATAATTAGTATGAATCACTTCAGTGTACATGCCATCGTTTGGTAGAAATCTGTTTATATTGTTCACCCAACCAACTAGGGCTGGGTTTAAGCCTGAGGAAAAGTTAATAGCAAATGGTGTGAGCGTTGTAATCGAAATATTTATCATTTTAAAACTAAGTGCCTATCGAATAAGTATTAGCAGATGTATATCCACATAAATATGTTCATATAGGATTATGTAGGTAGCAAGAAAAACGTTAATAAATATCAGATAAATATGAATGAAGTTTTTAAGAAACCTGATAAACAAATTAACATACCTACCTCATAATTAAACCCACTAAGTAATCTGCAATTGCATGATAAATCACATGATAATGCCTGATTAGCATTTGGCAACTTAATTCGTTTTCACTTGATAAGATGTACCTGCTGCTAGAAGATAAGTTATCGACATAACAACCAACCTGTAATATAAGCAACATTTCCATTCAAATTTCTTCCAACGATCCCCGCCTGGTGTCCGCCAAAACCATGACCAACAATATGATATTGATCTAGAGTTGCTCCAGAAACTTGGTTGAGCCATTGAATGAACTGAGCTACTGCAGCGCCTGATGCTATGGTGTTAGCAATGACCAGTCGATAGTTGATAGAGTTCGCACCAGCGCTCCAATCCACAGCTATAATGTTTACGTCTTCTGCTTGCAGGAATGCTGGAAATTGTTTAAATGGTAAAAGAATCTGGTCAAAGAAATATCTATAGTAAAAACTTGTACTGAATTATGATCTGTTTCACTACCTAAAGCTAAAATTTAACTGACAAATAAACGATGTCTATTTCATAACCATGACATTTTAGATATTGACCGGTATCTATAGAATATCAATGTTGAAATTCGCCGGAAAACTAAGGTCGAAGATGTCGGTTCGCGGATCTTGTCACTAAAATGGCAATGGGCAGGACACCTAGCTAGGAGAAAAGACGGTCGATGGACGAAAGCAGTCACAGAGTGGTGGCCGAGACAGGGACGTCGATCAGTGGGCCGACCACCCGCTCGCTGGGCAGATGACATCGTCAGATCAACAGGGCCGCTATGGGTTAGACTGGCACAGGACCGTAGTGAATGGCGCGAAAAAAGGGAGGCCTATACCCAGCAGTGGGGAGAAACGGGCTGATTTGATTGATTGATAGAATATCTGTCAGTTAAATTTTATCTGTAAATGGCGAAACAGGACCTTATTACCTCTATATTTGAGTTGTAAATAAATATACCTGGTACTAAAACACCAGTAAGATCTGAACCAGCATTTTCCATCCAGCCGTGGATAAGTATAATAGTTCTTCTCCTGCTATCAAAGTTGGTGGTTGCAAGATGGCCGGCATTGTTTAATATTATCGGTTGACTGACTGATGGATTATTCCTTAAAATAAGAACACATTTTGTCATCATAGACCCTTTTTACTGCCATAACATTTTTCAAGACCATTTTTCATTGACCCGCATTGGTGGCGGGTTGGCAATTATTATGATATTGTCTCTCATTTTTAGAAAGTACGTCTGTTGGACAGTATGCTAGGTGGGCCTGTGATTGGAAAAGAAAAATGGCGACGATGTTCATATCGGTATGGGTAAAATGCATTAAAAACACGTAAAAAGGTAATAAAATAATATACCTTGTAAACAAATGATAAGCGTTGGAAGATTCTGGATTAAATCGAGCGGACTGATAAATATCGTGTAACGTAATCCCCAGATCAACTAAATGAGTGTTTCCTTTTGAATCAGTTGCATATTGATAACGAAGATTTTGATAGGAAAGACCTAGTATAGGACGCGTCGGTAGTCCTGCAAATGTGACATAATATTAATAAGATATAAATAAAATTGAGCAATAATAAGATGGTTACATTTTAAGGACTCACCCACTGCATAACCGATGAAAGAAAACAAATATATTAACAATAAATTAATCATCTTTAAAAAAACGAACACACAATTGAAAAATATAATTCGTCAATGCGAATTTGTCTTTTCGAACTTCTAGATAATTAATCTAATTAAAAGATAATGCATTAATTATTATCTTTAAATTAAATAAATAAGTACCTACGTGATACATAATCATTATGGATTATGGAATACTTAGATATTTTGCTTAATATGTAATAGGTAAGTACTTGTTTTTAAAACTCTCATCAATGAGATTATGCAATCAATCACTTTTATGGCAATTCGGGGAAAAAAACTGAGCTTTTATGCCTGTCAAATAGTTCCGGCGGATATTGTTGTAATGTAGCAGTAGATCAGTAAGTAGTTATGAAAATTCCTGCCACGACAACGTAGTTCTACTGAGTAGAATCTACATTACCTGATATAGTGTGGATTAAAATAGTAAAAGCAAAAAATACTCATGAAACAGTTAATAAAAAATGCACAGGATTAATGTAGTAGGTATAATTCATTTTTTCAAAAAATGTTCATCGAGTATTATTTATAAATCAACCCTGAGAAAATGGCGGAGCGGCATTGGTTTCTACGAGGTAAACGCCAGTGAATCTGCAAACAAAAAATAATGTTAGTTAACATCCAGACTGCATAATAATCCCTATTCTCATTACAATTGAAGAACTTACCCAATTTTAGGACGGAGCCCTCCCATCTGCAAGGTTCCAGGTAATGAACAGAGTTGTAGAACAGCTGTCAAGTAGCTAGCGCATCTTGTGCCAGTGAAACCACCAGTCCTGATAGACTCGGCGAAGTAGTGGAAGCTTCTAGCATGGTCGCAAGCATGAGAATCGCAGCCTGGCATAGATTCTCCACCGTTGGGGTAGAAGTCCACTTGAGCGAGGTCAGCTAAGTATCCGTTTATACCAACATTGGTGTGGATCACTTCAGTGTATATCGCATCATCGGCATGGAAACGGTCTGGATGATTTATCCAGCCAACAAAGGAGGGGTCCAAACCTGTCAATATGTTTCATTATATTATCTGCACTAATCTTCACAGAACAACTTCTGTTCTAAACTAAACAAGGACGATAAAAGCAACTAATGTAAATAAATGTATTGCAACTAACCAGTAATATAGGCAATGTCTCCGGTAACCCGTCTTCCGACCACACCAGCCTGATGTCCACCGAGACCATGTCCTACGATGTGATACGTGACAGGACTGGTGCTCATAAGCTGGTTGACCCAGTCAATGAACTGGGCAACAGCGGCACCAGACTCCACGGCATTAGTTTGGACCACTGGGGGATTGATAGTATTTGCTCCTGCACTCCAGTCCACTACTATGACGTTCACGTCTTCGGCTTCCAAGAAAGCTGAAATTATAGAATGCAAGTTATTTTGTGGAATTACAAATTATGGACGAGTCATCAAAGAATTTGTTTAACTGGCGAAGTAGGTAAAAGAAATAATAAGTATTTAATTTTTAGTAGTTAGCACACGGTGTAAAAAGGTACCTGGTATAAGCACAAGGTTGGAATCAGCGAGTGTGTTCTCCCTCCAGCCATGGATCAGCACAATAGTTCTTCTAGTACCAAGGAAGTTAGAGGCCCTTAGGACAGCTTCGTTTCCAAACGTCAGAGGTTGGCTGACTGATGGGTTGGCTCTGAAATTGAACAATCATAAAATTTCCATGTTTTAATAGCAAAAACAGCATAACCTTGTCACGTTTATAGAAAGTTACAAATAAGTATTTAGCATAAAAAATATCTATTATAATGTACCTACCTAGTAAACAAGTGGTAAACATTCTGTGCGGTTGGGTTGTAGCGTGCTGCTTCCCCAAGGTCATCCAATGTCATCCACAAGTCTACCAGACGTAACTCTCCGGAATCATCTTGAGCATATTGATATCTCAGTGGATCCAATTTTCTTATGATTGGTGACGCTGGTAGAGCTGGATCATGGAAAAATTAAATGAAGTTTTTCTTTTTAGGCACTCGTATACTAGGAAATTTAACTAACGAAATTAATTCAAATGTATGATATCTATCAAATATAACAGCTCATTCAAAAGGTTTGATAAATTCAGTACCTATAGAAAGTTGTATTACATAATCCTGTTACTAAGGTACTTAATTTATTAATTCCGAAGTTAACAGCCACCACTTTATTACATCATAGAATATGTTATATCAAAAAGCTTTCGTTAAAAATTATTAACAACTTACCAAAGGCTACCCCTATCAATCCAAGAAAAACTAAAGACTTTAACATCGTGCCAATGTGTAGAAACTAGGTAAACTCACCAGAGTACAACTTAGTACTGAATAAATGCCAACAGAAATAGCAAAGTATGTACCTAATCTGCTTTAAATCGCCGCCGCGACACCTTAATCTACAAATTACATCACACTAATATGAATAGAATACGTACATATATGCAGGTATAGATAATATACAGGATGTAATCCAATTAATACATGTCCGTCCATTGTCCGTCCGTACTCATATTTAGGTACGAACATGAAAGTTGTTAATGAACTTTAATATGGAAGTTTTAGATCTTTTTTCACAATAATGCACCAGACTTTCAGTTATCATTGTCTACAGTTTCTATTACTGGTTATTAATATAAAAATGTATTAGAGACTTTTGTAAAACATAAAAATAATCTCCATCGTACTTATTTGCGTTTCATTGGACTTTATAATTATATCAGCTTGTTGTTTTTGAATCGCCGGAAATACCTTTTGACACTTTTATTGCACCAATATTTTTTTAATTATCAGTTAACACTAAACCATTCTGAGAAGGAAGTCAGCTTAGATAATAAGAGTTTATATAAAATCTAATTAATCTTGTGATTTCGAGTTATTTTTACAAAATGTTCGCGTTGGTGAAGTGCGCTTTGGTGATTTTTGCTGCAGTTGCAGGTGAGGTCAATCACTTTTTTGCTTAGTCAAGTAGGTTATAAGACCCTGTTTCTTTATAGTAGTGCGCTATGGAGACGCTTTTCATTCGGAGGCCAATTTCACTTGTTATAAACAACCTTGCCAATAACACAGTCGTATTCCACCTTTTCACGCATTTGCATTTATTCAGGTCATCCATCATACAATTGAATAATTTCAAGGCAGTTTCAAAAGTGTGGAATATTTAATATACCTAAGATATCATGTAGTCTAACTGATGCTGCTACCAGCATGCTCATGTCCCATTTTCTGAGATACCTATGATGTTGATTAGTAACTAGCACTACACATCATATTTGATCAGAAGCGAAACAAAATATCTTTTCCTTTGGACTTTGATAAAACTGTAATTTAAAATTTGAAAACCCGTATTAAGTGGCATAGGTGTCAAAATGTTTATCTCTAGTTCATTCGCGAAATTACATTCAGTTATCTCTAAAGTTACTACGTAAGCCAAGTAGCTAATCAGTAGACGATATCATTTAGTACCTATAATCCTTCCCACTGGACGGTAAACAATCAGTAGGTACTAGGTGTACCTACAAAAATATTATTTATCGCATGCACGCGCATTATCTTAATTTCCTTTTTGCTCTTTATTATCATCGAACTGCGCCTAGCAATTAGTTGCTCTACACCGCGTGATATTAATATGCAAACCACGTGTATAAGATTTTGCGCAGAATAATAAGCGCCCATTCAATGATTCTTTTGTCTTAATTTTCAGCAACCGGGTTTGAACTTGGTTCAAACGATGTCATCTTCCATCTTTTCACAAGGTTTGTAGAATTCAATTCATAAATGCAAACAATGACGTATTACATTTGATGACATCTTATGATAAACGAGTTACATTTTGTTTGACTTCAACCATCGTGAAATTTTGTAGGTACGTTATTTTCTACGATGGTTAAAAATGTTTAAATTCTAGTTTGCAGTCTTTTGAATGGCATAATTTTTGATAATTCACTTCACAATTCTAAAACTTACACAATTAATGTACCTTAATTTATTTCAGGTTAAACTCAGGTGTGAGTGAGCCTCTTCTAGCAAATGTGAACTCGATTTCGTCGTCCAACTTCTTTTCCCTCTCACGACGCACTGTCTTCACGATCCACAACTTCAAGGACAGCGCTGGAGGCAACTTCAATTCCTTTTTGATTCCTGGTAATTATTTACAAACTTTCGGATATTTCTTTTATTTACTGTAAGTATGTAAAAGTTCGTGTGACTTGGTAAAAAAAATAAGGAATTTTGTAAAACGATTATATTTTGTGCATTTCAGCTCACCTTTCCGCTGAAGATGTGAATCTGATCGCAATTGATTGGAGCGTTGGCGCGGGCATGTACACTCAAGGCTTAGGCAACGCCCCTCAAGTCGGCTTACTCATCTCCAACTTCATTAATATCCTCACTTCATCCTTCGGATACAACCCAAACCTCATCAGAATTGTGGGTCTGGGTCTTGGAGGTCACATTGCCGGTATTGCTGCTAGAAATGTCAACGGAATTATCCCACACATCATAGGTATGGTTAAAAAATAGAATGAATTTAAGTATGTTTTAATATTGATGTTGAAGCTTAAGACTTAATAATTTATTTATTTTATTTCTAGCTATTGACCCTGCCCTCGCTGGCTGGACTCACCACCCAGACAAACTGAAAGCTGACGACGCTGTAGTAGTCGAAGTTCTCCATGCTACAGCTGGTTCATTAGGCTACGACTACCCACTTGGAACCCTAGATTTCTATCCAAATGGAGGTTCCTTCCAAAATGGTTGTGGTATTGATGTAGACTGCGCTCAGATCTACGCGTACGCTTTTTACGCTGAATCCATCACTGTTGAAGTTAATGGTGGTAATAGATTCGTGGGTACCAAATGTGAAGCCTACGAGCAGGCTATTGCGATGCAGTGCAGTGGAGTTAGAGACGTTACCTTTGGAGGACCCAGTGTTAAGAGCACGTAAGTTAAAAATAAATAACAAATTAAATGGAACCTTGCGTAGAACGGAATCTCATAATTCCAAAATATTCCATGCTTTTTTAAATTGCTCTCTCACTTTTCTGAAATTTAAAACACCTACTTTAACTTTTTTTTTCTTTCAGTCAATCTGGTATCTACGTCTTTTCGACAAACTTCGTGCCACCGTTCGCGATGGGCTAAAATGTATATCCAGGAGAAACATTCAGTTGATAGGTTCCTATGTAACCAATAAGTAAAAATAAATAATATATATTTGTTTTCATGAAACTTATGATACTCGTAGTTTGATTTTCAACCTTTTCCATGTCATTTATAAAACATCTGAAAGGTGTCTGTAATTGAAAGAAGTTGCTTTCCTTAATTTGCTAGTAGTGAGGAGGATTTTTGATTCGATTTACCAGGAATATTTCAATTTAAATATAAATTACGGCCTTGACTATAATGTCGCCAAGGTAACATACCGTCATATATGACCTGTAATTAATTTATAGATAACAACATGATATAAGCTCTTTGACGTTTTGATTATTAATTTAATTGATGAAATACGTATGTAATATTTCTGAAAACAGTAATCGGCCTCCGACCACAGACACGATGAAACATCTTGCGGTGTTCGTTGTACTTTTCATTGGATGTAAGTATTATTATTATTTCTTAGTCGCTTTTGATTTAGCCACATTCTACATTACATGGTAACAATGATTGATTCTGTTATAGAGGTAATTTATGATATTATTTCATCAATAATAAACCTTTTTTAAACTGACAGTTTGCTCAAGCATTCCTGCTCCCGAAATTCCCAAAGACAACAGCCATTATGAAGAAGGTGTAAGCCGTTACATATGGATGTCTGATGGAAACGGTGAGCCTCACCTAGCTGACTTGCAAGAACCTGTAGATGAAGAGTTTTTGCGTAACAGAAATGGTGCCAATAATCAATACTGGCTGTATACTAGGTGATTTACTTTATCACGTATTTTGTCAAATTATTAAAATACCCGATAAATGCGTCACTAATAACATAATCGTTTCAGGCAGAATCCTAACAACCCTCAACTCATCACCTACGGCAACGCCAATACTATCTGGTCTTCCAACTATGTAGCGAGCCGACCTTTGATAGTTATAGTGCATGGCTGGACAGGCAATATAAACAGCGTCCTGAACCCACTTATTAGGAATGCGTTTCTTGCCATCATGGACTGCAATGTGATTGTTCTAGACTGGGGCCACACTGCAAGTGCCGGTTATATCACAGCTGTTAGTGGGGTTGCAGGAATTGGCCAGTTCCTTGGCAACTTCCTCACCTGGCTCATTAGCAATGGTGGTGGGAATTGGAATAATGTACACCTGATAGGACACAGTCTCGGTGCTCACGTCATCGGAAACGCTGGTAGAACCACTGGCAACCGACCGGCAAGAATCACTGGTATGAATCTAAGTCATTTAAATATTTTCGCTACACTAGTATTTCAAGTTCTTGTTACTATATATCATTATCACTTTTAGGTCTAGATCCCGCTGGTCCTCTTTGGCATGGCAATGGTAATGCAATGCGTCCATCTGATGGTCAATATGTAGAGGCAATTCATACTGACGGTGGGCTCCAGGGTATCATGACTCCAGTTGGTGATGCGGACTTCTATCCAAATGGTGGCAGGAATGAGCAACCTGGATGTTCAAATAGTTCCTGCTCTCACAGCATCGTCTACAATTATTTTGAAGCTACAGTTAGATTTAACCACCTAGTTGGAAGATTGTGTTCTAATCTTTCGCAAGCAGAAAACAATGCTTGCACTGGCAGCGCTCTTAACATGGGAAATGGCGTCATGAATAAGCGAGGGTATTTCCGATTTCACTATTTAATTCATTTAATTATTTTAATCAAAACCTGCTCACCATTATTATTATTTTTTACAGAAACGGTATCTACGGACTCCGCACAGGAAGTGTATGGCCATATTAAGACACGTGTAATGTCCTTTTTGAATGTCAATAATATAGAGCTTGAGCAATATCAATATTTTCTATTTTATTTTATTGCCTTTTATTCTGAATCTCTCTCAGTAATAGTAGTTACTTAAGTAGATATATAAAATACTAAGATATAATATACAGGTAGTAACAAAACTTTTATCGAAGTAATTTATCCATTTGTGTCACAAACAGGCACCTGAAACATAATGAACGTGACAAAAAAAATAGTATCCATATTTATATTTTGAAGAAATGAGCAGAGAAGCTTTTGATAGCAAAAGGTAACAGAAAGCAAAGTATAGATAGCGCCAAGTGAAATCAAACCTTTGTAACTGAAATCCGGGTGTGTTAGACGATGTAAACAAAGATGAATTCATAACTGAGAAGAACGATAGTCGTGTAAAGCTACTTGTACCACCACCCTTAACCACAGAAATGTGACACTTACTTTTTAAGTTGAGAATTTCCTTTGCATCCAAACGTCGTGATACGAATGCATTAAAATGAATTCAAAATTTATGAATTAAAAGAAATAAAGTAAATAAAATACATGCATCATGTGTGTGACGCCTGCTCAACTATTATTTTATCTCAACGTTCATCTAAGAACGAATACTTATAGTGAACTTCTAATACAATTGAATTACCTAATTAATCAAGTATTTAGATATTTTTAGATATCTTAGATATTTTAAAGTGTTAATTACTTTTTAATCGTTGACGATTCTTCGTGAATTTTGATCTAAGTGTGTTTGTTGTGTGGTCGCTAGTTTAATGGATCATTTAAAAGTATTTTCCAAAAATTTATATAAATTACCTGAAATCTCCAATAAATCTGATCGATAAACAACAATCATAGACTGTTCAGAATTATCAGATGAAATAAAAGACTATGATTCTGCTACAGAGTTCATTTACACCACAAACAATGCTTAGTGTGCTGATGGTTGTGACTATTGTAGGGGGTACGTACATTAATATCTAGTTATTAAAACATAGGTACTTGTTTAATTAAAACTAAGTACTAATAGATACAGACATTATTTTAATTCAAAGATTGCAAATTATTTCATTACAAGTCCCTATTATCACATTCATTTTGAAACATACACGTTCAACTAATTATTGTGATGTTTTTTGAAAGTTTGCGCTGGCATCCCTGCTCCCATAATCCCTATAGACAACAGCCATTATGAAGAAGGTGTAAGCCGTTACATATGGATGTCTGATGGGGATGGTGAGCCTCGTCTAGCGGACTTGCAAGAACCTATAGATGTTGAATTTCTGCGTAACAGAAATGGTGCCAACAATCAATACTGGCTATATACCAGGTTATTTATACGCATTTCAATTTTTAAGTATTGTATATTAATGTTTTATTATAAACACTTTATTTAATAATTAACTATCGATTCCATAAAGGTGGAACCCTAACAACCCTCAACTTATAACCCACGGAAAAACCAATTCCATCTGGTCTTCCAACTACCTAGCGAGCAGACCTTTGATTGTGCTCGTCCACGGCTGGACAAACAGCCTCTACAGTCCCGTGAACCCACTCCTCAAGGACGCATTCCTCGCCGTCATGGACTGCAACGTCATTGTATTAGATTGGGGCCACACGGCTAGTGCTAACTACGTAACTGCTGTGTTTGGTGTACCGGGAGTCGGGCAATTTCTGGGCAATTTCTTGACCTGGCTTATCAGCACTGGTGGAGGCAATTGGAATAACGTACATCTTGTCGGACACAGCCTTGGTGCTCACGTTGTCGGTAACGCTGGTAGAGCTACTGGTAACCAACCATCAAGAATAACTGGTAATGTTTTAGCAAAGTGTTTTGATCTACAAACCTATCTTAGCAGTTGAGTTTTAAAACTTGAAACTATAAGTATATTGTTAAATAAATTCGTTGTAGGTTTGGATCCTGCAGGTCCACTTTGGCATGGAAACGGAAACACCATGCGTCTTTCTGATGGTCAATACGTGGAGGCAATCCACACTGATGGTGGAATCCAAGGAATTATGACTCCTGTTAGCGATGCAGACTTTTACCCAAACGGTGGCAGGACTGCGCAACCAGGATGTTCTGATAGTTCCTGCTCTCATGGAATTGTTGTTAATTTCTTCGAAGCCTCCGTTAGATTTAACCATTTGGTTGGACGATTATGTAACAATTTTGCTCAAGCTGTGAGTAATAGTTGCACAGGCGGAAGCACTTTGAACATGGGAAACAGTATCACAAATAAGCGAGGGTAAGCATTGAACCAAACAATATTATGGCGATGCTAGGCAAAAATTCTTACCAACATTTTTTTTATTTTTCTTTAAAGAAGTGGTCTCTACGGGCTTCATACTTCGAGTCATTGGCCGTACTAAGAAATCTGAAGTTTGGACAGTCGCGTTACTGGATGTAGAAATCTTATCAACATCAAATAAAATCATGAACAAATAATTTTGCTTTATTTTCATTAAAGAAAACACCCACTTCATAACCAGCTAACATATCAACTCGAAATAAAATTGTAATGAAAAAAACGGCTAAGTGTGAGTCGAATTAATGCACCAATGGTATAAAAATACGGTATCCCTTTAGTTTGACTGAATGACAAGTATATTAACATTATTTTAGATGGTTGAGTATAAAATAATGATTGTTAAAATCAAAACTAGTTTTTTTGTAATTTAGGTAGTTAATTTGCCTTTCTAGGTACAGAACCTTATTAAACAGTATATATAAAAATACTACTTATCGCTGAATGCTAAGAGCAAATCTCAAAAGCAGCTGAACCGATTTTGATAATTCTTTTTAATGTGTTTGTTATTATCAGGAAAAGGTTCTTATGAAAGAAAAAATAAGAAAACTTAACTACCATATAAATTACAAAATGTTCATGGGTTCAAATTGATAGTTGGGATGTATTCTGTAATGTACTTATGTAATTATACTCGGACGAAGTCGCGGGGAAAAGCTATTATTAATATCCAATCCAGTTCACAAGTTTACAATTTCCCCAATACACACAGATAAAATTAAATACTTTTGAGGTCAAAGAAAATACTTACAAAAATATACATAGGGTAATATAATAATCACCTAGATAAGTAAGAAGTCAAAAGTTTTTGGAAATCAGAAATAAGATAGATATTATTGACATAATCAATTGCATAGTCTGGTTAATTAGCTGATAAAAAGATAAATGTAATAATCAAATTTAGAGGTATGCTGATAGTACGTATTTAAAGGCCCCCAATTGTCATTTCTTGCTAATATATGCAATATTGCATCATGAAGGTCATCGTGGCTCTCGTCACTTTAGCAGCCTGTAAGTAGTTTTAAAGTATATTTTAGTAGAATTATTGTAAATGTTTGAAAAATTGCTTTCCATTTAAAAAGTATTTTAATTTTATTTATGTTTTACCATTGAGAAATACCTATCCAAAAACTTTCCCAAATTCAACTTTTAAAATTCATTATAGTCTGTGCTGGCAACCCTACTCTCCAAAGTCCTGGGGATAATAGCCACTACGTGGAGGGCGAGAGCCGTTACATTTGGATGCCAGATGGCGATGGTGTACCGCATCTCGTAGATTTGCAAGAAAGGCCATCTGAAGAAGAATTACAACGATCTCTGAAAAATGGTGCAAACAACCAATACTGGCTATTTACCAGGTGACTTTTGAAACAATATTTTCTAGTGCTTTGGTAAACAAGATAACACTCGATTAATTACTTTGTTCTGTATTTTTATAGGCGGAATCCTCACAACCACCAAGTTATCACGCATGGTAACGCAAACACTATCTGGGCTTCCAATTACGTGGGCAGTCGTCCACTCAAAGTTATTGTTCACGGCTGGAACAGTAATGGTAATTCGGAAATAAACCCAATGATCACTGCTGCCTTCCTGGCTGTCCAAGACTGCAATGTCATCGTCGTTGACTGGAATGCTCTAGCTAACTCTCTATACTGGACAGCTGTTTCTGGTGTACCCGGAGTAGGTCAACATCTTGGCCAGTTTTTGAATTGGCTCATCAGTACTGCTGGTGGAAACTGGAACAACGTCCACTTGGTCGGTTTCAGTCTCGGTGCCCATGTCGTTGGAAATGCTGGCCGTACTGTTGGTAATCGAGTTGCCCGAGTAACTGGTAAGTGAGACGATATAGTCTTAGTAATGAGATAAGGAAAATCATTTCACAATTTGTAATTTGATTATAGGTTTAGATCCTGCTGGCCCGAACTGGGGCGGTAACTCAAATGCATTGCGAGCAAGTGACGGACAATATGTGGAAGCTATTCACACTGACGGAGGTCTTCTTGGCATCATGGACGCTATTGGACGCAGTAACTTCTATCCTAATGGAGGCCGGAACCCACAGCCTGGTTGCTGGATCAGCACATGCTCCCACAGTAGAGCGTACCAACTATTCGCTGCCACTGTACACCACAACCACTTAGTTGGAAGACTTTGTAACAATATTTGGGATGCAGAGCTCACTAACTGTTGGGGTGGAACTATGCATATGGGCAATGCTATTTTGAACAAGAGAGGGTGAGTTAATGAGATGAAAGTTATTGTTTTCCTTTCTAAATATGTAGTTGTACATACTTACGAAAAAAATCTCCTTGTTTCAGATCTGGATTGTATGGACTACTGACTTCAAATAATTGGCCATATTGAACGAAATATATAAATATTTTAACCTAAGGGTATTTGACTATATTCAAAATATACAACAAAATGTGGCCATCCTAAAAGATTATATTATATAGAAATATATTTCACTTTATTTTGATGTAAAACATGTTTATTTTTAACAAAATTAAATAAACAAATTGAAATATTTTTTAAATTTTTATCTGGAACACGAACGGCCTGTTATTTGTTGACATTCTGGTGACGTCACACGCGAGTAAACAGCTGTCATAATAGTGCGCTTCGTTAGTGTTTTTCGTGTTTGTTTTCTTGCATGTGACGTCACGCGTGACATGTGACCAGCGCCATTACAGAAACAGTGTTATTCGCGGGTTTTATTAAATTTGAATTTCAACATTGATTTTTTATCATTAAAACATTAAATATTTCGGAAATATCAATGTAGTTATGCCATCACGACCAGGAGGTATCATAACTGTAAGAGCATAAAAGCTGCAAGCTCAGCATTCTTACCATCGGTAAGCTCTGGGTGGCCTAACTGCTCGTTTTGACTTGTTTAGCATTTTAGATTCATTCGTGTAGTACATCCAACTCTGTACACTCGTCTCGTGAATTAATTAAAATCATTAATTCAATTTAATTTTTATTATTTTTTTTAAAAAACCAATTCGCTCGCTCCCAAACTTGACTGGCGCAGCCGGTAGGATTCGCATATCCATCAGGCGGTGCGCTACGCGTGTGCGTGTAAAATTGAGCTAAAACTCGTTCATTTCGTGTAAAGACTGAAAAGTTACGTGTTGGCGCTGAAACCTGAGCGAATCCTGCGAACCAAAGAAATTTGTCACGAGGGACGACGTAACGGTCATCTAAGTTAAGAAAAATCGGAAAATGGGCTTCTCCGGGTACTGGTGAGTAGAACTTTTTGCCTTTCCCGCTTTTCCTTGCCCATCACGTTGTACTTGAGATTAAACTTCTCTCATTTCAAAACGTAATCCGATTTTATTTTGGTTAAATAAAATTAAGTGAAATAAAAAGTTATAAATTTTATTATTATAAATTAATATTGAGAAATCTAAAATATAAAAGTGAATTGATTTAATTTTTAATATTTTAGAATTGTATTAATTAAGAAAAATGGCTACAGCAGAATTAACGATAATTCCAGAATCATTTATTAAAATTATACCATTGTACGGTGGTGATCAAAAGCAGCTTAGTCTATTTATAAGAAAATGTGAATATATAATTTCTAAATTTCGTGGTAATGACGAACAGAATACTTATGATATGCAAACTATTACGAGTCGCCTCACCGGTAACGCAGCTTCACTTATCAGCGAGCGCGCAGACATCTCTACGTGGAATGAATTCAGGGAATTATTGATACAACATTTCGGTGACCCACGAAGTGAGGAATGTGTAGCTATAGAACTTGAATCTTTAAAAATCAAGTCGGGTGAATCTTTTCTAGAATTTTGCAATAGAATTCAGAGCGTTAAAGCTACTTTGATTTCCAAAGTTAATCTTATTGGTGATGAGACCATGCGTGAAAGTAAAATTATAATTTACAATAAAACGGCGTTAAATGTTTTTCTATTTAATTTACCAGAAGACTTGCTTAGAATCGTTCGCCTTAATAATCCAGTTACTTTAGAAAAGGCACTGTCCATTGTTATGGAAGAAGTTGACTTCCATCAACAATATCAAAGCCGTAACAAAACTTCTATCAATTCTGCGTCGAAACCATCGACACAATTTAAATTCAGTAATGACACACCCCCACAAAATCCCCAAAATCAAGGATTTCGTCCATACCCTCCTAATTATTACCCAAATAATTTTCAACCCAATTTTAAATTTGGAATTCCGCCTAGCCAACAATTTAGACAGACAGTTCCGAATAACCAACAATATTTCGGTAATCGACCAAATAAATTCCCTTCTCAATTCGGCTGTAAGCCAAACCTTGGATTTGGTAATCCTCAGCCTCAGTTTGGATACAGACCTAATTTACCACCACAGCCTCCTATGCGGCCCCAGCAGTTTGCACAACGTCCAATTCCTAGACCGCCGCAACCTCATTTTATTAGACATAATTATCCGAACGAAGCTTCTATGCGCACGGCACCCTCAGGAAAACAAGGAGTACTTGTTAATGAAACTCAGTTAGTCGAAAATGAATATCCATATTATGATTTCGATCCATACTATGATAGCGTTCTTCATAGCGACGATACTCCCGTCTACCTTACCGAATGCGATAACGTCGAACAGTATGTGCCCACGCAGGAATGCATGACCTCGGAGACGAATGAGTCTTATCAATCGCAAGTCTGTTATGACGATCAACAGGCGACAAATTTTTGTACACAGGCCTCCAAAGAGAAAACGAAATAATAGAGTTAAATTGTGATTCGAAATTAAGGTTACCTTATATTACGTTACCTGAAATTAATGCTAAATTTATGATCGATACAGGAAGTACTCGTTCATTCATTAACCCTGCAAAAGCCTTTAAATATTTTCAAGCAAATTTAATTTCGGAACCATTTCAAGTCGTTAGTACGCATACAAGTAGTGAACATAACGGAGTTATAATTATTCCATTGATGCCTACATTTAATAGCATTGAGTGTCACAAGTTTTACGTATATGAAGTAGCCCCTGGATATGACGGTTTGATAGGAAGTGATCTTTTAAGAAAAATTGATGCTGTAATTGACCTTAAGAGAGGATTTCTTAGAACAAAAACGATTGATATACCGATAATTCATAACACATGTAATTATACAATAAAGCTTCCCCCACGTTCAGAACTTAAAGTTAAAATACCTACAGACTTATATTGTGGTGATGCGATTTTAAAATACACAGAGTTCCGTAAAGGCGTGCGAATGCCCGACGCCTTAGTCACCTGCTGTAAAGGCTACGCTACTACAGTGATTCAAAACACTTTAGAAGACGAAATAGATTTGATTATAATTGCTCCTTTTAAAACATCTGACCTTAACGAAAGTGCAATACCCACAAACTCTTTAACTGACAGAACCGACATAGGTACTGACAGAATACTTACAGAAAACTTACAAAAACTACGACTTGACCACATGAATGACGAAGAGCGACAAGTTATTCTGAACTTATGTACAGAATATAAAGACATCTTTTATACTGACAAATTACCTTTGACATTTACAAATCAAGTTAAACATTTTATAAGAACCAAACACGAAGACCCTATCTACACAAAACCCTATAGACAACCACCTGCCCAATCCGAAGAAATTAAACGACAAGTAGATAAGCTATTACAAGACAATGTTATTCAGGAATCATTTTCACCATGGAGTTCCCCTGTACATCTAGTACCAAAAAAAATGGATGCATCTGGCGAAGTTAAGTACCGGATGGTAGTTGACTATCGACGACTAAACGACATAACAGTTGACGACAAGTATCCGCTACCTAATATCAATGACCTCTTCGACAAATTAGGAAAGAGTGTTTACTTTACGACTTTAGACCTTGCAAGTGGATACCACCAAATTGAAGTTAACGATACTGACAGACAAAAGACAGCATTTAGTACTCAGTTCGGACATTACGAATTTCTTCGTATGCCGTTTGGACTTAAAACCGCACCAGCGACCTTCCAAAGGACTATGGACAATATATTACGCGGACTGCAAGGCATACATTGTTTAGTTTACCTTGACGACATTATTATATTTTCGGCAAGCTTACAAGAACACTTACAAAAGCTAAGGACAGTATTTGACAGACTTCGACAGACAAACCTTAAGGTACAGCTTGACAAGTCAGAATTTCTAAGAAAAGAAGTTTTGTACTTAGGACACACCATAACTCCAGAAGGACTGAAACCAAATGACGATAAAATAACTGCAGTTTTAAATTATCCACTTCCAAGAACTACAACTGAAATAAAAAGTTTTCTAGGTCTCGTAGGATACTACAGGCGTTTTATCAAGGACTTTGCTAAAGTCACCCAACCACTAACGGTGTGCTTGAAAAAGCGAAATAAAATTGTTATCGACAAAAAATACACAGATGCTTTCGAAAAGTGTAAAGAGCTGCTCGTAAGTGCACCATTGCTGCAATACCCCGATCCTACAAAACCTTTCATACTCACGACGGACGCATCTGCAGTTGCTCTAGGTGCTGTACTTTCGCAAGGTCCTATAGGCCAGGACAAACCGATCGCATACGCAAGTAGGACCCTAAGCGATACTGAATCGAAATATAGTACAATCGAGAGAGAGTTACTAGCCATCATTTGGGCAACAAAGCACTTCCGCCCTTATCTTTACGGACACAAATTTATTATATACACTGATCACAGACCCTTGGCGTGGCTCTATTCCTTAAAAGAGCCCAATAGCAAACTCACACGTTGGAGATTAAGATTACAGGAATATAATTTCGAAATAATATATAAAAAGGGAAAGCAAAACACCAATGCTGACGCTCTCTCTCGTATAAAAATTAATGCTTTAGGTTCTGATACTGAAGACGTGTCAATGAAAGTCAATGTTGATAAGGATGATAAAGAAGTGGAAGACTTCATGAAAGAATTAGATGACAGAATTAAAAAACTCCAAGAATTAAGACGAACTGAAAAACGTATCGATTCCGAAACTATAACCATTTCAGACACATCAAAAACACTGACAATTAGTGATTTAGAAACAGACGATCTGGAATATCCAATTATACCTGACACGAGTTCAACCGAGACCGCACATTCGGCAATAGAATTAGAATCCTTTGGAATTCCTATCCTGCATGAAGCCATCGATACGAAACCAAATCAAATCCTTATTCACACATGGCACAAAAATGAATTGCAAGTGACCAACCAATCCAATAAAAAACACAAAATTTTAGAAATATTCTTACCAATCAATAATGACCAACTAATTAAACAATTTCTAAAAGAATATATTAAACCAAACTCAAAGTACTTCTTATACTTTGAAGACGAACAACATAGGAAAGATTTCTCCAGAATTGTTATACAATTGTTCAAGCGCGGATCAGTAGAGTTTTTCGAATGCACTCAAAGAGTCGTTTACGTAGAGGACGAGAACGAACAAAGGGCAATTATTCTAAAATATCATGAAGGTCCCACATGTCATCGCGGAATTAAAGAAACTACAGTTCGAATTCGTAGAAATTACTATTGGGAAAATATGCCAGCTACAGTAGCCGCAGTCATAAATGGTTGTGAAGCTTGTAAAAAAATGAAATATGACAGAAAACCCTTAAAACCATTTCTTCAACTCACACAGACACAAAGTGCCCCTTTCCAAGAGGTGTTCATAGACCTCTTTACCATTGATGGAAAGTATTATTTGACTCTCGTAGACGCCTTTAGTAAGTTAGGACAGGCTATCGAGATTTCAAACCGTTCAACACCTGAAACAGTACGTGCACTTATCAAGTACTTTTCTATGTATGGAATACCGCGTAAAATCTCCTGTGATCCAGGCTCAGAGTTTAACAATGAACTTATGAAGGAGCTAACTAAACTTTACAAAATTGAATTACACATAACCACCCCTAACAATCCCAACTCCACTGGAATAGTCGAGAGATTTCATTCCACTCTTATTGAAATCTACCGTCTCGCTAAATACGAACAAAAATGTACAGACGCCGCATCAATAATGACATACTCTATAATGGCATATAATAATACTATACATTCAACAACAAATCTTTCACCCTTTGAAGTAGTTTTCGGTCATACCAGCTCCAATGACGCCTTTAATGTAGATTTTGAGAAAAGTTTCACTCAGCAACTGTTAAAAGACCACAATAAACGTCTTAAGTACTTGTATGAATATATTTGTAAAAACACCATTAGTCAAAAAGAAAAAGTTAGAGAAAAGAAAGGCGGAGAAAAAGAACCTGTTTTGGAAATAGGGACAGTAATATATGCTAAGGAAATAAATAAGAGAAAAAGTAAAGACAAACCCAGATATCAAAAAGCAATAGTAATCGGTAAACCTGAAAGAAATATAGTACCTGTTCGCATTGGCTCAAGGGAAACGAAAGTCCCTATTAAAAATATAAAACGTCCTCCACAGGTGGTGCGTGACTCTGACGATAGTATGGGCGATGACCCAGGCCCTTCAACTTCAGAACGTTGACGATAACCCCGGTATATTACCTGTAAAGCTAGGACGAGCCTGTCGACAAGAAGACAAATGGACAGTAGTTAAGGTGATAGATTTGAGCGAAATTCATGATGACTTGCTTTTTAATATTCAAAAACATATAGAATTTGAGAAAATAGTAGATATTCATAAACCATTCACTAATGAATTTTATAATATTAGATTACAAACTCAGAGTTTGCATACCATGACTGTTGAAAAGTTTCAACAACTTGTACCTTCCGGTAGATTTAAAAGAGGACTCTTAAATCCTTTAGGATCATTGATAAAAATTGTAACTGGTAATCTTGATCATGAAGATGCTATTAGGTATGATAGAATAATCTCTCAAATTAATGGTAGTGAAACAAAAATTGAAAAGAAACTGAGCATTATTTCGGACATGTTTGACACTATGATCAATATTACTGAGACTCTGCATAACAACACTTTAATTATAGATGAAAGGTTAAAACATATTGAGAAAATAGTTAAAAATATAGCAACAAAGGAAAATAACTCATTTTATTCCACTTACATACTAGGTATGTATACTTTGTTCATTAATAATTTCCGTACGATATATTCAACTGTAAATGAAATAGAAACAGCATTAGCTTTAAGTAAGGTATCAGTATTGCATCAATCTATTATTAACTCTAATGAGTTAATAAATTTGTTAATTTTTATTTCTAAATATAATAACCTTGTGTATCCAGTAAGTTTAAGTAATTTAGTAAAGATAGAAAGAACAATGGTAGTTAAGGCTTATGTTAAGGAAAATCAGATTACGTTTATTATTGAAATCCCTTTAACTGACGGTAATACTTATAACTATTATAAAATTTACTCCTTACCTGTACGTGATCCTTCTACGAAACTTACTAGTATAATTATTCCGAAATATCCATTCCTTTTGGCAAAAGGTTCGAAATACTTACCTATTAGCAGTCCCTGCGAAGAAATAGCAGCCGAGCAATTTCTGTGTAAAGAACACAATGAAGTCCCGTATCCAGAACCAACCTGTATTCAACAGCTGATGACATTTCAAGCTAATCTTACCTTGTGTAAAGCTCACCCAGTGGAAACTGAAGAAGTAAAAGTACAACGCATAAGCTCCATGCGTTGGATAATCTATATTCGCACAGAAACCGTTATCACGGAAAAATGTAGAGAAGATACTATAAGAAAATCAATTGTTGGAACTTATCTTATTAAAATCGACGTGGACTGTGAAATGTACCTCGGTAACATCAAATTAGCACGGCGACGATCTTCGGTTGCAGAATCCAACTTTAAAGTGACCCCTATTGTTAGTTTACCCGAACTTAAGAAAAAGGTGAATATCAGTGCAAAATTTAAAGTTAACATAAAAGGTGTTAATTTGGACAATGTGAAACATCTTTCTAATATTTTAAAAAGTGTAAGTGAAAATTCTGAAAGTGACGCGTATCCCATCATAAATACCCAAAGTCTTAGTCTGGCTACCATGTTACTTTATGTATTCCTAATTTTAAGTTTTATTAGTCTCCTTGCATGGAAACTTAAGTTGTTGCGAATTCATCGTGACTCAGAATCGTCAGATGACTTCGCACTTGATGAGGGAGGAGTTATGCCATCACGACCAGGAGGTATCATAACTGTAAGAGCATAAAAGCTGCAAGCTCAGCATTCTTACCATCGGTAAGCTCTGGGTGGCCTAACTGCTCGTTTTGACTTGTTTAGCATTTTAGATTCATTCGTGTAGTACATCCAACTCTGTACACTCGTCTCGTGAATTAATTAAAATCATTAATTCAATTTAATTTTTATTATTTTTTTTAAAAAACCAATTCGCTCGCTCCCAAACTTGACTATGTAGGGTAATTATTATCATATAAACATTAATTTAAAATTATTTTCCAAATGTTGTCAAATAGCCTAATAGGCTTAATTCGAATCCTTTAGAAATTTTTGACCCAGCTTATTATTACGAATCTTTTGACATCTCATTCAGTATACACGCTATATAAACACTCAAAAACATTACCCTTCCTTTTGGCTTCGCCGTAGTTGGATAAAAATGGTTTAAAACTACCACAACTATCGATTTTTGACTGATAAGTTAATGAAGATTAAAATCTTACAAATGTACCTATGTAGAATTATCCCTTGCAAGGTGCAAGGTAGCCGCATAATTTTCAAACACCGTTATAGGGTGAATCTTCAGAATCGAGAATTTTGATGTCCGGGGGCTTAAATCCTACGTTTCAAATTATAAAGTCAATAAAATATGTTTTAAACTATAGATTAAGGTGTTATCTACTTGGGAAAATAAAAATAATACATGAATTCAAATCGAAAGGTATTTAAAAAATAGTTCAAAGCCCTAAAAATTGATTCCACTGACGTGTCCGCTCTCCCGATTTATTCAGAAAACCTTAAAAATCTTTTTATCATATGTACTTAAAGATTCATACATGTTTTTATTTTATTATAGAATAGTTAATTATTACGCATCATAATAAATTTTACACGTATTTTACAATTAACTGAATTTTTCGAGTCATTTTAATTTTGTCCGGCACTAAAGTGTGATTACCTTGGCACGTCACTAAATCGCGCATACGACCCTAGTCGAGCCATTTGGATAGGCGCTGCCTATTTTCACGCGAACTGTGAGATACATTTGATGTATCGAGGGGGTAGATTATGCGTGAAGTTGTACCATTCACGAAATACAAAGATAAGTATCTGATTCCCCTGGCTTTGTTCTATACGATCATTGATTACTATGTTCATGTTTTCTTATTAATTTTGTACTACAAGACTAGCTTGAAATAGCTATGAATAAGCGCATGGGTGCCCATTATCTAGCCTGGAAACAGGGAGTCTTTTTTTATCCATAAATTTAAATGCCATATTTTTGTTTGACATAATGATTTTTAAACATAAGTATTAGATGCACTAATATTAATTGCAATACTTTATTTAATCCATAATTATTGTTTCACCGATTATTTTTTTGTCATAATATTGCAAGGTATAACTTTTGAATGCTATAACATTTATTTCTAATAATCATTATATGTACTAAAACAAACGACTATAATATTATTTATTATAAATAATATGTAATATGTATGTGTTAGGTAGTAGGTACTATTATGAATGAATTTACAAATTGATTAGACGACAGCAGGCAGCGTGGCAGCGAGACACGGCGGCAGGGGGGTCAGGGGGCGCAGCCCCCGAGGGGGGGGTCGGGGGGCGAAGCCCCCCGCAATAAAAAACAAATACTAACCAGAACGGCTAGGATAGGTTAGGTTAGGTTAGAACATGATTTTGCATCCCTGCTTGCTGCATGCCTGCTTGCATTCCTGCTTGCTGCATGCCTGCTTGCATGCCTGCTTGCATGCTGCATGCCTGCATGCATGCTGCATGTTCATCAGGATCATGTAAATATTATCATGTAGGTGATACCATCAGTAGGTTGTAGGTTATAGGTTATATATATTTATGTCATGTAGTCATTATGTTTAAAGTAAATATAGCTTTTAAATATTAGTGCATTTGTTATATTCTGGCAAACATACTTATGTCACGAAATAATATGTCTTATGAGTTTTATAGCAAATAAAACCATATAGATGACGATATTATGGCAAATGAAATTATAGAATAAAAAAATATGATACTTAAATTTATGGGAAACATTAGTGACCCCTGGAAACATCATTACGCTAGTTAAATCCAATTTATGTAAAACGACAAAAAACCGATATTTCTTGCTTCCACTGGTTTAATGGCCAGACCATACTAATAAAATCATACAGTTTGCTTAAATAACGGTTTATATTGATTTCTAAAAATAGCGTTATGTGTAATAATGTTTGATATTATTAAAAAAACAGTTTTCCACATTAAGGGA
Organism: Anarsia innoxiella; assembly: GCA_947563765.1. NCBI lineage: Eukaryota > Metazoa > Arthropoda > Insecta > Lepidoptera > Gelechiidae > Anarsia > Anarsia innoxiella. Next base: position 8,118,186 of record OX387393.1, read on the forward strand.
GGACGTTTCAAAGCTCGGTCACCTATTTAAAGATTTTGAATTAGCAACTTCACAGCAACTTGTATTAATACCCAATAACCTTTTAAAGCCTAAATTCGAAGGTACGTTAACTGTTTTTAATTTTATTTAACAAAATTGAAACTTTTTTATACTTTATATTGCATTATTATTGATTCCCCTGGGCGTAAATTTTTAACATCAAATATCTTTGGATCCATACATAAGAAATGAGTGCCTATTCAAAATATTTGTTTATTGACCTCTCTAATTTTTAATTTTATTCTCAATTTAAAAATAAAATTGTAGGAAGCTGGGTTGTGGCGGACGGAAACACGTAGTATTACGGTGGTATAGATTTATTGTTATCTAACGGTAGGTACAGACAATAAATCCTAGACTATCTAGACTATAGTGAGCTAGACTATAATCTACGGTCCAGTAGGCGCTTCGACAGAAACTCCGTACAGTTCCGTAGACCACAGTGGAGAGTATCGTATTGAAAGGTGATCAATTACTTGAAGGCAGCCTATCAAGTACGATACAATTTCCCTAAGGTCGAGATTAAAAACGAAAACCTTGGTTCGGGGGTCATTAAATTTCGTGCAGCAAACGATAGCGCGTTTTAGAGTACAAGTGCTGCCATCTTAAATTTTTCTTGGGTACTAAATTACTTAAAAAAGAAACAGGTAACGCCATCTCATGACGAGTTGATGTACTGTCTTATACTCCCCCCCATTTAGTTCCGAGATGTCCCAGCGAGGGTAAGTTGTTTCTTCGGTCTCCCGACTTTGCGTGCAGGTTGGTCTTGCTGTGCAGATTTGCGTGGTCTTCCCCGTTTTCTTAGTGGCTGAGCAGGCTTAGGTACATTTTCTGTTGTTCCAGTGTATGGAGTCAAAGCTGAAGCGTGGTAGACACCGAGGCATACATCTGGGTTCGATGGATCTGCAACTGCAAATGAAGATGGCCCATGTTGTTTCATAATACAATAGGGTCCATCACGACGTGGTGCAAATTTGGCGCTTACACCTTTGCTAGCGGCACTAAGTGGATGAAGTGTCACCATAACCATATCTCCTTCTGCGTATTCTGGTATTTTCTTCCGATGCTTGTCAACTAAATCTTTTCTCTTCTCTTCTTCCATCTCATGTACTTCCTTCGCTTGTTCTAAAGTATCAACCAACTGTAGAAGCTTTGGCGTTATCTCTGGGATGAAATTTTCTGATAGCAGTATCTGCCGGAAGTCATGGTAATTATCGTCGATTGTTCTTAGTTCTCGCCCAAAAGTTAAAAACGCTGGAGAGTAAGAAGTCGTCTTGCAAACAGCGGAGTTCATAGCAAATCTTATGCTTGGTAACTGTTCTGGCCATCCCCTGTGATTTGGTCCAACGATGATTGCTAACTGGGTCTTCAGATCACGATTCTTCCTCTCGACTGGGTTCGTTTCTGGATGGTAAACAGGTGTGAAGCCATGTTTGATTTTCAGAGCGAAAGAAACTTGCTGCATGACAGCGCTGACAAATTGAGGCCCGTTATCGCTAATCATTCTCCTCGGAAATCCGTAGCGTAAGAAGATTTCATCAATGAGGACCTTAGCACATCTTTCTGCGGTAGCATCTTCTAAGGCGAACAGCTCTACCCATCGAGAGTTGATATCTTCAATGATGAAAATCCAGGTTTTCCCGTCAGAAGATGGAGGTAGAGGTCCAAAGAGATCGAACGAGATTACCTCAAAACGTTGACCAAGAGAGTGGGTTTGAAGAAGACCAGCAGGCTTTTGATTGGTCGGTTTGTAACGCTGACATTGGATGCAGAGTTTCACGTAGCTTTCAATATATTTGCGCATACCTGTCCAGTAATACCTTCTGGATATTGCTTGGTATGTCTTATCAGCCCCATAATGTCCTGCTTTAGGATCATCGTGATAGATCTTTAGTACGTTAGCCCATTCATGTTCTGGTACAACCAATTGAGCTGCATCTGGATTTGATTCTGATTTGTGTCGATACAGTAGACCATCGTTTATCAGATATCCTTTCCCACTCCAGTACAGGGCATTTTCTTTGTTCTTGACATCTTCTAGGGCGTGTATAATATTCTGGATCTTATCGTCCTTAAGTTGTTCGGACCTTATTTCAGCAGGGCTGCGAGGTTGTATGTCAACTGTGACCATACATACACCACACTCATTTCTGTTTGTTTCAGTGCAGGGAGGTCTCGACAAGGCGTCGGCAACAACATTCACTTTGCCTGGAATGTACTTGACAGTAATATCAAATGCCTGCAACTGAAGAGCCCACCTGGCTAGTCTACCAGTTGGTGACTTCAATTTCATGAGCCACTGGAGAGATTGATGATCTGTCACAACTGTATTCTTGGAACCCTCTATGTATCCTGCAAATTTGTTAACAGCCCATACAACAGCGAGCGCCTCTCTTTCGGTTGTTGAGTAGTTGCGTTCAGCCTGCGTTAGTAACCTACTAGCGTACTCTATCGGATGTTCTTCTTCTCCTTCTCCTTGTACTAATACCGCTCCGAGGGCGTAATTACTCGCATCTGTTTTTATGATGTACCCTTTGGTGTGATCTGCTTGACGAAGAACCGGTGCCGAGATGAGGTGAGTCTTTAACTTCTTGTAGGCTCCTTCTTGCTCTGGTCCCCATGTCCAGACTGCTTTCTTCTTTGTTAGACGTGTGAGTGGCTCTGCGATGTTTGAGAAGTTTGGTATGAACCGTCTATACCAGGAACAGGTCTGCAGAAACGACATCAGATGCTTCACATTAGATGGAGGAGGACGCTCTACTATGGCCGATACTTTCTCAGGATCCATGCGTAAACCTTCTGGAGTGATTAGATGACCCAGGTACTTCACACTTGTGCATACAAACCGACATTTCTCCTTGTTGACAACAAAGTTGTACTCTCTCATCTTGATGAAAACATCCCTCAGATCGGAAAGATGTTGTTCAAACGTGGTGGAGAATATAATGAGGTCATCCAGATAGGCTAAGAGCTTGATGTGACTCAGACAAACGCGGAACTTGTCGATCAGGCGCTGGAAAGTGGATGGAGCATTGCGTAGTCCGAATGGCATCCTCAAAAATTTGTAGATTCCTGATGGAGTGATGAAGGCAGTCTTTTCCTGATCGCATTCTCTTACACGTATTTGCCAGTATCCGGCTTTTAGGTCCAATGCAGTCATGAAGGAGGTGGACTTCGCTTCTTGCAGCAAATCGTCAATTCGAGGAATTGGGTATGTATCAGGTACAGTAATCGAATTTAATCTCCGGTAATCTACGCAAATCCTCATTTTCCCATTAGGTTTAGGAACCATTACTACTGGCGCGGCCCATGGAGATGTGCATGGTTCTATTACTCCTTCCTTAAGCATATTCTGGATCTCAGTCTTTAGGATCTCTTTTCTTTGTGGAGACATCCTGTATGGAGGAACAGCTATAGGAACGTGATCTTGAGTATCGATTGCATGTTCGACTCCGTTGACTGGCTTTCCATTGGATTCGAAGATGTCCTTGAATTCATGAAGCAGACTGTTGAGTTGTGTAGTTTGAACTTCGTCTAACATAGTGGAGCCAATAACGTCCAAAGCACAAAGTCCAATGTCATCGAAGAGAGATGCTGTATTTGGAGACAAGCTAATTTCATCTGCTTCCTCAATGTTCTGAATGGCATCTTGCATCATGTATTCCATCCGTGGAGAGTAACCATCGAAGGTAAGTTTTGCTTCAGTACAATTAATCTTTGCAGGTAGTTCCTGGTCGTCAAGAGGGATGAGCTTGTAGGCATTAGAAGGATCAGCAGCCTTGACTCCACTTGCTTCAGCTGTTAGAGCTTCTCTCATATGCTTCTGTTTTTGTTCCATACAGACCGGTGCGACACCTACTTTCTTCACTGGGGTAACAGGAGCTTTATTATCGTTGAACAAGACGAATCTTTCTTGGAATAATTCAAAATCTTTCTCGTATCTGTCTATGAAGTTCCAGGTAAACTGCGCCAGATTAAGTATCATTCCGGCTTTTTGCAAGAAGTCAATGCCCAACAGAGTGCGATTTTCATAGGATTCGAGCAAGACGATGAAACGAGTATTGAAACTGCGTTCACAGAGTTCTACAGATGCTTCGAACGTAAGTACGCATTGTTCCTTTGCAATTCCATCTGCTAGAGTGATAGTAACCTTCTCTTCATGAAATGTTTGTCCCTTGGCTTGAAGCATTGTATAAAGTTCGTGCGAGGCGACGCTGACTTTAGCACCGGTGTCTATGAAAGCTTTTCCATCCAAACCATTAACTTTCAGGAATACCATTGGTCTTGAGTTGTTTTCAATATGGACATTCATTGCGCAGAAACCCAGATTTCCCTTGCCTCCAGTAGTATCTTTGTTGTTGCAGATCTTACAGTTGCTTCTGTAGACGCCAGGAGTACCACAGCCGTAGCAAGCAAACTTTGGTGTTGTCGAAGTAACGAGGCTGTCAGTTTTTGCTTGACTTGTATCCTGACTTTCGTTATTCTCGAGAACCCTCTTTCGTTTTCGGCATTCTTCAAGACTGTGTCCCAGCTTCTTGCAAAAGTTACACCTTGTAGGCTTCTTGGCTCGTGAAGTACTCGTTGATGGAGCAGTGGATGTATGGTGAGTATTCTTATCTTCCTTTCTTTTCTCTTCTACCGTATCTTGGCTTTCTGTTTTCTCTTTCAGTAATGCTTCAACAGCGCGCGCCTGGTCCCGAAGATCGTCGAAACTGTTTACTTTCTCTCTTGGAACCCTGTCACGAATAGGCAAGGACAACAGGCCGTAAATTATATTAAGCTGCTGTTTGTCTGTTAGCTGTTCATCCTCCGGTAATTCTGAGAAGAGCATGCGTTTCTTGGTGATGAAATCGTCGGTAGACATGTTATGTGGTTGTTTCACCCCACAAGCCTCCAAGTAGATCATATATTCCGCCTTCTTTGGTGCAAACGTATTTCTCATGGCTTTCTCGAACTCTCGCCAAGTAGTAATATTTTTCTTCAAGCCTTGCCACCACACCGCTGCTTCGTCGCGTAGTACTAATGGTAGACCCGCTAGAGCCTCTCCGTCACTAATGTTTTCGATTCGCTTGAAGACTTGAAGTGCCGTAAGAAATGCTTCTACAACTTCTCTATCCTTTTTACCGTTGTAAGTAGCACTGCATGTAGCCATAGAACCCTTCTTCCCGTTTGCTATAGTTGATAGTAACCGCTGAAACTGTTCTTCGGAAAGGTTAATAGCCATCTGTGCCGGTTTTCTTTTCCCAACTGGATACGTAGTCTGCCTACCAGCACGGGTAACGACAAATCTTGGTCCGCCTGCCCACACGTTGTGCGCCACTGTAGGAAGCTGGGTTGTGGCGGACGGAAACACGTAGTATTACGGTGGTATAGATTTATTGTTATCTAACGGTAGGTACAGACAATAAATCCTAGACTATCTAGACTATAGTGAGCTAGACTATAATCTACGGTCCAGTAGGCGCTTCGACAGAAACTCCGTACAGTTCCGTAGACCACAGTGGAGAGTATCGTATTGAAAGGTGATCAATTACTTGAAGGCAGCCTATCAAGTACGATACAATTTCCCTAAGGTCGAGATTAAAAACGAAAACCTTGGTTCGGGGGTCATTAAATTTCGTGCAGCAAACGATAGCGCGTTTTAGAGTACAAGTGCTGCCATCTTAAATTTTTCTTGGGTACTAAATTACTTAAAAAAGAAACAGGTAACGCCATCTCATGACGAGTTGATGTACTGTCTTATAAAATAATATTTATTTTACCTTATACCTTATACCTTATTTTTAATTTTACCAGTGGAATCAACTAAAGAATCCCAAATCGAAGAAACACCCTATACTATACTTATTCATCCATAACATAGCATAGTTATCTATCCTGTCTTATAGATAAAGAGCAACCCAACAGAGTTTCTTGCTAGATTCTTCTCTGGGAAAACTTATTTCCGTGGGAAAACTGCAACCTTGTGAATCTTACATTAGCTTTTAAAAATAAAGTTCCTACGAAACTAAATAAATATTTATTTTTATTTCATTCGCTCTTTGTGGGTTTTGCAGAAAGAAATTGCTGAGATATGCTGTGTGTAAAAACTTCTATGAGTATTATCTGTAAACTCTTTTCTTTTAATTAACAAATAGAGGTAAATAAATAAAAGATCATAGCATGTTTCAGGAATAATGTAATTAAGCAATGAATATGTACCTACTACTTCCTACTTATAAAATTACACACCTACAAATATTTTTTGCAATGATAGGACCGTTTACGTAAGCAGGTAGGTACTACCTAATCGTTAATTATTATATTGTGGCGTATTATTGTCATTTATTTTCTGAGGATTTATCACAGATCACTATCACTATATCATTAAGAAATGATATCTAATTAATAAATCGTAACAATATGAGATTAATCTGATAAGACTAATGATTTATAAATAGACTGAAATGTGATTACAAGACAAATTCACTTCAAGCCTCCATCATGAAGCTTCTAGTGGTTCTCGCTACGTCCATAGCGTGTAAGTACTGATTCATTTTCTAATGTAAAAGGTGTTTATTGGAATCGTGGACTGATATTTTAGTATTATTTAAAAACATGATTCGATATTGATATATCCGTTGTTTCCAGTTTGCGCTGGAAATCCAACTCTTCAGGTTCCTGGAGACAACAGCCACTACGTGGAGGGCGAGAGCCGCTACATTTGGATGCCAGATGGCGATGGTGTACCGCATCTCGTAGATTTGCAAGAAAAGCCTTCCGATGAAGACCTGCAACGATCTACCAGAAACGGTGCCAACAATCAATACTGGCTTTTTACCAGGTAGGGTTTCTGATATGCACATAAGTGATGAATTTTCTTAACATTCCCTTCCATCATGTAATTCGCAGAAACAACCTTAATTTCGTTCAAATCATAACACTTAAGTAGAAAAGTTAATGCTATCTGAAGCTCTAATAACGACAGCAGTCGGTCTTTGAAAGTGACCATTCACGGCTGGAACCAATGATCTGGAACTAAATTCTATGACAATACTTGATCATTTACTTTGCTGTATATTTTTACAGACAGAATCCTCACAACCACCAAATTATCACGCATGGTAACGCAAACACTATCTGGGCTTCCAATTACGTAGGCAATCGTCCACTCAAAGTTATTGTTCACGGTTGGAACAGTAATGGAAACTCGGGAATAAACCCAATGATCACTGCTGCCTTCCTGGCTGTCCAAGACTGCAACGTCATCGTTGTCGACTGGAGAAATCTTGCCAACTCGCTTTATTGGACTGCTGTAGTCGGTGTACCCGGTGTAGGTCAACATCTTGGCCAGTTTTTGAACTGGCTCGTCGGTACTGCTGGTGGAAACTGGAACAACGTGCACCTCGTCGGCTTCAGTCTTGGCGCTCACGTCGTCGGTAATGCTGGCCGCACCCTTGGCAATCGAGTCGCTAGAGTGACCGGTAAATATCGAGTATTTTTCGAATTATATGTTTTTACATGACAGTACCTTTACTAACGTTATAAATATATTTTATTAAGGTCTCGACCCCGCTGGACCAAACTGGGGAGGTAACTCGAACGCTCTGCGAGCCAGTGACGGCCAGTACGTAGAAGCTATCCACACAGACGGCGGTTTGCTCGGTATCTTCGACCCTATCGGTGCTACCAACTTCTACCCCAACGGTGGCAGGAACGCGCAACCCGGTTGCTGGATCAGCACCTGCTCTCACAGCCGTGCTTACGAACTTTTCGCCTCCAGTGTATACACAGACCACTTCTCCGGCCGATTGTGCAACAGTCTCGAAGATGCTCGCAACCAAAGATGCACTGGATCGGCATGGCTCAATATGGGCAACGCCAATTTGAATAAGAGAGGGTAAGTCAACAAAAAAATATTCATATCTGTATGTAATACCTATAAGCTATAAGGCTAGCCTCATCAATCTGAGTCTCAACTCATGAACACGGATTCATCGTAAGTGGCACATGTTTATTGAGTTTAACAAATTCAATAGGTAGGTCCTTAGTAAATGATTTAGTGTATAATACCTATAGTTTATCGAATTGAAACGAAATCTGAGTTAATAATAAGTAAAATGAGGTAGAGTTGTTATAAATTATAAAAATTATTAATATTTGAATCATCTTCTTTTACAGAAATGGATTGTACGGATTGACGACCGGCAACAGTTGGCCCTTCTAAACCTTCAAGCAACGATACAAGTGAAATTTTGATATGATTAAGGCATGTTTTAATAAAAACGAATTCACCGATTATACGTTTTTCTTAATTAAAATCCCTATTTTGTAAACTTGCGGCAGGTTACACCACAATTTCCTTCAAAATTTACGATCTTTTTATAAATTCTTGAAACTAAAGGGGTACCTACAACTGTCTATTAAAGTTTATCAATAAAAATACAAATCAAGTGAACTTGACTCACTATCAATAATTGCAACCAAAGTAAATACTTACTTACTATCTAATCTCTGTCCCCCACAGCTGCCACATTACGATGAGTCGCATCCAACAGCTACTTCCACCAAACTTGATAACTCACAAAAAAATAAAATCATTTGCCATCGGATTACGCCTAATAATACGAAAACTTTCCTATTTAACCTTGTAGGTGTAAGGACAAAAGAATAAACAAAATTAGCCTCTGAGGTTGATGTGATGTGGTTTTATAAAGCTTCTGAAATCCCGTCTTGTATTTTTAATTTATATGTATTACTAATAAAAACGGCTACAGCCCAAACAGCCTGTTTTGGATACAACGGCAAAACATTTACTTATAAAATCTCATTAAATAATATCTACAGACTGCAATGATACTTTTTACTAGATAATTCGTTTGAAGTATTTTGATTTTAACACTAGCTGAGACACTAGCAAAGACTTTAGTATAATCAATTTGACATTCTTCTTTGATATTCAGCTAACCGTCAAGGAATTATATTTTCAAGTTAAAATGATTATTGTCTTTAAAATATTGCATAAATGCCTTTGTTAAATAATTTATAAGTTTAACGGTTAAACGCAACTTTGATGGAATAGATTTAGTTTCATTTTGTAGAGAAGAATGGCCTATAAAGGGAACGCAGATCTGACTGAAGTGTCTTACAAACGACAGTTGTCAAAAACTTCAATAGTATCCACGACAACCTTAGATGAACCTGTAGAAAATGCAGATGAGCCAGAAGAGGAAGTGCAAGAGGAAGAGTCCATCAAGTGGATTAACATCATCTTCCTTCCTTTCCAATTGTGGTGGCAGCTGATTATAATAGCAGTGGTTTGCGTGAAAGCTATTGTGGTCAGAATCAATATATCCAATTTCCTATCCTATCCTATTAAATATAAATCTTAATGATTGTGCCATTTGTGCCAGTGGATGAATGAATGTGATGATGCTTACAACACTTTGACACAAAAATCACTGAATAGATTTTAATAAAAGTGTAAAATATTTTAATTAACTCATCGGAATAAAATAAAGGCTACATAATTTTATGATACTATGTAAGACCACTTCCCTCCACTTGCTACGATCCAAACAAACTTCTTTTACTTCATCCAATTGCTTCAAACTTACATTCAAGTGTTTCGTTTTAATCGCAGGGTCCGCTATCCGTCGCATTTCCATTCATATACTGCACGCCCGATGACGACCTAGATCCTCTGGTTAAACTCATTAAGACTTGCTATGTCTATATTTGTGATTTAATTTACATCGCTGATACTTTCTTATATATTGTACACAGGTAAATAATTTCTGTTCGCTTTATATTAGCTTCACTTGTAACTAACTATGTATGTGAACAAATCTTGGATTCTTAATTTGACCCACTTCCCGGTCTTCGAATGGGATGAAATTTTGCACACGCTCTGAGTTCTGATGACAATACAATAATATGGTACTTTTGAACTGACCTAATGATGGAACATGTTAAGTGTGAGCTAAAGCGTGTTTTAGTTTTTTAAACTACCTATTTTATTTCATTTCATTTCATTTCATTTCATTTCATTTCATTTCATTTCATTTCATTTCATTTCATTTCATTTCATTTCATTTCATTTCATTTCATTTCATTTCATTTCATTTCATTTCATTTCATTTCATTTCATTTCATTTCATTTCATTTCATTTCATTTCATTTCATTTCATTTCATTTCATTTCATTTCATTTCATTTCATTTCATTTCATTTCATTTCATTTCATTTCATTTCATTTCATTTCATTTCATTTCATTTCATTTCATTTCATTTCATTTCATTTCATTTCATTTCATTTCATTTCATTTTATTTTATTTTATTTTATTTTATTTTATTTTATTTTATTTTATTTTATTTTATACTTTAAGGGCTCGTTTCATCATCTACAAATAAAATGTTACTGACAGATAAATCTATGTATATTTCATTAAACATGACGTTTTTGACAGACAAGTATAAAATATCTGTCAGATAAATCTTATCTGTCGATGGTGAAACATTCCCTAAGGGTTAATTAATTTCAGACAAGTGGAAGAAGAGGCAACTAAACGCGAGTACATAGCAAAAACGGCTTTGATGCTTTTAATCGACATTTTATCTATCTTACCTCTCTACCAGATGTTTGCTGACGAAACTTGCGGAAATATTATAACTTTATGGCCACGAATACTGAAATTCAACGAAGTTTTTCTGTTAGTAATTACTTATTAAATAGAATGGTATCTTTTTTTCTATTAAGAAGAGACATTTCAGAATTTATAATATTTTTATTTAATTTTCAGGCTATATCGAATAGTTAATTTCTTTCACCTCAACACTAGTCACAATTACATGACATTGCTAGTAGGCTATATTTTGGTGTATGTAATATTTGTTAACGCAGTAACGTGCCTCATTGTAATTTGGACATTTGATGGTCTATGTCCTCGATGTCGTAATGGATTATACGACTGGCGTTCTCATCATGTTATAGAGGTATGTCAATGTGAAAGATCTTCTATGAATGTCCATCCCTCTCCAACACAAGTAAGAATGATGAACAAAAATATAGAAATTAATAAATTTATATAAAATAGCTTTTACTAATAGTTTTTTTGTTTTCTCCCGGCTGTAAGTCCCCCTGCAACAATGTCCCACTATCGTGTTCCGGTCCTCAACTTCACATCAAAATTTGTTCAAAAGCAACCTAAGCACATAATAGATAGCTCCGAATGTTTCCTTAGTAAATATAAAAATGTAAATAATGTAAATCGGTTTAAAATACTACTAACTACCTACCTGCCAACCCCCGATGTTAGACAGTGTGACATCCGCAACATCGTCTGCGTAGGAAGTACTAACTTAATGTAAGTAGTATAATAATGTAGGAAGCTAAAAATAAATCATATAATACTCTTCTGAAGTTTATCAGTTTATCAATAAGCTAAAAAAATAGTGTGATGGAATGTCGCTAAGTTTCGATCCAAGTAAAACTGTTAAATAAAGACAGTTGCATCAAAATTTTATCATAAATTCCCTAAATTATGGCGCCTACCTACCCTCTAAGTTAGAAAAGTGATCAAATACTAACTTGAAGTCTTAGTAACACTCAGTTTAAAAAAAAACATCAAAATCATTTCAGTAGCTATGGCGTCATGCGCTTCTTGACACGATCACGCTAGATTTCCGCGGGAATGAGGTATTTTCCCGCCGTAAAAAGTAGCCTGTGTCCGTGCCTAGGATTCTATCTTTAAATTAACCAAGTCTTATAAAAATCCGTTCAGACGTTAAGGCGTGAATGAGGTAAACTTATAAAACAAACGATTAAAAATAACTAACTCAATTCAGTTTTCTGCCTACTTCCTACCCCCTAAGTACGATGACGTGATCATTTTGATCTTATATCCGTTTTTAGGTAACCATCTATTACCTTACTAAATTTCATCAAAATCCGTTCAGCCGTTTAGGCATGATAGAGCACCGTTTAGGCGTGAAAGAGTAACAGACAGACAGACAGGCAGACAGAGTTACTTTCGCATTTATAATATTAGTATCTATGGATTTAGTATTAGGTGCCTAAATATAAAGTTTCATGGTTTTATCTTTGAATAATGACGATCTCCCGTACTAACTTTCATCCCTTATACCACCCCGTAAGCCGTTTTTTTTCTCAAAATAAAAAAATAAAACATAGCCTGCGACCTTTCCTAGGCTTTAGTCAAACTCTGTCTGTAACAGATTTTATGAAAATAAGTTCCGGAGTTAGGTGTGGAAGCGTAACTTTGATAGGAGTTCCATACGAACTTTCATCCCTTATTTCACGTCTATACAGGTAGATATTTCCAAAAAGCTAGAACAAATATTTATTTATTTAGTACTAAGTACCTAAATATGAAGTTTCATTGTTTTATCTTCGAATAATGACGATCTCCCATACTAACTTTCATCCCCATTTATTACCACCCCCTTAAGCCTTTTAGTCCAGTCAGTCAAGACAATTAATTCATAATAATTCCAAAAGTTTTCAAATTTTGATGTAAGGTCGGGAATGGTATTAAAACAAACTATAAAATTTTGCAACCTTGTCCGCAGTCCGGAACATTGTTAAAATTGCAATTAAATTAATTTTTGCTCTATGGTCGTGAAAAAAATTCCAAAAGTTCTGCAAACTTGGGGAAGTTTTCGATATAATATTTCATATCACGTATTAAATTTGCAACCAATTTAAGTGTACGGAACATTTTTTGTTATTAAAAATTAATGTTTTTCTTTATTAAACTGAAGCAAACGTTCCAAAAGTTCTGCAAACTTGACACATATATCGGAAAAATATACCGAACGGTTGTATAAATTTGCAACCTTTTTCGTTGACTGGAACATGTTTATTTATAATTCTTTTTAATTCGTGGTCATTTTTGCAAATAACACAAGGTTCCGGGTCTCGTGCGAAGTTGCAAATTTGAATAGTGGTATCGATCCCAAAATAAGACCATCCGCTCGATTTGCAAAACTTTTGAAATTTTCTTGAAGGTGAAAAAATAAAAAAAATACATTTTTGCAAATTGCATAAAGTTCCGGATAGCGTATGAGGTTGCAAATTTGTAAATACATCAGAATAGATGTTTTCGAAGTTTGCAACCAAGTTTCAAAACTTTTGTAATTATTCCGAGACCAGCTTACTCGAAAAAATGACCACGAATTAAAAAGAATTATAAATAAACATGTTCCGGTCAACGAAAAAGGTTGCAAATTTATACAACCGTTCGGTATATTTTTCCGATATATGTGTCAAGTTTGCAGAACTTTTGGAACGTTTGCTTCAGTTTAATAAAGAAAAACATTAATTTTTAATAACAAAAAATGTTCCGTACACTTAAATTGGTTGCAAATTTAATACGTGATATGAAATATTATATCGAAAACTTCCCCAAGTTTGCAGAACTTTTGGAATTTTTTTCACGACCATAGAGCAAAAATTAATTTAATTGCAATTTTAACAATGTTCCGGACTGCGGACAAGGTTGCAAAATGAGATTTATTGTCGTCCCAATGTACCATTCACTTGACCGAAGTTTGAAAACTTTTGGAATTATTGTTAAATTTTCGATTTCGAATGTCTATAATGACTGGAGTATTTTTTCGCGACAAAATATATGTCCTTTCTCAAGGTCTAGACAACCTCTCTACCAAATTTCATTGAAATCGGTTCAGTAGTTTAGGCGTGAAAGCGTAACAGACAGACAGACAGAGTTACTTTCGCATTTATAATATTAAGTATGGAAGTATGGATTTTGTACACCTCTTTTATTTGTTACCTGCCAAATGATACCACGATTTGGACACAATTCTTACATGTGTTCGGGACATACTTACCTACAAAGAAGTGTTCAAATTTTCACGTAATATTAAGGTCTGGCAGGCTCTTGCTCTAATACTTAAATCATTTCTATTACAGATTATGACAGCAAAAAATAAACATGTCGCAATTTATGTGAATTGCTGCGCATATGTCCAAGCACTTTTTTTGAACAAACTTTTGAGAAATACTAAACCTGTGACGATAACAGAAATCCTTATAGCAAATATTTGCCTGCTATTTGGTAACTTTTTCGTTATTTTTGTTTTATTACCTAAACTTTTCGCAGAATCTATTCTGCGTCTCCGACGTATTTATGAGTTTCATCCACGAGTCAAACGAATCATACAAGAGACAAAAATCAGAAACCCATACACTGGAGCGCATAAATCTGTAGAAAAGTTTTATTGTGACATTTGGAAAAGGCGCAGCGGAATAACTTGTATGCCTGAGGCTATAAACGAGTTGCCAGAATATTTAAGATTAGATATCAAACAGGACTTAGTTTGGGCTGTTTTTCATCATAGTCCCACGTTGAGGAAAACCAGTGCGTCATACAAGCGTTGGCTTTGTCAGCGCATTGATTTAATTTTTAAAGAACCCGGGGAGCGTTTCTTTTCTGGAGAGCATTGCTACACTAATTTGTATTACCTAAAGTCCGGAATTGTACAGCTTATCTCAGCAGACGACACTACGGTTCCGATGCTGTCCTTAACAAGTGGCACTGTCTTTGGTGATGTTAGTTTTGCTTTACCACCCTTACATCGACAGGTCATTATGCGCTGCCTTACTTACTGTGAAGTATTTGTCGTGTCTCGTCAGGACCTCTTGACGTCATTGCATAAATTTCCCGAAGATCGTATGTATATGATGCAGCATGCCAAAGATAGGCTGAAACATGCTCAAGCATTATTTAAACAGAAACGTATTATAAGAGGAAACGATAGAGCTGAAGATGAAGGAGTAGCGTGGATCAAAAAACGATGGTGGGAAATATCACTGGCTGTCAACCGTTGGAAGTCCTCGTTTAAGCACAAGTGTGAGATTCCACATGAGCAAAGCAACTATCACTGCAGTAAATATATCGGACAACTAGTGCTATGCCATGAAACTAGTCTTAATAGAAGATCTATGTTCGTAAGAACAGATTTCCCTTGGATACTGTCATCGGATTCAGTCGTGGATACCGTTTGGAATGGTATTGTTAAAACCACGGTTATTTTGGTTTTATTAATTTATCCACCAAATCTTGCCCGTAATCAAGTGGAACAACCTTTGTGGTTTCAATTTATGTCTACAATAGTGGACTTCATTTACATAGCAGACGTACTATTATCAATGATTACAACTTCCGGAGAATCAGATACAACGGATATCAAGTTAGGTACTTTAATAGGTGAACGCTGCAGAACCGTACCGTTTTTTTTAGACTGTCTCTCAACTCCCGTGGTTGATTACGTGGTTTATATGATCAAGGATACGTACGTGAGAACACTATTCAAATTTAATCGACTTATCAAAGTATATATTTTTTTCTTTAATACACGGAAAAGAGTTTGGCGAAAGGAACAGGATCCAATAACAAATATTCAGTTTTCCATGTTCATGGCGCAGTTCTGTATTTTGTACATTTCGGCATTTTTCTTGTACATTGTTGCATCATCTACACCAGAATATTTTTCAACAAAATTTTATGTTAGTAATATATGTCTCAACATGTCGTGTATCACACCGCCTTTAATATCTCCTAAACTTGGTATATTTTCTTTGATCATTGGCCGAGCGTCTCAGATATTTCTAGTATTATTTCAACCTGAGACCTTAACAGACATACTATCAGGGTATGGATTTCGAGTTTTTTACCTCATCATATTTAAATATATCAAAATGAGACACGTTTCGACGCTGTACTTGAAGAATCAGGGCCAAGTAACATATCAGTTCTTCGTGAGCAATATTATAAAACATTATGAAAATTTGAAGATTCATCCAGCGTTGCTAAAGCGGCTTCGTAGATACCTGTATTGTCACTGGAAGCATTTTCAAGGGATGGATATTATTCAGCCAAATTTATTGAGAGACGAGCCTTATGACGTATATTTAAAATTTCATGGCCTGATAGCTGAAAAAATAATTGGTCAATCGAGAGCTTTCAAAGGAGCTAGTTCAGCGCTAATAAGGGACTTGGCAAGTGCTGCTAAGTTCTTGATTCTCCCTAAATACACAACATTAGTCTTATTTGGAGTTCAAATTGAAAATGTTATGTGGATTTCACGTGTAAGTTCCTTAAATAAAGTACTTAATTTCTTCATAACGAGTAGGTAACCGAAAGTAAAATGTAACGAACTTATTTAGAACAAATACTCATGATTTATTTTTTTAGGGAGTAGTTAAATGCGAATTTAATGATGATAAATCGGAGACAAAGTCAATTATTGCCCCGCTTGGTGAGACCATTGGTACAACAGCAATATTCTTTAATAAAGTACCACTTCGGACGCATTCTTCTCTAAGTGATGTTGAGGTACTGGTCATACGGAGTTATTGGTTCTAACTCAAAATAAAGGGGACACAAAGGACACAAGCACTGAATTTTATATTTTCTAGGTTCTATACATACCAATAAAAGAATTCTATAGAATTCTAAAGCGCTATCCCCAAGAGTGGATGTATATTCGAGACAGTGTGGACGAGTTTCGATTACATTTTGAAACTTTATTTGTAAATTATATAAAGAAACACAAAGATGTAAGTAACCGAATAACCATTATGTAATATAGTTAAATTCTTTAATTTTTAAACAAAATCTTGCGCTATAGAAAGGCATGATATGCTTTCTATCGTTTTTTCTTCAACTAGTGAAGACTGAATTAAAAAGAAGTGTATTTAGGTGCCTATTTGCGTAATCAATATTGTGGATTAAACTAGCTATACCTTTACCCTGACTTATGATTATAGTATCAAAAAAAGCTGCGAGAACAAGTATTTCAAGCTAAAGCTTCTTTATTCATGACGGAAAAAGAAATGATAGAAAATGAAATACCTATTCCTGATTTTCTTATTAATTACAGACGTGACCCAGAATCATTGTAAGTACTTTAAAAAAATGTTAATATCGACTCATCATCATGATCAGTCCTTTTAACATCCCCACTACAGAGGTCGTGCCCCAATCTCATATATTTTTATAGGACCTATGTTCCCTGACTTTTATCGCGGCGTATATTATCTATAGTCTGATCCTTAATCCGAGTCACAAATTGACAAGTGCAACTGTCAATTATACCAAAAAGGGTGACCAGCTACAATAGTGATGTTCAGCAATCTATAGATTTAGATGTTTAGTCGAGCCTAATTTTATTAGGTACCTAATAAAAAAAATAGTAAGTATGCAATAGGTTTTTATTTAATAATAAGATTAGAGGAATATAATAGCATACTTATTAAAATTGCTCACTACAAAATTATTACAAAAGATGGAAAATTTATTAAGAGATTTAGAGAAATTAAAATAAAACATTACAAGTTCTTTTACACATTTTTACACGACTACGGCGAAGCCAAAAGGAAGTGTGTTTGGCAGTCTATGTATGTATGTATGTATGTATGTTCCACCGTAACTTCTAAAATACTGAACCAATTTTGATGAATGAGGTGTCAAAAGATTCGTAATAATACGGCGGGTGACATAGGCATATAGATTTGCAATAAATTTAATACTTTGCCCACTAGTGGGCAAGAAGTCACGATGAAAAAAATAAAAGTTTGAAAATGGTGTTGTGTGAGGTATCAAATTCAAGAGCTCAGTGAGAACATTTCAAAAATATATCGTCAGTGGAAAGGATAAAATGCTAAACCGCCAAAATGGCATTTGTGGGAAATTGAGTATAATAAAATTTATATCTCTGATTATTGTTAGAGTTAGAGAGATGTTGTAAAGAGACAAAATATAATTTGATTTTTTGTCTAAATATTCAGCATAACTGTGAATGTCTATCTGTGAGTGTCTACCGAAAAGTAAGAAAATCATATTCAGGAAAAAAATGCTAAACTCTATCTACTTTGAAAAACCAATTCATCATAAAATGCTAATATACGGCAAAAGTCTCTTATCCATTCAACGGAAAATACTAATCTTCTTGATTTTATCAAATCGTAATCATGAAACTTTTGCTAAACATTACCATATCCTAGTAAAAAGCTGCTGGAAAAAATTCTGTTCTGTTCTGTTTAATTATCATAAATTATTTTTATTTATTTGATAGCAATTTGATATTCAATAAAGAAAAATATTCAATCTCGACTAACTTAATAGTGAAAACTCGATTCACCTACATCACTATTTATTAAGGACAAAAAACTCGCAACACCGTAATTGTCAGTTGAGTGACTCGGATTAAGGATCAGAGTATAAAATAATTTGACGTAGGCACATAATTAAATCTATAACATTTTTCAGGTTTATTAAAACATGGACATGTATACGTGTGGTGCCCTGCTTTTTTTTTTTATTGTTCATCACAATTGAAGGTAGTATGATGGAATTCGTAAAAAAAGGAACATCAGTTTTGGTCTCGCTCTTACATTCCTTTAACGTTAATGAATTTGTAAAATGAAATTTGAGTTACAACTGGCTATAAAAGTTTATTAACATATTTTAGTCCGCGACTGTAAAACTATTCGTTATATTGGTCTACTTGATAATTTACATCATTTTGTACAAAATGCTGTCAGGTACTAAAAAGTAATAAAATGTTTCGTCCCAACAATTACAATAATCAGAATATAGTCTAGTTCTCTAGAGTCTCAATTTTAGTTACTTATAAAATTTTTGTTGTAAGTATTTATATCCTTCCACTTTTGCCTTCTTGTACTGTTTAGATTATTTATATATTTTTGTTATGATTTTTACAGGTTACTACCAATACACACAAAGTTACGTTTACTGTCTCCCTCCTTTTATTTATATGTGTCAAGCAGTAACTATTGTCGACATGATACTAAAATTGTTTGTTAGTATTTGTTAGAAACTTTACTGTCTAATGTATAGTAGGCTCCAACTAGACAACAGTACGATTAGCTTGGCAATTCAAGTCTGTTGTTGTTGGTAATGAAACATGTACACAGTTCTCTCTAGTGCGCCTTTAACACATGACATGCTAGATGCTTAATGTTACCTTTCACTTGTTGTAGTAACAATTGACCAAAAAAAGACTCCCCTTTAGTGCCAAAATGTAACCTATCTCATCTTCTTTTTCAGCTTCCATATTATGATGACCGGGGTATAATAATTTCGAGAGTGTATAAATGCGTTATTCGCTATTTGACCACTTCCTTTCTAGCAGATATAATACCTTTGATAATTTTGAACAGTAATATGCTAGAAAAGATTTTTACTATCGTTGCTTTAGAAACGGTCGTCAATTTATCGACTCTCAGTCAAATTTTACATATCTATAACATATTTGGATTCTTTAATTACTGGGCTGATAGCCCTAATTCTAAAGCGACCCTCATTATAGTAAGTATTTAGTTTATCACACACTTATTACATATCTGTCACGCATCTTTCTCTTTTTGTTCCGATGGATGGATGGTGTTTGTTGCTCTTTCAATTAAAAACCTCTCAAAAGATTTTGATAGACCTTTTTTTACAATATTGTACTTAGCTTACACATTAGAATAATACACAGGCTATAATAAGATGTTGTTAAATTTTTACAAGATATGACAGGAAATACACACTTACGATGTAAAGTAATCAGTTTTTTCCAAGTTTTAACGTATATTAAGGAGTCATCTTTCTCGTGTAGAAAACACTATTTTAAACAAAAAAATGTTCTAATATACAATAACTAAAATTGTTTCAGATTTTAAAATGGCAGTTGGTATTTTGTGTTGCGTTATTTTATGTTGCCCATATAATTCTTGGCCAATGCATCGATTTTATGCATTTTGAGGGTCGTCATGTCCTTACCATAACTGAACAATGTTGGATGCCGATTCACTATCACAAAACTTGGCTAAATGTTAGTATGCGTAAGACTTCAAAATCTTCGATTACAATTAGATAGTTGCTCTTTTGCCTTTGGCCCAAAACACACGGGGAAACGCAACTTTAACGAAATTGCAACTGCTCCTTTAGAAAACCACACACGACGAAACTGAAACGAAACGTTTCAAACTAGTTGTATCGTGTGCAGCTCAAAAGTAACTAGCAGTTGCAGTTGCGTTTCCCCATGTGCTCTAGGTCTTATTTACCGCAAGAAATATTAAATGACATAGGCCCCGAGGACCGAGCCTCATTTGTTTGATTACAAAAATGTAGATGTTTTGTATGTTGATTTTTTAAATACCTATATTTTTTTAGTATCTTATTTCATCGTTTTCTAACGCACAAAACCTTTTTATGGAAAATATATTGGGTTTATTCGACTATAAATTTAATGCTACAACAATGACCGCCATGTTAATGCTGTGTTCGGTGTTCTATTGGTAAGTTTAGAAGGAGATATGAACAAAAACAATAATTGAGGGTCATACAGACATAAAAAACAAAAAATCTCTGTCCTTTTCCCGAAAGTTAAGGACACTGGGAGCTAATTTCTCAACTTAATGCATATCCGCATAATCTGTGCCCGTTGTAGTTTTGGCCTGTATAAACATTTTGAGGATTGGTTGCTCCAGTATCCTTAATCATCAGGAACAGGAAAGTCAATTTTACCTAATTCTGTGTATGACTCTTGAAGGTACTTAATATGTGTCCCTATGCGTTATATTTCTTAAAAACCAAATATGTACAAAAACAGACCTTCGACGTTCTTCAGTGATTATATGTAGGTATAGCACTGGTATAATTAATTTTATTTAAAGCGGTCATCTGTGGTTTCCTAAGCATTTATCATCTTATCTTGAAAACTTTTACTACTTATATCTTTAATAATATAGCACTCGTATGTCTAATTATTAGAATTAGATATACAAAAAGCATAAGAAAAGTTTTATTGCAATCTGTACAGTGGTTTTTATGTGAAAGCGTAACAAACATCTATCCAATGAAACTCTGACATGTATAATAGTATTAGAATATAATATTTTTAGTTCTTTCTGATGTTTATATTTATAATGATATATTGCAGGTATCAATCAAACAAATGCCAAGCTCTACTGGTGTTGTGTTATAGAGGTGAAACCATGTTCCAGCATGGAGTTGCACAACTCCAAACATTCTTGGAGGGAGAAAGGGTTGAAAAAAATATTATAAATAAAGCACTAAGCCATTATGTTTATCAATGGAAAAGGTAAATTCTCTAATTGAGAGAAGATGGATTATCCAGATTTACCATTTCAAATAATAGTTTTGCTATGATGTATGTTATCTAATTTCAGGACGGCAGGCGTCGATATGAAATTACTAATGAATGAAAGTGTTGGGGTCGTCTTTAGACAAGATCTCAATTATTTTTTCTTCAATAAGTAATTATCTTATATTAATTCTAATCATTTTATCAATACGAAACATCGTAAGTAGAAATACAGAAATCTACAATGAAAAGAGTGACTACAACTATTTCGCAGATGTGTGCGAACGTACTGTTTAGTAAAAAGTGGTTTATTGTTTCACCCAAAAACCACTGAACCGATTTTAATGAAACTTGGTAATATTGTAGCTTATACATCAACACATAGGCTATATTTTTTAGCGATAAATGTGTACGAAGTCGCGGGCAACCTCTAGTTTCATAATATAATCCTGTTTGTAGAACTCTGAGAGCGGCAAACATGTTACTGGGTGGAGGTGAGCATTTAGAAAGAGAATTGTCTAGTCACGCTGAAGAACTGTACTTTTTGCCTGGCGAAGATATCGTTAGGAGGATGGACCTTACGCCAAATATCTACATCGTTCATAGGGGCACTGTTGAAGTTACCACCACCGAGAATAAGGTGTATACTCTAACTAAGGTAAGTTTTCAAATAGACTGGATTTAGAACAAAACGAAATATTCTAGTATAGACACCGCGGCACGGCAAAAGTGTTGATATCCACCAACAAGAGGGACAAACGACGGTTGCGTATCGTCCCGCACGTAACGTTCAGCGGCTGGAGTAAATGTATGCGACGTAATTTCAGCTGATGTGTCATAGGTGACTTGAAACACATTGCGAGCGTATTGAACCGAACGTTCCGCGCGGTACGTTACGCAGGTGTGACAGTACACAAAGTGAGGCCTATATCCTATGTATCCTATATATTCTACAATAGCCTGTATAGGCAGTGGACATCCCACAGCTCATGCTGATGATAAAGAATCAGATCATATGGCATGGCTGCATAGTTGCATACTGTTACCTTCTTTCTGTTAAGATGGGAAGTAACAAGTTTGTTGCATTGAAGCAGTGGACCTATAAATGCGTGATTTATAACTATAGATAAGAAGAAATCAAATGATTCCGTCGGCTGACCGATTCCCATCCAATCAGATTAGGTATACATATCTGGTACCTATTGGTGGTATTTACCAAAGCAAATAGATAAGCTATAACTAATTATTTAAAAAAAAACTACGTATCAATATACGTTGCGTATGTATGTGCTACACAATGTAGCACCAACATTCTTTGAAACTACGCAACATAAATGTATTTCTTTTGTATCCGCTATTTAATGAAGATTAAAAATGCTTTTATTGATTGTATATCTTCTTGAATTTATACAATAGTGAGCTTACCTATACAGGATGTAACAGAAAGGGTATATAAAGCCGAAACACAGCGATAGTCCTCATGAAACTCAACAACTTTTTCTAAGGAACATGGGTCGTAATTCGAAAAAAAAAATTCGCCTCCTCATACAAAATGTCCGATCAGCTGATCGAGTAAGTATGGGCGATCCAAAATTTTTTTTCGAGTTACGACCCATGTTCCTTGGGGAAAGTTGTTCAGTTTCATGAGGACTATCGCTGTGTTTCAGCTTTATATACCCTTTCTGTTACACCCTGTATGCACTGTGCAGACATGTATTAAGAATAAAGATTTATATCCATAAAAAAAAAACCTTTTAGTTATTTATAATCTTATTTGTTATCTCTTAGGGATCAATTTTCGGTCAACTCGATGGGGTTAAATTGCGACCAATAACCATCACAGCGCGAGCTGAAAGACACGCCGATGTATTGGCAATTACAGTCCAAAATTTTCAAGATACTATTGACGAAAGCGTGAGTAATTGCACCTGGTTTATATAATAATACAATTAATTATTATACCAAACGAAATTAACACATACCTCAAGGCATTTTAGATATATAGGTAAATAAATAAATACCAACAACGCAGGCTCTCCTCTTCCTCAAAGTCCAATTCTTATTGAATGAATGAATTGTAATATTAGTTATTATTATGTTGATATCAATGGTTGATATAACAATTATGTTTTTTTTTTCAGGTTAAAGAGACTATAAGAGACAACACAAATTTCAAGCACGATTTTATGATCCAAAAAAGTATAATTATCGAAAGTCCATTTAATTCATTGCATTATATTTTGCGCGGGATTAAAGTCATTAAAATTCCTGTAAGACTTAATTTTGGGAACTAATTTTTTGAGCTGTTCTTTAATTATTCGAGCTGTTATTATAATCAATTGAAAAACATATTGAGCAGTAATTTAATTTTATGACGGTTTATTAAATAAAGCGACAGTAAAACATGGACGGTAATAAAAAAATAATTCGTCTGTTCTAAAAATATTTTACTGCAGTCCAAAATCTAAATGAACGGTAAAATAGATGGAATGAGCGGTTCGATAAATAGTTCAGCAGTAACTAAGGAGCGGTGACACCCGAACTTAAATTCATTGAAAAGACAGGTAAATATTCGTTTATTAGGCGGAGTTTATCAGCGCGGTAGCGGAAACTACCGATCACAGGCTAGGTAACCGTGTCGCGTGACATCGCGTTTTAAATTTTTGCATTTGTTATCGTAATAAGCGTGCGAGTGCATTGTTGTTATCCACATTATGTTTAGCCCAATCGGGTCAAGGCCAAAACACACCGGATGCGTATGCGTCGCGTATACGTCGCGTATGCATTGCGTATGCGTTGCGTATGCGTTGCGTATGCGTTGCGTATGCGTAGACGCATGCGTACCTCTGATTTGTAATATATGGAACTGTCACCGCTTGCGTAACGTAGATGTACACGTCGACATGACGCGTAGCCCGGTGTCACATCGGGTTACAGAGTAACTACGCGCGTCGCTATGCCGTGCTTACGTCTAAGTTACGCATACGCAACCGGTGTGTTTCAGCCTTTATAATGAGAGTTCCTATGATATCTACTATTCATTTTTTTATTTAATTCCTTCAGTCAAAGTATACGGGTGTTTGGAAGGGAGCTGTACATACGCCTAGGGTAGAAACTAGGGATAGTCTGCTACCTACCCCCGCCCATTATATTGACCTTGGCCTCAAGGTTTTTTTTTAATTTATTTTTATTTTTTATTTGACTTTTTTGTGAATTTTTTACTCAAACTACCTGTAGCTCAAAATTTATCCATGGAACCGGTCTACTAATGGTCTTGTTTTAATCGTTAGAGTCTTAGGGTCCTGCAAAAAATTATTTTACACCAGAAAATTGTGGAGAAGAAAAGTTATGGGGCCTGAAGTACCGTAGTAAGGTAAAGAAAGAATTTTAAGGACAACTTTCTATGGGGTTTAAAAAAAAACTAACAGGGTTGGAGTTCTTCTGATTTTTTTGAAACATCCTCAGTCCATGCCCTTTCTAACGATATGCTAAAAGTGTAATTATCACTTTTAGTTTTAAAGTTATTAATTAATTTCCGCAACTAAGGCACTTTTACTACCACATGTCGACATTTGTAAGACAAATGTAATTTCCAGAACTGAAACCAGTTTGGCCTACAGTTGGCAGGTAAAATTTGTTGTCTCACTCTTACACGAGAGCAACACGTATTTCTGTCTCTTTCGCTCTTGGGTCGACGGGGCCGGGCAGGTGACTCGTTGGGGTCTTTGTTAGTCGAGATTTACCCAATCTTAGCTAACTTACGTACTTGCCGTTGCGACGCTCCACTGTTTTTGTTAATTTTGTTGAGTTTGTTATTACTTCGTTTTTGTTAAGTTTTGTTATTTGTTACCTTGTTGTTGGCAAAATGGCTGGATTTACCAGTGAAGAGTACGCCGACATGCTGGTGGTGTATGGAATGGCTGATTGCAATGGGCGCGAGGCACGGAGGATTTATCAAGAACGGTATCCTGACCGGCGAGTGCCTAACCACCAAACGTTTGGTTCAACTTATCGGCGTCTGCGAGAAACCGGAAATTTAAATTTCCGGGAACCAGCCGTGAACAGATTTCAACCAAATTTGGCTGCAGAAGAACGCATATTGGCTGAATTTGAGGAAGATCCGACCAGAAGCGTAAGAACCGTAGCCCGGACGCTTGGTTTAAGCGTGTGGAAAGTCTGGTCGGTTCTTCGCGAAAATGGACGTCATCCTTTCCACTACACCCCTGTTCAAGGTAATTTTTTTACATAAAAATTTTGTTTCTAGCTCTTATGTAATGAACTAGCATGTGAATTTCATAGGCAATTTTTAAATTAACATGAGCATGTGTGTGAAAGAGAGAGAAATGGAAAGACAGAGATAGCAATCAATGTTACATAGCTACTAATTCATAGGAAACCGCTAATGTTGATATTTTTATTGTTTTAGGCTTAGAGGATAACGACTATGCAAGAAGGATGCCGTTTTGCCGCCACTTGCTCCATACGGACGTGGAAGATAATAATTTTTTACGGAGTATTCTCTGGACTGACGAGTCCAAGTTTGAGAAGGAAGGAATTGTAAATTACCACAATCTCCATCACTGGGCACCCAGAGATCAAAACCCGAGAGTCAAGAGGCACAGAGGTTTTCAACGAAGGTTCTCCGTGAACGTATGGGCAGGCGTCATCGGTAATCGGTTGATAGGGCCGCACTTTTTGCCAGACAACCTAAACGGGCAAAACTACTTAGATTTCCTCGAAAACGATTTGCCCAATTTAGTGGAAGAAGTGTTTGACGAAGATCGGCCCATAGTCTTCCAGCACGACGGCTGTCCTGCTCATTGGAGCCTAGCAGTGAGGGAGCTTCTGAACAACTGCTTTCCTAATTCTTGGATTGGTCGGGGTGGGCCAATTCCCTGGCCCCCAAGGTCGCCTGACCTTACCCCGCTCGACTTCTACGTCTGGGGAAGGGCGAAAGAGTTGGTGTACGCAGAAGAAGTACCAACAAGGGAGGTTTTAATTAACAGGATCCACGCCGCATTCGATACAATGCGCGAGGAACTGCTGCTTAGAACGGTGACCGTGGAGATGAGGAAGAGGTGCCGAGCATGTTTACGGGTCAATGGTCATCAATTTGAACAAAATTTGTAATTAATTTAAATTAGTAATTAATTAAAATTTGTAATTTAATGACATTAGTCATTACAAAATTTTTTGTTTCATTTGCCATCCTTTTACGATCGAACACATTTAATTTTCATTAGTTGAAACTTTTGCTTAAAGTGCCCTCGTTGCGGAAATTAATTAATAAATTTAAAACTGAAACTGATAATTACACTTTTAGCATATCGTTAGAAAGGGCATGGACTGAGGATGTTTTAGAAAAATCAGAAGTACTCCAACCCTGTTAGTTTTTTTTTTAAACCCCATAGAAAGTTGCCCTTAAAATTATTTCTTTATCTTACTACGGTACTTCAGGCCCCATAACTTTTCTTCTCCACAATTTTCTGGTGTAAAATAATTTTTTGCAGGACCCTAAGACTCTAACGATTAAAACAAGACCATTAGTAGACCGGTCCCATGGATAGATTTTGAGCTACAGGTAGTTTGAGTAAAAAATTCACAAAAAAGTCAAATAAAAAATAAAAATAAATTAAAAAAAAACCTTGAGGCCAAGGTCAATATAATGGGCGGGGTTAGGTAGCAGACTATCCCTAGTGTCTACCGTAGGCGTATGTACAGCTCCCTTCCAAACACCCTGTATTACTGTTTTTTTTTTATTTTATGTTACCAACCACCTCATTGTTTATAGAATTGCTTCGAATGAGATTTCTTACCGACAAATTCCGATTTGTTACTGCCCGCACGTAACCGCTCATTCAGTCATTTTTTACCGCTCAATTAGATATTCACCGATCCATTTCGTTATTTTTTATTACTCATTTTTGGTTACTTTACTGCTTAGTTTTAACTGCTGAAATAGTTATTGAACGCGCCATTTATAATTTTTAACTTACCAAAACTGCTATTTTTAACTGCTTCTTTAAATCAGTGCCCTTAATTTTTATTGACAATATGCCACACCTGAACCCTTCAGATTCTACAATCGAAAGAAAAAAGTTTTAATAAGTAGTTTGCGTTATATTAAAAAAAATGTGTTGCGTAGAACCTACATACCAGTAAACTACATACCTTATAAAATAGTATTATTTTGTGCTAATATTTTTTAAAGAAAAACCTTTCAATTTTAAATATGAATTTTATTTTTTTAAATATTGAAAAAAAAGTAGTTAAATCTAAGTGGTGTTTTACAGCATATCATGGAAAACCCGGTCATAGCTGAAGAGAACCGTTGGTACCAATACTGGCTTTTATTAGTATGGGTGGTAGAGCCCGTGATAACAGCGGCGAGCGAGATGATGTACATCAGTCGCACGTTCCATGGGAAATCCGGATTACCTGAGGCATTCATCGTCATAATTTGTATGGACGTACTCCACTTCATTCATTTTGTTACTGATCTTTTTACTGTAAGTAAACCTGTGGCATGTTTAAATTCATCATCATCATCAGCCCTGTTGACGTCCCCACTACAGGGACACGCCTACTCTCATCCTAGAGTGACGTTTAAATTAAGCTACTGATATCTAGTATTATAATATAGTAGGACCTAAGAGGTAGCAGTTCAGATTAACATAGCTTTCAGTAGGATCTTTTACAAAATAAGGCTATAATAACGGTTTTATTCAAGCAAATCAATTAAAATCTAGTTGTAGAAAATTTAATCAAAGCTAACACTGTATTAAATCTATAGCTATGACGCTGTCACTAATAATAGTCATAACTCAGGAGAAAAAGGCACTATATTTAATGGCTAGGTAACTAAAAAGTCTTTTCTGTGGCTAAGGGTTACTCAATATCTTACTAACCTCACTTTAGATGGAGCTTTACGTAGAGGGAATGACATCCGAATATATCTACATTAAATGGAAGAAACTCACTCAGCTCTCATTCTACGTTGATTTATTTTCGTTATTACTTCCCTGGATTTTTTACGTTGCACGCCTTAAAATTGGAAATTACATACGTCTTTTGAGAATTTATTCGGTTTTTGTGTATCACGATCTATTCTGTAGAACACTAAAGGTAAGTTCTTGAACATAAATTAATATTGACAAGTGAAAGTTTTTTACCGCACCGAACCTACTAGCCAATAATAGAATGATTAAAGCTACCTATCTTACTATGATGGATATGACAACCTTCTTAGTTCAGATTGGTTCAGATATAAGAGTTTTGGATCGTGGTAGCCGCAGCCGAAGGTGATGCTGCGAGCATACATAGTAGGCCGTTGCTTTTAACAGGGTGTAAATAAGTAGATAGCACAACTATATTATCACTGACGAGTATTTCGATCTTGGACACAGCTCATGATCTATCAATGTTCGATTCCCAGTGGTGACAATTTGATGCGAATCTAGCACATTGTAACGTAGTGTTTCCGTAAATTCGCTTTTATTCAGCACTAACTGCTTGGTAGCAATTCCAGTGGACATTAAAAATTTCCAGAACTTTATTAAGTTTGTTTTTTTTTAGTCAAAACTCATGTCAACTATATTAAAGATAGCTCTATTAGCACTCTTCGTGGAAGCTTTAGTGGTTGGATGGTTACTTATTGCCTGCATTGAGTTTGCAAGTAAGTGTTATTTCAAAATTTATTTAAGGCTACTTGTAAATAAGCTATTTTTGATAAAACCGAATTAGGTAAATTCATATACTGATAATTGAGGATAAATAAGGATCTGAACAAGAAGAAAGGAGTCTTACGTGACCTTATAGTAAAGTTAGAGTACACAAAAAGTTTTATAACATGCAGTGTGAGAGCACCATTACTGAAAATGTATTTGTATGAGTAGGTACCTATAGGAGTCGAAGTGGTCGCCATGGCCGGAATCTGCCGGATAGAGATAGATATGAGTAGGTAATACTTTTTTTTTACCATCCCCACCCAATACCGTATCTGATGAAAGACTTATTACTCGTATAATAGTTGTAAAATATTGTTTACAGATAGACCACTAAAAGCTCCGTATACACCGATACCTCGGCACGTGTTAAAAACAATTGATACTTCTCAATGGGGAATTCGATTTGCTCGGCAGAAAGGCATTTATATTTACGGTATTAAACTGTTTGATGTATCCTAGATACAAATATTTGCAATGCTTGTACTGACGTATGGATGGATAGATATGAGGATATCTGTTAGACTCAGAACACACGGTGAAACGCTACTCAAACGAAACGTTTCAAATTGGTTGCGTCGTGTGTGGTTTTCTAAAGAAGTCTATAGCAGAAACTTCGAGATGTAACTCAAAAGTAACTAGCAGTTTCAGTTGCGTTGCCGTTGCGTTTCATCGTGTGTTCTGGGCCTTAAAAAACGATTTAATTGAAACTTTCCAATATTGTAGCTTGCACATCAGAATAACACATTAAGATTTTAATACGTACATTTTCAAAGATAAATGCATACGGAATTGTGCTGGTTTAATATATGTTCCAGGCTGCTTACGAGTAACAAGTAACTATCAAATATTATACGTGAGCTCAGATAATACGACTGAAATCCGATCTGCTGCCGGTTTTATTAAACCTGCAAATTGGAGATTTGATTACGCTATAGCTTTAACATTTATAACAGTACTATTAACTAATACTAATATGGACTATGTAAGTACTATTTATATAACATAAATGTCATCGTGTGGCATATGTGCATTGTGCATGGTATGGTAAATGCGCGTTGTCAATACTTTTAAATTACTTATATTCATGTTTCATACGTTTCGCTTGGATTATAAGGGCATTTGTTGTACCTGTTACACACTAGTAGGTACACCTTCAAAACTTTTATTCCGAGTAAGTAATTAAAGAGCTAAACTCTTCTACAAAACCATATTAAAAACACTCAATGTTTAATTTCATATTTATTTGCACAATTCAAATCCTTTCAGGTTTTACCGGCAGCGTATGATGAAATACTTTACAAAATTATAACTTCGTACTTACTTTGCATTGTAATGATGTGGATTAGCAGTGTGATCATCAGTGTGACCTACGCTAAATATTGTGAAATGTACGATTTTGATTATCAAGTAACAAACCTGTTGAAGTATTTGAATCAGAACGAAGTGTCAGCGTTCTTACAAAAGACAGTCAAAACTTACACGCAACTTTTATGGCAAAGACAAAAAGGTAACCCGGTTATTTACTTTTAATTCAGTTTTTAGTGTGATGTTCTTTTCCATCTTCTTTATCAATCGGCAGCACACTAAACTCACAACGGCTTTCGTAGAAAACTTTTTGTTTTAGATTTTCCGATCTTATTTTGACCCGCAAAAATTAAGTATATCGTAATTATGGTGTTTCTAGTGTTTCCATATATTTCCATTCTTTCAAGCATACCTACCGTCACTTATTTTGTTAATGCATCTTCCCGCTTATCACAAAAAAATATGAACTAATCTAATCCGACGAAATGTAAAACGTTTACTCATATTGACAGCCTTAATAAATAATTTAGACCTATAAAAAAATTCATTGGGAATTTTTTGATTAAAAGGCTTGGCAAAATGTCATTGTTCATCAATATGAGATTTCCAATAGCGTCGTTTTTCTTTTGTTTCAGGCAACTGGTTACCTGACATAACCCACCAAGCACAGCTTTGCCTGCGCGAAGATATACTGGGATCCTTGTACATGCATCATTTACTGACGCCAGCACTCTTCATTCACCTCCCAATGTATTTCTTGAGGCAACTAGCAGTAAGACTAGAGAGGACTGTGATATTTCCAGGTAACAACTTGTATTCCAACGTATAATGTATTGTTAGAAATCTACGGTTTCATGAGAGTATATATTTTTTTATTTATTAAAAGAACCTTATTCAGAATTTGGAAACTTCTGTAATTTCCATTAAAATGTATCAATAATTCTGTAAAGTTCACTACATGATGTTTGACAAACATAATAAATTATTCTAATAGCGATCATGAGGACTTAAAAGTTGTCTTCAACTCAATACTGAATTACGTTTTGATCATTACAGGAAAAACTTTAGTAAAGGAAGGCGATATATGCCCAAGAATATATTTCATCCATGAAGGTGAAGTTGAGAAATGGCTTACTGATTCTAAGTAAGTAATATTTAACACATACATGATTAATAAAATGTTGCGTTTTAAAGCAGGTACATTGGGTTTGGATAGTTTGAAATGGTATTTTCCGAGGGGCTTTTACGAATAGTCTTTAAAATCCCCCAAAAAGTTGTATTCAAAATTACCCCACTGCACTAGACCTTCAAGTTTAATATTAGAATAAGCATTAGGGTAGCTCCAGGCTTGTTCTGTGCGGTCGCATGCTCTAGGTGCTAGGTTCTCCTTTTCCTGATTCAATATAACCTTTTTTTCAGCGGAGAAAGCCGTTTGATGTCTGTATTGACTATCAATGGATACTTTGGCCTGATCTCTGGTCTATTTCCTAATTCGCCTTACCAGTTTACTTACATCACTCGCACGGTATGTATCTAGGCATATTTACCAAGACTTTAGATTACTTTGCATTCTCCTATAATTTTAGCACAATTAGAATTGAACGTAGAGCAAGAGGAGAGGTCTTTGCCTAATGAGGCTAGAAACTGTATCTTTCTCGTAAAAATAAATGAACAGCTGGTGTAATTTCCCAAAGGTTGCTGACCTCGTGTATTTGGAGCACAGCGCATGGCAGGACCTTTTAGATGGATATCCCACGTTGAAGCAAGACTTTTATTGTGCGGCGCAACAAATAAGAAAGGAAGTTGCGAAGCGAAGTCACTCTCACCAACAAGCGTCGAAGAGTAATATCGCGATGAGTAATATCACAATGTAGAATATCGCGATTATGTCTTTATAGCTTTAGTCAATTTTATTCATTAACATTTGAACAGCCAGCCCGTGGTTCTTAACCTTTTAAATATGAGGGAACTAGTCAAAATTTCGGTCTTGCCAACCAAAATGGTTAAATACTTTGTAGTACGGCTTTCGCAAAATTCGTAAAGTTTTGCGACTCGTGGCCCGCAGACCATCGTTCAAGAACCACAGAGCTTGAGTTTTACCAGGACGGATAGTCACTTAGGCCTTTCTTCGATGTTTAAATACTTTAACCTATTTATTACTTTTTATTCTTAATTTGTGTTGTTTAGCTTACCTAGTTTTAGTTTGTTTTTGATGTAGATTAGATTATTTTAGTTTTTAATTAATATAAAACAAACTTTAGTATTTTTATTGATTGTTTTTATTCTAAAGTTTCTTATCGTATCTTTCTATGCGAAAGCTATTAAGCACTAGCGTGGTAAATTCCAGAATTTGTTTAAGCAGGATGATGTATATTAATGATAACGTATCGGGTAATTAATTTATCAGATCTCGGCGGTTCATTCAATTGCTCTATGATGCCAAATTAATAAACAATAACAGATTGTAGATAAGATTACTGAATATTATTTGATAAGGATCATGCTTTAATTGCCAAACTAACAAGTGTAAGGCATCATAATAATATCGGCTGATAATCGATTAAGCTATAGTTATACTAGACGTGAAGTATAAAACAATGGTCAGTGATGGCGTGTTTGCTGTAGAATCGCCTCATTCTTGGAAATATGAAGTGCCTTGTAGTATTAGCCGTTGCTATCGCAGGTAAGAGACATTCTTGTTTCTGTGGCCTAAACTATATTTTACAATTTTGTTTAAACGTTCACTTGCTATTTCAATAATTGTTTACTATTAAGAAGCTTTCTACTATTTATATTATACTATTTACATTTTGTAAAGACAATAAAATCATTAGACAATTTTACGTAAATATCACTGAAACCAATTTCTTTATAGCTTGTTCTGCGGGCGTCCTGAAAGACCCTCAAGAAGGGTTCAGGGAAGGCAGCAGGTATCTTTTCTTCCCTGGAGATGGTGATGACATACTCCACTTTGTGGATACCGAAGAACCCGTCGATGTTGCATTCCTGAACGAATATACCAGGAACCCCGCTAATAACGCTTACTGGCTTTTCACGAGGTAAATAATGGTACTCGTAGATGTAGGATATGTCAAGAGAATTTTTTAACTTGTTTTCAAAAATAAACCAACTTTATGTCAAATTAATTGTTAGTATTGGGCCAGCACTGGCCCACATTTTTTCATATATTTGGGAAGAGTTCGACCACTGTTTTTATTTGTTCTCCCAGAGCCAATCCAACAACCGCACAGATTCTTGTGCCCGATCAAGTGGACAGCATTTTGCAATCAAATCTGGACTTCAAAAAGGATATCGTAATACTTGCTCACGGGTGGAATGGCAATGGAGGAAACTCCATGAACAAGGCTTTAACTGAAGGTATCATTGCATTTTACATGTGCTTCTTTTATAATGATAGTTTACAAGAAGAACTCACGTGAGAGCTACTTTGTTCAAAGGGACTCTTCTTCAATCAACACATCTTATTATTTTTTTCAGCATTCCTCCAAGACAATGATGTAAACGTTATAGTCCTGGACTGGAACAGATTAGCAAACCGGAACTATGTGACTGCCAGGAATGGAGTTCCGGCTGTTGGTCAAGGTTTAGGACAGTTCATAAACTGGCTGGTCAGCCTCGGAGCCTCCTATGACAGATTCCATTTAGTTGGTTTCAGTCTTGGCGGACATCTTGTTGGAAACGCTGGTAGGGAGACCAACGGTAGAGTCAAGAGGATTACAGGTATGGACAAAATAAATGTCATTTATGATAAAATTTTATTCCCATCTAGGATGTCAAGACTGTAGAAATCTGTAGAAGTCTACCATTAATTAGAACGTATATAGGAAGTTCCAAGATATTTGCTTACTTAGAATCAATCTACCTCTAATTTTTTCAGTTAGACTCTCCCTTAAAGCCGTTAAATATATTGCCTACGATTGGACAACGAAACATTCGAAACCTAAGAACTATTTTTTCTACAGCTTTGGACCCTGCTGGCCCTCTGTGGGGATCGAACAGAGACCGTATCGTGCCAACTGACGGTCAATACGTCGAAGTTATCCACACCAACACTGGTCTGTATGGATACAGTGACCCGTGTGGAGACGCCGACTTCTACCCGAACGGAGGCTCTGGCATGCCTGGCTGCTGGATCAACAGCTGTTCTCACAGCAGAGCTTGGGAGTACATGGCCTCTACAGTGAAGTACAACCATCTGTTGGCCAATGAATGTGCCACACAAAGAGACGCCACGAGGGACCGATGCACGGGTGATTTACATCCTATGGGCAATAGCGATATCTTGAAATCGCGGTAAGTATTTGTTTGAAGCTTTTTATGTAAGATTTTACTACTTTTCGTCATTAATAATAGTATTGTGAAGTAAATTGTAAGTAAAATATGCAAAAGATTTTGTTTTTGAGGCAAAACTTCACAGGAAGTAAAATTTGCTTCTACATAAGTAAAAATAAGAATATAAAATTGATTTATTTATTTTCATATTTTGTTTCAGCCCGGGTATCTTCAGAGTGAACACAGCAAGAAATTATCCTTATTAAACTAAAATCACTAAATAAACTATTAGCAGATTATATCCGACAATTAAGAAGCTGAATCGTGAATATCAACTATATCTCTCTTCTAAGTCAATTTGTTTTACCTGAAAAATAAAATAAGTTTCATTTATATCACTATTTTTTTAATTATAATTTAAATGCCTAAGTAAAGTTTGATGGAGCCTATAACTGACAAATGCTTTTGATAAAAATCAGAAAAAACGAAAAGATGTTTAATGGATGGTCTTTTTTGCTAAA
This sequence comes from Anarsia innoxiella, assembly GCA_947563765.1. Lineage (NCBI taxonomy): Eukaryota > Metazoa > Arthropoda > Insecta > Lepidoptera > Gelechiidae > Anarsia > Anarsia innoxiella. The sequence continues at coordinate 8,153,209 of OX387393.1, forward strand.
AATCGTATGAAAATCTTTCGGTAATTTTTCAGTCATACCATTTAGGTAGATAAACACACAACGGGTGACTTTGTTTCACAATGTATAAGTAGTTTGTGAAACCAATCTATTTTAGACAATTGATAAGCCCCGCCTTTTTTCCGTCACGCATTTTATCACTTACCCGTCTTTTTTTCGCCAACCAATTCCTCAATACAGGTGCAAATAAGCGATGGTCACTTTGTATTTTAGGAGCTTGCCTCAAACTAACTATACAAGCTATTAAAATTGTCACGGAACATCCAAAGGCAGTAAACCATAAGTAAGAGAGGCGATATATGTACGACACTTCACTGAAAAAGAAAGAAAGCCATAAAATAAGTACCTAGGTATACTTTTAGTTCAACAAAATAATATCACCAGCGCCTGTTAATATAAATCAATTAAAGTTAGTTTAAGATACTACACCAATACTACATGTAATCTAAAAGATCCTATCATTGACATCGTCATAGACAAACTCATATCTTGATCAATTTTTTCTTTATTTACCTAACTATAAAATGTTTTTATCTAAAACTACGTAGTAACGTGGTAATAACAGCAGGTGATCGCAGTTTATCAATTAGAATTATGGATTGAACGATAAACATTGTATATTAATAAGTGAAGTCCTTTAAATTAAGATAAGCGATTAATCACATGATGGTCCGAGCGATTTGCCTCTGAATTTACAAATTTTCTAATACTACCTAAAGTATAATCTTCAGTACAGGCAGCGTGAAATAACATTTCCCCACTCACCTTTCTTCAAATGGTTCCATAATAAGCGGTTGATCAAAAGTGTACGTGCAATTGTGCAGGAATCTCGGTTTCTCTACGAATCTCAGTTGACCTCGAGTCTGGGCGAGTTGCGATTGTGATGCGACCCACCACGCACAAATTAGACCAACTATACCTCCGATTAGGGCACTCTGTAATGAAATAAAATTCATTATTATAAAGCTGATAAAGATGTGTGAAAGCAAAAGAGTGCTGGGCATTTTATGAAACATCTGAAATTCAAATTCTATAACTCGGTAGTTAACAGCAAAGGTTAACAGACCGATGTCTAGTACTATACCTACTTTTGATGGTAGATACATCAGTTCAGCTTAACAATAGTCTTCAAAAACTAGGTTTTGCGACCCATTTGATAATAATTCCCTCTAAGCAATTATGGAATAAAAAATATTACTAATACCAAAAGGGAAAGCAAATTACCAGTTCATCAATAAACGGTAGAAACAGTCCCATCAGAAACACTCCCGTCAAAGGACCCATTGATGCAGACGAGAATGTCATAGTTAACTGTAACACTGCTGATCCAAACATCTCTACTACGAACACCAAACCTAAGGAAAATTGGGGGAAAATTATTTACTTCATTGTTCAAGTAAAGAAGTTACACAGCAGGTAAAATTCACTAAAACCTTCTTCTCTAACGGTGCGTACAGACCATGTAACATGTTATATAACTTGTGTTATATAACACGTCCACACTATGTAACCTTGTTATTCAACATTGCAACATAAAATAATACTGTACACATTAGAATAACAATGCAATATAACAATGTTATATAACATTGTTATATTTTTATGTTGCAATGTTGAATCACAAGGTCATAGTGTGGAAATGTTATATAACACAATTTATATAAATTGTTACATGGTCTGTACGCCTCAAAGTTATATAACATTGTTGTACATATCAATAACATTGTTTTATAACATTCAGTGACCACATTATGTAAAACATGTTATATAACAATGTTAAATAACATGTTATGTTACATGGTCTGTACGCACCTTTAAAAACAAATACCTACTTTACTAAACACCACAGGTTACAGCAGCTTTCATACGTCTATGCTAAAAACCGCATAAAAAATCGCTTCAGCCAAACGCGAGATAATCGCGGACAAACATAACATACTTACAAACAGCTCAAACTGAGAAACTCCTTTTTTTAAGTCCTTTAAAAACTATCACGTGGGAAAAATATTGTTCATCAAATTGTTCTACGTTTAGTCTTATCAAATGCAGTTACGAATTTTTTTACTAATACTCACCAACACAAATAAATCCAAGCAAAACGACGACAACTCTAATAAGTATTTGCGTTTGTTTGTGATCTAACTCTTTGAAAAAGGGTTTCCAAAAGTCCTCGAGAATAACCGCGGCCATTGAGTTCAAACCCGTAGATAATGAACTAGAAAGAAGGAAGAAATAGCTTTGTCGGCATTGATTCTAAGTCTAAATATACTATTTCTAATTATTTTGCTGCTAACTTCAGAATTCATGCTGCAAAATTAGCTACTTTGATGCAGCTCCTCCATCCGTACGTAGGTCAAAACATCAAAAAAGTTTCCACAGTCCGTACGTAGGTAAAAACATCAAAAAAAACATATAATTATATAATATGTATAGTTGCCTCGCCTCTTTCCCGTCGGGGTAAGCGGAGACAATATGCTACGATCCTTTCTTTCGCTTCATCCATATTTAAATCAAAAACAAAACAAACCTTTTACAATATTAATATTTACCTCAGAGCGGCACTAAAGACCCCAGCAACGAATACTCCAGGCATTCCTTTCCAATCGCCCAGTAAATCCATTACCAATAATGGTAATAGCTGGTCCTTAGCTAGAGCCAACTTGGAGTTCAACGGATCGCAGTCGTAGTACCTCGCGAATGTAACTAGACCAGCGTAACCGCAGATGAAGACTATGAAAGTTACTCCGAGGAGGAAACCCCAGACTGCTCTGAAATATAAATACATTTTTCCATATATCTACCTTACATATTAACGTACGAATATATTAACATAGTACCTTTTTTAATAGTTGTTTTCCAAATTATTGCAAATACTTGTTGTTGTTGTTAGCCCATATATGTCCCCACAGAGGGGCACGAGCCTACTCTCATACATAAGTAAATTAATTCAGACTTACCTTTTCGATTGTTTCAAATCAGCTAGAGACATAAATCTCTGGAGCATGGATTGGTTAACAGCAATGTTGCCTGTCCAGTAAAATGCTGATCCGATTGAGACTGCCCATATTGAATGTCTCTCGGTAAGATCGAACTTCAATCTGAGTAATTAATTGCATTTGTGAATTAGACTAGAGGCTGCCCGCGACTACGTACGCATTTATTGCTATATCTTGGATAATTTACAAACTATCTCAAAATCTATAGCCTATGTGATCTTCTGATGTGTAAGCTACAATATTGCCAAGTTTCATCAAAATCCATTCAGTCATTTCGTGTGAAAGAGTAACAAACATTCATCCAAACATTGACATTTATAATATTAGTAGGATTAAAGCCCACTTCATCAGTCTTTTCAAAAAACGAATAAAATGTTATCCTTAGATGTTATCGCAAGAATCCGTTTATAAAACAAAAAACTTACGGTGGAAATTCTATCCGGCCAGTATCCCAACTTTTTTGGAAAACCTCGTGGAATCCACCGATGTCTATTGACCCTTTTATAACTACTAAGATCATTGCACCAATCATTACTACAGTCTGTATAACATCAGTCCAAACTACTGCTTTTAGTCCTCCCTGTAGATTATTATCATTGGGAATTAGTAAGAATGATATAATAATAGTGATTATAATAATAGCTGAAGATCTCTCCAATTCTGTTTAACTTACCAATGAAGTATAAAATATGCAGACTATACATACTAATGGAGATATAATGTGTATGTTTACACCCGTCACTGGAATCATCAAAAATATATCATACAAGAGTTAGCGATATTAAAATGTTAGTAATTTATCTTCAAGGTCTTTTATATGGTGTGTGTTACCTTGATTAAACGCTAAAGCTGGAACGTAAATGACAATAGGTAGCCATGCCATCTGAAATAAAGAAATAATGATTAAGGAAGGATTAAGTAAGTGTTGATGAATTATAAAATTACTAGCTGTGTGCCAAATTTCGTTTTAATCGGTTCAGCCGTTTTAGCGTGAAAGCGAGACAGACAGACAGAGTTACTTTCGCATTTATAATATTAGTATGGATATGGATATATACTTAAAATGTCACACTAACCAGGTAAAAACTGAAGAGAACGGAGCCAAAGACTCGTAGCTTTTTATCATAACGTAGTTCTAGATACTGAAATACAAATTATTGATATGAATAATGCAACAAATGCAAAAAAACAAACTCGTGTTTATCTAAAAAAACTAAAAAAAATTATATGACCACATTGCTTACCTCATAAGCAGACGTTAGTTGCAATTCATGCAAAACTGGTAGAAATGTAAACGAAATTATAATAGACATCAAGAACGCACCTATTAGAAAAAAGCAATACGATGTCCCATAAATGTATAATTCAGTCGGTGTACCTAATAGTGATATACCTGAGATGAAACTGAAAAAGTTAATAAACATTAGTGTTTTAAGAAGAATAGGTTTCATGTTTATATTTATTAATGTCAGTAGTAAGAAAGAGCACAATTAGAACATTTCGACTAATATCTTGTACTAAATGTAGCTTTGGAAAATAACATACCTCCTTCCTACCATCGGGTAGACAGAGACCACTTACCTCCACTTGCTTTGATCCAAACACACTTCCTTCCCTTCATCCACATTCAAGATGCCTCATAGGTACATGCAAGAAAAAGCGGCTAAATAAACAGCTATATATTTGTGTTTACTCACCTAGCAACTAAAGAAAAGCAAACGGGAACCAGTTTCATATTCCTGCCACCCATTAAGTAATCCTGCATCGATTTCTGTTTCTTTATGAATCCAAAATACACTCCGATACCACCGCATATCCCCAACATCACCACAAACACTGAATAATCTATCCATGAGAAATGCTGAAAGGATTTTCTTACTTCAGCAACGTCTATTTGTTCCTCAGACATTCTTACATCAGGGTGTCTATAGAAATGACAATATGGGCTAAGAACAGCTATGTCTTGTAATCATTCAATTGCCGCCCACTATATTACATCTTGGGCAGTTGCGCTATTTTTGGTTGATAAATTGGCGACTTCCTGCAAACACTTTTAACCTGCCCCTGACTATAAAACGGTTAATGCTTGGCTCACGGATTTTAAAATATGTGATTTTAATAGTAAGTTACGTAGGTAAAATCTGATTGCGTGTAGGTACCTAGTTTTGTGTAAAATGACCAAAGAGCATAATGACTGCGGGTCAATTCCTCTCATTTATAACCAACTTTTTAAATGAATCCCTAACACCATCATAATTTTATTCTCCTGGCATTGATTTGTGTTTTGTTCGATAGCAAATACCTTATACCCTAACTATTATATACGTTAGTATAGATAGATACATAATGCTGTTAAATGGGATATCTACTATTTAATTAGAAACAAAAATGCATCAAAAATGCAGAAATAATTTATTCATAAATACTATTCATAATCAACTTATATTCTAAGTATGAAATGAAATTCGGTTACTGTCTTCAGCTTATTTCGTCGGTTTCGTCTATCATTTTCAAGTTTAGTGAGGTAGAATTCATTGGGCAGGCGTCCTGTAAAATACGGTTTGTATAAGTTTGCTTAACTCTAGCTTAAAAATCACTTGATTTACAATTGAGTAGCTTAATTGTACCTTATCGTTCCCAAACGCCTGAATATAAGGCTCTTCACTCGGATGAGGAGGCTCCTTACAGAATCTTCTCAATTGTGGAGCCAAGAGTTTGGGCGCTGGTGGTATATGCGCTTTGCCACGAGCTCTGTTGATTCGGGATATAGCTGCGCCGACGCAGATCGTCACTAGTGATCCAACCAGCGTGTACCACATGTATGATACTCTGAGGATTGGGTTTACTGCGTCACTAGGGGAAAATAAAAGAGATTATGATAGACCTAGAAGAAGATAGAATACCTTCCGCTGATTTTGTCTTTACGGTCAAATCATAGAACACAACGCGATATTTTTAATAGATTAATACAGGTTGTAAAGGTCCTGTCTGCAGCTGATTATTAAAAAGATAATTAAACTTCGAAGCTAACATAATATTGTGAAAGTAAGCGTTAGTGTAAACAATTTATCATTTACGAATGGGTTACTAAAGAGCGGATCATAATAAAAGAACTTAGCAAAGAGTAAAATATAAAATTAGAAAAACAAAACAACTGAATATCAATGCAAAACAAATCATACACACAAACACGCACACATACACACACGAGAATTTTACAGATACACAGATTAATTAATAGTTACTACAGAAGTCAGAAAAGGTATTAATAGAACTACCTATACAAAACTTGCAAATGTTAAATCTGTTGCAAAACTTACAGAACGTCAGGCGATACAGTGACTGTCTCTGTAGCATTATAATTATAGTTGCAGCCTTCTACTGTGAGGATCTTGTGAGGATGGGTGATGCGGCCGTCTATAATAGCCATTTGAGCAGACAGGCACCACCATGACATCGATATTAGACCACTGATGCCGCCTATTAGAGCTCCCTAGAGTAATAAAATAAAGAATATGTAGCAATAGCTTTACGAGCTCCCTAGAGTGTAAAAACACAGAATAAGTACCTATGTTGATAAAACTTTTAAATAAATAAGGTCTTAGGTGGGACTTCGTATGAAATGCGATGTGAGACACCTCATAACTCTTTTTTAAGGCTGGGTGATATAAAAAGAGATATTTACGTAAAAATAATTTACCTCTACTTACTTATAATTGATATTTGCTTAGATACCTATCTACCTGATTAGGTAATTAGTTTCTTTTTTTTATATAACCATTTTAAGCACGAGAAAAATCATTGACATAACTATGTCAACATGTTTTTATTTATAAATGGTTGGAATAAGAATCATTATCGTACTCACCATACCATCAACCCAAGGCATTAAAATTCCCATAGTAAATATTCCAAGTTGAGGCCCCATAGTTACCGCCTCCAAAGACATTGTCAACTGAAGAACTGTTCCCATTTTCTCTACTACAAATACTAGAGCTATAAACAAAAATAAGTTATTTAACTTCAATTTATTTAAGAACCTTATTAAATTATAAACTTTTATAATTTTCAAATATATATTTTTGATGAAACTTGCCTAAACTTAATGCTCCTAAAACAATAACGACTCCCTTTAAAAGCCAATTAGTTTGGCTATTTGTTAGCTCCCGCTTATAAAAAGGCTTGTAAAAATCTTCAAGAACAACAGCAGACATTGAATTCAAACTCGTTGATAGAGAACTGCAAAGAAAAAAAAAGAAAAATAGCGCGGGAAACAGAAAAGAGGTTCGACATCATATTAAAAGTTAAAAGAAAAATAAAAAAACAGCAAAAAGTTTTCATATAAAAATTCCACTTGTTTACTGGCTGTTTCGGTCATAAAAAATGGTTGCATATGACATTAAATAAATTAAGAAAAAATATAAATTCTTTTTAATACAATTTAATGGCAAAACATTCAGTTTTTTTCATGAATACTTACCAGAATTTTGTAAAAAATTCCATTCACTCGAGAAATTAAAAAAAAAGATTTAAAGCAAAGAGATTTTGCGTAAATATAAAATCGATTTTTATGAGTGAATGCAGGAACATAGCTACTGTAGGTACTATTATTTCTTAAAACAAACCTTAGAGCAGCACTAAATATCCCGGCTACAAAAACACCAGGTAATCCAGGAATATTACCGAGGACATCCATTACAAGAAGAGGCAGCAATTGATCCTTTGCTTTTGCTAACTGAAACAATAAATTATACTTACATGAATTTTATTCGGCAATTGTGTAGTTCGTTTTCATTGTAGTAGATCATTGTCAATCCATACAAAAAATATAACAACCTACTAACTTATTTTCATACTTACCTTAGTTTGCAAAGGATCACAATCGTGAAATCTAGCGTAGATCAATAATCCGCAATATAAACAGAAACAATACAGTACTGATATTCCAATACAGAATAATACAACAGCCCTGGAACAAAAACAAAGAAAGGACTTATATAGAGTTGACTGTACAAAAATTTTAAGGTATTTACGAAGAATATTATTCAGTGACCGGTATAATAAATGTTGTGATTAAATTAGATATTACTTATATCAAATTTTTCCATGCATGTTTCGACGCAAAAAAATTTCAGTTTCATGGACATTTTCATATTTTGGTTATAATTATTTTTTTGTCCTCGATTTTCGTCAGTAAATCTTTCATTTTTACAATCTTTACCTACCATTTAGCTCCTCTCAACGTGGGTAACGCCAAATACCGTTGTACCATAGTCTGGTTGACTGAATTCGCTTGTAGCCAGTATACAAGGCCGCCCACTACCAAACTCCATACTGTATGTCTTGCTAGAGGGTTAGGATCCCAACTGGAAGTTAAAGGAATTGTATTTAGTGGTATTTTTGGAGTAATAGCAACTTATTTCGTATGGTAGAATTTAAAAAATGATAATTGGTGTATTTTTAAGGTCAGGCCACACTGCCATGCGCCAGCGGCCGAGCGAGCTGGGTAATATATCTAAGCCACAATACATATTTATCTAGCTGACGCAGCTAAGTTTGATGTGAACATAAGTTTGTAAAGAAATTAAACGATAGCCTGCTCGTCTATTCGTGGTTTGGTCTGAACTTTGAAAATGTTTAGTTCAAATTAAATCATGTGTTAGGATGTTTTACTGTTCACCTTGACTTCGTTTATTAAAGACCATTGTCATTTGTCAAGAAAATTGTCCTTATTACTTACAAGTATAAGTACTTAACCTAGCGTTTTGAAGTGGGCGTCCAATCTAGGTCTTAATATAACTCGCTGTAGTGTGTAGGCGGAAGGTCATTTAGTATGCTATTTATAAAATGTAGACAAATATAGTAACAAATGTAATACCTACTTACTACAATAACAGAAATCACAACGTCCGACAGCACGGCTCATCTTTTTTAATAAACTTTTGAATGATCACTCTAAAAATGTCCTTACCAAAATAAAAACAACATACAAACTGTAATGTTTGCCCCAAAAAAGGAAATCGATCTCATGACCATTTGACAACATCTTTTAAACAAATACCTATTAGGTAACGGTTGCCTCTATGTTCGGCTGATCTAGACCGGTAGCTTGTGCACTGACCTTGTACCTACACAAAGCAGCTATCGGCGCCAGTACCCGCGCCTAGACTCACTCCTAAATATTCGAATTCAACAAGTCAGCGCTGACTTCCCGCCACTGTGTTATCAATTTAAATGGGGTTTTTTCAGGGCAGCGCTGACTTGCCTCGATTTTGGTGCCAGTCACTGAACCTGTATAAATATTTAGAGCAACTGATACTTTCGCGAAAGCAGATAATTACTTAGGTGCCTCAATCCTGCCGCTGTCGAAGTTCCTCTGCCAGACAACACCGAAGCCTCCCACATCCATGGTTCCTTTGATCGCCACTAGCGCCATAGCTCCGAACATAGCCGTTATTTGTATTACATCCGTCCATACTACTGCTTGTAAACCTCCCTAGGGTGGAATATAATAAATAGCTATAAGTAAGTACGAGTTTTTTTGTAACTAGGGGTAAGTTAACTAGTAAATATCGTGCTGCAAAATACTTTTTTTCTTATTACATTGCTGTATTTATTTGACCATTAACTATATTGACCCTTTCTCTGCAAACGACTGTTTAGTATCTACTTAAGTTTTCAAGTAAGTCAGTATTAAGTTGGTATTATTAACAAGAACCGTTATACTTACTGCACTCGTATAAAATATGCACACCAAACATACTATAGGTGTAATTATATGAATGTCAACACCGGTCACTGAAAAACATTACGCAAAGTTTAACAACATTTAACAATCTTGATTAATCCTTTGTTAATACGGATTAATTTATTAATGTTTTGATTACCTTGATTGAAAGCCAAAGCAGGCACGTAAATGACAATAGGTAGCCAGCCTATCTAAAACATACACAATCTCATTATTTCCAGTAATAAAATGATTCATAAAATATTGTTATTGTTGAGTAATAAACATATTTTCGTCAGTTGAAATACTCACCAACTGAAACGCAAATAATATCGATCCATACAACCGCACTCTATTGTCGAATCTCAACGATAAGTACTGAAACAAACAAAAATATGATGTAAGTTTAATAAAAATGTAGTTAACAAAGAAAACACAACATTTACTCAGCCCATTTTAATGGAAGTAAGAGAGATCATACTCTACAATAATCGTAGACTTTGCTACGAAAACTCGTAGCTACTATTGACGTGTTGTGAACTATGAAAACTAGTAATGAGTAGTATTATTAGAGATACACTGATGTTTTCAATACTAAGTACTAATAAAGTAATAAATATAATACCTACCTAATAACCAGTGATCGGAATATCTTAGTGCATGGTTTTGGATTAGTATGGATATGACTTATGGTTCAAATATTTTTTCGGATACCAATTTTTACGTCGGAATTTTTTATTTTGCATAGGTATAATCTCTTACAGTTACAAGGTAAGCAATTTCGTCGTTATGGTTGCCATTTTTAGTACTTAGGTTTTTTGTCTAGTAGGTACTTTAAAAAGTATTGCTTATATTCATCGTTAATATAACTTTCATTAAAAATCGGATATCCAATATTTTATACTTAATAAGCTAGCGCTAAAATTTATTTTCGCTTGAAATTAAGCTGAATAGGGTTCATCAGGGTTACCATATTTTCATAAAATTATCGTTTTTCTTGCAAGATTATAATAATGACCGCTAGTAATTTGGTCTAATTTTCAATCTAATTTTAAAAAAAATGTATTACACAAAACAGAAACATGATTGACATATCAAAATAGGTAAACAAAAAGGTTCTTATTTTTAATATTGCACAATTAGTACTTTGGTTAGTTACATAATTAAAAAGAACTTTTAAATACCAAATCGTAGGAAAAAAAATCCATACACACAATAATTACAAAGAAAAATATTTCCATGTATGAGAAAATTTAATAATTTTTGATTATTTGCAACATACCATGGGTACAAGTGAACAACAAATCTCGCAAATAAGAATTTTTTCAAAATTTTTTGTGCATACCTACTACTTTCTCTATTACTGACTTTAGTTAGTAATTTTATTTAAGTAGTTTTAGTATTATAAACACTGATTAACACAGAATCATATTTACCTATTAATATTAATCATATTTACAATTAACATTAATTTACTTAACTTAAGTACATGACTCATTTTTCTTTGTAACTGCATTATAGTTCTTTGAATGCAGGGTTGTTTACATGTACCCATGGCATGTTGCACATAATCAAAAAAATTATGAAGTGTACATGGACTCATTTTTATTTGTAACTATTATGTGTACTTTAGATTTTTTTCCCACGATATAGTAAGTATTTAAAGGTTCTTTTTAATTATGTAACTAACCAAAGTACAAATTTTGCAGTATTAAAAATAAGAACCTTTTTGTTTACATTTTGATGTTTCTGTTTTGTATAATACAAACATTTTTATTATTATTAGTTTATTTTTTTGCAAAATTTTAAAAATAAACCAAATTACTAACCGTCATTATATTATCTTGCAAGAAAAACGATAATTTTATGAAAATAAGGTAACCCTGATATCCGAATATACTATTCAGATGAATTTCAAGCTTTAATTAAATATTATATTTAGTATAAAATATTGGATATTAAATTTTTTATAAAAGTTATATTAACGACAAATACATCGTGAAATTTCAGTGGTTTTCGATCCGAAGGCAGGCAACTCACCTTAAGTAAGACGACATTAAATAAAAAAAAATCCAAAAGAGTCGTCCCTCGCAAGTGAAGCAGTAGTACGAGTAATTCGGCGCGCGGCGATCTCAACCGAAAGTACTTAGACACCGACAAACGGGTTCTACAAATCCCGCCTTGGCAGCGTACGCGCATCATCCCTCGCGCGCCCGCTCTCCCCGCCCGTCATCGATCTTGTTTCGACAAGCTAGCGAAATTAGTGCACTTCCGGCTTCCGTGTCATGTGCGTTTCTAAGTAAACAGCTGTTATCTAAATAAAAGTGTTATGTAAGAGGGCGCGATTGAAAGAAATGGTTCGTATTCGATTATGGTGTGTTGTGGTGCGTACTGCAGGTACCTAATTTGTGAACTGTGATGTATTTTTTTGTGTTTCGTAATTACGAACACCAACAGGGACACGAGAACTGTAAGTAAGCTGCTTGCGCTTTAATAATTGTCGTAAATAAGTTGATTCAATTTTTTTAAATAGGTACCTAGGTACGCTTTAATACTTTATTTTTGTTAGGTATCAGACCTCTTACTAAAAATTATCAAATTGCAAGGCGGCCTAGTTATAGCAAGTAATACCTAAACCTAGGAAACTAGTATCTATGACGATTCTAAACCCTTACGAGTATGAAGTGAAGATTAAAACTAGTTTAGGTAGGTATTTATGTTACCTACTACTCGCAAGCTAAGCATACGTAATTAAAGTACCCCGGTAGGCGAAAGCTAGAGATAGAACATAACTATTTTCTCGAAAAGAAAAAAATGAAATTCTCACTTTCTAACTTTTTTATTTTTGAAGTTTTTTTTAACTATGACTGAAATAGATAGGTATGCTAAAAGGGAGTCTTCCACTTGTCGATCGAAAACCATTGCAATTTTACGGTGTATAAACAATATTTTTTAAAGTACTTAGACCTACCTAGACAATAAAAACCTTATAAAAATATAAACCATAACCACGAAATTACCTACCTTATAAGAGATTATACCTGTGCAATGAACGAATTCCGACGTAAAAATTTATATCCGAAAAAATATCCGAACCAAAAGTCTTATCCATACTAATCTAAAACCATGCACTAAGATATTCCGATCACTGCTAATAACTAGCCAAACAAACATCATCCTTAATCCGTCCTACGCAAAGCAATTTGTACAACAAATAGAACAAGGTCCTTACCTCATAATTCGAAGTGATTTTAAGGTCATGAAAGACTGGCAGGTAGACTTGCGTCATCACGATGGACATGAGGAAAATACCTCCCATGATGTAAGCATATTGTGTGCCGTACATATACACCTCGGTTGGAGAGCCCAACAAAGTTATGCCGGAGACAAAACTAGAAAGAACATTTAAATACAGCTATTTAACGTCGAATTTATGACAATGTAGGTGTAAGCATAAATTATTGCCGTAATTAATAGAGCTACATTGAAAACCTACCTGGAATGGCATAGATGCTATTTAATCTTTCCGATAGGTAGGTAAGTAACATGGTGCAAGACATGACACATTGTATTTTTTGAAGAATTATAATCTTACTACAAGTATGATTAATGTTTTCTTTGTATCTAAGATAAACAGACGAGAAATAACCACTTTGAAACAAACTATAGGTATCTTCTTTCTTTCATGCCTAGTACCTAAATACGCAAGCAAGTACGATAAATATTTTTTAGTAAAGAAGTAGGTAAGTAAGGGTAGTTTTTCATGCGTTAATTAAACTTACCTAGCGACTAGCGACATAGCAACCGGAACAACTTTCATGTTCCTACCCCCTAACAGATAATCACTCTGCGTGGTCTGCTTCTTCATGAAGCCCCAATACACCCCCACCACGGCACTGATGGCCAACATAAACACAAACACCACATAATCCACCCACGAGAACCTTTGCATCTGATGCACTATATCATTAACCTCACTCTCCCCCATTTTAAGGCTTTAATTCGTCACGAGTTAAATAAGAGATCATGTCTTAACTCCCAACGCAGCACTCAAATGGCATACCCCACTGAGACTCAATCTGGTACAATGAAACAATTACGATAACTCGCAATTTAAAAGAGGATGTTGCGAGATCCCCTCAATAGCTAGTGGTGAATCGGGAACTCGGTAATGGTACGTTTTCATACATTGCGTTCTGGTAAGGTATTTCGCTCATGCTCTGCGATTGGCTTATTCAGTCCAAAACTGATTATTAGGTAGGTATTTGAAAAAAGTCGTTGATGTACCTATCGCTGTTAAATGACTCTACATTTTTTACGGCCCTATTCAGGAAATCGCGGATTTACCTACCTACCCACGCATTTCCCTGGTTACTTTAGCACCTATTTACCTACTCGTAATGGCTTTAGTGTTGAAATTATTGTATAAAATTAATACACCTAGGATCTTTAATTGCGCCCACTAAACTCTCAGCACGAAGAACTTTAACAAAAGCATTTCTCTCCAACCGCTATCCTTGGAAACGTACTTTAACTCTACAAAGTATGCGCAGCGCCCACTAGATTAATGTGCCAATGTCATCCTGTGGACGCATTTTGTCAATTTCTGGGTACTTAGGGTGCCGCCACAAACTACTTCCTGAATTGCTCATCGTCAACGTTTAAGGCACTCGACATTCGTATTCCTCTGTAATTTAGTGTAGAAATGTAATTGAACTTAGGTCATCAGAAGTGCTCGATGATGCATGGACATGGGTAACGCTTATTCAATAACTTAGGTGTATACTTGTAGGTACCAATGTTTTTCATAAACTGAAGAATTTTCATGTCATATTATTCACAAATAAAGTAAAAAGTAAGCTACTAAGTACCTATCTACTTAAATATTTTTTGAGCAAATAACTTAAAGGGTACCGAGATTACCTATCCTGAAAACAAAATATGTATTTAACTCTGCTTTGTGTTGAAATATGTAGAGGTACCCTACCAATTTTGTAGCTTTAACCTACCATAGTACTTATGATACAATACAATAGATATAGATAAATAAAATATATTGCCTAGATACTTCATATTTTATGCTTTAATTGATTTCTTGTAATTATCATACTATTTTAATTTTTTTCTGAGCAACTTTTAGAAAGTCAGACAAAATATTTTTCCCTTGGCCCTTAGATGAATCGCGTTTGAAAAAAATAACATGTCAGTCTAATGGTGTGTTCCTTATTCTATCTATGTAAATTATTCAGATTTACATGATTGTTTTGGTTTATATTCGACACATTCAAAAATACCATGCTATTATTTAAAATAAGGTACAAGATCATATTTCTAATAAAATGTTCGATGAATATTTTTCAACGTGTGTTTTATTAAAGTACAGTAAAAAATGTGGTAAATAAGGATAAGATATGGAATCGCTTTTGACAGGAACTGTCAAACTGTCAATGTCAAATGACATTATTCTTTCTTCACTTCAATTTAATCATTTTCAGTCGAATGAATGTCGATTTTCCACTTTCCATGCTTTTCCGCCCTTATCTAATCTGGCGTAAATAAACACCAGTTTTGCATTGATTTATGTAAAAAAGTCAAACTAGTTTTATTATTGTCTCCGTAAAGACATGAAATAATTGAGAATTGTAGGTACTCAAATGGATTTCGTTTCATAACCTCCACTATGCAGGTATTAATGATGAAAACGAAGGGGTTTCTCAAATTGTACCAAAACGCCCTAGTGCGTCGCCCTTATTTGGTGCAGGCGTTGCAAACGGGAATTCTTATGGGCGCTGGAGACGTAATATCGCAAACTTTAATTGAGAAGAAACGTTTTAAAGACATGGATTATATGAGGACTGCCAAGTTTTCTTCCATCGGCCTTTTTCTTGGGGTAAGAATCGTCTTGGTAAATTTTAACTTCTATTTTTTGTTACACTGCATTGAGGTAGGTACTGACTAATTAATCTTTACCTAAAATTTCAGGGTCCAGCTTTAAGATTCTGGTATGGTTTCCTTCATAAACACTTTGGATCCAAAGGAAAGACCACTACAATAAAAAAAGTGTTTGTCGATCAGGTAGTATTTGCACCAATGTTCTTATGTATAATCCTCGTAGTAGTAGGTATTACACAGGGGAAAAACATAGAAACAATCAAAAAAGATGTTGAGGCAAATTATTTTGATGTGTTAAAAACAAATTACTACATTTGGCCGTGGGTGCAGCTTATAAACTTTTACTATGTTCCTCTTCAGTATCAAGTATTAGTAGTGCAATCAGTTGCTCTCTTCTGGAACACTTACCTGTCTTGGAAGACAAATAGAGTTAAGAGTATTAAGAATACATCATTTTAATGAAACAAACTTCATATAACATGTATCTTTTTTCTAAAACCTTAAACCTCAAAAGCTAATTAT
Source organism: Anarsia innoxiella (assembly GCA_947563765.1). NCBI lineage: Eukaryota > Metazoa > Arthropoda > Insecta > Lepidoptera > Gelechiidae > Anarsia > Anarsia innoxiella. The sequence goes on from OX387393.1 coordinate 8,169,364, forward strand.
TTTTTTATTTGCATCGTAGTATGATCATTATATTTTTAATTGAAATGATGTTTCTCATTTTGTGTTGTTTTTAAGGTGTAGTAATAGCTTATTATAGTTGACTACAGGCAAGATAAAAAAACAAGATTTTATTTTTTTATAAGTGTGATATGTTCTGTGTTATCAGAAGGTTAAATTAATAACCATACAAATTAGTGTCAAAGAATTTGAACTGTTATTTTTTATTAAACAATACAATATTCACAATACAACTTGGGTTTTTATTTGTTATTCACCTCGTCACCTCTCTTCGCAGTTTACCTTTTCTTACCTATTTCACTACCTACATATGCCAATGCCAAACATGCCAATCTTAAAAGATTTTTTTAGTCTTTGTTGTCCCACTACTTGGCAAAAGCCTCTCCCATACTTCTCCACAGATTTTGGTGGCGACTTTTTTACAAAATATTATTAGATCTTTGCAACATAATATGTGATGGACTTTATACGTCTGTGGACGAACTACACATACTACACAATCATTTATAATAAAAACTTTTTTCTTTGGCTTACAAACAAAAAGGACCTAGCCAGCTTCATTAAAAAAAAAGTTTTTGTCAATCAAGTGTGGCTATTAAATAAAAATAAAGCCAGTTCCAGTAAGTTTAATCAACAAAAGCTTTTAATAAATCAAAAGATTTAAAAATAGTCAGTGCTTTAAAATAGACCTTTTAGCTCAAATTTTTTTTCATTTTATGAGATATATTGAACAAAAAAAAGAATGTTCTTATTTTAATGTAAAGAAAGAAGCCTATTGTTGGGAAATATTTTTTTCTAGCTGGTATCACTAAATTCAATCAGATTGACTGACATGACAGGACTGTCTGTCAAAATGTCAATATAATGTCAGTCAATCACTGATCAAAACAAAAACACGCTCTCCTTGCGATTACAGAAAATAAAATAAAAAGACAATAATAGCAAAACTAACTGGCAAATAACTAATTATGGCTGGCCTCTTGCTCAGTCCCACAGAAAAAGTATTTATTCTACACGGTGTCCAAGTGAGTCCACATTTGTTACTATATAACCTTACTCGATAGGTAAATATATTATCACTCGTTTGTGTTAGACAACTTTTGTTAGATTTATATAATTTAATACGTAATTAGATAGATACGTTTTTTTTTTACAGGATGACTTTCGGTCAGATGGTCGTTCGAATATCGATTACAGGCCAATGGAATTGGAGACAGACGTAGTCAGTCACGCCAGCGGCTCCGCCCGCCTTCGCCTTGCAAACACTGATATCCTAGTTGGTGTAAAAACTGAGATTGATGTGCCCAAACTTGAACACCCCAATTTAGGAAAGATAGAATTCTTTGTTGACTGGTATGCATAGAATTAACACCCTCTATTTCAATTGACATAGAATCATTTTACATTGGTGATTGGCAATCAGTTTAATTTAATTTAAGAATGGAAATTAAGCAATTAATGTTTAATTTCAGCTCAGCAAATGCAACTCCAGAATTTGAAGGCAGAGGTGGTGAACAATTAGCTAGCAGTATTTCCAACATGTTACAGAGAGCATATCACTCGTCACAGGCATTCAATTTGAAGCAACTTTGTATTTTGGAAGGGAAACAGTGTTGGAAACTTTATGTTGATATTTTAGTAAGACTTCCTACTTATATCTATTTTACAGTAAACTTGTGTTTTAATTACATATTGTGAAATGTTGTACATATAAAGTTACAGTTGAGCTTGTATGTACTAATACTGATTTAGTTTTTGGCATTTTCAGATACTAGAATGTGGAGGCAACCTATGTGATGCAGTGTCTCTAGCTGTTAAGGCTGCATTATTTAACACAAGAATACCATTTGTCAAAGCTGCTGTTTTGGATGGGGGTAATGTTGATTTAACACTATCAGATGATCCATACGATAGTAAACTTCTGGATGTTGGTACAGCACCTCTTCTGGTAAGTATTTTGGCAATATTATTTGCATTTAACTTTGATAAGAATAGAATGGAGAATTCCTGATTTTATTTTCCTTTTTTATCTTCTTGCATAATAGAGTACCTATTGAATATTATTAGTTTTTTTGTACCTCTCTTGTATTTGTTGACCATGTTCACATTTTTACTTACATCTTCAAGGTAACACTATGCAAAATCGGTGACAATTGCGTAGTAGATCCATCAGCGGAAGAAGAAAGTTGCAGCGTCATTTCCTTGGTAGTTGGTATCACTGGCAACCCCAAAGGCTACTTTGATGTAAAAGATGCCCTCAAGATGACAGAAGTTGAGGGAAAATGCAGCACAATCGGAATGAATGGTGCTGGAAGTTTAGCTCCTCAAACCTTGAAAGAAGCTATTGAGCAGGGCATGTAAGTACTTGGCAATATTTAGCTTATCTATAAGTACTTATGGGTAGCACTTCTTCAGTCTCTTGCTTTATAAAAATCCTATCGTCCATTCGCAAACACATTATAAAATGTATTTCTAGTGATAAATCTTTGTTTCAGACGTGCTGCCAAAGCTCTCGATGAAGCATTGGGGCAGGCGCTAATAAGAGAAAGAAAAGAAACTATTGGATTAAAAAAACATTCCTATGGATTTTTATCATAATACAAACCAACCTCAAAAAACAGAAGTCAGTTTGATTTATTGAAAGACCTTTTACCCCAGAAATCTTTATTAACTATTCAGATACATTTGAAACTATCCTAATACAGATACAATAATTGAATCTAAATCTAATCCTTTTCATTCAGTCCATAATAATATCACAATCAACTTGTACTGCTCCACCCCGATCTAGTTTTAAACTACATTGAAATTCTATAAACTACAACAGTTTATTAGGCATAAAGTTATGTTAATTTTTATAGATTATGGAAAATGCTAGTAACATTTGCCTTCGATTATATATCTTTATGTTCTCATCTACTGATAGAATTTTATTATGTCTGAATATTAAAAAGCTTAACATTTAAAAAACATCACAATCAAATAATTCGGATAATTATAAAATAAGATTACACAATCAAAATGAGGAATGTCAAAAATAATTTTTGTGTAACTTTTCTTAACACTTTCAGTTTCATTCAAATGCTTATCTTTAGATCTAATAATCCCGTAAAATGCAAACAGAAGGTTTCTTTAAACTTTTCATGAAAAAGAATAGAACCATAGAAAAATAACAGCATAAAATAAATCAGCACCAATAAAATATTTAAGTTACGTTCACACGTAATGAAACTTAAAATATAATTATAGTATATTATAATATTGATAAGACATATATTTTAAATTACCCCTACACCATGGGACTAAAACTAGGACCTAAACTGGGGCAATTATAAAGTAGGTTATATAGGTCCGTTTACTTCTTAGGTGTGACCGGTGTAAGTAGGTCAAGTACAGCTGCAATGTTGCCATCCTTGCTCTCCAGGAGTTGGGTCAACCAGCCGCCGTCGTTGGTGAAGCCCATAGCCAACATTTGTTGGATAGCTGCATCAATATGTGCTTCTGAAAAATAAATAGAGTAGGTATAAAATATTGAGAACAGAAAATTATTGCGTTTCAAAAGTGTTATTAGGTAGTAAAGTATACCAAGTCCTATCGAATGAGAAAGTAAAAAACTATAAAATAAAGAAGCGCATATTAAATCAAAAACATTTATTTAGGATATGAATGATACACAATCGCAACAAAAACAGTCATATCATACAAGTGGGCCAACCAAATAAAGATTAAGATACCTTATCTACTCTACTTTCACTAGTGCATTGTGAGTCATTTGAAACAATAAAATTGTCTTTACACTTGTATCTACAAATTACTAGGGTAATATAATAAAAATAGAACACAATAATAAATAAATTGCTAAATATACGTAAACTATAAAACTTCATTTAAACAACCCAAAATACTGTCTGTTCTATGATTATGTAAACAGAACAAATAATAACTATCTATACCAATGAACAATAAATACAATACATATAATGCGTAAGTAAATACATAAATTATATAAAAGCAGATAACAAATTGGGAAGATTTAAAAAATAAATAATTATAGCCCAAATTCTTTCTACTCACTAGGATGGCGCACTCTGGGCTGCGGTGGTGGTGTGGCCTTAGGTGGGTTTGGCTGGGGCTGGGCCGGCTTTGGTTGGGCCTGAGCTGGCTGCGGTTGGGCCTGAGCAGGCTTTGGCTGGGCCTGGGCGGATTGTGCCTGAGTCACAGCAGGTTGAGCTGGGGCAGATGGCTCGGGTTTCTCTTGTTGTTTTGTGTTGAGCACTGGGTTATAGAAAAAATGGTGTTTAACATCATGGTTTTCTTTTTTTGTTGCTGGTAAAAGTAATGTAATAAAACTGACGATTTCTTAATTATTCTGAAGTAGTAGGTAGATTAAAAAAATAGTTGAAAATACAATTAATTATGTATATTAGAAATAGCAGTTGCAAACATTACCTGCAGTAGATGTGTTCAATGGCGGATACAGGCTCTGAGTGATCCTGACCCGTTCCTGGAACTCTTCGGGAAGATTGAATCCAATCGGAGCAGCTGCTTCAATTGAAGTACCTTGCTTTACGTAAGCATCCATCAGATCTGAGAAGAGTAAAAAAATATGTTACAGATAGATCACAATTTAATTTGAAATTGACTGGCGAGTCAAAATGCTATTACGATTTCTTACCTTTTTCCTTGTTAATCATGAACCAATCATCAACCTTTTCTGGCGATTCATCTCTTTTAGAACTGGCATTTGACTTCTCAGAGTGAATGCTAGCCTGGTCAGTGTCCGACTGCTTGCTACTTTGGGCCATTTCAACGTCATTAGTGTTCACTGAAGCATTGTTTGTGGGAACTTCATTAGTATTCACTGATGCATCATTGCTGGGAGTTAAATGTGGGATAACGCTTGCCAAACCACCGCTGAGATACAATTGAATTAGTTTCTGAATGTTGTCAGAATTGAGCCCTGCTGGTGTGAAAGGGCATTGAGCAGTCTGTGGTCTGCCTTGGGAAGAGGTGCTAGGTTTGGGTTCAGGATTGGTTTGGTTAGCAGTTGGAGCTTCAGTGTTTTCAGTGGTAGTCTTATTTTGTTCTTGGGTTGGAACGGTTTCGGGTTTCTTGTCGGTATCGAGGTCGATATCACCGGCGAGGTTAGCGAACTCATTCATGTATGTGGCGAAAGTTTCGAGCCAGCTGGTGCGCGGGCGCCGGTGGTGGCGCTCCCCGCGGTGTTCCCCGTGATGGCCGTAGCGTTCATGGCGCTCACCTTCCCTGCACTTCCTCTCGTGGCTCTTGTCACGTCGGTTCTTCTTGTAGGGACACTCCTCTGGGATAGCGCCTACAACTGTCTTCAAGAAGTGACGGGAACGCTTGATAGCTGCTCTGATGACGGTGCGCTGTTGTTTTTGTAGTTAATATTATTAACATACCTATATATTGCATATAGTAGATAAAAAAAACTTGACTCATTTACTTTATTAGATTATTTTGAATGATTCATGTTAGACAAGACTTAACAAGTTAACAAAACTGATAACTTACCGGCATAGTCGGGGTAGGCACGCGGACCATGCAATGCTCCGGGTGCAACCCAGCGGCTTCGCATTTCGAGCAAAGGTCGTAGTCATCACAAGAGGTACACTTGTAACGGAAACCCACGACTGGGGAGTCACAGGCATCGCAAGTCACTCCGTAGTGCACTGCGTCTTTACCTGAACATATCACCACATTGAATAGGTATCTATGTGTTTTATGTATATCTAAATTTATATATGTGTACACGTTATCTAAGATAGTCCAATTTCATGCAATAATGTGAAAGGTGGACTATTGTAATATGTACTAACTAAGGGTACACTTTATGAATAAAAGTAGTTAATTTATGTTGAATTTATGGCAGTAATGTTATAGAAATGCAAGGGGAATAACCCAAAAATGTAGATACCATTTTTAGTCGGTATAGATAGGTAGTATAAGAACCTACTAAAAATAATATCTACTTAAACATTATTGGGTTATTCCCCTTGAATTTCACGAGCATTACAGTATCTAAACAGCTATAAAATAAACCTATTACCGTTATAGGTACTTACTAGGCTGTAAAACTGATAAAATTGCAATACACAAAAGATTGACAAACTAGTTTAAATTAAATAAATTTCTATATATAAAACCCATCAACAGTTTAAAATGTAAATAAAGCCACTTTTGCATAGTCATGAATAATTAAATATTCGTCACAAATCACACCTCATCACATCATTTGCCTTCAATTTTGCTATGTAATGAACAAATATGAAGTTTTATAAAGAACGCTAACTAGACAAGGACAGCAATAACACTTTCAAGTTGAGTACCACTCAGGAAAGATAGGGACAAGTAATCTTACAAAAGCAATGACTTTTACAAATCTTTTTCCTTGTTTAATATAATGTGGCGGTCAAAGAAGTGTTTAATATATACTTTAATCATATTATAACAATTAATTGAGGGCAATTTGAACTTTATTAATATTGCATCGAAAAAATACACTAATAAACAAAATATGAACTTTCTATCCTTTAGTAAAAGACACTTAAAAAGGTCTTCAAGAAACATCACAAAAATATTTAATCAATCACAAACTCAGCAAGGTTTTTCACTGATATATATTTCAATAGTAATATATTTAAAAAAACTTACCATCTCCACTTCCGGTAACAGCAGTAATGACAATATCATGTTCATCATCATCATCCTTGCTCTCCGTATCCTTGCAGTAGATGTACAGCTTGATAAGATCACCATGCATTGCAGTCAAAGCATGTATCATTTCATCATCTGATGACACAGTTACATCATCTCCTTCTTCATCTGTAGGGGGACAAAGAAAATATTATATTTAGAAGGGTTGTTTTAGAAGTTAGAAACATTTAAAAGCCTAGATACCTAGATCTTAGCAGTGAATGCTATCTGTACGTACCCCTAATGAAAAATACAATTACATTAAAATGTTAAGGTTTAATTTAGTGGATAATGAAATAAGATTCCTGTAAAACAATATATGCTGCCTAATACATTTAAACTTTGTATTAAAACCACAATATGCTGTAAATCTATTCAGTTTTGCAACTCTTTCGTCATCATATTTAAACAAGCTAAGTAACTACAGGATTACTAAATCTGAATTTTATTATTGTAAATTACCTCTCCATGACACAGAATAGGGCCTGTTCTTCAGCCCAGGGAAGATTTCCTGAAACTTTGCATTCAAGTAGATGAAGCTGGTCACCAAACTCTTCTCTACACCGAATCTTCGCACCTCCGGCTTTCCGTCTACGCTCCAGTACGTAAATACTTTGAACGGCACTTGATCTTCCATGACTAAAAACATTTTAACCATTAATAGGCAAATTACTAGGCAATTATCTTCAAGGAACCAACCATTTTGGTATCAGACTTGTAAATTAAAACAAAATGGCAAACTACCTGAAATCAAATAATGCAAGGGGTAAAAAAAATTAAGTGGAATAAAATAGTAGTAAACATAGCTTTACACAAAGAACCTTACTTGAAATAGCTTCGTTTTCACTAATTCTCAGAACAAATTGAACTTATTGGACACACGTCTATCCTTGCTCAGCGTTTGCACACAAAATGTAAATGTTGCGTACCGCCGCACTATTAATATGACTTCAAAATATTATGAGTCATCACAATATCGAACATTGGAGAAAAACAAAATTTTGCTTCTGCGTTTGTTGTGCAATAGAACAGCTCAGCTGTCAAAACCGTAGAGTCAAAACAAAAAGTCATTCTACTTAATTTTTTAAAGAATTTTTGGACTGGCTACTATTTTTTTTGCGTAAACTAACCATTCGAATTATTATTGGAACTGAAAATGGAAAACTAAAAATGAAAATGTTCCCGAAAACCAATGATATCATTGCCGAAAGCTATACCAAAAATGCAAACGGAACTGTGATTGAAAAACTTTATAAACGACTTCAAAAAAAAAAAAAAAGAGAAGTTTCACAGATTTTCAGTTTGTTTGTCCTCAAAATGTCTTGCGTTTGGCTGAAGCGATTTCGATTTTTAGGTAGATTCGATTTTTAGGTACCTACCTAAAGCATTTTTTACATTCAGTAGGTAGGTTTTAGTGCTTTAACGATTTAATAAAATTAAAGAAAAAAAAACCTTTTTAAAAACAAGCTTTTATTATTTGTTTATAAAATGAACTAAAAAGTTAAAAATAAATTAACTCTAAAAAGAAATATAACACTTTGTAACTTGATTGTAACCTTTAACGACAAATAAGCGTCTTCGTCTAGGACAAAATAATTCCATATTGTACAAATTTATTTAATTTTAACACTAAAACTTTTCACCATACATAATTATTCAATCTCGTCCCCCCTCTTTATCATAGTCCCCATTTATAAATGAAAGCGTGTTACATTGTGATAGCTTGAGGAAAATGAGTATTTAATTAATACAACACAGCATTTTTCTTTTTAATTTGTTAAATACAACATATAAGTTGTATTTAATTAATACATCACAACATTTTCCTCAGGCTATCACAATGTAACACGCTTTCATTTATAAATGGGGACTATGATAAAGAGGGGGGACGAGATTGAATAATTATGTACCTATGGTGAAAAGTTTTAGTGTTAAAATTAAATAAATTTGTACAATATGGAATTATTTTGTCCTAGACGAAGACGCTTATTTGTCGTTAAAGGTTACAATCAAGTTACAAAGTGTTATATTTCTTTTTAGAGTTAATTTATTTTTAACTTTTTAGTTCATTTTATAAACAAATAATAAAAGCTTGTTTTTAAACAGGTTTTTTTTTCTTTAATTTTATTTTTAACTTTTTAGTACCTCTATTTTTAATTCGAGATTTACTACGACGTAGTTCGCAGCGCGTAGCAGCGTTATTCCGTTATGAAGTCCGTAGTTGAGGTTGCGTCGTTTAATTACGGAGTTCCTATGGCCACCTTCCGGCTCCAACATCAGACCCTGGTTACCATATAGTATCAAAGTACTCGTCAAGACTAATCCAATGAGCCCAAACTAGATGGGGTTGCGTCGTTTAATTACGGAGTTCCTATTTCTACCTTCCGGCTCCATCATCAGACCCTGGTTACCATATAGTATCAAAGTACTCTACAAGAGTAATCCAATGAGCCCAAACTCGATAGGGTTGCATCGTTTAATTACGGAGTTCCTATGGCCACCTTCCAGTTTCATCATCAGACCCTGGTTACCATATAGTATCAAAGTACTCGTCAAGACTAATCCAATGAGCCCAAACTCGATAGGGTTGCATCGTTTAATTACGGAGTTCCTATGGCCACCTTCCAGTTCCATCATCAACCCTGGTTACCATATAGTATCAAAGTACTCGTCAAGACTAATCCAATGAGCCCAAACTCGATAGGGTTGCATCGTTTAATTACGGAGTTCCTATGGCCACCTTCCAGTTCTATCATCAGACCCTGGTTACCATATAGTATCAAAGTACTCGTCAAGACTAATCCAATGAGCCCAAACTCGATAGGGTTGCATCGTTTAATTACGGAGTTCCTATGGCCACCTTCCGGCTCCATCATCAGACCCTGGTTACCATATAGTATCAAAGTACTCGTCAAGACTAATCCAATGAGCCCAAACTCGATAGGGTTGCATCGTTTAATTACGGAGTTCCTATGGCCACCTTCCAGTTCCATCATCAGACCCTGGTTACCATATAGTATCAAAGTACTCGTCAAGACTAATCCAATGAGCCCAAACTCGATAGGGTTGCATCGTTTAATTACGGAGTTCCTATGGCCACCTTCCGGCTCCATCATCAGACCCTGGTTACCATATAGTATCAAAGTACTTGTCAAGACGAATCTAATGAGCCCAAACTCGATAGGGTTGCATCATTTAATTACGGAGTTCCTATGGCCACCTTCCAGCTCCATCATCAGATCAGCTCCATGTTACCATAATATTGCATTGTCACGCGATATACATAAGCATGCAAAATTTCAGCTCAATCGGAAACCGGGAAGTGGATCAAATTTAAGTTGCAAGATTGGATTACAGAACGACAACGGGACAGGTGAAAGTAAATAAAAGCTTGTAAAAAGAGGAGGTTCTTAGTTTGAGTGAGTCGTTTCTTTTTTAAGTTTTTAAAATATAGATATAGTTTCGCCAGCCTTTTCCTGTAGGTATTCTCGTGCTTAGAGGTAAAGTGTAAGTCAATTATATGACTTGCACGCGTAGATTAGAACCTTTTAAGATAGAGGTGTAATTAATTCCTAAAATTAGTTTTGATATTATAGGATTTCCAGGTAATAAATAATGATAAAAAGAATATTAAATACAACATTTAATTTCTTATAAATAGACTACATTAAAGATACCTATATAAATACAGACATTTTATTTACATAAGCAATATTGTTACGCAACAATAAATACCACTCTGTAATTAAACTATACATCTGTCTACCACAGGTGTTAATTTTAATAGTGAGCTATAGCACAAAGTGTGTTAAGTATTAATGTAATTGAACTTTTCTTAATCCTCAAACACCAAAAAATAATGTTACAGTAGGTACATACAGCTCACAATTAAAGTAGGTACATATTTTATAATAAATAATACAAGAACCATGAACAAGGTATAATTTGGACACTTAGAATATTCCTATAAAAATTAAAATAAAGAATTGGATTGTTTTGTGATGTCATCATTCAGCTTTTGCTTTCCCACTTGCAACAGCAGTTGATTCATAGCCATATTTAGGTGGATCTGGCAGCTTTGGTGGTCCACCTATTTGTTCAGGGTTAACTGCATTTAATTCTTCATTTAGCTTTTTGGCCAAGAAGTAAATTTCAGCCAGTGCTATTATTAACGCACACATAACTCCTAGAAGCAGCCTGAATCCAAAGTCCAGAGTTCCAACCATCCATTCCACACCCCTGAATCCAAATAAGAAGCCGGCAAATATGGAAATGATGAACTGACCTATCGCAATTAGTTGTCGATTTAGTTGTTTCACTGAAAAAAAAAGAAACAATTTATTTAAAGGCATTTCAAACAAAATGATTCATTCAAAGTATATTTTGTAAAAAAAAAACTTACGCTGGTAGTTAATACTATCTTCTGGATACCTCATCCTAACATTATCAACACTTCTTGTCATCTTCCTGTATTGCCTGGCCTCTTGTTGTGCCCTCAATTTAACACACCTAGCTTCAAGTGCTGGATTTCTTTTGATGATTTTGTTTCTAGGCACTTCAATATCTGTGCCTTCAAAGAGTTCATGTACATATGGGATGTCTTTGTCACTCTTTCTCCTTTTCTCAAGATATGCGTATAACCAGTCTATGTCTGAAGTATATAAATGAGAATCATCTCTTTCTTTCTGATCATCCTCTTCATTTGTTTCTTCTGGGGATTTGTCAGATGTATCATCATTTTGATTTTCTTTTTTATTTACTGTTTCTTTATTGTCAGAACTTGAAGATAATTTGTCAACAGATTTGGTTGTTTCTTTACTTTGACTTTTTACTTTTTCTTTTATTTTATTCAAGTTCTCAATGTCTTTATCAGTGAATTGGTCAGAAGCTCGTATGGGTTCATGTTTCTTCTCATTCAGTTTGTCCTTTTGTGTGCCTTTTTCAGAAGAGATTAGGTTTCTTATATTTTCGGGTGTACTTTCTGTTATGGGCATGCATTTTATAAAGTTGAGCAACTTTTCTGACGGATATAGTTTCAAATTGGTATCGACAAGAGATCCTTTAAGGTCCATGATTTAGCTATCAGCAATGTTAAGTTTGTGTTTTAAATCAGCATACAAATCTCTCAGTTCTTCTTCTTTCTCTTCAAATGCGTTGTCTATTCTCTTGCATTTAAAGTTCATATCATCAATAAACTGGTCCCATTCTTTGGCTCTTTTTTCTTGATTTTCAGCTCGCTTTTGCTCTGCTTTCTGCAATTCAATATTTTCAGTCTTTTTTTGTAATGAAGAAAAACTATAAGAAATACCCAACAAACTATTAAAAGAAACTATGTACCAACCTTATGAACGTCCAAGTAGTCCTTTTCAGCTTCCTCACAAAGTCGCAACGCCTGCTCTAGTTTTTCATTCAACAGAGGTAGGGTCTCTCCACCTCTCTTTATCTTGTCCACTTGTGTATCCTTGATATCAGTCAGCTTTTCTATAACAGCAAATAGGTTCTCTACTTCACGGTCACCTCGTTTTTCCTGTAAAAGATAATAATATCCATTTACTTGTCCCAAGCTCTATTATGATGTGCACCAAGTATCTAATTTGAAGATTGCTTTGCTTACCTCAAATTCCTTTAACATAAACTTGATTTCACCATTTAGGAATGGACGGTGATCAAATAATCTAGTCCAAACTTCACCTATTTCTGAAAAAATCAGACAAAAAGCAAAAATTACAATAAGTTCAACCAAAAGTAAACTAGGAATACAGCAATTGTTTACGGATTGTTGTTTGAAAATATCAAAGACTTTCATACATTATATTAAATTGTATCAAGTATTTTGGAGTTTGTGACGATACAATGGCACGGTTTTTAGCAAAATTTATCTGATTTTAAAATAAAAGGAGGAGAAATCTTACAAACCTCGTGACAGTTCCGTCATTGTCAGTGTTACCAACCAAACCAACTATAAACCACAGAATACTACTTTAATTTAACTGCTACTGCTACTATTTTTACTAGTGCATTGCATTCCATCCAACTCCAATCTATTATTTGATCAATATCAAACCGTCTATAAAAAATAAATAGATTTTAACAAGAATTTTAATATAAATGGGTTTATGGAAACGGTACCTAGTTAATACGGATGTATAGAATGGGACAACTGACGTGATCAAAGTCAAAGTCAAAGTCAAAGTCAAAGCGTTTATTTGCATGAACATAGTAAATATTACATTATTGGTGGTAAGATTATAAAAAGAGCTCTTATGTTCTACTACAATCGCAGCATGCAAAAGTTAACTAATAGAATTATATTTTACAACACAAACATATAAAATAGAATTATAAAAAAATTGAATAACAAAATTAATAAAACAAGACAATTAAATATTAAATGATAACAATTACTTAAGTACTTTCACCTAATTGTGTCTTTCGTCTAGGAATTCTTTGACCGAGTAAAACATCTTTTCTAGCAACCAGTTTGTAATTTCTTTTTTGAATTTAGGCATCGAGTATTCTTCATCGAGTATTCTTAGTATTATTAGATCGATAGGAATTAATTCAGGAACAATTAAGTAGACCACTTATATGTATTTGAACTTAGTAATTTAAATAAGTGGGGGGAAGTGGGGCACATTGATACACTAAAATTCAAACTCCGTTTGAATACACAAATATCGACATTTTTGATCATTTTTTTCGGCGGGTGCATTGCCTGATATGTTTACTTTAAATTAAGTTTTTAAAAAGCTTATAGTAACGAATAGGAAAAAAGTTATAGCGACTTTTATAAAAAATCGATTTTGTATCATTCTGCCCCACTGGTGGGGCACCTTGATACAGAGAGTGGGGCAGTTTGATGCGTATTTTATTTCCGTAATTAGTATAATATTTTTTCAAAATAAATCGTTATATTAGGTCTTTACCTATGAAATTGCCGTTTTGTATGACAAAATTCAAACGATTTTTTTTCATATAATTTTTATTTGTATTAAGTGAAGTAATTACCCATACAATCAATGCATCTTTGCCAACGCAGTGGCAGTTTATTAATGCCCTTCTTAAAGAAATCAGCTGGACGAGAGGCAACAAATTCTTCAAAGGCGTTTTGAACTGCCTCTTGGTTATTGAATTTTTTTCCAGTCAAGAAGTTATCCAAATTCTGGAAAAAGTAGTAGTCTGTAAGGGCAAGGTCCGGTGAGTACGGTGGATGAGGGAGAGCTTCCAACCCCAGTTCTTGCAACTTGGAGACCGTCATTTGTGCGGTATGAGGTCGCGCGTTGTCGTGCAGGAGCAGCGGAGACGAGCGATTGACCAATGCTGGTCGGAGACGTGCCAGCTTCTCCATCATTGTGTTCAATTCTTCACAGTACACATCTGCAGTAATACTCTCCCCATTTGGTAAGAAGCTGTGATGAATCACACCGGTGCTAGACCACCAAACAGTAACCATCACCTTTTTAGGGGTAAGTTTTCGTTTAGGGCATTGTTTAGGTGCTGAACCAGGATCCAACCAACTTGCTGAGCGCTTACGGTTATCAAACAGAATCCATTTTTCATCACAGGTGACAATGCGGTTCAAAATTCCTTCATTTGTGTGTCTGTTGAGCAATGCACGGCACGTCTCGACGCGTACTTGGCGCTGGCGATCATTGAGTTCGTGGGGCACCCATTTGTCAAGCTTTTTTACCTTGCCAATTTGACGCAAATGGACCAATATTGTTTTGATGCTAACGTCGAAAGCTGCTGCTAATTCAGCCGTAGATTGAGTATCATCAGCTTCCACGATCGCCTTCAATTCGTCTGCATCGACCAAAGTCTTCGGACGACCGCGGGGTTCATTTTTCAGGTCGAAATTTCCAGAACGGAAGCGAGCAAACCAATAACTAGTGGTTCGTTGGTTTGTAGTGTTAGCTTCGTACACGTCGTTGATGTTGCGAGCCGCTTGTGCCGCGTTGCTGCCACGACGGAACTCATATTCCATAATTACTCGAATTTTTAATGTATCCATGTTGACGAAAATGATTGAAATGCAATGAAAATGTAACACTAACCAATAAACAAATGACTGTTTTTGGAAAAAGAATTCCATATTTTTAAAATGAAATTAATTTGAATTAGAATTCTTAGCTAAACAAAAAATATTTTTAATTGAAATGGCCAGTACTGTAAAACGGCAATTTCATAGGTAAAGACCTATTATTACTTAAATTGACCAAATAAAAAGCAAACAATGCTTGGTATCTGAACAATCACATTATTTATTAGTTACTATTCGTATTATCGATGGTCAAAATCAGCCTAATAATGAAATTAACTAAGAAATAAAATTGGCATCAAAAACTTAAAATTTATCAAGATCTTAAACATCTAATTCAACATAATTACTGAGTAATCAGCCTAGAAGTTCTACAGAATTGGACATAGTGAAATATAGAAATAACAAAATAAAATCCTCTGTCAAAGTTATGGGAACTTTTTCTTAAAACTCATGATCAAAAACATCACAAAACGGGAATCCTAAACGATTTTTTCACATTTCTCTGCTTAACTTTAAACGTCCGGACCATTTTCTAAAATAAATGAGATTTTTAAAACTACTTTAAAATACTAACGGGGCACTTTAATGCACATAAGGGGCACTTTAATACACTAACGGGGCAGATCGATACGTATCATTCTGCCCCGCGTATTACTGTATCAAAGTGCCCCAAGGGAAAATATTCACGAAAAAGTAATTTATTATTTTTTAAATCAATATTGTATTAAATAAACCTATTAAATAACATTTAATAAAGTATACCTACATGTAGGTTTGGTAAAATAAAACTATGAAAACAACTAATAATATATGGAGCTGAGACATGAACACATTGCTCTTAAAATTTTAGTTGTCGGTCCCAAAAACACGTTTGTGTCTGTCAATGCAAAACGGCGAACAGGCGGCAAGCATCGTCACAACTATCATCTTTGTGGATGTCATTGAACTGATTGAGCGTTCTAATGATGTGTCCGTGTGCGTATCGTTTTTCAGTATTTCAAAACAGGTACTGTATCAATGTGCCCCAAGTATCAATGTGCCCCGCCTCCCCTGCTATCTAAATTCATTAACAGTATCGCAGATTGCATGGTTTTGTTATGCTAAAAGTCTGCTTTATTAAAGAAGAACAGTCAAGGTCCATAGAACAAATACCCAGGCTCGACAGAAACAGGATATATCGCAGTTTTTTCGTTATCATTTATATAAAGTTATATTATATTGTATTCTTTTCCATATTTTACTCTAAAATATGTGTATTTCGCAAAACCCCAAAGGTTAATAGCTAAATTCTCAGACAGAAACAGTCCTGGCAACATTTGACCTGTGATCGTCAACCATTCACTCATTTTTATTCGTGTCCATCGTTCATTCAATAATTTCGTGCGTTCAACTGGTTTGATTGATTCGAGTCGGTCAGTTCAGTAATATCATTCACTGGTGCAAGGATGGGCGTGTTGAAGACCTAAAGCTCTGTTTTAGATGCGATATTGTTTTTATTTGCGCAGAAGTGATTTACGCGATAATGTGTCTGAATAACAATGTTACTGTTCGTTTTCTGTATTGAGTGATACTATAAACGAGTGTGCAGTTAAAACTTTGGATTGAGTGTAGGTTCGTGTTTTGTGGTCACCATGCCGGGTGTAATAGGCATCGGTGAATTTATTGAGGAAACCCGAGAGGATTACAATTCACCAACCACTTCGACGTTCGTTTCGCGTATGCCACAATGTCGGCAAACCATCGCTTCACTGGAAGAGGTACCTAATCCTTTGTTTTATTGCATTTTGTACTTTGGGAACATGGATTTTCGCACAAGGAACAAAAACTCGACCCAAATGAAACTGCGCTGAAATAAGCAAACATTGGCCGGTTTGACGTTCCTTCGCAGTTCCTACTCACAAATCTCACAACAACTATTTGTTACCTTTTCTACCATAATATTTCGACTTTTAATTTTTTAAAGGACTCGATCCCTTTCCAATATGGGCAGTTAGGTAGGTATCCTAGCTCATAGTACCTACTTACCTTCTTACCATATGTATAAATAACATCTATTAGATTCAGGCCAAAAAAACTAGTAGAACAATGGCCAGTACGGCCACCCCTTAATTTTACGTTATCATCACACTCACATAATTATTTATGTCATGGAATTAATAGGTATCTAGTTTTCAATACTTATAAAAAATACCATAAATATTTGATACATCAGCATTACTATCAACATCCATTTTATCAATCACATGGGATGATAAATGAAGATAAAACCTATCTTAAGATGTGTATCTAATTTACCTATAGGTATTGTTTATGTTTTAGTAATTGTTGTCTATGTAATTAATAAGTTAGGATTTTAAATGAATGAATAAAATTCATTTATTCAACTGATGAACTCTGGTAACAAATTTTATCTTGGCTTTTTCTGTACACATTGTAAAAACCAAACCTGTCCTATCTGATGTTGTACCTACCTAACTAATAAAATAATACCTATTAATAGTGAGTATAAAATTATAGTTGCGATTTAATAGTGTGGGCGCAAACTGCCGGCCTTGTTACGCCCTCATAATCTAGGTACCTACCTACTAGTAGAAAAAATAAAGTACAGGTTTCATAAACTATGAGCATAAGAAACAATGTATAAGTAGTAAGAATTTCATGCTAGAAAGAAATAAAATTCTACCTACATTACATTTCAACTTACTATATTTAGAAGGCTAAAATCTTAGTTGGTTGTATGCTCTACCTATTAGTAACTTCCCCTAACTAAGCTAATGAGACCATTTAAGAGCAATTGAACTCAAATAACCTTGAGAATACAGTTCAGTTTTATGGTTTTACAACATTGAGTTAGTTTACCTACACTTAGCTTCTTTTGCAATGCAAGTTTGATTTCCCATAGATATCAATTGCCATAACTACATAGGTGTAAGATCTCAAGTCAACACACATTTAAACTACCGAATGGATTTTTATACGATTTTGAACAATTTAATGTAATGATGATTGATGAACGCGGACGAAGTGGCGGCCAAACGCTAGTATAAAACAAAAAGTACCTAATAAAAATGTTGCATGCTAAATGAGGCATGTTATCTACGCACGCGACGAAATATTTGACGGTCATGGCCACATTTTCATAACATAACTTGACTTTGTCGAACTACATTTAGCCCAGTACCATACTGCGTAAGTTGAACATTACTGTAATACTTGGCGGGATTATGTTAGTTTTAATACGAGACTTCGTAACTCAGGGGCTTTTAAGTAGAATAACAAAAGCCTATTACTTTTATTCACGTACCTATGATTACAAGGTACGTGGATTGTTTACTAGAAGCGTAGCCCGACATTTTTCAACGAATGGAACCGCAAACTATTTGTGCCAGTTTCCAATTTCCTGCCGGTGAGATCTGACCACCGTTATCATATCGAGTCGCGCCACACGTGTGGATATCCGCTAACAACTAAAACAAACTCAAGCTAGAAAGGCAATAACCAGCTGGTAGGTCACTAGGTCGGAATGAGCTACGGTATTATGGATATTAATACGATAATTATTACATATGCTAATATAAACTATATACCTACGTATATTGGGCTTGTCACAAAGAACCCTCCCTAAAATATATCCATTTATGACCCTCGAGAATATATATACATAAGTATAATAAAATAATTTGCTGACTGTTAATTTGAAATATCCACTTTATCTCTTATGTGCCTTGGTACTATTACGTAAACGTAGGTACGTAATGTAGAACCTCCGCTAGAGAATTTAGAGCCATTTCTATGCGCTGTATAGAAAGAAAACATTTACATGTCCCTAATACCTAAACTAAAGATTTTATGCCGACGACCTGAGGCATTGAAAGGCTATGAATAATGAATATCCGAGAGACGATGCAGCAAACGCTACAATACAAAAGTAAATTATCATCGGTTCGGTTGCCGTGGCGTCCACAGAATTCTGATGTGAAAGAAAATATTATCGTCTACGATATTTCGTGTACTAGTTACACACGCTCTGTAGAATAAGGTAGAGACCCATAATTTAGTTCTTAATTAGGTAAGTACAGAAATGAGATAATCTGGAAAAAGCACCCAAATCGTTAGTAAACTAAGCACTAAAGTACCGTTATCTTTCTACCATTTAAAGTTTTGGCGTGGCGCCAAATGGGAACAGAGTTACAAATTGAATGAATGGGTATCTACTTCGTCTTAGTCAGGACTCCAGAATGAAGACAACGCAGAAATATCGTTATGTAGCACATAATTTTTGTGAGATATTGAGATAAATGTTTACTGAGTCTTCCTGCATTCTAAAGGCTTCAATGGTCGACAACATTTGGCCACGTCCCAATACGGACGAACATCTTTATGCAAAAACCTTCTCTCTTACAATATTTTAATCTCAAAGAAGGAAGGCGTTGTCGTTCTTCATTTTATCAGATGAGAAATGTTTTAAAGCGGTAGTCATTAGCTTTATCTTTTACTTTTCGAACTACGTTTTTATTTTCGCAATTCTTTTCCTCTCGTCCTACTTTCCTGCTAACCGTTTATAATGTAAATGGCTCAAACTAGACTCGAAGAACTTTTCAGTCCGACATCTTTTGAAAGAAAAATCTTTATCAATGTCAAAAGTTCATCGCCTTTGTGAGTCACATTCGAATGCGACTCGCTTAAGCTGCTGCATAGCAAGTAGAGTTATGCTGCGTTACACGCCGATGGACACGATAAAATCCTATCCGGTGTGAGAGTGACTCATATTATCTTCAATGAAACTGTATTTGTATTACATAAGCACGCATCTAATTTATATCTAGGTATTTATTTTGTAAACTTATTTGGTTTCCTTTCCATGGATTTACGATGTTTTTGAAAATACCAAGTTTGTTACTTTTGAATACTCGCATACTTTTACAATGTTGGTACTTAACCCTTTTTAAAACTTTTTTTTAATGTAAAATCATTTTAACTACGTAGCACATTTCCAGTCAAAGCGTACGAGTTTTGTGCGAAAATTAAATAAAGGGTTCGATTGAATTAGCCCTTCAGAAAGAGCTCGAGTGCTAAATGAATGAAGCCTTGCATATAGGAACGCTATAACATCGTAAGGTAGGTGACGTGCTCAAGTACGCGTAACTTTATCTTGGAGGGTCCAACTATGCATGTTGGAGCTCTTGTCAAGTATGCATAAATATCATTATACGATACTCATCCATCACATTTAGGGTAACATCATGCGAATATAAACTTGACTTCAAAGCGAAGACCGGTTAAAGTATGTTCCATAATATAATTATCAGTTTCGTATTTCAAAATTATAACAATTAACAACTTCCTCTTTGGCTAAAACGAAAGTGCTTAGTTACCAAATAGCAATTAAAACTTTCTCTCATTAATAATACCGGTGGTGTTACAATCAATGCGAACTGTTTAGGTTGTCAATCTAGACTCCACGATAACGCGTAAATTCCAAATGGAAAAATCAATAAGTGCGTAGATAGAAATGTAAATATACGAGATTTTTATAGTAAAGCAATCATGTTCATCATGTAATCATTACGAAACAGCAACTGAAATTAAAAATTGGTCCATAAACAATAAAAAGTGTGAAACAAGCAAGTGAATATCTACGTAACTAAATGGTAAGCGTGACCTAGAAATGACCGGTTTGACTTTTCATTCCGCTTGAAAGCTATTGAATCGATATTTTGTTTTAGGATCATGAGATGAGCTCGCATTTATCGAACTTTCTACACTATGATACACAATGTTGAAAGTTAAACGTATTTGGGTTTACGACAGTGCATTTATGCTAAACTCAAAGAAGTAAGTCAGCACTTATCGGATGGGTGTTAGTTAAAAGACTCAGTCATCCTAATAACGGAGCTCATGCAGAAAGTAAACAATGATATCATCTACCAAGTAGCCACATTGTCAACAAAACATTTTCTCTGATTCTTCTTGGATCATTTTCCTAGCTAGTTTAAAACTATAGTGTCTTGTAAACCTTAAATAAAAAAAGTAATTTGCTTAAAATCTGTAAGTAAATAGGATAAATTTTAAAGAAAAGAAATGCAAACACACCCCGCTGCGACTAGATTTACAAAACCAGTGTAGCAACAAGCAGAATTCTCTCAGACGTGTTTTTCGAGCGAAAGTTTTAATACTGGACGACGCTCGGACTTGTTTTCAACGGCTGATGAGCTTTAGGACGATTATTGAAATCTAAATGCAAGATTATCTATACAAACACTTTCTAAAGGTTTAAAATATGAGAGTGTACCAATTTTCGTATAATGTTTGTTTGTATCAACCTGTTTGACAAGTACTTTGTATAAATGATTCCACTTGTTTTGTATGGGGAGTGACCTCATGAGTGAGATGCCGTTGGACTTGGAGGTTACAAGGTCAACCGCTTTCACTCTTTATACATCACGAATCTTCGAACTATCCCTATGATTTCTGCATTCTTTTGCAGAATTCTAAAATATTATAAAACAAGTTGTCTTATCTATTATGAGAAAAGTACGTTCCTATGTCTAAAGAAATGAAATATTTCAATCCGACGAATTACTCATGAAAAGTTTTTATCTCAGGTAATTCATGTTCCTTTCCTGTAATGACTCACGTTTTGTTTTTGCTTTCATCACTACCAATTACTAACCGTTTCGTAGACACGAACAAGCAATTCTTTTATGCTTTATAGGAACTACTTACAACTCAATCCACTAAACGAAGAATTGAGAATGGCCATAGTTTAAAAAGAAACTTTTTACTCCGAGTGAATTTTATCAAATGAAAACGGGATCGTTAGTGAGTCCGGAGAGCCTCTCTGTGTGACCTATTTGTTAAAACTGTTCTCTCTTGTGTCGTATTCTCTTGAACAAACAGAACAAAGGCGGGATAGTATTTCTCTCAGCTGTATTAATTACAAAACGATGTCACATTGTCTTTAGTTACTTAGTAATTTAACAGAAGTATTTCTAAGCATGCGAACATGTGCATTAACGAATATGTCGGCATTATCATTATTGAAGTTGTTTCGTGTTTATTTCAGAATCTTTATTTAAACGAAAGAAAATATACGAGTACGTAATACACCTTATAACAATAGGGTTAAGTATAAGGTTTATGGAAATTGTGTGGAAATGTAATTTTACAGCGTCAAGATGACGTGTTTTGCGCAAAGCGTCATGCGTCGCTCGTCCTGACCGAGAAAGCGAATCTGTAAATACAAACTCGTGTTGTACTTCTTTTGTATCTGATATAAAAGTAGATTATGTAAGTTCCGCTAAGCTTTAATTCATTTAATTTACTAAGGAGGTTACGAGGATTGTAAAACTGTGAGCTCTCGTATAATAAATTGCACCAACGATTTGTTTTTATCAATAAACGTAG
Source organism: Anarsia innoxiella (assembly GCA_947563765.1). Lineage (NCBI taxonomy): Eukaryota > Metazoa > Arthropoda > Insecta > Lepidoptera > Gelechiidae > Anarsia > Anarsia innoxiella. The sequence goes on from OX387393.1 coordinate 8,191,547, forward strand.
ATATAAGTAGTCATATTTGTAAGCACCTTCGTAAATACTTGTTTTATCTTGTGTCCTCACGTAATAAGGAAGTCCTTTGGGTTTTTCTTTCATTGTATTAACATTTTCAATTTAAATCATACCGCGAGGTGAATTTGTCTTTTCATGTTTTTTTTTCTTATCAGGATATTACTACTTTATTTTAAACAGTTGTCGACAGCCTGTCATAATCATTGAAAGAATTACGTGCTACCTGAGACCGTTCTCTATATGTATACTACAAGATTGCAACAGTGAACTATTAGAAAAAGAATTAGTGCCCATTGTTCACGTATCTAAGCTTTATGTACTTGCTACTGCCGTAGTTATTGTTCATTAATTTGCAATGTTGCGGTAATATTCATCGATTTATAAGGTGGGCAGACTTGTTTTACTATTCTAGCGTCCTCATTTGATACTAAATTTCGTTTCTGCTATAAATTGTGTATTTATCGCCCTTTAAGGCTGCAGTAAATTACATAATTCAAACGACAGCTGAAATGAAAATGTTCACTGAATTTAAAAGTAGAAAATAAAAAAGTAAAAAGAGTAGGCTCTGCAACGCTCATGCAATGCACTGATTTCGTTCGTATGCCAGATGGCGCATTGTCTGGCTGGCAACTTAGCTTTGCCTTGTAATGTAACAGATATTATAGTTCAGCAACGGAGACTAAAATACAACGTTACAATGTTACAATGCACCGTATACAGATTTGAAGAGCGAAAATAAAACTTAAACAAATTGAAACGTCCCTACCATATCCGTTACCAGCAGACCAATTAAAGTACTTGAACTAAAATCGATCCAGCACTTAAATGTTTAAAAAAAGCAATCGTGTTAAGGTGGGCGCAACAAAACATTGCATTTCGGCGTCGGTCTGTTGCTCAACCCGAGGGGGCATTGATTAATGCCGCCGGCTGGGGCGACAGATGTTACGTGCACTTCTGAACCTTGAATAGCGCGTGCTATTGTGCTTCACTCTTTATGGCCAACGTGAGCTCGTCGTCAAAAGTTTTCGGTCGAAAATGCGATTAACCATCCGCTCTCTTTATCTCTATCGGGCGCTATCGGCAAACTTTAGCATAAGTACAACTTTTAATGCAAACAAGTTTAACAGTTTGTATAATCTGATTGTCTTTGTTCCAGACGTTGGACTTCGACCGAGACGGTCTCACAAAATTAAAGAAGGCCATAAAAACGATCCACAATTCCGGAAATGGTACGTATGATTAAGAAAGTCGCAGAGCTGTATTGAACCATGTAAATGCTTGGGTGTCCTTATTTGTCTGGTTATTTCAGTAGTTGGTATTCTCGTCTCGTTCCGCATTATTCAGGGGACACGAGACCAAACTAATAATAGCAATGGAGGAAGTTGTATGAATAGATCGCACTGGAACAGTTCGACCGCTCGATGCATGCATATTAACTAATACACTTTTAGATACCATCTAAATGGCTTATTCTTTTGTATTTAAATTTTGGTTATTATGTTACAGCTATATTAATTACCTTTACGTATACTTACGACTATAAATAAATTCGTATAGTATTTTGAAATGTTTAGAATATGATTGTCTTTTGTTTTGGAATTTAACTCGCTATGTCAGAGCTATTATGATTGCATATTTTAAGTCACACAGGTCCCATTTTTTGTATAAGTATTTTGTCAATACACATAAACGCACTCTTGTTCACCTAGGTACACATAATAAATAAGCAACTTCATAGGAAGTGAGGCCGTTCAACCCACTGAACTAGAATGACCTAAATATCGCAACAATAGACAAGTGATTGTGTGTCTCAAATCATACAAATTGTTTTATCATTTCCCCGTCACTCAAGTGTGTAAATTGTAGGTTAGGTACACCTCGAATAGCTACGCTAATCATACACGACACTGCAACGTGCATATTGAATAACGTTAACGTAATAGGCACCACAAGTATACTATTTAATATACAATTGTAAAATATATACTTAGGTACCTAATGCATTTCTGTATCTTTCATTGTCTTTTATTAGCTTAGCTGGCTTCCAGTTTTTTTTATCTATGCAATGTATGCATTGCATAGTTAAAAAATAATGGTTTATATATCCAACATATCCAAGCAAACTTGAATTACTTAATTTAACCGACGTTTAGTTAACATAATACCTACTAGCCAGTGGTCAGTTGCCGTTTACGAATGAATTTCCCTTACAAGTTGTCAAGGAAAGTGGGTCGAATGTCTGGTTTCGCTCGCCGGCCGAAGGTACGCTTATACCGGGGGTGTGGATATCTTTGTTTCAATTCCCAACTTAGCCTGTGAGGAAATTCCTGGCACCTGCTGCTCTAGATTCTACTGACTATAAAATGTTCACAGTATGCATTATTCATGCATGCTCTATCTTTCAATCTGTTCAATTTGAAATACTTATATTTGTAAGAAAGCTTTGAATACGATTTAAATTGTTCTGACATATGAAACGTGATATGCTTCCGAAATATTGTTTTGTTTTCTTTGTTCGATTTTGTATTCCTCGGTGTGTGCGTAATTTGATTGCATTATCGGATAAATGATTTCTTATAAGCATGTAAGCGTGTTTGGATAAAAAATATAATAATAACGTACACCTATCAATTATATTTAAGGATTTGCAGTTGAAATAAAATGGAGCATGAAAGGATTAAGTTCCAACTTAAAAAGCATATATTGAGTGATAGGTATGATTGCATCGCGTGTTTTAGTTTGTTTACCGCGGGCGCGTCGAGCTGGGAACTGGTTATGCAGGTTCGGATTGCGCTCCGCAAACGGCAAGGTCGTACGCGTGCGCTTGCGAACCATCCAATCGCAGCCTCGGCATTCCTACACAATGATGCGCCGTTTAGGGAATAACCACCATCTTCATCGTAGGCACGCCATCTGACTGCTTTAATACTGACTGACCTAGCTTTAGTAGATATTCTAACAAACATGCTAGAAAGACTGACGCAGAACTAAAGACTTTTTTGTATCCAACAATACCTATGTAGTATAAGTACAAAGATTTCTATAAAAGGCGTTCTACTGTCGGATTATAAAACCTTGACAATAGATATCTTTTGGCCTACTGCCAAGACAGGCAGCCGCTGCTTCCTTTTTTGTATCTTTATTATTTTCATAGTACAAACCATATTGCAGCTAAGTTTCATTTCTTATACAAGTTAGAATTGTCATAAAACGAAATCGGTGGTTTGTGAATCTTTGAGTATAAGCTGTCGTGTTTAAGTTTCTCTTTTATACAATTTTACTATCGTTGTTTGAAGAAATTCTTGTAGAAATTGTCAAAGACTTCGTTTAGTACATACAAAGTGGCGGACAACGAGGCTTGAAGAGAAATTGAAAGGCGTGAGGCTGCTCTACCATTTAATATTCAGAGAGCGTCGGCGGGATTGAGCTAGGCATGTGGGCCGCGACACGGATCTCTTTGACTGCTCCATCTGCCTACCCCTGCTAGACTTATCATTATTTTTCTTGTACACGTATCCCTTTTATTCTACCGTTGTATTTCGGACTCTGACACCAATGCCGCCTCGCTATCCACAATGGAAAGATACCAACTTTAATAATTTTACTGCAAAAATCTAGTCGTGTCTCAAAAAGACTGTAGCAGCAAATGGAAAAGTTCCGTCATAATCATAATAAACCGCAAAAGTAACATAAACATGTTAATAGCTTCTATTAAATAAGTATTGCTGTTTTTCATTTTAAGTTCAAATGCCTCGCCTCGCAAAATGTAGGTAATAAGCGAGGAAAATTAATTAAAAGACGCTAGATGCTATTTCTCGTATTTACGTTCGTCTTCAGTTTGCAGCTGAGTCCATAGTAAGTAGAGTCGCTTGTTAAATAATCCTATCTTGAACTGTATAGCTAAGCCGAAGTAATCTAGGTTTTACAAGATCTTCATCCCGTCCGTCTCGTCGTCTAATTAAATTGCGCCAGCTCGACATCAGCCCGGCTAGTAAACACTTCTTTTTATATAGAGCGCTTTTGTGAAAAGAAATCCAACTTAATATTTTAAACAGAATTGTTTATGTTTAAGTAAGGTAATAAATTGGTAAGTTGCTCGTAATTGTTTACATAACGCGGGTTACTGTGTTACGGTCAAAAAGTTTGAATTATTTGTGGTTTACACACATCTGGCACGAATTAAATTAGGTACATACCTTAGGTCATAAAAAACGTTACCTAGTTTTACGAGTACACATTGCTGTCACACCCTTACGTAAATTAAATAACAGATGAAAGTAAGTTCGATCGGATGAAATATGTCTTTGAACGTATAATCAAATTGAGTTTAATAATACAATATATCTCCTTGTTTATCTTATCGTTTGCTGATTGTTCTATTTATGTCGCATTGATTGATGTTTCTCTTTGTGATATGCAAGTAGTGGCTAATATAATTGAAGAAAAAGTCGGGCTTAATTTTGATTTTTATTATAGCTCACGTGGACAACGAAATGTACCTCTCGAGGGCACTGGAGCGGTTAGGAGGGAATGCTCTCAGCAAGGACTCCGAGCCAGACATCGGCGCTGCTTTCTTCAAGTTCGCTGTTGTCACCAAAGAACTCTCAGCTCTAATGAAAACACTTGTAAGTATATTATTAAATTATCGCTACCCTACCTGACCACGCAACCTCACGGAAGATCCATTTATCTTGCTTACCTTTTCTTTCAACACCCAAAAGGTCTAAACATTCGTCATAATAAATTGTGCCTACCATTAAACAGAAGGCACGCGGCCATTATTTACCATTTGATACAATAAAAAAAAAATTTTTGAAGCCAGATTCAACCACGTCGAGCTCAATTAACATGTCAGAAGAATGATGTTTACTAATTGTTGCTGTTTGTGTAAGCTTAATGAGAAGTAGAAAAATCCAGTGTTTCATTATTTAGCTATAACAATTTCGTAGAACACGCTTGCCAGTTGACTGCAATACTAGAATGTGGCCCAGTTCGAGCTTGTTTGCACGAAACGGTAACTATTGCGGACATCGACACACATGCGCGACACACGAAATCTGTTCTGAAAATCCGTATTTTCGGCTTTATGATTTCAAATAACATGTACATCTTACGGTTCTCACGAACAACAATAAATTCACGGGTCACAGAGCTGTCGTTTTGTTTTAGGATCTTGAAGACAAGTAATCATTTTCGATAAACAACTACATGTGCGCACATGTAACCTAACGAAAGATAATAGAGCAGAGGCTCACAAGTTTACGGAGTGTGAAATGAAACGGGCGTGTCAAATCGCCCATCAGCCCTCGGTGTCTGAGTTTGAAAGTAATCTACGTCTCGGTGGCAGCGCCGGCGGAAATTATGCCATCGAGGGAACCGGCGGATGTCTCGCGGACGATCTCCGGGGATAGGATATAAATCTGAATTAAGCAGAATTGCCTCATTTCTCTCTATTCGTCAACGTTCGACAAGCAGCCAACTTCTACAATAACCGACTAGAAAGATCAATCGATTGTGTAACCACCTCTATAATAAATATTATAAGCACCATGCGATTATTGACGATACTTCAAAACACTTAGGTTTAAGCGCTTCACGGCAGTAAAGCAAATCTTATAGTTCCATAATATGTTAATGAGGGAGCTTATAAAATACTCTCCATGCCATGATACATTCACAATCATTGTTCATTCTGTAGGCGGGGACGCTAAATTAAGTCATGTAACTATGACCAAGTATGTAATTATATGAGACTTTGAGATACTTTACTAGATAAAAGTTGTTCAGTAGAGTTCTTCAGGCCATTTTGTAAGGTTGAGCGCGTCAGAGTAGACTTTGGATGTAGTTTGAAACTGTATTAAGTAGCCAAGTTGTATCATACTGACCCTTATACACAACACAATACACTGTACATATATTATACCTACTCACTCAAGTATCCAATATCAGAATTATTTGCAGCTTTATTCCGTCGTTCTGAGAAACTGGAGGTATAAACTGAACGTGCTCTCTTTACGACATGCACTGATTGACGTAGATGCCCGAGCGTAGGCGCAACCGCGATTTGCTCGTAAATGGGTCAGGGTACAAACGACAGACCAATGTTACCAGGCGGCCAAAAAGGTCTCTATGTTGCTGTTACAAAAGTATAGACATTCACGTGCCAGATTTCTATGAAACTATTACACAGTTGGGTTCCACTCCCTTAGTTTTTACTTCATAATTTGTCGATGCATCGATTAGGTATCATTAGGAATTACTTCAGCATTTGCCTTCACTCGCTACTAAATTATAATAAAACCATACGCCTGTTACTAACTAGATTATACTTAACAAGACAGCAAGGAAAACTGAGCATGAAGCCAATTAAATAAAAATAACTTTAGATGATTGAAGTATCTATAGCACGGCAGAAATAAAGTTTGTTATTTCCTTATTTCGTGTTATTGCAAAAGTTTTATTTGCAGAATGAACTTAGAAATACTGCAAAAGCAGTTTCCCGCTAGTAAGTAATATTTTACTTAGATACTCGTATACAGCGTCAAAGGAAAGGTGTGTCTTTGCATTCACTGAATGAAAAGTATGTCTTTTGCGTACCATTGCTTCTGCAATACCACGAAATAGTTAATTAAACGTATTCGATCAAAGTAGAGAAACCTGCAAAAGTATCTACTCTCCATTCCTCGTGTTTAATTGTTCGCATGAATCCGGACCCCACTTAATTATGTTTACCTTTTTTGCTCGGCGTTCGAACATGGTGCACATGACACTTGAACAAAAAGGGAACATGTGGACCGTCGATTAATTAGTGTAATTGCTGCTACGCGTTTAGGATTTATGTGAATGAATTGGTCGGGAGGAACAGGTTCTGTTTGTAATTGCATTAACAGGTGAACAATTTAGAAAGGTAGAGTTATCGTTGCATTTATTGAGAATTATATGGATTAACATTTTGGATGGATTACCTACGTCATACGCGTCCGTGAAGCTCTGTTCGGGCCCGCCAGCCTCGTTCCATTTCGTCGGCCCTTGTATTCGACAGGAGCGGCAACCGCCCTCGGCAGCATTGCGCAGACTCCTCGGCCTGCCCTTGACACAACCTGCACTCCTTTGTCCTTCCACCCCTAGCGTACGTGCAAGGCGGTATTACATTTTACTAGCATGCACTTTGTTTGCATTTCCCACATAATGGAATATGCTTTTAGTTTTTGACTAGTTAAATTAGATTTGCAGTGTTTTGTATTTTACTTATAGTTTTCATAATGATAGTATCCATTTCGTATTCGTTTAGCTTACCTTTAACTAGGTGTACTAATTATTACTTTGTAACGAATGAACCACTATAATAATGAGCGTACTCGTAAACATATCCCGGGATTCATTGAATATAGCCACCGATCCGATCTCATAATAAAACAGTCCCACATGTCGATTTCTTATATATGAGGTATCTTCGTTTCTTTTGTGAAAGGCCGAAGCCGAAGCTTGCGAAAAGGCGAGATATTATTACTCACGTAATTTCTTTTACATTTCGCACAGGCATTATTTTTCTGCATTTTCTATCCGTCCATATACACAATGTGTTATTGTGTTTCTTGTACTTGTCCACGTCCAGTAAATACCATTCTATTGCGTCTTTCTTTTGCCCTTTTACAATTAAACTCTGATCAATCTTTCTGTGTCATACAGACAGAATTCAGGTAAAAAGTCATAACTTCCCTCTATAAAATAAAAAAATGTATATTGTATGTGCGTGCAGATCAGCGCTTGATATTACTGTATTCTAGTCAAAAAGATCAAAGGTTGAATGGCTGCGTGTATTTCCTCTTGTTTTATATTTACCTATACTTGCATTGTCCATTATCCGTCCTGTGAATGCAACGCTCGCGGCTAAATACGCTAAAGATAAGTAAGTATTCGCGCGCATAATTGTATCTACGTAATTGTTTAAAGAACATTAAATTCTCTTTCTTGGTTTAAAGTGATGTTTTGTGGTCGAACGGAATTTTCTGTGTAAAAGCTTAGCAGATTATCCTAACTTTGTAAACTTAATTTCTCTTCTACCTGTTGGTACTGAGTTATCTAACGGAGCTCGTAAATAATTGATGTGTGTAAAGACTCGGGATTGCGTTTAAATATTTAAAACTGTTTAGGCCCTTCACCAAGATGTTTTAGCTCATTACCCTTTTATATAATTTATGTACAGGTACAAAGTAAATTACGTGGAGATTAGTGTCTTTATATGATACCTATTGCTAGATGAGAAGTTAAATTAACTGAAATAATAACACCTAAGAAATAATAGTTTGAAATAAAGTCGTAGACTGCATGTTACTTTAAACAATTTACCATAAATATTTGCATTTATCTGATAACCCATCAGCTCTCTCAATGACATGATTATGCCAGTCTAAAGATAATACCGACAATCGAGTGATATTATTCATATCACGGACATGCTATATCTGACGTTAAATATGTAGCCAGACTAATATACCAAGGTGTAGAAGATAGAAACAAGTTAATAGTACTAGCTTTTTGTCGTGTGACTAGTGATTTCCATACAATAGGTGCGCATAAAGCTCGCACGTGCTCTCGATTGAAACAATGATCAATATGATCATTGTTGCTATAACATTTCATTACCCAGCCATATTCACCCGGCAAAAGTTTTTTTTGCGTTGTATCATGTTACATGATACGTAGGTAATTCATGCTCTTATTATCATGATAAATTGTTGTACCTATTAAAACATTGACGCCACCTATAGCTTCAATATAATATTACGTTGCATTTTATTTTACCAGTTCGTAGTAAGTAGTAATACGAGTAAATTAGATATGATATTATGTCCAATGTTTACATAAATTTAATTACTTTTTTTTATCTTTTGTGCAATAAAGAATATTTGTATTGTATTGTATTATGCTAGTTCTAGACAAGTGATCGAAACACGTTTCATTACGGAATACGTTTTACCTATACTTGTAGGCTACTTGAAACATTTTATTTGAAACTGTTCATTGTTTGCGAGTTCTGCGAACGCGGAAAACGAAACTGCATTGCAAATTAATTCAGCGTTCAGATAAGCATTTTGCGGGTAATCGGCCATGTTTACGACATGATGCGATATGGAAGCATCGCGTGCTGTTCATTGTGTTCGCGATACCGGTGAGATTGCACGAGATTACCTCGAATCGGTACTATACTGCATCCAGCTGCATAAACCCGGCATCCACCGATAAATAAAACATTTGATCTGTAAATCCTCATAAAAGGTTGTTAAGAGCTTCATAAAACCTAACCACACAAGCGGGTAGAGGGTAGTATCTGCGGCGAGGTGATCGTCACCACTTAACAAGTGTGATCGGGCAATCCTTAAAGTTTTGGTACGGGGTTGGTGTGAATTAATTGTACTAATCTAAATTAAATTCTATCTGAATATAGGAACTAACTTATACTCCGCAATGTTTCAAACAAGCTCCTAACTCGGCATTTCATCAGGGTTTTCATTATACTTGCAGATTTACCTTTGGGATTTCACTCAGGTAGTTGTAAAATCAATTTATCTTTGACCAAGGTCCGCAACTTTGTTCTCGTCAAAAATTCCTCTTGTGTCACTTTGAATTGCGAATTTGTTCTAAACTTTGCGTATCAGACACGTATTCGACGTAAACAACAGTCTCATTATTTTAAACAAACTTACTAAATTATTTCAAATCTTTGCATAGCTTGTTAGTAACAACTAGGTACGTCGTTACTGAATGATTGATATCATTTCGCAAAATCGTATATTTTCGTTGGTTTATTATGGTTGAAATTAAATAGAATAATGTCAACATAGCAATAATTATGTTACATTATGAAAAAGCAAATAAAATAAAATACAATACAATTGAATTCCTCATAGGTATGCCTACCTACTTAGAGGAAAACACAAATATCTGTTATATTACAATTGTTTACTTTACCTTATTTGTGTAGAGTTTATCGGTAATTTCCTGGCTGCATTGTAATTAGCAGGTTGTTCGGTGGCTGGCAACATCGTTCAGGAAGGGTTTCATTGTGTTTGCCCTATGTCCCCCGGGCCCGCAGCGCGTCTGTTGCCGACGGTACTCGTATTCACTCCATTGGTTTCACAATCGAGCACAGTTCCTCCTTAATAGAGCTACCTCACTTCCTACTTATAATTACCGTCTGGTAAAGTGATATTTAATGTTTTATGCAGAAGCGACGTCGTTTAAACGATAAAAATAAGATATTACACTTTATGCTCACATTAAACTCGCGTCAACATTATAATGATGCATCTGTTTTCATGTCATGGTCGATATAAAATGTTGATACTAAAAAGAACCTACGTCGCGTGCATTTCGTTGCCCAATCAAAGTGTCTATTCAGTGCGCCTGTTCAGGTAATGCGTTTGCAACTCGAATGGTTTGCCTATCAAAATGATTGCAGTGAAGCAACAACCAAGCAACTCAGCTGAATGTAGCTAACGACGTTGGAATGCAAACGTTTTGCAAGGTGGCTTACGCCCGTTATTAATAACCTATCCTGATCCGTTTTTACCAAATCGAGATTGAAAAAACAAAACACAATTGTCACTTGTGTACCAAAAACATGTCAAGAACACAATTGTGTTTTGTTTTTTCAATCTCGATTTGGTAAAAAACGGATCAGGATAGGTTATTAATAACGGGCGTTAGTGGTGTCTACGGAAATTGATATTATGTTCATATTATTATTTCCAAAATATTAATATCAAAATTGCATTAAGAAGTAGGAAAGAAGATAACTTGTTAACATTAACTTATTTTGCCCACAGATGCAAAACATAAACAACATAGTAATGTTTCCTGTAGACAGCCTGTTGAAGGGTGACCTACGGGGAGTCAAAGGCGACTTGAAGAGGCCGTTTGACAAAGCTTCCAAAGACTACGAGTCCAAGTACCTGAAGATTGAGAAGGAGAAGAAGTCACAAGCGAAAGAAGCCGGTCTTATCCGAAGTGAGGTCACGCCGGCGGAGATTGCCGATGAGATGGAAAAAGAACGAAGACTGTTTCAGTTACAAATGTGTGAGGTGAGCACTTATAACTTTACAAAAAAATATATTCATGTACATACAATAAATAAAAACTAGTAATCCTGCATAATTATGTACTTGGGTGTGTCGATAGAGAATAACTTTTACATAGATTGGCACAAAAACCCTTAGGTATTTTATACCAAATACTAATTTACCTTTTTTTTAAAATTCTAACCAAAAACTGCTGTGACATCTTTTTACCTGTTTAATAAAAGAGTTTTTTCTCGAGCAAGATCTCATAGACCTTTAAAATTTGCATCTCGAAACCGTCTGCTTATGAGAAGTTTATTAACTTGAGCGATTTTCGTCGCAAATGTGAATGTTGCGCTCGTAAAATTTGTCTTACTTTTAGCAAATTGGAAAATTTTAGACAGAATTCGTATCCCTATTTCGTTTTAAAACTACCTTTCGAAATAAATCAAATTGATGGATCGACTCTATGTGTTAGATTGCTTTAATGTTTTATTGCTTTGTATAAATTACAACTCCTTTGTAGAGCAGATTGAATACACACTAATGGTCATTTGTCTATGAATACGATATTTTATGGTTCGAAATACCTTTCTAAAACATTAATCGTTCCTATCTAATAGCTTACTGGTTAGTTTAGCTTCAGGAGCTCGCACTAGATTCGGTGTTTGGCCAGCGGCCGAGTTAAGCTCACGATTAGTAAATTAATTACAACTATGCAATCAGTACAGTGCTCCCCGCAGGTTGAACCTGTTGGACATTGTAATCACTTTAATAACTCACTCACCACTTGCCCGGAGGTTCGTACGGCCATCTCGCCTCTATTAGCTTTGTGTTAGTTAGTAAATGAACCCTTAAGGGCTAATAGCTCCTTTACGATGTGTAAGTTATAGTATCGCTTTCTGTATAGTACACAAACTGATTGCCTCATTTTTGTTTGTGCTTGCCTCAAACTCATTACTCACCTTTTAAAAGCTAATTATGTTTATGTGATTTCATCTATTGTATGTCCCTTTTGTAATTGAGTGGTGCGGTGAACGGCCGACCTCACACATACTCTACCGTTATAATTTGCCGCACGACCATTTCATTCAAGTTAAATTTATGACGATAAATGCGACGTTCATATGCAAATAGATCGCGTGATAGACTTATTGGAATATCCTTACGACGGATAAATGATCGCAGAGCACGCCTCCCATCGACTTTGATTGCTTGCCTCTCTCTACTAAAAGATTAGGCTCTTCATAAATTGAATCGGAATCGAAGTACTAACGTCTGCTAGTTAAATTATGGATTCAATTTAGAAGCTTCGGCGTGAAGGCTTCTAAATTACAAACATTTATTTAAACTCTTCGAGAACTTTTGGTTATTTTAAAGAAAAAATAATTAAAAATTTAGGTAGCAACTCAATTAATTTCACGATCGAATTGGTTTAAGAACTAATTAAAAACTGAAACAAAACACAAAAGATGTTATGATATATCGTGGATGTATCACGTAATGTCATGTAATTTGTCATACGGTAATGCAATTAAGTCTGCGTGCTGCGATGCACAATATGTTGTCGGTAAAATATCACTTGCACAACTAAGTTACCACCACAAGTGCTATTGTGGCCACTAACAGCCGTTATGTGTCTTACAAAAGGTCAGAAGTACATTGGCAATGACACTATACAGTTAGCTATTTTTGATAATGTATGTGTACATTTGGTAAGGCTATTGTCGACTGCCATGAAATACTCGTGCCAACTCCAAACCGTTGTTGGATGGGTTTTATGACCATTAATATGTATACTTGGTTTATTTTACATCCTCAACCAAAGTTTTTTAATCGTAATAACAGTATTTTCACACGATTACATTGGGATTATCCAGAAATCTTTAATGAGAGTAACAGTGTAATGGAGCCATAAACAATCTATTTAAGTGCACTTCATTTAGTAACGTAATTATCTCACTGCTCTCGTGTGGCCCTAATGGGTATCATCAGTCAAATTCGTTACATCCAACTAAGTTCTCGCTAAAGCGATCGATATCTATCTTGCTGGATGCCTATGTCTATGCCAAATGTGGTGGAACATTATATTCAGCTGCAGCAGGCGTGCGTGCCAAACCAAATGGCAGTTCAATGCAGTTCACGGGCGCATTTAATGACTGAATTTATTACCGCATATAATATACCATGATGTTAAAAATGAAGTTCAATAGAAATAGAAATTTTATTTCATTAAATTATTATTCCAGAGTTGAAAGGGAAGGGTTTGATATCTAAGCCGGTTTTAAAGCAATTTATGTAGAATCTCCACTCCACAGATACAAAGCGCCGGGTTTATTGTCTGTCTTCGTTGTTTGTTTTATTCAACGAATGTTATGTCGACAGTTTATTGTTTTCCCCTTTCAACACTAACTGGATTGTTACGACGCCCAACTGATTCCATTTCCTGGATAGATTGTAGAATTAATATAAATAGAAAGTACTTATTTTATGCTTTCCGTTTTATGCCAGATAGAATATGATAAATACTAAAACTTGTAGACGTAGACTGGCATTTTAGTTTATTCGCGAATATAAAATAAATGGTTTCGAAAAGGCGTTGTGAAAGCACGTGAAAGCTTGTCGAGGAGCTGAGTTGCGAAATGACTGCACAATAAACAAAAGAAGTCGAAACCAGAAGGCCTATTCCGATGCGGCACGAGGTGTTGCAGGCGTCGGCGGCGGCGGCAGCAGGTCGTCGACCGGCCTTGCGCTGCGCAGGGCCGTCGTGACCCTCGCTTTGTTCTCCCGGTCGCAGTACCCAGCCCTCACTACCCACACACTTCTCCGCTTGTTAGGGAGAAGATAGATTAATCCCCTTCAACACACATTTAATTAATGTTGAATTCCGACATTAAACGCTACTTGAGGATGTTAATTGGCTAAAAAAAGATATTCAAAATATTATGACAATTATAACATTGATTACAATAAAAATAATAATAGCCAGTCACATGTATAGTCGGCGGGACGCCAAGTAAGTTGTGCAAGGTCGCGCATCGTCGTTTTATTATTATTGCACAACTGTGCAGACAAATCTGGATACACTACGGCGTGGATGCGTGCCCGTGTGCGTCATCGAATATAATTTTAACTCGCGGAAGGGCACGCAGTAATATTTGTGCGTTTCCCGTTTGTGTGCGTGGCACGACTATCCCGGCACGGTCAATTAGTAACGGGCTTACCTACAGACAACGATGAAGTAAGAATCGTGCCCACGCGCAGTTTCTGGCGGCGCTCTGTCTCATATCACTGACAAAACTGGCTCAATTCCATTTTTGACACTGAGCTGTGAATCCGCCAAAAATGTTACGCGTGTTATTCGCTTTCTAAGTGAAATATCGCAAAAATTTTGGTTTTAAACGTGTGTTTTATATTTTTCGTTTTAGTACCTGATAAAGTTCAACGAGATCAAGACGAAGAAAGGAATAGAGCTATTACAGCATTTGGTGGAGTACTATCACGCGCAGACGAACTATTTCCAAGATGGTTTGAAGACGATAGAACATTTTGGTGTGTACGTGGCAGACTTGAGCGTGCAGTTGCAGAAGATACGGCAGCAGCAGGACGACGAGCGACGGAGGTTGCTTGAACTGAGGAACATGTTACGAGCAGCTGCACCGCAAGATCGAGAGGTATGCACATTATTTCATTTTCGCCTGTAGTTTAAAGCGACCTTCAAAGTTGATAAGCGAACAAAAGACGCATTCATATCACCGAATAAAGAATACTCGTTTCATAATGCCATTGCTAATACGTCCAAAATGATGCGTAGTTTCATAATTTGTTTGATATTATTTTAATGACTGCATGCTTATTAACGACGTTTATTGTTTTCTATTAGACTTGTGTTCAACTCTCAATATACCTACTACTAGATAGATGTAATCAACACTTCACATCGTATTTTGCAGGTATCATCATCAGTAGGCGGATACTCTCTCCACCAGCTACAGGGCGACAAACAACACGGTGTCACGCGGAGTGGTTACTTACTAAAGAAATCAGAAGGAAAAGTCCGTCGGGTGTGGCAGAAGCGGCGATGTCGGATTACAGCCGAAGGATTCCTAGACATATTCCATGCTGATGAAAACAAGCCACCGGCGAGGGTGAACCTGTTGACATGCCAAATTAAAGTTGCCTCTGAAGATAAGAGGGCGTTTGATCTAGTCTCATGTAAGTTTGTTGTTATGTTTATAAGAATGGAATTTAAGATGGAAATAATATGTTGTGTTCAAATCAGTGATTTATTGCATCATTAGTATTTTTCTTAACCAGGGGCCCGTAATTTCTTAACGACCATTACGAAAATTCTAATTTTGTATTGGAATTTGTGTATTTATTCTTACATCGATTCCTGTTGATATAAAATCAAGGTTGAACCGTCGAATGACGCAAACCATCCGTTCTCGGAAAAATGCGAAGGAAATGATCCTTGCATGACCTAATCCTCGTAATGTATTTATTGAATCACTTTTACGAGTTTTATTAGATTATTCGCATAGTCGATCGTCATTGTTATTGTGAATTTTATAACGTCAAATAGTTTATTCGAAGTAACTTTGTAGAAACAATGAATAGGCTAAGATTTCCAGTGTTATATCCTATATTCCAGATAACCGTACCTACCACTTTCAAGCCGAAGACGAGAACGAACAGCGAGCGTGGACATCGGTCCTAGTCAACTGTAAAGAGGGTGCTTTAATGAGGGCGTTCCACCAACAAGCCGGAGAGAGTAACGACTCGGGACATTCCTTGCTGGACTTACAGCGGTCTATCATCAGGGCTGTGCGCGCTATGCCCGGCAACCAAGTGTGCGCGGACTGTGGCTCTACTAATGGTAAGATGTAGTTTTGTGTGAAGGTTACATATAGCTACGTATAGATAGATAGATACAGATTGAAATAGTTTATTGCACACAAAAAGATAAATTACTTATATTATAACTATTTCCCGCAAAGGCGGCCTTATCATTAAGAGTGATCTCTTCCAGACAACTATTGAAGTAGGAACAGTTGGTAATTGTAATTGTATGAATCTAGGTAGAAAGATTTTGGTTTAATAAAGAAGTACTCCACGGAAGCTCTTCATCTGAAAACAATCGAGTCATCCTTTTTATGTTAATTTCTATTCGATGTTAATATTTTAAAAACTATACACGCCTTCCTTGTGACCTCGCGCCAAGACACGTGCCTACTGTTCCATTATTTTGTAAATTGTTTACTCACATAGAATAGCGATACAATACTAAAACAGCGAAAAAAAATAACTTCCGTTGTGACGCATAACATCTGAATCATAATAGCAATAATACTTCCTTTCAATTTCTTTTATATTTGATAATAGAAGAGCGTGAATTTATACACGTAAAATACGTCTATACCAAACAGAAATCGACTTCTGATACCACGGACCGGTTCACGGCGCTTACCACAGAAAAGTGAAATCGCCTTGAAGCAATTTCAGGTTTATGTGGTTAGTTCACTATATACTATATTTTTCTCAGCTGTCGCATAGTATCAGTTTTATGTGTACATGTATTGTGGTATTTAGCAACGTGTAGTACTGGATATTATTTAGCTGTGGTCGTTAAGTGGTTAATTTCACCTTGAGTTTCATTCACTACAATACACATCAGCGGTTTTTATATAATTGTATCTAACATTTCGATTTTGGTGCGGTATTCGCTTTATTAGTTTTAAACAATGGTGTTCTGTATAGGTAGGTAGAGTCATATATTCTTATCCAAAGAGTAAATACGTATATTTATCAAATGTAGGATGTTACGTAGTAGGCCCCTGACTTCCTGTTGTGTTTTTTACATTATCAGGTTTTGTCATTATTTATATTAACAAGTTGACTCTTTTAGTCGATCTTTAGTTACCTTTTAGCTTTTTATCTAGCATAATAATATACCTTTGTAATAAGTATTAATTGTTTAAACTGTTCTTGTATTGATAATAATTATACCATACGCATAATAACTTACCCTCTTTAATCCCCTTTTTTCCAGACCCAACCTGGTTATCAACAAACTTCGGTATAATAGTATGTATAGAATGTTCTGGAAGTCATCGGGAACTGGGCGTCCATATATCGCGGATACAGTCGCTAACTCTAGACCGACTGAGCACGTCGCAGTTGTTGCTGGCGCGGCACATGGGCAACCAAATGTTCAATGATGTCATGGAGAACACACTCGACGATAGGGATAAACTTACGCCTGAAAGTACAATGTGAGTACCGATTTATCTATATTATTTGTTGAAGCTACTGTAGGTAAAAACAAACGAGTGTTGCTGTTTCAGATATACTGAAGTTCTTTTTTTTCCATGCAAAGCAAGCAAGATTTGTCCTAGATTCAATGATATTAAAGATATCATGTCAATGTGATAATTTGCTCCGAATTCTGTACAATATAAACACAATTAACTAACAAAATATAAGAGTTATTTGGCATCTACATATAACACCGTACCATTAATAAATTTCCAGGGAGGAACGTCTCAGATTTATCCGCGAGAAGTACGTATACAGAGCGTACGCGGCGCGGACATGTAGGGACGCAGCGGAGAGACTGTCAGAGGTTGAGCACGCTGTAAATAATGGACACCTACCGAATCTGCTGCAGGCATATGCTGAGGGCGCGGACCTCTCTGCTACGCTACCTTGTTCGGTAAATGATTTGTATGATTCGATGCTTGTGGAAAAACAAGCTGAGAAATGTATCTGCAAATCGGTGTGATAGTAACTCGATAGTTGGCGTCATGAGTGATTTTTTTTTATAATGGGCAAATCGATTCGCAGGCGCAAAAAGCACATTGATTTGTTGTTATGTGTGTGTGTCGGCTATTATCTAAGCTGGCGCATAATCCTTGTGCAATAATGTAGATCTACTATCAATTTAACGAACTACTACAAATAACGTGCATACCCTTATCGCAAATGTATACTTTTTTCAGGATTGCGGCGAAACAGCGCTCCACTTAGCCATATCCCGGGAACTGGGAGACGGTTCCTTCCTCCACATAGTCGATTTTCTAGTCCAAAACGGCGGCGCCACACTACTCGATAAACCAACAACAACAGGCATTACTGCATTGCATTTGTGTGCGGCGACCGATAGAACTGAACCTATGAAGTTGCTGCTTAAAGCTGGGGCCGACACTACGCTCAAAGACGGCAGTGGGCGCACAGCTTTACAAATTGCGAGGCAGTTAGGTCATCATGCGTGTCAAGAATTGGTAAGAAACTTACATTAATACTTATCTTGCTGTTTTGTTATCCAAATTAACTCATTTTAATTTACGAATAAATACTGAGCTTTCTTAGCATTCTGTGTTAACTTGTCACCTAGAAAAAAATAATTAACCTCTACAACGTAATTAATTATTCTTAAAATCTAAAACTGCCCGTCCAATACTTTAGTTCAGTTTCCCATATCCTTGTCCCCAGCTGGAGAATGTAGACAAAAGAGAGAAGAGTATGTTTGAGAATATCAACATAGATTGGAACTTGTCACATGACGATGGATCCACGGATTTCTCGGACGACGATACTGTTATCGATGAGCGGGTAAGTAAACTCGTTACGTTCTTTTCCCACGGGTTGGGTTGCATAGACTGATTTTGTCCATATTTCCTCTAACTGAAATAGTGCATTGGTAGTGTTAATTTTGTTAAGGCCGTAATATAAGGCCCTTTTTTGGGGCGTTATTCCAATATCATCTTATTTCAAATTGGCAAACAGATTAATTGAAAGACTATCATCACCCTTTAGTCCGCATTCCTCACGGTATCCAGATGTGACTTGTAACAATAATTCTAATTTCTGTTACAGCATAACGGAAGCGTAACCCCAGAGAAGAAATGCCCGCGATCTCGTCCTCCCTCATACGCGGGTGGGCCCCCACCTCCATCAGGTCCAGTGGACCGCACTGGAGGGGAGTCTCCTATACTACGATCCCGGTCGTCTACCTGTGATTCGTTACATCATGCGCCGCCTACACCCACAACGTTACCGAGGAAACCTAATGTTTGTAAGTATCGATTTGTTTGGGAAATGATTGATGTTCCCTATCTCATTGTTAAAATTTGGAGGTCTACTAGTGGATAAGGGTCCCGAAGGAGGTTTATAGCTACAAAATCTTAGTGTTGTCTCGTATTTGTTACCTTTTAAGTAAGTAATTCGCAGTTTCACAACAAAGGTTCCTGCTGTTTATAAAGAAAGGTTTCAGCTTGTCTTTGAGATATCTCGTAGGAGCGGTATATAGCTTATTCCCCATGAACTGAATGTCGTACGTATATCCGCAGACAGCATCGGTTCCCTAAAGAAGCGCGCGGCGCCGCTACCGCCCGGCGCCGCCCTCCCGCGCTCCACGCCCTCCCCCTCCGCCGACGCCGCGCGGCCGCTGCATCGTGAGTACTCGCACTGCTTATCTCTACGATATACTATCCTCGTTATATTTAGGAGTTAGACTCTTGTCGGTGAAGCACCACTAACTACTAAAAAGATACACATAGAGAAATTATGCCTGCATATCTTAAAATAACTCCAGAAATTACTTATTGATGCAAGTACAATGAAAAACATTAAAAGTTCTAGATAATCTAGTGTACCTACAGTTTTTGTAGCAGAAATAATAATGTTATAAATAATAATATATCTTTACGTATCACTTGCTAAATTGCACGAACTTCCGTAATTCCAGCAGTAGCAAACGCCGTAGTGAAGAACCGGCCGCAGCAGCCGCCGCCGACGCCGCCGCCGCCGCCCGTGGTTACACTACACAACGGCGCGCATAGGGACGAACCTACGCCACCGCCTAGGAAGGTAAATACGAATATGTATTTATTTAGGTATTCTTTAATAAATAGTTTATCGCCCCAATAAAAATATTCTGAAATCTACTATGGGTTTTCGTAATCGAAATAAAGGCAGTGACAATTTCATTTAAACGAGGAAAGAGTATGGAAAATGTGAAGATGACTTAAGTTTAATTATTTTCTCTAATATTTTCCCTCAGTTTTTCCTATAGCTCGAAAAAATTAAGCAATTTCACCTCTATTCCGTTATCTGCAAGTGTTACTTAACTCACTTGTTTGATATTAAACAAATATGATACAAAACCTAACTAACATAGAAAACATTAGTACAGAGTGATGTTTGTTTTTGCTTCAGAAGAAAAATAGATTGCATCTGGAAAAGGCGAAAGCGAAACTGAGAAGGGTAAAGATATTCTGAAGAGAACTAGTGTATTTGTACTTACTCGCTTACCCTTGTTTGAGTTACGCCCTTCCCGTATTAATAATTTTACCTTCGTCTACACTTTCTCACAGTCAAGAGAAAACGCAAAATTCTTTCAAAATCTTAGGATTATTCTAGAACTTATTTAAGTTCGATACAAGCGACGTAGATTTTAATAACTCTATTATTTGTTCGCTTTTGAGGAAAACATTTGGCACACTTTGGTAATAACGTCTCTTGACATAGTTTAGAATTTATGTGCATAACTTTGTCAGCTAACTCATTACTTTGCATGCATAACGGCTTTATAGCTTAAGTAGGAGCAAAAGTTTAGATCCCCATTCCGAATTCTTATTTCTTGTTTTATTCTAATAAAAAAATTTTTGTTATCAATATCGACAATACTTGTGGTTGGCTAACATTTTGAACGCTGGTACCTACAAAGTTTTTTTTAACCCGATTGATTACTTTGATTTTCATGCATTAATGCATGACACATTTTCAATCAATAGTCGTTATTCCGATTTGATGAAATCATCTTTGTCTTCATCCACAACATTGATTTTCAAAGCCTAGAAAGCCCTTTTTTTAGCCTTTGCTTGATAGTTATTTCTTTAAAAACATTTCTACACTCCGCTGAATATTATCATAGAAACTTTAGCGTTTAGAAAGTGAAGCTGCTTTTTAGTCTTATAATAAATTCACCCATATAAAACCTATAGATCCACATTCTTCTTTAACCTAAAATTGTGAATGCAATCTTTCAGGAATGTTCTAGTCAAGATTCATCGCTGGAGCTGTGCGACATGTCGGACGGGTTGGACGACAGTCGGCTGCAGTCGGCGCTGTCGGATAGCTTGCGGTCGCGGGAACGCTCGCGGCGGAGTGATACGCGGTCCTTAGATGTGTCCGATACTTCTAGCGTGCATTCGCGGTCGCCGTCCGCTTCTATTACTATGGTGGGTATTTTGTATGCAGCTGAAGTAACTAACTGAAAAAGGATGATATGAAAGTATGAAAACTTAACAGTGACTGATAAAGGAGATGTGTGTAACCGACATATGACTAGACTGCCAACAAGTTGGTAAACCAAGTTGCAATTGTAAGACCACGTCCTTCTTTACTCTCTACAACCTCAAACCTCTTTACTTATCTCCACTGATTCATTATTTCTACATCGATATTCATATTCCTGTAATGAATTATTCAGGTGGGCGGTATGCGTCGATGTCGAGCTCTATACGACTGCTCAGCAGACAACGAGGACGAGCTATCGTTCCGCGAAGGAGAAATCATAGTAGTGATCAACGAACGCACAGAGGACGACAACTGGATGGAAGGACAAGTCGAAGGCACCACGCGACGCGGCATGTTCCCCGTCTCTTTCGTACACATGCTTCCCGACTAGGACACATGAAACAGCAAAAGTCTAGCCTTTTAATTACGAACTGTGTTCATAGAACTCGTTCATTTATCAGCTCAAAAGAATAGTCTATAATATATTCCTTCGTTTGTAGTTCTCTTTGACATTATCTTCGGTAGTATTCTAATTGCCATCAGTTTTACGTTTGGCCAGTTTTACTTGTACGTAATGATAATTGAGTAATTTGGGTAACGTTTATTAAATGAGGCTTGTATTGTGTCAAATGGTAGAGACTGTCTCTGTTCCATTTAAGAGTCTGATAGCATTCTGTGTTCAGGATTTTGTGAACTGAAATCTTGGTAAGGTTTAGGCTAGGAGCTCGAAGGAATGACGGTTAAATACGCTGGTAATATAATCAAAAGTTTGGCCTAAAGCTTACAGAGTTTATTTGGGATGTTATGAGCTTATTTATACTGTAGCTTTTTGTATTATTATATTCAGTATTCATAGATCGGTGTTGTATTACCTATGGTTACTGTTGCAAAGTATTTTGTTGTAATTTTTCTAAATACATTCATGTCTTGTTAAAGCTGTCTTAACATCAAGTTATCTTCTCGTAAACAGCGTTGCATATGCGTCGTTCGATAATAATATGGAGTAATATCGACACCTTTGTGTTATGATTGTTTTTATACAGGAATTTTAATACTCATAAATTTTAACCATTCCACTTTTTGATCTACCATCTTCTATTTATAGAAATGTTGCCAGTTTTTAGCGATATATTTAACGTAGTATTTTTTTTTTCATTTTGTAGATATGTTCTTCTAAAATGTAACTAAAAATCAAAGCAGCTTTTTCACTGCTTATATTATGACACCAATATTTAACGTAATTTTTGCCATTAGCTAGTCCGTCCCTTCGTGGGTTTTCTATTGATTTTTAAATCGAGTCTCTTAGTACTGGCTTTTATATTTTTCATTTATTCCTATTTATCTCTCTAGCGTTTTGTAGTTATAGATTTTAAAATTTAAATGTAAAAAATCAAAAATAATATGCTCAAATGTATCTTCTACAAAGCAATGCAATAAATATTTATAGTTACGAATTGGAAATTGAACCGTGAGAGATAAAGAGATTATCCATTTGATGTAATATAGTAAAGCGATTTTGTGCGTTTGTACAGCTCAGAGTGATTGCCAAATATAATAATGTGATCCGTAGATGAGATTTATATCAGGACAGACTACTCGGACCAGTGACTGTTTGTTGTATAGTTTGTTCTCGTAGTTGATATTGAGGTGTCTTAGATTGTTGGTGCATGCTGTCATAGAGATTATGTGTAGGTGAGACCCAGCTTCGTACCTAAACACCAAAATTGAGCGATTTACCTGTTAAGTGAAAACGAAGATAAAAGTATTCTTATTTCAAACTTGGACCAAAGATATCTGGACACAATTAATTTATTGTTAATAAACGTTTTTAGGCTGCGGAGCTGAGGTCTGTACACAGACTTTTGAAACTTGTTGTTACAGTGTTAAATTTTAACAATATCCTCGTTTTCAGATGGAAAATATCATATGCAATATTCTTAGTGATAAATATAGCAGGCAGGTCGAACAAATTGTTAAATCAGTAGATATTTATGTACATCATTGTAGCAGATTCATGTAGTTACGGTTATTTCATTTTTCCGTCCCTGGAATATGAATGGTTTCTCCTTTCATTCGTACCGATTTTGTGATGATGGACAGGTAAATGAAATAACTGCAGTATTTTCTGAGTAGTGTTGTACGAATCTTAAATAATATTACTGAGGCCGAAATTCTTACTATTGCATATCGTTATTTGGAAATGATTTACTAAATGATAGCTTTTCAGTTTGATTGTGTAATATCTGCTTCAGTAATATTAAATCAAGATGACTATCTGCACTATTTAGATAGACAATATACATAATAATAAATAAAATAATATCTAAGTCTTCACGAATGTTCTATCAATTTAAAGCAAGATAAAGCCATATTATGAACCGAAGTGTTACAATAATGTGATTTTTATTACATGTCTAATCTGCACATTCCCAACATTATTTAGTTTGTGTAGTTAGGTGTTAATCCGACATGTCAATAGGTGAACGCTATCAATCGCGTTTCATCTATTGATTTAAAGTTACCCATACCGCTACTGTTGCCATAATTTAGTATTATTGATTAAGAATGCTTGGTAATGATAAGTTTCACGTAACCCTGTTCCAATCCAATTATTTTATTGTTCAGGCTATTCATGATGATTGTAATTTAGAGGGCTTTTTGATAATTGAACTCGATAATCGTATTTTGACATTAGCCAACGCTATGCCGAAGTTGACAAGTGAATCGTGAAAAATCCCTGAAACTCGACTTCTTTTGTTTTAATCCGCATGCAGCGCTTGTAAATATAATTATTATTAGCTTAGCGTTAGTATAGGTGACTAGAAACTCATAACTTATTTTTAAAGGTCGTCGAGATAATTAGAAAAGTGCTAACTCATCTCTTGTGTTGTATCTTTTCTGGGAACAGGGCTACATTTGCGGGGTTTGAAGACGATTGAGTGGTCTAATCTCTACATCTGATTTTGAGTTGCATGTAACCTAATTATTACTCAATCTTTTTCGAATCCTGTAAATGAGGTCCTGGCGCGGGGCGGTTTTATAAACATTTATTTATTTAATATATTATCGAAATCTTATTGTGATGAAATATTTTAATGCCATTTTAGCCTGTCAATATGTTACTTATTGAAGTTTTGTAACCAAATGATGCTAATAGCCTATAAGATGTTTTATTCTTTGTAGTATACCTAATATTTGAGTTGTAGGCGAAAAGTCTTTTCTAATGTGTATAATGTGAATGGAAATCTGTATGAATTTATTAAATACATCACTTCGATGTCTATAAAAACTTGTTTTTGTTTTTACCACAGTGTATCCTTCAGATCCTATTTCGTTCCACTGATAGGCAGGCTCTCATAAAGGTATTCTTCATTCAACTGTATGGAATGACTTTCTATCAGTACGTAAAGATTAGCTGAACTTGTGGCTGGACTTAAAATACTACCACTTTCGTAGCAGTAACCTTTCATTCCTCTTGTCAGTTGGAGACATTACAGTTTTAGTGGTTTAATTTTGCTAGATGTGAGGCCGAAAGAAAAATTTCTAGTTTGACATTAAGATTTACTTGCCTGACAAAGTATATCTGTCCTCTTCTTACTCGCCTTGAATTGTATATGGAGGAAAAGATAGACAACACTATTTGCTTGTCAGTGTCACTGTCATTTGTTTGTTTTGTTCTAGCGGGTTTTGTTTGTTGTTTGGTTTTACTGTTACATAAAAATTGGTTTATCAAATAAATTGAATAAATTGTTTATCCAAAGTAAACATTTTCGTACTTAATTCAAAATGACCATATCACAATTTTTTCATAACCGACAAACTTACTTGTTCAGTTCATGTAGTACATATTTTATAATGTTACAGATAGTGTTATCAGTACTGCTGTTTTATTATAAATAATAATCTTGTTATGTTGATAGTTGTGATAAACTGCTCCATCCCGCGTAAACAAAGTTCAGCCAGCAGATAGTGCATACCAGTTTGTACTTTAAACTTTAATAAACATGACTTCTCGCAAAAGGGTGTTCGAGCTGTTGAGGACAATCAATGTG
This sequence comes from Anarsia innoxiella, assembly GCA_947563765.1. NCBI lineage: Eukaryota > Metazoa > Arthropoda > Insecta > Lepidoptera > Gelechiidae > Anarsia > Anarsia innoxiella. The sequence continues at coordinate 8,216,970 of OX387393.1, forward strand.
GCTTCGTGAGTACCTACTTATTAATAAAAATAAATATACAGGGTGTTACAGAAAGGGTATATAAAGCCGAAACACAGCGATAGTCCTCATGAAACTGAGCAACTTTCCCCAAGGAACATGGGCCGTAACTCGAAAAAAATTTTTGGATCGCCCATACTTACTCGATCAGCTGATCGGGCATTTTGTATGGGGAGGTGAAATTTTTTTTTCGAGTTACGACCCATGTTCCTTGGGGAAAGTTGTTCAGTTTCATGAGGACTATCGCTGTGTTTCGGCTTTATATACCCTTTCTGTTACACCCTGTATATGAATAAAATAAATATATTAGGTATAAATAAATAAAATATTCGTTCCTAGGCACAATAATTTAACCATTAACTTACCAAAATTTTATAGAATGATAGAAATTATTGTGTCTGCACATAAGATGCTTTGCTGGAAACAAACTGTTAAACAGTTAATTTGTATATTTGGTGTTTCTGTAACAATATCCAAAGAGCTATAATGAATCCAGAATAATAAAATGCAATGCAATTTTACTATATAAAGCCATGTCTTAAAATGTTCTAGCTGCCAATGTCCATCACACGGGCTCAGAGGTAATATTCAAGTATCCAATGCTACGCCTGTAAAGGATTATGCTTTTGAGGTAAGCAAGAAATGTATTAAATGTTTTTATATGCAAACTTCTTTCTTGTGCTTTTGTAAATGTATCTATTTTCCTATGTAAGGGAAATCATTAATTACTATCTTATAGCTACAATAGGTATAGGGTGTTTATAAGCTCGCACAAAAATCAAGAAGTACAAAAACAAACAGATTGCATACCTAAAATTTTTTTTTTCTTTAAATTCTTAGGTGCTTTATTTATTCTCTTTAAAATCCCATAATTAATTATTTTTTAGGTAAAATGCTCAACAGTGAGATATGGACTTGGAGTAACCAGAGAGGTGGGGTTGGATCTGGTGAATCTTGGTGCCAAGAATGTCTGCGTGATGACTGACGGGAACCTAGTAAAGCTGCCTCCTGTAAAAGCTGTTCTTGACTCACTTACTAAGAATGGAATTAAGTATAAGGTTTATGATCAAGTTAGGGTGGAGCCTACTGATTCAAGGTGAACATGGATTATTTTAATTTATGGGGTTTAATCAAAGCTTTCAATGGTATAGGTAGCTTTCTGTGTGTTTTTTTAAGCAGCATGGTATAGATAGCTTCATGCAACCTTATACAACGTAATGATGTGTCTACTTGACTAACAAAAAAGTTTACCTACTGGGTAACACGCATGAATTTTTAATAATTTTAATCAATTAAGAATTTTATAAACACTTTCCAGTATTTTTGATTCCAGCATTCTGTACTTTAAATAAACCTATTCCTTTGTTTTTTTAGTTTCAAATCCGCCATAAAGTTCGCCAAAGAAGGCAAGTTCGATAGTTTCGTAGCCATCGGCGGAGGATCCGTCATGGATACTTGTAAAGCTGCCAACTTGTACTATTGCGATCCAGACGCCGATTTCCTGGACTATGTCAATGCTCCAGTAGGGAAGGGAAAGCCTGTTCAAGTTACATTGAAACCTATGATTGCTAGTAAGTGAAATCATTGAAGTAAGGGTATTCTTCTTACTTAAACGTTTATATCTGATGATAACTCTATTTTTCCACACCAATAACTCACATACCTACATCAAAATCTCTTTAGTTTTCACATCATTGCATCCAACGTAAGGCCCCGCTTGCTTTGCTTTTATGAGTTCCGAAGAAGTCACCTTCTTTTCATTTTGAAGCCAGGTTCTTTAAATAGGTACATTTTCATTAAAAATATTTTCAAATCAATGTTTGCTTACTTTTTACAGTTCCAACCACAAGCGGCACAGGCAGCGAAACGACAGGCGTCAGTATATTCGATTACGAAGAGAAACACGCCAAGACGGGTATTGCTCATGGCGCCTTACGTCCAATCCTGGCTATAATAGACCCTCTCCACACACTTACAATACCGGAGCGGGTGTCAAATTACGCTGGTTTCGATATCTTCTGCCATTCTTTGGAGAGCTTCACGGCAATCCCGTATACAGAGAGAGGGCCGGCGCCGCCTAATCCCGCGTTGAGGCCGGTGTATCAAGGCAGCAATCCTATATCTGATGTTTGGGCGAGGTTTTGCTTGCAGGTAGTTTTTGGGACCATCGTCATATTACGTTATACGAATAGGTCAATATAAAATTAAGTTACTGACATCCTTGCGTTTATTACTGAGGTATTTATAAAAATTGTTTGGATCGAAGCATGTGGAAGGAAGTGGTCTCTGCCTACCCCAATGGGAGAGAGGCGTGACGGATATGTATGTATTTATATCGATGCCCGGATTTTTCACAGTATTTTCAGTATTGTTTACTACTTACACTTCTTCCTATCTTTCCAGTCGCTCCAAAAGTACTTCACTCGCGCAGTATACCGCCAAGACGACATAGAAGCCCGGTCCAGCATGCACCTCGCCGGAACTATGGCAGGCGTCGGTATCGGGAACGCGGGCGTACATCTATGCCATGGACTTGCTTATCCCATCGCGGGGCAAGTGAAGGACTTTGTGCCGAAGGATTATGGGTTAGTTTTATTTGTTTAGAGGCTTTACTAGATTACTGGTTCTTATTTAGCATTAGTTTTGTGGTGAAAGAGATAGTCGTGACGTAGATATACTCTAAGACCCAGATCACACGGCGAAACGCAAATGCAACGCAACTGAAACTGCTAGTTACTTTTGAGTTGCATCGCAGTTTCTGCTACACTTCCTTAGAAAACCACACACGACGCAACTAGTTTGAAACGTTTCGTTTCAGTTGCTTAATCCTAACATATTTGTTAAACTTGAGGCTCATATAAGTCAGAGGCCTTTCTCAGGCTTTCAGTGTGATTTTTTAATAAAGCAGCACGGTTAGATCTTCGTTATAAAATACTTTTCCCATTAGTGCTCTTTTAACACGTTAGTACTCATTCATTTAGTTCCTGTCCTTTAATATTACTAAACATTGCTTATCTTTTCTGCATATTCCCAGAACCGACCCAATAATCCCTCACGGACTATCAGTAGTGGTAACAGCCCCAGCAGTGTTCAGATTCACTGCGTCTAGCGATCCAGAGAAACATCTAGAAGCAGCCAGTCTTCTAGGCGCAGACATCACTAACAAGAAACAGGCAGACGCTGGCAATGTGTTAGCAGATACTATACTTAAATACTTGGACGTTATGAAGGTTGAAAACGGTTTGAGCGCTCTCGGGTATACAAGCAGTGATATACCGAAATTGGTTAAGGGAGCGTTACCACAGGTAATTAATTACACAAAGTTTTCTGGCTCTCTTTCACATTGTTGTCTAAAAACGCGTGTGAAAAAGAAAGAATGTTTATTTGGTTTCGTACAATCAAATCTGTGATGTCATAAAAAGAAAGGACGACTGCTTATACATGAACAATAGTCAGTCGTATTCGAGGTGACCAGTAGGTATATGAGGGCGATATAATTCATATCTGGCTGGTGTGACATTGAAATAACGAATACAAATCGCAAGTCAAATAAACAAAGTCACGCTGCTAGGCGTTAGATGATAAATTTTCCATCAATCAATACACCTCTATCTTTCACATAAACAGCGATAACGTCTGTCGTTATTTACAGAATATTTAATATAAGATAACTGGGTACAAATGTACCCAGTTATCTATTTGTCTTGGTGAAAACATCTTATCGAGACTATCTTGCTTTCTTAATAAATAAGCAAGGAGAATGTTCTGCCATTCAAAGTCATAAGAGTTTCAATGTATGATTATATTTTTTGTTTACAGCAACGGTTATTGAATATAGCGCCCGTAACACAGACAGAGGAGGACTTGTCTAAAATATTGGAAGACTCTCTGACAGTTTTTTAAATGTAAGAAAAACTGAAACATGGACTGTAAGTTATGTTATGTATGTAGGTAAGTAAATCTGTTATTGTTATGATTTTCAAGAAACTGTTATACTATTTTATAATAAAGTTTATTTTCAATCAAAGAAACTACATTAATTAGAGTTTAATTTTTAATAATTTTAAGTACATAAAATAAACCTATCAACTAATTTGTATAATATATAATATGTATATCTTAAATTAATTTGTTGTAATTTGACTTCCATTTGTTACTTTATTATCAAAAAGCGCTAGATGTAAAAAAAAAACATTTTGTAATTGTTCGAGAATCATGAAGGCACTGTACCTACTGTCCAGCTCGTTTAGATATGCATTCATCCGACTGACTAGCGCTTACATCTATCACTAACTGCTTACAGAGTTAAGGCAGTTGTTAATTTCGTTAACTCTTACGATTAGGGTTTGTACCATGGCTCAGACCGCTTCGGGGACGATGTTGCTGTGGTGGAAGGGACTGCTCTCGTAGGACATGTTGGATGCCTTCACGGTGACGCTATGCAGCGGCGCGTAGCGGTGCAGCTTAGGCGTGGCGGGGCCCGTCAGCTCCTCCGACAGCTGCTGGTACACCAGCCCGCAGTCCTTCTTCGTGCGGCCCTGCTGGCTCATCGCCGCGATTATGGCACTATTGTATCTGATCTGCTTATTTCTCCTCGAGCCCACTATCATCACGACTTTAGCGATGACGATGAGCAGCAACAGAACGCCTAACAGGGCAATTAGAATAGGCCAAATGTACTCGAAGCGGCCATGGTCGTCGCCCTCCCGCACCGCCGAAGCTACATAAACCTCAGGCTCCAAGTCATCATATGCGTTGTCGTTCTCCATTAATTTAATGGCGATGACCTTCTTTTTCTTATCTGTTGAGTTATCATTGGCCTTCGGTGCTTTGATTGTAGGTTTCTCAATGAGTTTGACTTTGAGGTCAACATCATCGTCCCCATCGTAGTCCTCGCCGGAATCGTCGTCATCATCATCATCAGCATCATCGGCATCATCTTCGTCGTCGGCGTCGTCGGCATCGTCCTCATCGTCATCGTAGGGGCCGTCGGGGCCGTCCCCATTGTTGTCGGCGTTAAGTTTGTTGTTATTGTTATCCGTGGTTACCTTGTTGTCATCCGATACCTTGCCGTCATCGAGAGTGTCCTTCAGGTCGAAGTTTCCTTCCGAATCTTTATCGATTCTCTCCCAGATCTCCTCGTCTGATACAGAAGGCAGAGGTTCCACTGGATGCGGCAGTGCGGAGCCGCAAGTTTTGCGTGTGAGGAATTCCCAGCTGTAAGAGTCACTGTCCTCGTCTTTGGTGTCCTTAGCGAGATTGGCGATGCTGGCAAAGTTGGCGTTAGGTGACACCTTGCGCTTGCTCAACCACGTCATAAGATTCTCAAATTCGCGACTGCAAGCGAGCAAGTTATTGCTGATATCTAGGATACGCAGCTTGTTTAAGTTATCCAATTCGGTTTGTTTGATCTCTGTTATATGATTATGAGAAACATTTAGGAAGTTCAAGTTACTTAGGAATGTAGCGGGGTGGTTCTTATCTGTTTTCCAGAGCGAGGTTAATTCAGCGTGGCTCATATCCAACCAATTGAGGACGGGGGTATGCACGAAGATTTCAGCAGATAGGACTTTCAATGGATTCCCTTGTAGATTCAGTTTGCCGAGTTCCTGATTTTTCTCGAATACTTTAGCGTCCAGAGTATCCAACAAATTATAGGCAAGGTTGATTTCTACGAGCTTTGTGCTTCTAGAGAATACTTGTGTGCTAATAATCTTGATCTTATTTCCAGCTAAGTTAATCTGAGATAGAGCAGTAAACGTCTTCAAGGAATCATCAGCTATCTCTTCGAGTCCACAGTGTGAAGCGTCAAATAAGTAAATATTAAACTGGTCGGCGGAGCAGTTAAATCCTTCTGCAGGCAGGTGCTTTAATCTGGGATTGTTTGAGATTTTGAAAATATCCAATTCGATGTTTTCCTTGATCAGGATGTTGGACATAAAATCCAAATCGTTAAATGATAAGTCAAGGTAATTGAGTTCAACAAGCTTGTGGAACGCTTGATTGTGAATCTTTTCAATACTGTTTCCACTGAGATTGAGATTAGCGATGTATTTCATGCCGTTAAACATGGAAGGCCCAACAAATTTGATATTAGTCTGTCCAGCGTTCAGCGTTAGTAAATCTGAAATTTGTAATCCGTAGACCGTGTCGATAGGATTTCTTTGTATGTGTAGCGTAGCGAGTTCAGTGTTCTCTGAGAAGATGTCGTCGGGCAGTGATTTGATATTGTTGTTGCTCAAGTCGAGCTCTTCAAGGTCGAGGAGTTTCTTGAATGTATGAGGGTCAACATCTGACAAGTCGTTACCAGCGACGTTTAAGTACATTAAGCCAGGCATGTTCTTGAAAGTGTTACCTGTGATGTACTGAATGTTACAGTATGAGACATCGAGCTCCTGCACTGAAGATGCATTCAAAAAGTAATCCTGTGATCCAGCAGCGGGGAACTTGAGCGGATTGTTTGCCAAAGTTAGCAGCAGCAGCTTTTTATTGTGCGCAAACGTTTCAGGGTGTAGACTTTTGAGCTTGTTGTTAGACAAGTTAACGGCATAAAGCTCGTGCAAGTCATGGAACGCATTGGGACCGACCGTTCCGATCGTGCTGTTGACGATCTTAATGGTCGCCACGCGGTGGAGCCCTAGCGTCTTAAAGATGTAGTCTGGGAGCTCGATGGGGAACCGTGGGTCGGAGTTCTCGATGACTAGATCTGTTATGTCATCACCGAACTTCTGTGTGCCTATTTCGAGACGATTACACTTGGCTATTCTGTATCCCTGGGATACAGTGCATATGCAGTCTCTTGGGCAAGGCCGGTCCTCGTTGAAGAGGACCTCCTGGTCGTCCGCGGCGTCATAGTCGTCATACTGATAAAGGTAGTTGTCAGCGTCTTTGTCCTTGTTTTCCTTCTTAGCTGTCTTGTTGACGGGCTCGCTGAGCGCAAGCGCACATAACGCCAGGAGAAGTATCACCTCCCGGGACCTCGCCCCCATGTCGTTGCGAACTCTGAAACGGTAAAAAGAAACAATTAGTTTCAACTTTCGAGAACAGTTAAGTATTATGTATTTACAGTCGAAAAATTATGTCAATTATGATTTTTTTCCAAACATGCCGTTGGGCGGTCACGTTTAAAGTCTGACCAATGTCGAATAACAGTGTAATACAATGGAGTGCTTTCTTTGTGCAAAACGGTAAGTAAGTAGTTAACAATAGGCAAATATTATTCCGAAAAAACTGACGTAATAACAACAAAAATACTAATAAGTAATGATAACAAACAAAGAGGATGTCTGCTCAGTTCACATTTTTGCGTTAAATTATTTCATAAACAAACGTATTTCGAGATAGGATATGTTTGTATGTACTTAATCAGAGTGAGTAACCTAATGTACGGAGTTAAAATAATACAAGACAGCAGTTGTTGGCATTGTTCTAGTGAAATCTTATCTGAGCATTGTCCATCTGTCGCGAGCTGTGTCGTGATCGCGGGGCATGTGACGCTCATCTGCAACATGCGTGCGCTTTGTTCAACGTCCTTTTTGAATCCGCCGACCGTATATAGAAATATATGGCTGTATCTCCATATTAGACATTTCATTTTTTGGTGGTTTGTGACTATATATAAATGGAACAAACAAATGATACAAATTATTTAAAAACGTTAAATTATAGCTGGTTTTTTTATTATCGCAGACAAACATTTGAATTAACAATGGATTGCTCAGTTGATTTTACGTCGTCTGTTGTAGCCGACCTCAAAATAAACACCCAACCAGTTTCCTTCAATCGATGTCTCGAAATCGTAAAGTTGCGGCGTCTTTATTGTCATGACAATTGTAAATTCAAATTATCATTACTTATTTGAAGTAAACGTTACGGTGAACCGTTCGAATGGAACTAAGGTCATCTTTATTTTCAACTATCGAGTCACTTACTTGTTATTCCAAGTTTATCCTCTTATCAGATTACATTAAACGATCGGTGACAAAGCACTATAAGTACTTTGTAAGGTTAGCTATAGTAGAAAGTTGGATCACTTTCACACTGGCCACAATAAGGTTCAACACATACACGCTCTCTACGGTTCACTGATCGGATGCAGCTCCGTGAATGAAGGGACTCATATTTGTTGCGAGAATATTTGCTATGGTTAATATCAACCAGATTGTTTGAATGATGACGACAATGACTGTTTTGTGCTTGCACAGATGTGGTGTGCTTAGATTAACCAGCGTATTATTTATAGGGCCTCTACGTACATTTGAATTGTGTTAAATTCATTCGATGGCGTAAATACGGCGGATTCCTGATACTGGAAGTTGTTGTTCAAATAACTTGTGAGTCTGATTGAAGGCGACTCTGCTGCGATAGATAGAAAAACTAGTTGTGGTTTTTATATTGAGTGGTAAGGTGTGCAGGTGTGAACGTTCACTGTCACGCCGCCGCCCCGCCCCCGCCGCGCCGCCACCTCCGTCTCGCTCATCGCAATCACCCGATAAGATTAGATAACCGGCCTCAGCGCTAGGACTCACGCTCTACATACAACCTGGTTTCATACTAGAACCTATTAAAGGGTTTGAGAGAAAATCGATCTAATGTAGGCATCTACTTCGTATATTTTTATAGTGTGTGGATATAAATAGATAATCTTGCTAGTTTACCGTTTTTCTACCCATGCAATAAGTAAGTTGATTTTCTACCTACGACAACGACACACGCCTTTTAATAAAGGCTATCTTTTTGATTCAATGATAAATCTATTGACAAAAAATGATTCATGCATGTTTAATTTGATTTATTGATTAAAATCCAAATCACATGGAAGAACTAAAACGCGTGTAAAATTTCATAAAATATATACCTACCTAACTCCATCAGATCAGAAATGAACGACATTTGCTGAGAACAATAGGATGTTAAAACTACTTAGTATAAACAAAATAGAAAAAGTTAAAATAAAGCCTGAAGGAAACAATAGTTTAGAATGGATGTAATGTAACATATTGAATGCATCTTTCTTACATTTCTTTCTAATCTAGGTAGGTACGTGAATACAGATATTCTAAGTAACTATAACACTTAGTGATTCAAGTAACAAGTGTTCATGCTTGAGAATAAGTGCATGTGACGCAAGTTTGCATTTTTACAATATAAATAAGTGTAACTAAGTACCTAAGTATTTGAACTTTCAAGGCGTTAATGCGTGACCAAGGACTGAAAAACAGTTTATAACAAAGTTGTGTATGTTGTAGAGGTAAGAACCTAGGTACCTTATAATATCTTAATGTCTGTTATCGTTTTTCACTGAGGCAAACCTTGTATATACTACTTCAGGCATTCAAATAGATTGTGAACTTCTAGCATTGTAAGCAAGTAGGTACTTTGAGCGAATGCTATAACCCTGCCAAATGGTTTGACGATAAAAATTCCTTGAATGCATTTTCGCGATAAGTTAACAGTGTAAACAAAGTACGTATTGCAGTTTAAATAGAAAATGTAATGTTGCTCAGAAAGCATTTACATTTTTTTAAAATTAGATCTTATAGATAAGTAGGTAAGCACTTGGTTTTAAGACACGTCTAAAATTTTAAGTAGGTAGTTTTTTTAACAACCATAATCATCGTTCCTCATATAGAGGCGCTATAAACAATGTTGCATACATATTGATGGTTCCGAAAGCGCTCATTTTGAACAGGTTCTGCATGCAAAACGTTCTTAGATAAATTATTTAGTTTGCATACAATCGACTGGGGGGGCCTAACACGGCGCGTGCAAAAATGCATAAACTAGCCGCAATACTAACGCGGTTGATATAGGTAAGTCACTCATTATAATCCAGTAGCATGAATCTAACGTATGACGCCATTTATTTATGACTTCTACTCAATCATTGACCGCGCATTACTGCGGTTGTCAATGATCTAATTACAATCTACGACTAAATATGCGCTACGAATTTATGCGTCAAGTGACTGACTAAGGTATTACTTTTCCGTCGTTTATGTACCTACCTACATTGTTTATGGGTTTGTTTACTGGTTTAATCTCAACTTAACTTCTTGGAAATTAGATTTTATTTCATCTTCTTAAGTAATTGTTTTTTTTAAGTAGGTACCTATATGAATACCTAAGTATCTGGATAGCTTTAGATTAGACTAAGCAACTATTGTTAATTGCTGTGCTACTATACGAATTTCTTAACCATTTAGGTCAAACAGCTAATCCCTATATTTCTTAGAAAAAATAAATTCAAAGTACACACCTATGACCTTGTTCAGCCAGCCAGTGATTCCTTAAATGCAATCTGTAACAAGAAAAACCAGTTTTTAATGGACGAAGAATAAATTACTATACCTATAAATTATTGACAATCAAAATGCAATATGTGGAATGCAAAGTTAATGAATAACAATCAGTAGGTATAGGTTCTACAACACTATAAGTACCTATTCAATGCGCAGATAGGGTTGTAAATCTAATGTGATAAATTAACATCAATAAATAAAGGCCATTTATAAGCCAGGCTAACTGAAAAGCTGATAATCTGCGAGATACTTCTAATCTCATCCTAACCCATAAGAGCCAGTAAAATATGAAGAAAAGTAAACTACATAACAAAGATGAAACAGTTTTTCAATCAACGGTTAAGCACTAATATTTTGTGCAGTTAAATATGAAACAGCTCTTGGTAGGTAGGTAAGGTACCCCTAGGTACAATGGCCTCAAAGTAAAGCGAACGATTTTAGCTATACAAATAAATCAAATTGAATGGTATTCAAAAACTCCGATCAATAAATAATAATAGAAACGGATCTATTTACAAAAGTGAAAAGGTCGGATGGAGCAGATGCCGCAGGTCATTGGCCAATCGACGTCTGTTAGTCCCAATCGATTCCGCACTCGAAATGAATGCAATAGTCGATAAACGTGTACTCGATCGTAATATTGATACTTTGATACGCTATGGCTTAGAACAGGCGTGGTTAGTTAACTATGTACTAAGAAACAGGCTGGTTGGATCTGAGCCCACCGAGGCGGCGGGCAGCGGCTTGTTGCAAATAGGAAAGTACTGCTAAACAATGTTTCGTTGCATATGATTCCTTTAGTAGTTGATTATAATATGCAATCAGAAGTGCATATTGAAACTCAAAGATAAGATTATGTCAATGATTGACTGTCTTATCAAGCTATGGTTATAATTATTATAGGCTCGTGTTGGGACGAATACGTAGTTATGCTGTACAGTTACAATTTACCTACATAGTATTAGATTTACTTACAAATTGCATAAAAGAGTTCTCTACACGTGAAGTTTACCACATCGGAAGTATTAGGATTTCAAGGGAAACAAGAATGCTACTTGTGGTTGGTTGTTTCCTTTGTATAATATGAACCTGTGGTTTCTTCTTTTAGGTGTTTCTATACGTATTGAAGGTATGTCTTCATATTATTGTGAATACAACATACAAGAATATTATCAATTTATCACAAGTCATGATTGGAGTTGTCATATGGCTGTCAAACTTTCTTTTTTATCCGCGAAGGAGATGCAATAAATAAAATGTAAAGAGGACCTACGCCAAATCAAAATTCGAACTAATTTTAACGCATATATGCACCTTATGGTAATGAATAAAACATTTAGTGCTACTTAAGAATTCTAACAAGATCAAGAGGAGATGAGTTTAGTCGAAGAGTCCAGTCCAGACTGAATCTGTAACTTATTAAAGCAGCATGAATAGATAAATAGATGTAGAAACAAACGTAAGAATTCAAAATAATCTAGATTTGAACGCGGCCTTCCTCCGCGTTTCTTGCAAAAGGCTAGACCGGTTACCATATTTAGTGGACACAAGAAACACATCAAACGTCATCGTAGGCATCTCTGTGGGCTCTACAACAAAGCGAAATACCGACTTGAATCAAGCTTGAGCCTTCTCTTTAGAACTAAAAACGCTGTTACGAACATATGGATATTATTAAAGGTGCTTTACTTTCTCTAGTTCAGTTTATAATACTTATATGTAACGTACATGTCTTGCATGTATTGCGACTTGCATGTATGTATACGCATTTAAATTACTTTGTTAGAATAAGCTTTACGTTGTTGCTGTTTTTCTTCCTTTATTTTTGACATACCCGTTATTTTAGATGATTTAGTTATTAATTGATATTTTCTAAAGTTACTTTCTATATGGATTAAGATCCTCGAGAAAAACGAGCGACCGACACACTGAGGGTAGCATCTGGATGTACCAAAAGATATACTCGTAACATGGTGTGCGTACGTTACTCTTTAGAAAGAGAAATGTTTAGAAAATGTTCTTTAGTTTTAATGAATTTAGTAGATGAAAAAGCTTCCACGCGGGTGACTATAAAAATAAAACCTTTAGTCCTATCCATGTCAGTTCTTAGTTAGTAACAACCAAATCGCGAATGATTGTCACTGAAGTGTGAATTTCCCGAACCAAAAAGGAAATGACAAAGTTTCATTCTATTTAAAGCGGAAATCTACCTTGAGATCAGGAGATTTTTTCACAGTATTTTTTGTACCTAAAGTACAGAATAGGTACCTCATTTTAGTAGAAAAGTAGATACAATACAAAAGAGTGTTTTTGGTTAATATATTGTTGAAATATATTCATTTAAGTTGCAAAGTGGTACAATGCGGGTTTGTACCTACCGACATCAGATATCGTGATGTAAAAACCGCTACAAAAAACTGCTTCAGCTCAATGAATTGTGATCAGATTTTAGTGACGTCAAGACAAAAGGAGGAAAATGTACAAGCAACCTAAGCAGTCTGGAACTTACTAAGACAAGGATAAAAGTAGGTAAGTACCTATGTAGAGTCAGTTGCAGAAAAAGTCTTTAAAGTTAACACTCCATCAAATATAGCAGAAACTTTGTAAACCTTTATCAAAGCAAACAACATAAGAAAATGGCGTTATGTTTATTGAATAATTTGTTATGGCCTTTTTCTATAACTGAGTAAGATAGCCGATAGGTGTCAATGAAGTGTTGAAGATTATGGTTGAAATTGATTAGGTATAACATGATAGATTCATTATTCAGTACCTAGGTTTTCTTAAACGATGCTGGCATTATGTAGGTACTAAGCTTCAATAGTATGTAAAGATTATTCGATTTATTGTAATTCCATGCATTCAGTAGGTATTTCGTAGAGACGTTGAAGGTTTCAAATGTTTTACATATTTATTGTTTACGAGTAACTTGGTATCTAGTTTTTAGATGCGCAGTCAGTTTGTAATAAAGCCAGCTTAAGGATTCCTAGATAAACTACTTACAAGTTATAGATATAATAAAACATCTGCTGTTTCTTTTCTATTTATAGCGTGGAACACCTGTCTAGGCGTGGTGTTCCCATGCCTCAAGAAAACCTGTAAATCACTTGTTGTTTTCCAATATTTTTTGTAAATCGTAATTCAATCATGTGAATTTTCGGCTATATCAAGTTACACCCGTCTGCCACCTGGCTGGCTCTATAAAATCGCAATAATAATGCAAATTATGTTCTTTGTCGGTGTGTTTGTTGTATTCGTCAGTCTGCACAGGGTTTCAATTAGGTAGACCTCGTTTTCACGGTCTGAGTGCCACCAATGCACTAGGTGGGCACAGTTATTTAACAAAGACTAATTTGAGACAGCTATTTTATTACCTACGTATTTTATTCAGCGAGCAATGCTTATAAAATGTAAAGAATGCAGGCGATTTCATGGTCTCTATAATTTTGGCGTGACAAATTAATAAGTCAATGAACACTCGTCTGATCCACAGCTTAGTCATAAAATGTTTTCATGATATGGTAATTCTTTGACATTTAAAGTAAATTACACCATTTTAGCAAGAAAACGAAGGATTAGAGGCGCTATCTCTGAAGGATATATACCTACTCGTATAAATTGGGTTCATTTTACTAGCTTTTTAAAAATTAAACACACGGTTCTAATCAGATAATTTTGTACTCAGTTTTTATATAAATCAGAAAAATTGCGCCTTCTAAGTAGAAACCCTTAGTACTGGTAGGTATTATGATGTTTTCCACGAAAAGATAAGGTTGTTTACATTGATAATATTGCAGATATTTTGAGATTAGCGTAGTAAAGTTTACATTAAACGCCCGACCTACATGGGTAGTCCTTGTACTTAATTTCTGTAACAAATGTGTTACAGGACTGTTGGTTGGTGAAAATTGATTAAAAGGCTTGTGCGCATGCGCATGCCAGGTGAGTTCACATTGGTGACAGTCTGCACATCTGTATGTACTCGAAAAACCTGTTTGCTCACATTTGTGGCACACGCCGATGTACAACCGGCAACACATTTATGAGTGTCTGCTTTAATTGTTCGTTCAAGGCACGTTCGCTGGGTTTGAGCTAAAGCTGAACCTACTCGCGCGACTGTACAAGTACCTATGTGCAAAGAAGTTAGGGCTCATTGTATGAAGTCCATACTGGTTTATGTTCACCTGCTTAACCAAGAAGACAGATGTAAAAGGTATTATATAAATTGAGTTACCTATAGGCGATTTTATTAAAGGTTCCAAAAAACTTTGCAATATTCTTGCAACTTTCATGTACAATAATGAAGTTTCAATTACTCCGAATTCAAATTCGGCACGCACTTTAAATGCAACAGTATACTTGTTAGTAAATATTGAGAGCGCAGGCGTGAGTCATACTTCCACATAGGTTCAGTACTAAGTTACCAAAGTACCTTCTCTATACTGGTGTATGCAACTAAACCACAAGCTGTAAGAGAGAGTTGCGGCAGGAAATTGAGAAGTTTTATGTACTATTCTAACGCCGGATTTGTTAACCTGTTCAAGTTATTGAAACGAAATTATGAAACTCATTTTATAGCTATTAACTTATAAATATGGTTTACAGCGAATATAATAAATTGAAGTAAAAGGGTTAAGTTTCATTATTTTACTTCACAATTTCCCTTTCACGCTTTTCCGTCTAGGCTCTTTGAAACCTTTTGATTTTAAAACTGTTTCATCTAACTCTACATATTTTATAGAAACCTGCAACTAATGTGAACTTTCCTCATAAAATCCATTAGATCCAGGCGTATAAACTTTACTGAGGTACCTAGATTGCAAAAGACCTTCCTACAACATTTGTAGTGTCAACATTACGGTCTAAGTTTGCGATAGGATGTTTGGAGCCGTTTCATTAGAGATCGGGGTCATTCGGCTGTGATACCGAACCTTTATGATTTCCGTTTGCTCTACTATACCTACAGACTGATTTCTTAGAACTGAGCTTAGTAATTAACAGTCGGTTTAATCATAAGTTGCCATAACCCAATTAAAGTAGCAGTTTTTAAGCAAAGCTCGACCAAAACTTATAGGTACCAATGCGAAAACACAAGTCTTGTGTTTTCTGAACAACATAGGTAGGTAGCCTTGTGATAAGACTGTAATTATTCACTTAAATAAATAAGAGGAACTATGTTCCAGAGTAACAGCTTATTTACCACATTCTTTTGCTAACGCAGAGAATAAATTGAAATAATATATAGTCAATATTTTAATATTCCAATGCAGTTGGCTAGGTACAATATTATAATGATGTCAAAGTTCATTTTGAAAAACAATTTATGACGCAACTCCAATAAATAGGTAGGTACTTCCGTCAACTTGTGTATTTATGACTGAGGTTTGATGGCGATATGAATCTATAAAAGCCATGTGACCGTAAATCTTATGGCTTGAACGCCATGGGCACTATGCTGCGACATTCTGTTTCAATATGTAGGGAAGTACCTCATTGTAAAATGTTAACGGGACATTGACCTATATCTCTGTTTCTTGCTAATGTGAACACGAAAATGAAATGAGGTTGAAACTTTATGACTAACCTTTGTTTACAGACTCATGTAATAAACTAACAAGTCTATAGGTTAAAAAGGTACCTATCTGTCATTCTCCTAGATATCTAATTTCAGTTATCTTTTGAGTCGCTACTCAATTTTGTTTTAGCAAAGATCCTTTCATAAATTACACTAAGATTATTTACCTACCTTATTTAACTTCATTCCTAATTGTTTACTAAAACTTAAGTAGGCAATAAGTTTGTGGTTAGATAATTCACCTTTGTTATGTTTGAAAAAATGCGGAAAACCGACTTGTTTATTGTAAATTTTTGGTTTTAGGTGCGCTGTGATTTCATATTTTTATGAAGGTTTAATGTAGGTCAGTGTACAGTTTGATGAATAGATATTTAGCTCGTAAAGTCGTAAACTTGTCTAATATTTGCAGAGAGAGACTTTATTGCATGTGATCGCAGTTTGCGACGATCAATGACCTGACGTTAGTTTGTGTTACGACATTACATTCCCTTGGGTTACCGGCTAATACATACAAGGTTTTTGTTACTTTTACTTTTCTTTATTATTATGGCTCCGTGTTTAGCTTTTATAAAACGGATAAACTAGATAGTGAAAGTACCTACCTAAATAATTAATTATTATCTATTTATCTTTAAAATTAACGTTTAAATTTTAATGTTACTTCACTGAGAAACAAGAAACCAATAATGTACGAACGATTAGCTATTTGTAATCAAGTTTGATTGATGTTTGAATTACAATAAACTGAACAAACAAAAAACATTCGAGTTGTAAAAACAGATAATGTTACATAAGAACCCATCAATGACTGTAGCGACTATTGCAATGTGTGCTTAGAGACGAGGTGCGAAGGACATTTTCCGAATAAGCTAAGGATGACGTGACGCTTCGTGGTTAGAATATGGCTCCACTCGATTTTACAGATTCAAAGACCGAAGTACTTAGATAATTTATATGACAAGTGCTAATATAAATTACATTGAGTAAGTACCTACTTAACCATGCCTTTGTTTACTTAAGCTCATAAGTCTGATGATGAGGGATAAATATCTAAATTGAAATTCATTACAACTGTAACAAAGATAAATTTAATTTTTACTGCTACTTTTGCGTATTTAGGTTTATACGTGTATTTACGTATAATTTTCCAAGGAAATAAAGAAATATTTGAATTGAATTAGTCATGTTTTTTGTCAGATAAGCCAAGTGCTAAATGAGTTAATGATGTAAAGTGAAAATTATAGAAACTGTAGGTAGATAAGATCACATGACAGAATGAGGAAATAATTAAGGAAAATCAGTAAGCAACAAAAGATTTACCTCTCCAACAACGGTTTGGACCTTGAACTGGAAGCCTTGAGCAAATTGCCCTATTTCGACTTTGGGACATAATCCAGTAAATTTGTACTGTAAATGATCCTCGTAGGAAAGTTTTGGGGTAGTTCTGATTTTTTCATCCTATATGTTTTTTGGGGTGCTTAATCCGAATCTGAGGTTTGCGGACAAAATTTCGTGACGCAACATTAAAAAAAAACAGCAAAATCCGTTGTTTTTATTCATTTTTCGTTTTTTTTGCTTAAAACTAGAAAACTATTAACTTTTGGTAAATGGTTTGTTTACAGATATTAAAGTACTTGAAATTCTCTACAGATACCAGTATTTAGTTTTGTTTTCAGACCAATCGTTCGGTTTCTAGTGCGAGTTGAAAATTGTAAATTTTTAGCAGTTTAACGAGCAACAAAGAGACCCAAGTGAGTGGGGATGGCAAAAAACTAGTAGCGGTCTTGTGCCAGTACCAACTACTTTGGACACTGCACCAAACTCAATACTCCGGTACATTTCATGTAAATGTAAAAAGGGCTGTCAACGCAATTGTGGATGCAGGAAAGCGGGACTCCATTGTTCCCCAATATGCACATCATGCGAAGGAAAGTGTTACAATGTTGAGCCCCCTGAAGACAGCTCTGACATAGACGTAGAAGAAACTGAAGAAAGAGAGAGAGGTATGTTGGATCTCACAAGTTATTTTGTAGTCATTTATCTCTCCTTGATATATGATATGTGTCTCACCTCTTTTTATTTTCCAGGAGAACGACTCCAGACGCTGACGATGGAGCAATCAGACCCTGAGCCAGGACCCGATGCCACCGAAGAACCTCAGTACGATGCGGAGGGTATGTTTAATCTCACAATCTATTTTGCAATCTTCATCTGTTCTTGATAAATTACTTAAGTTTAAACTTTTTTTTTCCAAAACAAGCAGAACCAGAACACATCATTATGGAAGAATCTCAGCCAGGGCCTTCCAAAAGACAACGGCTCATATAAATTTTGCATATTATAATTAACATAAGTACCGAGATTTTAGGTTTTATTTTGTTACGAGTTCTACCTACCTACTGAATTTGCATAATTTTTACCTTTTTTCTTTTTAATTACTTGTGTGAAAAACCAGGTGACATTTATCAAATGACAGCATCCATAAAAATTAAGTATTGAAACGTAAGAAGTGGGTTTTGCATTAACTGCTAAAAATTTACAATTTTCAACTCGCTCTAGAAACCGAACGATTGGTCTGAAAACAAAACTAAATACTGGTATCTGTAGAGAATTTCAAGTTCTTTAATTTCTGTAAACAAACCATTTACCAAAAGTTAATCGTTTTCGAGTTTTAAGCAAAAAAAACGAAAAATGAAGAAAAAAAAACGGATTTTGCTGTTTTTTTTAATGTTGCGTCACGAAATTTTGTCCGCAAACCTCAGATTCGGATTAAGCACCCCAAAAAACATATAGAATGAAAAAATCAGAACTACCCCAAAACTTTCCTAGCAAAAATACTATTTGACTGAACTAACAGTATGGAATGCAAAGCAAAATGAAAGGGCAAATAGGTCTCTACTTATTGTAATCATAGTTAGTCTACGTGAGTACAATGAAAAGCCCTTGAGCGTTTAGTTTACATATACGATATGTAACTGATAATGATAAATAGATAACCAATTCTCTTTACTATTATGTAGAGTCGTACTTGTACCTAGAATAGAATTTCTACATTCTCTACAATGAATATCTAAACCCAGGCAAAAAGATGAAACTACACAAATAGAAGTTAGTATCTCGCGAATTAAAACGTCTGGAGCCAAGGACAACTCAATTAATTTTCAACATCAGTGTCGGATGCCGCCGGTCTTGAACTTGAAGGCGCCAAAATATTATCGGCTTATTCGGAACCAGGACGACAGCACTAAATCTTTGCGCACGAGTGGAATAAGAATTTAAACTTATTCACAAAGCCTGATGATTTATGATCGGCCTCACTGGTGGCCCTGTATCGCACACACTGGTGTCTACAAGTTTTTTAATTATAACATTATTGTTTGTTTTTTATAACGAGTGTAAGGTACCTATAATCATCATCATCATCATCATAAATTTAAGAGCGTCGCTCTTGTCGGTGTAGTCTAAGCCTCTCTTCAGAAACACTCCACTCTTCTTGAAAGAGAGGGAGACCACGAAGGACTAACATAGACCAAAGGTACCTATATACAAGATAAATCAAAGTAAGTTTTATGAAAAATTAAAGACAGTTTCCAAAGATTTTGAAGGTGTAGAGTGCAACGTGTGCAACGTTCAGGCATATAACTCTATGGAAAAGGAGAGCCATGTTTTAACATACGAATAAAAGAGATTACTGTAATAATTCAACAGTAGTATTCTTTGCCTTTGGTCCTTGAACCAAAACAGTATTATGTCGTACACACATTACAGCGACCGTCATCGACTAAAATAAAATAATGTTATGGGCGCAAGCGCGCAGACATTGAATTACAACCGGAGAATCACAAATGACGGATGAAGTCACGACTAATTGATGAAATACCATGATTGTGTTAATATTATATTTACCTAGCATGTTTTAATGGTATACTAGACGGACATAAATATCATGTAGCTATTTATTGCTATATACTCAAATAAATTGTCCTTTACCCAATTCTGTCGTGTGAATATTAAACACATTCTGATGTAAGTTTTACACTTGTTTAAACAAACAGGTAAAACATAAACTGTAGTTAATGTAATTTCTTTTTAAATATCTAGAGATACATTCTTATCTGTCAGTAGGTACACCTTTTAAGTACATAAAGGCCCCGATAGGTGCCTAGTTTATGTAATTTGTGTCGGTAATAAGTAAAATAATATGTATCTACTTTAATCGAAGAATAGAATAATTTGCGACGTGTAAACTCATTTAATGCATTTCATGTATTCTCTTATTTAAATTTTAAAATAAATATTTCAATTTAACAATCGTTCATTGTTATACGTTCATGTCGTAAAGTAATTTAAAATTGTCAGTCAGTTTTATAAAAAACGTTGCAAAAAGTGTCCTTTTTGTTCGTCCTAATTATGTAGGTTGTTCAGTGCGTTGTTAGATATTTGCCCTCGAAATGAATGAAGTTTTGTAATCTAGGGGTCCACTGTCCTAAGGAAGAATTGTTTGTTTGAGAATTTTAAGTTTCGTCTGTCACAAGTCGGTAGGTACTAGTTTAAAACGAGTCTTACAAAGCGGCCTCCGTCACTTGCTTAATGTTTACCTTATTACTTACTGCCGCCGCCGCCGACGCTTACAGAAATAAAAACACACGCCCACCGATAACACCACCAACTGAGAAATACATTGAATTTTTAACCAAAACCGGACTTGAGAAGATCTCTACAATTTAGCCGTAGTACTTTTGAAGCAACTGGCCCCGAGTGGACGCAAGTGGTAACATTGACAAATCGTATTGACTATGAATGGTTGTTCATCTCTTTCAAATGTAAAGAAAAGAAAGAGATAGGATAATTCTGTTTGAGGCTATTCACCGTTAGATGTGGGACTTGCTTTTGTGAGCTTAACTATTGCGGAAAAGGAATAGTTTGCTTTAAGGGGACATGTCTAAAGAATATAGAATAGAGGCAAAAAATAAACTGGGCTCAATACAAACAAATAATGTTGTTGCATGGCGGTATTTTTCCGAATGTCCAGACGAGCATGACGTGCATTGTCAAGAATTCCTTGAACGGCTCATTGACGGTCAGCTTCGCCGCGTTACGTAACTGACTCTACTTACACTGACATCGAGACGGATCCGGACTAGGATGCATGAGAACTTTCCAATATAGGTATTACAAGAAAAGTGTTCATTAACAAAATATTGTATCATATTTTTTCTATGAGTAAGATTACGTTAATCGATCAGTAACAATAGCATATCGAAGCGATTTTACGTATACTTTTTTTCCAATGAGTAATTCATATCGGAACTATAACAAATTAAATTTATTAACCAGTAGTGAATCAATTGAGTTTATTTGTTTCACAATAGTGGGTGAGGCATGAATAACAAATATGTATTTAGTATTTACTAAATTAAGATGTAGACGACATCGCCTCGTTACAATGTTATAGGGGTTGTTGCATCTTTATTTGTATTAGCCTGATTCTTATCTGAAAATGAAGCTAAGGATCAAAATATCTGTTTTCGAGCGCTTCACTGTTTGTACTAGAAATACCTTGGCGATAAGGAGGCTTGTGTAAATGTTACACTTGCCGGCTGCGATACATGATCTAAATTGTTATAGTTTTAACTATTCACCAGTAAAGAATTTCTTCTTTGACGTTCTATGATGGATGTGAAAGAGGTTATCACTGGAATGAGGGCATTTGAAGCATGAGAAAAATATTTGCATAGTATCAATAACTTTATTAGTAGGTAGTAGGTAATGGGTTGATACTGGCAAAATACTATAAACGGTTTAAATACTATTAAAAAAGTTTGATGACTTCAAAAACTATCTTTGATTTTATCGTATCGTTGAAATATATCGTTGAAAGAAAAGTAGCATAGCAAAATTGTAATCGCAATGAAGATACTTGGGATATCCTGTGGAAATTCCCAATAGACAAAATTCTTAACGTATTTTTTGAGATCGGTAGTTTAGATTGAATCATAATATTTATTATGAATATCTTGTGATAGTTTACAAACACGTTTCAGGAAAAACCTTTAAAGAATTTGCAATGAATAGAAACTTATTCGAAATACTGGGCGTGTTTGTAAAGATACGTCTCAGGTTAGGTTTTTCCAACCATTCGATTGAATAGGTAATTGTAAATAATAGCAATTACTATTCTTCAACTGAAACTAGGATTTATAATCTCTAATTTCTTTAAGTGTTCATCAACTGAAAGAACGAGTTTTCATAATTATTCGAAGTCGGCGGAGAAATTCAAGTAGCATCCTTCAGATAGCTTTATAAATATTGAAACGTGCGCAATTTTTAAATTCATTATTCGAATTTCGAATGCGGTTAAGATGTCTGAGTGGTTACTGTTTTTGTGATTGAGAAAGACTTTTTTCGGGCGATAATCAATTGGGTCGAACTCTCTTTTGGTTGCAAAACGACTGATTCACCGACGGACGTGGGTATCTTTATAATTGCTTACAGGGTAACTGGTTTTGACTTTAGGTTGGACTGCAAGATAGCTCTTTCATTTGTCCGTTTAACAAGATCATTTACATTTTAAATAAACAAATTCCAACAGATGACTAAATCCTAAAATATTTTAATGACTTTAATTCGTTCGTATGCATAATTGACTTTCAGATTACACAATTGGAATTGTATTTAGATTTCTTGGTACCTACTAGACTCCGATGCGCTAAAGTGAGTCATAAGCGATTATCGTAAAAATGCGGGTAGGGATGTCATCATTACCTACTCATAGCACTTAATTTACAAACTTATAAGTTATGCAACTAAATAAAGATAGAGCACAATTTGTAGTACTATCTTTCAATATGTCTTTCTTTCCTAATACATCGCTACAAGAGATGCTTCCGTTGGGAATTGCTTGCTTGTTATAAACCCGACAAATTGTATTAGGATCATTAAAATCGATGATAATTAGCAGACTGACATGCAACCAATAGTAATTTTATCTCTAACATTACACTAGATGGTTGATGATACCTGTATCGTGTCGTCTAGACGGTTTTCCCAATGGGTTTATTTCTGGTATTTCAGAAAAGTGTGTGCAAATTTCGAATTTTACCTTGATTATTTAAAAATACATTTTCCCCGTGTCCTATTTTGGTTTGTAGAACCTATTGAACTCAGTAATGGTAAACTTGATGCCTTCGTATTTTGAAATAAGGTAAAAGTACCATTACTCGTCGTTTTTCGAAAATCCTTGACTTTGGAGCTCTGCCACGCAAAAACTGTAATATGTAGGAAAAATCTGATGCCACGAGGTTAAAGATTAATTATTTGGCTTTCTGTCAAATACAATAATTAATTATTATCAATTGTGAAAAAATTATAATAATTAAAATACTGAAAAAAGGTCGAAATGTACCAGTACTCGGCTGAAATGTCCTGATACTCGTCAAAGCCGTCCCAATACTCGTCATTTTTTCATCGCTAATATGAACTCTATATCTTAGGACACAGAGTTCATACGTATTTTTCAAAGGTGTCCTAGTACTCGGCGATACGACGCTATTCCTGTCAGTGTTACAAAATACTCATCAGTTTTAATGCTAGAAGTTAACCCTTACACTGCTGACGAATTGACAATGTTAATTTTTTTTAACACCTTATTTTTATTAGGAATAAAAATACATGTTAAGAATAGATTTTATTTTATTTTGATATAGTTACCCAATCTCACTCTTACGCACAGTACATACAAATCTTATGACGATTTCAAGTCTAAATCTATGAACCCGTTCAGGCTGTAGAGAGTGCTAATGAACTATACATATACACATCCGCTCTTACATACAGAAATTCCAAAAAACTTAGGTACTTAACCCTCATTCTGGCGCAGTCGCCTAGATACAAAATAAAAAAAAATCCGCACTGCATGTGTTAATGTTCAAATATGACGAGAACAGAGACAACTCTACATGCATGTCCTGATACTCGTCTGAGTATGACGATACTTGGGACAATCATGGTTTTGACGGCACCAGTACCTGTCAGCCGTTAAAATAAATAGAAAAATAATAATTAAAGCCTATTTTACATGTTATACCGTTAAAATGATATATAAACTATATTGCAACACAATCGCTTACGTCAAATACCTGACACAGTTCGCGAAATTTAAGATCGAAAGTAGAACGGGAACTGTTACTTTTGGTTGCTAAAAATCGGAAAAATAACACTTTTTCGGAACACTCAACTTTAGACGCTTATTATTGCGATGCTATTACACTTGTAACTGTGTGTTGCCATTTGAAATGTGCGGAATACTTCCAAAAATAATTGCCAATTCAAATCTTTTTGGTATATGTAGTATTTATTAAGTTATTGTCAGTTTTTTGGAACCTGACGAGTTCTCGGACAATGACGAGATTACGTGCATTTACCTTATATTATGTTTCCCACCAAATAACGGAAGTGTTAAAACATTTTCAAAGCCTTCCTTTTCTTAGCCTTACCTCTGTGTGTATTGGTGTTGCTAATTAGCACGATAATCTCGTGGTAACTCACGGTAGATGTAAGGTTTATTTGCAAACTAAGATCAGCGTAATTTTATAAACCTAAGCATTTTTGTTACAACATTTTTCTCTACATTTTCACATAATTATTAAAATTGTAACTATACGTATCGTCATGCATACAGAACAAGTTTTAGTTATGTAACTTGCAGATATTTATTTATGTTCAAGTTTCGTGTTTCGCTATAATTAAGAACACGCGACTACTAAATCAAAACTGTTTTTTGGATGTTATATTTTTGCGCAAATAAAATATACCTAGACAAAAGAATAATACATTTCAACATATTGTAATGTTTGAAAGAAAATATTACTCAGCTGTGTTCAACACAACCCAGCATTCTAAAAGATAAAATGTAACCGTCTTCTGAAGAAGTTAATGTCAGATAAAGATGCGGGCTATGTGAGAATGTCGCGGCGGGATGGCAATATAATCTCGTGTACGACTTCCTTAAAACGTAACAAAGCAACACAGTTACTTAGGGTTGCCAAGAAGAATTTCGCCAGAGTTGATATAACGTTGAAAAAGTTGCTGATGTATAGGTACGCCAAAACTTCTTCAACCAAATAGTTCTATAGAATAATGATAATATAGATAAAATAAATTACGCAGGTATTACCAGTACTTATCATCTTTATGGATTTATTAGAATACCTACAAGAAGTATTGAACAAAATTGCAACGTTGGCAATACCAGTGACGTGCAGCAAGGCACAGAAGGTTTGTCGGCCTGTCTGCAGAATGTCTGGAATGTTCTTTGCAGTTCTCAGAATGGCGGCGGCGGCGGCTCTCAAATGCCCCGAGGTAGCAACACATTTGTGTTTTAATTTCATTATGGCCATTCTTAAAAAGGCAAAATAAAATACAAATCATTTCGACCTGCTGTTGGGATTTTGGAAATTCGATCTTAGTTTTAGAAACCTTAGGATTATTTTGCGGCAGCATTAGCTACCTTCACACAGGAAGGAGGATAATAAATCGGAAACATGATTTAAGTTATTCAGAATTTGGTATCTTTCTTTCGATGAAATGCTTTGTATTTTGCAAGCCATCATTCACGTATTCATATGCCTGGAAGTTTTTTTTATTTCTTTCTGAGTTTTATCCTTTTAGCCTCGTAGCGTCATCCGTCTTCTACAAATGCAATGATTGTCAGCCAGCAACCATTCAGTCATTAAAGTCTATTGAGGAAGTCGGTATTATTGATTGGAATAATATCGTCATGTAAAGTAGAGAGGTATCTTGTTGGTAATCGGGAAAAAACCTTCTTTGGGATTTATTGTCAGGTACTAACGTTTTTATTTGAGTCCAGTCTAGAGTATTGTGGATTTACCAAAAAGTGGCACTATCATACTTGGACAGAGAAACTCTGGTCTAAAACATGGCATCAATTATTATTTAGTTGTGAAGATGTCTAGGGTATCCAAAATATAGATAAGTCACTGTTAGAGCCATTTGACATATAAGTGGCTTTAATGAGGTGCTATGTCACCAGTCACGTAAATCAACTTGAAAAGGAAGGCGAGCGTGATGGTAATAAGTAAGAATTATAACTCTGCATTGTAATTTTCCACTAAGTATTCTGATTTATTATGAAAAAGTAAAGATTTATGTAGTACGGGATAAAGGAAGTCAAGTGTGGTCATTGACCAGAAACTTAATGTCGAGTCCCACAATATTTAATATCGAAGTCATTTAAAACTAATATCGGACATTGTAAAGTCTCTATAGGATTTTTATTGCAAATTGCGTCTGAAACTATTATTAAAGTTATTATGTATCTTAAAGGCTTGGAAGAAAATTACGTAGTGAGCCTATTAAATGTTGGTAGGTACTTATTTTATAGGTATCTATGGTAGGTGAGATCAAACCAATTTAAAAGGTCGAATGGAAACATAAACTTGTATCTACTTGTTTGGATAATCGCTTTGTGGGTGTTCGAAAAGGTATATAATCTATCTGTAGGTAAATTGATTAAATTAGAAAGGTGAAATTAATTAGAATAACGTCTGTTATTGCTGTGTTTGTTTTGATGGTTGCTGTACGACTGTACGAGGTTCAGAAGCAAGCTGTCGCAAATGATTATCACAATAGATATCAATTGCCGTAAAAGAGGAATACGTATGAAGCCTTGGTATTATGCAGCAAGGTCAATTGTACCATCCCATAATGTACAATCAATGAATGGTATACCTACCTACCTATACCGTCTCCACTGGTGCATGCTCGCCAATCAACTAATTGCGACACCGCTCGTCTTACGATTCCGGAAATTAAACCAATTAATCGAATTATTTATATCTAAAATTACAAACGAGTCTGTCTTGTCAAATTTGACATTGAGAATTGGGATAGGCTGATTTAACTTTGTAAAATTTATTCTGTTGGCGCAATTTTTGCTTTGAATTTAAATTAGGTTTAAGCTACAACGTGGTAGAGATGAAAAAATTGTGTTTTGTTTTCTTTTAGCCTTGTTTGAAAACGATTTTCTTTCTTGATTTTAATTTTAGAACGTGATTTTTTAAATAGAAGCGACAAAAAGTATAACCATTGAATTTTATAACAGTAGCATGATCACTTTATAGCCTTCGTGTACGGCTTAGCAACGGAGGCCCCATCACGCGGTTGGACTGTCGAAGCATTGCGGCCTCTTGTTTTTGCGGCCACCGGCTCTCGACCGGCTTATTGTGCCGATTGACGCTTATCATCGGCAAATTGCTCTAGTCATCTGCCTGACGTAACTTCTTCTAGCCTAGTACAGAAACCGGATCAATTGGGTCAATCAGCATTTAAGACGATCTAGATACCTAGCTGGTAAAATTAATATTTTGAGTTCTCTATTTGAGAGCTGTATTTTTCCTAAGAAAGTAATGATATTGCCTTGAAAAGTTTAATGTAGGTCAAATCGAGGGGCAAATTATTGACGTCATCCATTTTTTTGACCGTTAACTTGTCAGATTGCTATCTGACAAGATCCCAAGTTTATCCGACATGATATGAGTCACCAATAAACCTGATTTATTGTACCTCTCGTCGTCCAATGTAATATTCCGTGCTCTAAATGCTCGGTATCGTGGTACATATATTCTATGCGTATTGAATTTAACGTCTGGTATGCAAGTAGGAACCGAACAGTCGGGAAGTTATGCTAAGGCGAGGGTTGTATTGTAATTCAATAGGTTCAATCAATGGGCTTTAACTCTACGTAGACGAATAAGGTACAGATGAATGCTGTTAACTAGTTAGATGGGTATAAGTTACGTACAAGGAACTCATTTGAATTACAAATAAACATTTAATCAAAACATCGGACGACTTTAGATTCTTGTCATTTTATAGTAACTATATATTACCTATATTTTTGAAATGTGTTTCGTCATCATTTATTTTCAAAACATAAAGACGTTGCAATTACGTAAAACGAATCAATCAGTATTCAAGAAATCAGCAAGTATCTCGGAAAAACTTGTCTGGCACAAACTAGTATAGAGACTGGATTTATTACGGCAAACAATAGCTAATAATGTCTATTTGTAGAAGCAACGTTAGAAGATATACTTACTATTGAATGTATAGTTTTAAGTCAATAGTGCTTAAATGTTCAAGTTATGGGCAGCATATTGGATGGTTTAGCTTTTTATGGTGCCGGATACAATTATCTTTAGACTCTTGGCCTCAGTCTGTTAGTCACTGATCACAGATTCTTACTAAGGAGAAAGATTGAATAATATTGTGTAATGTGCCATTTGGGTACGGTATTGAAACAAATGAATCCGTCGAATTTCGAAGGAAATGACCGCCTGGCCAAATTAGTATATCTTTGAAAATAATGTAGTCAATTATAAAACTTGGAGTTGCATTGTAGATGGTTAGATATATTTTATTTCCACAAGAAGTGGCTTTTGTAATACTACACTGTCTGACATTAAACTCATTCTGAAACGCGAGTACCGTTTGGATGTGTTTATGTATATTGTAACTTAACCTTTATGGGTCCTGTATATACCTACATCAATTGCGGAATTAGGATACTGATATTCAATCTTTGCATAAGTGGATTTTAGATTCTGGGAAGGTTGGTGGGCCCTTAATTTTCAAGAGTTCTTAAAGAATTGGGACCAAATGGGTTTAGTTGTTCTGTGCAATAAATGCATGATGAATTGGAGTTTTAATTTCACGGTGATGCAAAGAAAAAAACGATATAAAACAGACGACTGGGTTTCAAGACTTTCGAACAAGAAAAGGAAAAGCTTTTTGAAAATATTGACTTGATTTCGCTAGAATAAACACGTTTACGACTACGACTGTGAAATGTTATTTCTACAAAATTGCGTCAGTTTACCAATGTAGTCTATGTGATAGTGTAATGAAATGACTAAGTACCTAAAGTAGGTGTTGATAATCGCAATATTTAGTAACAGGTACCTAGTCACTTTGTTTGTAAGTTTGTGATTGAATATTTTAATGAAGTTTGTTTACGGTGTACCGTCATAAAATTCTTATTCCAAGTGCCTAAGTAATGCATTCAAGCGATGGGTCAGGTAATGCAAAATAGTACAGTAACGGTCATGTTTTGTCATTGGCTTTCGATAGTCTTAAAGTTAACCGGACAGTACATTTGAGGGCATGTGCCCTGAATGATGGTTATCAAAAAAGGAACTGTTTAAGACGGTTGTAAGACTATGAGGGTTTGGCTTATCTTGTGGCCTTTATATGCAACAGCAGAGTTTCAAGGCAACAATTAGCAATGAATCAGTTTCTTGTAATAACATTTGTAAATTGTGTTCTGTTTGATGTGACATTAGCACACTTCACTTATTTTTGTAACTCGTCAGGCAAGACGTGACTCGATAAACAACAAAATGTAGAGATACAACTCAATGATAATATCAATTTAGTTGACAAAGATAAGGTGTTATATCTTAGACAATTTACCTAAAACGACAATGCTAAACTCGATGAAAACGCACAGAACCATACACAGAACACAAAAGAACCGTAACCTTATTATTGTTTTCAGAGAATTGACAACGGTCGTCGGAGCACGAAACTAAACACCACGCAACACAAACAAAGAGCACAAAGTCACACTGAGCAATTAAAACTGGCACGAATAATGATCACACATTTACCGAAATTGTCACAAGTATTCATATAGAATGTCGGTAAAGGGAGCTGCGCAGGCGACACAGAGGTAGCGAGCGCCGCGCCTCGCTTCAAGCCTCCGTCCCACCTATATGCACACACCGCCTTCGGTAAATTCTTTGCATAAATAAGCGTGAAAGCTTCAATATCCTTTAACTTGAGCTTCCATCACAATCACTTCACGAAAATAGATGCACTGCTTCCGAATAACTTAAAAAAGTAACTTTCTTACCTTCCACTGCGCAGTTACGATGTTCTTACACGATCGATGAAGTAAAACAAGCGGAAAGTAGACACAGTCACGTTCGTACGAATACGTCGAGAGTAATGGCGCCGGCCGTTCCAACCTGACGAGTCTCCAGCGACAGACTCGGAAGGTAAGCCTTGTTTGCTCAGTGACGCGAGCCTCGACCACTTCGTCCCTCTCTTACATTACTAACTTCATATTGGGAAGAGGGAGATGACTAAACAACTCAGTTTGTATTTTACTGTAGACTTGTAGGTGCTGTAGTGCAGCAACCTACATCAGCGAGTGGTACGAGTACTTGCGATGTTGCGATGAACAATGTCAATTTTTATGTTTGCTGATTGTCTCCAAAAACTGCAAAATATTTACATTTAAAGAAACTATTCATTTTAAATTTATTTATGAATCCAAAAAACGTGAAATTAAATCATAAAACAATAATTTATCTAAGTCCATGGGTCAGTTTTAGGCTAATGACCACTATATTACTCAATTAATACAAACTGTATCTTTTTCTTATAAAAATTAAAAAAAAAACAGCATTGTTTAATCAAGAACAAAAGCAAAAAGAAATAAAGCGAAGACTTGATAACTTTATAAGATCTTAAGACAGCTGCGCAAAATTCACAGACCAAATAAATCCATCGAAAGAAAGGAATTAAAGTGAACAATGAAAATCTCTAGAAAAGTTGTTCTTTGTTCCGAATACAAAGAACATGATTGACAAAATACTGCAAACAACAACACTCGCAAACCACATCAAACAGCTTCTAATAACGCTGATAGTGCTGCCATCCAACGAAGACACACGAATACAATGACTAAGGTGGTGTTCATGCTTTATATGTGAGTGAACTGAGAAATGCGTGGATAAAGCAAACTAGTGAATTGACTGAAACGCGGTAGATGTCGCTATTGAGCAGAAATGTGGAACCGAAACATTCGGGGGTTCTACTATAGGATCACAGGAGATCGACGAAACACTACCTAATGACCCTATTTAAGAACTAGAAAAATATAAGAGACAGAAGATGGAGATGATGGTAACAAAAACATACAAGCATTAGAAGATAGACATGAAACAATAGACAACCATAGAACGATTATTATCAAACCCAATGAATCTAGAGTGGGAAGTTAGATCATAGCACTTATTTCTTTGACAGTTCTGGCATAGACATATAGACAGGAACGGCGATAAATCTCAGACGAGATTATTTTCCACTTTCGAATCACTAGTAGTGATTATTCTATTCCCTACAAGCAATAAATTGATACGAAACTACAGTTTCATTCATCAATACGTCCATGGTGCTTTACCGTGGTGGGTACTGTCGGTAAATGTAAGACTTTTACTTAAAGAGTGATTGCATTCTCGACGAAGAAATTACACGATTACACGTAGATATTGTCTTAGTGGTCGAAGGTTTTTTCTTTATATTGTCTGACTGTAAAATAATGGATCAGTATATTTTTTCATTAGTCTGAAACTTTTTTATAAGCAAAAAGGTAATGTCAGAGATATTCATGAATCCGAAATATAGCTCAAGTTTAAATGGTTTTACAATACCTAGAACCTAGAACTAAACAAGCGAAATCTGATACTAATTAAAAACAAGATCAAACATCATTACCTAAATGACTTTCGCAAAGATTGCCATAAATATAAAACCCCAATTAGTACACTGTCAAGCTCTCATTCGATTTCTATCAATTCGTGTGCGTAGATAAAATAAAATCAATTCATAAAGTTTATCCGGGCAACTATATTTCGTGTGGTCTGTGCAGTTTCTTGAGTCTGCAATTCTGCATCAAACAGACCGCTTGCTTTCACTTGAAGGCGAGTGCTCATTACTTTAAACCACTGTCACAATACTCTTGACTTGCAATTTTAATTAGTAAAACGCCTGGCTGCCCCTAGGCTAACCTGAGACAATGCTTGATACAAGAAAGGATAGCAGAAATATATCCGGCTTAGATTTGTTGCACTTGATAAATGGCTGGTTTTCATAAGCTATCCGAAGTTATAACGCAAAGTTGATCGATTGAACCATTCTTTAAAATAAGAAACTTGGGCTGCATATGATGAAAAGAGAGACAATTTATCTGAATCATGCCTGATACAAAGGAAGTTGAAGAAATAGGAATTAAAGTTTAATGGAAATGTAAATGGTCAAGTAAAAAGAGAAATTCTAGATAATATTTTTCGGTCTAACAATTTAGTGTTATTAGAGGTCGTTATCGAGCCGTTAAAGGTGATTAGCCTCGATGTATGCTCATCTATCCATCACGTCCGCAAGGTCCTAGACCATTTCATAGCCTTCAATTATTTATATTTACATGAACACCTAATTAGGTACCGTTATGAATGCGAAAGTTGTAAAAATGCTATCCAATGAGAGGCAAACCTAAATATTATGCAAATGTCATGAAGAATGCAAAAATGACTTCTATATGTATTATACTCTAGACATCGTGTCAGCAATTAACGTTATTTATTGATTGAGCAATCTGTTTTGAGATTAAATTGCAGAATTATTTCATTAATTTGTTTTCTTTCATCAATTTCTTTTTTTCTGATTTATTCTTTGCTTGTGTTATTTCGATTAGAAGGTAGACCGTTGCTTTTATATTTCTTTGATTTAATAACACCAACTTATTTTTATGAACGAGAGTGAAGAGATTTTCCTTAACTTCTGTACTTTATGTAGCTAGTTAAGTTTTTTTGAGCAGCCATCAGGTTAGGCTAGGTTGCCTTCTAGCGTAACTAACGTACCTACAGTTTACTAGACGGCATCCATTATTTAGGCAGTGTTGAACTTTTTGCTTCCACCTTGAACTAAATTGTATTTTACAGTGTCCAAACAAATTTTACGGTTTGACATAATGATTGCTAGGTATTAGCAACCTTGTTATGATAATAAGACCTAATAATAAAGTAGGTAGGTAAGTCTAAGTAGCTACGAATATTTCTTGTAATTGCATAATAAACTGCAATCATCATTTGAAATACTAATTCTAGATTTCCGTGTTTTATAAAAAAATTAGAAACAGGTAAGTACATTTGTTTTTGCAATATTTTATCTACACCTGACTTTGCCATAATAATATACGCTTCTCTGGAGCATGGAAACAATGTTTTTCTTTCACGACGTAGGTACTATTCTGTCCTAAATTCTACACAAGAAGACCTCATAAGATTAATAACCAGTTTCGAAAGCAATAACATTTTGGTCGTTCCTTGTCATTTAAAGTGGGTAATAAAATAAGTCATTCTTCAACTACATTTGAGTGAATGTCAGTAGCAAGTAGCAAGCTGGAAACGTTTTGAATAATTTCATATTTGATTTACATATTCCTATGCGTTCGTTGGTCATTTGTTCTTGGTAATCCGTCGTCCTGAGGTAGATGCCAGAATGCTAATCAGTACTGTATATTGGAATAAGGCAAGTACATTTACTGCTACAGCTAGGAACTGTCTAGTACAATCATGGAGAAAATGGTTAGACTTTAGAAAAGAAAATGAGAATGAGAATGTTAACTCTCAATGCATATTGTTATGATGTTATCTCCAAAATCAAGTGCAGTATGTATATCTGAATTAGAGACAAGCTAATCACCTTTTACAAAATATACGTTGCTTATGAGACACATTGAATATAAAGGCAATGGGGTCATAGGTACTAGCTAGCACATTAAAATTTGAAAACTCAAATGAATAATTTACTGTCGAGTTTTATTTCTAAGTAGGCAATTTGGTCAATTGTCTTTTGTTTTTACAGAAGATTTTGTCTCTTTTTCGATATTTTTATACCTATTTGTTTTTTAAATGACTCTTCTACTTGTGTAAAGTTGTGTATTTACTAGTACAGGCTAGTCCGCCAGCGGCGCATGCCACGCATCCTGCCGTCTCAAGCCTCTGTTTGGTAAATAGCGCTTGAACCCCATGACCCTGCCCCTTCGGTTACTGCACCGATGTTCTTTTTCGTTTGGGAAACATGTGTATGGGGTACCTGTTCCATTCCTGACATTTCACTTTGCTATGTCTTATTCAGTATGGTAATCGTCGGTTCTATTTGTAATTTGTAGCATTGCGTTTATCCATATAAGTTTGTTTAACTAATTTTGTGTCTATTAGTTACATTTTATTTTGGATTAAATAAATTAAAAACGAAAACAAACTATTGTGTAACCACAACTTATTTGGTGATGTTTAAATCTCTTTTCATTCATCATGTATCTATTTATGTACTTTCATTACATCATTTTGTTTACGCTTGCAAAGCCAATACCTATTGGGGTTTCCAGTGAAATTTCGCATGTGCATAAACACGCAAAAACCCACTTTCTATCATTTGCTAAATGCGAGTGTGAATTCGCAACTAGCCGCTACCAATTTATTAAATACACGTTAATTATCACAGATGTTGATGATGCATAAAGTTTGACTGGAAGAGGTAAGAGCATATTTTTAATACTTACAAATTGTTTATATCTTTTTCTATGAGATACATAAAGCTTATAAGATTTTTATAGTGTCAGAAAAAAAAACGATGAATATAGGTAATATTCATGCTGATGATTTAGAAAAGTTACGTTAATCGTTGTATGTGATCATTTGAGTACAGCTTTAGTATTGTGATATTATTCCTTCTGCTTGACCTACTAACTAATACAACATTATTTTTCTGTCTATGCTTCAACAACTCGGCGCGGCGTCTACGTTGTTATGTGTTTCATTAATGTGAACACATTCGTCCATGTTTGTCTTTAATTCTACGACTTGAATACAATCTAATGCTTGGTTTACTAGGTTACCCGTTAAGTTTGTTTAAATTATATTTTGATGAGTTAACATAATTTATTGGCTACATTTGCGTCGGCGCCGACAATTATAAGGATGTTTTACTAATTGACTTTTTTTGTTTCATTTTCATATTAACCCATTAGCGTTGAGGTGAAACTTTAAACTTTAGATTTTGGTATGTTTTGCTTTTACTTTTTGCAAATAGCGATTATTCCATGAAAGGTGAGGACGGGTTCAGCTGTTTGCGAAGATATTGTTTTCAATTTCAAAACCAATAGGTAATAAAACGATTTGAATGTGAAACTTTCGAAGAATTTCGTTGTTTACCCAGCGGCCATGTAAG
Organism: Anarsia innoxiella; assembly: GCA_947563765.1. Classification (NCBI taxonomy): domain Eukaryota; kingdom Metazoa; phylum Arthropoda; class Insecta; order Lepidoptera; family Gelechiidae; genus Anarsia; species Anarsia innoxiella. Next base: position 8,251,962 of record OX387393.1, read on the forward strand.
AATGCAGTCAACGCGAGAAAGTACCTAACTTGCTGCTTTTCGGTAAATTTTTATTACCGTATTTTGAATCGCCGCCGCCACTTCTCCAATTGAATTTTTCGTTTGCTAATTAATTTCGGCTTTTTGAAGTTCCTTTTTTAATTTCTTCTGATTATTTAAATACAGATTTAAATAGGTGCCAAAGTAAGCATTAATGTCAGATTCAAAAATTGAATTGGAAAGTTTTTAATAGTTTTGTGGTGACATTTCAATAATTATGTCACGTTTGTTGAAAAAAGATGTATATTTAATTAATTTTAGTTCCGACAGGATTCATTTCAAAAGGATGTAGTTACTTAGCTTATTTTAAAAGCGGAATAAGTTCTTATTACAACAATTCTTTGAAAATTAACACTGCATTTAAAATATTTATTCTATATGCACTCTGTCGTCATTGGTTTTCCTTACGAAAATGATAAAAGATTAAACGAAACGTAAAAACCCATAAGAACACAATATATCAACCGCAACTTAACTAAATAAGAAATATTTATATAAAGTAAAAATGTAGAGTTCAATGAATTGTGACTCTGTTTTCTGTCTTATTCTTTCTAGTTTTTGTATGTATGGTGTCGCTTCATAAACCATCCAAAGTTGTACAAAAATCTGAATAGAATACATTTCTAGTTTAATGTTAATCAGATTATTGGTTGTTATAAAAAGTGTTGTCGCTCCCGGACCACCCTAGCGACGAGATTACCTCCTTTGTTTGAAAGACCCAAAATGTACAATCGTAATTTAATAACTGACATATTAAAAGCTATTTTGGGTTCTATAGATAAATATTATATTACAGTTAAACCGTATACTATTGTTGTGTGGTTAGAACTTTAATTCGAGTCAATATTTCCCAAAAGGGTAAGCCTATTACAAAAACTATATTATATTTAGGTTATAGTGGTATTTATAAGTCCCTCGTATTATTAAGTAGGTATAACCTATTATACAGGGTGGCCCGTCGATTGACGTCCAAAAGAAAAATTTCGATTCCTCGTGTCGTGGGGTATCCGAATCACCCCCATGTATGTTCCGCGATTTTTTACGGTTTCCGAGTTATGACGTGTTTTCTGATTTTTTGAGATTTTCAACCAATCACCCTAAAAAGGTTCGTAGAAAAAAAGTACAACACTTTTTCATAATTTTATTTTTGCATCAGATGCTTCATGACCCGTACTTTTATGCATAAAATATTCAGCTTCGTAACTTTAATAAAAGTTGGGGAAATGTAGGTCGGAAGAGGAAAAATTGTATTGACTGAAAAATAATCGAAATCTTCAAGCTTAAATTAAGAAGTCAAAAAGATGACTTCATGGATTTTAAACTAGCTTAAAAAATGAGCCAACTTCTCAGCTTTTATAATCATCGAAAAAAAATGATACTTAATGGGGTATTTTTGCTAGAATCAGCCTTTAAAGAGAGCAAGGTGGAAAAATTTCAGAATTGGACGTACGAGCAAATTTTTTTTTCTTTCATATTTTATGATCACCTAAGCCTCAGTAGGTTTAAAGACAGTGTTATCTTACCGAAAAGTACAAAAAAGGAGCCAAGATTGACACATTTGGGGGTTTAGGAGCACCTGTAAGAGATGAGTTACACATTAAGAAAATTATGCAGATATGCATCATTTCTAAGGGGTTGCACACAGAAACGGCCTTGAAGCGGCACGACTGTATCGTAAACAGCTTCTACGAAGTGAGATTCCTTCAGGACCCTTGCGTTGACCAGGAGTTCTTCCTTCCATTAAAGTTTGGCGTATGTCAATAAAAATACGAAGGTCAGGATAAGACTCAGGTTGTAGCCCACCACGACTTTGAACTTGTTTGCGATACAGTCGTCCCGATTCAAGGCCGTTTCCTTGCGCAACCCCTTAGAAATGAGGCATCTGCATAATTTTCTCAAGGTGTAACTCATCTCTTACAGGTGCTCCAAAACCCCCAAATGTGTCAATCTTGGCTCCTTTTTTATACTTTTCGGTAAGATAACACTGTCTTTAAACCTACTGAGGCTTAGGTGATCATAAAATATGAAAGAAAAAAAAAATTGCTCATACGTCCAATTCTGAAAATTTTCCACCTTGCTCTCTTTAAAGGCTGATTCTAGCAAAAATACCCCATTAAGTATCATTTTTTTTCGATGATTATAAAAGCTGAGAAGTTGGCGCATTTTTTAAGCTAGTAAAATCCATCAAGTCATCTTTATGACTTCTTAATTTAAGTTTGAAGATTTCGAATTTTTTTTAGTCAATACAATTTTTCCTTTTCCGACCTAAATTTTCCCAACTTTTATTAAAGTTACGAAGCTGAATATTTTATGCATAAAAGTACGGGTCATGAACCATCTGATGCAAATTGGTTGAAAAATCTCAAAAAATCAGAAAACACGTCATAACTCGGAAACCGTAAAAAATTGCGGAACATACATGGGGGTGATTCGGATACCCCACGACACGAGGAATCCAAATTTTTCTTTTGGACGTCAATCGACGGGCCACCCTGTATATATATCTATTAAATTATATTTCATTTATTATATATCTACGTATGAGTATCCTAGTAGATCAACAGGAAATATAAGCAACAGAGAGTAAATCTCAATCATGTTAAAGTATTTATGGTAGAAATAAACTTAAGCATCGTAAGCAGATTGCAATGAAACTAGTTGAATGTTCTGAATATTTTATTATCTAGATTACGAGCAAAATCTGGGTATCTGGAAATAGATTCCAGATAGTTTTCTATTTTATTACCTAGCGATTAAACTATATTTGAAGCATTAATAAAGGTACCGATATTACGCTCCGTGAAGCCATTTAAGTCTCATTTTACATCAAAATTAAACTTGGTATCAGCTATGTGGTGCGCAAGTTGATTGATATCAATTTAATCAGGCTGGATAGATTCATCAGATTCTTAAAGTTCCCTGGATCATTCTTAGGGACTTTTAATGAAGTTTACCCTTTTTCAGTTGACTTTATTACATAAACTTTTCCTCCCTTGATCCATGAATAAAATCCATGAACTAAAACCAATAAGCTCTGTTCTGAACACTGATTGTGTCTGATCAGAGTATCATGTGACTTCAGGATCGTTTTGTAGAAAGCATTACGTCCGTGTACCTACATAGAATGTCCAGTCTCGATTGTTCATTCTTTGGAAATGCTGCGGTCAGGTTTCCCTACGTTTGTCTTGCCCACAATAGGGTGTAAAGATTTGAATAAAGTCGTTAAGATTAGATGTGCGGGTGGGGATGAGGACAAAGCAAATATTACTGTTTGGTTAAACAGGTGTCGCTTTCTTTACATGATTATGTTTCTTGTAGTTTTAATGACGCAATGTAAAATTTACTCGCTTTACCAAAAAAGTGATAATAATTTTCAAGTATGTAATGAATGATATGAAATAAAGAGATGATTCCGTAGAAACAGAAAAAATAGGAATAGCAAAGAGAGCGTGGTTCAAAGATGGACGATATTATTTATTGAGATTTATAAAACTTAAATTGAAAAGAGCAACCCTACAGAGTTTCTTGCTAGGTTCTTCTCTGGGGAAAACTGCACTCTTGCGAATCTAGCATTAACTTTAAAAAATGACCCGTCCTAAGTTTTGTCAAAACCCACAGGATTAATGATTTTTCATTTCATTTCATATTTAAACATTCGAGCCAAGCAAAGTATTTTCGCAATTCGTCAAGATTTTCTTTTGGTTTGGGTACATGAGGTGCCTGTACATTACTTTAATTCATATTAAAATTCCTTATTTATGTCAACCATCCTCCACTCCACACAGAATAAGTTAATCGTCATTTGTCATCGTCAATTTTGAACCTACGAGCTTTTTTATGGCGTCTATAAACAATGGTACACATTCAAAATTCGAACAATGAGAAAGATTGACGCGCTTCCGTTTTGTCATGACATTCATTTACTTACAATATTTTCTTTGTCATCATTTCCTGTGGTCCGGTTTTTAAAGATATGTAAATTGTTTATCTGTTTTTTTAAGCAATTTTAAGGGTCACTTTAGTGTGTGCGGCATTACCACTGAAATCTACGAATAAGATAGGTTCTTATTCATCTGAATATTGCTATACTTAATGTGCCTCCTGCTATAATGCTAGACTAGTCCGAATCTTAAATACTCGTATCTTTGTAATGGTATGTTACAACAAAAAATAAATTTGGTCAAACTAGAATAAGTGGGTAGGTACATAAAAGCTATCATCCCTTAAAAGCTTTTTTACAAGGCACCCTTTTTCTGTTAGTTTGTAGCAAAAAAGTTCCATATCCTAACTTGACCCGTATCATTGTCAGGCGATGGTCTGGTGGTAACAAAAAAACGCAATTCGTGAAAGTGACAGATGATATCGTTATCACTTATGACTAATTTCCGTTTGTTTAGAGGGTCGTTGTTCTCTAGTCTGCCGCGAATATTGACTCATCAAACATTTGCATCGAAGTTTGTTTCCAATTATTTGTTTTGCTCAAAAATATTTTTAAGCCATTTTTCCCGTTCGCCTACCGAGAAACTGATAAAAGCTTAACTTCACATGTATTTAAAAACGCTATTGTTTAAGTATTGACGTGTATTAAGTTCATTGGAAAATTTTATGAAGTAGGTAACCATAATGATTGTATTATATCTCCTTAAACATAAACATAAATAATTGGAACTTGACGAAATCTTTTTTTAACGTAGCTAAGTAAGTATCTCAAAAGTTTTTCGTATCCAAAAAAAGGCACAAATGCCACCACTGGGATATTTAAGTAGTTACGAGTATAAAGATGCTTGAAATCTAGATGGAGGATAATATAACAACATTCGTTTAGAGTAAATGACCCTCTATCGCACAATGCAGTTACTGGAATTGGCTCCTCAGGAAACTGCATTTTTATCGCTAGGGAAACAAACAACCACAAACACGAAATAAATAATATCTTGTATTGTTTTTAGCATATATTGAGGTTCAAAATGTACATATTTTGTTGCCTTATTTTAATATAGATGCACATTGTCATGTATTGTGTTATTTAAAATAAATCATTTGATAAAATTAAAATACTCGTTTCTCATGCACTTTAAATTCAAACTCCACATTGTTACTTTAATAACCTATTAATTTATTCCTTCATTGTAGCTTGTAACATTATAAGCTACATTTAACAAATAGATCTCATATATCTAACCTGCCTAAGCATATGGTAGCACTTTAAACTAGTAAATGACATAAATGTATGCTCGTCACATTTCCCATAATGGCTGAAGAAAGATACCAATGTATTAGATTAGAGCGGCTCTGGTTGCTCTAAGCTCAGATATTATACTACTCGATAATATTATGGTAGTATAGTCTGACTAGGTTGCATTGGATTCTTATGAAAAGTTAGTTTTTTTTCTAAATCTCACTAAATAATTAGGTCTAGGTAGTTCTGTGTGTTGCCCATCACATGTTAATGTAAATTTAGTTCCTATTAAGTTTATCTACATTCTATGATTATAACGCGTATTTTTTAAAGCTTAGATAATATTATTTTAATTAATCAGTAGCGAGACAAATAGACAGACAACCGTAACGGTTTATAGAAAACTTCATCCCTATCATCGGTTTTTTTATATATAATATAATAACCCTTCAGACACAGTAGAGTGTAATTCCCATATCCCATTGCTCTACATTTCGAATGTAAATAACTTAACAAATAAATATAATTCAGAAACGCTAAACTTTCAAAAGTAGCCAATGCGCAGTGGCAGTGATAGAGTCGGGTGATTTGTATAATAGCCGCCACTAATTATTATAGTATCAGGGCTCAGAGCGACGCGACTCCCACGTCGCGGGATGACAGCTTGTGGTGTAAGTTCAGGGAGACTTCAGTTTTGTTCCAACAATTTTGATATATCGAATTCTATCGATCGTCATTTTTTCTCTCGGTTTTCATGATCAGCAAAGATGCTGCCTTTTCAGGTATAAAAGAACGAAAATAATTTCAAAAGTAAACAACGTGTTCTGTCATAAACTAGGTCATTATCATTAGGTTTATCACTTTGTTACATTTACAAAAGCACGAAAAAAACAAATGACTACTTACTTGTTGAGATCGTCAGTTCGTCAGAAATTTGTTTTCCCTGTAAGCATGGCATCATACCATACTGATCTGCTCATATCTTGCACCACGACGTCATCTGTCTGCACTTTGTCTAGATGTTTGTACGTAGTAATCAGTTGATCGTTCGTTACTGTCAGCCCTAATACGTCCACTGCGTACTTACCAACTGACTCACATTTCTCCTTTTCTAAATTTTCACCCTACAAGGCGCACTACACGGGTACTACAGCAGTTTTTCCTTTATTATAAGGAATAGCATTTTAATTTGAGTTATTAGACGGGTCTCATGCCATCAATAAGCGACACTTAAGGTTCTAATGCGGTAGGTTCTTGTTTATAGTAACATGAACTCGGTTGTTGCGCATTTTATATTACTCTCATCAAATTGTTGTCAGAGGGAAGGCAGGATAAGCTGGATGGTAATTTCACTACAGACAAGAGCCTGGCTTTTAATTGTATGTTATGATGACTCTATTCACGACCTAGGAGGTTATTATAAAATTGTAGGATTTTTTTGAAATATATGTTATTAAGTGTATTACAGAAAGACGTACTTATATTACGAAGTTTCTCAAGTGCTCATATAATTTTGACAAGCAACCCGTTGTAAAAAAGAAGCAGGGACATGAAATTATCTATAAATCGTCGTCGCTAGTCGTGTAGTAGTCGCTAGTGTGTAAAATAAATCTATGAAATTAAAATGATCGTAACAAAGAACTGGCTCAAACTCGTCACGCATTCTCAAATCGTCCACAAAAAAAAGATATATTAAAAGATAATCCGTTTCTTAAATACGTTCCTGATTAATGTAGTTATTTATTTGTCATTAACATTCCAAAGTTCCTCTCAAATATTCGGTTTATTTTTGTGAGTAGAGTTTTTACGTAAAGAGTTATTGAAATTGGATTTCTATTCTTCTAAATCGTGGTCAATCCAGTTCTAAACTTTCTTACTATTACTTACGTTACGAATTACGATACAGATATAGGTACGTTCCTTTATGTGAGCTATAAAGTATTTTATCTAAGCATTATTGTGGTACGTAATAAATACTAGCTACTTGGTACTTTGGCTAGTTTTATTATGAATTGAGTGTTTATTTTCCGGCATACGTATAATAAAACAAAAGATAACTAAGTAGAGAGAGAGTAGTTTCATAGTGCCAATAACATGATACCTACCTACCAACGCTTTTCTGTCGTGGACGAGTGTCGTATGGAAAAGTTTCTTAATTAAAACAAGTACTAAAGTACATAATTGGAAGCGAAACCAAATGATAGTCCAGGTTTATTAAAGTTTTCGAAGTAAACTGGAATTATTATTTGCAAATACACTGAGTTTTAATTACTAAGCTAACCATTATTATGATAGTTTATAGTTTATGATAATTCGTGGCTTTCCAAAGTGTTATGCCGTTTTAACGCCTTAGCCACTGGAATAAACTATTTTGCCATAAAACTAGATAGTCGGTGCAAGAATACATTAATGTACTAGTTTAGAGAAAGGTCAGTGCCATCTCTAACATAGCTATAGAAACCTACAGCAGAAATGAAAACTTTATTACTTATATTGTGCTTAAAATATACATATTCCCACTACTGCTTTAAAGTCACGTAGGTATACGAGATCACACTGTAAATGACACAGCAAGCGTCAAGTTATTAAAAACATCTCTTTCAAAGAACGAGCTGAAGTCAGTGATTAGCGAAGATTGTAAACATTGACCGCGAAAGCCGTTCATTTAGCGGCAGACTGCTTTTTCATAAACGATAGATTGATGGTGTACACACCTTATATGCTACTGGAGATTGCAATCTATAGAACAGCTTCAACGGTTAGCAGTTACTGGATAAAACAGGTCCATTAATGTGTAATATTCTCAACACAGCCCCATCAACTGTCTCTCCAGAGAAAGGCAAAGAAAGTGATTTTATAATCAAATTACTTTGTGCAAGATCTCTCCAGTGATTAGGACCGTTACATCTCGCCTGTCTTGTATTATGTGCAGTTTAAGCACATTTATCGATTGTCCATTATTTCAGCTATGTGAACGTTTTATTCCTACAGACTCGATTTACCTAGGTAACGTTAAAAAAGTTATATAAGATATTTTTTTAATTCATTCTTGTGACGTCGTATTTTTGTTTTATATAAAACGAACATTAGTATAAATTATAAAATGTACCGTGAAAGAGTTATTCAGCAATGGTATTAAAAGCTCAACTCATTTTATAGAGTCGAAAGCCGGGGCCGGGCCGGTTTCTTACGCTAAAGAATCAAAGAAACTGCAAATTGTCAAATGTGCAGTGCACGTGTTAGTTGCAGATGCAGCCGACCCGAGACGACCTTCGACATTGTTCACTTTATTGCATTGTCCAGCCTCACACATGTTGCTATGATTAAATTTGAAATAGGACATTCAATTTGGGGTAATAATACTTATTTACCATAACAAGATTACGTATTTTTAGTGTTGTATAAGATTATGCTTGAGTTGAGTTGAAATTATGTAAAAATAGACTAAAGAATAGTAAACTAATTAGGCAAGTAAATACCTCTTTGAAAATGCCCGTTTTTCATTACTATCTCGGCCGACTTCATTCAAGCAATCTGTTTATTATGTAGGTATATTGAATCGGTTTTTATTTTACTATTACGTACACTAAGAAAAAAATACATTATTGTAAGCACTAACGACTTTATTTATTACAATTTATTGTCATTTATACTTTAATAATTCAATTTTATTATTACATATTTGATCCTTACTTCATTACCTGGTTGATAAGATTCTATTATTTATCATTATGCTGCTTATTAACTTTTTGTATCAATCAAAGTTATTATATATTATTTTTTGTATTATTTAGCTTCAGGTAGGTACTACTTATAACTTTTAATTCCATTACTTTCATTAATCCCTTCAATATTGATCAATGAAAGGTTACCAAGTGTTAGTGCTACGTAACTCCTCGTAGAAATTATGCATTTTTCTTACAAATTAATAGTAGTAGGAACTATAATGATGCAAATTTGTATTTTTGCAAAAATTGAAGAATATCCTGGATATCTGTTCACACCACGCGGAGACGACGACGACGTGCGCCGGCGCGTAACGACACCGGACACGGTTGTCGATCGCACCATCATCGGATTACCAGCACAAACTACAAACAACCAACTTTACCACCATCTCAACAAACTAGCACCTAACACTAAACAATAGAATCCACAACAATGTACTTTATTAGTAAAATATAAGGTGGTAAAACCCCAAGATCTTATTGGCGTCGCGCCAGCGCTATTCCGATAGATAATCTAGGCAAATGGTCAATAGCTGACAGCAAAATTGCGGTGGTTTTAAATCTATTAGGACATCGCCAATTCACGGTATTGAAAAGCCACGTTTTGCTTGTTTGAGAAGGTGATAAAATTGTATTGTGTGCGAAATATATCTGAAACTATTATCCATATTTGTAGTCGCTTTACGAGTACTTTGTTTGGCTTTATGTTTGATACGGAAACTTTTAGTAGATACTGCCTAAGTAAGGTAAATGATAAGAGCGCATCTTCGTCGCGAAAGAGTTCTTTTATAACTGCTTTGTTGAATTCATGAGACATCCCTTAATCAATAAATCGATAAGTTTATGCTCCCAAATAATAGCATGTGGGTAATAGGTACCGCCGTAACATATAAACTATCGAGGATACAAAAGGAAAGGTTAATACGGGGGCGAGGCTGGAGGCACTTCATGTAAACACCAAACGGTATAGTCACGAATTAGAAAAGATGTAGTCTACATCTGCAATGTAGGGTTTCTATCGTGAAGTGAAATTCCTCTGATAAATAGGTACAAGTCGCGATCCGTCAGACCACCCGCGTAGAGAATTACTTACAACCATTTGTCGCTTTGAAAGAAGGCGTATCCTGTATCGATTTTACAGACACCTGAGAGTCAGCGTAATCGAGATTAGATAGGCTGTCGAGAAATTAATAGAAAATGTTGTTTTAATTACTCAAGCTGTCGGTAAAGTTTGTGGTAAAGATCCACTCTTAAAACTTGTTATCTACTGATATAGGCTTCTTATAAAATCGTAAAATAGATAATTGTAAAGTATCGAAGGAGAAACCGCAATGAAGTTGATTATTTTCCCTTATTTTGTACTTATTCTAGCAATCATTCCTGAAACGACACAAAACATTTACAAAACCATAGACAATGAAGTAACGGCCGTCTCATTACTAGAAAGAAATTCTTAAATAACTTATTTTATGTAATATATTTAGACTTTTTATGCTACATGTGACTCAATTCTCGCTTTGTCTCACGCGAGTGAGTAAGTCCTTACGTTAACTATGACGTAATGATCTTTTATTATTAATCATCCTTTCACCCCGTTGTTTATTCGACGTAGTGCTTTGAAATAAATCTGTTTTCTAACCTGTCTGCTTATGTGGCTATTAAACATCGTTTTGAGAAAGTACTTCCTTTCAACCTCTCGACATCAGAGAGCACCGCGGTTGACGAGCAATAATCAATCAAATCAGCATTTAATATTTGCATTTTGTTCTACACAACGTGAATGTATAATTAATATACGCAAAACGTCTTGTAGAATAAGAACTTAAGTAATGTAAAAGTAAAATGTAATTAGTTATTCTTGAATATCGTTTTGCTATTTTGATTAAGACGTCTCATCTAAATAACAAAAGAAAAGAAAATTAGGCTTATCAAAAAAATGATCGGGTGTACCTAATTGCGACTTCATTGATTTGGGTTTTTTTTATTTTGCTCAAACAATGCTACTATAACTTTATCGTAAACAGCTTTATATATTAGCTACGATAATACTCGTATGTGTGTTTGTTTGACGTCTTTTCGTTACTTCGTATGGTAGCGAGCAAATCATTAGCGAATGCGTAGGTAATCGATTTGTTGTGAATCGAGTAAGCATTACGAATTGATTGATATTGATGTCGTGGATACAAATTATTTGCGATGTAGGCCTAGTAACCAATTTGGAGATTACTTTCACGGCGCGGTGCTTTCTCGGTGAATTGATGACCCTAGCGGTTAAATTCTATAGGCACATTGATTAAAATTGTAATTTCGTTCGTTGTCCGATGTTGGCTAAAACAAAACTGGTTTCAAGGCAATTACATTAGCCAATTTCAATTAAGTATTTATTTGTCGTCATTATAAAACAAGATAAGCTTTTGTTGGGGAAACCTTTTAAATAAAGTTCTATTTCTTTTTTATTATTAAAAATTTAATTTAGCGTTGTGAAATTGTAAGATACAGTCTCAAAAATGCGTCATTTATTCATTTATATTTTCACGTAAAATTAAAAGGCACGCTTCTCTTTTATTGGGCGTCCGTCGTCGGTATAACGCCCTTTTTATAAAGCAATCATGCCGCACCTCATTTCGACACGAACGTTACGCAAAAAATAAGAAATTATGTTTAAATATCATTGGGGCTTACTTTAGGTACATGTTTATATTGAGGAATTATATACTTAGGGTAAACTTGCTTAATTCGTACCAGTTCGAGAAAATGTGCTGTAATTTTAAAACTAATAGATACAGACAGCTTTTAATTATAAATAATTTTAATTTGTTTCATTACTCATTACTTTTACAAGAAATTTCAACTCAAAACTTATTAACTTCTGAGAAATAAACAATTTAAAAAAGCATAAAAAAGTACGATTTAGGATTATTGATCTTAAATCGTACTACTATATTCCTTAATCGTACTTTGAGATCCAGCATTGGTTTTGATAATTGAGTGCATTAAAACATATTTCTTGTTCTTGTTCCTGGCATCATTTTCTGTGCTAGGTTTTATTTTTACATTGCTTCGTTTGCCTTTTTTTCTTTGTATCACAACATTCTTTCTTTTTTAAAGATTTTCTTCTTGTTTGTTCTATTTTTCTGAAGTACGATTTAAGCACATGCATGTGGTACGAAATAAGCGCAAGAGTCGAACTCATTTAAAATTTCCCACCAAAAAAAATTACAACAACCATACCTACTTCATAACGTTAGACGAAAGCACAAATATATCTAATAATACATAACAAAACAATAAATCGGGTTATCACTACCTAGCTTGTAAAATGTTCTTATGAAATGTATAAAAATATTACGCTAAAAGTTGAAAAAATCTAATTTTTTGAATAATTATAACAAGAGCAGCCCACCGGCGGTAATTTTTTTGGTGGTTACATAGCCGACTGTTAGTTACATTTTTTGCCTAGAAGAGACGTTTCTAGCTATTACCAGAGTCGAGATATAGGCGAGGTACGAATTAAGCGCAGGTACGAATTAAGCAAGTTTACCCTATATATGTTTTTACTGGAAGACTTGGCTGGTAATGGAAGTGAAAGAAAAGTTGAGAGGTCCTTCATGCAGATCATGATGATCACTCATATTATTTTCATCATATTTTCTTGGCATAAGTATTTCAAAGTTTATTGCTCGTCAAATTACCAAGTAGGTCCCAACCTACACAAAAGTACCAAAATGTTGCGGTCAGTTTATTCAAGTTGACGCATGACGTGTTCAAAGTTAATCTGGGACCGCAATCTGACGTCGATTGCATCAGCTGACCACGAGGTAAATAATGTCACGGCATCGTTCAACTGATCGCTTTTGAACATTATCTATAGTTACCTTCAAAACATCGGATGCCTTCGTGCGACTGTGCAAATTGCACCTACGTCAAATGTGGATCAAGTTACTTTGGAACGTGCACAGTTTCGTATGAAATTCTGACAATAGACGATTAACAAATGACGACACTCAATAAGGCTACGAGGAACAGAATGTTTCCGATTGTAATTTTACAAATAAAGTTAGTTTTGAGTGATATTTACTGCTTTAAACATGAACTAAGGTGCACTAGTGTCATTTACGAGTAATTTTAATATCTAACGTAGGTACTATCTGCAAATACGAAGAAAAAAATCGAAATCTATAATTTGCAACACCATTATCAACAATTCTTATATTATGTCCGATTATATTTGAGTAATGTTTACTGAAACTCTTATTGTGTGTATACTCGTAAGTAGGTATTTATAGAATCAATTAGCTGTGCCATAAGCGGTCCAAACCAGAGCGTTCACTTTTCCAATATGATGCAACACATGTCAGTGTGCCGGCTACTTATGATTAAGGCATTTCTCTACTGACAGCGAAAATATACAAAGCAATTGTTACATACTTTTGATATAAGAATGATGAATTCTTCTAGGCACCTATAGGTACTGCTCGAAACAGTTCAAATCGGACTATTTCGTTCCCAGCTCCCCTTTTCAGGAAAAAATTAAATGTAGCTCCAATTTATACTCAGTTTCATAAAAAATAAATAACCAAACGGATATAAGCATCTAGAGGTCATCGATATATGAATTAGCAATTTTTTTATAAATACATTTTTTATTTAAATTATTTTTCCTACGTCGATACAATCGTGTTCATTATATTTTTTTACGAGTCGTTATTTAAGATCTGATACGTGATCTGATCGTGAACAAGTTTATCGGCGTCAATAGCTTTTTACGCCAATATATTTTTTCTTCAATATATTCTAATTTTAGACAGGTCGAAGTTGAGATATTCGAAAACCAGTTTCGTACATGTTGCTTAATACCAATGTCAGATATTGTAAATTAATATGTATTAAGTAAATGTATTTATAGTCAATTAGCAAAAGAAGTAATTGTGCCAAATGCTTAATGAAAGTGGAGTAAGTTGGAAAGACGACAACGTTGGACGTTAAGTACTATAAAGTAAGGGTGCTACCCTTATAAATTCTATAAATTATCGTAGATTAGTGAAATACACTAATCTCACAATTCATAATAAATAATTTTAAGTAGTTCAGATATAGGCTATTATTAACAAAAAAGTGCGTGAAATATTAGGTACTTCTTTTGTGGTCCAAAGTGCTTCGTTATCGTACGTATGTATAGCATTCAGGTATTTTCAGCAGGCTGCATAAAGGTAAGATGTAGATGTAGATAATTATGATGTTGAAGATAATTATAGGTCCACGTTTTCTTTACGCAGAAAATAATCGCATCTCAGTGGACGGACGTATTATTCGGTAAGTGGACGTTGCTCCATTTCACATGAGCGCCCGCTGAAGTGATAAATGCCGTGCGCACGAACAGCCACTGACGCTGCGCGCCGAAGCCTATCGCCTCTAGTTTTCCAAATATCAATATATCTCAGGTTTACTGTTAGGTAGTGTTGACTAGGTATCGATGTCCAATATTGGAAGACTGTCGATAGTTGGTTAAAAACGATTCTATCGATATAGTATATTTATAAAATAATTATCACTGCATCTATGTCAGGTCATAAATTAACTTATTATCGCAATCGTTGCAAAGTTCGTAATACGACGAAAATATCAAGCAAGCAACTTTACGGTAAAAAAATAAAACACTTCTAAGTATATTTCGTTACAGTTGGTGAGATTGTAAAACAATTAGGTACCACTAAATATCGCAAAGCTAACCCACATAGAAAGTAGAACGTATTACCTTCCACGCCTAGATAATATACCAAACCAATGTCTAGCCTGTAATCTAGGCAATTGCTTATTTACAAGTAACTCTCATCAACGCCATTCATGTTATGATTATAATTAATCTACTATCTATCATCGCCTTGATAGGTGCAAATCTTGTAACGTACGCTTTTTATAAATTCACTCTAACCATCGATCTTAGCTGTGGATTTTGGAACGGTAGATTTAGAATCTTGCTCATTGCTGCTCTGCTACGTACGTTTATTTTTGAGTACGACATTGAAGCTTTGATGTATGTTGTTATACGCGATATTGTAGTCGGTTATGACGTTTTTGCTCTTGTTACTCTGTCTGCTAGCAGTCTAGTCGGCGAAGTCAATGGCAGACCTACTTTCGCGGACGAATTCGCGTCATGTAACGTTTTTTTGACCGTTCACTATAACTGAACAAAGCAATCGTGATTACAGGGAATGGACAGTTCATTTATTTTGATCTATTCTACTTTGAAATCTGTCTTTAGGTATTAGTTTATTCTTTAGCTCGCTATAGTGTCTGATCGGATTAAAGTTCTAAAGACGTATCTGTGTTTATATTATTTGAACCTGATGATCAGCATAAGCCTATGATTCCTACATTACGAGTATATCCCAGATATCTTTGCCGTCAGTTTTATTCTAATAACATAAGCTAGAATTTTTCCTTTGACCCAGTTGAGTGTACCACTTGAAGGTTGATATCGATCACCGCACCCTGCGAAGTAAACACATAAACTTAATGTTGTTTTCCCATCATTTCCTCTCTTTTTATATCCCAAGGACCACTTGTTTCCATTCTATGTTAATCTATTTAGGACTGAGCGACGTATTAGATACAAGTACCAGTAGATAATCTATTTTAAATCTCGCTTTTAAACTTCGTTTGTTGTTTTATTAACGACGAAGAAGCACCATGATTTTCTTTTGTAAACATTAATCTTATTTTAACTACTTTCTTTCAGCTAAATATAGTTTGGTACCAAAGCGTACTTACTTAAAAATTTTATCATTACCAATATACCCAAAAAGTAAATGAATTCATAAATCTTGATATTGTTTATGTATTGACTTTTCTCACAGTTAATTTAATTATAAGAGGTGATAACATTTTATAACTATTTACCAAAGATAAACTCGACAATGTAGGTACTCGTAGGTATACAGTTTTAAAATTAGTCTTATTAGAAAATAAACTATGGAATATAGGTACGTACTTAGCGTACTCTACATATTTATGTATTTATTCCAGAGCCTGGCAATGCCGCGAGATTTTAGGCACATAGCTACCAAGACTGGAGGGGGCTGTTCGAGTTTTTATACGTACGAGTATAACGTATCTAATCGTTATATACTTACGTAATTCCCTACCTAATTGTAGAATTTATTTTAATATTTTTTTATTTTACTTTAAAAAATAACTTGTAAAAACTGTAATTATCAAGAGACAGTTACCACAGCGGAAAATATCATACACAGGAACTGGAAAGAAATAAGTATCCACTTCGTAATATAGTTTTATATGTTTTGCGAAATTAGCTTAGCGACTATGTAATTACTACTACCTAGATAGATACCTACTTTCGTCAGCCAATTTCAATTTTTGCAAATATTGTGTTTTGAGAAAATATATTAGGTATGTGCCAAGAAACGATGCGGTTTCATTTTACAATAAAAAAAAGCGTTTTTAACTTTTAGAACAGCATAAAAATGGTTTATCAAACAGTTTTAAGAATGCAGCGATCTTTTCACGTAAAATGAATGTCAGAAACACTGCACTACAAACCCAACTGAATACAAATGTAAAAGAAATATGAAAATTACATCATTGATAGGAGATAGTGTTTAAAAAATTAGGTTAGGGGTAATACCTATCTAAAGTCGAGTGGAGATAAATCAAACCGCAGCTGTAACAACAGGCATTCCTGTAAACTACTGTGAAGGTACTTATTTAAGTAAATAATTGCAAACTTCTTGAGTGAGTCATAAAAAGATATCCAGTAATTTAGACTTCAAGTCAGAGTAAAGAGGAAGTTGCGTAGAGATTACGAAGCAATTAACAGTTATGTTATAAGTAACTTTTCTAATAACCTTAGGTAAGCCGCGTTTCCACCTGAAGAAAACATAATTCTTAGCTCGTCAGAACAGAAGGTAAGGAAGAAAGTGTACCGATCTTTAAACGAGCTTAAAGCATAGCTAGTTACAGAAATTGAACCTCCTTTCAAGGAACAAGGCTTACATTCTTAGAGTATACACCTACAAGTAAGTAATATACTCTAAGGTATGTAAAATAAATGGAACGAAAAGGAATTAAAACTAATTATATTTACTTCTCTTTCGTACTAGCAGCGGTTGCGACGCAGTTCCTGTAGTTTGACATGAAAAACTCCAAGCTCGGTTGGCGGTTGACCCGCCGCAATTGGAACGCAACCGCAAGTATGTCAGCTAATAAACAGCTGATTGGACAATAATCACTATGAAAAACCAAAAACTCTTTGGAAAAAGGTTTCCATTGTCATGAATTTAGTATCTCTGTAATTTTGGATTTTGTTGCACTACTTAGGTATATGTAAGATCATTTTTGTGACAGACTAACGGATTATTTCTTGCACGTGTCATAGAGGTCTTACGCCATTAACCTGTATGTTATATCTATAGTTGTACTCGCAAATTGGCTAACGACCTATTGCCTCTAGAAAAATACTTCTCAACTCAAACCTACCATTACTTTAGCCATTAAAGACAAGTCTTAATCAAAAGACGAAATCTCAATTACTTTTTCGGGTCAAGTCTTGATAGGATAATTAAATTAGAGGAAGACAAAATATTGTCTATAATCTTGTTGCTATAAACATGTTGTTAGTACTGTCTTTAAAGAATGTTAAGAGAAAACTTAAAACATAGATTCTGAAAAAGAAATGTAAAACTACTTATTCATTATTTTTCTTAAATTACAATAGAAACCATTCTCGGATGAGAGTAGTCTCGTGTCCCTGTTGTGGGAGTTAAAGGGCTGATAAGCAACAATAGAAAACTTTAACAAAACTTAAGATTACATCAAACTAACATTAGACAACCTAACATCCTCAGCTACCATATCCATTTTAACAAACAGCTAGGTTTCAGTATATATTGTAGGCTAACAACGCTTGTGTATGGGCATCAGCAGCAGCACGTGCCACAGTCTCGTCCTGCGGAACACTTGTAATTGTGTCCTGCCGCTGCAAGGTCGCACTAACTGTATCAATACGAAGATTGCTGCTTAAATGCGGGCGCGAGGACGGCTTGCAAAGAAACATGAATGAGTAAGAGTATTTTGTGAGAAAGTAAACAATCTATATCGTAATAATAATTTCTTCATCGGATCATTATTTTATATAGGGTCATCTTGGTTCGAACCGAATCGAATCCGACAAACCTAAGGAGCTCCAATTATAGAAAATGCTATAGGCCTCCGTTTAAAGCGGTAAAACACGACCAGTCAGCTCTTAATTGCCAGGTGTCTTTAAAAATACCTACTAAGTAATTATTTTTGATACTTAATGAAATGACACCACTGAAGATTTATTAAAATTCATGTGAATTTTAAAGTGACGATGACATTGTTTGTAAGTTTTGTGTAGACAGGCAGGTTTTTGTTGCCAATTATAATGGATACCTAAACTTGCGTAACAACTTCCAAGTTTATTATCGTCGCAATTTATTTAAATATCTTAAATATAAAATATTTGGTTATACTATCGGTACAAAGTGAGACAGCTTGGCTAATTTGAAAGTACCGTGTAGTATGAAGATTGATAGCGGCCACCCTGCGGGATTATTTTGTCTACAACAAACAGTCGTATGTAATTCCACTGCAGTCTGGCCAGGATGTCCTCATTGTAGGGAAGTGTGATTGGGTCACATTTGCAATGTACAGGTTTTTGACGTCTTTCCGAATATTAAACTGATTGAGGATGAATTAGAGGTGGCAATTCCTTGCGCATCCGGCGGGGACAATTTGAGACATACGGGTACCTACACGAATTTCATTTGTTTTTTGCGACTACGCAGCATATTTTGTGTAAGAATTGTTTTGTGAAAATTGATACGATTTAATTACCATTCGAGAAGTTTCTTCCAAAAATAGGACTTGTGGTGTACCTACCCATCAAAATTGCCTAATCGACAGTACGTACGTATAAGTATCTATTTAATAAGCCTTAATAAGCGACATTAATTACTAATCGATAAGTTGTATGCATACATAATTCCCTTATAATTACTGTAAATGAAAGAGAATTTAGAGAAAGCAGCTATTAACAGTCTCAGAACGTCGATATGGCCACAGTTACAAGTTTTAGGAGACCCCACTTTCCGACCACAGACATGTAAATTGCACTGTGCAAAGATATATCGCCCTGAGGCTCTGCATTTTCAATTAAATACGACTACGTGAGATCTTAAACGCTACTTAGAGATCTAAAAGATATCTTTGATCTTTACATCGCTAGTAAAGTGGCCGGCTATTGAGGAAATTGAAGTATCCAGTTAATAAATCTTTTAATTAAGTTGTTAGTTTAGCTACCTCGGGTTAATGTTTTAGAAGCGGAAATACTGAACGTAATGAAAAAGGAAGAGAAGCCTTTAAGTAAGCAATTTTACTTTATGAAGCATTTTTATTTGGTACCTACTTACAACTTCATTCTGTAAACCGGTATTACGAAAATTAATTTGTATGTCTCCCCTTATAGTTAGGTCAGTTTTTTAGTCTAGTGTGCGAATTGGAAACGAATCGCAAATTTCACTAGCATTCATCTCAATACATTCGTACTGTAGAGACAAATTGGAGCTTAAACGTACTAGTTCGCCCACGGCGGCTGCAGTGGTCGGCACAATTGCAGACTACTCTCCTAATGAACTAAGAATAAGTATTCCATACACCGACAGGGTAGCGATTCTGTAAATACAGGTAAGTATCTACTCGCTTTTACCGTAATCAGAAATACTAGGAGTTGTACTTGTACCTTCAGGCTTCGACAGTGAGTGGGTGTAAAGCTCTAAATGGTTATAGAACGTTGTTCAATGCAAAGTGATAAAACATTTTGTCTTTGATAGTGTAGTGAAAGCGAAGCTGTAAACTCAAAAGTCAGTGTTGTATATGGCTATTTTCCTTGTATTGGTCATGGAATTGCTTGTGCCATGAATATACTTAATTATTTATTAATTAGTTCTTTGTAAAGCTCTACTTTAATGGCTTTTTGCGGTAGACTATGCGTTATACTTGGAACGTTGCGCTACGTGAACAAAAACATTTAGCTAGTTTTTAGGATTCAAGAAGGCAGTTATAATACTAGTATTTTACATTAGAGAATCGTGTCCAGCAGGATAGCACCGTGCCAAGGCCTGCGCCTACGACTAAAGACTGGTTTACGACTTATAGCATTTGTTGTCGCCGACATCCGTTGATTTACTGCAACATATCCTATACCATTTCCCGTTAAAGGGTACGTCCGTGAATATTTACAAGTGCATCACTATTCTCTAGTGACAAACTGTTTTTATTGATTTGCGTTAAGTGACAAGCGTGTGTAGAGGTCTTTACGGTCGTTCTATGAACTGATATGGGGGTACAATGGCTCTTATTTAATCGGAATAGTGCGTGAGGATCTTTACGACTTTGTATCGGTTTTACTATAAAGTTGCAACTTTATGATCAGATCTAACAGATATGTATATCCTGTGATATAACAGAAAAACATGGGTCGAGTCGAGATAACAAGTTGAAAGTTCCAATGAAAAGTGTTATCTTATTGGTATTTAAAAGTCCAAATTGAAATACCGTTTGTTAGATCAAGCCAACTGGCTTGATTTATTATATAGTATTAGCAAACTTGCTATACTAAAGATGGAATAATTTTGCTAAAATGAATCAAAACATTGTGTAGAGTAGACACTTGACGGCTGGCTAAACAGCTCAGAAGTAAGAGTAAAGTTGTAACTATTCATCTTATAAATAAATATGACACGAAAAGAGCTTGTTTCGCTTAAAGGCTAGTCAGTTTACAAGATACGCTGGCTTCTGTGGTAATAGGCTTAGAAAGCTGTCCATTGCTGGTTGCCGGTTGATGGGTAAATGTTTAATTGGATATTCACTTGTCCAGCCGACGACGGTAAGCGCAAGGAAGATTAATCGAGTGGCTTTCTCTCTGTCAGTATTGTCTAGTTGGACTTGAAGCTGTCTTCTCATGAAATACTTTCGTTTGTAGGGCTGTTTAGAACGCCCTTAAAAACATTTTCGTTATTCGCTGACGACGTGCATTAGGTACCATAGTATTTGATGTTGCTATACTAAGTACTTCTTTTATAAGGTTTTGAGACTTATTTCTTAACCAATTATGTGGATTACGTGATAGTAAATTTTAACTGAAGTGAAGATGCTTAGCTCATGCTTAGTAGATTTTGATTCAGATAATGAATTTTCATAAACAGATGTCAGTTACACAATACGTGGTATACTAAGTGTATGTCGAGAAATATATCTACTTACTCGTATAAAACAAACGAATGATATGGGTAGTTTTAATGGGATTTATCGCCCTCATCAACATTTTTACGCCATATAACATCGTTGAAGGGGCGAAGATTTATTGTTACTTTATTAATTGGAAAATTACATACTCCGGGGAATTTAATGATTGGTTTATTTGAGGGGAAGTGTTGTGTTGTTGTGCCTCAATATTTGTCTACTTTATGATAATTAGTTGCATTGCAATATAACTTAATAACTAATGTTATTTATTTTATAATACCTACATAAGATAGGATTGTAAGTAAATAAGTAATTACATAGAATGTTAATAGGTATTTTTATATTCTTAGACATTTAAGGTTATTTTCTAGTTATTAAATTTTGCTGGATTTTTATAGCTTATGGCTCTGAGTTTAAATGCAGTTATTATAAAACGGTAAATTATCTGGCACAAGGTACTTAACCATAACCATCTTTTTATTTTTAGCTAGGTGAATCTTAAAAATATTTGGAAAAAAATAAGTTAGGAGAAGTCTAATAGCACCTTGATTCTGATCACTGGAGAGCGCTTAGCAATCAGCATATCAGACCACTCGCAGACTGAAACCGGCATACTTGATCAGAATTGCCGACTGATCAGCGGATATCAAGACAAGACAGACACAGACTACAAATTGTTCTAGACTGCAGTAATTGTAGGCCATCCCGCAATTATCGGCGAAGGTCTTTGAACTTCATCCAGTTTGGCCGAAACAAAAGATCCATTAATAGCTTGGTATAATTTTACTAAATTGTAGTGTCGTATTACTAATTGTGGGCCAATTATGACGCAGTTAGTATCCGGTACAGTGGGTTTCTAGTACGAGTTTATCTGTAATGTTGCCATGTTTATTTTGATTTGATGGATTGTTTTATCTATATTGTTTAACTGTTTACATAAGTGTACATTATACATTATTGTAGTTAATCCTCTTCTGTAGCTTATAAGGTACGGGCACATTTTTTTGGACGAGTATGATAGAAATGTTATGCAAAAGGCCAAATACGTTTCTAAGCACCAAAACACACGTTGAAACGCAACTGCAACGCAACTGAAACTTTTGAGTTGCATCGAAGTTTCTGCTATAGACTTCCTTAGAAAACCACACACGACGCAACTGAAACGAAATGTTTCAAACTAGCGTCGTGTGTTGTTTTCTAAGGAAGTCTATAGCAGAAACTTCGATGCAACTCAAAAGTAACTAGCAGTTTCAGTTGCGTTGCAGTTGCGTTGCAGTTGCGTTTCACCGTGTGTTCTGGGTCGAACAGTACCTACCTAGCCTGTGAAATTATATTGGATTTGCAGATTCTTGCGTGTTAAGGTCTGTCTCCGAAAGCCCAACAGTGTCATAACACATTATGACAAAATGTGATAGCGTGTTACCAACTACATAGTAGCGAGTAGCGTGTAAAGATTGTTCATCGTACTCTGTTTCATATATTTACTTACCTAATTGTCAGTCAGGTGACGCAAGAATCAGGCGTCTGACTGACCGATCGTTCCGTTCCGTTTGCACATAATATTAGGATCGGCTGGGTTTAGGTTTTAGGAATACAATGGAGAATGAGGTGATGAAGTGTAGCTTAGACTTCAGCAATAGCATCTGTATACGTACCTACTACAAACCATAACTAAAGATTCTGAAAGGAGAGTACTGCATGCTGGGCCGTGCTCTCCCGTAACCAATAGCAACCATTCGTTAAGTTCAAATTAGTATAGGTGTATCCTCATATCATGTCGGATTGGACCGGCCTCGCGTGCCATGCAGTCTCCCCTTTAGTTTCCGATAACTCAAACAATTGAGTGTTTGATTAACTTATTTTAATATACCTACCTTGTAAATATCGTACTATGTATTTACCTACAAATATACTAAATAGGATTTTTTTTATTAATTATATAAAGTATTTAAACCATAAATGTTGAGTCCGGTACTTGTCTCTTATCATTTTGTCATGATTCACTGACTACCCCTAGATATGCAAACTATACGTAAAGCAAAAAATGTCATTGTTTCCACAAACCATATCTATTTGCGATACGTTTGAAGTTCAATAGTAATCGTGTAAGTTGAAATATTTGAGTCATTTCTATTGACTGGCGTTTTAAGAATTACGTAGAGAACATTAAATCTATAGAATATTATTTACTTTTTAAACGACTTCAAAAAAAAAGGAGGAGTTTCTCAATTCGACCGTATATTTTTTTTTTTTTTTATGTGTGTCCACGCAAAACTTCGTCGTTTATGAACCGATTTTGATGATTCTTTTTTTGTTGGAAAGGAGGTATCCCGAGGGTGGTCCCATGGTAAGGAAACCAGGATCTGATGGTGGAATCCTGGAGAAATCGAGGGAAACTATCGAAAAAACTGTATTTTCGACTAGTCTGTTTCTTATGTTTCTTCACACAACTTCGTCGTCCATGAACCGATTTTGATTATTCTTTTTTTGTTGAAAAGGGGGTATCCCAAGGGTGGTCCCATGGTAAGGAAACCAGGACCTGATGGTGGAAACCTGGAGATATCGAGGGAAACACTCGAAAAAATTGCATCGCGACTAGTGTGTTTCTTAATATTATGCAATAATAAGAATTTTAAAGCCCTAATATTTAATGAGGGTCTGACGTTGACCTGATGATGGAGCGGAAAGGCAGTCGAGGGAACTCGACAACGGTTTACAGCAAGTACTTTGTGTTTGGGCTTGATTAACTTATATTATTGAGACCTTTCATCTAAATGGGTTGTGACTGTTATTAGGGGTCTGATAATGAAAATGAAGGACAGTCAAGGGACACTAAAAAATGTGAAATAAAAAATTTTTGCCAAAAAAGAAACAACTTCAAAACAGAAACTAAAAAGTATGAAATAAATTAACTTGTACAGAAAATTTCGAGTTTATAAGTGATTAAAAGAAACATAAACAATTAAATAATTATGTCTTTAAAATTTTTGAAGACGGTGCCACCTGTTTCCTTGAGATGTGAAAAAGATTGAAGTACCTATATTACCTATATCTAGTTATTGTTTTACTTGGCACCGTCTTCAAAAATTTTAAAGGCATAATTATTTAATTGTTTATGTTTCTTTTAATCACTTATAAACTCGAAATTTTCTGTACAAGTTAATTTATTTCATACTTTTTAGTTTCTGTTTTGAAGTTGTTTCTTTTTTGGCAAAAATTTTTTTATGACGTCATGTCTATCAATGGACGTCATGTACAACAGCTTGATTTACTTGAAAACGAATATTTAATTTTTTTTTTTTTTTCAATACAATCTCTTTTAATATAACAAAACAAATGTCAAAAAATTACAAATTCATACTTATCAAACTAACAAAACAACTAATCAAACAACCCCCCCCTGGACGTTCCCGGTGGAAAGGTGCCCATGACGCTCGCCGCGTTTCCACGTAGAATGGCGCTGGCCAACCTTTGCACCAAGAACGATGCCGAACGGGGGTCACCTGGGCCCGTATTCTTCTAATTACCAAATGAAAAATGGTGTCTCTCTAGAATGTGAATTGTATGAAATGACACATTTTGGTATTCTCTTAACAGATAAGTTGACAGTGGACAGCGATCGGCCGTACATTTTATTACTTTACGCTTTATTTGGTATTCTACTCCGCAATGTCACATGAGTGGCAGTTCCAAACGGTATTCTCTTCGCTATTTGACAGTTGTTCTCTAATGGCATTTCGTTCGGTCGTCCGTCGTTCAGTCGTTCAGTCGTTCGGTCACCCAAACACTATTTCGGTGTTTTTTCGAAAATTAACGTGCAATTTATGCAAAAAATGCATGTAAATCTTATAGAAATAAATATTCTGTATTTTAAAGTATGTCTAAGCTTATTCTAGGTCGAAAAAAATCTATCAATCGGTACCTGTTCTGTCGCTCAGTCTTTTTGCAAGAAACAAAAGAGATCAAAAAAGTAACAGCCTATTCAAAGAGTTTGAAAACTAGGATTCCACTTCATTGCGTTGAACATACTTCACCTATTAAGGCTTGGTATCGCTAAAAGCCATTTTCTCATCCCTGATAAGATTTCCCATTACCCACCACTTACTAGAGTCCTAAAAAGTCAACTCATTACTATAAAGATACGTCTTTTTAGGTAACGGGAAATGTTCTTATCGTGGAGTAAAGTTTCATGGCAATTTGTATTTTAATGATTAGTAAACCTAGCTGTGTTAATGGCTGACTTTTTAATACTACCTATCGTCTTTAAGGAAATATGTGCTGTTTTGAAAAGAATATATTTTTAAGAAATTATCTAACTTTATCGCTAAGAGCAGTAAGTTAATTATTATGATGGAAATCTTAAGTTCATGTTATTTATTACTTACACTTTTTTTATCATTATCTGGAGCAAACTCAATAAATATACTCGCTAATATTGCCAGAGTTTCACATTTCCGGATGTATTTACAATACCTAATTGTTGAGGTAAATTCCCGAAAGATACAAGATTGGCAAAGCTAACGTTTTAATTAGACAGCGAAATTGGAAACATCACGCCACTTGCGAAACATCGCGGTTTTTGCGAACGTTGACTTTAGTGTCAGCGAATTAAACTAGCTATTTATACAAAAATAATTAATTATTTATACTAACTTACGTAAGTATAAATAAGTATTTCAATTAACATCAGTATCTCCTGTTTAAAGTTGTTTTGACTGCTTGATATGATAACGTTGAACTTCGATGTTTTTACTTCACCTACATGGATGCTCGAATAAAACATTCGCAAAAGTACTTATAAGAACGGAAAAGACTCACTAAGCATTACTTTTTCATCAAAATAATTTCCGATGATGATCCGAATAGATTCCTATAATTTACATAATACGGTTCGATAGATAACAATCGCATCACGCAACGCAATAGTAGAGTCGATTCAACTGCGAATAGGTAAAAAAACCTAAACATTCTAAACTGGTAGTGACGCGATGATCATACGATGTTGGCGCGGTACGTTTTCCAACTTGAGACAGTGTCGTCTATTTATTATACTGTGGTGTCGTCAAGTTTTTACTAAATCGCCAAATACGTCAGACGCTTCCTGTGGTAATTTACTTAATAAACTGTTCAGAACAACCTTGGATCATTTAACGACATAACAAGAAAAAGTTGCACTTGAAAAAGAAGTTTCTTAAGAACGTGATGTTTTTGATATCGTATTCTGAATGATTGAAGAACTCGAATGATTGATTGAACGTATGGCAGATGTAAAGAACTAAAAAGGGCAGTAATTACTAGTCGGTGTGTCCAATTTGTATCGTATCTAGTAGTTGAGGTGGACTGAAATCGAGTTTCCGATGCAGCGCTGCGATGCCGGTGCCGGCTGTGTGATGCGGCAGGAGCGGCGGCGGCTAGCTAGCTGGTGGTGCGATTGTGTCAGTCAGCGCCGAACCACCGACTCGAGACCACGCCACTTCGCTCCAGTGGACACACACCGTGTCGTGTGAACTCTCAAAAAGCCGGCTGTGTTCTCCGAAGTGACAGTGCCAGTGAGCAGAATTATCGAATTGCCGATTAACTTAGTGTCACCTAAATCGGACTCGATCTACCTGAACCCCCCCGATACGAACACGACTCGACTGAAAAAAAATATCAACTATTTTTGCACGTACACCTGGTAAGTCCTGTTTGTTTCTTTATGATAATTTTTAATTGTTGTGCAGAGTTCAAGGGTTTTCAACTTTTGTTCTAATTATTTTGTGACGTTCGAGAAGTGTGTGACCGAATTGTAGTAGATAACGCAATGTCAACTATTGAATAAGCAAGTCATAGTAAATAAGTTATGTATTAGCTATGTAGGTAGGATGACGTGAGAATGAAAATAAGTCGGTATGACTTAAATCCACAGGTTAAAATTTTAATTTCTTGCGATAACATTTTGGATATAAATAAATTGTATTTTTTTTCGTATGTCACACACAACGTTAAGGTTTTTAATAATGAAAACCTGTTTTCAAGGTTCAACATCCACAGTTTCGTGTATCTAGGTAGAATTTATGATGTCGGCTGGATAAGTTAAATTTTATTCGTTTGCGTTTTTTCTTCACTTGCGTGTTTATGACTGCTTTAGCAACAAGTTGTTGAGTATTCCTGACATAGATTAAAGTAGCTAATATCTAGAATTATTTCTTTATGCTTCTACTGTATTGCTTTTATTTTCTTAGAGTGAAATAGGCAACTAGTTGTGAATTGTAGTCTTCTATTCTTTGTACCTGACACATATAGATAACGTATCTGATAAATATGATCGATCGTACAAAGTAGTTAATAGAAGATTTATATTTTTTCATTGTTTACTTAATTGTTTCTATTTTTTTAAATATTTGCTCCCTTAAAATCCCCTAACTAAAGCATAGATATAATAAATTCATTTCTTTTTCTAAAACGTGTTTTTATTTTCATATAAAAATAGAAAACTTTTTTAACACGTACTTACAATAGACCCGCATTTAAATAAGACTTGTATGGTAGTAAGACAGATTGATTGACGTGTTTGAAAAGGGTTATGTTTAAACCCTTTTCTTAATTCATTCAGCAGCGTCATTTTTATAAACAAACATTTTTATAAAAAGCACGGCACAAGCAGCTTCGCAGTTACCTAATAAAGAAGATGATAAGTTTCCTGGAGTATACTTCAAAGAAAAATAAGAGAATTGTAATAGTAGCAGTTACAGAGACAGCACGGAGGCTGCGCACGCGCAATCACGTCGCATCGCTATTAGCGTAAATAGTGGCGCGATTAGAGACGGTCTCGATTAACCCCTCGAGCTGCAACTTGGGCGGCGTTCTAGCCGCACAGGCAGCGCACTGGTTACCATAATATGCCCAGCTATTACACCCAATAGACAATTAGGTATTACAGTTACTTGCCTATTACTACAAGAAGGGTTCATTCCATAAATAACAGCGCTAACTTCAAACCATATAGGTACAAGACTTAGATAGATTAAAGTCGACCTTAAATCTCCACTATCTTCAAGGAGTATCTGATAATG
The DNA here is from genome assembly GCA_947563765.1 of Anarsia innoxiella. Lineage (NCBI taxonomy): Eukaryota > Metazoa > Arthropoda > Insecta > Lepidoptera > Gelechiidae > Anarsia > Anarsia innoxiella. The sequence goes on from OX387393.1 coordinate 8,280,248, forward strand.
AATGGAAGTTCCACAATCAAATTGAATAAAGATAAATTCTGTAATGAAATTATATGCTTGAAGAAAAAAATTGTCGAACTAGAGACGACACTTTGGTCTACAGCTGATAATGGCAAAGTAAACGTTGAATCATGATTTCCTTTAGCGGAGTCGCCATTTAAGAATTTTGTGACTGATGACGTGTTTTATCCAAATAAGAAGTTCTGAAGTAAACTACAGATGCCGACTGATAAGTAATTTAAATAAGTAACAGCGGTTTTTGGAAATTGGTGGAAACATTTGTCTGAAGATTGTCAGTTTAAAACATTTTTTCAAGTTTCATATTAAGTTTTTTTTAAGTTACCTATTTACCCTAAAACTTTTATTGTGTTATTTTTTTGGAATATATTCTACTTGGCAGTGGGAAGAAATAGGTAAAAAAAATCTACTTATTTTCGAACTACATTAGTATTTTTGTGTGACTTCTATTTGTAATCTTATCACAATAATTTGGTGGGTACTAAAATATCAGATGCAAATCTCCACTGCAAACAAATATTACGAGAATTTTCAATGTATCTTCACGTTTTGCAAATGCAGGCACGATCGTCATCTATTTACACGTTTGATAGATTTGTGTAAACATAACGTCTGGTGGTATTTGTGACAGCAGGACAGATTTAACTTGATTGATGATGTTATTTTAAAGGTAAACCATCACGAATCGTATGCGCTTAAGAAGGATGGGATGTCTCTACCTTTCATGCTTCATATTTTTTACCGGCTTTAAGGCCACTCACTTATTTATTCAAAAATGTAAATTCATTTCCTTCTTTTCTTCGGCGAGACATTTTTAATTTAAATCCAATTCGAAACTGTTCTTACACTTGTCAATTTCTGAATTTTCAGATTAACCAGTATTCTGGCCTCTATAAAAAATGTTGCTATATAATTTTATCCATTGCAGTGAAAGTCAGCTTTCACCCCCACTGCAGAATATTTGGCTCGCGAATCTGTATCAGCACTTGTGTGCGCGTGCTGCAAAAAAAATGGTGTCATTAGGTCTTCCTTCGATGAATAATCTAGCTAGATAATATGAGGCGATTTGTTTTGAGATCTTGTTTCAGAATACCGTAACACTCATTTGTCTAGCTCTATTTTGCATAATATAAAGATAGTTGGGTTTTAGTGCTCACAATGACATGATTACTCTCATATTACACTTACTTTCGTATCATGTGCTTATTCTGTTGATTTTATGTCACCGCCCGAAGTTATATCACTAGGGATTAGTGGCAAGGTTGCTTTAATGTTACGTGAATTTCGTGGCGTTTAATTTTGTAAACTGTCAGTGACAGTAACTTTATTTTTATTTATTGGCTACTATAAATACACGTATTATTCGTGACATCCTATTATTAATTACCTGCCCGAATAAGTTCGGATAAATTACGCATTACTGATTCATACGTCAACTTGAAATATACCAATGCAACGCGTGATTGAGCATGAATGAGCATATCAACCGAGGCGCGTAAAATAGGCCATCGTAGGTAAAGGTGTGGTTACAAGACGAAATGGGTCAAAGGCCATTACAGGCCATTTTTAGGCCAAACTATTGTAATTGTAGTTCTATTGTAGTATATCAGTTCACTATATATCGTTACCACATCAACTGAAACATAACTGAAACTGCATGCGTCTCCAATTTAGAAACAAAAGGGCTGATATTGTAAGCAAAGGAGTTTTTTATTTATTTTGGGCTAGATGTTAGCGAATATACTTATTTATTATTATAGTATTAATTTTTTTTATAGCAATTAAGATCCCACTGCTGGGAAAAGGCTTCCCCCGCGACTTTCCATTACCAGGTAGCGTCCCGCCATTCCCGCGTTTTAATTAAATGTTTAAACACAATTTTTAATGCTTATTTGTCGATTTATTCTTCTTGATTAAGTCCCGTTATTTGACATAAAAGGTTGAATTTGACGTTATTTATTAATTGATTAATTAATTGGGCAACTTCTATTAACAATGTCGAGTAAATTGTGGGTTAATGAGATAAGAATGTTAAATCTCAGTCAAAACAATTGTTCCGCTAGATTCTTATAATTACGATACGATTTTATTAGACTTGCAGTTGATAGCAAATAGGGCCAATAGGGCCACATCACATACATACCCATATCTAATATAACTGCGATTTGTTTAATACGAAACGTTAATCTGTGGAGACGGTAACCCGCGAGCGTATTTTTACGCGTATTTCTTTTTTTTTGTTTTTTTTTTCTATAGATGTTCAAATATAAGATATAGGTATTTATTTACTTTCACGCATAAATAACGTACATTTTTTTCCAATAGGTATACTATAGTATACACTTTATCTGTCTCAAATAAACACTGTTATCATTCATGTGGTTAACATAAAACTTTCCCAGGATGGCCCAACAATAATGTTCTTTCACGCAGTCAATGTTAAAGTGCGCTCACTAAAACTTGAACAAACAAAAGACAGACTGTACCCTCTACTCTGTGAGATGAATCTTTTTAAATCAGTTTCAAATAGCTCCCTTATCAACAAAAGTTACATTTATACGGGTAATTTGATATTTTTTACGAGTTTTTAAAGGTCGTTAAAATCACACGCTAAAATTTTGATAACTGTTAAATTATCACTTGCTTGAAATTTATTTGTTCAGGTCACTTCAGGTGAACTTTATCAATAACTTCTTAAGTATTTTATACATATTGCGTAATAAATAATATACTCGTATGTTTATGCAAAGTGTGTCGTAGGGTATAACTAAACATTTGTAGGTACGTGCTACAGGTCTAACTTGGTCTAAGGATAGGTCCTGTACAAAACAAGTTTCACAAGTTCTGGCTGTAGTTGACCCAATCTTCACCATATATGGTATTATGATCTTCCGTATTGATTAGAATTCCCAGTCTACCTGCGCACACGCGTGCTTCATTCGTATAAAAAGTTGAAGAATTTGTTGCACGATAAGAATTCGCTATTATGGCTTAAAAGGTAACGCTCACAGTTACTTTTAGGCAACTTTATTCATGAGTTTGATATAAAAAAAGACGTGTTTTATGTCGTTAGAATATATAAAGATAGGTAAGAGCACTAACCTTAATAAAATTAAGTACTTTAAACCTGTTACGTTTTTTATTTCGAAAATAAAATGTACCATTCTTCAATAAGCCATAAAAGTGTGTTGACTAAAGTGACATTAAATGGTATAATGTAAAGTAAACACTATAAATCGAACAGACCACAACCAAGCCACATCCTTTATTTTACGAGTGACTACAATTTAATGGGGTACACGATATGTAATAAAAAATCATTTATATTTTTTTTATAAAATAGTATGTATAAAGAAAAATAATGTTTATTGTAAAAGCAATTTCTATTAACACAATAGGTACATTAGTTTCTATTGCAATTGGTAAACACTTTTCGAAGTTTTCCCTCACGGTAAATTGCACCGGGATTACCTACCCCAGCTGGACAAATCCCTCGTAATGTCACGCCATAAACCAAAATGGGATATTTATTCAATATTGAACTCCTTCGAGGGTGTCTCTTTAGTTTGATTGAAAAATTTTACATGTGAATAGAATATTTTTAGTAAATTCTATTTGTGACCAAAACCGCTATATAAAATGGCCTTATATTTTCATTAAGAAATACTATTGTTTGTATTTTGTAGCATACCTAAGTTCGTATTTTTGCTCAAGGTAAGCACTTTTCCATTATGTTCGATTAAATAATTAACGAGTCAATTAAAAGTTTACGCCACAATTTAAGTAATAAAAGATCTCTTAAAAGTGAATTAAGTGTCGTAAAATTGAAGATTTCATAAACATTTAAAGAGAAGGGATGCATATTTCCTGTCTTCGCAAAATACGCGTAGGTAATTAAATCAGGAATAAAGTGCTGTAGATTATTATATTCATAGTTAAACAAATATACGGCGTCAGCAGTTACTTGCTCTTACATACGCAGAGAAAAATGGATTCCTAAATTGTATTTACACGAGTTCGTGAAGAGCTAAGTTTGGAATACGGCTACTGTATAGATTTCAAGGATTGTTATATCCAGGAAATTCGCGTGTTCTCAGTAAGAATAAACAACCTGACGGGCTTTCCATAAACTTATATTTCTCTGCAGTCATTCACCTAACCTTGGTGTGGATCTGCTACTTGTGTTTAATTTAATACTGACTCGTGCATAAACAATTGCTACTATATTATTACAAGATTAGGTTTAGATAAGACTGAATCTACTGTTAACACGTTGAACGTATAATTACGTGCATCTGCTTAGTCTTCATTGTGATGAATTTAATTAATGTAATGTTAGACTATGCGAAATGAGATAGAATTAAATATACAAGTTAAGTTGCAACGAAATATGATCAGATTTTAAAGTGATTTTAGGCGACAGCGTGGTCGCTGGTGTCCATAGACGTCCTGCAAATAATGAGAAACGGTTTCCGCTAAAATAGGGTCCAAGTAGGGCCAGGAATTCTCAGAGGCTATCACGACTACGCCTACTTGAAGGAGCGTGGGTGCGACGAATAAATCTCAGACCGGATCCTAGATAAATGCTAGATTGGTGGGTCCCAATCCGATTGCTGGATTATGGAAATTAAGCAGCTTATTTCGACCAAAGGGATCGAAATGCTACTTCTTTTTTCAAAAAAGTGGTTCGAATCTGTCACTTAGCTGTTTAAGGGTAATGGTGCGGTTGATATAAGTATAATTCAGAGGTTTAAAAATCGGATTTTAAATAAAACTTGGTATACAATAACAGCTTCATGTTATGAGTACCGTATGGGTAGTTTAGTAGGTAAGTATTCAAAATTGTTTACGCCTCCTGTCAGATGCCTTGAAATTCTTGAACAGTTAACTTTTGAACTTTGTCTCCTAACGCACTGAAGTGTCATTGTCCTTATATTTATGTCTTAGTGCCAGCAACTACCGTATTTAGAATTGAATATACAGAAATAGGTTTCTTAGAATAGTGTCTCTCGCCCACATAGGATACTAGGGACAATCATTCTTGACTTTCCAACTCGAATGGTGTTTCATAAACAACTTGACAATCGATACTCAAACGATATCGTGAGATTATCTATCGCGACAAACCCTTTATTGGCGTTAACGGGAAAGTGCTGTTCGGCATTTCTAATGTCTAAAATAGCACGTTATAAAGTACTTGCAGTTGTTAATGTTGTTATTAACATTTAACTCTTAGTTAACAATAGTAAGTATATAGATAATTGTACATAAGTAGAAGAAGTTTAATTGTCTTTAAATACTTGTTTGCATTGTTTAGAAACATAATCCGAATGTGAATTTAAATGTGGAAATGCTATTTCAATTGTGATCTCACCTTTTTGTATTCATATTTGGCGTTATTGTTTGCTAACTGCGGTCATATTCAATTGTCTGGCATTCGTTCAACTCATGCGCAGGTTAAAGAAAATGTAACGATGCGCTTGAATGCATGTTACTTAACATTTTGTATCATAATGCATTAGGTACGAGTATGTATTACTTAGATAGGTAGGGAAGACGGCTGAGTAACATCAGTTTTTAGGTTTAACGGCTAGTTAACGATACCTAACTGTAAGGAAATATAAATAATAAACTAAGTATTACGAAGCTACTCGTATTAAAGATCAGTACCTGTACGGGTACAAGGTTGTTAAATCTTAATTATTTTTTTGCATTTGATCATGTTTAATAAGGTAGGCACAATAATTAATTACCCTTAATCATTGCAATTCATATCCTTTTCGGAAGAAATTGCACACGATCCACCAACTGTGTGGGGTAATGTTTTTTTTTAATTTACGTAGGGTCTGGGTACATTGAAATTCTTTCTCTGTAGAAGGAGATGGTGCCGAAATATGTTGGGCTTTCAGCTAATTAGGATGCAAACGTGCCGGTCGACGCTAACTGATGTGCACCATTACTTATGGCGACACGAGTTACAAAATATTTATTTCTTATCCATATTTTCCCTTCTTCAAATGTATTACGAGTTGAGGCCAACAAATATATTTGTATCATGTTACCAATCGCTATGAAATAAGTAGATAGTTGTTCTATCTATAAATCGTTCGATAAAATTAATCTTGTTTATAGGTGAACTATTTTATCTACCTTTCGCATGGTATATGTACTTAATAAGCAGGGTTTTGGACTTCCTCTGAAATATTCTTTCATTCTTTGATTCATGGTTCTTTTGTTTATAGAATTATTATATCAGTATAAAGCAAATTATTTCATCATGGTATCTTCTTTCGTCAATAAATCAGGTACTTAATAACAATCGAATGGGGTAAACTTAAGTACTTACTGACTTATCTTAGAGCGGTTTTCTAGTAGCCTGTCTGTTGTGGTTCTTAGGCCATAAAAGTGCTATTACTTCGAGCAGATAGCTTGTCGCCGCAAATGGGAAAGGATACGTTTGAATGTCCAGCGCCGGGCCTTCGGGCTGGTTGAAAACTGCCACATTGTTGGAATGTCAGGCTATTTACGCGGCTAGGGTATTAAGCATCCTGTGTGATGGCTATTCCTTTTGTGGTTAGGTAGGATTTGCCTAGGGGTGTATCGAATGATCTCATATTTCTTTTTTTTGTGTATTAGGTACTTTAACATATTTTGAGCATAGGCGAAATTTATTATTAAGCTAGCTCCCATTCTAGCTAACTATAACTTTAAAGCTCGTAAAATACCTAGTGTAGTCTGTTAGATATGATATAGATTAATTCATTCATATTCTCCTCGTAATTGTGTTTAGTTTTTATCGGATGCAGTGTTTAGCGTTGCAGTCTGATACAGCCATTCGGTTCGTGATTGGCATAATTGCACGCAAACACTCCCAATCGTTTTAATATTACATATGGCTTCGTATGGTATGTCATCTAGTCTATCTGCGCAATTCTTTGATTAATTCATTGATTATCTCATCGAACATGGTTGACGTACTAAATGAATAGTCCATAAGTTTGGTTACTAAGGCCATAAGTTTTGTGATACCGTCGACTAGGGGAATAAGGAAAAAAACATGTTTGCAAGCTTGAAAGAATAGTTCAAGAAAGTAGGTAGACAACTTCCAATTGGTATTCGAGACCATAAATATTTATCGTGTTTGAATCCAGTTGACCTGTCTGGTTCAAAACATGTCTGCTGCAAGGGCAGATACACATGCAAACATTGACTTTCAGAACTTTCAAAACAGGACTCTATTGTAAGAGCATATGAACGCAAATGCTGAATGATTCTTTGTAGTTTAATGTACATTGCATTAATTTTGTACCACGGCCAAAGGGTACAGCTCGTAACAGCTCTGTTGGGGCATAATAAAAGTTACCCCGTTTTTGTATCCAGTGACCTTTTGGGAAGGACGACTACCAAATAATGAATAACAAAGCCGTCATTAAATTGTTAATTTCGTCAACAAAGTGCACCAGCTGTTGGCATTATGTAGAAGTTTTATCCAGAAAAGTGAAAACTCTAGTACCTACCGACTTCTAAATCTTTAAGTTAAAGTGTAGTCACGTATGCAAGCGTTAGCGGTAAAGTTGTCCTTATTTGTGCAAACAGCCACTCTGAGATAGCAATGTTTGTAGTTTGCACTCATAAGTAAACGAGATTATATCTCCGAAGTATCTGCTAGAGAAATTCCTACCTGGCTCCAGTCTCGACGATCGTCTTCGACAAAAAACCGTTTCCTTTACATTTTGTTTACAAGACCTCCGACACTGAGGCCCTTTGTGTCCCTTACCCCACCCTGTGGCCCTTACAACGACCCTTTTTTGTCCGCATGTTTCTTCTCAATTGGAAGTTTGCAACTTCCACTAAACTCATTAGAGCGCACTATGTTTTTTGAGTCACAGACAACCACTGTGCTACTGACAAATAATGAGCTAATTGATTCTTACTTTCTGTGTCTTTGGGTAACCCAAATTAGGTGAGGCGTGAACGATATCATGACTTCATCGTAATTTCTCAGAAACGTGTCAAGTGTCCTTGCTTTTAGGGAGAGTGGCAGTTAGCCAACTTCAGTAGGTAGGATGTGTAGGCGAGTCTTTATTGAATGAGACAGTTTGTTGCAAACAAATGAATCAATGATCCTACGTGGTTGTTATTTTGATAAATGCATTATATTGTTTTAGGCATACAGTTTAGTAATATGTATGTGTAAATAGGTCCAGTTATACATCAGAGATAGCAGTTTAGTTTCGCATTTGCTATCAGTACCAACAAGCCAATGTAGATAAGTTAAAATAAATATATAGGTACAATATCTGCCGTTGATCTAATAACAACCAAATCACCCTCTGTCACCGCGTCGACCTTGGTTTAAGCAAATATCGTGTTATCGGCTAACATTTTCTATCACATAGGTACATATGTTTACAATTTGAAGTAGTGACTATTGGCGCTTTCATTTTATAAATTCTGAGAACTTTAATTGCTGTTCTTTTTGTTGTAACGTTTTTTTATTGTGTATATTTTCACGCTACACTTGAGATAAGGGTCTCAGTATATCTTCATTTTGAAAAGATCGCATTAAGGGATATATATGGAATGTTGTTTCTATAAATGGCCATTAGGGGAGGACAGATTTGGTGATTTAGTGGAGGTTAAACTAAGAGCTTCTATCGTCTATTTTGATTCCAACTTTACCGACTTGTCCGTCCTTAAAATAGTAAAATCTCCAAATTGGAAGTGTAAGCGTTGACGGCTGAACTTGATCCTTTAAGACGGGAATGCGTAGGGCTTTCTTGTTAAACTGAAGGCGAGAAATGAACCGTTTCATAGTTAAACAGATGATGTTACTGGTAAGTTCCCACGACGGCGGCCGCAGACAAGTTGCGTGTAAACTAACGAGTGTTAGCCAGATGAGATTACAACTCGTGTGCAATTTACGCACTAATGCATAACTACAAGCGACCGCAAATGTTTTTAATTTTGCACAACTCGCGTCTCATCTCCCAGCCTACAATATAAGGGATCAACTATGCGACTACACCAGTTTTTGTGTCACGCAACGTTGATGGGAGGATTCCTGAGGCTGCCTTATTTATGACAAACACAATTAGCTGCGATACTTATACTCGCTTCTGCTACAATATATCAGCTTCTTTATAGGTGAATAAAAAGTTTTAATGATATATTCTATGGCTATTCATAAGTACTAGGAGAAGGTAATTACGATAAGTACTTACCTATGCAGTTTTTTTATTGCTGTCGTCGCCAATAAATCTTTACTTTATGTATTTAATGTGACGTACAAACATGATATGGAACGTTACATTATTGTATTAAAAGTACTTCCTATAATCTTGGAAATCGGTTGTTAAGAACATGTTTTTAATTAACTGTTTATTACAACGTTGTTTTTCGAGATTTGTTACGTAGCTTAGTAACATCCGCATTCATCATTTGGTTATCAAAACATTTACATATTTGACAATGTAATTGAATGTCTATCGATAATGCATTTAGATACTTTAGATTTGCATTACTACGTGTGGTCCTTGTTAGACGATTGGAATTAGCTTATGCCAATTAAATACCTTCTGGCAATATTAAGTACTGTTTTGAATACAAATTGCTCGTTACTTCAATTTATTATAGTACACAATTGCGTCATGTTTTTTATAGTTTTGAGCTAACTGGCTTTAACATTCTAAGCTGTGTCTAACCTCCCAGGTTCAGAAAAGCCTCAATTAACATCGTGCCATCTTATTTTGAAAGTGACAACTATAGATTTGAAGAATCAATAGTTAGGCGGCTGTCAGTGAAATCTGTCGTTGCATCAGCCAGATTACTTTTCAGAGCTGAATTAATTGTCTGCCGAGTGACACTTTCGGAGGATAGATTTGCAAAGTACACCCACACTCTTATTATTTGCTAATCAACTTTCTTTTCTTTGAATGTCTGATAGACTAGATTTATAAATCACAGACATATTACTCTTCGTTATCGAAATCAATTATTATTATTTAAATGGTTCATACCACGTCATACATGTGTAATGGTATGTTTGTGTCTTATTTCAACAAGGCTTTCTTTATTCTTCGAAAATAAAACCTTATGTTATCATAACAGCATAATTACTTAATCAGCCTTGATTTCCAACGATGCTTTCGATTCCATGATGTATTCAACGTTGCGATAAGTACCTAAGTATTCAATTGTTATTTTCCTTTATTATTCATGACTTAAGGACTTCTTCAGCTTTTTTCGCACAACCTTGCCTTGAAACGGTAATGTGGAAAGGAAATAGCTGTGGTCACGCACGGATGATGCCGTCATCTAATAATTCTGTCATTTTAGCTCTTATCGTACTACCTTCCTCAAGGCTGCGAGCAAATATTTTGAAGAATACTTCGAGGAGCACTTGTATGTTACTTTAAAATCCATCTAGGTAAAGAGGCCGCAGATGTTCTCATAGTCTGTGTCTACTGCGTTTCTAATTTTAATTTGTAGCTATTCAAAGTGAATCTCTTTCAGAACGATGTCCGAATTGGACATTAACAACGGTGCAGCTCGTAGCCATTTTTGGTTTATATCCCGTACGGTATTTGCAGCGGTTTGTTACCGTTACTCAGTCAGAATATAACCAGCAGTGTGATTCCCGAAAAAACCAAGGTCGAGTCGAGTACGATGACGAGCTCGACGTCGAGCTCCCACGTCGTTCGACATCATTTCGACGTTGAGCTCGACGTAGAAGAAACTAGTGTTCTTTGAACGCATTTAGCTCAACGTCGAACTACTAATCTTAGACAGCTCGACACTGAAATAGAGTTGACTGAATATTTCTCTGGAATTTTAATCGATATATTTGACTAAGCGTTCTTAGGCTAAATATTGTGCGAAAAATTAATTAATTATATAATTTTAGGACTGGAATCAGAAAGACATGTTGTAAATATATATTTTTTTTATAAACAAAGAAAACAGTAGGTACAGTTTCTCAAAGAAAACAGTTTATTTGAAACTATAAACTCTATCTGGTGATCTTGTTAATTTACATCCTCGTCCATCATTTTCCAGTTTGTTGCTTATTTCCTACAATACCCAAAAGCAAGCCAACGCTGCTGCTCAAGACAGCGAAATATGAATGATTATTATAGTTACCTACAGAATACGTATATTAGTATTATAAATTCAAAGAGTAAAAGAGAAGTTTGTATTATATTGTATTGTATTTATTTAAGGTAAAATTATGTTTATTTACTTATTGGGTTGTAAATAAAAAGTTTTAAGAATTAAAGGAAGGATAGAGAGCATCCAAACTTATTGGTAAAGTAAAAAATTTCGTTATTTTTACGAATTCGAAATTTAAATTTCATTCAAAAATTTTGTTTTAATTGTTCCTTAGACCATGGGAGGTCCTAAGACCAAGGGAGGTCGGTCCTCTGTATGAAAATTGAGGGCCCGAACCTCCCTCGGACGACGAGCGTAAAATTTTGATGTTTCTTTGACGCTATATTTTGAAAGAAGTTTTGCTTTCAAAATATGGCGTTGTCTGCAGTCTGTCGAAACTTAAGGCAAAAAAAAAATTATATGAAACGGGGTAGAACTTCCATGGCGTATGAATCAATGAGTGAAGTGAACGAACGAGGAACGAACTGTCTGTCACTACATTAACTCACTCGATGGTTGTTGTAGATGCCGGCGTGTTTTCAGTGCGTATTTAGTGCTATTTTTATGTTAATTGACTGTTGTTATTTGTTGACTGTTTTAAATTGGACAATTATCTTTAAGTTTTTCGAAGATACCGAGTAATAATGAAGTATAGAAAGTGTGAAATTTGTGGACTCAAATCTGAAAGAAAAGACGGACAGAAACGCTTTTTCATGGCAAGATTTCCTCTAGAAGAAACTAGGTTAGTTAAATATGTAATATTTAATTCATATTAATGGCCATCCCATTCGTATTCATTACGAAATTCTGTGTTAAAAATTAAGAGTTATGTTTTTTAATATCATACAATAGTGCTGCGAACCTTCGTGCAAGAATCGATATCGACTAATACGTTTCTTGTTTTCCTAGATGTAGACAGTGGGTGAAAATGACTGGGAAGGAAGATTTGGCATACATACCAATTGAAAAATTACATGATTCGAAGTTTATATGTGGCAAACATTTTGAAGATAAGCAGTTTAAAAAAAAGAAGACACAATTAAAAAAAACTGCGGTCCCTTCATTGAGGCTTACAGCTCCACCACTGTCAGATCAAATTTTAATAGGTTTCCCCTGCCATATTTGTACTGCTGCGTCAACTTCAAATGAACAAATATTGTTGGAAGGTATGTACTGATATTCATTATATTTCTAATGAATTTATATTTATTTCAATCTTCCTTTAGTTGAACCAATATTTTTTTTTATGTTGTTATTTTTAAATTCGCAGATATCAACTGCCACACCGAAATACTATTAGAGGATAAGACGCAAAATATCAAAGATAAGCAAAGTGTTGGTACGTATTATTATGTCCAAAAATAACCCTGTATAATATATCAATATTATCTAATTTTAAATGTTGTAATTTTCAAAGAAAATGTAAGTAATTGTTTACTTTACAGATGTTAACTGCCGCACCGAAATACTATTAGAGGGAAAAACGCAAAATATTAAAGATGAGCAAAGTATTGGTAATTATCTTTATTCAATTTTTAAGTTCTTTCATTTTTTGAATACATGTAAAAAAACATTTTACTGTTGTAGTTCTAACTATATTCTATATCATTTCAGTTCTTCCAAAAAAGAAAACCCAAAAAGGCAAAGCTCCTCTGGGACAATTATTATCGCCAAGAAAGAAAAAACTTGTCAGAAAAATTGAGAAGTATAAAATGATGGTAAAAAATTTTCGGAAAAACGTCAAAGAACTCAAAACAATTAAGTCTTCTGCGCTGACAACATTGCTACAATCAGCAATAAAAAATCAAAATCGCAAAACACAAGGAAGACGTTGGTCCAATGAAATGAAAGGACTCATGTTGGCAGTATATAAAAAATCACCTAAAGTTTATCGTTACCTTCGACAACTGATGCCATTGCCAAGTGAAAGAACTCTACAGAGTATTCTCCAAAAAGTACCCATGGAGCCAGGAATAAACAAACCTGTGTTAGATTATTTAAGGAAAAAAGTTGATACTATGACTACTAAAGACAAAATCTGTGTACTGCTTTTTGACGAAATGTCAATTAAGAAGAGACTGATTTATAATCCCCGCAGTGACAAGGTAGAAGGCTATGTGGATCTAGGAAGTCACGGTAGAACTGGCGATTTGGCCGACAAAGTTCTGGTATTTATGTTGCAAGGAGCGCATAAAAAAATCAAGCAGCCCATCGCCCATTTTTTTGTCAAAGGCACCATATCAAGTGCAAAATTATCAGTTTTAATAAAAGAAGTTATAATTAATGTCTCTGAAGCAGGATTCCTAGTAATAGCCACAGTATGCGATCAGGGTCCAACAAATGTTGGCGCATTGAACTTGCTTAAAAAATTCTGTGGGCTTACAGTAGAAAATAACCACTTTCTTGTAGAAGAAAAGAAAGTTTTCATAATATACGATGTGCCGCATCTGTTCAAGAGCATCCGAAATAACTTTATGCAGGCAGGACAACTTATGTTTGATGGAAAGAAAGCAAGATGGTCACATCTACTTGAAGTGTCAGAAAAAAATACGAGCACATTGCATTTCAAAAAAATCTCCCCCTTACACGTCGCTCCATCTTACAGAAGTAAAATGAAGGTGAAGTTGGCGGCTCAAATTCTGAGCAACACAGTGAAAGCTATTTTGTTGTTACTGGCAGACACATATAGGACAGAACAAGAAACTGACGGATCGTTAAAACGTGACGCCACTTTACAAACAGCTAATGTTATTGGAGAATTAGATAAACTTTTTGATTCGACGAATGGTCCCGCTTCCCGAAAAGATATTAAAAAAGGCATTCGAGAAAATGTGAGTAAGAATAGTTTTCACCATACATTATGGCCGGTATATAAAAAAAATATTAAAAGTATGCTTTTCCTGAAATCAGACAGCCAAATAAGATTACGAAATGTGCGATGTGTTAATGGATTTCTCATAACACTGTGCTCACTTGAGGACATTTGGAGGACAGTTGAAAGAGCGGGATTTAAATATCTCAACCTTCGCCAACTAAACCAAGACTCTCTTGAGAATTTATTCGGGATTATTCGCCAGCATTGCCCAACCAATCAAAATCCAACATGCTCACATTTCACTGCCGCTTTAAAATCAACGATTTTAACTCGCTTAAATACACCTTTACGAGGTTCAAATTGTGAAAACGATGAAAATAAACTCGTTCTAGATTTTCATGAACTAGTTTTCAAAAATTCTGATGTTGAAGATACACTAAATCATGACCACTATTATGGCACTTCTCTGGCTCCTGAAGATTCAAAAATTAATGAAGATGATGATTATCCATCTTTACACCTTCCTGACGATGAAGAGGCCACTGTCGACTTCACGCTTTTCGAAAAGCAACCGATAGTGTATGTTAGTGGGTGGCTCGCTTCACGAATGATTAAAAGAATTCAATGTGCGGAATGTTTAAGCTCTTTGAGGACCAACACACCAGGGACTCAAGAAATTTATAAATTAATATCCCTGAGTGAGTGGTGGGACAGAAAGGCACTCACTTATCCAACAATCAATTTGGTTTCGGCTTTGGAAGTTGCAGTAAAAGTTTTTGAGGAAGATGTAGTACCGAATATGTCAAAAGAAAATTTAAGACAATACTGCCAAATAATGATGATGGTCAAAGTCGATTCGTCATGGATTTGTCAATCACACAGACAGGAGATTTTCGATAAAATGTTAAATTTGATTTCAATATTTTTAATTAGGAATCAATGCAAAAAAGTTAATAACATTATAAATGAGACCGAGCAATTATGTGCAGACAACACAAAAAAGGCACAGGTTCAAGGAAGTGCAAAATAATAATATTTTTTTTAGACAGACAGTTCGTTCCTCGTTCGTTCACTTCACTCATAGATTCATTCGCCATGAAAGGTCTGCCGCGTTAAATTTTTTTTTTTGGACTTAAGTTTCGACAGACTGGGAGAGACTTCTATTAATAATAAAACATTTTGTTAAATAGTTATTAAAAAATAAAAAAAAGTTGTAATTCATTACTTTTTGTTTTATTTATTTTTGAGATTAACGTATTTTAGTTATTAATAAATTATACTATTAAACTAACGGGACGTTATCGATAATATCGATTGTTCGATGCCCAGCACTATTTTTTTTTTCGAATGTTGGTATTCCTAGAGACTAATCTTGGACTGTTGGAAAACGGTTGGCAACGATTGCTCTGCCCCGTTTTTGACAATGACATTTCCCAGATCCACAATTATCTATAGAAGTTCCGTCTCTTAAAACGTAGTGATTAATTTCTCTATGGTTGTCTGTATTGAAATGTTTCAAATAGAAGAAATATTGTGGATTTCTTGCTGATTTCGAGCGATAAAGAAGAAACGCCCAGACGCTCGTCCAGAATTGCAAGAGTAAATTAGTTCAGTGCTTATGCAGTGCAATCATTATAAAATTAAATAATGTCTTTCATACGAGTAACATCTTCAAGGTATGAAGAAACACATTGCCTACCTAGGTACTAGGTACCTAGTTGTCCGTTAAAATAACTCGTATTATTTGTAGGAACGATGGAGTTTCACCGCTTTTCTATCAATATTAAAGGAGTCTGTGATGCAGACCTGAGGCTGATAAATGTGTGGCTCGATGGCTGGATCCACACATGATGCCACTAGCTTCAATAACTCAATATTAAGAGGTAACATTTAAATTCATTCACCTATTGTAACTCCTCTGAGTTATGATACAGATGGTAGATAGATACATACCTACATTATCGTCTCTTTTTGAGTTCCATAGTCAACGTAGATAAAACCCTTACAATTTCACTCTATAAATACCTATTAAAAAACAATTCATAACTGGAATAATATTATGTAACTACATTTTCTAGGTCAGTGTGATGCTGGTGAATTTGGAGACCGCTAGATGCTTGGAGACAGTGCCTATCCAAACAGAGTTTATTTATTACCACTTCTCCTAAATCCAACTACAACTGCTGACACCAGATACAATGAAGCCCATATTTTAAGACTAGAAATACTATTGAATGGTTATAATTTTATAATACAAAGGACTTTGTTGTTTGGTTTAATAAAACATTTTATCATACATATTTAATGCATTTTTATTATACTTATAACACAATGAAAACTAAGAATCAAACAACACACAGAAAATATTAACTTCCTCGTTACACTTTCTCGTTACACACTCGTTACACAACAGAATAACTGGTACCTATTTGATACCACCACGTTTACATACATTCTTCTTTAAATTCTTCCACTTTGAAAGTGGCTGCTGCGGAGTTCGACGATAGACTGTCCCTGAGGCGTTTACTGAGCTTCATAAAACATTAAACATACTGGCGCAGTAACATTTAACTGGTGGATTGTTTATTGAAACGGAGATTTGGTAGAGGTAACCAAGTAAGCATCTAGCTGAAGGTATAGGTTAATGTGATTAATGCGGGCAGTATGAATAATGCCCAGCTGTTTCGGGCAATGTGATTAATTACTATCAAAACTGTGCTATTTATCACATTGCCCGGGCATTATGAATAATGCCCAAAGACCATCGGGCAATTTGATTTTAATAGTTCGTTTACTTGAGAATTGTAGGTTGAGATAATTCTAAAGTCGACAAATTTTTAAAACATTGTCAGAGACTTATTGGTGGACATTTTTTTTTAAATTAGAAATTTTAGGTTATAGCTTTAGGTAGATTTTTGGTTTTTGTATTTTTTGCAACTAAGATTATTGAACTAGCGTAGAAAAATAATTTGGCATCTCGTATGTTATGTTATTAAGTACTTCAATACAATTAAGTTTTTAGAAACTTTACGTATGTGCTGCATACCTAAAGGAAAAAATGCTCATAATGTCGGCATTATAAGTTTATAAGTTTCTAATTTTAATTAAGATGATGTAAAACGTACTACTTATGACCTACTCAATTTTCCTGTAAAAGGTTAGAAAATTTAACAAAGTGCCTTTTTAATAATAAGGCACCTAGCCTTTTTGTTATTAATATGGTTAATACTTTTTTTTACGAAACAATTTCAAAATAAAAGTGTAAAAACAACTGTACCAAAAATTTTAACTCAAATTTACGGCAACAAACCGGCGGCGGCGCAGAGGGCGTACGTAAATTTGGGAACAAGCAAATGTCCAAAGTTTATAAAAACTATGAAGTGAGAATGAAAATGAGAATGAGAATGAAAATTCATTTAATCCTGTAGGTTAGGTTTGAAAACACTTAAGACGGATCATTTTTTAAAGTTAATTCTAGACTCGTAAGAGTGCAGTTTTCCCCAGAGAAGAAACAAAAAACTCTGTAGCAAAAAACTCTGTAGGGTTGCTCTTTTCAATTTAAGTTTTACAAATCCTTAGGCATAAACACAGAAACAAACATCAAAATTTAAATTTCAATAGAGCTTAAATCAATTTAAAAAAAAAATTGCCCCTGCAATATCCAGAACAAGGTATAGGAGGTAAGTAAACGGGAAGATGAAAAGTAAAAGGCTTAGCTTGATAGAATCCGCATAACATGACCAGTTATCACAGCAGCACGTTCACACAGATCTCACTCAACGCCTGTGCCAGCCATCAACCCCTTCCATATTATGTTTTAGGGATTTAGGAAGTATTTTAGGGAAACCAGCGCATGTCACCCTTTAACCAATCAGAGAGTCCGGAATGGCCTAACCTTAACTAAAACCCAACTTAACTTATGAGGAAATGATGAGAATTTAAAGTTTCGTAATACCTACATATTTATTTGACTTTTGGTTAGGTTTAGGTTAGATAAGGTTTTATTGTAAAATAAAAAAAAGTTCTGAAACAAGTTTATTATCACTCTGCCCAATAGATGGTGGATATTATGCATAATGCCCGGGCAATGTGATTAATTGCATAGTATTTATCACATTGCCCGCTTATATTGGGCATTATGCATAATGCCCAATTAATCACATTGCCCTTAACATATATAACTCGAAAGCTCACTACAAATGACACCGGAATAAATTAAATTAAAGTAGACTTTCACCGTTCAAATTTAGATTTTCAACATGTCTTCATGATTTCAGACCTAAAAGTGTATAATAAATTTTATTTTTACCCTCAAAATACTTATTCAAATATTATATCGATTTGAAATTCAAGAGTAGTCAGACAACTCTATTCTAGCGTCGAGCTGTCGAGCCAAGTCGAGCCAGCGGTACGGCTAGACGTCGAGCAAAATGTGTTCGGGAATACGATTTTTTTCGTCGTTAGTCTCACGTTAAGCTCGATGTCGAACCTTGTGACAGCCCGACTCTGAGGCTCGACGTCGAGCCCGACATCGAAAAAACTAAATTTGACATTCTGTTAATGTCAACATCATGTCAACAAAAAAATATTTCTAATAAATTTGATTTTATGTAGTTTTTCGCAATAAATTCCAAAATGTAAGGACAAGTATACGTTTATTTTCAATCATTTCATTCATTCATATTATTTAAGAGCCAGGCTCATGTCGGTGGACGAATCAACGACAAGCAACCAACATCATTCATCATTTAGCAAATTTTTATCGTTCCTTTTATCTTTTGTGTTTATAATACAGATATACGTGTTCCGTAGGTAACTATAATTATAATTCCTATTTCCAGCATGTCCAGAAGCGGCTGTCCTATCTTTGTCGCAGCAAGAAAAGTTGCTTGATTGTCTGAGCTGCAGCTTTGGCTTGCTATTGAGTATGTACGAACAAATCACGCGAGACGTAGAGATAGCACCGCATTGCAGGATAATAATTATATGCAACAAACTCAATAGTGGTGTACGAGGATGTAAATTATCAAGATCACCAGAAGTTTAGAGTTTCTAATAAACTGTTCTCTGTGAAAACTGTTTGGCTTTTTGTATACTTTGTGTGTGTGTGTTGAATACTGTATTAGTGTCTGATCTTTGTTTCCTGATTACAGAAAATAAATAAATAAATAAGGCTTCTTAGTTGTCTCGCCTGTCGTAGCATTTCGTATAAAGCAAAGAAAGAAAAGAAAAAGAAAAGCAAAGAAAACATTACAGACAATATCTGGCACTCATTTTAATGATAAAAATCATGTGTTTTGAGGAAAACTCTGTTTTAACATTTCAAAAAATTTATTGGAAAACCATTATTACATAGGTAGTTAGTAGAAATGTTCACGGCAAACACACAGACAGATATAAAAATTAACCAATAAACTAATTATGCTTACTTCATAACACGCTTTCTCCTAAATTACACAAATTCCTACTTAACTCTCAGACTTAATACATTTTTAATATTACACTTAGTTATGTACTCTCCATTTAAAGGTTTAGTTAGTATATCTTCAGGTTGGTCATTGGTCGCAACGTACTTGACTTTCAGCCCCTTCTTGATCTATAACAGTTTCAGATACGTACACAATTTTCATTAGATTGACTTTCTATATCAAGTGAAACTGGAGACTCGATAGCTTCGGAACCATCCTGGTTTAGGAAAACTAGATCCCGTTAGCTTTTAATTTAAATATCCACTTGCTACTTACTACCTTTCCATTCACTGGCGAATCACATACGTCCCAAGTATTATATCTAAAGTAGCAAACAACGAACACCACATTAAGCTATTCATGGACGCTTATTATAGGTAACGATATTTAGTGTCTTTAAGCTTCAACCGTTCCAATGAATCTCTGGCAACAATTAACAATTTCTTCTTTCAGATCTAACGGAGGACGGTAAGTTTTTTTCAGTTCCTTCCTTCATATGATTATCTTTTCTTGAAGTATGTCTACCTTCCCAACAACACAGAAAGTTCTCTTTCTATTCCTTTTTCCCCTCGCTGGTACAAGTATCTTCAAGTTTCTTCTATTTCGTTGGTAAACGACCTCATATGAATATTTTTTATTATTTACTGAATAAAAATTTTTGATCACGACAAACAGATGTCAAAAGTAACCTAAGACACATTTGACGGAAAGAATCGAGGTGGTCGACGAGGCGGTAGGCAAAGTCGAAACCTCGGTCGAAACGGATTTTCGTTATGGCGCCTCTACACAGTCGTCGAGACTCCCCGAGACAGGACGAGCGCGAGTGGGTACAGGGCGCTCTCGTCTCCTCTCGTGGTCTCATTCGGTCGCTCTCGGGCGCGTGTCGGTCTTTTGGCCCAGTCAAAGGGTCTCGTTGGCTCTCGCGAGTAGGGTTACCAGATGAAATAAACGAAAGTCCGGAGAAAAGTCCTAATTCTCATATAAAAGTCCTAAGATTTTATACAGTTCGAGAATTTCATCTTAAAAACGTGATATCGTTATGTACAGTAGGTACCTGTATAAAAAAGTATACATTTTAACTGCAATCTGTTATCAAAAAAAGATTATTTCGGTTACGCTTTACTAGGATAATTAAGTTCTTAGGTATAGATTTAAACTGCAATTATTTATAAAAAAAGATATTTTTTAGTTTATGTTGGTTGATTTAACTTTTAATTAAAGAGATCTTTGAAAAATGTAAGCTGTATTTTAAAATTTCTGAGATTTCACAAGATTGACAAAGTCCGGCCGCACTCCTGAGAAAAGTCGAAAAGTCCGGTAATCTCAGGACAAATCCTGAGATATGGTAACCCTACTCGCGAGGTAAACGAGAGTGAGCATGTACACACTCGTTTATTTGATTGCTCGCTGACAATATTTTTCTGATTTGTTTACGTATTTCTACTAGTGCTCAGTAATCGTTCACTATTTTCTTTTCTCCATGATTTACGAATTTTTTTTATAAGTAGTTATATGCTTTAAAATATTGTAGTAGCTCACTACACAAAGACAAATAGCAGCAGCAACTTCTACGTCCGTTGTTGCGTAAGTCTTCAGTTCAAATGGTAGAACGAGTGTGTACAGGGGTGCTCTCGACGAGAGCGTTCTCGGCCGCCGAGCCTCCCGGCGGCGAGAGGCTCTCGCTCGACGAGTGAGTAGAGGCGCTATAGAGGAAACAAAATTTGTATGAGAAATACCAAACTTTCGACCACGACTAGTTCCAACTCACACCATGCTCGACGACGAGGCGCTAGTGTCGTAATTTAGTGTCGAATGAAAATTAGAGAATACGAGTCACGTGACTCGACGCTGGCTCAGCGCTGTTTCTAGGTCGAGGTTTTTTCGGGAATCGCTATGCAGATGTTACATAAAGTGTAGTTTAAAACGCAATTGCAACATTGCTTGTTAAATAGTTGGTGAAATTAGTTCACTTTTTATCAATATTACCATTATTTAAACTAGTAATATTAGTTTTAACCACGTCAAACGCTTCTTTGTTAGGTCTACATGGCTCATCTTTATTTTGTATTTTACTTACAAAGGCAACACCTAAGTGGTATCTATTATATGTTTTATTTATATGTAAAACGGTGTGTTGTCATAGTTTACTTAGACTGAAGTCAGCGTCTCTAATAGATTGTGACTAAAAGATAACGCACCTCCTACTTTGACAATTCAAATTTATGTAAAACTAAGAATGCTAATTAGGTGGATTGAGTCGTATTGTGAAATCACATTGAATACATGAGTAAGTTTATAAATTATGTAGCGATAGGAATGAGTAGCTGCCTAGTAGGTAAGTAATTGAAATGACAAGTAAGTAAATTCTCTTATATCATATTTCAATTACTTATCGAATTATGACGAGGGCTATCAATTATACCAATGTTACCAATAGCGTTGAGTCAAATCAAAGTCATTCTTTATCATCTTACAAATAATCTGTAACCTTGCCATATATTACCTACCTACTGACGGGTATGTGACGTTGTATTTGCCTAAGTAATTTACGTCATTCATACAAAAATATCTCGGAACCGGTCCTTTGCACGTTGACACAAACTTTGGACAGGAAAACCTGAATGACGTGAATTTATAAGAAAATTGGTATAACACACACCTTGACCTGCTTATCGTCATAATCAGTTAACCTTTTACGTCACATGTGTGATGTTTCTAGAACTAGAACTCTTTGAATCACTAACTAAATAAATGATTCACCATTTCCATATCCTTTACTATCCTTTCAATAGTTTTACCGACTCTCGTCTCTTAAGCCCCTACCTTACAACATCCACGACGACGATTAATTGGTTTTTAATGGATATCCTCGCATTTACTACATCCAAACTTGGATGGCTTTTGGTATTCAATTTAATGAATGTGTAAGTGATAACGTGAAAGCTACAACAGCGCACTTATCGTATTTAACCTATCACCGTAAAAGGAAATAAGAGAGAGTATTTTATCTGAAAGGAAGCTGGACATTTGTAATCAAATAATGGATGTCGTTATTCCATTTCTATGAACATAATTTATATGAGTGGTCCTATGTGCGTGCCTTGTGTCACAGCCCGCGGATGGTCGTACAGTCGTAAAGTGTGAGCAACTTCGTCGATAACCTATGGTCCGATACCGAGGCCTAAATGGCGAACAGAGATTGCAAACATTTTATTACTTTAGGCACAATAACCATGAAACGCCCGATCGTACGATCTGACTTTTAACATATAAGTACTGACCGGTTCTTAATAGCTGGTTAAAGTCTTTCTCTGAAGTAAAGTGTAACAGTCGCCTTTACTTTGATCCGAAAGTTAAAAAGTATTTTAAGATCGTGCTACTTTACTGTCAATAATCAAATATCACATAAACAGCTATTTATGATGTATTTAATTGTTAATATTATACAATATCTTGTTGGTGAACACGTTTGTAGATCAGTATCAGTTTAATAACTTAAACACTTCCATAATTTTAATTTTCTCGTTTTTTTTGCAGGTGTGCAAGAGTTGGGATGTTTCTTTTTCTGACCTCTTTAATATAAGGTAAGTTGAAATTTATATTTTACCATCTAAACTTAAACCTCTATATGTACTTTTTTAGAATAACAACATATTACTATAGGTAGGTAAGACAAGGCACGTGCATTTTTTAATTTGTTTAGTAATTACATTCATTTTACGACTCAAATTACTTACAGTGTAATTGCGAAGAATCGTTGTACTCGTTCTTTCAGTATTCAGACCAAATACGATTGCTATCATTTCTTTTTGAAGCGAACAAGTAGCCAATTTAACGCTTTTAACTTAACCTTTTATAATTAATAAAGAATGCGTTTCACATGCGTTAAATGAATGTTTCTTCCATTCCACATTTAGTTTAATGGTAATCAAAGTTGGTGATGACGACGGTTTGACGTAAATAAATAGGTATAGTATGATTGGGGTCACGTAGAGTCATTAGCACATTAATGATTCTTAGCAAATTATCTATTAAATACGTACCTAGATTCCAAAATTAAAAGTTAAAGAACTGTACTTTTCGAAGACATTTAAATACACTTTATTAGAAGTTTGGTTTTAGAGTGCGTTTCATGAAATACTTCCTTTGTCGCCATGTTGGCAGCATTGAAAATTTGTACTGCGACTCGTCATCAACGGTTATGTGGCGGTACAAATTTTCAATGCTGCCAACATGGCGGCAAAGGAACTATTTCATGAAACGCACTCTAGAAGCGACAGTAGACGAAACAGCGACTTTGCAATAGTAAAACTTAATGAACATTATCAATTGATAAATAACGAGTTATTTTTGCAGTAAAGTTAAACAAAGCGTACTCATTGCACAGTAACGTAACTTTATATTTTTATTGCAGTCTATAACATAAATTACGGAAAGGGTAATTGATTTTAATTAAACTGTGCCACAATAATCGATCGGCAATTGAAGGCAGTTAAAGAGTATTTATATTGTTACGACTTTGATGTTGGGGGTTATGGTAACACCGCTGGTTTATCCATACTAATATTATTAATCCGCGTGTGTATGTTTGTCTGTCTTTCAAGGTAATATACAGAACGACGTATGGACGTAATTTTTTTAAGTGGAGACAGTTAAAGGGATAGAAGGTGCTATGCTACTTTTTGTCTCTTACTAAGCAATCACTTCCCTAAAATAGGGGTGGAACTTTGTATGAAGCATTTCCCAATTTTCAATTGTTTTGTCGCGATTATAACGCGAGGAAATAGGAAAATCAAAATCATATAAACAATAAAAAATTGCAAAAAAAAGATTGCTAAAGATAGTAGAATCTTGCCAATATATATTTTTCTATATTTACAGAAGTAGTTAGTGCACGTGTACGTAGTCTAGACACGCGTCAGTTTACGTTCACTCAGCAAGAATAATGTCTATTAAAAAAATCATTGCCTTTGTAGTATCCGTCTACGTCTGTCATTATAGTACGTAATACGAGATATCATACAAGTAATCATGTGGAAACTCCAAGGTTTTACCGTAAAGATATTACATGTTTACGAATCAGTACTAAGTTTTAAATTATATGACGGACATAGCAATTAACAATGCCTGAGATGAGGTTTGTAGGCTTCAGGCTTAGGGGTAGGTAGCATTTTTTTAAAATGCTGACTGTCCTGCCTTCTTGCTTTCACTTCTCTCTCTGTGGGTTCTGCAGGAAGAAATTTCTTTTATAAATATGCTGTACCTTTTGTATAGGTAACTTCTCTTTTCTTTTCTGTCTTTTCTTCTCTCTTCTTGCAATAAACTATTAAATAAAATATATTTAGAATTAGATAAAATTCTATGTACTTGGTCAATTCATTTGCTATTTATCTCAAACCAGCGATTAGATAAGCGATTAGTTTGTCAAGCTAAAGGTCGTGTTAATGACAATTTCCTTCTCAAAATAGCTAATTAATCCACTAAGCTGTAAATTAGTCTCGTCTTGTTTTCCTCGTTTACGTAATTCTTTCTTAGTAATCATTGAAACTGTTAATTTGCCCTCAATAGTGTGAACATGACCTAAATGAGACTCGTTTATTTATTGAATTTATTGTTTTGCGTTCATTTTCTGCATCTCTGAGAAAACAGTCCTTTTATTGTCTAAGTATCTATTGACAAAATATAGCGTTACAAGTTTTATTACCTAATTGTCATAAAAATAATGTTCATAATCTGAAATCGTAGTTCTCTCAAGTTTATAACCCTAACAGGATATTCACATACCAATGGCGTCATATAGATGAACTAATCTTATCTAACAGATAGCAGCGCTTAGCAAATTCCAATATTTGATACACACTCAAGTTTGTTTTTGGTACAAAAATATGTTCAGCGCAATTGTTTGAAATAGGTATGTAGTTGCAAATAAAGTACTATCGATTTACTATAAGTTCATATAATGCGTTTTAAATAGGTATTGATTTATCGTTAATCAGTAAAATTATTGATGTATTATTATTATACATTAACAAAGTACATATCAAAACTATTACAAAGTTCATTCACTTGTTGTATCTAAAGAGAGGTTAAAGTTAAAGTAATTTCGCATACAGTGATAAATATTTAAATATAATATTTAATCACGCAGAAATGACATGATTCAAACCAGTGATGTTTATATATCGAGTAATAAGAACTTATTTATGTAAATCCATTTTACTTTAGATAAATATATATAAATAGTTTATCTAGTGTGTAGGTCAATTGAGTTCACGATCGATATATTAATGTATAGAAAAAGGTTGTTAAAATACTGAACCGTATAATTTTTCGAACATTAATATTATAAAATTATGTACCTACCTATTAATTAATTATGTGACATTTATAGCTTCGGACTTTAGCAGTTGACGTAAAAACTTTTTCACTAAGTATAAATTTTCGTATCTTAACAATGCAAGTCACAGTCTGATTGAAAAGGTTTATAAATCAAGAGTTTCCGGCTGCCGAAAGTGCTGATTGCAATTTTATTGAACCAGAAAAAAATATGGTCTTGATAGCGAATTTCAAGAACTTACCAGTAAGCAGGGCCCGTATTCTTCTAATTACCAAATGAAAAATGGTGTCTCTCTAGAATGTGAATTGTATGAAATGACACATTTTGGTATTCTCTTAACAGATAAGTTGACAGTGGACAGCGATCGGCCGTACATTTGATTACTTTACGCTTTATTTGGTATTCTACTCCGCAATGTCACATGAGTGGCAGTTCCAAACGGTATTCTCTTCGCTATTTTACAGTTGTTCTCTAATGGCATTTCGTTCGGTCGTCCGTCGTTCAGTCGTTCAGTCGTTCGGTCACCCAAACACTATTTCGGTGTTTTTTCGAAAATTAACGTGCAATTTATGCAAAAAATGCATGTAAATCTTATAGAAATAAATATTCTGTATTTTAAAGTATGTCTAAGCTTATTCTAGGTCGAAAAAAATCTATCAATCGGTTGATCAATTTCTTCGAACAATAATTTTATTAAATATTGGCAACATCGACAACTAAATCATTCGCAAAGACAAATGAATGACAAAGCCCTCTAGAGACTACTAATCGACTACTAATCGACTATTTCGTGGCACATAAGAGAATACCAAATTTGTGACCTATTGCTGTAGAATATTTATCTGTTGGCTATAGTATGGTCGCTTAACTTAATTTAAGAGAATTGGTACCCTTGAAGTCTGCAAGTGTCTTGGTGCTGGTTCTTGGCCCTTCGAGTAAAAACTTGTATTTTAACATAGTATATGTTGTAATGAACGAATGAACGCCATTAACATTAACCCGATGTGACATTGTGTTACCATTCATGTTCGCACGTAATACAATAAATTATGCCATAAAAGGTAGAACTTGTTGAAATAAAATATATTTAAGTGAATATTATGTTTTTGGAATAAGACTTGTTATTCAATAATTTAGTCATTTTATCTAGAGTTTAATCCACGTGTCTGAAATGAGACTGATACCGATTAGAAAGACTGATTGATTGTTTGAAATTGTTACGTTTACTTATTACCGAATCTGCTTGCTGCTCGTATAGGTAGGTACCTAAAGTTGCGATCTTATAACTCGAGACGACGCCATCAATGTAAAAACTATATAAAGAACTTTAATGCTATTTTTGGCATCATTTATAAATACATATTTTAAAATAATATGAAAATGAATATAAGTGAGTACCTTTTTTATCGCAATTATGTAACTTTTTATGTGACTAGAAAAAGATTTTGTTGACATTAGAACCAGGAAAACAGCAATAGAATCGTGTTTTAAAAACATCTTACAATAAAGTTGTTCTGCAACTGTAGGACCATTGACCGTGACCCTTCGCACGTCATTGCAACCAACACAAATCATGTTCGCTTCTAGCTAGTCACAGACTTATTATTAACTTGTTTTTAGGTGAGATTGCTTACGTTGCAAAAAATCAATTATACCTAAATGCTGTTTTGATGCTATAATGTGTGGCATTAAAAAACATGAAGTCTTGTCTCAAAAAACTGCAGGTTATTGCGCAAGTTCCTCATAATACATCAACGCAACCGTTGCCAAATGAAATTGAAATCCATTCTCAGGGGGTTTGTAGATTGTTAACAATAAGGCCAGGTGCGATTTGGGAGGCGTCGCCTCGTCTCAGATCACAGCCGTTGGCAACGCGCCAGATCAGCTGTGCAGCTGGTTCCCTGTCCTACTGATACGAGATATAATAAGTAAATAATCAAATCAGCCACTGAACTCTACGAAACTAGTATAGCCTTATAATAATGTGTTGGGAAGCGCTTACAAACAATAAACAAATTTATCAATACCTACTACCTAACGTTGTAAACAAAATAATTATCCTATTGTCGTTTCGTGAGAAATAAAATAAGTTTTAGGAGTCATCGTGACTTAAATTAAAACAGCGAAACTATTTTAGTATCTAATAATAGAGTTAACGTGTCTCGGTGTGTTAAGAACATGATAGAAGGTTTAATTTTGATGATCAGTGATATAAGCTGTTTGATAGCTCTATTATCTTATTTTATATTGTCTTTGTAAATCTGTAGTGAGTGACTCACTACTTTTGCAATTGCTGCCCGTTGTAACTGATTCCAGAAATACTTATATTCCTTATTTGCTTAAGTACTTGTAAATTTTATAACCTCCTTTACCTTGTCCGACGTCGTTAAAATATTGAGATTATAATCATAGGTCAATGTTATTTATTTGTGCATGAGTTGTTTTGTTTTGCAAAAAGGCTCGTTGACGTTTTCTGACGCACGACCAACGTCCGCTCTCGACGGATTTCTGAATGAATAATAAGTTATTTATGTTCAATATTTTGTGCAGATTGAATGGTTAGATTTACATTTACGACTATATATAAATTGTTTTTATAATCTTCTCGTAAATATCGCATGAAACACTAATGCACGATTTGCAAGTGCATATTGTTCAGTTTATCGATATGTTCGCTGCTATAAATCCATTAAATATACAGGGTGGCCCGTCGATTGACGTCCAAAAGGAAAATTTGGATTCCTCGTGTTGTGGGGTATCCGAATCACCCCCATGTATGTTCCGCGATTTTTTACGGTTTCCGAGTTATGACGTGTTTTCTGATTTTTTGAGATTTTTCAACCACCCACCCTAAAAAGGTTCGTAGAAAAAAAAGTACAACACTTTTTCATAATTTTATTTTTGCATCAGATGCTTCATGATCCGTACTTTTATGCATAAAATATTCGGCTTCGTAACTTTAATAAAAGTTGGGGAAATGTAGGTCGGAAGAGGAAAAATTGTATTGACTGAAAAATAATCGAAATCTTCAAATTAAATTAAGAGGTTAAAATGACGACTTTATGGATTTTAGGCTAGCTTAAAAAATGCGCCAACTTTTCAGCTTTCATAATCATCGAAAAAAATTGGTACTTAATGGGGTACTTTTGCTAGAATCAGCCTTTAAAGAAAGCACGGTGGAAAAATTTCAGAATTGGACGTTTGAGTAAATTTTTTTTCTTTCATATTTTATGATCACCTAAAAGGCAGTGTTATCTTACCGAAAAGTACAAAAAAGGAGCCAAGATTGACACATTTGGGGGTTTTGGAGCACCTGTAAGAGATAAGTTACACCTTGAGAAAATTATGCAGATATACCTCATTTCTAAGAGGTTGCACAAGGAAACGGCCTTGAAGCGGCACGACTGTATTGTAAACAGCTTCTACAAAGTGGGACCCTTCGGGACCCTCGCGTTGACCAGGAGTTCTGCCTTCCATTAAGGTTAGGCGTATGTCAATAAAAATACGAAGGTCAGGATAAGACTCAGGCTGCAGCCCACTACGTCTTTGAACTTGTTTACGATACAGTCGTGCCGCTTCAAGGCCGTTTCCTTGTGCAACCCACTAGAAATAATGCATATCTGCATAATTTTCTCAAGGTGTAACTCATCTCTTACAGGTGCTCATAAACCCCCAAATGCGTCAATCTTGGCTCCTTTTTTGTACTTTTCGGTAAGATAACACTGTCTTTAAACCCACTGAGGCTTAGGTAATCATAAAACATGAAAGAAAAAAATTTACTCAAACGTCCAATTCTGAAATATTTCCACCTTGCTCTCTTTAAAGGCTGATTCTAGCAAAAGTACCCCATTAAGTACAATTTTTTTTCGATGATTATGTAAGCTGAGAAGTTGGCGCATTTTTTAAGCTAGCTTAATATCCATGAAGTCATCATTTTAACCTCTTAATTTAATTTGAAGATTTCGATTATTTTTCAGTCAATACAATTTTTCCTCTTCCGACCTACATTTCCCCAACTTTTATTAAAGTTACGAAGCCGAATATTTTATGCATAAAAGTACGGATCATGAAGCATCTGATGCAAAAATAAAATTATGAAAAAGTGTTGTACTTTTTTTTCTACGAACCTTTTTAGGATGGGTGGTTGAAAAATCTCAAAAAATCAGAAAACACGTCATAACTCGGAAACCGTAAAAAATCGCGGAACATACATGGGGGTGAATCGGATACCCCACAACACGAGGAATCCAAATTTTCCTTTTGGACGCCAATCGACGGGCCACCCTGTATATAAATTCTTTTATTTTATCTTAAATAATATTTGTGGAAAAATAGTCCTATATTTAGAACGTAGAGTAATTGTAACTGCATCGGCAAATTACTCAGAGTTTAAAAAAGTACTTTGAATGATCTGCTGGACTTTAGCCAGCCTCGGGAACGGGAGACAAGAGATTATTGTCGACCTCACCTTGAGTGAGACCACAAATAAAACGTTCCATTTCACTTCACATTTCACTGCAGTATTCTGTGAAATCTTGCTTTTCATACAAGCTGAGTGAAACTTGAGTGCTTGTTTGAAATAACTGAGTCTGTTGCGGTGTATTTGTGTAGTGTTAGTGCATACGAGTGTTAGCCTTTATTTACACAAGGTGAGGTTTGGTTTTGCTGTACGTAATTTTTTTTTTGTATTATTTTTCCATTTTGAAGTTACGAGTACATTGTCTTTGAGTTGCTTCATCTGGTCTGTCTCTCTGAACTGCATTATTTAAATTTAGGTGGATGCGGTACCTTATTACCCATTTGGCAATCGCAATCGTGTGAAATTCTTAAATTACACATCGTGAGTTAATTGAATTGTGCAAAGAAAATTAACAGAAATTCTAAAACATTGAAACTTGAATAAAAATAGAAGCAAAACCTGAACGTTAATAAAATCATCATAACTTTACAAATAAGTATTCAGAACAAGATAGTCTAAGCATTCACGTGAAGTAAATAAGATGTACCTACCCACGTGTTAGGGTCGACCTTTGACGTACCACATGCGCGTGTCACATGCTAATTAATAAATAGTAGGCAAACTAATGAAGACTCCACGCTGACCATTTCCGGGGGCCAAGCCTTTATCAACACATGTTTGTTGGGGTGGGATCTGACGTCATCATTATTAATTTTTGTCACGATAAAATGTGGTAGGTTCGGTCACAAACATAGCTGGGTGTAGGCATACAAAAGAAGGCTTTACAAAAGAAGGTAAACGTTTTTAAAATTATTTATATTTTTGTTGGTTGTTATCG
Organism: Anarsia innoxiella; assembly: GCA_947563765.1. Taxonomy (NCBI): domain Eukaryota; kingdom Metazoa; phylum Arthropoda; class Insecta; order Lepidoptera; family Gelechiidae; genus Anarsia; species Anarsia innoxiella. Next base: position 8,311,334 of record OX387393.1, read on the forward strand.
TGTATTCTTTTATAACTAGAAAATAACTGCAATGTTTTTGTGAGTAAACAATTTGTAACGGGTAAATAAACTATCCAACTTGATTCGTTTTGCTTCATAAAATAGAGGCAGCAGAGTGCAAGCGCAAGAAAACTTCATAGCAAAGTAACGCGTGGATTTTACGATGCGCTGCGCCGACGCATAAACTCTGAAGCATTAACGCGCGAAAGTGCAGATTGGGATTTTACTGCTTCACAGAATTACTAAACTTAAAGTCCTCGGAATGGTGAAATCCTTTGAACATTTAATCTACCGCAAACCTACACGAACATCAAATTTTAGGAACTATAAGTATTTTCAGGTTTGATGTACACTTTACATTTGTTTGCTTAATTTATACCATCTAAAACCTTAATGCCATAAAACGGAATAAAATACCTACTTCGAAACAATTATAAAATTCACTTTAAAATCCATTTCGTTGAACACATAAAACTGCATTGTTTAAAAGTGTAGCTGTTTACAAACTGTCGGATGGGTGAAAAATACAATATGTGGCTGAAAGGCGAAGTTACCTAGTAATTCATTACAGTGTAATCGCAAACAAACAGCGACCCATTTCTTGGTACGCGTGTTTCAAAATTATCGAAAAATAACTTTGCCTGTAATTAGTGCAAATGTAGGTGCCGATAGACGCTTGTCTTTCATGTAGAAAGTAGTCTACTTAGAGCTGAGGTATCTATGGTAATTGACATGAACATTTCAGACTAAGTAGGTTTATGTTGCTAAATGTATTTTAACATTCTTGAAAATGTCATGTCATTAAAGACAATCACTGATTCTCACACATTTTTCATTATTTTTACTTGTAAGTTACTAAAATACTTAAGCAATCTTTATAACTAAGTACTAACCTAATTTATCTGTATTACCTATTTGTAGAATCCATGTAACAATTTCCGCTAAGAAGCACCTTAGTTAAAAACATATCAATCGTATTTATCTTCATTTTATTGCCAACCTCAATCCAATATGAAAATATTGTTATCTATTCTATTCGGTACGAATGTCTGAAAGCTAGGAAATTGCTTCTCACACTCACGCCATTACGTTTATCGGGGAATTTATTGCCTAAATAACCAGGCAAGGTTAATGTGTATTTTAAAACGTTTTAACTTAGGTTCGAATATCGTAGTTCGCAATCATCCTACACACTTTAATTGTAATGTTTCGTATTGATAGCTAATGGTTGTATTAGTGCCTAACCTTGGAATATGAAAGGTATCTATGGTTAAAATCCATAGTTTTATGAATACGAAATGAAAAATATAAGTACTTTTTGTGAGGATCATGGTTTAAAGTTATTCTACCAAATGACTACAAATTGTGATACTAAAAAAAGTAGATCTTTTGAGTGATATTTCAAAAGCCCGCCACGAGTATTGCAGTATTATGTAACTGACTTTCAAGTTTGTTTCAAACACCAAACCGTTGTAAAATAAATAACGCCCACGCAGCTGTAACGGATTGAACTAAACAGACGTAAATATATCTTCAGGTTCAAGTGCATAAACACTGTATTGCATAATAAGATAGATGATTCTTTGAGCAAGAATGTTCTAATTTGTTAAGAATTTGCGGCAGTTTCGTCTCAATCCATAAACAATGCGCGAATTCGGAAAATGACGCATTTGTGCAGTATTGACGTAGTAGTGAATACCTTTGAAATTAAAAGTTACACACTCCATGCACACGCCCTACTCGTGCTTTAACTCCTTCTTGAATATATATTTGGGAGCTGATTAAAATGATTTGAATATAGCTTGAAACGAGTAATACCTACCAATAATAATTCTATTGTACAAGTAGGTATCTAATTGTGTAGTAGATTAAAATCTATATCCTTTATTACCCCAAGTAACCTTATAAAGATAAAACTTGTATCCTTACCGAGGGTTAAGTTGTCACAACAAATATTTAATGACCTTTTAAAAACAGTTACCTACTGTACATGAGCTGGTTTTAAAATTATGATATTACAGATATCACGTGTAAAGGTAATGTGGTCACGGTTAATGGTTAAAAAAGATTTAGCGGTTGTTTATGTTCAGACTTAGTTGCACTTTAATCGTTAGACCTTGCCTTTGTGACTAGCATCACGTTACATGCGTCACCCAAACAACAAAGTTTAAATAATTACACTATATATCTTCTTGGTTCTTATGAAATTATAACTAGAAGTAACTAATATAAGTACATTAAAGTTTTATGAAACCTTCTGCTATTAATCAATCTTCACTCATCGATTAATTTATCATACAAACGTATTATTTGTCACAAGGCTGAGTAAACAGATAATGTAATATATACTTACGTTGTATATTTTATTATAAAACTCTGCCTATAACATGCATTGTATGAATTGTGCGTACATAATGTGGGTCAGGCTGTTCATAAACCGTGGGTTTTATTATTCAAATTATGTTTGCAATATTATGTAATTAAGGCAATGGATTGTCTACCTATTGTATGATGGCATGATAGAGTAGCGCAGAATACAACTTCTTGAGAACATAGTTATTAAATAGTTAAGTATTATGAATCATAAAGTAATTATGGGAAACACAGCTGAAAAAAAGACGATCTACCTTCATCGGCTTTATGTTATTCTTTTCATTATTTAAATTATCAAGTGACATCCCAGTAAAAAATCGCGTTCGGAAAAAGTTTAAAGTCCAGAACAACCGAAAAAGGTTTTGCAAGGATACGTTTTTAATAACATGAGACCACAGCATGAGACCATAAAACTGGACAATCAATACCGATGTGCTCTGTGAACCTTGTTTTCTCCATTTTATGTTTATCAGTTGGTTCAATAAATTTACATATAAGTAAATGATATTTACGTCATGGCCATCCGGTGCACTCATATCCTGAGCAGCCTTGATGACTCATTGTACCCGTCGACACCAGACCTTTATGTCATTTGTTATTCAGATTCAATTTCACTTGTTTGGAAAACACTTTTTACGTCAATGCCCATCAAATAGTGGGCGTTGTTTAATTACAACAATTAATTGTGGAATTCAAAACATGACCATTATTCTCTTGAGAGGGCTATTTCTATGAAATATGACTTATAAAACAGCAGTTTATTTGGGTACTTATGACTGGTAGTTGATTGATGCATTTTTTTTTTATCAGCGTGTCTTAATTGCTCTGCTATAGATTTGTGTGGTGCATTATCATAATTCATAAGTAATAACGTAATCATAGTACGCCCTTAATACATATAGTCTTTTTTATTGAATGTTTTCGTTCAGCTAATGGCCCTATGTACTCTAGTCTAGACACAATCCCCTTCTATAACAGACAGGACTTCCTGAAAACGTTCCAATGATACACTATTTAACATTAAGGTCAGATGGATTGGATGCAAGAGTGACTGTAAAAATATACCAGCCTTTCTGAATAACCCGTTTCATTTATTTTCAACTGAAATGATGCCTTGCACAATAATTGCACAAAATAAAGTTACAAAGTATTAAATTATGCATTGTCTTCAACTCCCTTACACGAGTATACCTACTTCTAATTCTACATATTCAATCGCATTAAATTACCTCAGTCCTGTTTATCCAATCAGAAAAATAATTTGATAACTAGGCTAGAAGGTACCTCTACTATATTTAGATTCACTTACGCACTTGGAAGCTAGGAATTGAATAATGTGAATAATCAGGTAATGGAGAACCATTTTCGTAGGATAAAGGTCTCCGGCCGATTATGTGAATTAAGTCTACTTAAATATAATTTAGAAGATGATCGCACAGTGTTTTAATCTAGTTAATTCCAAAGACCTATTTACTTAGGTTTGGTAGTAGTTATATTGACTTTTGTATAAACATTTTAAGTGCATTTGTCGATGCCACGTGATTGTGAATAATTAAAGTGCTCCGTCAGCTAGAGTAACATACCTAATGTGTAGTAGGTAGGCATAGTTTTATATCATTTTCATTCCATTTTTTGTATTTTAATAGAGAAATGTGATCAGCAATGCTTTGATTCGACAGCCTAGAAACACTTCCTAATCTTGTAAAATATTTTATTGATCCTAGTAAATAATTACCAAAATACAAATTAATAAAAATTACCTACTTAATTCAATGTAACAACGACATTGAATTCAAAAACGACTTGATTTCAATTAGTCCTTTCGTAGCTTCGTCTCTACTGGACTCATCTCTGTTTTTGTCATGTCATTCTTACTATTAGTTGTAATATGTACCTACTACATAGCGTGTATTTTTTTTTTGATTCAATGAAGTTCGCCCCACACGAAGTGGAGTTCCGTCGGCCAAAGTGTCACATTCGCACAAATAGTTAACCGCCGACTTCCTGCCTTGCTAACATTGAACCACTTCGAGCGCCGGCCAAGTGCACTGAGGATGTTATTACGGGACCCAAAATAGAACTGATTTGAATCCACGATTACATAACGACATAAAGGAATAACGACATTATACTTCCCACCGCGAAACTGTAGCTGCAATCAAAAGAGTTAACTTGCAGCATTTACAAACTCGAATAATAATTTTAGTCACATCCTTTTTATGATTAGATGCTTAAAGCTTGTTCGGCTTTAATACTTACAAGAATTATTATCTTGTTTTATTAAACCCTAAAGATAAACTTTCTTCAAACTGGCTTTAATTCATGTCACAGGCTTTATAGCGTCAGGTTTCCAACAGGTAGGTACACATTTTCCTTGCCGCCTTCAAATTTCGTAGATACCTATCCTATAGTCTGTTACAAGCCTGTATCCGCTTTTCTCCAATCGTAATGTATTATTATTATAATTGCTCCTAGATTGTTTATGTTCTGGTAATCTCTTTGGCAAGAAAATTATGGTTCGAGCTGACTATACCTTCAGTAGGAATTTATTAAAACCATCCGTCGTAATGACAATGGACGAAGATGGAGATGTTAAAATTGGATGTGTTTGAATAAAAAGGAAGCGAGTCGATTGCTATTGCTGTACCTAAGTGCTCTGCAGTCGCAATAATTGGAGTTTAGACTGCAGGGGACCGCTACCATGCCTCCGATTTATATCCCGGCCTATTTTTATCTGACAGGTTGCTAGCAGAGTATGATTTATATAATTGACGGGATTGATTTCGTTGTCGGTTAGATAAACAAGATGAAATGAATACTATCTATTCGTATAGCTGACATGAATATACCTATACCTCGTGTGTATTTGAATCTTTAATATATTAGTTACACACTGCAATCTTTGTTCTGTTGATGTTAAAATTAATCGACCAATCAAAGTACTTAGTTGTGGTTGAAACTCTATACCTTCATGTTGTAACCGCTAACTGATTGGTGATAAACATTACATGGACGTGGATTACTCCACGTCATTGCCGTGCCTTGTTACTGATAATCAAATATGAGACCAATTGCACACTCCAGAAAACAGCAACTCATTCTGAAATTGTTTCTATTATTTCAGGTGCAGAGTTTAACAAGATGGCGTGGGTCACAATTTCGTCCTGCTTCCTGGCACTGGCTGTGCTGGTGTCTCCATCATCATCCGCGGTGTGTCCTGAAAGATGCGTGTGCAGTACTACCTCCGATGGCCTCCATCGAGCCACCTGCAGCGATTTGTCAGAGTTATACAAATTTACTCTTCGTCAGAGACATCATAACATCAATATTCTGCACCTTTCGCATAACAACATCACAAAGCTTTCTCACGAACTCGACCGGCTTACAGAAATTGTCACTCTAGATCTATCGACGAACGGTATCACAGACATAAACAAATTTTTGAATAACGCCAAGAAACTGGTGCATCTAAATCTTGCAAACAACAGAATACGAAAACTCTCAGCGATACATTTGCCTACAAGTGTTAGTTCATTGGATTTAACTAACAATCTGTTGCAAAATGTACCATCTGATCTGGGGCATTTGATTTCTTTAGAACATTTAGAACTAGAAGGTAATCCGCTCGACTGTTCTTGTGATAATATAAGAGCTCGAGATCGCCTCCTTTTAGCAAATGTTATAATTGATAAAGTTAAATGCGCTACTCCTGCTAAAAGTGAAGGCCGTTCTTGGTTGGAGTTAAAAACAAAAGATGTGTGTAAAACTGCTAAAATAGATAATAATCTAATGGATATGATGATGGGCGATCAACCACTAGACGCGGAACGAATTGGCGAAGAAAGTACTGCATTGAAATCTATGTCTATGGTAGCGAGCAATATTTTAGATGAAGGCAATGTAATCCAAAGCAAAAATGTAGTGGAAGATGATGATGTTCAACAATTTATGAAAGTAAGCAGATCGGCATCAACGGAATCGAACCCTATTGAAGGATCTGGAGAATTCGAGAGTACTACTATCGTAGATCTTCTAGAACCAACTGAGAATCAACAATTACACAGTTCTTTACTGCAGAGTGAAGAAATTTTATCTGCTGAAAATATACATACGACAGATGATCCTATTGAGGGTTCCGGGGAAGGATCTGGTTTTAGTATAGATTTCGATGAAAAAGAAATTAATGAAATAACAACAACGCCAGCTGTCGATGACTTAGAACCTGGACCAGTACGAAAATTCTTTAACGACGATAATGGCAGTAGTACTGAATATCCTCTTATTGGCGATCCGAGTATTTTCCAGGGTGGCTCAGATTGGCACAGCCGTACTGATGCTCCAGTCACCGAAAAAGTAGCAACACCTATTGTTACTCATGATACAACCGTCTCACAAAAACTTGAAACTCCGCTCATTAAAGCCAGCGCTGGTTCTGATGATGATAAACACACTACTCATAAAACTGGAACGTATGTTTGCATTGCAATTATAGTCGTTTTGTTGGTTGGTTTGGTTGGATTTGCTATCATCAAGGGACAAATGCGTAAAAGAAGGGACCGAAGGCTTCTTAGGCAACAAAAGAGAGATGTGGAAAAAGCCTCAAAGGAAATGGTTGACATGAATAAATCACTACTTGGCAAACCAGCTATTGTTGAAACACCAATTGAGAAGAAATCCAATGGAAAATATGAGTTAGTACCTACTCACGAGACAAATCAAAAGAAAGGAGAAAACGGAGACATTGGTAATGGAATAAAACACGCAAATGGCAACGGTCCGCGTACAGATAGCCCAAGAGACACTAATCAAAACAAAAGTAGCTCCAAAGATAATAACTTAGTGGATGATACTATTTACCCCACCCAAGATACTTCTTTTGAAAGTGCTCCTTCACCAGATTCTAGAAAAGATTCGCATTCTTTATCGAGTGAAGATTTGTTTGTACCCATTAACGATGAAGATACAGCAAGGCTGAATGGAACTGCTGACTCCGATATATCTCAGCCACTATTAAATGGGGACCATAACACAGATTCTGACTTCATGTCACCCTCTCGCGAGTATGTTCCTGTGTATCCTCAGGATATGGGAAGGGTTCGAATCAAAATGACAGAGACGCCTAAACCGAAAACACCAGTGCTAGTCAACAGAAGTAGATCGAACGCTGGAGATATCATCATCACTCCGTCAATGGACAGCAGCCCTCGCAAATCAACCACTTGAAATTAGGTTTTTACAAAACGGACAAAAGCACTTCGTGTGAATCAATGTCAATTTTAGCAAACATTTTCACTATTGGCAAAATTCTGTGATTATTGCGTGTGCATTTGAAGTTTACATTCATAGGACTGGTTTTTCAAAGAGTGCGATTGTGTCAAGTCTTGAAAACATTGCTGCCAAAGTGTGTTTGTAGTCGACAGTGCCTTTATTTTATAATAGCTAGTGGTATAGTAATATTTATGAGAGTATATTGCGTATTAAGTAAAAACTATTTTTGTACGTGTATAAAAATGTTGCCATGTTCATGATAGTTTTAAAAGAGTTTAGCAATTCACTTCATAGTGAAAATACGTAATGATTAAACAGAAATATACCTACTTTTTCTTTCGGTGTCTGTTGGAATGGGTACCTACCTCTTGTGAATGGTGAAGTTCCATGGTTGTGTACTTACTTTATCCCGATGATCGATGCATGTGCCGCATTGTTACAATTAAGAACAACGAATGGTTCCATGATGGCTATGTTATTGTTATCTCATACTTCCTATAGAGATTCATTCATACTTGGTCTGGCTAGGTATAAGTTCCTTTAAGTTATATTATACAGTTTAGTGTTTTAAGATTGTGATACCATTAATTTAAGTTATGTCTGTAGGTACCTACAGATACATACTACTTTGAACGCTGTTACGTTCCATGCTGTATATTTGTTTAGGTAATTATTATTTGAAATTATTTTATTGTGTATGATTAGGAGCAAATGCTTTTGTTTTAAGTTCATGCTTTCATTGACTGTTTTATTTACCTATTTTTTGTGACAAATAATTTAATCATATTATTTAATGAATCAGAATCTATAAATATGAAAGGAGGAACAAAATGGAACAATAAATAGTTCAATAAGATAAATAATAAATGATGTATTTTATTTCGAACTACATTTAATGCTATAAAACGTTGATTTAAAAATAAATTGTTTTAATTCTTATACACATAACACTTACTTCTAAAACTACGTGCATCCAAAATACTCTGTGGAAACACTTAACTACTCACGATAATCTCTTTTTGTAAAAATATTTGAAATAAGAGTTCAAAAGTCACTTTCACGAGGTTCATTATCATCACTTGAGTACCTACGAGGTCTTGGCCGAAGCGGTCGCTCCATTTCCGCTTCTACTTCCACTGTGGTGCTGTCTCCACCAGCATCATATTCCGACATACGTCGCCGCCGAGCTCCTGGTGACTGATCTAAGTCAGTTATTTCATGACTACCGTATCTCTTAACTCTTCTACGTCTTCTTTGCCTTTGGTTATTGTCTGTTTCTGTCAATTCTATGTCGTCCACAACACGTACATTTCCATTCCTTTCTGTCTCCTCCAACAAGTCTCCACTAGATTTAGTTTTTCTCCGTCCTCTTTTCTTTTTACTTCTCCCTGAACCTGTTTCATTAAGAGAGTAGCTTGAGGTATTTAGTTTGGGCATGGAGAGAGCTTCGTCATAGGTAGGCGGGGACATTAGGTCTCGGGGATCTGGAGCATTTAGCAGTGCCTGTTGCTCAGCCTGTATTCGCATTTGTCTTAATCTGTCCCTAGCTTCCTCAACTTGTCTTTCTCTCTGTGCTTGTATCGCATTCAAACGTCTTTTCATTGAAGCCCTAATAGTATTCACTAATACGAGAGTTAAAGCTAGACCGACAATCATTGCAATTATAAACCACATCAAACTATCAGCGTTCGCAGTCCTTTGAACGGGATTCCATACAAAATAACAAGCTTCTAGCCATGTTTGTCCAACTAAATTAATTGGACTATTGCAAATAAGATTATATGACTCTTCTTTTTTACTTGGTTCTAAGGTAACAAATTCATAAAAATCGAACATCAAAGGATCAGCACAGTCGCAACGCCACATGTTATCCGATAAATCGATACGCTCTAAGAAAGGATTAGACTCGAAGTATGATTTACGCCAAACCGTAGTAAATCTGTTTCCAATAACACTCAGACTACTTAACCGAGGTAACATAAAGAAAGTATAGTTTGAAATAATTCCAATTCTATTGTAGTTTAGGTTTAAAAATTTCAATGTGTTCGATGATATGCTGTCAGGAATGTAAGATAAAAGATTATGCGACAAGTCTAAATCGACGAGAGAAGGGAACCCTTCTAAAGAGTCTTTTCCGATGGTATTTATTTCACACGAACTCATGTCAAGGAGGTTCAGTGATGTGGATCTCAAATGGCCAACCCTTGTGAGGTAGTTTCTCGCTAGTTTGAGTTGAGTTAATGATGGCATTTGTAGCAAACTATCTTCAGGCATATCAGCAATCTCATTCCAAGATAAATCTAAATTTTTTAACATTGATAAGCCTCTAAAAGTGTCGCTTCTCAAGGAACCAATGTTGTTGTATGACAAATCCAAATATTCTAACTTAGTGTTATTCAGGAACATGTTGCTATCTAAATACCTTATCATATTATGATTAAGTATAGCTTTTCTTAAATTAGGAAATCCTTGAATACTTGGCTTCAAAATGTTACAAAATGATATATCCAGATATTTTAAAGAAGTGGAATATAAATTGGTCATGGATGATGATAGTTCTAGACGGTAGTTATTAGATAGCTTCAGGTATACAAGTGAAGGTAGATACGACAGCTCATCGTGGTAAATTGTAGTTAATTCACAATTGCTGGCATAAAGACTTTTTAATGTAGGAGAAACCAAATTTTGAATTCTTGACATTGGATTGAAATTCAGTTTGAGAACTCTAATATTGATGAGTCCACTTAACGGTGATCTTCCGTGTACTGAGTCAATTTTACAATGATCCAATATCAACGTCTCTAACGATGGACTTATGAGAAGTTCTTGATTAGCTAAGTTTCCCATTGTCTGGAATTTGTTGAACGATAGATCGAGTATCTTTAAATTAGTAGCTGGTTGCAGGACTTCGTTGGGATTAAGATGGAGCCAAGTGTCAAAATCATTCTTGGATAAATTCAGTACCTCTAATGACGTCAGGTTTTGTAGCGCATCTTCCGGGAGCTCACTCAGCCTGTTTCCACTCAAATCCAACGATATTAAATTGTAGAACAATTTTAGTTTCGTAGGAAACGTAGATATTTCGTTCGTCGATAAATTAAGCTTTTTGACCTGAAATTTTAGAAACAAGCATATGAGAAAACACTCCTCTTATTGATTAGATATTGCCCTGCAGTGGTAAGAAATACCTAGATATGTCTGTCAGTATTAGAACATAATAAACAATCAATTATCTCATGAGAATTTGTTAAATACAAAGTGAATGACTTCATAAGATATAAAAACTGTCATTTATCGTAGGTAGGTACCTATCTATCTTTTTTCTGTTTCAAAATATGAAGCGTTCATACAAAGTTTGAAAACTTACCTTTTGTTTATATCCATTGGGTACATCAATGAGACCTCTCTGGCTACAATCCACACTGGTTCCGTCAGCACTACAAGAACACGTCACACACAGTTCATTTGAATCTTTCTCGTCAAAGTTTAAGAAATCCGCTGTTGTTACGGCGACCAGCAGTAGGAGAGCCGACGTCGCCCGTAGTCCGAACATATCGTCCTCCTAACATTACTATCTGGAAAAAATAATTGATGAAGGCAATTAGGTTAAGGATACCTTTTACAGAACACACCTGCACCACTTTATATTTCTCCTCACGTATCACATTAGACGTAAAAGTCACACGAGGAGTCTAAAGGATTACAAAAAATACTTCTCAATGGTACGAACCAAAGTTAGCACTTGCTGGTACAACAATTTTATCTTTGTTATCTCTATTGATAAGGGTGTGTAGGTTGTGGTTATATCTATGAAAAATTGGGTCGCATAATATGTGCATAGCGTACCTGTTGTTAAAAGCATGGAGTTTGTTCAGCATCATTAGTTTTTGCCTTTAGGTTTCTGAAGATGAAGATAATATTCATACATAACATTGTGTATATTGAAATGAATAAAAGAAATATTTATTGAATCAAATGTAGGTACATGACTCACACCAAAACGATTTACTTTTAAAGAGTCATACCAACTGATTGTTTTCAACTCTCTCTTCTTATCACTAAGTGGTGAATAATTTCTATTCTACACCAGGAACTTATCTGTTAGGCTACCCGTTAAATATCTAGTATATTAGTATCTGATTCATCATTACATCTAGTTACATGTTGTTTTGCTGATTCAATTAAAGTTTAACAAGAACTCAGTTACTATTTTAATAATCAATATTTGAAAGAAACATAAATAAATATTGTCGTACCTAGTGCTTAACTCGGTTTTAAATTACTTCTTCAAATCCATTAGTCTGATTAATTGTTTATTAAGAAACGATTGCCTTTCTTTTACACACTTTGTTTTTGTAAACAACTTATTAAATGAACAAACACTTTTTAACTATTATTATAACTTTAAAAATACTTTTTAAACGTGCACACTCGGCCGTACGATTACATTGTATGATCTAAATAGAGTCTGACGTGTTATCATTATCGTTTTTATCTAGATAAGGGATAGCAAAATTTTTATTGTTGGCAACTCAATGAAATATCACCCTTTAAAATAGGACTTTGAAATACCGGCACACATACTCTTAGGTAATATTTGCAGCCGAAAAACGCAACCTTTCAAAAATAACTATTATGTATTTGGTAAATATATTATGTATATCGGTGATAAGTAACAGGATGAAGCATTTACATGGAAAGATAATTATTTATGATCTCTACCTGAAGTTTTCAGTGGTAACTAACAAACGATGCATTTTATTTATATATTTTTTTAACTTTCCGATTATTCCGAATGTAAAAACCGACATCTATGTGCTGAATATAAAACTCTAAGCTACGCCATCTATTGATTTCCTTTAGAACGAAAATAGTCTGAAACACCTTTATGCTCTGTACCGCGAGGTTATCAAGATTTTGATTGTTATTTCTAGATGTCGCTCCTAGTCGCATTTATAACTTCAAAACCATTTTGGTCCGTAGAACTAATTCTGTTGATTAGACTGAAAAGTCCCCGCAATGAAACATGCAAAAGTAATTTTTAGCTTATTTACTTAAACAATGTTATTAATATTAGGTATACTCGCTTAAACTAAATATAAATCTTACGTAAGTACTTGGAAACTTAACTAAAAATTAGGTAGGTAGGTTACCAATACTGGTCGAAAACAATCAATAAGCGAAAACAATTTAACTTTTATGTATCAGTGATATGTATTTCCACTGTGCGACGCACGGATCTTCTATCATTAGGTCGAGGTCTATGTTCTGTAAGGTCTCCGATGGACCTAGAGCGGCGGAATCGACGACTTGATTCAACTGATTCTTCATCCACAAAGTCTGGCAGGGAATGGAACGAAGAATTCAAACGAGGCATCAGCAAGGCTTCGTCATAGCTCGGGGGAAGGTCTTCCTCACGAAGAGGCACTCTTATCTCAACACTTTCCACCCTCGGCTGCGGTGGGTTTCCGTTGAGATTCACTGTCGTCTGTCCGTTCATTCGAGGTGTCTCTGTTTGATTCAAAGCCATCAACGCTCGACACACTAAGGAGGTAACCACGATACCTATTATAACACCAATCATCACAGCCATTACTGTAAACGTCTCCGCAGTTTCATTGGAATGCCACGTTTGTATATACGCCTGTTCCCAGCTTAACTGCGTTACATTGGCTGGCGAATAACAAATCAGTGATCTCTCATCGGATACTTTAGGCGCCAGAAATTCATAGGTCAAAAGCAGATTTACGTTGAATCCTTCGCAGCTCCAACGGTTGCCTTTCACGTGGACCTCCCTCAAAAATGGGTTTGAGGCGAAGTGTGAAGTAGACCAAACTTCTCTGAATTCATTCCCTCTCAGGTTCAGTACCGCTAGATGCGGTAATGACGAGAAGGTGCGGTCCGTCAGCGAACCGATCTCGTTGTAACTTAAGTCTAATTCTTGTAAGGTATTTGAGACTAGACCATTTGGGAAGTCCTCGATTTGATTTATAGAAAGGTCTAAAGCCAGAAGTGAAGGCATTCCGTCAAGTGAGTCAGTTCTTAAATTTAATATCTGACAGCTACTTAAATGTAGAGTCCTCAATGAAGTTGACTGAAATTTGGGAACTGATGAAAAATAGTTTCTGGATAATATTAATGTATCTAAATTATTTGAATTTGCAAACATTCTCTGTGGAATCTCGTGAATTCTGTTTTCAGATAAGTCTAGATAAGTTAAATGAGGCATTCCATTTACTGCCGCTTGATCGATATTGATGATTTTGTTCTTAGATAGATCCAACACTTTGACACCGCTATTGTGTACGCTACCAATCCAGTATTCATATTTGTTACTTGACAAATTAAGTTTGTGTAAATTTGTAAAACTATCGAAGTACATAGGCAACGGCTCTGTTAGAAAATTCTCAGACAAATCTAAACTGGTCATCTGGATGAAGTTTTCTAGTTGCGGTGGGTAAACAATAAAGTTGTTGTCCGATAAGTCCAATATCTGAGCCTGAAAATGAAGAGACAAAAGTAATTTAATATCATGACGAAGTGACAAATGCAAGTACTGCAATAAAAATGTAGCAAAAACGTACATCATAATTTAAATTTTCTGGCAGATCAGTTAGTCCTTGGTTAGAACAGTCGAGGTGGATAATGCCATTGAAGGTGTAAGTCTGACATGGATGCTCTTCTAGGCTCTGGTAATCATCGATATTTCGCACCACTCCGGCCAAGGCCGACGATAGGCACACTGTCGCCAATAGCTGTAACACTCCTGAAATGTATACAAAAAAATATCAAGTACTGATAAAAGTAAAACAATGAATTTTTCTCGTTTCTAAGGTCGACAAAACGAGATAGGTACTTCTAAATCTATGAATAAGATAAAACAATATTTTTTAGATATCTTTAAAGAATTGGAATAAAAAACTTAGTTACCTGCTCTAACGTTATGCTATAAAAGTATCTAAAAACGTTAAACGGTTATATGAAATCAATCTTTGTGAATAAAAGATTTCTATAACTCACATGACCTCGCCTCACTTTACTTCAAAAAGGTGTGGTAGCCAGCGATGACATTATAAAACATTTCACGATAAGTAACTGGTTTATTTACCTCCATTTCTATGTTGTATATCTTGCCTTGTGTAATCAATGTAACCTATAATTGTTACCAAAGGAGCTAAGTACTTTATCTACTCACCAAATCCCATTAGAAATATTTATCCTTTCACATTATTCCAAACAATCCTCACACTTTGTTATCTGTACCGGTTCTGTCTTCTATTTATTGTAAAACAAATACGCCACATTATTTTCACTTCGACAGCATTTGTTGGTGGCTAATTTGGCAATGGAAAAGATAGTGCTCGTCAAAGATAGTGGGTGTTCTTTGAGATTATCTCTATTCACATGGTGTTCCTATCTGATAATACGAAATGACGTGATACTAGTTGTATTATTTACCTACTCATTGTGTTGAGTGAATTCTGAATAGGCTACCCGTATAGTTAATTACTTTCGTTTTCACGTGAATTAATAAACTAATAACGAATAACGATTTTAATAAACATGTTGTAACTCGTAGGTCCAAAAAACGATTTGTTTTTAACAATATTGGAGTGGCACTAAATATGTCAGCAGAAATATAACCTACGTTACTTAAATTACTTGTTACACGAGTAGAATTATATTACAACCTTATAAGTATTACGTATATCAAAGCGATTAGGTAAATTTCAGTTGCAGATCGTATTTAAGTACGTTCAGTAAGTAATATTTTACATGTCAATTTCCATCCTTGAAACAGAGTTTACTGAAACACATTTCATAAAGTACGAGTGTTCTAAACATGCTTTACAAGGGTCATTTTATCTATTTTCTTTTCTTATCACTGATTAGCTATCGAGTTATCGACGAATCCAAATGAACAAAATATAGGTTTCTCCGAATGTGATATAAAAAGGAGAATGATTCATTCATAAAAACCAACCTTAAGTGATGGTTTCTTGTGTGTTTTTAAATTATGCGAGGGTAATATAATATTTAGTTAGTTATCTGGGTACTGTTATTCAATGATCTTACACTTGTCCTTGTTATCACTCTTACATCTAGACTCTACTTTAATAGGATTAGATAATATTACATATTAGGTATTTCATTTACTTACCATCGATTTCTGAAATGAGTAGGTATTTGTCATTGATCAAGACTGAACTCAAACCCTACTAGACTAATCAATTGAGACGTAAGTACTCAAAGTCAAGATTCAATTCGGAAACTAACTCTACATGATCATTAAATCCTTGAAGTAACATTTACTTATTTAGTTTGGGGACGAATGTGTAATCTTCGAAAGAATACCTACATATGACCTAGTTAAAGATTTCTAGAAGGCAGATCAATAGATGCACCTTGCCTACTTAACTTTTACTTCTACTTACTGGTTTATTCCCAAAGTGAAAAACTTACTATTTCCCCCTTCGCTTTATTGATCAGAACGTCTATGGACTTGTTTAGCCGATATTTTGTTAAAAACGGTCTCAAATCGAACTCAAGTAAACTTATCAAGCTGATGTCGTCCCCAAATCCTAAGTGCTCTTGGATTAAAGCCGCCAGGTGTCAAGTTTTGCAAAAACGCGACATGTTCACTCCTCACGGTTGTCTGAACTCGTTTACTTTCAACTCTAACTTAAAGGGGAGGTTGTATAGTTGGAAAAGGGGGAGCTCTTAAGCCTGTCGATTAAGAACGGTTTTTATTTTTAAGTTTTTTGATTGGTTTTGTGGGGTTTGTATTAGTTTTGATTTATTTCATTCTTTGTCGTTGTAGAGGTATAAAATCGTAATTAAAAGAAGCTTTGATTTTTAAATACGTACTTATCCAGTAGGTACCTATCTAAGGTGATTCTATCAAGATGGTAATTTTCAGCATCCCCTTTCCATCCTTTTGGCTAGTGACGTCAGAGGCAACTTTAAATTTGTATCTCGCCGATTTCGTTTCGGTAGCGAGCTCAATAAATAAGGATAAGGCCCATTAGAGACGGTCCAGCAAATCTTTGGCCGCCGAACGCCACTTACTTAGACTTAAAGTGTTCCGGGGAGCTATTTTGTTAAAGATTTGGGATTCTGCCACCCTGAGATATGTATTTCGTTGTAAATAAATTAAGAGCGGTGTTACAGAAGAATTAATAAATAATCTGGACTGTTATTGCTTGGCTTCTCTTACCTACTTTTAGGGGTAGAGTATGTTTAACTCGATTTTATTTGTGCGGAAAATCGCGTAAAATCTTTGACTAACATCGAGACTTCCAGATCAATTTATTGATTAATCACTTAAAAAAACGTCATAAAACAAAGAAACAATAAAACTGTCGTCTTACAGCAATTGGGGATCGGACAAATAAGAATTACGCAGACTTGTGGACCGATATGTTGACCCTTCTCTTAATGCGGTCGGATCAAGGAAATATGATAGGTAAGGGCCGCATTTATTTGTGCCCACTAAGGATTTGCCCCTCGCATGTTAAGCTGAGACCCTCGGAAACAAGATGACGGCAATTTGCTCTCTTGACCGCTTGATCTTCCATTTTGATTGTTTTGTCCGAGTACATCGTTTTTTGTGTACCGTATTAATATTATGAATTGATGCTCTTAGGCTTGCTTATGATTATTTTCAATGGACATTGGTTATGGGCTATGATGATATTGGGTTTGGACGATTTCATTATTAGATACAAAAGGTACCTACATGTTTTTACTCTTCTCTGGAAATAGTTAAATGCATGATGAACGTGTACTTATCAGGCATGTAATTAATGCCTATTTATTGAAAGGTACCGTTTTCTAATTATTGATAGATAAGAACCGTTTTCATAAAACCTAACTAGGTACAGTGAACTAAAAACAATCACCTAAGCAATATGTCTTCTTAAACCAGTTCAATAAATGTATGTACAATCAAAAACACAGACATCATAAGCTATCAAAGAAGGAAGCCTTCTATTTGAACCTGCTCAATATTTGCCATTACCAAAGACTTCTATACTACTTTGTCTCCATCTGAATCCGCTACTTCGCTTCGTCCTCAAATGTCAATCCTTTTATGATAGGGTTGGGGAGGTAATGTCTAATTTTTTTTATCGATAATGTGATCCACATCCAATAATTTATGTTTTTAAATTAAAGTCATTCTATCTAAGTAGATATTGTTAAATGAGGCTACATACCTTGATTTCGAATATTAAAATTTGAGATTCATAAATAACTACTGTTTTTACTATAACCTCAGCAAAGGATGATACGTGAATAATTCATGAACCAATAGAGATATTAAGTGATATGCAAAACCTTAAAGTAATTATTTATAAACACATCAGGTTTACTGACTAATCAGAATAATTTTGGAGCAGCAAACCATCAAAAATATCGACATAAAACCCGTTACATCTCTAAACCGTTCACAAGCGTTTTAAGTATTGATGGCAGCAGAATAAAACAGCATTGAGTCGACGTAGCATCCGTAACCCGACGTCGGGAAACAGGCTTATTCGTCGATGAGTGCTATCGCTCCTTTCACCCGCTCCCGAGGGAATCAGCCTTTATACTCTGTACCTACTTACCTGTTATACGATCCATTGCCAATGTGAATTTCAGATGGGAACGAAAACGATTTCTCTATGACTTTTCTTTGAGACTGCCTTTTTGAGCAAATATCCGGTTTTAGCTAAGCCGATTTAAACTATTGGTTGGTTTAGTAGAGCGCTTTGTTGTATTGTGTGTGCTTTCTTTTGTTTATATTTTTCATAATAAATATATCCATTACCTGTCCATTACTCAGGCTTTTCTGAAAATTAAGGAATATTTTGCCCACATTTTTCTACCTTTATTTCAAGTAACTTGTATCTACGACTCGCTGCAAAGTTATATGTCTTTGAACAAACGTCTGGGTATTTTATATTTCAACTCGCCCCTCGTTACCAGAAAGAAGTCATAACGAAAATTAAATACGCTTTGGTAAATTTTTGCCAGAAGCCACGTCTTACTTCGGAGCAGCGGTAAGTTTTCATAAAGTTATAGTTTCTCAAAGCCCGTCGCAAAACTGTGGAACATTCCAGAAAATGAAGAAGCAAAGCATCGGAGTGAAACGAAGACGCCGGCTGAGGCGGAATAAAGTTGACATTTTTGCAAAGCTACGTTAGAATTTCAACAAAATTAAATGTGGCACTACACGAAATGAAAATAGTGTGAGTGCGCCCCGCGACGCCGCGCCGAGCCGCCGCCGCCACCGCTGCCGCCGCCCGCCTTCGTCCGTGCCACCTCCATGTCGTCGGTAGGTAACACCCCCTTATTTCTGCTAACTATTTTTATGTTAGCAGAAATAACTTAATGTGTTATCTAACTTTTATGAAATATTCAGTTATAAGACAAAACTCGAGTAAGTATAACATTGTTTTGTTTTTCATGTCAAAACTTTAGCACGTGTTTATACTTAAACAAAGCAAATTTTTGTCAGATTTTAACTTATCTTCAATATCTTTTATAAGTGCCATTTGCTATCTAGTTTTTCTGCTACCTTACTTAAAAATCTTGTTAGGAGCTTCAACAATTCCAGGTAGCAAGCAAGCAATGTGGGACATATCTAATTTTCCGTATCCGTCGCACAGATTGAGTGTCGGACCTCTGTTCGGTGCAATGCAGAATGCAAACGAGAAGCACATTAGCACAACGAATAACCTCTGTCGTGGCGACTATCGCGCGCAACATAAACTACGATGCACATTAGAGTACGTGACACACTGACTTTTAGAATGTAGAGCAGTAGCTTTTGAATAAGAAATAAAAAAGTAAATTAAATTTCTTAAATTACTCAAATATTACCAAATCGAAGAGGGCACATAGAACAAGTAGCTTATCAGCAGATATATGAATGAGTTGTAAACTCCTACATAAACAAACTTTTTAAAATTTATTAAGGAAATTGATAAATTAAGAATTAACTGTTATAAAATGAGAATTGTATTTGTGTGTAAAGTTTTTGTGCAAGAAATTGGTTTATGAAAGTCCGTAAAATTTCTGTTAATTGTTTAATGTATCTAACAGGCCCCTGTACATAATAGTAATATTTATCAATAATTGCTAACTTTCACAGTATAGTTACTATTTAATATTACATAGTTGTAATATTTTTTGTATCACAATCGTTCTACCAGTATGTAGCAGCGCCACCATCAAGACCGCACTATCACGAGGCTAATGTGCTCTGATCGTGCGCTTACCAAATTCATTGCTGGTTTGGTTTTGATAGCACATTTTCTTATTGCTTCGGAAACTTTTGTATACAGGGTGTAACAGAAAGGGTATATAAAGCCGAAACACAGCGATAGTTACGACCCATGTTCCTTGGGGAAAGTTGTTCAGTTTCATGAGGGCTATCGCTGTGTTTCGGCTTTGTATACCCTTTCTGTTACACCCTGTATAATGAAAATATTAGATATTATTGTAAAACTAACACAGTTTTATAATACTAAAATTATGAGTAATATGACATAAACAGGAATTGTAGAGACTTCATCAACGACATTTTACGAACATAAGGACCTATACGCATGAGCGATTGAACTGGCGATTCATATGAAAACTCTAACTGCGCTAGATGATTAATCAGTGGATTTATCGCAATTTCATATCGGCAAATCGAGTTGGGGGTTCTAGACCTAATGTAGACCCTAATTAGGTATAGATACGTATTTGGAGATGAAAAACATCATAAAATCCGATTTCTATAAAAATCTCCCCCCGCGTGATGAATGCTGAATCGTTGACGCTTAAAAAATCATTAGTATCTAAGTCAGATATGAACGCAAGCATTGAGTATCAACCCCATTTATCTGTACAGTCGACGCGCAGCTAAATGTCGCCCATAATTGGCGCCGCTCCATCTGCAGGCAATTAGGAGCGACGCTTTAAAAGATCCATATTTATTCGCTCGACTGTACACTGGAAATGGGCCTTGCACTGATGACGCAATCACTTTACAAAATAAATATTTAATTTTGAAACGAATTTTCCAACTAAACTATTTAGGCACGAAACACTCTGTTCGTTTGATGAGCGTCGAGTGCCTAATTTAATATTTCTAGTCTTTATTCTGTTACTATCAAAGTTTTGTACAAAATGCATTCTATTTTAGTAAGTAGTAGACATTCTAATTCTTCTAATTTTAAATTGATATAGATTAAAGATACTTAAGTACATTAGAAGTTCGTACTACCCAAAACTAAGCTTCAAACGTTCCAGTTTCTAACTAAAGCGACCACTTAAGAGTAACCCAGAGAGTGACCACTGCCATGTGGCCAGTCTCAAGTAAACTTGACTACATATCGGCCAAATCATATCTACCGTCCATAACTCTTCAATGGTCTCCTGCTACATCTTAATAAGGTTGATTTTCACAGTGAGATGACCGTGTTGAAGTGAAGCAAGTTGTCGGTTGTTATAGAACGTTAGAGGTACAATGCACTAATGATATCAATGTCTTAGAAAGCCTCTAACCAGCCCCTTAACAGTTTTCCATGGTATCGAAGAAGCATTAGTGCATTTCCCGGTAATGCCCCTAAAGACGGTTGGCGCACGATGACCAAGGAGCCCGACCGGTTGCACAACTTGTTTATTAGATTAGTTTGTTAAACGATAGTTAACATAGGAATAAGATAGTTAAATGAAAATCCAACAATCAAGCGAAATATGTATAATAACGCCGAATCTATAAGCTCGCTAATGTCATTCCGCGCCTTTAAATGAGCGTCCATAATTCCACCTAAAGACGTTTGTATACATCCAATATGTACTTAGCTAATACAAACTAGACGCAACAATATGAATATGTATTTTCAGCAGTGAGGACAAGATGGGCAGATATTATTTCGCATTAATTAATTATTGTACCTCTTTATTAGGAAGCTAAGTAGATGAGGAAACCTTTAAACCAACATTTCTAACGACTAGTTAAGAAATCACAGTTAAAGTAGTGCAACCGTCCCCCCGTGGCTAATTTAGAACTATCGAGCAGCAAAGTGGCCGTTGCGAGCATCTTGTGTCCACAGAGCTCCAACTAGCGAACTTGCACTAAACTACTTCGGGTCACCACTTCGCCGCAACTTCACTTAATGCGTGATCCTTATGTATAGGTAGATATACAATGATAAATAGATAGGTATTTAGAATATTTCGAATGTAATAAACAGCAGATTCTCTTAAAAAATAATAAATAATTTTTCAAAAACTTTTTCAACGTGCCGGCCGGTACGTTTGATTTGGACAAATGCAACAGCGCTAGACGATTTGTCGACGGATTTCGATATATCCGCCGATTCGTTCGTCCGACGGTTCAGTCGCTATTTTGAAGAAGCCGTACGTACACCTCCATTCTAAAAAAAATCTCAATGAAAAATAATCAACCTGTCCTTTACTAAAGAGAGTTTTAAATAAGCATCTATACGTACTCTATAATCTTAGGAAAAGTTGGGCACAGTATAGGTACCATGGAATTAGAGAATAGGTACCTAGGAGTTTGTATACTTAGGTATAACGAAGGTATGTTAGTCTCGAAGGAAGTAGCAAGCAAGGTCAAATTAAACTAAAGCATCAATATCCCTTAATTGCCAAATATCGTCTCGCAAAGGGGATCGTCTCCACTAAACCGTTAAAAGGATCCGGTACTGCTAAGTGCAGGATCGGGGTTCGATTCCCTGCTTGTAATTCGATTTGCCAATTAGGAGTTTAGTTGTCGTTGGTCCGACTACGTCTTAGAGGTAAAGGGTTATACTTAGGCCCTTCATTTTGAACTATACAATGCCTAGAACCCTTCCTATTGTGATTTAGATGTTTATTAGCCTGGTATTACTTATTACAGATGTGTTAGAACTTCTAAGCCATATGAAATATTAAATCTTCTTGGATCATAAAATATTTGTAAGCATCTTAGGCCACCATATTATCTAAGAAGGTTGTTTTTAGAGTACCTAAATCATAATTAAAACTCAATCCGATACCTAAATAAAACATAAAGAATAGAAGGGAGAGGTGACTGTTTTAAATAGTAATAACTTACCTACAGCTTAGACCCCAAAGTAATCCAAACATTTTACTTCCAGGTTCAAAAGCCAATATTTACAGCACATTTTCACATAGCACTGAAAAAGTATTTCAGCGGGGCGTGCCGGCGGATCAGGCGTGTCGCAGTGGTGTGCGGGGGGTGGAGGGCTATCCGGTTATATCCGATCCGCGCATATCCGGGGGGGCGGATCAGCCGGATCACCAACAGGTGGGGGATGAGCCGCGCGCAGATCCGCCCACCAACACCACGTGGACGGGATGTGAGCGATTAGCTTGTGGTTTCTAAACTCGACAAAAAATAAACTCTTGATTGTTTTTAACTTATGTTTCGAGAATACCTCTCTCTAAACTCTAGGTACATTACGAGTAAGCATTTCTGTCTGAATGATGACTGTATTACCTTCCGTTATAGTTCGTAGAGTCTACAACAATTTAATCTAAATATTCCTTTTTTTTTTTAATCTTGAACACAAGGGGCTGTAGTTGCCCATTAGTGGACTGGAAAACCTATGTGTATTTAATTAGGTACACAATTAAAAGTGCGTGTGGAACTGATGTCTTCTTCCTTATATTTCAGTGGGTATTAATACGTAATGCATTTACTTTACTTAACCGACCAATAAATAAAATGTAATCAAATAGGATTTATTTGGAACGCATAAAACAAGTCACAACTGTTGTTTCGCATAATTTGCGAGCCGAAGTAATCGCCAACCGAATTTATAGTACCACTTTGGTACCAGTTTGGTACCACTTTAGAAATTATTGGGTGAAATTGACGAAAGTAGCCGTTTTCAAACGCCGAAAACTTTAGTCTCACGTCATTATAGTGCAATCAATCAAACAAACAACGCTGTTGTAATAACTTCAGGGCTTATATTTAAATGTATTTTATTTATAGTAATCAGTGCGGGAGAGTGCTTTGAATTATTAACAAACACTAAAAGCTGAAATTGCGTGTTTTAGTTAAAGGCACAAATTGCACCTCGTTTGTGGACTGAAAATAATTATGTTTAGTTTGTTATTTTAGTCAGGCTATATATTAAGTACTAGGGATGTTATGGATATGAAATTTCGGATACGGATTGGATACGGATTTAGGAATGATTATTATACCGGATACGGTTACGGATACGAATAATAAATTATTTCGGATTATCCGTTAGTTTCGGTTACGGATATTAATTTTTTAAGGAATTTCAAAAGTAAAATACAAATAACGTGTCTCAATTAGGCTCCGCCCCTATCCGATACTATGCGAAACTTTTATTTCGGATTCGGTTACGGTTACGGATGATTTTTTATATCGGATATCCGATAGTTTCGGTTACGGTTACGGAGCTCCCTAACATCCCTATTAAGTACCTCCACTACTAAATAAAATACTTAGAGCTTTAGTAATATTTGTGTTTGAAATTAGTGAAATACATTTCATAGATGTTCAAATAAAATCGTTTTACCTAAAGTAGTAGGTGCACTGAGAGGTTACCAAGTTTTTTTTTTAATTTTACGTAGGTAGGTACTTAGACTTACGATCCCCAACATCCTACTTTCTTATAATAAATTAATAAGTCTCACACACGGGTTATTTGTCGGCGTTGGTCCTTAAGACCGAAATTAATAGTCTAAACTTGGAGATCCCACACACCCCTCCCCCCTCTACCAGGCTACCCCCTCCCTCGCGCAACTTAGTGCCAATTAATTTATTGCGCCAACTTTACTTTCCATTCTTTACCTTAACACTTATACATCTGCGGTAGGTGGGGTTGCCAGCCTTAATGCTTACTTTCCGGTTGTTTAAATATTAAAATACTGGTTGAAAGTTAGTGTCACTGTATGAGTAGGGACTTATTGTTTATACATAAGTACCTATATTGTCTTAAATGATAACAATTGTAGTCCCTCTATAACTAAATCGAAATGTATGTTTCATTTATAAATAAAAACACCTTGGAGTAGGTAATTGTCCTGTTGGTCAGGGAATTAAAACTATACCTACATAAATAGATACTTAATACAGTCAAACTCTTTAATTTATAAGTAGACACTGCTGCAAATTAAAACTCTGTGACTCAAATCAGTTTCATCATAAATCAAGCACAGGTTCAAAGTTCTTAACTAATAGTGTCAGAATAAATGTAACCTTCAGTACGAAAATATTTTCGTCAAATCCAGCAGAATTTCGCACGCTGGCAACA
Organism: Anarsia innoxiella; assembly: GCA_947563765.1. Taxonomy (NCBI): domain Eukaryota; kingdom Metazoa; phylum Arthropoda; class Insecta; order Lepidoptera; family Gelechiidae; genus Anarsia; species Anarsia innoxiella. Next base: position 8,336,278 of record OX387393.1, read on the forward strand.
CAACCCTGGGACCGCACAACGCCGCGTCGCGATAACCGCCAAGCAAAGAGATTTATTTCGGAAACTTGTTAAAACTTCATAATTTGTCCGCATTATCGGCAGCGTGTGTGCGCTTTTATCTCAAGCTTTGCTTGTTCCTCCATTAAATTACCAAATATTATCAATATACGCCCCGTAGATTATAATTTGAGACGTATTTCGAGGGAGGGTAAAACAGTCAAGTTATAAGAAGGTGAAGGTTTATCGATCAGGTGAAGTTACTTAGCAGCGTAGTGTAGCGAATTTTTTTTACATGAATTACAGTTACAGCTTAAGTAGGAATGAAGGAAAATAAAGTAAAATATTAAAAATTAAATTGTAATATTAAATTCAATGAAGAGAAATTAAAATAAAGATTTAAGCAATGCAGTACTAACTGTAAGATTAACAGGTAAGTAAATAAAGCAAAAAATTTGAAATTTATATACTTGGTAACTACTCTTAATTAAACAAAAGATAAGATGTTTTTGGGATTTACTTATAACTACTTACAAAACAAAACATTTAAAAGTTGTATATACTTACTTCAAAAACTTTCCTCAAAATTACAAGCCCAAGGAAACTCTCTCGATAATTCCTTGTACATACCTAAAGCAATTCTAATTAGCCCTCCTTATTTATGATTCATAAGCCGAAGTACAATAAATTCTCGTGAAATCTTTCCGTCCCACATGTGCTAGTAAGCCAAGGCTTTGGCGAATGTTGAATGTAGGTTCGCGCCTAATAAGAGGCAGGATGTAAGGAATCGCACTGATTACTATATTATTTATTACGCTACGTGCCTCCCGTGTAAACGCTTCCTAATACTCCTATCTACGCTTACGACTTGGAACCTTTTCACATTAAACTCAACCTCCTTCCAGTAAGAAATTGTATGGAGATTCCCTCGAGCGTTAGAACGCAAAGGTTCCAAGTGTTATGGAAGGTATAAGGCCATCTATCAAATGGGGTAACGATTAAGTGAGTTGCAGAAGCGAGCGGCACCTATGAGATTTTTAATTATTGCCCGTATTAGTCGTGATGAATGTGAATTATGCTTTATAGCGTAGATATATCTTGATGTTTAAGATAATGTGCTATTTTTCAAGATATGGCTTCGATTTTACTCATTTTTGTCAATTTTAGTGTTGGCACGGGTCAGCTTCACTAAAATCGGGAACTTTCAATGCCTACTAATAAAATAAAAGTCGGTAGGTACCTTCATCATCATGTCAAACTCATGTCAGCTTATGGACGTCCACTGCTGGACAAAAGCCTCCCACTTACACCATTTTTATTTGAGTGACACGAGACGACCCAAAGCTGAATCTGAAAATTTTGATTGATTGATTTGCCACCAAAAACACGGATAGTTCCTTTCCTATCTTTTGTGTGTCAGCGAAAGTTATGAATTATAAATCTATAATATACTCGTAAATAGTTCTTATTATTCATTCAAAATGTCTAATGGCTTTGATTAAAAATTGAACTGAAAAACTGAATTTCTTAAATCTTAACAAATAAAGACGACGCAGTTATAAAGCTGACTACCCCATTTTTTCAAGTCCTTAAATCCCAGAGTCATAAAGTCATCATGGACCTCGTTGAACCTCACAAAAGTGAGTGGCTGGTATAACCCGGCTAATGTAAATTTATCAAGTAATGTTGACAAAGCGTGTTGTGAGTAATGACTCTCATATTTCGCCGTATCTTCTCTCTGATTATTGCCGAAGGGGATAAGGCATAGAAATTTTGCTTTATATGCCACGTCGCTTACGTTGGACGGCTTTATGCGATCTCGCGGTAATTTTAATGAATATTTATAATGTTTGTGCATTTACTTTAGGTCTTTAACTTTGTTCATCAGGCGGATGAAAATTTTGAGTTTATGTATGCATGTGGAGATTGGATTGAGTTTTAAATTGGTTTATGTGTAGCGAGTAAGATTACTCGGTAATAACCAATCGATTTTCGGCATACATTGTTTTCAAATATTGCTTAGACAGTTAATTGCTTAGACATTTTTAAAAATAGAAAAAAAAAACTGTGTGTAGTGTGTATTTAATTATAATTTATTTGATTACTGCGCTCGGTAGGTATAGACAACGTAAAACCCACTTGTCTTCTATCTGATTCGGTTTTTTATTGGATGACCTTTTAGGTACAGACACAAAATCGAAATCGACATTTGGAAATAGCTTCATATTAAGTGCTCCGGTTGGCACTTGTGATTCGCTTTTGTAATTTAAAGATAAGGCACACGACAGATCGACGTTCAAAACCTTAAACTGAGAAGAATTACATAAATACTTTCTACCAAAATCATTAGCTTTGCATTTTCTCTTCCTTCTTGGCTCTTTACGTCATTACACCTTCACTCACCTCTGAATCGGAGCGAAGGCCGTGAATCATCCTTACCTAACCGTAATCTACGATGGCGGAATTATTATTTATACCGTAATTACAAAAACACTCACACGCTATCTCTTTCGCGCTAATGTGATTTATACGGGATAAATGCGACGGGCAATTTTTGCATATCGCCCCCTCATATCATTGAGAGAATTGAATGATAAGGTCTAAAGAGTTTTATTTTCAAGATTTGGATGGCGCATCTGAGTTGAGAGAAATGTCTTTATATCATCTTAAAGCTTGATTAATCAATAAGGGATCTATTAAATGACTCGGATTTTGTGAAAATTACTTATACGATAAATATTCTATATCTCTATACTGTAAAGCTATACCTACACTTTTAAAGAACATTTTCGTTGATTCATTCTTTCGTGAACCACATCCTGTCTAAAACCTTTTACCAATCTATCTTCATTATCAATAATCTATTTTCATTTTCATTATCTTTATTATTCTTCATTATCTCATAAGAACCCGAGTAAATGAAATTTCCTATCACGATTCCAGAACTTCTTATCGATATTCACTAACCAAACCAGATAGGTATATATGTAAAGTAAGTTATTTTGCAAGAGCCGATGGAGCAGCGTGTGTTGCACTTCCTAAGAAACTTACTGAGTTATAGCTTCGTAGCTGAAGTAAGTACTTTTAGGTACTTTTACGTAAGAAATAGATTATGAGCTATCTTGGAAGTTGAAACTTTACCTTATTAATGTAAAGCTAATATAAGTAGAAACTAACCTAAAATCTGGAATTAAATATTTTTGTGCCAAATTAACATAACTCAAAATTTATAGCAATGAAAAATAAACCATTCTTCAACCATTTAAAATGTATTGTTCACTATTTCCTTACTTTAATAGCACAAACCGTTGTTGAAACTGAAAATACTTATAAACATGCAAAATAGAACATCATTGTCACTAAACGTCTCTTAAGGGAACTATATCCGTTCTTAAAGAAAATCATATTCATAATGGCGATAAATTTTCAGCCGCAACGCGCACCTCTTTAACCACTTCTGTATTATTTTAATATACATAAACCTACCCTCTATCTCACTCTTACATGGGGCATTTACCATAATGTCATCTCAGTCAGGTTTTGGAGGATATCTTAATAAGATTCATGAAAGGACGCCATATTTTATATCCGAGTCTGTCCTCTATCTCCTTATATTATCCGGTAGGAAGAAATATGTGCTTGCTTGGGAATTTCCAATCTTTCAATTACACCTTTGTTGGGAACTTGCAAGATATTCCAAAACTACGAGCGCTGGGAAACCCGCACTTTGTCAGTTTTAAACTGCTTCTGACATTTTGCTGTTTGGTCTTTAACATATTGAACAGTCTTGAGTAATATTATTATGCTTTGTTTCGTAATTAGATAGGTACTTCGATTAATTAAAGATTGTAAGTACAGTTATTGTTTCTGAACGATACGTAGAGAAGGTACACTATACTGTATTGGCAATTTTGCTTGTTTTCCTATTGGGCGTCATATTTTAAAAGAAAGAAGACTGGAAACGTCTCCATGAACAGACCTAACTTTAAAACTAATCCAAAGAAACATATAATATTCATCTATTGAAATAATTTAAAAAGAGAAATTACGAGCTTCATATGACCCCTATTCTTGGCTAAACAATATCGTAGATGCAGCTTAAAAGTTGGTACGCGAGTGAAGCTGAACCGATATTAAATAAACTTTGCCTATAAATATTCCTTCAGCTAACTCGGGGCAAAAACCCGCTCCATGTCTTACCGACAGAACGTTGCCTTTTACTGAATTAATAAGGAAATATTGTTAGTTCTATTACCAGGTACATTGTAGTTTCTTACCCACTTTTATGCTGGAACTATTAAATTATGTGCCGTTCTTCTTTGTCAATAATAAAAAGAGTATTAGTATACTCATATGGCTCTCCTGTGTTCTTTCTTCGTTGTGATGTTTGTCAATCTTCATTTTAATTAGTTTGATTATGCGTCTAAAAGTAAATAGGAAACAAGGCATTCCAAAACACTTGGTCTTACAAATCAGCACACTGTACCTACATTGTATGTTTCAATACTTATAACAGAGTAGATTAGGAATTAGTTATAGCCACTCTACTACCCTCTACATCAAAACACACCGCAGAAATGTATCCCCTAGTGACGCGTAAAGAAAAGAAAATTGTTTTCTTCGAGACACCAACCACGGCATGCACATGTAAAATTTTTTCATAGACTGTCAGCTTCCACGGGGGCTGCATAATTCCTTCGCTCGTAAATCTTAACTTTAAGAGAACCTCGGAGGGGGATTAAAGATCAGTAATCTTATTCGGATGAGTTATGGCCCACCACCGCGATCCTCTTTATTGTGACTTTAAGAAACTAAGAGGAGATTTTGTTAACCGTTCGAAATTAATTTAGATAATGATTAATGGTATCTCCTGTAAGCAGGAGCTCGCGGTGAACGTATTTGCATAATTGGAAATAGAGCGTCTAGCTGCCGTAGTTTTGTTTTGTTCCTTTTGTTCAGTTTCAGTTTCATTTCCATTTTATCATTTTTATATAGTTTTACATCTCAGTCATTTACTTCTTGTGTATTTCCACAAGAAATACAACTACTAGAGACCACATCAGGTTTGATATAAAAAAAGTAATTTTATTCCGTTGAAATACGAGTGGAATAACAGTTAAATATATTTCTGAAATTGATACATTAGAAATAATAAGGCACCTATTCTTTCTACAATTGATCATATCTTATTAACTGCGCCTATCTAAATGAAATGTTATGCGTAACACAGACACACTATAACCAATTCACACTCCAAAACAACCTCAAGAAATTAGTTAAATCAAAGCGCCTCTTTATCAGCACCAATCATCCTCTAGCGGAGGCTTATTCATAAATTCAGCCGCTTTACTCGACCCAAGGAAGGTGAAACAACAAACATTACCCACATAAATCTGCAACGTATCTTGGTTGCGAGTTACGAGCTGGACATACTGCTGCTAAGTTTAGAAAGCCAATAGAGGGCTCGCGAGATGACTCTAGTTGTTTTGTATCGTCCTTCAAGTAAAATTACCTTAACTTCGTCTATCCATGTCGCTACCTTGATTTGTGGTTTATTTACCTACCTTATCAGGATAATGCTTTATAGAAAAACTGAATGAATAGTATACGAACACAATTAGGCAAAAATATTGTTTTTTTTTTGTAAATTCTTTTAATAGCTACAATCCGTACCCACACGTACTAAAATAACCCAGATTTAAAACTTGTGTCGCTTAAAAATCTTAGGATGTATTTTGTTGAAAGATTCGATGTAAATATTGTATTAAAACTAGTCCATGTAATCTACTTTAAATCCATTTTGTTAAAAGACTTGATGCAAATATTATTTTAAGACTAGTTTCTACAGACTACCTACCTATTTTAAAAAATACATCGTTGTATCGTTAAGTTTCTCAACCTTCCCTACCGTATGTCCGTTTGTTATCTAACAACGTCGCGCCATAAGACAATAGTAACGCAATAATAAAAATGTTGAATAGCCGTCGTAATGATATTGTTACAGCCGGTAATGCATTGTGGCTCTGATAACGGATAAACTGTACCCTGAAGAATACTACGCGTGAATAATGACCTACAGTCTTATCTTCAGAATTGGCTTTAAGATTCTACCTCAGATTTTGTGATATTTTAGATCTATCAGGATTAAAGAAAGTAGATTTTTCTTTGATAATTCTAACTGAATGATGTGGCTATTATGTTATGCTATCGAACTTAAATAACTAGGTGATGACTACGATGTGAATTTTCCTTACGGGGTTGATAAAATCAAAGAAAATTTGTATTATTTCTTTTACCAAAAATGTATTATATATTTATATAAGACATTGCAAAATGTATACCACACTTTTCCAAGTTTTAAAGGTGGGTATAAATACTACTCGTGCACAATTTAGGTATTTATAAAGATACTTTACGATCAGAAACGAAGCCGGTGATGATATTTCCTCGACGTGATACAATAACATTCACTTTTCAATTTGGCACGTCGTATTTCCACGCCAAATAATATGAAAAGCAACTTCCAACAAAGTTGTGTATTTACGACGCTCCATCAAGATTTTCTTTCAAATTTCTCTGAAGCAAACACGTCGGTGGTACCTACATTTTGCCGTTTATTATCCACGACCTCCTTACTTATCGTCGGTATATTGTTAAAAACATGATGACTTAGGAACTGAAAGCCCCATTAAGTAGGTGGGTCTATTCATGTGGGAACATGGCCGCGGAAGGGGGCGACAGCCGGGAAGGGGGGAGGAATAAATAGAAATAAAGAAGTGAGTTGTTTAAAAATGGAACAAGCGGGTATTGGGTGAGATAAGGCAGTGTTTCCGGCGTCTCCCCCGGCCGCAGTCACAACTGGAATTATTTCAGCGGGTCTACGCCGAAACCCGACGTCGGTCGTGTTGCTGTCGCATTCAACACTCTATCTTTAAAAATGTTTAGTGTCGTCACCCATTATGATACGATTAAAACTTCCTTGCTATATTATCCAAGGCTAAATAACTCAATTAAGATTTCAATAAGTAAGTACTCAGTTTTAAAGTAACATCAAATCTGAATAACGATAATAAATCTGTAGTAATTTCAATCATATTTATAGCGTAACTTTTAATGTATCCTATCTATGCGCTACGGCGTAGCACTTTCGTAGCACCTACGGCACAATTTATTAGCAGTCCGCACAATTCTCTAGGTTTCCTTTCAAGACTATTATCATGATGCTATTTAACTACTTTATAAGAAACATTGTATTAGTTTAGGTTTAGAAAAAAAAACAAAAGAATATTGCTTTACCTTCGATAGAATATGTATTACAGTACAGCACTAGCATCAGATCCGAAGAGCGTCCGTGTCAGATGCCCGCCGCTGTTTCTTAATTTCCTCTCGCCGAGATAAGATTGGCTTTTAGCTTTTTATTGAATTTTCTACGTTAGACATCGCACTTTACAACTGACGGTTGGATGACTGCTACTTCGCGTTTATTTTGTACCGCTTTGTATCTAAACGTTTACGGGTTTTTGATTAAATAGGGACGCTGAGGGCATCACGTTATACGTATTGATGAAAATTGGAGTTAATTTTGTCATTAAATAATTAAACTAAGTACTTACGAAATAGCTTTAACCATAGGTAGTAAGTAGGTAATGCGATTGTCCCTAATCTAGTTGTAAATACCACGTAGGTAATTGAAGCTTTTGGTCACTGCTGAAATATTAGCCGATATAACCGTACAAATAAATAAACAAATATTGGGGGACATTTCACACACGGTTACCTACAAAAACAACAAGTTTATGGTCATCGAGTAATAGCACATATCTGTTTAATATCTACATCCTACTTCCTATCCGATTCAAACAATACGTACTTATGTAGGTAAAAAAACAATACCATCCATAAAGCGAGCGACTCAAAATAATCTTACCAACGACATCTTCAATTTCAAGATTCATACTTTCAAATGTGGAATATAAAAGATTGTGCATCGGAATACATTTGCGGGTGTTATCTATCGCATAAACCGGGCGTTAGCTCTTGACTCCGCACATTTCCGTTTAATGGCAACCATGGTTTATTATTTTAGTTTCCGTCGCGTTTTGTCGAACGTTTTTATGCTGATGGCTGCTCTAAAGTGCTTTATGTTGGTGCTTCTTTCCCCCAGTTGCAGAAACGAATCGTTCAGCTATTTATTCGTTAAACTACGTGTTATAGGCTATATATTTAATTCGTGTAGGTAATGGGGCATTAGCTTTTCTTGCAACTGGTAGCTGGTTAATCGATTAAAGCCATGAAAAATATGTTATCGAAATACTTCACAACTGTTTCAATAAAAAAAAAACAATCAGTGTTTAAATTATATTCACACGAGATGCCTGAAAGAATAGAATATTAAACGGGTTTTAAATAATGAAAAAAAAAGCCCCATTACAAAGAAACATAATTAAAATTCAAAATTACAGACAAAGAAAACGTCCGACTTCTTCCGAAAGAGTAAAAGCAACGGAAGCATCTTCCTTTAAGGACAAAGCGAATGAAATTAAGAAAAAAACGGTGTAAAAATTATCTGCTCAATTGTTCTAGAGGAGTGGAGCCGTCTGTGTTGAGATAATCACGTTGACACTTCTCTTTGAAAAGATGGGGAGACGGGCGAGACCCTATTTTTTTAATTTAAGGAGCTAATTTCCTGAGCAGTCGCCATAATCGTAAGAATGCACTCGTATCTCGGTTTCGAGACGGATGCTTGATTTGCGCTTTTCAAATCCCATGAGATTGACGAATAATTAGGGGACTTTATTTTTCGTGCGGTAATAAGTATTTGCTAAAGCTGTGTTTGGCAGAAGTTTTTTTGATAACGTTGTTGTAGTACGTTAACTTAATAACTAGCTGGTGTGTGCTTTAAAAATAACTTTATGGGACTGATATTATTTATTTGTTTAAAAAACCATATTCATATCTACATCAACTAGAAGTTAAGCGTAAAAAAACTGAAATTTTGCCTATTTTAACATTCAATTTGCAGTAACAATGTCCTTTGTGGTGATTTGTTTTTTGAAAATGCACTTACTGAATATAACATGAAATAAGACTTATTTGTTTTACTCGTACTTACCTCCTTTATTTGTACAATGATTATGCTTCTATTTTAAAGAGTAGCACTAAACAGACGTTTATTACTGAAGTTACCGTTCTTCCTTAAACGGTTGATTAGTCTTTTCACGCTTAGCTGTCCCTATGGGATGTAATTAAACAATTTTGATGAGTGCTCGTTGGAATTAATTCGTTTTGTCTTGAGGGTCCGCCGCCACCGCCGCCGCCGCCGCCACCGCTGTAAAACACTGGGCAATAACAATGTAATCTGCTTTTGTTTTTACTCGCCGTTGTCATTTAACTTATCTAGTCTTGGAAGCTTTAAAATATCTACCTAATTACGTCTCCGATTTATAGCTTTCTTTATAATAGTTAGGTTGTTAAAGTTAAATTTCAATTGGTCGGTAGTAAGTAACATTAAATTTACGTGATTTGGACGATTTATTTAGAAGAGTCACAGACTACTTATTTAGTACTTACAAGTAAACAGTTAGTTTGTGCTTGCTGCGGACACCTTACCTCATTTCCAATAACGGCGCAACAAAAATTATGCAATTCGCCTTCATTAAAAGTATTTACGATATTAAACGGATACCTACTTAGATTTTATAAGTACATAATTATATGATGGCAGGATACGACCATCACCGTTAGCAATGTCTAGAAAAAATTCGAAAAACTCATAAAACATCCAGTAGGTATACCTATCTATGTTAGATATTAAAGTCAAACTAGAGTTTTAAAGAATAATCTATTTAAGTATGAGTAGACAAATGTAGGCAGACGGCTCAGGGCGGTCGGAGGTTCCGTCGGCGGGTGAGCGTGGGATATTTTCACCTGAGCTGAGACCGCGGTGTCGCGACCACCCCACATGCACGGAAATTACCCACATCTGTACAGAGCTGATATTACCACTTGTTTATTAAATTGTAAGTAAGAATAGCTTAGTGTGTGAATTATCCTAATTAAGACGTCACAATATCTAGTAATTTTGAGGTTTATTTCAGGTATATTTATGACTTACTTATATCAGGTAAAAATAAACATTTGTAAGGATATGTTATAACTTATCCTAACAGCACTTTTAACGTCCCATTACAGGGGCACGAGCCTGCTCTTATACTCACAAGATTGTTTTATGAAGCTTACATAGGTAAATAAGCTTGTCTTATGTTAAACAAAAGTCTTTAGGTATTAAAAAGATTTCTGACATTATTTTCTTATCCCTATTTTTTTATTTAATTTATTATAGTTTTGATGAATTAACATCTCTATATAATTCCGAGATGCATACCTACATGCGATTTAGCGAGATGTCAGGGCGGGCGGCGTTACTCATGCGTTAATTTCGTGCGACGCGACAAATTAATTCGAGCACAGATTTGGATGCAAATAAAATGTTCTTACCAACTGCGCTTTGTCTGTTTCCCTCTTGTGATAATGTATACCTTACTTGTTTTAGAATGACACGTCTTGTTTAATTGTTTTATGAAAAGTGTTAACAAACTTGGTAATGTTTGGCTTCTGAATTGAGCAATGGCTTTGGTCTCTTTTTAAAGTCTACTCGTAGGTTGAAATAAGATAACGTATTTCTATACCAACAACACAAAACAAACATAAGCATTTTGAGATGTCTCGTTCAATACAGAATCCGGATTTGGGAATTGGTTTACCTTTGACGCTAAGTAGGTAACTTGTTTTTCAATTTCGATTAACGTAACAATAATCTCGCAAATGTAATTATGATACGCATATCTCAATAATCAATAGCTTTCCACATCTTTTCACAACAAACAGCAGCTTTTACGTTCATCCTGCACGTCATACAGCAAAGGAATCAGGAAATAATCTTCAAAATTCCCTTCAGAAGTAAGATCAAGGGAAATATCGTTAACGAAGCGGCGTATAAACCTACTTTCTTTAATAACTGGCTCGTTGGAGGGCCATAACTCAGGGCTGATCCTTACATCGACTAGATGAACCACCCCTGGATATGTAGCTTTCATTTTCTCTATAATAATATCTGCGCGTTCATATTTCAATATTAATTGTGCAAAGAATTCGTGTAGCTAGGTATTAAGCAAGTGTAGTTAGTAATTGTAAATATTTTAAGACGAAACTTCATATCCAATTTGCAGTGTTTGACAATTTAAGTTCTTAAAGTCAGGTTTGAAAATTAAGCCCTAGTTAAAGAATATCTTGTTCTGTTTTCTATTTAAACTGCGGACTTAAAAATCTTGAGCAACAAAGCCAAGCATTTCAACGATACCTACTGAAGAAGCATCAGACTTTACACACATATTACTTTCGTCCAGTTTCTGAAAAGAGTTTGTGACGTGATCAACGTCAAAACTCAATAAAATTCAGAATCCTATATAACTAAGGCCCGGTTTTTCAATTACCTATGTCTTTTTCATAAAACATCATCATGTTTTAAATAGTGACAGGTATCAAATATTCTTAGGAATTTTTTACTGACAATTGAAAAACCGGGCCTAAATGTGTGATGTACCTACTTACTCAAGTAAAACAAAAGAAAAACCCAAGCTACACACGGTATCAAAGTACGTACGAGTCCCTCGGATTTTTCCGTGTAGGCGGGGTGCGGGGCGCTCCGTCGCGGCCGGTGTAATCTCAAATCTCCCGTCGCCAATTTATTTTCATTAGCGATCATCCTCGGTTAATTTTATTCCCTACTTACCCGCCGAGATCGGGAGCCTCGGTTAGGTTGGTATGGAGACGGCTTTGTTTTGAATATAAATGTGAAATAAGTTACGAAATTGCGAAAGTAGCTACATACAGAGAAAGAGTACCTACTGAGAAAGAGTTTAGTTTTATTTGTTTTAACATTTCTACTTATACGAAAAGAATACACAAAACGCTACAAAATCACTAAATATAGGTATCTAATGTACCGATATACATGTAACAGTCACCTATAACTCAAAAAAAACTCAAGTAAAGAATTCCTTTGTTATTGATTGCTACGCTAGACCTAACATGCTAAGATGCATCCTATAAATAAATAAAAGCAGAAAAGCCCTACAATGCTCAGAAAAAAATCCTGTAGTAACAGAACAGAGTCCGACTTCATACTAAGCAACATTGGCTTCAAATTCTACTATTCAGGGTCATAGTATCTGGGAGTTGCTTAATTCATTTCCACGGGATAATATTATTTTTTTACTCCCTCTCGTTTTTTGTGATGTTCAGCCGCGGCTTATTTTTTATTCATTGGAACCGCCAACCGCCAATTGGGGCGCTCATCTCAGTTTAGATTGAGGTAATCACTGTGACAGTATCTTTTTACCTTTGTTATGTTTATTTTTATGTTCACTGTACTTTTTAGATAAGATGTGATTGTGTAGGTACCTATTTGTTTTCAAACGAAGGTCGTGTCGTGAAGTCGTGAAGAATTTGATCGGTACGGTAATAAGAACAATATAATATAGGAGGTATAATCCCACAGGTTTAATTCTCATAGTGTGAAGATTCAGTATTAAAATAATATAAAATGAAAAAAAAAAACTGTAAAAAATACATACAAAAGTTGTGATAAAGGAGTTACATAAAAATTTCTGATAAAAATGCACTCATAATTTATTCAACATCTTCCTTCATTTGCCTGTAATTGAAAACAATATCTAGCTACTTAAAAACGTCATACCATTTAATGAAATCTCATTTAAGCCGCGGCTTAGTAGGTTGTCTTGTTATTTCATAACTAAAACCGAGTGAGATGGTTGAACAGACGATTTCTCATTTGCGGATTTTTACTCAAACACATTTCTTTGCGAAGTCTTTTCGACACATTTTTTCGATCTTCGATCTTTTTATATGGTGTGTTTTTTTATAATTTTTTGACAAAGTTTTAAAAGTAGTTAAGTTTTAAAGTACTTACAGCAATATCCTACAGAATAACTTCTACCACAGATCAGAAAACACTCTACCTTGTAAGAAAAACACATGTAACTGTTGTACTTCGTGTTTCTCTTTCTCATATTTTCGTCTCTCCTTACTTATCTTCTTTTAGCTAGCAGAAGTCACAATACTTATTAAAACTTAAAGGAGATCGAACAGTATATCCCTACCAAAACATCCATCTCCAACAAACTCTTATTCGCCGTTGGTCCATAAAACGAACGAGTCTCAAGACGATATTACGGTGTATTAAGTTGCTCTAGTAAATCTTCCAGCAGCGATGGGGCTTAAGAGTTTTATTGTAGTGTCGTGTGCTTGGATCCTGGACACTGCTGTCTTGATAAATAAATAAAGCAAGTTGCTTGTTCTTTTTAAACGGCGATAAAGTTGTTTATCTAAGTATCTCTATGTCTGTGTTACGTGATGAGAAGCACGTAAATAATTTTCACATAAATCAGGATCAAAAATTGACTTGACAGGTAACTTTTATCAATACCTATGCATAAAAACTTTTTGAACCAACAGTTTTCTTAATGTAATGTTAAACAATTTTGTGGTTTATGTTAAACTCTTGTTTTTCTAAAATCAAAAGTAAGCAACCAATCCACCTTACAAAGTTGCTACCCCCCAAATGCTTCCAATCGTTGCAGACGAATCCAACAAAACGACGGTAAGTCCTGTAATCATATCTAATTACCTAAGTAAGTACATAGATGAATTATGTGCGGAGCGACCACGAAGGCGCGCTCCTTACGCGTAATAAATTGCCTTATTACAAGCCACAGTAATCCATGGTTAACTAACATAAATGCCCGGCTCTGCTCGCAGCCCGTTTGTTTAGATTAAAACTTAATACCTCAACTGATATTAACAAGACAACAAACATATTTTTTGCAATGTAAATGTTAAAAAATGGTATCTGTCAGTGATATTTTTATAATTAAGTACTGTCAGCGCGTTTATATTAAAGACAGACGCCTGAACAAACTTATATAGCAAAATTTCCTTCTGGAGTTTTGTAAATTGATTGAACATCGTAAGTAAGTATTAGCGGCATTACGTATTGTTTATTTATATTTCTAAGAACCTTGTTATCTGAAGATGTGCATTTTGAAATAATTAACCAAATATTCAAGAGTTTGCCGAGTAAAGAATAAGCGTCGTCTTTGCTATCGAGTATTAGATCAAAGAATGTTCTTACATTGAGTTCGAAATCTCCTCTAATTGGTTTAATCCGTCTCGCTTTCCATTTAGTCACTTGACGCTATTGCACTTAGAAACTTTACAACCTACGCGCTACGTCATTCCACAGGCTCGCAATATATTTAATTTAAATAGATATATGGAACGCCTTTTAATTATCGATGAGCACATTTTTTGTAACACTTTTTAGATCAAGCAATTTTGTGATTCAATATAATGATTGATGTTGACTATTTTTAGTTTTACCTGTATCTATTTTTATTTAGTTACCTAGGTAATCAATTTCTACCTCTCAGACATTGTAGAAAAGCCGTCAACGCCAATATTATAAATACTTAGCTACGAACTATAATAATATTAATTTAATAGATAGGATCGCAGTCTACCGTTGTCTACAATAACATGTGTCAATAGTCAATAGTTATCTCATTCGGAAGCGGCCGGCGTCGGGCGGCCACCCAAATCACCTGTTGTCAAAACTCCCAAAGTCTTGCTGTAGTGTAGGTACCTTTGTCGAATAATCGCGCCGATTTCGATAAGGACATCTTGTCACTTCGATGAGTTCGATCTTAGTGAATGACCGTCTATTCTCTGCTCAGATTTTGGAATGTTCACTTCGAAGTTTCATGGTCGAACGTCTTAGATTCTGAGAAGTTATTTCGAAGTTTGTTTTAACCGGATTTTCAGGGGGTTGTCGCATTGTTTTCAAAGGTTTCTATCTTTTTATTTAGGTGAATAGGCTTGTTAAAACCTACTAACTCCAAAATTTCTTTTCTTTTTATAAAAATATGTGTCAGATAGGTTTCGATTTTTGTTGGTTTGTAAGGCTTCGATTCTGTTTATATGTTTTACAGGAAAAAAATGCATAGAGATAAATATTGAAATAGAAAGGAATAATGAAATAAAAATCAGTATCATTTAGATATTATATTCAATTTATTTTTGTTGATATAATTGAATGGAATAAACATTTAGCCAATATCTTTATGTAAGCAGTAAATGCTTAATGTTCGTGTGAGCGTAGTGACGTAGTTTTATAATAAAACCTTATTAACATTATAATAAAATATTTACAATATTTGGAAATTTCATCACAGCTTCACAAAACAAGCATAACATGGGAATAACAAAACAATTCGATGTTACAACTAGTTATATGTCTTAAACTATAAAAACAAGAGGTTTGATGTGACAAAACAGCCTCCATTATCATAAATGCGGTGAATACTGAAATCTGTGTTGAAATTGGTGATCTTCACATATTACATAGATGATGCTTGCAGTGACTATTTAATTATCACCAAGAATAAAAAAAACCATCGATAATTTGGTTATGAGAAATATCTGGTCTGCTTTTATGTCCATAAAGGACTTGTCACTATTATTATGCATTGTCTATCTAAGTATGTGATTATTTTATCATGCAACTGTGTTAAGTAATGATATCTTTGGACTCAGAGTTATTATTACAAATAATAATATCAGGAATGTATTTCATGAGCCTAATCTCATTTTTTCTAAAATATAAACCTATATAATTTGTATTATTTGCAAATAAAAAGAAAGCATCTTAAAGATACACTATCTTACAATTGAAAACTTTCTGACGTTTCAGCTTATTACAATATCATTAGCACTAAATGACTCGTAATAATAAAGGAAATGTAATTAATGATTATAACATTGAATACTAAATCTAAGCTTTAACTTCACCTACAATATCTACTTTATATGCCTAATTGAATTGAATTAAGTGGAACTTTTGGTGAGAATATCAGTTTACAATTAAATTACCTCGACTATTTTAACAGTTTATATCTACGATTACCTAAGATTATTATCATAATAAATAAATTTGAGAATTATACTTATATACAAATACAAGAGCACTATTTGAGATTCCTCCACAAACAATTGTGATGTCTTCTGATTATAAAATTACATAATTTGTACACTCTATGTACACAGAGTCAAATACGATGTAATCGTAGCTTTATGTGTATTATTATGACATCAACTATTCTCGAACTGTGAGATATTTTTCTACCAAAAACTATGACTATAAACTACTCTTTTAGCGTTAAAAGTCCATTGATTAATACGAAATGTTTTCTTCGAATGTAACCGTCATTAATACTAACATGGCACTGAACACCATTAAACGATTCGAAATCAGTCTTTCGTGTTGAATTGCCAACATCACAAACACTATTTTTTCAAAGCGACTAATGCTTAATGTAATTATTCTCAACAGCTGTGTTGACGAGTTCAAACTAGTTTTCTCTCAGCGATCGCGTGAGGGTGACCAGGATGAGAATAGTGGCCAGGCGATGACGGTTCATACAGGGACATCTTCAGACGTTTACACTTAGCTCGTCGATTCTTGAACCAAAACTGAACATTCTTGGACTCAAGACGAGGAAATTTCTGTCGATAAGGCATTCTGTTCAATTCCTCTGTATATTTCAAAATCAGATTATGCGAAGGATGTGTGTTCATTGAAAACCATTGTTCCAGAACAGGAACTTCGGATACGGGATCTATAAATGTACGGTTGCGCTTACGCCTCTCGTCTGAAGCGCCTGCGAGGGCTAGATTGAGGCCACTTGCACCTTCTCCCGGCACTGCTCCAACTCCTGGAAACCCACTCATGTATTGACTCATGTACATGATTCCATGACCGAACATCGGATGATTAGGGACCATCGGGAATGGTAAGCGATCAAGATGCGGTGACGTTGGTCTATAGTGACGTTCTTGGATGACTTCATCATCAGATACATTGTCATGTTCGTCATTGGTGACTCCGTTCTCATCATCATTATTGTTATTATTGTTGTGGGAACTGTCGCTATTCTTCGCTGGAGAGCGTTGAGGAGAACTCGCCGGATCTGGTTTGCTAAGATCCTTTGGCTCTTGTTTGATGTCGTGAACCTAGGACAAAACAAAGTAAGGTTAATGAATGCAAGGTAATGTATGGGTAAATACACCCCTAAATAGAAAGAAAAAACCATCTGTGATCAATGATATGGGTACACACCTTAATAATATCAGGCGGCTTTGGCGACTCCTGCTGCATATCTTCAGAGTCATTATTATTCTTCTTCGTTGTGATTAGTGAAAGTGGTGCATCTGGACTTTCAGGCCTATCATCTGGATTCAAGTCACCTCCATCATCATCTAAATCAGAACCAGCGTTAGAGAGGTTGTCTTCAGACATCACTGACATTGGATATCTTCCAGGGCTGAGCTGCATTGGACTTTTTAGTGAACCGTGATCTTGTGAAGTATAGCTGTCGTTTCCAGCCATAAGAGATCCATTGGTTGGGCTGTGACTTCTACTGTTGAAACCGTTCACTCCAAGATGACAACCTAAGCCACCAATGTTACGTAATTCTGCTCGCTTCTGGGCCGCTCGAGCATTTTTAAACCAATACACGACGTTATTCACATCCAATGGCTTACGACCCCGTCTTGATTCTAAGTTGTTTAGCTCACGAACATACTGCTGTATTTGTTGTCTGCTAGGATGTTGATTTTCAGAAAACCAGCGCTGAAGCTTTGGCAACTCCAGTTCGGGGTCAAAACTTGTTCGCATCCTTGTCTTTTGAGTTGGATATTGGTTTTGTACCGTTTGTAACGCTGGATGGAGATGATCAGGCATGGCGTTAAGTGTAGGTGATCGAGTTTTAGGCCCCGGTGATGGGTACCGGCGGGGACTAAAGGGCGGTGGGCGTGGAGATACCTGCGCACTCCACCACGACTCGAACTTTCGACGCATTTCCTCCGATGGCTCATGAAAATTGTGAGGTCCGGGGGTCCTATCTTGTCCGCGACATATTTGAGCTAGTGTTACCTGTAATAAAATTACTAGAATAAGGAGATAGTTGAGTAGCTTTAGTAGAGAATAACCAAAAATAAGTAAGACAAACAATTTTAGATGTTTTAAAAAGGTCAGTCTAACCAGTAACAGATATGAAGATAATTGGTTGAGTAAACAGTAAGCATTGTTTCACAGAACATCGCCATTAGATTATGAAAATATTAGGTTGGCTGTTAATGTATGTGTCATGCCCGTAGGAGCGGCGGCGGCGGCGGGGCGGCTCTGACGTGGGCTGTTTGCTTGCCGTTTAGTGCCGCCGCAGCGCACCACTTCAATCATGGCCTGCTCTAAAACAATGAGCGCAAAGGGCGTCTTAACAATTAGCATCCACCCACTTCGATTTGAACTATCTAAGCGCCGGCTCCGACGAAACGATGTGGACTAAGTGGTTCGACTAAAATGTTCCGATGGTAACTCGATTAGGACGCGCCCGAAAAGCCGCGGCGTACTATTACCGTAACAAACATAGCTGGAAAATATTTCCATTTCAAAGTAATCTTGGTATTTCGCAATTATTTATTCAGAATGATAACGTAAGCGTATATTTAGACAAGTATTTAATCGCGCAGCAAGTAGTCAATCATAAAAGAACTTGTCAGATTAAAGTTGCGACGCGGAGTTTACCCAGCTTGACATTATGCAATGCAAGTGAGATCTCTCATATCGCAGATTACATAGAACAATGCGAGTGATTACGTCGTCAAACTAGCTGTCAGCTCTAACAATTTGCATTACGGTACTTATTGCCAAATCAAATGTTGAATTAAACGTCAAACATTACACATCGGAATCGCGCCTATAAATCATGTCAGCCGAGAGCATTAGCGCGGTGCTAGAGTGATACGTTAATCCGCGTCTTTGTTTTATATTTTTAAATAGTGAGGCCATATTTGTTTTCAGATATTGTGCGCTTCAGCTCCACGGAAGATTTACGAGAAGTGGCGCCTGCGCGTGATAACTCTGTCACGTGTAATCCGCCTCGGTACGTAATTCGGTGTGTGATTGCGAACATTTTCTTGATGTACTCCTAGTTGAAGAGGACATCTTAGAACACAATAGGCTTAGCGTTATCTCATGTTTCGTTGTGTGTACATACGCTACTTACATACTTGAAAGAATGATTAAACAATACTGCAACCTTATGATACGGTCCTTGAGAACTTTATCTCTAAGAAGAGCTGATTCGGGAAAGTATAAGAAGTCTTAAAGAAGATTTATGGTTTTAAATTGATCCCTCATTGACCTTCCTTTTAAACCCCTTTCGTAAAATATTCCCCGAGCGTCTATAAAAGTTTGTTCAGAGTTGAAATCGAAGAGGAGCAAATTGGCGTGCGATAAATTACCATAATATCATAGAGCCGTTCATCTGGCGTTTAGCTACAACTTCGAGTTGGAGGTGTTTGATTATCTGCCGGCTGCTTGCCAGTACCTTTGGCTCATTTGCGGGAACTTTCAGCAACACTCCTAACTTCAATTTGTACACTTCAAACTTCAATTAACTTTTGCCTTTTGTTCGATCCTTTTATTATCTGACAAAAATCATTTTGACAAATACTGTAAGTATTTATTGTGAAATATTTAACGGGATTAGGCAGTAGTAGGCCGCTTGAGTGTGTCACGAAGCTCTAAATTGAAATCGTGGCCCGCGTAGCGGTTAAGCGCTGAGAAGGGCGCGCGTGGAGCGCTAACCTCGCGTTTAATAAGATTATAAAGCATTATTTTATGGTATTAATAAGATCAAAAGCGTTCGTACATCTAAAACTCCTTTTAACCCTCTTTCGCTGAGACTCAAGTTGGTAAGACGAGGGCACCCCCGCCTCCTAACCCGCTCGCTACAAGGTGGATATTTAGAAAATATAATAAGACTGTGAGAGGCGCGGATGAGACTGAGATTCAATTAAATTTATTATGTATGGAGATCCCGAGTGTGAGGCAGGTGCTCATCACTTCGATAAATTGCTGTACCTATATATCTATGAGTATCTTAGAAACATGTTGTTTATATGCTTATTGAGAGCATTTTATAAATTAATACTTCATCAATTGCTGAATCCAAAGTGATTAAAACTGCAGTTAGTGAAAAAAACACATGTGGTCATACATTAAAAATACTCTACTTCTCATCTAAAAACAACAAACTGACAAACATTTTAATTTACATTAGCTGTAGATACTCCTGTCAAACTCGAAAGAGCCGCGAACATCAAAACAAATGCTTCCTTAATTCTTCCCTCAGTGATGATCCTTATTAGCAAGGACTTAAGCGTAACCTCGCAAATTATAACGACCTCCCAAATTGTGTAGCGTTCTACTTAGAGTTTGGTAATCTGTCGACACGACATCACGAGTTCTTCAAATCTCACAGAAATGAGGTTGTTATCTTAATAAGACGCTTTACAAGAAATGTGGGTGATGCTACTCTCTATCTACCTACGTATAAATATGTAGATATGTATAATATTCACGTACAAAATATTTTCATCTTTAGGTTCGTAACTTAAGACGAAGATCAGGATAACAAAACCTGAATTAAAAGCTCTTATTAGAAACATAAATATTTTCGATTGAAAGCGTAGGGCTTCAACGAACGGGCTTTAATACAGAAAACAATGAGGTTCACGTTAATAAGGGGGTAAAGGTTTAGTCTACAGGGCGTATTGTGTCGGCAGTTCGGGGTTACAACAAGGCTTTAAAGAACATTAACCATTCGACAATCTTAGTACGACCCCTGACAAGCATTATCGTCATATTATCTTGTATACCTAAAATTATATTTAAAGGGTTCATAGGTAACCAGTTGCGTGTTATTGTGAGTTGGTTTAACGCAGTGTAGCGGACGCGCTTTGTCGCTGAAGTTCAATTCGAAATAATTCGGATGAATTTAATACTGATTCTGTGATGATATTCGATTTGACAGGTGTTTTGTGGATGCGCGCGTATTAATTCAGCATTGGTGAGGAACGTGCAAAAGAGTGATTCATGAAGGATAAGCTATAGGTAATTAATATACCTATAACAAAGAATTTATAAACAAATAATAAAAATAAAGAGCCTTACCTCATCCAACGGGCATCCAGTAGACATAAGCAGCGGTCTGCTCTGAACAAGAAGAAGCCTCAATAGTTTATCCTTGATGTCCTGAAGCGGTGTAGACCTTGGTCTTAGGAGCTGGATCCGCAATGTGGCCACAGTCGTCAGCTCTCCCAGGACCTCGCCAACAGTCGCCAGTGGACCGTCAGATATCTTCTCAAAAGGCAGAGGCTTCCAATTATTAAGCACCACTGATCCTGAAGAAAATTATAACAGTTCAATAGAATTCCAGGAAAACTGGCCACCGGTAAAATGTTGAATTATCTTACATTTTTATAAAAGGAACGTTTGCTATTTGAATCGTTTTCCTAAAGAAACGAAACTGGAATTAAATCTACTTATTTTCATTGGATATTTTTTTTGTTTTTGCTAAGTCCAGACACGTGTGATTGAAAATCGATATCAAAATAGATAACGACATTTGAAAATTACCTTTAGCTGAAGCAGCGAGCTCATGAGGGTATCCGAGCCTCATCATGGCAGCTGGAACGAGCTCGTGAAAGGCTGTGGCTGCGGGTATGATGACGTAGCTGTCGGTTTCTACCACGGCTCGGCGTCTCCAGGCGCCTTCCTCCAGCGAAGATACGGCTTCTACCACGCAATGCACTGGCAAGGTTTTACCTGTTGGCAATAAGATATAAATGTATTTTACAAAAAATATATAAGTAAAATTTTCCAGTGAATATTTCCAT
The DNA here is from genome assembly GCA_947563765.1 of Anarsia innoxiella. Lineage (NCBI taxonomy): Eukaryota > Metazoa > Arthropoda > Insecta > Lepidoptera > Gelechiidae > Anarsia > Anarsia innoxiella. The sequence continues at coordinate 8,358,154 of OX387393.1, forward strand.
TCAGATATAATAAGAATTCTCATTCTTAATTGATACGACAAGACAAAATCGATACGAATTTCTGCTTCGGTTTTCATTTTCGAGACCGGTGAAAAAATAAGAGGTAAAAACTTTTCCATCAGCTGAAAAATCAGCCACTTAACCGGGAGACGACGAAGCACTGTCTCTAAGAAGGCGACTTAATTATTTAGCAACTTTTCAAGCGAAAAAGCAATGCTTTTGACTGGTTCCGGGCAAAAAACCGAGTGAAATGTTAAAATAATAATTAATCCTTGTCTCGCAGAGGCTCGGCGGCCGCCCAGTGATCACTTTGTGCCTTTTAGCGTCCATCTTTGTAGAGCTTCTTAAAGCGTAATATTAAATAGTTTTTGCTGCCTCAATGCACTTTTTTAACGACGCTTTGTTTAATAGCAAATTTTATGAAATTAAAAATCTAGCAATACAATTTTCATAAGCCTTCTATACATTGGCAACAGAATTTAATGTGCCAATTTTGAAACAATAGTCATCTTGGTAACCCGTAAAACGGTTATTGAATTTACATAATACTATCCGGGTGGGTTCAACAGAACGTTACGTTGTTATGGAAAATTATAAATTTCGTACTGTAATCTCTGTGTAATACCCATAGCGGGTATAACACAAGTTTTGTTTAAAATAGCTGGAATTTCAGGCTGGTTAATCGCCTAAAGTAACTTTCAATAGTTTTAGTGATAAAGTTCTTTGGAGCTCGGAGAGGGGTTGGTTTGTGGGTAGTTTTAGGTTAGCACGTATGCCGTGTGTGGATCAGAGAGGTTTTGTGTAAAGCCCACGCGGGATGCTCCTTTGGTCACTTAAATATATATCAACAACGATTAGGTACATGTTAAGTGGAGTTAGTTGAATGGGACGAGTATTCGTTTAGAGATTCAAATCTCTATCTGCTACAGGTAATTAAATAGGGATTGGATTACAAAATGATTCAATGGAAGGTTTGTTTGTTTTGTCAATGTATGTTACATTGAATATTTGATAATGACCTTCATTCAATAATAACAACTACAAAGTTGCTGTCAATCTGTTATTTATCGTGTAGAACCAAGACCGTCGTCAGACTAGATCTACGACTGCATGTCGGACCTTGATGGTCAATTGTTCGCGTCTCTCTCAATAAATAATAAATATCTGCTACACCCACTTTAGTAATAGACATATCTGTTAATAAAAACACGTCGAGATTCTAGAAAGCTTTCTATAACTGGAGTAATGTAATGTTATACCAAGTCCTTTTTCTTTACCAAATATACTATTGTATAACCTATAATAATCATATCATATTCAAAATCAGTTTCTGAGCAAAGTGTCCTTTTACCTCCATGTTCCTTGATCAGGGTGAGCACCTACTTATTCTTTTCACTCATTATCTAATGACCAATGTGTTGTACAAATATCTACCTATTAGGTACTAGGCTTGTTTTCTTGCCGAAAAAGACAATAGTTGTTTAGGCTATTTTGGTGAAAATTACATAAAACTTTTTATAAATGAAACTATCGTATAAATGCAACTAAGCAGCCCAGATAAAACAATATACAAGAACATTACCGATAACCTACAACCACGAACTTGTTCTGCAAATTGAGCCAAGACACTTAGTAAAGCGCATCGTTCATTAGCGGAACATAAAATAGCAATTAAGCAGGGAGAGAGCTGGCACAAGTAGGAGTAGGAACAGTAGCAGCTTAGCCTATCTAAGCGCACTTGAAAAGAGTTCTAAGTTAACAAACGGAGCCGATGTCAAGGAGCCTTCTTCCCGTATAAGTAGCGTTAAAACTTCAACTAGCAGGAATTAAGCGCTAAACTTCAACTTGATAGGGTTTATATAGCTACAGTACAATAATACTTCTTTGCACACTCTTCTGTTTGATATAAAAGAAAACTTTACGTAGTCAGTCAATATACAATTGACGTTACGATAATGGCTCAGTTTAATTATTAAATACCTTTAATAAGAAATATAATTAATAACCACTTTAATCACAATCCAATCTATCAAGTTACGTAAGAATATATTTAATAAAGGAATTAATGCTATTTTTAAATAAGTACAATAGGTAATTTAAATATGAGATAGGTAAAATGTTAATCGCAGTACAAAAGACCTGCATAATTTAGATTTTTATTAAATATGATAATTTTCCAGTATTAAGACTACGCTATTATTACTGGATTAAGGAAAGTACTTTTAACTTACTTATGCCACTTAATTTCTCGATACGAAGATAGAAAAAAAATGCATCCTAAACACGCATTCAAATTCTCCGCTGCAATAAACATGAAATGATGACCAATTCATCTACCCTGGTTGGCGCTATCTAGTGTTCAAACGGTAATGCATAGAAGGCCTTAAATTCAATAATCCAGTTTACAAGAGCCCCATTTTGTTTACGTCCGAGTATGTCAGCGAATGTTCCGTCAAAGTTGCAGAGTCCCGCCGGGGCCGTCTGACTAGATGTAGGAGCTTAAACAGATATGTTCCGAATCAAATTCACCGTCTTTCGACGAGGCTTACCTCCCGCCCTAACTCCGCAACAACGATATACAGATATAGAAGGGGCGTGTTTTGGGTGTTGTTTATCGGTAAATAAATATTTGGACCAAAGACGTTAGGACGTGTCTATTAAGATTTAGAAAATATGTGTAACCTTAGACAGCATAAATAGGTATCATCATCATTAAATTTAAGAGCGTCGCTCTTGTCGGTGGAGTCTACGCCACTCTGCTCTGTTTTCTACCGTCCTTTTGAGCACCTGATACGAAACAACTTATATTCCCTCTTTCATTTGATCTATGTATGTCTTCCGTCTTCTCCTTCATAGGTATCAAACATGACTAAATGCAAATTGAAGACAGACATATGAAAATGTATCATGATAAAGTTTTATACTATCAAGTGGTTTTGACAGTAATTTAAAATACTGATCCGCAGCAAAATTAACTTTTTCCTATTATAACATTTTAACTACACATCAGGGAGATATCTATCGTGTTCTTTCACGGTAGTAATTGCTGAAGGTTGTAACTCTTGTCGTATCCAGTACGAATCTATATCAATCCAGTCGCATTAACAATGAAGTGAGCGAGACGTGTGTACTTAACTCGGAGTTAGCATAAGTATTGCTAAAACTCTCATCCGAGCTCTCTCATCGACTCTACAAGTAGGTACCTGCGTAATTGGCTACATTATCTTAACTTTGTTTTCAAGATTACGTTTTACTTAATCATTGAATTTTGGTATTAAGCTTCTTAATTTTAAAGCTGTTATTGAATTTGAATACTTAGCATGTAATTACTTAATGTACTTAGATAAATATAAAGTAGGTAATACCTAGAATTTAATCGAGGTTTGAAAATAGGCTGCAACTTAGGTATTGTTTTGGTACAATCGGCGTTATATGAACTATCGGCGCTTAAAAACAAATACCTCCTATTTGTCATGTAATAAAACGATTTATAGAACGTAACTTTAAATAAAATACAGTAAAAATAACATGAAGGCTATTTGATCTGCGTGTCGTAGGCCTATTCGTGAGCGATGATCTGTTTAGATCGGATAAGCCGTGCGTGCCGGATGCTGAAACCTAGCAAATACCGTGATACCGTGTCATGAACTTATCACAATCCTTTGTCTATTTATCAGCAACATCGAAATAATAGCGCTATGAATCAATGGCGGTATCTGTTTGTATAAGTACCTATCATAATTTCTATTTCACGCTATGATTTGCTTTAAAGTTTCGTTGGGGTACGTTTTATTAAACGATTTAAAAAGAAGGAGTTTCTCAGTTTGACCTGTTTGTATGTATGTTTTTAAGTAAAATAGTTATGTTCCTTTGACATTTACATTTAATAAATACCTATGGTACTTATACGAAGGTAAATAAAAGTGACAAAACTATATAGTTATAGATACAATGCGAAGTAAGTACCTACCTATGTTTAGTCGAGCATTAGACCGTCTGGCCAGGTGAAAGTTTGGGCTAGTAAAGGGATTACCCTCGACGCGGGTTAGCTGCTCCGTCTCTTACAAATGCTATTTCACAGTATTTGAAATAATTTACGACAGTTACAGGTGATGGCAAGCAACTTGAACAATAACATTGACTGTGCACAATTAATGAACGAAAACATAACTAAACGAAAAATTACAACATGCGATAAAGTTTACAATCTTGGTCTTTTAAAAAACAAAGATTGAAATGTTATAGTAAGAATAAGGTTCATTGCAAATTTTGTAGATATTTATAATATCTATATTTTTTAAACTTATGTTATACACACCTATTACAGGTATTAAATAACTCATAAAAGCTGAACAAAGCGAGTAGCGATACAAAGTTAAAGCTGGAATTAAAGCTTGGCGTCATAAAAGCTGCAAGGTTTAGCTAGCCTCGCCGCGTGGCTTTGCCTAAGACCTAGGAATCCTGGGCTCAGGTTACCTAGGACAGACCCAGACTGTGGTTATTTGATACGTCAACACCTAGGTACACTTTGGTTTTATTTGCGAAATAAATATTAATGAATATTTTAACGAGACATATTGTGATTGTTAGTTGCAATTGCAATGCCTTAAGATAAGTAATGTTTTTTGGTATCATCGTAGTATAATATGTATTTAAAAGTTTTTTACTCCTTAATACATATTGAAAAAACCGGCCAAGTGCGAGTCGGACTCGCGCACCGAGGGTTCCGTACAAACCTGCAAGGTTTACAAAGTTCGTTCATTACGACAATCGAGTCATAACTATGGTATTTTTATTGCAAAATGAAATTCATAACATTACAATGGGGAAAGATGGAGGAGCATAAATTTAAGACAAAGATCTCTTTATCGTTTAAGTAATCCTTTATTTTATATTAACACATATCATTTATCTATAATATAACTGAAACACTTATACTAGCCTTGCAGCAGACTTGCGAAAGTTCTTTTATTAAAGTTATTTATTTACTAAGTTTTTTAGTCACTATTTAGAAATCTGGTTCAAAAATATTAATTAAGTATTAAATTTGAACCAGACCTGTAAATGGTGACTGAAAAAGGTGTGAATAGCCCCGCGTGCCACCCGTGCCACCAGCGTCCCATCAAACTTCGCCAGTAGAAACAATACAAGCAAGCTGTCTGATAATAACCAACAATAAGAAATATAATAATGTCATTGAATTTAATTATAAGTATAAGTATAACACTTTAAGCAGTTAGGACGCATTTAGATTATACAGCTACATTCACCAAAACATCGGGATTGAATGACGATGAGTGAGGTCGTCTTTGCCGTTTGAAAAATGTTGCCCTCCCCATACATAGTATAATAACTCGCGGTCATTGCTGTAACTACAATTATGTTTACAATCACAATTTTTTTGGTGGTATAACTACTTAAAATTTTAAGCTTTTCGGAATTTTTCTGTTACCTGTGCTGTAAGCTATTGCTTCTTACCAAATTTCGAGATTCTATGTCAACGGGAAGTGGTCTTTAGGTTTTAATTCCCTTGCGTGTAGTTGCGAGTTTCAAAATATGCGGTATCAATGGTTGTACTTTTGCGTTTTGCGTTTTCGGGTTGACTTATAATTTTTTTTTTCACGGGTTAAAGGCAATTAGATCTAAGTATTTGATATGAATTTCAACTTGATAGCTCTACGCGTTCATGAGGAAAAAAGTAATAAGTTTATATTTATTAAAAAATATATATTTTGTAATGTAACAAAAAATTTAAGGTTTTCGGAATTTTTCCTCTATGTGTGGTATAAAACGTTGCTTCATGCCAAATTTCAAGATTCAAGGTCGACTGGAAGTACCCTTTAGGTTTTGATTCCCTTGCAAGTACTTGCGAGTTTCAAAATATGCAGCTTAAATTGCTGTTTCTTTTGATTGCGTTGACATAGAAGTTTGATTTTGCTACAGCTTAAAGGTATTATAGACCTGAGTATTTGGTATGAATTTCAATTTAATACCTCTACGCGTTTATGAGGAAATGGGTAGTAAGTTTAAGATTATTAAAAAAAAAAATATTTTGTGATGTAACTAAAAATTTATGGTTTTCGTAATTTTTCCTTTATCTATGCTATAAGACGTTGCTTCGTACCAAATTTCAAGATTCTGAGTTCACGGGAAGCACCCTGTAGGTTTTGATTCCCTTGCAAGTGTCGAAAATTTGCGGCATAAATGGTTGTATCTTTTGATTGCGTTGGCTTAGAAGTTTGATTTTTTCACAGCTTCAAGGGACAGTAGACCTGAGTAATTGATATAAATTTCAGCTTCATACCTCTACGCGTTCCTGAGAAAAAGGGTCTTGACAGACGGACAGACGGACAACAAAGTGATCCTATAAGGGTTCCGTTTTTTCCTTTTGAGGTACGGAACCCTAAAAAGGACTTTTACATAAGGTATAAAAGATTAAAACATTTAAGTTGTTAAAAACCATTCAAGTAAGATTTGAGGAATATTCTTGCCTGCAATATCATTAATTTTGCGTCAAAAATTCATCTATAGGTATATAAGTTAAACCCGAGCCATTTCGTGACATTTCGGAAATCGAGATAACACAAAACAATTGCAAGACGTTTGAACTGTCAGAGGGAGTTCATCCCTCATCCCTTCTAAACACGGTCCTAAATGAAGATCACAAGTTTACCTTTTGATAAACTTGTTTGATTTATTTCTTAGGTAAATATTAATATAAATATTTTTCTTTCCATTGACCAAAACCACAGACAATTTCTCATCAAAGGAACAGTTTTTGGGTAGTTTTGTATTATTTTATTACTTAAATATTGAGGCTACTGTTGCCTAGAGAAGTAATATCGGGCTGTATTCTATTTCAACAAAAACTACAGAAAGTTTTTTATAGACACTAATCTACCTAATATAATCTGTAAATTTTCAAGATCCGTATCCTTTCACAGAAAATAGGTAGGTACATACAATAATAGACATAGGCACCTACAATTTCTATATTTTCTATTGACCTACTGCCACAAAATACTTGTATTTTTGACAATAAAGATTGGAATCACGACCCAACAAACACGTTTGCTAATTAATTCTGGATGAGGAATGTATTCTAAAGGAGGAAACGTCATCATTATCTCATTCGGTGTTGCGGCAACTCGCCGTGTGGCGGGTGTCTTTTGTCTCTTCACTTACACTAGGGTTGCTAACAAAGATACATGATCAAAAAATATCTAAGTAATAAGAAATATATTAAACGGCTTAAAATTTTTAGGTGTACAAACTTTGGAGAGATGATTAAACGACGAGAATATGCAGGTTTACATCTTTTTTCCTTTATGTATTCCTTAATACATATCAGCATTTAAATAAATCAAAAACGAGTAGATTTATTTAGCCTTTTTACTCACGTATTTAGTATATACTCATGACAATTTTACATATTCACGAGTAAGTAATTATTTTCAAACTACTTTTTATTAAAATATAAATAATAAAAACACTTGTTGACAGCCCTACCGCGTCCCTCGTCAATCGCTAACACATTTACCCACTTACGAGTCGACTGGGTGAAAACTTGCAAAACGAACGCTATTGTGGGCTCGAATCACAATACGTTGTCGCCGTGCGCTTATCGAGGCGCGCGTCAAAGAAGTTCAAAAGCTCGGTTTAGACTCCGCTATCTCGCATCGTTTGTCACTCCACGAGCCTCCGCTGATTGTCTCCCGTTACAAATGGCCTTTTTGAAACCACCCTGCTTGTTTAACGCTTTAATTGACACCAAAACACGACTACGTAACGGTAGAAACATTGACATGAAAACCTTTCGCGTCTCACAAAGGGCACGTGTATGCCGACGTCAAGATTTCATATCGACACGTTCTTACATTTCGAAGCCTACGCCTAAGAGCATTATACCGGGTGAGTTTATATTAATCTCATTTGTGTAATAAAATCTGTGCGTTAGCCGAGCCGATGGCGCGGCGTGATCCGGCCCTGAAATGCTTGCCTCCGACGATAATCCTGTTAGGTTAAGAAGGTTTCTACATATTACGTGCTTTGCTACGCCTTAAGGATTAAAGCGACATGTACGCATAACACAATACGTAGGGAAGTTTCGCCCCCCCTCTAGGCGCCTCTAGGTAACAATTCTACCTCGATATAATAACAGAAACCCTAGCCGCTAAGCGAACTGATCGGGTTAACACCCTAAAGCTCTCGGCTAACGTATTTTAATTAACAGGGCATACCTACAAAACCGAATTTATAGATATTCATTATTTCGGTAGCCTAGCGAGCCGAGCTTAAGCGATTAAGCTTCGGCAAAGATGCAACGTAGATTTAAAGCAAAGCTCGCCCATGACAAGGTGGTCATCGCAAACCCCTAGATCTACCGGACAATGGAAGACAAAGGACCTTTAAATTATTCAGATAAAGGAAAAGCGACCTTAATATCTTGTCAGTAGGGGGGAATTGTAAATATTTAAGTTTGCCGCCAATTTTGCGCTAAGACGAGAGGAATCGGAGAGTCTGGCAGCTAAACCTACCCTCGGCTCCGGCGGCTCCGGCTCGGGCAGTAGGGCCGCACATAAATAATTAATCTGCAACTATGTGCGGCCGACGGTTTACTTAATCTTCGGCGGTTTAGGCGCTGCCCGTCGGGGATGTCTCAGCCTCGTGGAAGGCGAAACCTTGTCCTTTGTTCATATCCTAAATTGTTTTCTAATATCTACTAAATGACGGCTCGAGGTAAAGTAATGTAATTTATTAAAGTAATATTTACAAAATCTTTTATATCAACGACCCCTCAAATATAGAAGATCACTTGTATTTACTTTTCCCACAAAATAATAAAGAAGAAGCTCAGTAAAAGCCATCAAACTTGTCAACAATTTATGTTCTAAACAAGATTACCCATATAATCTATTTGCTGGCGAATATTACAACGATAAAAAAGTAAGTTTGAGTTGGTTTACGTGTAGTCTAGGCGGAAGCCCCACGAGCGAGCAACAAGCGGCGTCTTGCGGCGCGGTTCCGCACGGATTAGGCCGGCTTTGCGTTCAGACACGCAGATAAGTAGGTAAACTACCTCAAGACGGCAAGCCGCACTGTCTCTATGTGCTATATGTACCTAGTTTTATAAATGGATATTCAATTTCTAAGTCATCTGGTTTTAAAGTCGATTTGTTTCTATTCCTGAGTCTATTCAAGATAATAATCAAACTTTTAATTAAGTAGTATAAGCAATTTCTGTACTTAATACATACGAGTAGGTATGTAAGCAAGATTTTCATATTTAAACGAAGCAACGCGAGAGATCAATCATATCTAATAAATACCTACTTAGGTACAGAAGAACTTTAAGTACCTACCTACTTAATTATCAACATTTTTAACGATAACTACCTATAAGTACTTACACATAAAGTAATTTAAAAAGCTATATTTATTTAAACATTTAATTCAAGTAGAGGATTCCGTTAACTCGACGTGTATAGGTAAACGTCCACATACTCCATTTAGTAGGAGTTTATATTGGATTAGAAACAATTTAGCGAAACTTTGGCTTTTATCTGCTAACGCTGAAACCTGTTCTCAAACTGTAGCCACAGGCTAACCTTGTTCGCGTTTTGTTACTGACGAGCACTTAGATTTATACAGGGTGATCTATTGTCTATGATGGGTAACAATTCATGATTATTAAAAAAATAATTGGTGAATATTTATTTAATAAGTTCAAAAAGTAGAAAGGTTCAAATAGGATGCACCTACAATCGAGTCTATAACCACATAAAGCACTTCCCAAATTAAATGCATTATCTCACTCTGTACCACGATGCAAATAAATCTGAACAATTTAAATTAATAGCGGACGGAAAGCAAACAGTTTTTGAACCACAATTTAGTCAAAATATAACGCTAATGAAACGTATTTTCACTCCGGATTAACATATTGGTCGGCAACATAACATTAAACACTGAATTAATCCGGCCCACAAAGTCCACAGAACGGGGAACCGTAATGCCGCACTATTCTCAATCAATAGATGGAAATAGCTATCAAATAATCGGTTTGCATTTAATGAACGCATTTGAAAAGTTAAAAGCCCGGTAGTTATAACGCGTGCACGCTGGCAACTAATTAACTCCCCGCAAATATTCCCGCGCGCCTCCGCCCGTTTGAACGCGGACTTATCGGCATTATCGCCCAAATTGTCCTAATGTTTGGTTGTGGCCGCAACACTCATTACTTCCAATAAGTCCTTATTACGATTACTGATGCAAAATTAAGTATATTTTAAATTAACTTAATAAATATATATTTACCAATATTCCAGCGTCCGTTGAAAATAATAATATTAATACAATTCGGTAATAGCATCAGATAAAGAGCCAAAAGGGATTAATACTTAGTAATGAAAATGATGTGCACGTTAGGCTTTAAAATGTTTCACACTGTATTTAGAATGCGACCGTCGGACTCGGTTTAGTAATTAATTTTACCGCGCGAAGTGCTTTAAATGCACTAGAAACTATAATCCTCATTAAATGGGAAATAGGACTATTCGCTTCACAGCCAAATATAATTTTGGCTTCTAAACGCAAAATAATTACGAATGTGTGTTTTGACAAATCCGATAGACACAAATGGACTGCAGGACTGGGTAGCTACTAGGTAAATTAAATTATGATTTTAAATTAAGCCAGGTATAAGTCCCTGTTTGCAAATATTACCTATCTTAGTAGGTACTTATTCTAAGTTTAATTTAGTATACGCAAGGTTTTTATCTAAGTGGAATAAATGCAAACCCTATCAGTAGAGCACTTCCGGAATTAATTTACCTAGAGACAATAAAATACAAAGCGATCATTTTCATTTGCTTCCCGAACGCTCAATTTTTCGCATAACGCACCATCCAATGAAAGCACAAATTAATCTGCTCATTTTTTGCATACAATTTTATATTATTGAGCCCAAATATCCGAGAGCGATGCATTTCATACGTAATCCTGTGACACAATGATAGTTATGGATTATTTTTGTCTCGATGGAATTATTTCTTCATAATAAAATATTTTTTATTCGAATGTGGGGGGCGCAGATAATCTATATGAAGTCCAAGCGCTTTGTTAACGTTTTAAACCGAGAGTCCATTGAAGGTGAGCTGCAAATCCAAAATCAATATAGGAGAGTATAGACAAGTGCGGACGAGTGCCTGTGTCGACGCGATATCCAACACGGGTTCGGATTAAGCGACGTCAAATCCGGGATTAAGTGGGACCGGGATAAAGCGGCCCGGATCGGCTCGAGCCCGGGTCAGCGGGATTTCGCCCGGCAATAAAAGTGTCTGCAGCCGATTTAGGCTGAGCCCGCAGGCAATTCGGCTCGGCTACCAATTGCTAGGTAATTTCGGTGTGCGAGCGCGATCTGTCCGCACAAAGCCGTTCTAATGCCCGCCAATGGGATTAGCCTAGTGTCGTACGGCTCTTACAATTTATTGGATGGAATTGGACTGCTGTATTAAGCGTTGATGACTTAAATGATCTTTAAGATAATAATTATTTATTTATTTACTACAAAAATAGTCAATTAAGTCACTTAAAAAAATATTACATTGATTTATCACCTAAAATATTAAATTAATTTATCATTATCACACGTGATTATAATACGCAATAATGCTAGGTAACATATAAAAATTTCCGGGTAAGTACGATTAGAATTACAAAAACATTATCTAACCAGTATAGGCAAACAGACATCTATAGCTGCGGAAGTCTGGCCAACCATCGAACCCCACCGTAATGCACTGGCGGACTAATCAAAGTTTTTCTAAGCACAATCCCGCTCGTTTGCAGCGGCCATCGTTCAGCCATTATAGGGGTCGGTAATCCGGATTGAAGGTTCATTAGGGCCAGATTATACTCTATTGAAATCTGGCTTAAGCGGGAGCATCGCCGGCACGAATAGCAGCCACTCAACATAATAGTATGCTCAAAGAGCTCGCCATAATAAATCTGATGGGCGATAGGTATGTTTTCCAAAATTTTAATGAGAAATTCCTAATAAGAACGTAAAAAAGTAGTAGGTAGAGCGCATGTAGAGTCAATATCATCGGTACACTTTGGTGTTTGGTTAATTTGTGAAAAATTCGCCCGCGACTACACTTTTAGCGTCATATGAAAAACAAAACAGCCTTTGTCTTATTTTGATGAGCTACAATATTGTTAAGTTCCATTTTAAATATGTTTTGTGGTTTGTGCAATAAAATATCACTTAACAAATATTCTTGTTTGTACTCTTTCACATCCACCTATCGGCACAAACATTGATGTTTATAATATCAATAGGAGTAGGACTAAACCAAAACATAGCTACAAACGTAGCTATTCATCAGATAAATGGTATTTTGGTAGCGTTTGTCATAGGGTAACGTAACTAGCCAATAGGCACATTACCCTTATTGGTTAAGACGGCGAGACGGGCATACATCAAACAAGTCAACATCGTCGCTAGTACCGGTAAACAAAACCAAACAGATGAAAGGTTAGACGCAATTACTGTTATATTTCATCAGATGAGATAAGGGGATCTTGTGATGTATTCATTACTTACGCTAGGTAATGAAATGAACAAAAATAAATAGACCTATTTATGTCAATCAGTGCTTGCGTAAATACTAAAATAACCTGACAATGGGACTATATTTAGAGATAGACTATTTTAAAGTTAAATTTCTAATCAACCGAATTCGCGTCATAAGAAATCCAAAATACTCATAGATATACCTACCTAAATAAATAATATTTCGTAAAAGTAGATATTTCTAAAAAGTAAGCCCCATAATAACAAAAAGTAAGCTAGCTATAAAAAGTGGACACATAATCGTAGGAAGGCGTTATCTGTTTTTGTTGCCGTCCACACAGGATTACCGTGGTCTCATCCCGGATAAAATATTTATATCCGACATAACGAGCTCGCGTTTTGTAATGCTTTTGATATATCTAAATAATTAGCTATGTTAGTCCTTCGTTTATTTTTTTTAATGCAAATAAAACCAAATTATGCACTAGACAAATAAAATTGTCTACATGTCTTGTAAGATTTTCTCATTGGTTAGAAAAGTTTGGTAAATTGTTTTATATTCAAATGTAATTGGAAAGTTATGAACAAAAAAAACGTAATCTAAACAAACAAACACATTTTCTAAACTACGAGAGACTTTTGTAGCAACACACTGTCAAGGCACCAACCCCTACGGTAGGTCGCGGTTACAACCATGAGGTTCATTGACTACCCCTCTCACACATAATCACATCAAAAAACAACCCTGTTCACTCCATATACAGATTATTTTCAATCGCAGCTAATGATCTCGATAGCTTTTACTGCTAGCTGAAGATAAGCCGACGGATTAGTGCAGTGGTACGAAAAACGGAATAAAAAGTGTAAACTTTAGCCCTCAAAAAGCTCAGTTTTTTATATTGGGGTTGACAACCCTACAAGTTACGCAATGGATGATAAATAATGATATGCAAATGTTTAACCAATTTTGTAAGCTTAAACAAAAATAAGAAGTTTAGTTTATTTTTACTCCAACAAAAATATCCAACCTACATTCCAGGACCATTCTGATTCATCCTTGATTCAGTTTTATTTTCTGCCGAATTCATATACCCAATTGATATCAAACTTCTTTAAAAAGTCACAAAGCAAAATGTAAACAAATAATTTGGTATCCACCAAACTGAAGTCGCCGAACTTATAAATTGTTGTGTAGGCTGAACAATAAATGTAAAAAAAATATCGGAAAGGGACGAGGGCGAGAAAATCCTGAAAAAGGCCAACATGTGGCAATCCCGAATACCCGGATTCCGCCTATCCCGTCTTACCGTAATCCCGTGACGGTAGAAATACATACATCCTCCTTTATCCGCCTGCGCCGGTGTGCTTACACAAATATGCACCCGTTTTGCTTCTTCAAAATATGAAACTGTATCAATCACTTTTTTCCCGTTTTTCCCGTATATTAACAAAATCTGGAATACATCTATAGCTGTCTCTCCAAATTATTAATCATATTAAATTCTATCATTTGTTTTATCGTTCAAATAAAGTCTCTTTGCAGATTTGTCTTTTCAGAAATTGTTCTGAAGCTTCAAACTTAAATGAAACAATACACGGATTCAGGCTTATCCAGTTAATCTAACAATGTGGAAATCTCGATCGATTTTCACCTTGAAAAGCAGATAAACTTTTATTTTATCAAAATGAATTTTTCATGGGACTACTTTGCGAGTGAGTCATTCGCTACCATAACACACGAGTACTCGTAGTAGGTACATGTAGAGGCGACTTGGCGCGGTCCGTCGAGAGATAATCCCATTGTCCATCCCGCTCGCACCCGCAGGTGTTGGACGCAAATCCTCGCCGCATCCCGCTCTAATCCCTTATTTGAATCTTATCAGATCTCAGGAGATACTCCGGTAGTGGTCGCCCGATGCGTGTAGTTGTTGGATTTAGCTATAGGGTTGCCGATCTACTCGCTTATAAAGCTTTCTAATATTTATAAGGACTATTTTTTATAGATACCTAAGTAGAAAAGACAACTTCAAGATTGCTAAATCTTTGAAAAATCATTTGAATTAAGTAGATACATGACCTGCATCAGCAAGTATCTAACCTGCTCTCTATTTAAAAGTTGAAAGATAACATGTTAATATTCATAAATATTTAAGATAGATATGTACGGACGAATCAAGAAATAGTCAGCCCTTAGGCTAAACAAGCATACATTGAAGTTGCGTCCACACTGAACCCGCGATTAATGGGCTTTGAATACGCGATTGAAGCTAAATTTACGTTTCTGCGCGTCACCAGATTAGGAAGACAGAATAATGATACCAACAGCTGCTTTGATCTGTCTCATGTCCTTGTTTGCGGGCATTTTCCGAAATAGATCGAAATATTTGTGCAACATACTGCTTATTTATAACTCCTAAATCATCGGCGTATTTAGACAATTAAAATAAGTAAGCAATTATGCACTCAAAAAGCCGTAAATTATCGATTTGATAGACAAAGACCCCGGAAAATTTAAATTCCGAACGTCATAACTGCCAGCCATATTTCACAAAGGAGGATCTCGAATTAAGGGTTTATTTCTTGCGAGTGTAATAAGATAATATTCCTAACCCTTTGTAGGGATTA
Organism: Anarsia innoxiella; assembly: GCA_947563765.1. Lineage (NCBI taxonomy): Eukaryota > Metazoa > Arthropoda > Insecta > Lepidoptera > Gelechiidae > Anarsia > Anarsia innoxiella. The sequence goes on from OX387393.1 coordinate 8,373,356, forward strand.
AGATTTTGTTAAGGGCGCGGTCCCTAAGCCTAGCCAGACGGGTCCCTCGCGATTAAACGAGGGAACACGGCCTTTGCCGCTCACTACTATGGTTTTTATTATAGCGTAAACAATGAGACCGGCGACCGTTACAATATAGGCTAGAAAATTCAATAAGTATTATACTATATTTATTACGCATTATTGAAAGCTACACATATTTTTATACACATACCTATACTTAGAAATAACCTGAGCGATCCTGCAATCCTTCTGTCTGAGACAGCGGCAACATCCGCGGGTGCCTCCGTAAGCCTGATCTTGACAAATGGTACGGATCATCCGGCCCGCACCGGCCGCGCTTGTTTGTCCACCAGCTCGATTTTTTATCGATCGATCTCAGAATCAACTCAGCTCAGCTGATTGCCTCTCTCTGTAGTCGCCGACGGATTTAACACACACACGCAACTCTAAAACCAAATTAAAGTCGAACACAAAGACGTAATCGGTCGGATTTGCATTATGATACGCGCACATTCAAACTATAAGACGCTGTCGATTGGTTACAATTCAATGTCTCGATTTGCTGCCATTGAATAACCTGTTAGAGGATTTGGAGTTTTATCTCTCGGGAAAAAAGAAAATATCTTTAGTTTGGCGGTAAAGGAGTGGTGTGTGTTAGTGTGCGTTAAGCCGATGCATGCTTCAAATTGGGCTGAAGTGCAGGAGATAATCTCACAGTGATTGATGGTAGCGCCCCCTCTCTCCCCCGGCTTTCAGACCGCAATGCTTGAGAGCACGTGACAACCGGTTTGTATCTTCGGTATGAATATTTATAAAATATTTTAATTTTTTCGTGTTCATTCTTCATAACGCTACTACGACGAGCTGTATTCTTGGAGTATTTTCCAAAATCAGGGAAACCATAAGACATTCGCGGAAGTAAGTTTTAGAATTGAGTGTTTCAGCTCCCGGCAGGTTTAGCGGTTGAAAATTTCGCTAACAAAGATTCTGAGCTTGAAACATGTAGAGATTAGAGTGCTAGGTAGCGTGGAGTGGAGCACACATAGAGCTAAGTAGAGCTCTTGATCCGGATGAGCGCAGATTAGGTGGCAGCCGCTGGCCACCGTCCGCGCCGGGTACCCGGGTACATCTCCGACAGGATTACGCCAATCCGGATTTAGTTGAATAACTTGCCGAGGGTTTACCTTGTAATCGTTATCTTGATAGAGTTTCGGACTCGTCTTATTAAGTTACCCGACCTGTAATAAAGTCGCTAATGGATTTTAAAGTGCGTACCTAAATTGTGATGACGAAACCTCATAGTTACTGGTTTAGAATCTGACCATTTTAAGTATGTGCCTAGATTGAGGTACAAATTAAGTAGGTAACTGAGTAATTAATTACTCAAGTAATGCTTTCTATGTACGTAATCTGTTTTGGTTTATTAGTCAAATAGTCAATGAATTAAGTAGAGTTATAACTCTTAAACAATCCAACTTCAGTCTTATTTTATCTTTGCTTTCAATGTATTTTCGAATTAACGAATTTAAGCTTTATGACGCGGATATAAGGATCCACTGTAGCGGGAGCGTTAAGCAAACTTGGAACAGGTTTGATGTCTTGTAATGTAAATAAAATTTTCTTATTAGAACCATAACAGTGTAATAAAATTTAATAAGATGACCACCCACATTCTAGCTAGATATCAATACCATCCAAATTGGTGTTTAGCTGTCATTAGGCGACCTTACACACTAATCCTAATAACGAAATAACTTTAAGTTTTAGTTTGTTTTACATTTAAATTGAGGTGTAGTCTACAGGTTGATTTTGTAATTTAATAAAATATTGATAAATGTATTTGTTATTTTATTCTTTAGAGTTGGCCACATTGATTTTTACAATTGTATCTTTGAATATCTTAAGCTATCTTAGAATTGTACTTTACTAAGACTGCATATTTACCTACGTATTTATAAAGATAAAGCAATTTCAATTCAATAAATATTGTGTGAAAAAACAAAAACCTAACTTAATTTCTCACGTCTGCATTACAAACTAATCATACAGGCTATCCAAAAAGCTCACAACTTAATCGTATGAAAATTCTTGTATATTAGGAAATACTGTGTGTGAGAGTATACTCATCTCATGGGTTGTTGGATCAACCCTGAGCAGGATTACGTGGCCGGCGGATTGTACCGGAGAGGGCTCCGGATATTATGGATTTGGGATATAGGTATGGTAAAATCCTTATATCTACCTATAGGTTGCTTACATTGCAAGTGTTGTCCGTGGCTGTGTTTTGTATAGAAAATGAGGTAGGATTTGATTTTTAGGAAGTGACTGTGTCTACGTAATCTACATGAAAATATTTGGCCCGGGCTTTTATTTGTATTTTATTCTGCAGCTGTACTTATAGTATATTTATCATTTAAATTTTACAATAATCCATTTTCAACATTTCTAAGTTGGTAGTCTTTTCGTCAGCTGTACGCTATACTTGTTACAAGTCTATATCTGGGGATAAAGCTGTAGCGAATGAAATCCAAAAGCGCGACTTTCAATCGGGACGCGGATTTAACTTGTCTTCGGATCCGGTGATCAATCGACCAACAGCTAAGATTTATCGTTAGATCTTTAGATATTGCTTCTTGGTTGGAACTGAAAACAGATAAATATTAAAATGACCTATCCTGTCTTAACTGTCATTAAACTTTTGTCCTTTTGTTGACACGTAAGTAGTAGGTACTTAGGTATTTATCTATCACCTGTCGTATTCGATAAGGGTAATTTTAATCATGAACTGTGTACGAAGATTAAATGTTTAATAAAATGATAAATCTATAAATTATATTCTAAAATATTGCTAAAGTTTTAAACCTTTCTATTTGGCTTCCTGGACTCAGTTTTTTAGGAAATCCCTAGAACTTTAAAAATAACGTAATTCATAATTTAAGTTGATCGTTTAAATTAATATCTATAGCAGGTGATGTCAATAGATAACACCATGTAACCATTCTCTAGACACGTTAACCCGTACATATTTCATTATTATAATAGACCTAGTATAATTGGGTATCGCTACTAGTTTTTTGCTAATATTGATATATTGGAATTTCAATTAGCATACATTAGTTGGCAATGCAGACACCTGCGGCTATGTGACGCAACGGGCGATCGATTAAGCTTGTCTTTTCTTTTATTTTGCGTGTAATAACTATAATCTTTATACTTTATCTTTATTTCATTTGACATGATAATATTCGCACTTCACTTAATATATATGTTATTAGAACTCATGCGTGTTTCGTGTGTATGTTTTGCTAATGTACCATGTAATTTTTAGTAGTTTCTAGCCATCGACTGTTCACATGTCCGAGGTTCTTGATGCGCATGACTCTCTTTCCATTCGCATCAGCTAAGCCCTGCGCACGCATATAATGACTGTTCAGTTCAGTCGTAATAGAACTTTTGCTTAAAAGTTTCTCCAGCAAGTGATTTTATTTTTATTGATTCCTTTTACAGTGTTCACAAAAATTAATACCTCGCTAATCAGAGAACGAGAAATAAAACTGAAAAGTAAACAAAATACTTACCAAATATTATAAACCACAAAAAATCACCCAAAACGTTTCGTATCGAAGGTTTTCATCCACAAACAACTGATAAATAATAAAAACACTGGCCACTGTTCCGGCGTACATATAGATGTAGGTACCAGGACTGCATACACACACGGGAAGGATCTCCGATCCCCTCGCTCATCCGGATCATCCGCCGGATCAACCTCGTGCCGCCCGGAGATAAAGCCTCACCCCCCACTCACTGTGTACGTTGCATCGATTATTGTAATCAAAGGTCGACTCACGAGAGCTCTGTGTTTTTTTAGTGCACAGTGGGCCAAGCCGCCGTAGGGAGTCTTATGTTGATATATGTAATAGTAAACTTTAAAGAATTCAAATGCCTAACTAAAAACATCTTTATGTTACAGACGCTACACATTATTTCTGATATACCGTCACCACCTTTGGCATATTTTGTCAGCCTGAATATTCAACAATAATAGACTCAAATTGTTTCTTCAAGATACATCAAGATACATTACTTCAAGACCGTCTTAGGTTGGTATTGCAAATTGTATCTAAGCCATTTGATTATCAAAAATAATAAAGGAATTAAGACGTAGGTAATCCATCGTTCAATACAGAATTACACTGGCTTAATACATATGTAGAAAAACCGGCCTAAGTATTAAGGTTTTAAGTTTTTAATCGCCTTTACTTTTTTCTGCGCGTACGCAGGATTACGACGCTAATGATGCATTTTCTCTTCATGCATCAATTTAATGGATTAGAAAAGTTAAAAAATGAGAGCTTAAATAAATCCGAGGTTAGGAGAGGCCAGCGACTCATAATCCACTCATGATTAATGACCAATTAAACTTGGATCTTTTAAAACTTCGTATTATAAATATGATCCAATGTACCACCTAAGAAGCTTGTGGCATAACGTATGACGACGTTAATCGACGAGATGTAGTTCTTATTAATTAAATAACTAGGTCATACAAATGATAAAAGCACAAATAACGAAGAAAAATATCCAACAGATTGGTACCTATGTGTATTGATTGGAGAATAAGTTTTGCATTCGATAAATTGATGTATAGTGAAATTAATAATAATGTTGTTATAATTGGTCACAGTTCGCGATAAATATACATTTATCGACGATTTACCTACATTTAAAATTCCAACTACCGTTGATTTTAGCAATAAAGTTATAGTTTACTACACGCGTATGTCTTATACACAGAATAAAAAATAATACGGCACAATAAAAAATATAAATCGGCTTATCTATATGAAACCGGCTTATACGAATAAAGTAACGACAGCAAAATAGGGATGGAGTTTAATTCAGCATTTTTGATGTGACCACAGCGCAAACAAATTGGTAAAATCCTACGGTCACGTATCTTAGGTCTAGTTTTTAGATCAAAAATGTATATTCAACTTAATAAGCTTTAACAACTTGATAATTTAAGTTTTATTGTTGGTAAACTTTGGTCATTAAAATAAACTTTATTATAGTACAAGTATATTGTAAAATACATTGGTTGTTAGATTGGATTAAACAACCAATATTCATACAGGTACTGGCTCAAACTGGCTATTTCGTAAATAAATTACTGTTTATTTTTCCATGCGACTATATTAGCATGCTTTAAATTCACTTGTTCTGCGGACGCTACCCAGGTACGATTTGACAAAAAGATATATCTCCGACGTGGAGCGTAATCCGTCGGGCATTGTGCAATCGCTAATCGGTGCGGATCGGCGCAGGCGACTTCAAATTAATAATGATTTATAACGCCCGATTAAACGCGTTAGGCATTAACTCGCCACCGTTCCACCGGCCTCTGATCCACCTAGTTTTTTTTCTATCTTTAAGAATAGATGGAGCGGAATATTTAAGGTGTTTGTTTTTTAAGTCTTGAATATTTCACTTCGAACCCATAGAAGTGAGACCACAAAATAGATCAGGTAAATAATGTTTAAAAAACACTACGAGTATTCTTCTAGTAAGTTCGCTACTTTGTTTAGGGACTATTTTGTTTTCACATTTTAGCTCATATCAATGTCATATTGTATGACATCTCCTATGCAAAAAAACATATAATGAAATAAGAGTTTACGCATGTGTAGACACCTATGTGCATTACGTGTGTACGCCGGCTTACAGTGTGAGCGCGCCTTACGCCCAGACGGGATGTCCCGGATTAGATTTAAGGGGTAAAAGAACTAGAGCGAGACAGCATCAAGAGGATTTAACACTATAAAGACAAGGACAGCAGAGCGGGAGATTTAGAGATTATGATTCATAAAGAGAGGAGTATGAATGGAAAATTATTAGGGAGGGAATAAACGAAGGGTATTACAGACCGGTGTGCAGTAGGAAGCTGATAGATTTGCGTCATTCCAAATTTCGTTCACGTTGCAATGTCAAACTAATAGTAGTGAATTAGCTCTAAGGATAAAGGGCCGCTTATGCTTTTACGAACAAAAGTTCAGCTCAATATTTACACCTTGGTACTCAACTAATATTATATCATCTAGAGGCTTTTAACTTTACGACCCTTCAAGTCTTTCTATCGTGGTATTCATGCACACATTACGAAGCGGTGTTTATATAAAGTTATTTGCAAGCATATTTCCAGAGATGTATCAATATTCGTCGAGTTGCTATTCAAAAGAGTTCCTAGTAAAGAAAGTCATAAAATCATATTTTAATTCTTTCATCAAAACCGTGAGGAATCAATCTGGCGTCAGAATATGCTTCGATTTAACGATCGTCTGCATGAAAGATATCGGTAAATCAGTTATGGCATCAGATTATCGTGGAGATGAGCTCGGAGCTCGACAAAAGGGCCGAGGGGACGGCGCGTGACGGCGAATAAATGCACACGAGAGCGACGCCGTGTTGGATCAAAGACGACCGTTCGCGGCCCAACAGACTACTATTCAGTCTACACAGTTTTCAAAGCAGAATAGAGAAAGTTGATAAAGAATTAATCACGCGAATGCTTAAAGTGAAGTGAATATTTATAAAGCTTGCTTCGTGTACCTTACGATAAAGCAACGCATAAATCACATTTAACACTCATAGCAGACGATTATAAACAATTCTTTTAATAGGAATTAAATAAGACAATAATAATTTTGAATTTAATTCAACAGGGAAACCAACGTTTTTATCAACGTTATTTATTGTTGGTTCGGATAGTTCCCTAGTATTGTCAAAGTCATAACAGTACGTACCCGATATGCCTTTGCTGAGTAGGTTGTTGAAGGCCTCCTTCTTGGGCGAGAGGTGCGGCGTATGCGGAGTGTGCGGGGTGTGGGGGGCGCGATCGTGGTGCGCTGGGGCCGACGGCGGCCGCGGCACCGCGCGCTCCTCCGGCGACCGCCGCGGTGGCGTCTTGCTGCGGCGATGCTCAGCATTCAGACTCTACAAATGAGACACACCAGCATTACAATCAGGACTCAAACATTGGGTAAACGTAAATTTAAGCAAATCATATTCTTTTTTATTTAAAATCGGAACATTGTTTCATTTTTGGTAGAGCTACTACCGCTACATATACTGATATTAATTTATATTACTAATATTATATTATACTATTACTGATATTAATTAATTTGATATTAACTTTATGATAAATAAGTCGACTGAGTTTGTTTACATTTGTTTGTGTGCCAATTATTTAAACTTCACCTAGGACTTTCTTACTAAGGAGCTATCGCAACGATCGGAAAGTACGAACGAACGGATGATGATACAATCGAAGAAAACATAACAACTTTTAAGGAGATTATTACAGTTGATATGACCGTATAGCGCAACACGCAGTTCTCTAAAAAACTCAATTTCTAAAATTAACTTGTTATTCGTCGTGCATTTTTATAGAATGCAAGGTCGTCATTTTGCATCGTAATGCAGCATATACATTTACAAACACCTTATCAGTAGATCCACGCATGTAAATGTTTAAAGGTCCATGTCTAGACGAAAGCTTTTAACAAGAAGTAAGTAGACCCAAGTTTAATAATGAATAATTCTACAATTTGTGCCAGCAGTCGCATGCAACAGTGCAATGTATAAGGTACTTGTGTATGCATGGCCAGCGAAGGTGGACGTGCAAGAAATGTGAAGCCGAGTCGACACTGAACAACCGTTGATATAATTTTTATTATGTAACTGTAGTTTATGAATTACTAGAAACACTGAGTTCGGTATTCATCGGAAACCGCTATGGGAGACGTAAACAGATTATGAAAGAATCACAAACAAAACACATTAAAATTTATTTAATATACTGAAAAAAGATTCCAGTTGTGCGGTCTATCACGTAATTCCATCACACGTTTACACAAGCAACCAAAATACGACCCTGGAAAAATTCAGGTGGTATAAAACACGAGCACATCACGCACATTGAGGTGCTAATTTATACTTAAGCATAGTTTTTAGTAAGCCTGTGAAACAAATTGAGCGGAATGTACTTTTTATCGTTACACGAGTAACAAAGATAAAAAAGGTTAAGAAATTATGACGATACAATGCGACAAGAATATAAATAGTAAGATACACAGATCAATACTTTATCAATCTGATCTGAGAGGAGTCGAACCAATTAAAGAGAGTTGAGATTCAAATTGGGCACTTGCGTCAGTGATACAAGCCATTATGCTCATTGAATATTACCACTGGCAATATGTTCGAGTAACGAAGATTCGCCACAATGATGCTTTGATGAGGTTAATGTTTTATGTGAATTTGCGTCTGTAGGGGATGATGAAAACAAACAGGTTGATTCATATTTCAATGTGTTAAATGAAATAGTGACCGCAGAGGAAAAAGAAGGAATGTTGAAGTAGAAGAATAAGTACTTATTTGAATTTGTGCAATGAGAAAATTCGTAAGGCTTCATGAGAACCCAACAAGCCGAGACAATAACTAATAAAACAGTTAGATGGAAGATTGAACAAATGAGAGGGATGAGTTTATGCAAACAAGTATAGAACAAGAAAGCCAATAAAGCAGTGTGCTCCATCCATAGAAACGTTGATTCGCGCCACAGATACGTCTAATATCGTATTGGAATTTGTGATGCCGTTTGACCCCTGTTAACCCAGATTACGCTCCTCGGCGCCTGATTCGTCCTCGGCCGAGCCTGATTGTGTTGTGACACAAACTGTAATGTATTACGTGTTAACTCTTGCTGCAATCACGGCTACTACGTACAATTACAATGGATATGTTCGCCGAACTTACAATTTATTTGAAACGATTTGTGGCCTCTTCTCGGGAACTTGTTGAGCTTTGTACGTTTGTTTAGCTGTAACAAGTCTGGTTACAGTAGCGAACTTTAAGTTTTGCTAAACAGTCGTTATGCCAAGTTATTAATCATAAGTAGTTTCTAATATATTTTGATTCTAATCTCTATTTATCTATATTTCTATTAATATTTTGATTCTTTTAACTGAATTAGTAAATTATCACGCACGAATTAATTACTGATAATTACCTACAGATATTCTTCAAGACAACTCAAGATCTGTTTGTGTAAACGGTTCAAGCAGGCGTATCAAATCGCGTGTTTGAGTGCTATTAGAAGATCATTCGTACTTTAACTATGTACTTAAATTATAACCTCTTGTCAACTAATTACCTGATCCCTTGAACAAAACATCTACTCATTCTAATAACTGACATTAAACAACAGACGTCCTTATCAAATCTGTACTAAGTTCATCCTCCCTAATCACAAAGTACACAATATTAACTGATTTATTTTAAGGCGTTGTTAATGAACATGATAATACGGTATTGAATTAGATAAAGGCCCTTCCGCTGGTTGTCGTTGGTACACAATTTAGAGTGTGGGAATGACAATGTTATCAATAAATGTGGTTAGGTGTTTACCAAAGCAATACTATTAAATAATAAAATACAAAAATAGGTTATTTCCCGTTGCACCACGATAATTAATTTCAAATATTTAATTTGAATATAGTTTATTTCACAAGCCATTTGTAGGGTCAATGATCCGTAAAAACCGATAATCATCATGATTGGATTCAGATTTAAGGAATCTCAAATCAGAGTTAAAAAACGTAGTATTTCTTTTCCATACTTAATCCAAGTTGAGTGAATACGGAGGCAGAATATGACGATAACAAACAAAGGAGCACCGAAACTAGCACGATAGTAACATTTACCATGGCATTAGTATTGTTGTCTATCGCACTGAGCCCTGATTAATTTATGTCCCACTTATTTGTACGAGATAGCGGCTAGAAATGCCTGTATTTGTATATCAAGAGAGCTTATCTTTTAATTCTTGAGCTGTCAAGAAACGTGAAGGTTTTTCCAGATCACACACGGTGTGATGAATTAGCGCAATGCGGCTCTGACTTTTTAAGAACGTCAAGGACAAAATATATTCCTATTTTAAAATAAATCAGATCTTGGAAGAATCCGTGAGAAATCCCTTAATGATAGGTAATTAAAATATTATTTATAATAAAATATGTTATGTTGCTAATATCCTATCTAGGTGAATTGAAAAATGACCAGGTGAAAACCACGAACAGCTGGAATGGTTTATAAAAGTTGACTGAGCCGCTTACTTATAAAGTAAGTATATTCACGTATATTTGAAAAATTACCTATTTAAGAGATTATTGTAGCAAATTATACTGAAACCTTTTTCAGTCTTCGCTAGTCCTCTTTTTGGAGGAGAAAACTTTAACCATAACATTTTTTAACACAAGGAAATCCAAGTAGATACTCGTGTTTACAATTTAAAAAACACAAAAATCCAGAATTCAAGAAAGTTACTTTTTTCCTACAAAGTGTTTATCTTTGCTTGCTACTGTTGATGACCGTATCTATCGTCCCAGCATTTCGTCGCACATTTTTAATGCCTCGTGTAACTTTTATCTACAGTTGAGCCATGGACGACGGACGTGCTCTGGTGACCTGTCTTCATCAGATTAGGTACGATTTCGAGTGAATCGCGGATTCTCTTGTGATTACGAGTAGGTATTTGAGTTTTCGATAACGTTTTATTAACTCCATGATGTAAGCATTGGTACACGCGAGTTCATCTTTTGATAATAAAAATATTTTTATTACTTTTTATTTATTTATTGTAAGTTGAAGCTCAGGTTTTAGAAGTAAATAATCGATAATTTTCATAATTAATAGGTATCAAAATCAATAAACCAAGACATAGGTAATTCTATTTGTGCAATCAAACAATATACCTATTACCTAATCTGGCTTTTAGAATTATACTTTTGTTGATATTTAAAAAAATAAAGTGCTAGTCCTTAAGCTACTTGTTTACAGTGTATTTACCAAGAGCTGCAACGGAGACGCCACGCACGCTAATCCAGACAAGCGCCGCTTATCCCGAGCTTGGATAACGATGTCGATTTAAGGATTCCGACGTTTTCAGCTCACATCCTTGTTGACAATCAACACGGGATTGTAAAGCTACTTGCGAGTCCGATATTTGTGTAAGATGGTAGCATGGAATTTTGTGGTAGATTTTTGAAATCTGAAGAATATTTAAATACCTGTTTACTTCTCTAAAGATACTAATGTAAAGTATCCAAATCGGAATTACAAATAGAATTATCTCACCGCTAATTTGCAAGCAGTGTCCAACTGGTTTTTGTATCAATTAAAGTTTACTTAAGCATTATCTAACCACGTCAATAAACTCACAATTTAATTGACCAATCAATTTCCTAATTCCCACATTCCATATTCAATTCATTGATACTGTATTAAATCAATATTAGTTTCGGAAGTGCCCTTTTATCATAAATCAATCGGAAATTCATATCTTCATTAAATTAATGAATCAATCATAATTTTTCAATAATTTCTCGTAATTTTGAGTAGTTCGAGAATTTTCTAATCTTGTACACGAAAATACGGGAAATTTTAAATTCCTAAGCCAGTTATCAATAAATAAGGCTTTTTTTCTTAGTATCACTTTATAGTAACGCTAACACCACGAATCCATTCAACGAAATTGAAAATCAAATAAAAGATAAAATCTCAAAAATATGCATATTTATTTTAAACCTCTACGCGTTGAGTAGGTATTATGTGTATTCTGTATTCTACAAGTTTGGACTTTAAACATTCATTAATTAGGTAGGTAGTTACCTACTTATACTCCGATGCTTTTTACTTTAATTTAAACCTATTTTGATGACTTGTTTAAACTTTTAATACAATGATAGTGTCAGTTTTAATTTAATGTACTTTTCTACAACATTGACTGTATTTAACATAAGGCATCTCTAATTAAACTACGATTGGATTGTTTTGGTATTGTTTGATTGACACATCATATAAATTCGTATATTTGTACATATATTTCTGCAGTCCATCAGCCCGATTAAGCAATTCAATTGATTCGTTGATTCATATGATATTGCTAATTAATCTACTTAATCGTTCATTTTTGGCACGAAATAACTATACGTATCAGTGAAAAAGATCAGCTTACCTATATCTATTGAAGTGCGATTATTTATAATTTTGTTTCCAAACTTGCTACAAAATTAATAATATTACGTACGTTACGTTATGTTCATTTCGTATATGTTAAAAAATTAAATTAAAAATTTTAAAAACCCCCGACTATAAAAAGTAACAAATAAATTAAGTAGTATTTTGTCTACTGAACATATCGCTTAATATTTCATACAAATTCACAACTTTCATACAAACTTCATTTCGTCGGGGGACCGCATTCTATTTTACTTATTACTTACGAATATGTTAAATTATACTTATCGATTCAATTTAAACGTTTCACAGGTATTTTTTTAAATTTTGATATCACATTATGATTATTTATGATAGGCGTACCTACCTAGTAGACAAAGCTAGGTATAGCTACTTAGCGGTCCCCCGACAAAATGAAGTTTGTATGAAAGTTGTGAATTTGTATGAAATATTAAGCGATATGTTCAGTAGACAAAATACTACTTAATTTATTTGTTACTTTTTATAGTCGGGGGTTTTTTAAATTTTTAATTTAATTTTTATTTTGAAGTTTTTAAACCTTTATTATATTATTATAATAAGCTCCTCCTGTTGTCAATATTGCATTATTTTAAGAATTAAACACTGTTCCAAACGAATCCAAACACGACATACCTATCTGCTGTTACATTTTTCAAGAATGGGTGGAGAGCTGGACTCCATCATTAGCTCCTCATCTGCTGGCATCATTGCATTATATTGAGAATTAAACGCTGATCAAAACGAATCCAAACACAAAATATCTGCTGTTACATTTTTCAAGAATGGGTGGAGAGCTGGACTCCGTCATCAGCTCCTCATTTGCTGGCACTATTGCATTATATTAAGAATTAAAGGCTGATCAAAACGAATTCAAACACGACATATCTGCTGTTATATTGTTTTTACAATCCTACCACAGCCGACAAAAGAGCTGATGACCTTGAAATGGCTGAACCGATTTGCATATAATATATCTAAGAACACTTCCAGGACTACCAGCTTTAAATTAAAAAAAACCGCATCGAAATCCGTCCACGCGTTTAGGCGCTACAGTGCCACAGACAGACAGACACACAGACAGAGGGGTCAAACTTATAACACCCCTTTTTTGGCGTCGGGGGTTAAAAATGCGTTAAAACATGAATTTAAACTGCATATTTGTCGTACAAATTCTAAGATATTTGGATTCCCAAACACGATGTGAATAAGATTGGTTTAGTAGAAATCGGAGCGGTGTGTGAGCAATCCATTAACATGGACCCGCTATAGTGGCGTAATTAGTGTCATTTGCACTATTTTTGGATGGGATAAACACAGGAGAGCGTACTGTCGAACGGCCCACAAATTGGAAACAAATGGTTTTGAGGTTTCATAGTGCTAACTTAATTTGGACGGCTTTCGCTAACGTGTGAGCAATCAGCGGGATCCGAGGTTTGTGTGTTGCTTCACTTACAAGTGATTGGGTTCCGACTTTTACCGTTACTATTGGAAATCTACGATGTGGTCGAATCACTCTATTTTTTGTTACTCAAAATAAGCACAATAGGTAAGCATTGCGTTGAGGTGAAACACTCGTAACTTACTTTCATATCTCTACTTGTTGGCTTAAATTTTGAACATGCAAATTAAGTACTTTCCGCTTTTTGAATCTCGCACACATCCAAAGTATTCATGTAACAACAGACTCAAATCTATAAATGAATCATCATCAAAAAATGCAAGCGCAGATTCCGATCACGCGCTCTAAGTAATTTCTGCGTAATCAAAGCGACACAACACAAATCGACATTTGCGGCAATCTTAATCCAGCCACAAAGCGCACCGACAATAAACTACAAAGGCGATAACGAATATAAATCTGTGCTGCAATCGTCAAATCCGCGGCTCAAACGATAACGCTAATAATACTATCGCACGATATCCATATCGCGGATAATCCGTGCGCTATCTACGTTCGCTGTTTAAGACACGCGTGACAACATTTACATTTCAATTTTATTTTAATAATACTTTTTATCTATTTAAAAGGAAATTTCTTTTACCAATACATCCATATTACTGGTTTACAAATGCTACTGTTCATAAGTGGATATTACTACAACAACGACAAAAACAGCTGCCGTCCGCTAAAACAACAATCACACAAATTAATGAGTTTAATCAAATTATCATGGAAGTGATAGAACCCACTTGAGATATATTCCACTCGAGGAATAAACCCGTCAGTAATCAACGCCAAGATTATTTGCCATAATGATTATCGTTAATTAATGCTCAAGTAGTTCACGATTTAAATGGAATAACCCAGTTAAACCACTTGCAACCATATAGAGATATCGTGGTGAATAATACCGATTGTTGTCGTATTCAATTTACCTACTTGATCATAAATTATGCAATAAATGCATCGTTTTATAAGGAGCCGTTCATGTTCAGCAGAGGAACTTTCAATCGCATATTAAGAAAAAATATATCAATCAGGCCGCAGACATTCGCAGAGCACATTAGATATTGTTAACAAAACTTCCTCTTCGATTAATATGCATCGGCAGGTAATGTCGCGGACGTGAGCCAGCGCCGCCGCCGCCGCCGCGCCGTGTCCCACTCGTACATTTTCGCATGCGCAACTCATCCATGCAAAATTTTAGGCGGGATGCGTTTGGTGACGTAACAGAAGTCCAGTAAAAGTAGCCACTTACAAGTGCGCCTCTTTGTCTTCACAGTTCATTACCCGCGGGTTAGACAAGGAAGGAGTTGTATGCATTTGGACGACGCACAACGCATTCGGTAAAAGCGGGTTCGGACGACCGCCGGCGCACATTCCCATGCAAGGTATGCCCGCGGGAGCTATGTCGGCAATTTGATTATTACGCTCCTCAAAAACGTGAGATGTAGGTAGCAAGAAAGCCCGTGTGGGCTCGCAACTCGCCGAAATTCGGATACACTGAATCCATCCAAAAAAATTCTACATAATTAAACGAGGACATTTTTTGTAATTAAAATGTAGCTTTTTGCAGTGATTTCTTGAAACGAATATAATTATTAATTTGCGCTTTCATTTCGACCTGGAACATCTCGCATTAATAAAGAAAGTATAATTTATCTAAAGAACGTTTCAGTAATTTTGTGTTCTGCTTGCATGTTGAGATCAAGTTTGGTTTGAATTCTTTTTGTTTTGTCGCATAATTAAAAAGATATAGATACTTAGCTAACAAAATAATGCAGTTCATTGTGTACGGTCACCCGCGATGGTTAGTAGCCATTCCCATGGCGGCATCGAAAATAATATTCAAATGGATTCACGCGCACGCGGCTGCGTCCGAATTTTGCAAGGCGTTTGATGCGCCCGCGCCGATTCCGGCAAATCCGTCGCGTCGGAAGTGAGTCGCTCGCGCCACCATGCCGCCCGCCGCTTGTCGATCTGTCGATATGCCTACAAGGAGTCGATGACCGCGTTCAGGACCTTCAGCAATGGACATCAAGCTCCGTTATTGGATAGATTAAGAAACCGCTTGGTCTGCCTACTAAAACAGAGTCCTACGTTAATTTATGTAGCTACATATGGACGGGTCCATCGACATCAGCGTGTTTAATATATTTGAAACATTTAAACAAATTGTCAACGATTTTTAAATTACAAATTCTCCTCGCAATAATCCTATATAACACATACGGTCACGCAATGCACTTATTATTCGGCAGTACAATTTCCGCAGTAAATGCATACGGTTTCAATTATGTAGCTCCCCCACCTTGCCAATGACAATGTATTATTTTATTGCTAATACGTTATTTGGTTACGAATATTAAATGCCCGGAAGGATATCAACCTGAGGTCTTCAAAAATGACCTAACGTATTTTGCTTTCCAAGTTAATGTCATGATAACAGTGACCAGTAAATAAACTATTTTATGCGCCGGATGTTCAGATAGCGGACATTTTAATGGTCCGCTACATAATACGACAAACTAGCTTTCGTTTGGTGTCAATCTTCAAACGCGTCCGCACTAAGGGATTTTGTTAAGGCAATTAACAAAATCTTTCTTGTAAGTGAGGTAGCGCTTACCTGAATTTTATGACTTCTTCACAATAGCTAAGAAATCCGACGACGAGGTCTTATTGTTTATCCATTACGTCAGTTAAATAATTGTAAATAAAATACAAATAGGATGATCGCCTTAACGGTAACACCCAAGGACACTGATTGTATAGATTTTACCTGTTTCCAAAGTGTTCGGTCAGTTAAATAAAATGTTTTAAAGATTACAAATTGCCGACTTGTCGACAGGTTGTCGTGATCGTGTTTACTCTGAAATTTTTAAAACAGCATTTACGTAACAGGTTATTACAACATATGTACTGGTTAATTTGGTAGTATTACTTTCGATGCTCAGAATTAGTAAATAAGCAAAAGTTGCATAAAATATTTGGCACTGACCCTCAACCCCATGGATTAGATAAATTCATCACGTGATTTGAATGATGAAATCCTAATATCTCATTAACAAAATTATCAAACACATCAATAAACTTCAAGAACCGAAGTGACGATTATCTATCGCATTCAGTCGGAAATCAAAACCTAATACAAGCAGCTAACATTTCAAAAGATGTTTATCAGTCATGGATGATTTAACATAATTACGTACAACTGAATGCAATCGATTAAATTAAAACAGGGAGTTAGGAACTGCGACTAGCTGAGCAGTACATCTCCGATGTGTGGATGCAGCCACAAAACAGAGATTAGAGTTCGTTCACACAGGATTTTATTCCTCTGCATCAGTATCGATGCGCGCACGCATATCGGTGCAGCTCTTACTCATTTGTTGTTGTAATTGTAAAAGGGATGGCGGATGAGATAAGTGGGTCGATGACATTTGGCTCCGGCGTACGATTATTACGATTATGCACTTTGAGCGTTGAACTTTCCTACGAGCTTTGATATGCATTTAGCTTCGATAGGACACTGACTGACGCTGCCCGGTTCAATGATCGCGATTTGGAGATAAATTCGTTTTATAATACTGTTTCGATGTGTCATTGTATCATTACGAGAGACCATCCACGAGTACTGATAACGACCTCTAATGTTTAGCTAATATCCGAATCATATCGCTATACTTACTACCCAAAAGCGGCGTGAATATTGGTCCTATTTGGTATAAATTACACACTTTCTAATGCCTAACCTTCAATTAAAGCACGTAGGTAGGTACTGCTAGTTGACAGTTCGGTAATAATTAGGTAGGTACCTATATTTTAAATAAACATGGCGACATGCAGAAGTCCAGTGTACTGAACCACAAATACCTAAATTCCCATGTATAGAGGCGATAACAGTTGAATCTATCAGTAGTAGAAACCGCTATTACCACTATCGCATCCGCCTAGGTCCGCGATAGCATGCACCACGAGGACTATAATCTAGGGGTGTCCGTACACCGTAACTCTCCAGCTTAGACTATAGTCGCTATTGTATAAACAGGGGCGCAGTGAAGCTTTGCTACAATTGATCTATTCCGAAAACGTAAAATGCCTCAAAATTGTTATATACCTATCTACTTTATTAACTTTCTAATTCGGTGAAATATAGATTTCTTTGTGCTATTATGTAATTGCGCGGTTAAACAAAATATCGGTGTCGTAAAACATATGAATTAATAAAGTTTGAGAATCTCTTCTCTAATCCGTCAAACAGTACACGCAAATCGTGGCATTTGAATGCAACAGGCCGAATGTATATTGTATAGTCTAGACATTTCCCAGACACTCTCACTTGTTTATGACTGAAAAAGCAGCTAAATATGATCGATGACGAACAAGGTATCATGTGTTGCCTTATAGACGAATGATTACCAATAAATCAACCGGATTCCTTTTAGGGACTCGCTTACAAAGAATGGTAGGAATAACTCCGGCGCGACGTCTGACCGCTCATCCGCTCATTTGTGCATTAGTAGCGCGTGATTTGCATACCGAAATTGTCATTTACTTTTACCAGAAATTATTTATTAAACGCGGGAGCAAAAGATTTTAAATATGGATATTTATTAAAACAAATCCTGTTATTTTCAAGCAATTAGCTAAGTACTTTTGTAAACCACAAAGTATTTTAACCTAAATGGATAAATTATCTACTCTACCATACATTCTTATTTTTGTTGTTCGAAGTAAAAGGTAATAGAGATGGACGACATCGATGAAGATTTACGAGCACGTTGCTTAAATTCCAACGCCTTAATTAATTCATTAATTCAATGACATTTGGAATTAATCGAAAAGTAGAAAATGTGACGGAACAGATGCAGTGTTTATACTCGTACTTAATCGCATTCGTAATTGTGTAAAAACTGTCACATTAGCCGTTTTATCTAACATGTTTGGTATGACTGCGTTACGGACGATGCATATTAATTTTATTACTGCATTCTTCACAGTGGTGCAAAATAAAGGATACCAAGTTTATATAGCCCCTTTGCTGAAGCTAGATTTTCCAGTGTGGACGGCAGGTGATTAGGTGTAGTATATTTGGTATTTGGTCCGATTTTAATAACAACAACAACACGCTGAATGAAAAGCTCTTCATTGAATCAACATTTTTTCAATTTCCAGTAAAAGTATGCTCTTCCATGAATACCTAGTTCATAAATAAATGTGAAATCCATGTTGTGCATAATATTTACCTACTAGTATGTTCATGCTGTTTACTCCTCTATATCCACTATTCAACGTAGATCCAAAGCCGTTATTTTTTAAAACAATCGCAAATGAATATGCATTTTATGCATGTCTTGTGTAAGCCAACTATTATAATGTATGCAATACCTAATTATCTATGTAAACTGCAACTGTTATGGGTATCTATACAAGTAATGTAATATTTAAAAAGAAAAGAAAAGCATATGAATTACCTATGTAATGTAATATAATTAATATTAGATCGGAAACGAGTACAAAGTAAGAGAGTTATAAATATCCATCAGCACAAACTTTAATATTAAAAATATTGTAGAAGAGTATTTCTTTAATAAAGTCGCAAAGATCCGAGTGAGTATTCTCAAACATAATCCTACTTCTTAGAGCTTGCTCTAGGCTCAAGTGATTAAAACAATCCGAATTAAAGATGACGATACAGCGGAGATGAAAGATAGCTTTAGGTTACAATGTCAATTGCTATTACAACCGAAGGCATTTGCTACTAAACCCGTTTAATCAGCACAGATTCTAAATATAGCCCGTTATGCTATCGCCTTCCTAGGTGTTGATGTCAGCATAGAGTAGAAATTAGAATTGATGGTCTAAAGTAAAGTGGGAGCAATTGAGTTTTCAGAAGTTTCAAGTACCTAAATTGCAAGTGACTTTTAGGGGAGGGGCATGACTTTTTATCATCCAACTGACTGTTATTTCATTCGTTCGTTTATTCATTCGTCACAGCATTCGTGTTGAGCCCCAGTAACACAACTTTTAACAACACACCTCAAATATTTCCTACACTTTTCTAACCGGCAAATTTACTTCCATCAAACAGAAGCTACACTGAATTACATACCTGCTTACACTCACATAATTTTATTTTACATGTGCATCGTTAAAAAACAATAAAAAAAGCTTTCGTGTCCGGTTGATGTGCTATAAAAGTGCAATTTGTGCGTAAGTGAAAATTAGGTGAAATTAAAGTGTATAATTAGTTTGATATTGTATTACGATATCTATGGTTAATTACGCACACCTTGTAACTAACGACGTGGCAGATACAAAGTGTAATAACTGCATTTATTGAGCTGAACAAATGAACTTTATTGCTTATTACTTACAATTATCTTATCCCTTACCCATTCCGAACTATAATCGTGACGACAGGAAAACGTTAATGTAGTTTTTTTTATTGAAATAATAATATCAGCTAGTAACTTTTTATTTCATTAAATATTTACCTACTCTTACATCATATCGAAATAAAAATATTCGATCAAAGGTTACACGTGGTTAGGATTTCCTAAACAAGTACGTATTAAGAATATATTCTGGCATTTTCCCTTTCTCCTAATTTTAGTATACTTATAACATCCATATAAGTAGGTACTTTATGTAAGTATTACTTTAAATTATTATTTTAACATATGCGTACAATCGACAAAACGAGTATTTATGCGTTGCCATCGATTTTTAACGATTACGTCTGTATCTAAAGTTTGAATATAGACATAGAAGCACGAGGATAAAAAACACAAACACGGCACGGCTTAAATTATCCCATATCTACCTCTTGCCTTGTAACTTATCTGTATAATTTAGCAAAGATACTTATTGGAACCATGAGGTATCAAGAGTATAAAAATTATATATTCTCAAACTAGTATGTTATTGTCCACCCGTCACATGTTTATCGAAGTGTATCTCCGGATCCACGGATACAACCAGGGTGGGATTAGCTCCCGTTTTATAACGTTTTTTTTAACATTTCCATTCACGCCTCATTTACTTTGTTATTGTCATACGCAACATTAAAATTCTTTAAGCGAAAAACTAAAGTTTTATTACGTTAAGGATACATAACTTATTCGCATTAGATGTTTTTATTTTAGTTTAAATGTTAATTGTATTTTTATATTGTTATGTTACGTTTACTTATTTGTTGAAGATTCTAGCGTTATTGTGCTTAAGCATGCATTTAAAATATATATAAGTATCTACCAACGCCAAATACTTACAGACTTAACAATAAACCCACAAAGCGTTTGTTATTTATTCTGATGATGACAAAATTATGTGAAATTGATATGCAGTGTGATGTCAAATAAAATGGGCTTAACGAAGTTTTTCAAGGAACATTGTCATCAATCACCTTCGACGGTGGGCCTATAAAAGATATTTTTGGCAACTTTGATAATGCGTAGGTATATATCGGTATGATAAGTTGATAATATTAATAAGGAAATGCGCATTTGATCAAATGTTGTGTTTTAAATTAATATTATTAATTATTGTGATAAAAATCCATGATTTAGAAATTTGTATTCGGTACGGACAGCACCGGATACAATAAACAATATTTTCCTTCGAAGCAACGATAAAGCTCAGTAAAGTTTCATAACATCACCAAGAAAGCAGCTTACGCACAAAACCTACGTTCCAATGACATAACACTGAAAAATTTTCACACTCAATAAACTCCCAATACTGCAAAACGTGTAAAAAAGTGCTTTAACCTAATTCGTCCCCTCGCATACCAGCGCGCGAAACATAAACGAGTCGGGTTAGGGTGCGTTTGCGTTGGAACACGCACCACGCATAGCCTGAGCACCTATGGTATAGCTTCGTATGTGGGTAGTTAATGATAGTGCGCTTCCGTCGCGTCACACCTGAGAGAGCTCAACCGCCATCGGGTTATAGATACCTAACCCGACCAGCGGCCACCCCTCACCCCTTAATTCTACTCCGAACGCACTCTTGTTCCCAACTAAAGGAACTATATAGAGTTCACTCTAAATTTTTTTTGTTAGTTTTCAATTTCGTAGATTTTTTCAAAAACAGATTATAAAATTACAATACCATAAAAAGTTTCTTTATAAACCTGACGACTAATTACAATTTGTAATTTTAGCTCATTTGTCGCGTCAAACAAATAATGCCAATCAAAAAACCAGAATGTTTCTAAAATTAAATAGTTATTGCAACCGCTAATGTGATCGAACAAAAATGTAATTAGATGAATATCAAATTTTACAAATAACTATTTTGAATGTTAATCACTTGTTAAACCAGTAGCAAATATAAGTGGTAATAAACGTCGGCAGTGTCATTATCTATAATCTAATGATTGTTAGACGATAAGTGGCCTAGATATTATATAAATTATCAGCTGCAGGGACAAAAGGCTGGGTATGTTATTAATAGAGACTCAACTCTCAGATTTTTACGCATTAAAAACTCTTTTCAGGATTAGCAGCTCTATATAAATCTTACAGTGACATGTTGAACGAATTACGCACGAACACAAAGGCTCTCAGAATTAAAAGGAAAAAGTTCAATTAATCCTAATTTGCTCGCTAAGATTAAACTCATGATAACCGGCATTCTATAAGAACCCTTTACTTCATTTCCCAGCCCCATTCACTTTAAGCTGCTTTAAAAAGCCCCGGAGTTTAACAAACAAGGGACTTATAATGCGTAACGGACTAAAGAATTGTCCTTAAGAACGATTACTTACGGATAATAACCTAGCAAACTTTTGATTTCTAATCGATAAATATCTATAAGGTATTGATATCGATTTTTTGCGACTGATATGAATCGGTGAAAGTAAATACTTTCTATTCGGCGGCTCATCATAAAAAGCTAAACTGTTCTGCACTGTCAAGAGATCAATCAACTCTTGAATTACTATGCAAGTGACAATGGTCGAGGGAGTCAAGAAACCACATAGTTTTTTCCCTGGCGCCGACCACATGCAAACTACATTGAAAATTATTTCCCTCTTAATTAGTTAAGTGATTTGCATAAACAAGCGAGTAGTATCCCATACTAGGACGATCATTATTATAATTGTAGTTTTTTCTCGCGAAAAACTTACGCGGTGTAACGGTTAGCCGGGCGATGGGCGATGGTAATCGGGAACGCATCCGCCGATAAATCGATAAACAAGTTGCGCGACTGTGACGAGTTTCCCAACCACCCGCACATTATTATAATCGGCTGATGCTACTGTTTTCACACAACACACCACTGCAACCACTAACGGACTTTGATTGTCCATATTTGTATTGAGATGGCCCCGATTACCCGAACGATAGAAAAAGGTCGCAGCCGCATGGGATTGGTATAAAAACACGTCGTTGTCATAATGATATGACGTTGTAAGGCTATCTTTCTTTAACTTAAGGATCTAGTATTAATTTTCAATTAGGTAATCAATATTTAACAGATGCACATTTTTATTGATTATTTACAGTGGGTATGTAATGTAATGCGTGTAACATATCCACTAGGATAATTACTACATACGAATAATTATTTTGTCTACTTTGGAATTGGATACTCACACGAAAAAAGTTTGATACCTATATCAATGTAATAAATCAAAAGCTACAGGTACACAAGTCAATATATTCGGTTGAATTAATTACTTAATTCCGATGCGTGCGCCAACGCATGCGATTCCTAACGCAACGCAGTAATTACCATCATTTTTTGTAAATAAAAGATAATATTTTGAAAGCTTATCGGATCATTGTGTTCATGAAACGTAACGCTATTTACACTTTCTCATGAAGAAACATTAAATTCATATCGCAATTTTGATTTTTAATAATGCGTAAACCAATCGCAATTCAAATGACGTGTAGTTGGATGTAAAATATGTAAACGAGACTTAGTATTAGCATTCTCCTTATTTTAAAATATTTATTTTCTTTTTTTATTTCGATTCCACTTGTTGATATTTACAAATTGCTTTAAAGCAGCATTGCGTGTTACAAAAAGTCGTTATTCTGAATTTGAATCCGCAACTTCCTTCACGAAACCATTATAATTGCGTTCAAAAAAAGAATGACTATCCCTTCGATACACATGTGCGTACGAGTGCGTGACACTCGCCGAGCCTTTGTTCCATTTATCGCGTTACAATTTCATAAAGATAATCTAAAGCGTTGAAAAACAGTTAAAATCGGAACGTACATACTTAACATCGTTGCATTCCATCCTCTACAATTGTGAGAATAGTACTTCTTACGCTATAATTCTTGTTTTTATTTCAGTACATGCTATCATCTAAAAAGTCTATATTAATAGTCATTCATTTACATTTACTGTACGACTGCTTAACAATGGATCACTAAATACTAATCACCTTTTACTTTATTCTTAAGGCTAAGACATTT
The DNA here is from genome assembly GCA_947563765.1 of Anarsia innoxiella. Taxonomy (NCBI): domain Eukaryota; kingdom Metazoa; phylum Arthropoda; class Insecta; order Lepidoptera; family Gelechiidae; genus Anarsia; species Anarsia innoxiella. Next base: position 8,397,344 of record OX387393.1, read on the forward strand.
CGTACAATTCGAGAGAGTTTTTATTTAAATCAAGACAAGACATGACAACAAGCTAAGCTATTCCTGCTAATGGCAGATATTGGCAATTACTTAAATGCATTTAAGTGTTTCGTAATTACTTTATAATTTCAATTTACCAACAATGATATTTGAATAACTTTTATACTTTGAGTTACTATTATTTAAACTGGCGTGATCCAATCAACTTCTCTGAAAGATTGTGATTTTTTTAGACCATAATAGTAATTTTCAACAAAGAATTCTATAAAATTGTAATGTTCTTACTTTACCTTAACGCCAATGGTAGATGTTACGTATTATGCGCAGAGTGCATAGTGCAGGTGCAGGTGTGTGCGTTTCCGTCACTTCCGTGCGCCGGCGCAGGGCAGGAGTCACCGCGCGTCGATCGCAATGATTGCTCACGCGTTTCGCATCGTATCACCCCCACCCTAGGATAACTCGTTCTCATATAATTTACATACGGTAGGCATAAACAAGGGTATTTTTTGCGGCTAATCTAGCAGTCTTTGACCGCGTGGTATGTTGGGTCACTAAATACTGATATACATTGTAATGAAGAATGGTTTATTGTTTAGAATTTATCGTGCAACTATTTTATTCAAAATATTTCTATAAATCTACTCTATGTGCTGTTAATTTACGATTTATGATTTGTTTTAAGCAGTAGATAGCTATATGTTCTAGACTTAGGTTCGTAGACTACAGAAATGTTTTTGAAAATGCGATATATTTAGCACATAGAATAGCAAAATTAATTCTTACCAGACCCCTTTTTAGAACTTTGATAAAAATATTTAAAAGCTTCTTATTCGCTTTCGAGTATGCACGTAGAGCGCACACATGCACAGGGCGTGTCGACACGCACCACTGCACCGTCTATTGTTTATCCCACGATTAAAACCAATTCAAATACTAACTCGCACTCCAAAATTAAACTAGAGTGGTGCTCCACCACCCTTTGTTTTAGGTAACAATACAACCACTTGTGGGAATTGGGAACACTGCGAACTTCAGAAAAAGTTTTTGCTACTGGTCCTTCGCTTATACGCTGTACTTAATTACCTAAAAGTTTTCATTTATAATAAATACTTTTTATCAGCATTAGATTAAGTATATTTTTAAACTACTACTAAGTTTGGTTCCATAGCAATCGCTACTGGTCATAACAATGATAATTTGGAAGTGTCAAATCGTCATGTTTGCGTAAAATGATAGTGTTACAAATCGGAATTTCCTGATAAGATTTTAAACGTCATCGTAAAGGTGATAATAACAACGGTCATCTAATTGTATCTCACTTATAACAATATAAAATCACTTGTAATACCAAGTTTTATAAGTTTTAATTTTGGCATTATACTCGTACATCATGTTGGTAATAGCGTTTAAAATAAATTCTTACAAAGTGTATAAGTAATAGGTAGGTGCTTATCCAATTATATAAATGTCATATTTTTAAGAAGAAAATCTTTTTCAACTCTCTCATAAACTAGTTTAAATAAATTCTCAACAAAAGTGCCAAAAGTTCACACTTTAATGAGTTGTAGTCGAAATGTGCTAAGCGAGGATTATAAAATGGGGTGTAGGGCCTGTGTGCAAGCTCTTCAGGTTGCGCCGGCGCAGACGACAGCTGACGACCAACCCAGGCTAGTCATTAACCAGCCATTGTTCACCAGCCAGTGTAGTGCCCATCGTATGACTGATTGTTATCAGCTACTTTCACATCGATGTAAAACTTAATATGTATGTACTAAGTATCAATAACCCTATAGCTAACGTATATGTAAATGGATGAATGTTTCCAGTTAATTAATTTTCTTATGGATTTACGCAGTAGGATAGTATTTAAAATGAAGTTACTTACTTTTACGTTACAAATTATATCGTTTAACAAAAACAATATTCGAGTAACTTAAGATGAAACGCATCCATCTTAATCCATAATCAGTATCCATAAAACAAACTAACAATTCATACATCGAGAGGACGTGATGAAAATGCTAAGAAAATGTTACGACATAATGGGCTCGGTAGTTAGAGCGTCCAACAATATTTACGCATACTTTATCGTCAATCAATAATTAATATCTCGGGCCCGACGGCTCAGACGCTCCCGAATTTCGCCGAGAATGATGAGGAGATCGCGTTCGCGTAATCGAACCGACAAAAAATAAAAAATGAAGCAAATACGAAATACTCCATTACCGGCTGGGCTACGGCCAACTGTGGAGACGACTTTCGTAACAAGTATATGACGAGTAAATAGTTTAAAAAATATACCTAGCTATCAACTATCAATTAAACTTCAAATATTGCTCTAACCACTTTCGTTGAAAATAAAACTCTACACTTTAAAAGCGTGTTGTATCAAAACTAAGTCGGCTTAGCCGTAAAATGATCTAACCAACACCTTAATAAATGCTGATAATTTTACTACATAATTATTTGAATCTTTGTCGTCTAAATATAACCTAAGCAAAATCATACGTTATTTATTTATTTCATATTTTAAGTAAGCTAAAAAAACTTAGTTCACTTAAAATGAAGCATATATAGTATAAGAGTGAGATTTAACAAGTAGAGTCGTCTCTACAGTAGCCGTATGAATCTCTGGCACATTGTGTATGCAGGGCGCGGCCGCCCGCGGGCCACGTCAGCTATTTGCTGTGTCCAGAGGGCTAAGCCATTCAAGGCTAAGGCGCGGGGCCAGTTTTTGGAGGTTCCTGACTTGATCCACCACTCAAACTGGACCTCACCTCCCTCCACCCCTCCGCCATCTCAGCACTTGTCGCAAATATTTGTTTTTAAAACTTTTCCAGACAGACAGACTCAAAGCCGATTGTTTTGTTTTCTCTTTATGCGCTACCACCCCAAATAGAGATACGAATGTTTCAAGTTTTATGCGAGCGGACGTATTAATTACTGAAATATTTTCATCAGAGCAAAAATTTCATGTAAAAAATGAAAACTACAAACATGAAGTTGTTAAGACTCTTGTTTTATTAATTAGCTATTTATCAACGCAAAGTAGTTTAAATTGAATGTATTCAAATACGCAGTAATAGATTACAAACTATTTCTACTTGTTACCCCTAACCCCAAAGTGATCATGTACGCCTCCCTTAATACATAATCTGGGGAGAATTCGCGAATCTGTCGAGTAAACGCTGTCCATTATTAATTGCACTCCTCAGGTGCCAAGATTATCCTTATTAAGCCACCACACTCTTGGAGACATGCATTTCCTTCGGGGTCTGTTTGTTTAGGTATCGGTACTATAATATTGTTGTTTGTAGAGGTGTGAAACTTCAGACAGGTTCAATTAATTTATTTGTGCTGAACATTTTTTTATTTTATTATCTAAAATAGGTCGTTACCTCAATAGTATACTCTAAATCCTTTATGCGACAATATATAGTAGCTCATGCAATACGAATTGTTAGAGAAATAAGCGTTAAATTTCAATTACCCGACTAACAATGCTTCTCTAACAAATATTTCCATTTCAAAGGCTTAAGTAATCAAATAAGTAGTTTTTTATAAGATATAAATTGTGAAATATAAAAATGTAGAACCTAAGTGTTGGGTGTCGCGTAATTCAACAGCGATGTAGGTAACAAGGAGCGCTGCCGTTCACCGACAAGTATAATTGCGCGAGCGGCGCGCGGGCAGATTATCAGAAGCAAGTGCGTTCGATAACGCATGCGCACGAACGCATGTTATTAAATTTATTCCTTTTTCGCCAGAATCTGCATAATGAGGGGGGCAAAAAACCAGGTAATCGCTAGAGTGCGCGTCGTCTTCCCTTGGAGAAAGGCGGGCACTCTTTGTCTGATGTACGTTCACGTATGATGAATATTTAAGCACTCGACATTCCAATATTTTATATTTATTATGGAAACTCAGACGATTACAAGCGATTATTTCTTGTCAAAGCGTGGCATCGTTTTTATAAGCCCCTTGTAGCTTATTAAAAGTGCTACTTGAGCATGTGTTATTATTTAATAAGAGTGATAGGATGTTCGCCCGCGGCGGTGGCGATCCTCACACGTCGGCCGGCGTCGTCGGCATGCTAAACGTCTACGAGTATGTGGAGCCACCCTTAAGCGCTATTACAGATAACAGCGCTCGTTATGTTATAATTTCAATTATCCTCTTCAGCTTTTAAATAAAACTTAGTAAGTAGCCATAGGTAAGTAGTTCCTACTTAACTTATTTCGCACATAAATTATTAAAGAAGTAGTACAGCTATAAAATATAATAATACTTCATAATATCGCATTATTTAATAAATTACGGTTGCTCTTTAAAGAAAATTGCTACGGCTTTTTAAAAATCTTCGAAATTAGAAGTTGGATGCCAAGAGCGAAACCTGTCCAGCCGTAGGCAGCCAAATTCCTCACCATACTCGAGCTGAATCTTTATCCGTCTTCTTATCTGTTAACGCTCAAATATGGTACACATGCGCAGTACGTGCACCGAATATTGGCAAAGTTCATACTTTGATAAAACATCGCAATGTCATTATGCACAATTTCGCATGAAATCTTATCTCATGGATGTCACAGCAGCTCATAATGTTGAACCTCATTATTCGAAGCAATTTCTTATGTTCGTGAGAAATCGGCGTTGTAACAGGATCGGGAGCAGGGTAAAAAAGTTCCGCGCGTGTCGTCGGCCGGCCAGCAAGTAGCCAGTAATTTATGGTTAGTTTTTGGCTGCGGCCGCGCAATGCAGCCTCGCGGCTTTTCGCAGCCCCCCGCGCGTCCCTCCGGTCACAGACCCCGCATCATTCCGTCAATCTCCACTACTTATCCGTCCGCGCCGATCCTGCGTATTAATCATTTTCCTCCCAAAAAGAACGAGCCGTAATAAAGATCCTATCGAGCCAGGCCGGGAGTCGTGGCTCGCTTTCGAAACTTTAGAATTGACAAACAAATATTGCAACCTATACTTATTAAAGTGTGTATTATTGACTATAAACTGGTTCATTGTGCTGCCAAAATTAATCTCGTAGCTAAGCTGCGTCACAAAGGCGGCGCGCCGGCATACGGTGGCTATTACAGACACCACATTATAATTACCTTTTTAAATAGCTTTTTTTAGGGTCCATATTAAAACGTCAATGTAAATAACTTGTTAGCCGCAATCTCATTTCTGGGCGATTGGATATTACAATAGTGTACGTGATTTGAGAAAGGTAACGGTGTCGCCGCTTTATCCGCGAGATGGAGCCTATTACAGAGCAGCGGGCAGCGGGCGCGGCGCAGGCGCAGCGCGTGCCCACTAGCCACTAGCCGACAAGTAGCTAACATGCGCTTCAATCGATTTGTTAATCGAAAAAAAGATGCATCCAATCTAATCTCACCGAGAGTCAAACATTGTATTATCCGACAATGACTTGTAATTTGAAGCATGACATAACCAGAGCGGCTAGGTAGGCATTGAAGTGTTTGAAAATGGACTTGTGATACTGGTAATATAATCGTTACTAATACTGTCACTTTATCAATGTTTTCATCATAACCTAATCCATAGTTGCATAAAAATATCGTAAGTACTTAGTATTTCCGTTCGCTTAACAACATTAAAATTCTATTCTTATAATCGAATTATTTATGACTCCAAATCTGTGAAATCATTTAAATTGAATTCTTTATTTGATGGTATTTCTTTAGTGCGATACGAAAGCCGTCGCGTCGCACGTGGCGCTGACAAAATAAGCTTCTGTGCGTACATTGTATCGACGTGGAGTTGTCCAGTGCGATTGGAATATTTCACCTCACTACGTGTGTAATAGCACGGATTTTATTCATCCACTTCTCATCATACGCCGAGTTTTTGTCGTATCTCCGGCACGCGCCCACTTTCTCAGTAATTTAGTACCTATAATGTTTTTGTACCGATTTCGAAACTCCTAAGTCATCTTTGTCAGAGTTGAATGTTGAAAGGTTTGGGTCTCGCGATTTTATAGAATTTTTGCTGTTTAGATTGATTGTTTTGAAAGATTCTACATTTTTATATTGCATTATGATTACGATTGTCCACAGAAAACAATAAAGTAAAATCTTTAAAAAAAATACAAAAATATAATGTAATTTGGAGGCCACTTTTTTGACTTCAAGGACTCTACATTTCTACTTTGTATAAAATTCTCAATCACAAACAAACTATAGGTACTTAGGTACTTACTTAAAACATAATATTATTATTGGATAAGTCGAGAAATAGGAATTTGAATATAAAATCCAATCAAAGCGTATCATAACATTACAGGGTTTGAGCCCAGAACGGCGATATCAGTAATAGGTAATACAGAGTTATCGCTCCGAACAATAATCCGCGATAATGGATTAGCTCACCCGGCGAATATTTATAAACGCCGCTATCGATTACATCAGTATCGCCAGAATCGAGTCGACTATAATCGATATTTGACCACCGAGAAACGATTGTGGTCTCAAAATTGGTATCACGTTTCAAAATCAATAGCACGTCAAACTAGAGAGATAATCTGATCAGTGGAACTCGGATTATTTCTACTAGTTTCTACTTCTATGAGGTAACTATCTGTATTCACTTTAGAAATTATCTTGTAATTGCCTTTTTAAATTAGGTTGAATTAACCAAAATCACGTAATAAAAAAAAAATTAAAGTTTTCAGAATGTGGCATCGTTTAATAATAATATTCAATCATGCTTATATATATCTACTTAAATCGAACTTCATAATATTATTTTTATTTTTGTTCAAGGCAATAAGGACACAATTAGTTCCAATGACAGAATTTGCAAACCAACCTGTGCCCAATCCAACTCGGATTTACTAAACCGTAAACACCACTGAATTTGTCCCCTTTTATTCATTTTAATGTTTCCGCTTTGCTATATGTTCCCGAAATTAAAACAGCCAATTTTATACCGGTAGGTGATACATATGATTTTGGAAATGAGCGAGAAAACGTTTAACAACCAATTGCAGAATGGGGCCTAAATATTGACCAATAACCATACTTAGGTACTTTTTGATCTCTTACTATTTTCCTTTTTAAATGATATATTTACTGGGTCATTAAATATAATGAACCTTTCTGCAATGCGGCTGCTAAATTCTAAATAGTCGGTGTTATTGTCTGCCCACAAACGTATAGTTGTGTAACCGCAAATAGTCGAATCGGTTTTGTCTACAGGTGCTTAACTTGCAATCAACTTAAGCAATGCCAACTTGATGGAAACCAGATAACAATAACCCAACACAGTTACGTATTTATTTCAATTTACTTTATATATATAAGATTGATTAGTTAATATCACCTTCAAATGATCAAAGATAATAATTTTCCTTCAGATAAACTCCATCTGTTGTATTGTTTCCGACTTTTATCTTCAATGTGAAATGAAATAAAACCTTATTATAATTAAATAATAAATAATTGATGACAACATTAAAAAACTGCAACCGTTAATGAGCTCCAAAGTGTTACCATAAGTAGGTAAAGCATTCTTTAATAAAACAAAATCTAGTCGTAAAATTAACATTTATAAGACTTTTGCCTATTTACGAATAAATCTTTATTTAATTTGAATTTAATTTAATAAACCTATTCAAAAATAACTAATTGATAACCTTATTAAAACTTAAAAATTAAAATAAAGATAAGGTATAGGCATTCAATAAATAAGTTAGTTTGAAAAACTTAGTGATGTCATAATATCAAACGCAACATTATTTTAAATTCAAATCGATGTTATCAAGATGAACTTGACTGCTTATTGTCTTAGTGTTTTAATTAAGTACCTATAGGTAGGTAGGTACTAAAGACAAACTGAAGCACCGACAATTACAATTCTAATAAGTTGTACATTGTTTAATAATATTTGCAACAAACACTACGTCGAAATCATATCAACAACATAAGTAGCAAAAAAAATTAAAGTTACCGCTGCTTTTTTCAGAATTTTCATTTTCATAACTTCACAACATTATTTTTCTGTGTCAAATAAAAGTTTTATTAAGTTTTTAGAAAAATGTAAAAAGTCAAATTTTATACCCATATTTACGACTAAAGATAAAATTAATATTGTATTTTTTTTATTGTTAAATAAAATTAAAATAAAAACATGCAAAATTTCAGGAGCTGAAAAAAACTAACCTGCGAAAGATCACTCGGTACTTCAGATTTGACAGTATTGGCAGCTGCCCATGCCTCGGCAAACGTCTCCATCGCACTCTGGAAGTCCATGTTGGCGGATCACGACGACATCAACATGCCGAAGTATCACTGAACATGTGCCCGACGAGCACGTAGAAGCAACGAGCGGACGCGTGCGATCCAGCCGGCCGGCCGCGCGCTACTGCCGCCGCTCGGCCCCGCCCAGCGCACCGCCTGCGTCGCGAAAAACCGATACCACCGGAGCCTTCCCGTTTCAGCGCTTTTCTTTTTTAAGCTGCTGTTTTAACGAGTTTCTTTTTTCATCCAAAGCCCGGCCCACGGTGGTGGTTGGGCGGACTGCGGATTATTTACACTTGTAATTCGCAGATTGCACGCTCTAGCTAATTTCTCGCTGGTAAATAGAGAATGTTGGCCGTATCTTGATTAGACGAGGCGAGTGCTAGTTTCATTTTATAGATAGAGTCGTGTTATTTAGACTAAGCAACGTTTCTTCTTTTTAGATTTACCATTACGTTTTATTAGTTAAAATTGCGTCATATTATCTACGCATCTACTCGTGATAGAGTTATTCAAGTGCCTACTCTAAGATAAAGTCATTATCGTAAGACATTAAACAAAATTAATCCAAGACGTAGCAAATATGTTAATTTAAACTAATATTTTGTCTATTAAAAGCGTAAATCTTATTTAAAAAGCCGGCTTCATTGTGCAATTTAGGAAGCTATCAATGTGGCTAATTGCAGTATCCTTGCAAGATGGTGGTTGGTGGCGGCACTAAGGAAGCATTTTTATTCATTAAATAAATCACGGTGGCTTCCCGCCTTGCCGGGATACGTAGGAAAAAATTGTCACGGCTTCTCGTAATTTTGTACGTGGCCGTTTAAGCAATATTACCTACCTTCCGGCGAGTTAATTTTTCTTAATTTTTAGAGCTTTGCAAAAAAGATTTTAGCGAATCGACATGAAAAATTGTTAATTTAAGCTATGTGACAATTATTCATACGATAAATAGGTACGTGCTATATTACGTTGCATCTTTTAATTAAGTATGTAGTTAAATAGACTAAACGTCACTAAGCTGGAAGCATCACATGAGCTGAATTATATTTAGCGACAGTCTGTGTGTATAAAGATGCCTACATACAGAGTTATATTGTGAAATCATTTAGCATTACCGTATAATAAAGTTAAACAAACTGTGTAGGTACCTACTCTAACAATAAATACTGACTTTTCCATAACACCTACAAAATACTCTTAAAAGCTAGTAGCAAATACGTTGATAACAAATACACCTACTTTCGTATCTAGATAATCATAAATAATGAACAAACAACAAACGCAAATACCTAAATTCCTAAAATTTATTTTACATTTCGCGTCTTTATAAGTATTTACATAAGGAAAGATTATGAATTACGATATTAAACTACAAGTTTAGGTATGAAATTTTGATGACGCAAGAAGGTCAATGTACCTACTTACTACTGTACTGATGTTTTTTATAATAGCATATATATATTTTTATACTTTTAATTTCCAGAATCTAAATCAACTATTGGTTAGTACCTATGTCTACATTTTTTTCGTAAATTCAGGTCTTGAATTAAAAACTTTCAGTTTATTTTGAGCATAATTATTTATTTTAAAATGCTAATTACAAAAAAATTGGTTCCTCACTTCTTAGTTACAGTTTATTAGATACCTACGCGAAATAAACATCCACCTTATCTTTACCTCTTAGGTAAAACTGCGTCCTCCTTGTATAGTGAATAAGTTTATACTACTCTAGCTACCCTAGATGGATATGAATAATTTTATGTAGAGCGTATCCAATACACTAAAAAGATTACGACACAATCGTCAGCTGTCTTTATCCCGCGATAACATTGACATCCATTACTTCGGGAAGTAAAACAAAACACAAACAGTTATTAAATAGGCCGCTTTGGTGTATCGTAACAATACAATATCGGGGTAAAGTAGGACAGAGTAGGTAGCGTCGGGCCTCGGGACCGATCCGAGTTGTATCGAGCGACTTCTTTGTTCCACTGTCGGAGATAAAACAATGACACGGATCGTGGAATAGCTACTAAAGTATCAGGTTAGTAGGAAAGGCCTTAACGGATGCAATTGATGGGTATTTATTTACTTCCTGATAATGATGATGAGATTATAAGACGTTCTTGTGCTACCTTTACTGCGACTTAAATATTGTCAATTATTTACTTCCTTACAACTATCAAAACGTAAAGGAATTTAGGTAATTACTATTCCTAAAATACTAACTTACTCCTACTAATAACGTATACAACGACTCTACATTTTAATAAAAATTGAGACTGTATTTAAAAAAACTAATTAAGTGATTAAATAACCTGTTTATTTTTGGCTACTTTTGAAAATATTATTCTAAAACTTAAGTAGGTACTTACTGCCTGCTTAAATTTTTAGGTACCTACCTAGAGCACAGTATCAGACAGAAGACTTTTAGTGACCAAGGAAGAACTTGTTTGTTAATTCCAAATCTTATATTTAATTTCTCTTCACAACATTTTTAAATAGGTTTGTTCATTGCTCATCTGACTCTACATTTTTAAACCTTGGCATTACAAGATCGATTTTTTAATCAAATCATATTCAGTATTTCCATATACAACCATATAATATTAATAGGAACCAATATATATCCAAACTGTAAAGTAAACTCCTGTTATTCTAACCAAAAACGACTATAACTGTGTATAATTAACACTTGAATGAAGTCTTTTATCTTTTTAGATACTCCCAGTTTCCAGTTTAGACATAAACCAACTTATATTGAAACTGTATTGCGATCTTCATTGTAATTTCAATCTTATTTCCATAAAATGTAGATGTACAGAGTTTGCGATGGAAAGTAAATGATAAGATGGTTGTCGTGTAATAGCCCTTACGTTATGTTTGGATTTTAACTTCGACTCAAATGTATGAAATAATGTAGGAGCTTTTCTTTTGAAGATGGTGAACAAGACTTATTGACAGGATATATTTTTGTTTATTCATGCAATGTAGGTACATCTACTTCGTGTGATTAATCTAAATAGGTATATCGAAAATGGTTGTTTATGATAGTGAATTAATTAAAAAGTTGTAAGTAAGTAGATAAAATAATCAAAAATTTATAATTCTTTAGGCACTTTAATAGGAATTTAAAATTCTACATGATTATCACGTATTCTGCTTATTCTCGCGTAGATAAAAGTTGTTTAATTGCAAAATAACGTAACGTCGAGTAAAACTACTTCATTAATGTAACGATCGACGCGATTGCTTAGAGGAAACGTGGGAAAGTCAACACTCAGTTCCAAGAGCCAGTCGAAGATGTCAAGAGCCTCTCACCTCACCCCCCACTCCGTATATCTCGCCACTGAAAACTCTACATAAAGTTTTCCTTTACATGTCTTAATCCGCCTATATCCGAGATACCAATAGCGTGGCTAGGCGGTGACGTTCGAAAACCTCCTCCAATGCGGGTTTATCCGTTATCCGTAGATTAGAACGGTCTCTGTCTGGCGCGGGGCGGGTCCGCGCCACGCCCACCGGTCGATGCGCGCTCCGGCAGCATTGTGCCGTTATCTATCCGAGACGCAGCACGCTCATCCGGCGCCGTCACAGATAAGCACCGGTAACTCAGGTTCGTGACGTCATCGTGCGACTCACGCAGACAACTCTATGCTGGCAGTTGGCAGCAAACTCGCCCTGTCACACTATGTTACATGCCGGCGGAGTTTTGTTCTGTTATGGTTTCTAGGAGATAGCTTGTCTAAAATTAAACGATTTAGACCTTAAGTATGAAAGTAGAGTACAAAAACTTTATAAATAGAAAGATAATTAAATAATGCCCTCGACTTATCTTAAGAAAATAGTAAGTATAAAAAGATATTTAAGCTGAACTAATAAGGCGATGTAACAAATATACCTACTTAAATAATACAAGCGGTTATAGCATCATATTCAGAGTATTCAGACCAATAAAACATCACATTTTAGCTCGTTATTTGTTTACGATCTTTCACGCCACTATCACGTGAAATAGAGTGACTTTTAAAAAACATGGCCATGTATTCGTATTACAACGGTTCTTGACCGGTCTATTAACGAAAATAATAAAAGTTACTGAACTTGGTCGATATTTCTAGCTCCTGCCACGTTTCTGTGTACAAAAATGACGTAAGTTGCCAAAATGTTGCCAATTAGGAGGTGCGATATTCGTCAAACTGATTGAAGCGTCATGCAGAGTCACCAGATTGTGTGAATGTTTAGCATTAATTAGATTATGTTGCGACTAAATTTATCTAGTTGCTTCATTAACTACAAAAAAAAATTACGATAGGTTATTTACAAAAGAAAAATAAATTACAGTACCTCTAGAACAACTAAGGAACTGAAGAACCTAACGCAACCTTTTTATAAAAAGTTTAAGTTTAAAACAACATAGTAGAGTCAGCTAAACATGGTTCCGTAATCAGAACAGTTGAGTCAATAGGCGTGACGACACTATGAAATAATCGAAGATTTAATGATTTCAGGGGAAAATACACATTTAAAGGATTCAAAAAACTATTTTAGTTTTATTTAAAAAATTGAGATTAACAAGATTTTCTATAAAATAAAAGAGTAAAATACTGCAATCGGCCATTTTGACTGAAACGCCAATCACAGCGCATGACGTCATACTCATGTAAACAAACATCACTGTGTTGTTTTGACTGATTGTACGCTAGGATTGACTTTTTGTTTATTTTTGTGAATAACTACAAATTTATTATAATGGAACCAGGGTTTATCAGGGCAAACAGTTCCAATTTGCCCAGGATCGATTTGCTAATGTTGGGCGAGTTCCTGGCAACCAATAAAGAATTTTGCTCCTCCGAATTTAGAAACGTGAAAACCTCCTTGTATTTTTTTTGTTATTATTGTTATTTGTTATTTTTGTCATTTCATCTATTTCACGTCAAACATGAAGTTAAAAATCTATCAATACATGATAACATACTCACATCAAAGTGATCTTCACAGAAATAAAGTGACGAATTTAATTTTACTTCGTTCGGGTTTCGCCGTGCAAGCTGTAACCATTTATCTCTTATTTTTTTTATGTATGGGACATGAACAAACACCTTGTTGGGTGTCTTTATTGATGTATTTTTGCACAGAGGTACTGCACACCACTTATAAACTTTAGAATTCATTTTTATCACAAGAAATACGAAACGTTTGTTTACTTTGTTGTCTAGCCGGGCGGGAACACATTTGACGTTTACAAAAGTGTGACGTCACACGCGACGCCATGACACGGAGAGCTGTTTTCACGCAGTATTTAAAAATAATTATAAAAATGGCTTTAATCTTCTTAAAACATTAGTTAAATACCGAAATAAAGTTTTTGTTGTAAACAGTAAATGTGTATCTGCATTTTGGAATAGGATTTCAAAATCTTTCGACATGCCTATTACTTTGTTTTTTAATAAAAACAGATTTATATTAAACAAAGGAAAGAATTGGCTAATAGCTGCATTAGTTAGTGACGTACCGAGACGCGTACCCTGATACCCGCAATGACCGCCATACCAAAAGAGAGCCACAGACAGACAGACACAGAAACCGCATTGTATGCAAATTAGTGGCATGATTTTTATGAATATAATTATCAATCTGGATATTATATTTTGATTCTATTATGTTATATTTGACCCCTAAAGTTAAAAAAATACATTTATTCCTAAAATTCGTAAAAATCTTGTTAATTCTAATAGACCTTTTCTTTACTTTTTACGAGTTCTTATACCTGAATTTGTGGTTCAACCGCCGCCGTTATAGTTATCTGCTTTCAAAAAGATCGATTGAGTAGGTACTTATTTATATTATTGCCATGATCATAATACAATTCAAAAGCGACTATTTAGCTTATATATCGAGTTAGATAAGTACTTATAGAACTAAACTGTTAGCCTGACCTACTTCTGAACCGCTGTTTTCCTCTCTCCAAATCTTCACATGTGTCGAGCTAAGACAATGAGGGGGACGGCGGGTGGAGGTGGCAGGGGGTCCCTCCCCCTTTCTTGATGCGAATTTGTTATCTCCGTGTAACGATGGGAGTTTGCAGATTAATTCCTCTAACATCGTCATATTTTGTACAGAATTTGTTGATGATTAAAATTGAAATATTCACGGTGTTGGGTGTGAGGTATTTATAAACTGTATGAAATGGTAGACTTTAAAGTGTTTCATATACTAAGAAGTATGCGAATACATTACTGAACTAGGAAATCTAGGCAAACGAATACTACATACTTATTAGTTGAATATAATAATATTTTGTCTATGACTAAACACATTGACTTACGTAAAATACGACATTATGGTGATATAAGTACTTACCTACCAACAACTATCTTAAATTAAAACGTATCAAAATGTTTCTAAAAATACGCTCAAATCCTACAACGGCAGTCGACTGCCCACGACTTTGAACAATCAAAACATTGAAAACTTACGTCAACTCTCGCCGGCCTCACCTCGTGTTTAACGCCAAGTAATCGCATAATCATCAATAATCCTTAACGCACAAAAAAAGGATTTCTATCACGACATGAAAAAGTTGCATTTTTGATACCCACACCAACAATTTCATCCTTCTGTTTGATAGTTTAAAACTCAAAATGCGTTGAAGGGTAGCTCAATGGTTCCCGCTGCGAATCAAAGATCAGCAAGATGGAAAAAATAAACAGATTTGGGATTATAATTAATGAAATGTCACCCGATTTTGATCTGCGTACCTACCTGAGTTCGTCGAAGTAGGAATGCTGCCGTGATATGTATCAGCTCATCGGAAAGTTAATGCTTATAACTCAATTTATATAATTAAGGATTGAGAAATGTCTGTACGTCGCCTGCTAAAAGATAGAAGGTACTTACGTATTATAGTATTTTTGTTAAAATTAAGTTACCATGAATTTATGTTCATAGATTTGTGATGCAGCTGATTACCTACATTATAATAAAACTACTTCACTTATGAGATAAGATAAATGAACACAAAATTTTTCAACATAACTTTCAGAGTACTAGTACTATTGTTTTTGCAATTTAGCTCTAATATGAGAATTTTTTATAGAATTTTTACTTATCCAAAGCATTATATAGATACGTTTAAAATGGGTTCTCCATCAACAACAGACCGAATCCAATGCAAGAATCGCCGGTGCATCCTAAACCGAGTTCAGAATGCGACGAATTTAACAAGTCACCGATTTTTTATCCACTCCTCAGATTATCTGGTCTTACCCCACTCGATCAATCTTATCGAGGTAACTATAACATCCTCGTTCACCAAAACGACGTAAAACCTCCAGATTCAAAAAGCTGATTTTAAACTTTATTCGAAAAGATGTAAAGGTGGTTTTGAAAGTTATAGGTTAATAGATGACAATAGCAAGGCTAAATGCGCCGGATCATCGTCGGATTCCGGGAAATTCGCCCCGCGTGAATACCTGCCTTTACAGGTAAGCGATTTAGAACATTGAACATTTAGATGTGTCTATTGAATTTAATAGGATTATGAACCTTTGATGTTTTTGTGCAAAGTTGGCATAACTTTTGTATAGTTTTTGATTACTAGGATATTAAATACCTGCTATTAATATTTGCTATTATTATAAATATTCAAACGTGTTAAGAACAAATTAGGAACTTGAAGTAACTAATATCATCATATTATACTTAAACTACCCCTATGAGATGCATTCAATAATGAAGGTACTTTACCTATTTTAAAAGAACCTGATCAAGCCGTGATGTTCTGCCGCCTCTATCCTATTATAAAGTCTACACAATATGACTTGCTGTTTGCCAATCGAGTTCGGACGCGTCCTGTTTGGGTTGACCCTCTATCCCATCCTTAAACAAATACATGTAGCTTAAATCACAAATTAAACCTTTTACTAATGCCAACCGAATATTTCATTCCAAGAATTACTTTAAAAGGCGCCTTCGATGTGTTAATTGGAGAAAGAATACCAAATTATGTTGCACTTTTAGAGAAAAAATCCAATTATACTTAAGTGCTTATCTTATTTTGCAAATAGAAAGCAAGGTTACGTAAATTAATGGTCGGAAATCTTTAAAGTGAGTGCTTAATCCCTGTTTTGTTTACAAGTTTAATGTTCATAGCTACACTGTCAACATTATGCATTATGCCCCAATAATGTTTACTTAACCAACTATAATTAAAAGAATTAATCCTTATCTTCTTAAGTAGGTGCATATAAAATAATGTTTTACATTGAGCATATGGGTAGTTTGATGGAATGGATTGAGATGAGGTGATGAGGTGAGAACATGGTGAGAAGGAGGCTTGCAAGTCGTATTGCAAGTCCTTTTCATGTCCTTTTAGATTTTGACTTTGTCTGTCAGAAATGTCATAGGTTTATCTTGACCTTATCTTGACAATCAAGTTTGACACATTGACACTTAGCTGTAGTTTAGTGTAAAAAGCTGGGCTCGTCCGGGATTTGAACCCGGGACCACTCACACCCAAAGCGAGTATCATACCACTAGACCAACGAGCCGCTTGTATGTACATTTATTAAAAGTATTGTCTTGAATCCAAAACTTATTTAAACATGAGCAATGTTTACTCAGCTGTCTCTAAAGTTTTACTTTAACTGCTGCAAGTTCAACTTGATTTATAAAAATTACTACAAGCGGCTCGTTGGTCTAGTGGTATGATACTCGCTTTGGGTGTGAGTGGTCCCGGGTTCAAATCCCGGACGAGCCCTGCTTTTTGCTGATTTTGCTTGCTTCCTTTGAGCAACAAAAAGTTTCTTCTATGAAATATTAATGCAATGGAAATACCAAGTAGGTAGGTCTTCTAACGATATAAGTACATAGTTACTAAAATGATACCAATAATAACTACGAGTATGTACCTATAACAGTTCCAACTTTTTTGTATTGGAGTAGAGCCGCTGGAGCCTACTAACAATTCAGACAATACCTTTGATAGTTCTTCCCGCACGTGAATCCACTTTGATGTACTTAACTTAATAACATGTGTAAATAAGGAGTCAAGGCAAATAAATACATAAGAAATAACAAATTGTCCCTACTTACTTTACGAGTACCTACCTAACGAAAAGAATATAAAATAAATACAAGTGAAGAACGATTTTCCCTGAAATATTACTCGTACACCTTACACAATAACATTTTTATGACGGAATATATCTGTGGCTCGGGTGAAATTACAGGAAAGTATATTTTAGGATGCTCCAGTGCTCCAGCGTTTTCTATTTGCAATACATTTTGCCTAATACACTTTATTACGCCTCATTCGTTGTATCTCCCATACGAATGGCGGTTAAACGAAACTTTATTATTTGGAAAGCGGAACGGGCGCAGATGCGACGCAGGAATAATTTCCAGATACGATGTTATGAAGCGATACCGCCCGAGTCGCGCCAACTCTGTGTTTTACTTACTCGGAGAGAGATGGGAAGAACGCGCCACTCGAACACCTTTACAACGTGCTACCTAGATTCTGTTTTAAATACTCCAATAAGTATAACACAGACACAAATAATCTATCCTTGTTATGTGGCTATATTGAAGTATAGAGTTTACAACGAAATAATCTGACTTTACTTTACCAACTACCTACCATTGACATTGCACGCGTCTACCTAGAAAAGCAGACTCTCTTGTAAGAAGGTAATTATTGGTAAAATATGACGAAAACTAATTGAGAACTATGAAACAAAAAAGGACTAATATATAAATAGAATAATTATAGGTATTTCATGTAGGTAGTCGTTATAGAAATCGTGTCGTCGTTTAAAAAGCAGACCTATATTTCAGTGCACGAACAAGATATTTGAACAAATTCAATGAGTATATGAAAGTAATACCAAACTCAAACGTGCATTTTATTTTACTATCAATGCAGCTTTCAGACAGATGAGGTGCGCGAAAATTGAATAAAAAAAATACTACTTATACCTACGGGACAGATGGTAGGCAGACATATTTGAATAAAATTATACTTAAGTATAATTGCTTTGTTTTTAAATCCATATTTTTATTACATCATTGAGAGTCACACCTAATCAAACAAATGAATACTTCGAAAGTAAAATTCCTTTAAGGATGAATTTTCAAGCGGCTCGTTGGTCTAGTGGTATGATACTCGCTTTGGGTGTGAGTGGTCCCGGGTTCAAATCCCGGACGAGCCCTACATTTAATAAGAAACAAGATTAATTAGCTTTACAGACAGTTTCAGAAAAGGTTATCACTTAATTAACGTATATTTGACACTGTCATTATCAGAGATTTGATGGAAGGCGATATGATATTTAACCGAAAATTAAATGTGAGTCAATCTTTATAAAGCACTCTATTTAAACTTTAATAAGAAAGTAAATTGCATTTCATGACTCACATACAATAGCATACCCTTAAATCAATAAGTATCAAACGATTTACATAACTTAAAAGTATTGAAGCTCGAGCAATCAGCAAAAGAACCCTCAAAAGAAATAATCTGCTCCCTGAGTGCATTAAAATATAAATATCGTCGTTAGCAAATCATTAGCCGATTCGTTTTCCTGAAGACTGCTTCGTTTTATATCAATCGTGAGTAAATACGAGTTTCTGCTTCTTGGTGTTTTATGATTTACATACTTTTTTATATTCAACAATACTTACAAGAAATAACTTCACATGCTCATCTGTTACGGAGAATTTTTGATCCGTTAGAAAGGTGTACCTAAGTGTTTAACAGCGATAGTCCTCATGAAACTGAACAACTTTCCCCAAGGAACATGGGTCGTAACTCGAAAAAATTTTTTGGATCGCCCATACTTACTCGATCAGCTGATCGGGCATTTTGTATGGGGAGGCGAAATTTTTTTTTCGAGTTACGACCCATGTTCTTTGGGGAAAGTTGTTCAGTTTCATGAGGACTATCGCTGTGTTTCGGCTTTATATACCCTTTCTGTTACACCCTGTATATTTACTTTACAGAGGAAAACACATGGGATTAGGTAACACACCATGTTTTGAGTAGGTAGTAGATTTTGATTGTTTTCAACTAGGTGTAGTAGTATTACTAGTAATAGGTATATTTAATCATAAAATTATGACGAAAGTATACCTACCTACATGTTTTTTATTCCATGAAAAAACACAAAAAGCAGGGCTCGTCCGGGATTTGAACCCGGGACCACTAACACCCAAAGCGAGTATCATACCACTAGACCAACGAGCCGCTTGTTGTAGGATACTAAGTTCCAGAATTGCCTAAAAAATAAATTGTACTCACCTTCTTAATTAATAACACCTATTCAAATATCGCATATGCACTGCATTGCGTAGGCATCTAATTATTTTATTATTAAAAGTTCCATATTTAAATCCATACATAAGCGGCTCGTTGGTCTAGTGGTATGATACTCGCTTTGGGTGTGAGTGGTCCCGGGTTCAAATCCCGGACGAGCCCTGCTTTTATCATCCGAAATCTATTTGCCCTCAAAATGTTAATCCCGACAGTACTTTCACAATTTATAACCTCAAATTTAGGCCTCGACGTCGGACATTTGAATGTTTTAGCATTACTTAAATTCTCATTCGTTGTTTTGTTCGAGGGTAGGGAATCATCTTAATGCCCGTAATTATACGGATTCGAGGAATTACTCGGTCATAAGTAAACAAATGAAATGCCCTATTTACAATCGTAAATTCGACGCTCTGTAAGTCTGGGGCCGAGCTCGTGGGCCACTTCTCTTGTTTTAGTTATTTTACATAATTTCTCTGTCTTTTATTTAAACGTCAAACTGAAATCGAGTATTAAAAGAATATAGACTTGATTCAGACTAGTTTATTGTTTTTTTAATTAAAAATAAGGTGTATGTCATGTAACACAAGAAAAGTTTCAAGTATGGGTAGGTACTGTACCTGTATGCAAATTCAATCCTCTACAATCGGGCACGTCCTCTTCTTTAACCGCGTTTAAACCACATTTAAAGTACATCAATATAGTAACTTAAAATTATTTTTTTTCAAATGAAAATGTCACTAAGTGGTACGATCTCAACTTATTTTTGACAAAAATAACAAACAATAAGAAATAACTTCTAACTTTCCTAATTAAAATCAAATAATGCGAAATATTCTATTATGTCTGTAAGAAGGAGATTTATGTGTTGTTGACATTAAAAATTGTAATTAAAAACAACATCAATCAAAAGCGGAGAGACACCTACACAATGCTCACTGTAAATCTCTTAATTTCACTTTGATGGAAAAATTTCAATACGAATAATAAGGAATGTTCTTCTTTTCCCTATTTTATTATACTTTTATTTGATAAATGGAATATACACAATGCTGAGAGAAGTTATTTAATCAACTGAAGAACACTGTACACAACTTCTAATAACAAAAATATGCATCTTTTTTAATGTTCTCGTAAGTATCTTGGCAATATTTTTCATGCATATTCCGTTGAAAAAAGGTCAAAGGTACGTAGGTAACACCTACAGCCTTTTCATTACATCATAACTGCAAAGGTCTTTGTACTGAATAATAACCATAATACAGTTATGTATTTAAGTTAATTACGTAATCCCCGATATTAAAATATTTTTAAGATTACGCTTTTTGTATAAAGTCGTTTTTTCAACGAACATTTTCCACGAATAACTGCTTTATTTGTTTTTGTTTTTTAATTAAGAAGATGACTTGTCCCCGAAGTATGGTAAGTACTTTGTTTCTTTTAATTACAGTTTTAATAACAAGCAAAACGGAGTACAATATAAACAGATCAAGTATCTACGTAGTGCTGTACAATTATATCGCTTTTTGGTATCACGAGTGATGCAAGGGTGAGGACACGAACTAACGGACAGATTGAGCGGTTTTGGAGAAGGGGGGGGGGGGTTGTGATAAAAAGCAGGGCTCGTCCGGGATTTGAACCCGGGACCACTCACACCCAAAGCGAGTATCATACCACTAGACCAACGAGCCGCTTGTGAAATAGTAAGAAAATTTTGAACCGATTTTCATTTGTTTGTCCAGCTGTTTCTCTGCGATTACCTTTAAAATCATTGGTTCCTTGTACATATTAATTCGTACAAACATTAGAACAATACTTCGTTATGACCAACTGTTTTGAAGAACTGTGTTTAGTTTTTCAACTAAATTATGCAAAATATCCTTGATTAATTTAAGTAATTACCCAATGTTATAGCAACTTCCATCGTTCCACTTAACGCGTTTGTAAGTTCCTGTTCTATTCATAGTTCGAAGATAAACGTAACTTTATAAGTGTAGTATTACAGAAGTACCATTACAGAAGTACCAGCACAGAAGATTCTAGCCCAAATAATACAAATGCAAGAAAATTTCTTGCATAATAAACCCTTTCCGCTCCTCTTATGCCACTTTAAAGCATCCCAAAGGCTCTGTAGCTTGCGAGCTAAATGGCTGGCGCGCTCGCCTCGCGGCCGGCTAATGAAATAAGATCCCAGCCCGAGCTAAGGAATGGTGGAATTAAAACTACATAAATGAGCGGCTGCCACCATTCCAAATGGGTATTTCCGAGCATTTCGCGTAAATGGAATAATACCCCATTTGTGTTTCAGTGACGGTTCTGTTTACGAATCCGTTTAGTGGAATTTCTGCTGCAAGGGACTATATACCTACCTACTCCTATATACGTCACATTCAAATGTTTGACAAAACTTCCGCTTTTATTAAATGCAAAAGCAGGGCTCGTCCGGGATTTGAACCCGGGACCACTCACACCCAAAGCGAGTATCATACCACTAGACCAACGAGCCGCTTGAAATATAGTCCCGCTTTGATTATAAAAAACAATTTAGTTAGATTACACAGCTAAATAAATAAAATACATATTTATTTTAAATAAAATTTGGTTGAAACAATAATTTAATTTGTATAGTCAAGCGGCTCGTTGGTCTAGTGGTATGATACTCGCTTTGGGTGTGAGTGGTCCCGGGTTCAAATCCCGGACGAGCCCTGCTTTTGGACCAATTGTCTGATTGATGTAAGAAAATGTCAACGAAATGTCAACGGACACAACGGACCATTAACGGACAGTAAAATAAATAAACAAAAAGTAATTATTACAAAAGTAGTCGTTTTTTTAAATAAAATATGACAAAAGAGTAAATTAACGCATTCTGCGGTATAATTATGATCGCGGGGTTTTCCTCGCAAGTCCATGAAAGTGAGAGCTTAGAAGCCTTTTGAAAGAAGTCATCTGGGCCTTGATTGATGGGCCGCACAGATTTATTATGCTAATTCAGTAAGTACCTCCCTTTAATGAAGTCCAAGTGATTTTTTGGGATAGAAAAGCCCATTCATTTACTTAATGGTATTTTCTAAGAAATGTCAAATAGTAATTTTGATCAATTTACAGGATTTGATGGCTTTCTTAGTATTTAGTATTGAATGAAAATTAAAATTTTAATAAGGTGAACAACTTTTGCTACACTTACTTCTATTAAGTTCCGATCGCAAATAGGTACCTAGGTATATTCTTTATTTTATAGATAGCTCTTTACGCTGACCATCATACATCTCGAAAGGAAACAGTTCAAAGCTAAAGTACAATGGAGAATAGAAGACAGGTCAACAAAGGTTTGTCGGTTATAGATATCGTCACGTCATCGATACGGTACGGGGCAGTCGTCTACGTTGCTACAGAACTTTGCGGAGGAGGTGTACCTACGTAGACAGACTATCGACACGCTGGTAAAGTAAGACGATCGGATGAAATAATATTTCAACCGATCGTCTTACTTTAAAAATATAATATATTTTAAACGAAATCTAGAAATCACACACTTCCTTTTATGTAGGTAATTATAAGTATATGGGAAAATTTTAATAACTGGTTTAAGAAAGGTGCATCTAACTCGCAATGCAATATGTGCATGCGCCTTTATAAGTACGAGTAGGTATGAGTATTGAGAAGGGATGAAGTGTGTTGTGTAGGCGTATTAGGGTCGTCGCAGCCTCAGCATCCGGGTGCGTTCTCAAACTCAATAAATAAATAACATAATTAGAGAACAGTGGCGCTTGATTGAATCAGCCGCATCAACCCCCACGTCACCTGATGTTACTCAACCTTTTAATTACTTTAACCCTTGCCCGCCGGAGATAAGTTTATTTTGAGCCGGCGAGTGCTCGTCATTCATTTAAGTGCTTCTTTTGTGACGACATTCCGCTGCGCCTCTGCCAATTAAGCGCTGGGAAGCTCAAAAATTAAGTTAAATACTCCGACTTTGCCCGCCTTGTTTACTTATTGGCAATCGACGTGGCCGCTGTAACTTCATAAATTAAACCTATGCGGGGACTAATGTAGCTTCAAGTTTTATGCGGCGAGACGGTTTCGTTTTATTATTTCACCGCCTTCTAAAATCAATACGCCGATAAAGCACTTAGATGGAGGTAAAGTACGTGAACGCGTACTTATCTAATAAGTATCTTGGTGAAGTCAACGACTTTCAAAGGTCGTAGCTTACAGACGTTCGCTTTGGATAAAAGAACACATTTCTCTCTTTATCTTGACTTCTTAGCTCGTTGGATACACATCTGTTGAATGAATAGAATATTTTTCTTTTCAGTTCTAACATTTCTTTCACTTTAAATTTTCACATTAGCAATAAATAATCTTCAAGCTCAACATCCAACAGTTTCGATCATAAACTTGCACAGCAATAATTTCAAAGCGAATTCAAACTTTATCTTCAAATACTTAGGCATACATGGCTGTAAGTTGTAAAACTTAAGCTGGGCGTGTAAACTTGGCTTACCAACAGTAAGTAGCGACATATTTCACACGAGCTCAGAGCTACCTGCGCCTAAAACAATCAAACAGCCACTTAAGGAGCGGGCGCAAACATGTACAACTTAGCATCGCGCTTTAAGCTTAACTAAATACCGACTTCGGCTTAAGTTAGATAAGTTTGAACCGCGCCACCGAGCAAATAATGAGACCGTCGTGTTTTGTTTTACTAGCACTACTGTCTCAATGCTTCAGGTGCTCTTCGTATAGGAATGCCGCTTAAGATTGTTAAGAATATAAGCAGGAACAGTAGTTTTATCACTGGATTATCTCACTCTTATACGAAAGCCTCTCTGATAATTTGTGGAGATGGTGCTGCTCCTTTCGTATACCTCACAAACAATAATAAACAAAATCAAGGTCTTGCTGCAAAACTGAATTGTTTGTAGCCAGGTATTATACGTTTACTGAAATGCAGAATTCGTTAATTAAGACGCTTCCTAATTATCTAGGTATTTGTAAAGTTCAAAGAACTCTCGGCGTCTTAATATTATGTTAATTAAGAAATCGGCAAAGTGCGTACTTCTTTGTTAGCTTGTTATTTGAGACGGGAACGTGTCGCTCATTAACTTGGCTTTTAATTAGCTGACATTTATGCATACTTTGGAAAAAATATGTTGCACACCTACGTTAATTTTTAAAAATAAGCACATTATTTCCGAAATAAATGTAAATTACCATTTCATCAATGGAAATTGTTATTTTTTAAGCAACTTAAATATTTAAAGGATAAAACTACAAACCAAAGCTAATTGTACCTAAATTATACGACAGCACTCTACTTGTCTGTACTAATCCGTCGAATAAATTAATAGTACATTAAGCATCAATCCGAACCCGCATTAATAAGTTTACTTAGAGCACTAAGACATTGGTGTTCAATGGAACCCCCCACCTCCTCCTACCCGCGGGGGTGGCTCACAGCACCCACCCGCAATTTATTTAAGAATGTTATGTAAATTTGAACACAAGTCTTTGATCGTCCGCATCAAAAGTCCAAGCAAAAAACTTCCACTAGAGCGGAGAAAAAACGAGAGAGCTTAAGAAAAATAATGATTTAATCTTACTTTGCGCTGCCTCGCATATAAAGGCGGTGGGGGCAGGGGCGCGAGAATCGTTTTTAATCTTTGCTTTGTAAAGGTGATTATGAGGGATTATAGGTTTGGAAGTATGGCTGAAATTTGGCGGCTGAAGAGGCGGCCCTCCGACTCGTTCTCGACATATTTTTTGGGCACCTGGTGGGGTTGCGGTCGCGCCTCCCCCCGGATACCTCTCAACTTTTCCTTACGCTGGAACTTTTCAAAGGAAAGGCTTTATTATATTTTGTTTTGTCTCGTCGATCGCTCGCCGCCTCTTCACGGGGGATGAGCTGCGGTCTCGATTTTCTGCTTTTTATAGACTCGAACAGATACAACAAAAACATGAAGCTTACAAATGAAAACAACGACAAATTAAATATAATAAGATTCATGCTTGATGACTGATGCCTATTGATCTTTAAGATAGGTACTTATGTACTTATTTACTCAGGTAAATACTATGAAAACGTAAAATGTGGGCAAGATTTATTTAACTACTAAATGATGAGGTAGATAAAGTGGCTTTTATTGGATTCGAGCTCAGCGGTAGGTAGAGTGCAGTTTTGTCATTTTTCATTACGTGACCAGATCAGGTTTGTCATTGGAGAGTGTCGGCGATCTACCGGAGGAGCTCGCCTTAGTAGCCTCCTTGATACCACACACATACATCCACTCCCGGCGGCAAATAATACTCGACATTAAACACTATCCAATAAGGTACAGTTTGTGTTACAAACATGTAAACTTAAGACGTTTCTTAACCCATCAAATGATTGAGTAAAGCTTCTCTTAGTAGATGAAGAGTGGTGCCCATGTAAGACTTGAACTGTTACTATGAATACGTAAGCATAGACGCGAGATAAATCCTCATCTAAGTACGAAATGTGTTCATTTTATAATAGTAGTGCAGTATATTATATAGTAGTGGTATGTGCAGTTTATGCATAGCTAGCAAACTTCAGGAAGATTTCGCGTATTCCGCGCGTTACGCCTCGCCGGGCCCGCTACGAATTAACGTAGCACTCGAGCGTAGCATTCGCGTAGACGTTTAGCACACTATATTATTATATTTATTTTATGAACCTGCCCGTCACTGCTCTGCATTTACTTGCAAAAAAAACTATAAAAATAGATTTGATTGATACATTTATAAACGGATCTCAACATTCGTAAAAAATCTCGTGTGTGGATACTTACTTACGTAACGGACGACTTAATTACATTACTTGATCTTCGCGGGGCTACGGCGATGAGAGGGGGCGTCTCATCTCAATCGCAAATCGGCCATCTTGCGCCCCCGAGATCGCCGCCGCCCCACCCCCGCTCCCCCCTCGTCCATTATACTTTTTAAGCTCCAATCTCGTTCATTTAAACGGTTGGCTTTAGATGGCAATCGCATTTTTCCACTGCAGGTCACGTCTCGACCCGTCTCCCGGCTCGAGAGCTTAAATCAACAAAAGAAAATAATAAGATTCGTTCAAATTAAAAGTGTAATGTCGCGAAAGTGCGGCGCGGGTCGCGGGCGGTGGCGGGGGCGGCCTCTAATCCCGCGCCGCTCTTCATTAGACTCGTGCCGCTTAAGTCCCCGGGAACGCTTAAAAACGTCGCTGAGAATTTTTCTTTATTCATAACGGAGATTAAGAGAAATGCAAATGAAGCGGAGCGTCGCGGGAGGCTACTTAGCTGTGTCAACAACGTTTCGAGTATTGGGGCGAATTTTTTCCATTCCACCGCGCGCGACACGTGATTGATTCCTGAAAAGTTCACACAGACACGCTCCAATTAATTATTATAAAAACCGAATAAAAACCTTTACCGAAATACAAGTAGACGAGCGGCCCAACAAATTCAATTACTTATCTTTTACTACTTATTGAGAAATCTCTTTTCTTCCAACGGACATAAATCACCATAATACGGATTCCAAATCGTAACCCTGACTATTTCGAAGCCAGCCCTTAATAAAAGTGAAAGAAAAAAAAGTAAGAAAACTTCGATCTATCACATCAAAACGTTACAATACGGATTACAAAGTACCTACATCTCTCAAACCGAGTAAAGTACATTTTCTCTTTTCTCTTTCGAAACACAAAACTGGCAGAGACAAAAGCTAGATAATAACTAGGAGAGGGTTTTGTTGAAGAAATAAGAGGTCTTGTCAATCGAAATCATTTGGTTTGTTCATTTTGTTGGAGGTAGTTCATGCTAAACTCAACATCCACTCTTTCTGAACTTAAGTATTTTAACAGCAAGAAAGATTTTCCACACCATGATAGGTTCCTTAATAAAAACAACTAAATCCTAAAACCATACCTTACAAATACATTTTCTTGTTTCATACCTTATTTTCATCCATCAATGTTTCTAAATACCAAGTTTCCCGCACCACCCACTAAATATTTGTTCCACTCCACCCCATCTTACCACAAACTAAGCAGGCAATTCGCTGCCAAACATTTTTATTCAGAATTTATATCTCTCAGTGAATCCCACATTATTGTTCGGGGCATTTATTTCCGATGGGCATTAAAACAAAACCCCTTTTTCTCTGAGGCGATTTAATTTTAGCTGGGTTTAGGAATTTAAGGCCTGTCTTACGAGGCTGCCTCCTCGCCGGGTGGAATAATTAATTTACTCTATTATTATTCCGGTTTGTTGCTCCGATAACGCTTATGATAATATTTCTTTTTATTAAACGCTTGTCGATCGATCGATTCTTTGTTTACTTACCTACTTGAAATTCTTTAACCGTTTAGAGGTCATGCTTTTCACGTTTTAAATTACAGATAAACATATTCGATGTTTAATTAGAGACAGTCAATTAATTCACACACATAAACACAGTTCCAAAATAAAACATAGGTAAGTATGTTTTTAAATAATCATTCTGATAAAATACAACGTAGAGTTATGAAGAACTCTACATACTTTATCTACATCAGAGAAGATCAGATTCCTAAATTCTCAAAATCACGACATAATTAGCTGTCACGATGTAAAACAATTTCTATTTATATCTATGTATCAATATAATGTATTTATTACATTAATTAAGCTAAAACCCATGTTATTTTTTGCTAAAGAGCGCAGAGCGCGGGTAAAGTGCGGTTGAAGTGAGTGAATCAAAGCGCACAACGGGCGTGTTTGCATACTCGTTCACTCGTTCATATCCCGACTGTATTCAAATCACCTGAATATCCGAACGAATAGACTGGAAGAGGCTTTTCTTATAACAAAAATACATAGAGAGAGAACTTTTCCTATCCAAACACAAATTGCATTAAAAAACTGTCAAAATGGGTTTATTCGATTATTAACAAAAAAATCTTTTTTATTCGCAATTTATTTTATTCGCAGTAATAGATTAGGACATGTACTTAAAAACTAAAAAAAAACTGTAAGTATAAAAGATTCGAACTCTCCTTTTTTGGAATGAACGCTAGAACCCGCTCTCTACGCAATAGGAAAACCAACATTTTCACCATTGATATCACAGTTTCGCGCCTTTAGCAATCCCAAAAAACAATCCCTCTCCACAACACACCACGCCTGTATCCCATAGCTTAATTTGATTAGCGGCCGCTAGCCGCAGAGAGCACTCGTCCCGACGCACGGTAAACTTTGGTCACCCGACTCATTGACTCACTGGACCTGCACCATGTTGCAGAAACGGTTATTTAATGCTAATCGTCCATTAAACACAACGCTACTTTCTGATAGAACTGAAACTGCTCAAGTTAACTTACTCATACTCCCGCTAGTTGCGTTCTTTTTTCCCACCTCGCGCTATTTATTATACCTAAGTGCATATTTTAACAAGAGTGTCGGGTAAAGATTTAAATGGAGAATTTACTTTAAAGATCTTTTCAACAACTGTCTGTCACTGTCGAAGCTGACTGGACGCATCATATCCGACCTCATTTTAATATTCGTAATTGAAATTATTTTGAGTTATCTATCAATAAAATTATATTATGAATTTGTGGTTAGGTACCTACTTTTTGAGTAGGTATGTGATTTTCAAAGCTTGTTATATAATATATAAGAAAAACAATTGCAGTATGTAGTAGATATATTTTTTTAATTACTTTATTTTATAACTACATACGTGGTTTCTTTTTGGTTTTTATTTCTGTAGGGGAAGGTGAGGTATAATGGTCCCCTTATAGAAAAAAACTTAACAGTGGCTAATGTTGAAGGCAAAACTCAAAGATTTCTATTGTTCGAAGTTAATTTACTTTACTTTGTTTGTAATTGCATACTATTTATTTAACAAATGAATTTTTAAGGTTTTTGTTAAAGTTTAGATTTTTTTTGTGATAATAGCAAACTGAATTTATTACTTAAATAGAAAAGGCTGGACCTAACAGTTCTGTCAAGTTTTCATTTTTAAAAGAACTACAAAAAATATAATTCCTAATATGAATGACCATAATTTAATGATAACCTAGGTCGAAATATGGTCGAAATCTTAACTAGCATTTACTAGCGACATCTGGTTTATATCGGAGGTGCTACTTGAAGAAGAGTTTAAAAGTAGTACAGCGACATCTAGCAATCACACAATGAACTATTCATAACTACAGCAAAATGTCCCACAAACTAGGTACCTAACGTACTTAGATATAACACTGGTTATAAATAGATGGCGCTACGGGTTCTAAATTTTTTTAAATATTTACATTGTTAGCTTTTCTGTTTGTCACTGGGGCAGCCCTCCCATTCTGCTTGGTATTTGCAGCCTTCGTATATGCACCGATCGCGCGTCATTCCGTCCTTATTACATTCGAACTTTAGACAGAGATGTAGGTAGCTAGAGGAAACCATGAGGCTGGCGTCTGCATACACTAGGTTCCGTAACTATTTGGTTATCTATGGTTCAGGTACCTTAAACTTTTGAAGCATACTTAGTTACATTAATAGATATACCTTCTTTCAATGAATAACACAAACTCATACCCCCTTATTGCAAAACGAGGTTAAATAAAAGATAATCCGGCGTTAGTTCATTTAGTTTGACATGAAATACCTAGGTACTGAACATAAATAAAGGTATTCGTGCGTAAGCTTTTGATTATAAAAGAAAAGTGGTTTTTTATTTTTACTTTTATTAGAATTAAATAAAATCCAACTTGCACAAACAAAAACATTCCCCATTTAGGTACCTACTTGCTATAACTAAATACTAAATATAGTACCTACCTTCTTAAATATCGAAAATAAATTTACTAATTTGTTATCATTAAGTACTTACCTATATTTAGCTAATAGATAACGGACATTACGTAATACCTTATCGATTAGGTTTTTTCCTCATTAAAGATCATTTTAATTAAATTAAAATAACGTGACAGCAACACGGCCCATTTACATGATAGTAGATAACAATAGAGCTTTAGGTAGGTAACTTGATGAACAGTACAAAAACAATATATTATTTTTAAATGATGATAGATATGCATTTTAAAGTTACTAATTTAGATTTTACCTGGGGTACCTAATATAAGTACGTAATTATTATGATTTTGACACGTCAACAATAAGTTTTGTAATAATGTATAGGTTTAGGTAACCTTTTGCTGTAATAACGGAAAAAAAAAGATTTTCTCACATCCATCGCAAAATTTGTAAAATAGGAGTCTGGCGAAAATGAAACTTAATGCATTTTCATTTAAGAAAATTAAACTTTGCGTATTTTCATTCAAGCAGGCAGGTATACCTACTTGATAGATATGATGTTTCCTTGAGACGAAAAATGAATTTTAACCAACTAACTATGGCTTCATTTGCACATAATTGATCATACTAACCAACCAAAAATCGATACCTATTTGCATTTCTTTATTTACAATTAAAAAAAGCTCGCTCATTTACCGGCCTACCTAGATTATGAATCTCAATAAAGGTCACATAGTCACGTGGAACATAAAAATCCACTTTTATCCAGTTGTAACTTTAAATGAAGATAAAATAACTGGTTAATTAGTAGATAGTAAGTTGCATTTATTATAAACAATACCACTGTACATCCAGTTCAAGCCAGTGGCGTTAAGTTTATAATAGTACCTACCTAAAGATAACACAAAGTAGGGTTATGTAGAAAATATCAAATAAAAAATTTTGATAGGGTTTGGTTAAATTTTAAAATATAAGGAGTGTTTGCTGAGATAAGTTAGCAACACTTACCAAAATAATTAAAGCAAGAGCAGTTATCAAGTAAACAAGTAAGTAAGTAGGTAGGTACTGACTTTTGCGTTGCTATCCGAAGATACAAATCCAGAATAACAAAATAAGCTGAGTAATTATATGTGAAATGTACTCATTATAGGCGTAGAGCAGAAATAGAGATTGTTGTCGATATCATGACGTGGTAAAGGGTGTGTCCTCTCTCGCAATGCCATCACAACACGCAATGAGATAAACCCCAGATGAACTGATGTATTACTCGCTAGTAACAAGTAAGAGTTCGATAACCTTGTTACTGGAAATATATAATCTAGATGTAAACTAATTTTTAAAACAAAGACTGATTTTTTTTAAAGGGAAGGAAGGTTCTTAACTGACAAGCGTCTATGTAACTAGGTACCTATTTCTCAGATTATTCAAAATTTTAATAAGAAACTCTCCGAGTTTTTAGCTGTTGGAACATTGACTTAAAGTACATTTTTGGTAAGAGATACGAAATGTGTAGGAATAAGGTGTCTCCAGACTTACTTATGTCTGATTTTTGAATTGAAAATGATGGTGTTCACGTCTCAAACTTTACAAGTTGTGTAGTTTGAGCAGAGAAGCGTTGATGTAAGCAGAGTTTAAGATATTGTGAACCAAAAGGATGCTCAATTCACAATTCAGAACCAAATCAATAGGCTATTAGGCAAATAGGCAATAGGCAGTTAATCTCTTACAATTTACCAAACTTTGACAAAAACATTGCAATAACTCAACTTTACTCGTTTCGCACATTTCACGCACCCTTCACGTGTTACCTACTCAGTTTTGTTATCAGTAAATTATTATAAATAATAATGCAAGTTAAAACAGAGTTTACGCGATCCCTGTTTTGAAGTATCGTAACATAGTAAATTATATATATATATATATATATATATAGGTAGAATAACATTAGATATTTTGAAAACGCGTGGATAAATAAGCTGTTTTCTTTGCTTATAATAATAATACAAAACTTAAATAGGTGATAAGACTTTTTTAAGTACAAGGAATCAATATCCAAATATATGTATATACCTAAGTTTATGTGCTAGTTTTTATTTCAAATACAATCGTGTTAGTTTAAGAGTTAAAAAACACGATGAAAATGGTATTTTTAAAAAGACCACGGACAAATTGTCCCGGTATTCCCTACGACTAACTCTCCTAGCCGCCTCATTTAGTGTAACTGGTCAAATAAATTAATGATACCTACTTACCTACACAGAGGAAAATTCTTAATGAAATACCTACCTACGTATTTGTTCATACCTCCGACGTCAAAGTATTGACGCTAACACAAAAAAAAACTTCAGCACTTAGTTAATTATCAAGTAAATCGGGACAATAAATAACGCTTTGCATACAATACATTAACGTAGGCATCCCATAAGACCTTTCACCTTATTTACGTAAAGAAAGCATTTACTTAATTTATTTTGTAACCAAGCTGACCACTAATTATTTATGCTTAACGTTTATTTTATAGGCAAATAAGGAGTGTTCAACTTTGCAAATGTAGGTTCTTAACTTTAACAAATAGGTATTTAATAGCTACCTAACAAATTAGCAAGGAAGCCACTTTTTGAGCCTAAAATCAATAATAAAGTTCATCGCTTAATTTCAATACCTAGAGTATCAAATTATTTAACCCGCATCTAAGTCAATTAATTAATTTTTTACACAAATCCCCACACTCATCTCTCTCAACATCTCAGTAGTACTCAAACATCGCACATCGTCGCTTGCTTTTCCACAAAGAAAAACTTCTGCATGCATCTAAATATTTAGCAAACTGTCTAAAACGTTTTTCAAAAAATCCCGCGCTCTAACACTTCTCAATCTACCAATGGGTTAAGCCCATGCTTTAGCCCAACCAATGGGTGAGCCGGCACAAAGTGGTGTGATTCGGGTGGGACGCGCCTAGTGACGCTTCATTTTAAACTGGAAAACGATTTTCCTCACAGGAACATACTCTGCTACTTTTGGCAACAATTACATAAGGAAAACTTTAGGTATCAATGCCCATCAATATTCAATAAACAATCATTAACTGAACATTCCACGGTATAGTGATAAATTCAAAGTTCGCCTCCCCGCATCGTACGATCGCGTCATATAAATAGCGACGCGCTCCCCACTCTAGGCAAACGTCAAATCTCCACCGCGCGCGGCTGTCGTGTGCTCTTGTGTTTGTCAGTTCTCATCGCGTTCGTTTCGTGAAACAGGATTAAACGTCAATCCAACAGTGACACCTTCAAAAATTAAGGCGTGTGTGTTCAGTGATATTTAATAAATTAAATAACACCAGAAAAATGGCTTGCAACACAGACATTTCGACCAAATTGGAGAACAGCAGGTACGTTCACTTTTTGTAAGCCATTTGCCCGACCCCAGCCCATGTCCCCTATCTAGTTTGTGCGCTATGCGCGGTGCATTTTTCAAATTGTATAACAGGGCGTGTGATGCTGTGCTGCTAATGCAATGAGGACAGCTGGCTAGTCAGCGTCTGCCTTGGAA
Source organism: Anarsia innoxiella (assembly GCA_947563765.1). Classification (NCBI taxonomy): domain Eukaryota; kingdom Metazoa; phylum Arthropoda; class Insecta; order Lepidoptera; family Gelechiidae; genus Anarsia; species Anarsia innoxiella. Next base: position 8,431,261 of record OX387393.1, read on the forward strand.
ACGATTGCAGACTGACGAAATCATTGGACGCCTTTCACATGTCACGACAGCATCGGATTTTCATTGAAATCATACTCTTTGGCTTGAATCCATGTGAATTTGTAAATCAACAAGAATATTTCTGTTTGATGAAATTTCGTTTTAATAGAAATCAGAGTCGATTCAGTTTGTGAGGTTATCCGGGATTTCCAGGAACGGACTGAGCGTGCGCGGGCCAGATGTGATGTGACTCACTAAAAACTCGCCAAGTGTTTTAATAGTTTGCCTTGGATTTAACCAACTGAATTTGAACTTACATAAGATGTTCAGTCCCATTTTGTTTTCCTACAAATATAAAACAAAAATTTGAGTATTTTGTGAACAAATAAACTACTTAACTGCCTATTATGGTTTAGTTAAGTATTGTAGATTTTAAAATGAACGACACGATCACAACACAACATGATACGTCCTCATAGTAACAAAACAAACTATTCAATCAAACGCATGCCTTGATTGCAGCATATCACATCCCATATAATTAACCTTGCACAATCTATCAATTAACAAGACGTGCTTTAGGACTTCCTATACAAATTGTCAGTTCAGTAAAGAATTTTCTAAATTGTTCCAATTACCAAATGAAATTGTGAAACAACTTAATCATAACATTAGAAGATTACCATGGAATTGAAACGTGCAAATATCTGATCCATCTCTTCTATTGTTACAGGAACACTCTCAGAAAGATCGCTAGACACGATGACACCGAATTCTCCAAGCAGAGCATCCTCAATGACATGGAAAAGTTTGTGAAAATGGTGAACACCATGGACGAGACTGTGCTCGTGCCTAGCCGCTTGATGAACCTGCCGCAGGAGGGTGACGATGACCCATTCAGCATGTTCGCCATGTTGAATGATCTAAAGACTGAATTGCTCTGGTCGAATGGGGAGACTGAGGAACGCGTGGAAAGGGGAAGGAGGATCTCTGACCTGAGCGATACTGAGAGTGATGCTTCGAGTGCTGCAGGAGACTCCGGGATCGAGGCGGAGGACGAGCGGGAGTCGGCTGCGCGTGCCGCCGCCGCCTGCCGCCGCCACCTCAGAGGGCTTCGCCGCTCCCTTAAGCATCTGACCGCCGCCGCTGCGCACCTCACGAGGACGTACCAGGAAGAGGTCGGAGCACCCGTCTAGAACGCACTTATTTACAAATATTTATCCTGTGATCGAAGCCTGACCCCCCACGTGATGTAAATATAGAATAAGCGGCCCGAACTGTACATATAGGTTTACTAGGGCTGGACGTGAAAGGGAATCTCAGTAAGTTAATGCTGTTATTATTTAATAAACTTAATTTTGAATATTCTTTAGTTTCTTTTAGCTGATCCTACACTCAAATACTAATTAACGCAAATAATAAAATGTCAATAAAAACTTGAAATAGGTAAAAAAATGCTTGAAGTAACTTACAAAGTAAGAAACATGCAATCTCGATGAGAAGTGTGTTATTACTTGATTATAATTTGTTATTACGAAATATCTACATAACCCGTCGCGTGCGTATTGCACTCTTGTACAGAGTATCTACACACCATGGTATGACTTTACAGAAGCAATAAAAGAAACAGATAATCTAATGGAACTATTTTAAATTTTAAAAACTGATATTGCCCATATCTATCAACTTGTACCCCGCATTGCCTTGATTGGCCAAACTTTAAATATTTTGATTCTGAATAATACGGCCTACGATGACTACTAATTCAAGGAATTTCGTCATAGATACACAGATGGTATAGCCACGAAGGTTGAGGTAACAAGGAAACTAGCATTATAAACAATTCATATATACTATTTATGTAAATCGTTAATTTGTGGATCATCATATGATATTCACGATCAAAGTTGGCGGCAAGGTCGGTTTTTATTTTAATAGGAACTCCATTGTTGTAAACAGTGCTATCCGATCAGTGACCCCAACAAGGAAATATTGAAGTAGAAAACAAAATAGGTATTTGTACAGAAATACTAATTTGTCATTACATGATCACCGCCCGTTAACTATCATGGCTCATCACATGGTTTTAAATTGATGAGTCACTGAGTTTCCGTAAAGGATACGCAATGATTAGCTCGCGAGGCTAAATTTCGTGGCACGCTGCAGGTGTGGTCTTTATACATTTTAACAGATATTGATAAAGATACCGATAGTACTCTCAAATAATAAAAACAATCAACATTACATAACATATAGAAGTTTGTTAAAAATATTTAGAAACCTACACATTGAGCAACAAGGATTCTGAGTCGAGTAGCCCGACGACGCATGAAACGGAGGTATAAAAATCGCGTGTTCCAGTTTAACAGCATGCCTACTAAAGGTTGGAGCGACCCTGAACCAAATGGTACAGTCTCACTCGTCTAGAAATCGATTCCACTGCAGACGAGGGGTAGGTTCGCAGCCGTCTACGGAAACCTTGCATACCTAACTAGTATGATCTAGATACATCTTCGCATCTAGGTAACCTACAAAGCGAGTGTATCTCAGTATACCTCACACGTTAGCAACACTATCATACTCATCATATCTCTCGCAAACTCAACTAACCTTGAGCTATTGTGTGTTTTATCTCCTGTTATCTACTTGACTTCATTTGAACAAACTGCAAATGTCAGTCTTTTAATGCATATAATCACCAGCTTCAATAACATGAATAGGAGTAATTATCACCCATAGATCGTCTTTAATTAACTTAAAATCAATGCAAGATTGCCGCTACTCAACCGAAGCACACTACAGTATTATGTTCAACATTCGATAAATAAGAAATAGACATGCAAAGATAATGCAATCCAAATATTTCACTTGCATCACTTTAAGAACCAAGTTTATCTACAAAAAGATAGTGGTAGCAGATAGTAAGCGTGGCGTGCTCAATCAACTGTCTCGTCATATTCATAGCTTCAAAGATATTTTATGTTGTATGCACTGCACATTACAGTAACATAGAAAGCAGTACGGCTTTCCAATAATGGCTTTCATCATTGCGACGGACGTGGCTGGGGACAAAAGTTCTCGGAATCGAATTTAACTACAATACGTAGCAATCTTTTTCTGATTTAAATAGTTTCTTGGAATTTAGCGGATAGCCTTCTGCGGCGAGTAACGAGTAAAGGTTAAATTACATCATTAAGATTCGTTTGGAGCATGTTTTCGTTTGCATGGAATGCGCGAAAAGCCGGTCAAGTGCACGAATCAACGAGACACGTACTATACAATTCACCCCACCTAAGTTATCCCTACTCGGACTAGCATCCATTTGCTATCTTTCATACCACTCAACTCAAGATCACAAAAATTATAGTCAATTATGTTCATTCTCCTTGAAATTTCAGTAAATATTTGGCTTTTTACAACGTTACACGAATAGCGCGTGCGTGTTAGGGATTCTCAAATATTGTTCTTTAAAATACCCTCAAAGATGCATTTATTATGAGCTATAAAAACTGAATAACTTTTCAATTCATTACCAACATTTATTACTACTTATCAAGAATCGTGAATTTTAAAACACGAACTTAGTTCATGACTTCACCAAACATGATTAATATAATTTCTTTATATAATGTAAAGATAGAAAAACTATATACATGAGTTGTATAAAACTTATAACGACTGCAATAAAACCTAGGGCCGATAAAGGCTGTGACGCAAGAGCCAGCTTATAAGAAGATATTTGCTACAAACGGAGGTCAGAAACTCAAGCTTGTTTTTGTCACCTTACGTTGAGGGGCTCGTCCGTGTTGACAGAACGGTGATGCAAAGCTGATGCAAACCTAGTGAATTCTGCTAATTTCGCCTTTGCGTCAACATGCAAATGGACTGTAAACATTACTGTAGCTACTTTTCCGATACCTAACTGACTCGGAGAGATTCAGTATTTTCAATAGAAATCAATCAGTAGTAACAGACACGTTATGAAGAATTGAATTATGTAAGGCATCGCAGAAGCCTTACAATACTATTTTAATGAAGTGGTCGAAGTACATAGATATACAAATACAATACTCGATATACGCCTGCTATCATCGACAAGTGCAATGTATTGGATAAACTGGATAAACATTCATTATTCTTTCTTTCTTCGTATGAATGATTCACTTTGCAATGTTTTCGAAGAGTTTTGTTTCCGGTGAACAGTAAATGACTACCAATCCTAGTGTAATGCATTGACCTCATAATATTTTTCGTTATAACAAATAAAGCTTTTTCCCACCATTTCGTCTGTATTAATTGATGTGATATATAAAATGTAATAACTCTCATTAGTGCATAATACCTAGGTACCTATCATAGGTTAAATAAAATCTTTAGTCGTTATTTTATCTCAGGACGTAGCATATTTATTTGGTTAATCAATGCATTTGGTAAAACGCAATCTTCTAGATTTGCTCTAGTAACTTCTAACGCTTTTGACATCATAAAAGAATATTGCAAAGTTTTAACTCATCTAAGGTCTTATAGACCAATAAAGGACAAGCGGAAGCAAATTATTGTCTCAGCCTCTACAAAGTGCGTCATAATAATCTGCACTGATGTAACGAATGCAGAGTGGCCATTATAAAATGCGTGTTTGACGTAAAACAACCTTTAAAGTAATAATTAAGTCGCCGGAGATACTGTTTATGAACTTAATTTAGTTTCGGAGAGGTCAAGAATAGATATGGCCTGAATAATTCAAAGCTTGATCCAAATACTATATTTAAATGGCAAAAGAGAAAAAGAAACGTGTTTGTTTTCTAATCTCAAGATAGATTTGTCGACTACATATGGTACATTTTTCTACATTGTAATCCTACAAAGAATTGATGAACAAAATGTGTTAATAGTAGGTAGGTATATTAACAAAAGTATGAAGAGTGATTCCACGTTTTACCCGTCACGATGTATAAAAAGTATTCCAGTCAGGGTATTAACACAAATCTTTCGTAATAAATAAAACAAGTGTCAAGCAAGTGTCTTATTTCCTTACAAACATGCGGTAGGTTATTGCAGTAGAACAAGTTGTAAACAAAGTAAGAGTGGAAGAAACCAATGCAGTTGTTTGTTCCCATGAACGGACATCACTTGGCGATTAACTTATTGTGTTCACTTGAGATAAATTGATTCAATCTCGGCCGAAGAAGGTTCGAGAATTTAGATGCATTTCGTGGCAGTGTCGCGCCCTTTTAACCGTATATCATATCCTTAATAATATCTACGTATAGGCACAGATTACCTAATAGTTACTACGTAAGTATAGGTATCTTCAAGGTTCATCAGCATATATCTAAACAGTGTTTTGTTTTATTGTCCTATTCCTTAACTGTTAAATAGCGATAGCACACTCGTTTAGTTATATTCCTGGACCCTGCCAGTCAATTGAGTAATAAAACTGCATTCCACCCTTTATAAAAGCAAGAATATGATTTAATACTTTTATACAAAGGTGTTTACTATTACCAAAACCATTTAAAAGGCACTAGCTCAACCCGTTATGGCACTTAAATACCTACACAAACAATTTTGGTAAGTAGTTACATACTTTGATTTTATGCTAAAATCAATATGCCTTGACATATTCATATTAAAGCCGAATATTCTTGAAAACACGTTCACCGCAATTAAATCTGAACGAACAATAATATATTTAGTTGATTTTCTTGTTTCAAAAATAGGTCCGTGTCGTTGCCTCGAATCTTGTTCCACACCTGGGACATTAATTCTTGGGTTATCCAAATAACTTCCGATGAATATTTAGACAAGGGAATCCCCATCTGCATAAATTTGCAATAATAATATTGTATCAGTATGTACTTTGTATCGACCCCTTTGATTACGGAATACTCGCTATTGTATATTCTGCTGTCGTAGTTACCTTTACGCAATGGGATTGCAGCTCAATGTCAAGTGTACGAGGAAAAGTTTTATGTACTTTATAATGGCTTCAATGTTATTTAGGCTAGCAGAAACTACGTTGTAGTTGCTACATTAAAATGAAAGAAGGGTCTAGTAGTAGTAGTACACCTGTGGATGAAATTAGCAGCAATTTGCGGCTTGCAAAGTTTCCGTGTGCCGGCCTTCGTCGGTGCGTATTTGCGCAACGATTGCACTACGCCGTGCATGCGATACGAGTCCTCGGCTCCTGACATCATTTGTCTAACCATACTTTGCTATAAAATAAACAGACGATTACCTTTACCGCAAAAGCGCTTGAATAGTTTCAAATAGGCAAGTATTGCCTTTAGACTTAAACCTGTTTCTAACCGGAATTCGGAGGTTATACTCCGAAATAGCCTGAACAAGTAGCGTGATAGAGTTCTGACTCTGACGTAGAGGTTGTCTATTGATCGAACGAAGTTCCAGACGAAATCAACATCGGTACTCTAATTATCTGCGTAGATACGGATGCTATCTCTAACGCATATTACAATGTAGTTATAGCATAATTAGTAATAATCGGCGTTAAGGCTTCAACGGCCGGTCGAGCAAGTGGGCTTAGTGACGTAACTTGACGTCAACCGGCATCGGGGGAGCTTCGCGAACCTTCGACGCTGCTGAGGCGACGTCGGCGAACATTCGACCGTAAGACATGCGCATAGGACGCAACAGCTACTGCGCAACTCCTGCCGGCTAAGTTGATTCAACTCTATTCATGCCGCATGGGCGGACAGTGCTGCAAAGTTTCAGTGAATAAGATTAAAGCACTGAATCGATGAGCTACTTGTTTGAAGGGAAAGTGTGTCACGATCACTTCATGATCTACTTATATCTTTACATACAGTTTCAAATATATCTAAAGAACAACTCAACATCTGAGGCTTATTTTATAGACAAGGTTACCAAAAGTAGGGTTAGCTTGCTTGATCACTGCTACTCACACACCTCCTCCATCATCAGTCGTATTCCTCAAGTCTGAGGGTCGTGACCTCCACCATCCATTAGTCTGGATCTAACGACGTTACCCGGCCATCTTGAACTGTCTCCGGCTACACGGAGAGCATCGTCGACAATAGATCCGAGTGTGGTGCGAATTTGGTCTGACCAACGCATTGGACTGAGGCCCCTTGCTCACACACAAGTCATAATAAAACTAGGTAGCTATGTACAACTGCATTTAAAATAGAGGTGAAGAATTTGACTTCAGCTTGTGCATTAATTTATTTAAATTGGAAATAGTTTCAAAGGTAAATAGAAGTCACACATTTCCACGTGATTACCTATTCTAAGAATAATAAATAACATAGCAACCACTGTTTACTTATTTTCGAATTGAAGACAGCAGCATAGTAAATGAGTATAACTCCTTAATACATAAATAATTGCAGAAAGTAATAAAATAAAGAGGTACTTACAGAAATACCAAGCAAATTGGGAATAGGTAAGTATTTTAACTATAAAATAAAGTAATTAGGTACCTAAGTACATAGTTACCAAAAGTTGAACAACAAAGGATACGTGTACGTGTACTCTTTATTCCATTTACTTTTATTAGTTAGATCAGAATTCATTAGTATTAACTTAAGTAATTATAGGTGAATATTTTTACAAATACTTGCAATCGATAATTAGGTACCTACACCTTTATAAAGACTGTACGAAAAATGAGAAACAAGTAGTTACTTTCACTTAAGTAATTATGTAAATATTAAAACGCAGGTAAGTAAGGCATTATTCCTTGAGCTCTGGGCCAATAAACTGTAACTTGGGGTGATTGTATCCAATCCTTATTCCATTATAATCCACTTCTTGGAGGTCGTTCACCCGCCGTATTTTTAGCTTACAAACAAAATGTGGTTTGAGGGCCCTATGCCATCTTCCTTTTCTTAATTTAACGTAATGTTTAAACGATCTCTGAGCTCATTGTAATCAAATCAATCTACGATAAACGTAAACTATTGTTATGAAACCATCTTGGCGTATTTCATTGTTCTCTGGCTGAGTACTTTACGTAGAAATAAGAAAAATATTCTTTTGCATACGTTAAGCATTTAAATTTACGTAAACAGGGGAAAAAATCACTACGTAAACATGCAAGCAAAGACGAAATTATATTTAAAATATTAAATATCTACGTCACGTCTATTTTAGATAAAACCTAGTTTCCTAGTTTTGTTTTTTACCCCACGCAGACGCAGTGTCTATTTAGAATAATTGGTAAGACGTTAGTATGTGTTTTTTTGTTCAATATAATCTTAACATTTTCAACTAAGTAGTTAAAGATAGGTTTCAACATACTAAAATTAAAAATTTCAAAGAAGTGACTTACTTTGCTTGAATTTTTGCCTGGGCTTGTTTGGAGTTAGTTCAGTTAAAGAAAAAGCCACTAAAGCTATTTTTCACGATAAGTTCAGATACTACTTACTTATAGTTCTAATAGAGCGTTTGTTTAAATGATAATTTCTGCAACTGGTTGACTAACCTATTTAATTTTTCAGATTAAAGAAACAAAAGCCGACATTTTCCAGGGTATGTCTCCTTTTACAAGAATGCGCAGGGTTGGCAATACGCCAATCCACGTGGACTGAACTGTTGTTATTAAAGTAGAACAAAGGAAATTGAATCATATTGCCTTGTAATAATCGGCGCGTGCGTCGAGTACATTAAAACGTTCTTACCGCGGAACTTGCCATCCTTATAATTACGTTTACGTCTACCTATTCAGATAACATGCAGGTTTTAACGATACTAAACATTATATTGTGTTCATTTTTTAAGTCATTGGCAGAAGAAAGGTAAGACAATAGAGCCTTTATAACATGTAGGTAAGTACCTAATACAAATCCAATCTATATTTTCAGAGAATAATATACCTGTTGTTTATATATACAGTATCTTAGGTCTCTTATGCACCTGCGTGTACAAGAGATTTCGAAACGCCAACCGCACAAAGAGGCTTTAGATAAACATGCAAGTCAGACAGTTACGTGAAAGCTGTAGGGGTGTGTAATGTAAAATACATAAAACAATAGATGTATATTAAGTTTTAAATTTAAAGGAGGTTCATACTAAACGACAAACTGCATCAAACAAAACGCTAAAGGGTCCTTAGCACAGGTCCTTAGTTTATTAAGTGCATTGAAATTAATATGCAATGAAAGGCTCGAGCACACGCAAAGCGGGGAATTTCCATAAGATCAACTACACGGTTGCATTTCAAGTATTGCAACCAATAAAGGAATGAGGTACGAATTTCTTTTTTTATATTTTATCCAATACAACCTCTTTTAAAGCCTCATTTTTTTGTACATCTGACGTCAATGATCAAGGTGTGTATCTATATTCCTGAGAGAGTTTTAAGGTGGAATAAAGGAACATAAAGGTAAGTTTGTTTAAAGATAAATCGCTTTTTAAGTTTGAAGCCAATCTGCTGCAAATCTGGAATCTGAAGCATAGTAGATAGTTCGATATTTGGGTAAGATTCAAAGTAGCTACTTACGTATACGAGTATCTCACAATCGGCATAAGAATTTACAATTCGGCAGTACCTAGTTATTTTTTCATTAAACAAAAGAAAAACGTTTAACGCAAGTTCTAAAACAGAGTAAGCGCCATTGTTACAGTTGTGTAGATATTTGCGTATACATATTACCAGAAAAAAAGTGACGCTTATATCTTTTAGAAATAGGTATCTTCTTTTTCATTGAAAAGACTTCAACGCGTTACAATTTTTATAGCTATTTAAAAAATACTTGTTATACTCTTTGAACATCTGTTTTATATTATTTTGTTCGTACTTAATTATATTTTAAGTTTTTTTTTTTATTATATATTATTAATTGTGCGAGGTACACCCGCAAAAAATTAACCAAAAGAGAGCAAGTAACATTGGTTTTTATTCAAAGCAAATGTGTATTACGTACACAATAAACTATAAAATACACAATAACTCTTATCTTACAAGCATGCACCAAAGGCCAAAGTTGCATTATGAAACTGAACTAAAACATAACGATGAATAGCAAAGTATTTCATAGTTCTCGTCGCACGATTGGCATCGCCTCGTAAGTGAACCTCTCAATAGAGCGATATACTCTAAGTTCAAGGATATACAACGTTAAATAACTCGGCACGTGTGGTTTCAAGCAATTTTCTACGGCTGTGTTGCAATGTGCAATGCGCTTCGCAGTTTACAAACGCGTCCTGCTTTAATTACAACTCGCAGGAAAGAAAATTCCGCATTTTGTGCGGCTGTAAAGATAATTTATTACTTTTTTCAGCTGCTTTGGATTAGCGCCGTTATTAATCTATTTTTTTAATTTACTTACTTATTTTTTGAGCACTTTTCTTAAAGATTTTATCTCTCTCAACCTCATTTTGAAGCAGTGTAGGTATGTTCATTATAATAATGGCGTGTTTGCAGCATTTTTACTAAGAATAACGAACTAAACTTTTTGACAGTATAATAAAAAATATTTATCTTTCATAAATAAAACACTTATATTTTGTTTTATAATATACCTTTTATAATAATTAGTTGTTTTATTATAATAACAACACTGTACGAGTTGAATCATAAAACTCGACCCAAAATTGTCTTCCTAAAGCTTTACTCACATTTGGTGAAACAAAGAGACATATTTAGGTACACTATATTAAATTCTACCAGCTCGTCACAACTTAAATCTGACTTCTTAAAAGAGACAAACGTTAAATGTTCAACGCTCGTCACTTTTCCGGGTAATTTTATTTATAGTACCTACCTAAACTGGTAATTCAGTTGCAAATCATACAAGAAAATTTAACAAATAAAGAGCGGATTGCATTTATATAATGATTATAAATCAACTCAACAAAGGCTAAGCAAATTTTCAATTTGAAATCTGCTTGTGCCTTTCCTCAAAATCCTCAATCATGAACAAGGTTAACTTTTCAAAGAACTTTGAAATTTACACGTACTGACGTAGGTATCAGTATCAACGATAACCATTTCACGAAAATCATGTGGATTAGTACTTAGCACCTGCGGATGTATCAATTCCTTGCCATCGTCACATTATGGTACGATTAGCTATCCCACGTAGGTACTTGATTCCGCTAAACAGTAATTGTTAAGAAAACATACATTGTTATATGTTTATTTAGTTTATTTGAAATTGACACAGGTATTTCCTAGTAAAGCATCGTGATAATCTATGTGCTAAGTTGTTAAATCTATTGGATGTGCATTCATTGAGACGAGGAAGCCAGGATTTACGTGTTGTACTGTATTTATGTTTTAAACATTAACATGTGATTTCTTAAATTTTGCACTGGGGAATAAAGTAAAAAATACGTAAATTAATTAATTTGTTTACCTAACTGCTACTTGTAAATGTAACGTTGTTATTGTTTTAATAATTCAAGGAACAAACCAAGGATGAGAAAAAGTTTTTTTGCGCTAGCTTAGTTTCATAATATTTACACATTTGTTTGTAAAACGTAATAATTAGTTACCTAATACTTTTCAACAATAATTGTTTATTTTGTTGTACAAGTAGGTACCTACTCGTAATTACCTATTCAAAATATCAAAATAAATTAATTTTGTAAATATTCAAATAGGTAATTATAAATGAACGTAGAATTGTGTAATGACCTTACAATTACGTAAATATAAATAAAAGGCTTCTTAGGTAATATTTTATTCAATAAACAGATAGAAATTCATGATAAGTTAACAACTTCTACTATCGTAATAAATCGGTAAATTGCAAGAGATACGCTTATACCTATAGAACAACATATCCAGGTGTCTTATTGGCTTCATAAGTAACAAGTTACAGTTTGCATACTTTTGTATATAAATGCGTAAACTGCCGCTGCCCACACTCAAGCGCATGCGACAGTCACGAGTTGGGCACATGGCTTTGTTTAAACAAACTTGCTCATTTGCTATAACAATTGATAGAACACATTTCAATCACTCGTGGCTATATGCGTATTATAAGTTCAAATAGGACGTAATTTAGATAACCGATAAGGTCAATAAATGTTCATAGCCTGGAAAAAATCGAGTAATATGAAAGTTCTATATAGAACTTACATAATATTCATATTATGAATCTGAATAAGTTTAAATGTAAAATATCTTCAAATATATATAGACATTATACCACCTTTTGTAAACGTTGATTAGCTCCTACGTCATTTGAGTATGAGACAGTTTTAAACAGCTATGTAAAGTAAAATGTAGGTGTATTAATTATAATGCATTTGCCAATTTATAAATAAGTATGAAAAGTATTTTCTCAAACAATTTTTTCCAACAGCATGTTCCATAGAATAATGGTTTGATTTTTACAGGTAGTACTATAACCGTACATAGGTATGATAGGTATATTTTATTTGTTTTTGAACATTTATATCAAAACTATTGCTACTTAAAAAAGAAATGAAACCCACGATATGTTACAAAAGGCACCATCTTATCAAAAATAACAGTCTATTGATGAAAAAGTGTTAAAGTCTGGATACATATCGCCTTTTTAAAACAATATTCTGTTTAACTTGTACATTCAATTTGTGAACGGTATCAAAAAGTGATAATTCGTCTTGGCCTAGTTTAGAGTAGAATTATTTAAACAAAACCGGTTTTGTGCAAAATTGTGGAAGATTCTTTTAATAATACAAACATGATTATTTTAGTATTTGTGACGTGCGTAATAGATATAGATCCTTACAAGTAAGTTAAGGACTCATAAATATTTATATATTTTTGATAAAAATAGCAACTAATGTTTGTGAAAATGATGAGTTTGCGTTGACCATAGCCAATAACGTCAATCAGGAGACTTATGCAAAGGAATAAACGGTTAGTTTCCAAACGGACAAACAACTTGGTAGGTATCACCGAAAATCCCCCACCTACTTAATTTGCAATTCAATTTTTCAAATAATTAAATGTATACTTACCTTCTTTAATTTTGGGGGTGTGTTCTATGGTTATTTCACGACTCATGTAAACATGTTTTTCTTTAAAGTTACTTTAAACAAAAACCAAACTTATAAGTAAGTAATAACAATAGAAAATTGTTTAAGTAAATATAAATGAGATAGGTAATGTTAGCGTAAGAAATTGTGATTATATTTATCTACCTACACCAAGTATATTAAAAGATGTTCAATAATAAGAACCAATAACTACTTATTAATAAAATCGATTTACGTTCGAAATCTCTGTACATTAAACCATAGATGTTAAACAGGTTCGTAATTTTTTGTCTGACGTCCGCAATTTTGTATCCCGTTAACTTTTTTGCATGCATTTGTAAACTTACAGTAAAGGAGTTAAGTGTTCAATTAAATTGACAAAGATAGCATTTCATTGGCTGTCATTATATAACCTTATATGCCGCCTTGATAATGCAATTGTTTTTAACGTTATCGCGACATTTTTTTGAAACACGCTTCAGTAGCATGATCGATAAGACTGATATGACTCGTGGTCCATCACACCACAGCATCATACGATCAGCCCACCAAAATAATAACAGTTGTGTGAATTACTTGAGATACGTTAGTTAATAACAAAAAATTTGTTGCAGGGAGGCAAAAGATCATACGCACATACTCATATTCTCATATGGTCACGTTCTTCCATTTCGCAAATCTCCATGGGTAAATGCACTACCTTACCACAATGCTAATTGGTGCCGTTTTTAAGACCGGTATTTCACTGGTCCATCATACTTTGCTAGTGGAACTCTGGGCCTTGATTCTGTAAGTTAAAATAGCCGTGGATATCGTGTCGGTATACTGTCGACAGCAATTTTTGACACATTTGGTATTCTGTAAAAAAATGGCTTGGCTTGATTGGGATCAATGGGGCCACCATGAAGCCACTGAGCCATGGTTGCAAATTTTGGTATTCCGCAAAACTCGTTTTTTGATACATTTTTGACATCGATGGCGCCATCGTGGGGCCACGGAGCCATCTTAGCAAATTTTGGTATTCCCGTAATCAGTGGCTTCATGATGTCGCATCAAAACCGTATTCCCTAATTTATTTGACGTTTTTTTCAATGGCTGTCAACTGTCAAAACTGCATTTGAGCAGACACTGCTATTTTAGCAAAGTCCTTTCAATGTCTCTTCACATTTTATATAGTATCGATAAAAAAACACATAATGTTTCTTTGAATAACAATTCATATCTAGGAGAAAGAAGGTAAAGAAGGAAAAAAAACCTATTCCGATATGTCGTGTGTGTGTCATGTTTGATTTTATATACGTTTGGATTACTCTATCTCCTGCTGCAGTTTTTTCATTGTGTTGGTGTTTACCTACGGACTTTGAATCTTCCTCCTTGTGGACCTTTGCCTGTATACGTTTTGTAGTTATGTAAATACTGTAAACAACACAACTTTCTTTTATATAGGTACTTATATAGATTATTATAAATGTGTAAAAATGTATAAGTATTTCAGAATAAAAGGCTATAAGTATTTTGCAATATCTTCCTTTATTTAACACAGTTACTAGCTAGTTTATGAGAGACCCACAACGTACACATATTCAGATAAATAAAACTCAATTGCTTCTTGCAAAATGAAACTACTAAAACAAGACTACACTATAGTTAACAAGAATAAATTCCTATTAAATAATTTCTACATTCTACTCAAAGTTTAATACCTACAAGTAACATATTTGCTCTAAGATGTTTGTAAGCGATAAGTACCGTATTAATGTAGTTAATCATAACAAATTCTAATATATTAAATAAAACTCAAAAGGAGTTATAGCATTCTGAATGGGTTAATATTCAATACGTTTATTTGCACTATAGGTTTACATTAGGTCACGATAATAGTTTTAGATCAAACAAAATGTGACTACGGCGGCGGCGTCTATTAGTTGGTGTTAAGCCATGCAATGATATTTCTGAAAGCTTTGCAGCAAGCAACTCTATATCTTCTGCCTGAGACAATGTTATTTCAGCAGCTGCCTTCCTCCTGTTGCACTTGTCTTTTCTTTCTGATTTAATTTTTCTTATGAGTTTACTCTTATATTCGTTGTAATTCTGAAAAAGGAATAAATGTTGATCAGAGAGTAGTCTCAGGTTAGTACCTACATTAATATCATATTGTATGAATAATCCTCACTAGTTTTTATGAGTACCTACAGTCTGCCCCTACATTGTTCAGTATCAGGGCGCATTCCTCTCAGAGCCTTTAAGCTAGACTGCGGCCCTCCTTCGTCCTTGTGCACCTTCCTAGTGCCAGGTCAGGGTGGGCCTCCGTATAATCTATCAAGATGTTACCTAAAACAATCAGGTTTTTATAGTAAGAATTGTCTTGAACATTTAAACAACGTAATGATTTGTAAAAAAAAGACTAACTTACTTACTTACCAAAGCAGAAGTAATTTGTTTTTAAACAGTTTTTCTACAATTTCAGTCGCATCTTCCAAATTTCCAATGACTTTCACCGTCAAACATAAATACATAATGTCAACCAACAAAAAACATGCCACTTTTTTCTTCAAATATATAATTAGCAGTAACATTCGGCTATACAGCCACTAAAAAGAACGAATGAAAAAAACATCATTAAAAAATATGGGTATCAAACGTGTTTAAAAAAGAAAAAAGAAAGTCACGATCACGAGGATAGCGGCACCGAAGTTTTAATTTTAGAGACTACCAAAATTTTCTTCAGTGGCTTCATGATGTCGCATCAAAACCGTATTCCCTAATTATTTGACGTTTCTTTCGATAGTTTTTTTAATGGCTGCCAACTGTCAAAACTGCATCATAGCTTTTTGTGTTATTTTCTGAATTAATTCTGTTATTTATGTTTCTGCTACTTTTGTCTTCGGAGTTTTTTAAAATGGAGAGTAATTTTATCAAAGCAGACGGTAGACTTTTATGCTGCAGAACTCGGGAATGTGAAAACTGCTGTGTAAGTATATAATTTACATTCAACTACTAAAGATTTATAGCATTATTTTAGCTACCATTGCGAAAAACAGCTTCATTAGGTACCTAACTTACTTGTTCTTTGTTTTAGGGGTGGAAGAGAGTCGTACGGTGACGATGCCATTGGTTACGTGCAACTGCGTCGCGAGTCTGGCGTCTGCACACTTAAATGCAAGATTTGTCCAGAACACAAAGTGAAAGCGGGTTCTTACAATGTGACAATGGTTGTAGACGAGAACAAAGAGGAAATTGTAAGCTGCCAATGTTTAGACTGCACAGCATCAGCTGGCGGTTGCAAACCTGCTGTTGCTTTCCTAATGTGGTCTCACAGAAGAAGCGAGGAGCCTTCTTGCACAGAGGTGGAGTGCTATTAGAAGAAATCAAAACTTTCCCATGTTGGAACCACATTGAAGTTTGTAACAGTGGAACAACATTGCAATAAAGAAGCTTTGACTTCAGACAGTAGTGCAAGTTCTGCTAAATGAGTACCTTCAAACAATAAAAGATAGAAAAGTAATGAACTGTGAATTAGTGCGCTGCAAATGTACCTAACAAATTTAAAAAAAGGATATTTGTGCGTTGCACATCCAGACTTTGAAAAAACAAAGAAAGTGGATGTTGTTCCAGTTATATTTAATGAACAATATTTAAATTATTTATTTATTTCACCTGAGTTATTTTGGAAAAAAAATATCTGTCCCATATTATTCATAATCGTAATAATAATAGGTACCTATGTATTTGGTAACGGTACCATTATGGACCATACACCATTGTGTCTTTGCTAACTATTTAAGTAATTAAAATATTTTTAACTTCTTATTGTTTCCTTTTTACATAACACCATTCAGATAGGTATGTCAATATCATACAATAAATAACTATTGTTCATTGAAACCAAGTTAATTTATTCACTGACAGGACTAACTAATTTGAGTGCACATCCTAACAAGTAAAGATTGAAAAATTAGTTTGAAGTAGAGCACTTTCTACATTTCAGTGCCTATGAATTTGTTAGGTACTTACATACATACTAGGATATTATAGGTAACTTAGTAATCTTGGGTCATTTAACTGTCTTCCAAAAGTAATAAACAAAGCTACCAATTCCTATCAAGGATTAGGTAGGTAGTTCATTAGAGAGATTTTTTATTAGAAAAATAATAAATGCTGGATTTATTTAACAAATAACATATATTTCAAATAACTAAAACTAAAGGTACATAGGTACATTTTAATGCCCATCATTTTCCTTATTTTATAAGAGAGTCCTGTGTGTTGATCAGAGCACAAGCTTTAACGATAACATCATCAAGTACTCGTAGAATGTTTTTGTTGATAACATGATATTGTTTTAACATGTGGAACTCTCTTAATCTCCTTATCACTCGTTCTATATGAATTCTTAAACTAGCTATAATTTTCGTTTGCACTTCTTTTTTTGTTAGCTTTGACCCTGCTGGGACACTTGGTGGTCTAAGCAATTTAATTCCCTTTGCATTCAGTGTTTGCTCAACATGCTTAAATCCCCAGTCAGCTGGAACATAATTACCTGGACCTAATAAATCTAAAAAGTCACAATTTTGTAATATTGTAACATCAGTGGCCCATCTCCCAAAACCAGGTGAAATGTAATTGACCTATCCATTTAGAGTACATGAAATCAAATATTTTACTGTACCTATTACCTTTTTTATAATCAGACCAAGTAAGTGCTTGGAAAAGGGCTTTAGGTGGCTTATGAATATCAATTTCTAAACAATCAATTATACAGCTGACATTGTAAAAAATATGGCGAAATGAAATGGGTAGTGGCTTTTTAGTTGAAACTACATCTATATTCACAATATAACTTCATAGCACATTAGCAATCAAGGGTATATTTTT
This sequence comes from Anarsia innoxiella, assembly GCA_947563765.1. Lineage (NCBI taxonomy): Eukaryota > Metazoa > Arthropoda > Insecta > Lepidoptera > Gelechiidae > Anarsia > Anarsia innoxiella. The sequence goes on from OX387393.1 coordinate 8,449,069, forward strand.
TAAAAATAATTTACTAGCATATGACAGAGATAATCCAAAATTATCTTCAAGTTCTGAAAAAGTACTCCCTAATCATTTTTTTTTTAAGACAAAGCAAAATATGTTCATGTGGTATACGGATACGTTTATGAATCAGGTGTACTAAAAAATATGAATCTTCAGAGATTCCAATGTACATCATAGGTTTTCTATGAATAAGGCGCAAAATATGCTGCAAACACTGTATTTTATGAATATCTTTGTTGGTTTTTGCTATGGTTGTACCCGAGTTGGAAACAATAGATGAAGAAGGTGCATATGATGATGAATCTGGCTGTTTTGGAACCTCTACATTTTCACTGTCTGATTTATCTTCATCAATAAACCCAATTCTCCTATTAATTCAGTAAGACCCCTTTTTGATGGCTTTATTACATTACTGCACTGTTCCATCTTAAATGGAGATGTGTAACTTGTAATAGTTGACAATTTATAAGGAGAAAGTGCGACATCTTTGGACACCATTGTTGTTGGTAAAGCTTTACTTCTATAATGCAATTTTTCCTTAAATTGGACTGCCTTTTCAGCTGTGATGTAAATTGATCGTTTTCGGTTGATGTAAATTGATCTTTTCTTGGTGGTGATTCTGTAAAGATAAAAAAATATGAATACTTACATATCATTATAAAATAATTTAGGAAGCTTGGCTAATACAGTCTGGCTTGACAACAACAATATCGCATAAGGACTTTATATTTCTCTGTCATGTCTATAGTTTTCAAAGAAATTGATTCACGAGTTTGAAGCACTTGTTTATTAACTTACACAGATAGTAGCATCTAGGTAGAGAAATAAACTAAGTATAATAGGCATACATAATGAAAAATCTCACATCGCTTTATTTTTGGATATGTAGATAATATAGAAGTTCACATACCTGTCGTTATAGGAGTTTCAATAAAAATTTCAGGCGCACTTTCAATAGGTTGAGATTCTTCCTCTTTTCTAATGAGCTCTAGAAGCATTTCAGTTTTTGTCTTTTATGAATGTTCGCCGAGAAGTACTACTTTTATCAGACGTTATTTTCCGGCGATCTGGTTGGCAATCAGATTTAGAAGGCGTTGCTCCATCGATCAATGCATTTAAAAAAAAATTCCTTTTTATATTGACTATAGTTAGCAATATCTTGCTCCATCTGTAACAAAATAACAAAGTTATAAGCTAACCTCAAAACCACAACATACTTTAGTACCTTTTATCACTTTAGTACAATAATCTTTTATCTCTAGGTATGTTAACTTACATTGAAGTGGTCTTCACAGGAAAAAGTAGTTGATCTATAAGACATATTCCTAGGATCCATGCGGGCAAGCTGCAACCACTTTTTACGAATTTTCAAATTTTTTGGTAAACAGTTTTTCGGGTGTTTTGGACCACTTATAAAGTCATTTTTACACCACTTATAAAGTCATTTTAGTAGATAAATACACGAATAAACACAAAATAAACACCAACAAGTTATCACAAACAATGTCAAAACAACGCTGACAATGACAACTGACAGCGACTCAGTGTTGCCATACAACAAGAACTAAAAATCTGTACATTCGACAGTAAAATCCGTACAAATTCCGTACGTAAAATAAATCTGAAACTCCGTACGAAATCCGTACAATAAAAAAAACAAATTCAATAGCAAGAATTATTTATACATGTCTTTATTAATTTTTTTAATCATATCATTATCAACATTCAAATCAAAACATGGCGTATTTCCTAACAATTGTTTAGTATGCAGAAGCGTATCGATTGTCTCTGTTGAGAGTTGATTTCGTTGTTTTGTTTTTATTAAGTTAATAGCAGAGAAAATACGCTCAACTGCTGCGCACACAGCAATACTTTATTCACTTTAAGAAAGAACAATGCGTGTAATGAGCGCGTTATGCCAAAACAATAACCACAACAACAATGGATTTATAATGTATCTCTTTCGTTCATTCATGTCAGTCGTGTATCATGCTCCCTCTGTCAGACGAAACGAAATATGTTGCGGTAATTCCCGATCATAGACAATCAGTTGTCATAGACAAGTTATTGTCTAGAATGGGGAATTACTTACTCAATAATATAATTTATGAGATGAGGGAAGTGAAAAACTATCGAAATCGACATAGATATTCACTTTTATTTTTGAAAGCGTGCTACATTTTATTTATAATGTGTAATAATTAAAAATCCGAACACAAATCCGTACGCCATTTCTCTCCGTACGTAATACCCCAAATTCCGTACGTGTACGGACAAATTCGTACATACGGCAACACTGCAACGACTCTATCTCATTCAAATATTTGGTAAGCAGTGACATTCGACTATACAGCCACTAAAAAGAACGAATGTAAAAATAAATCATTAAAAAATATGGGTATCAAACGTGTTAAAAAAAAAAGCAAAGTCACCATCGACAGGACAGCCACACCGAAGTTTTAATTTTAGAGACTACCAAAATTCAGTTCAGTGGCTTATCGGTGTCGGTGTCCATATCCTTACACTGAAAATAACAAGAAATTACAGAATCGAGGCCCTGGTCAAAAAAATGGCTACAATTGTTTTTACGTGGTATTATGTCAATAGTACTTATTGGTAAGTCAATGGTTATAAGTAAGTATGTGCGATTTTCAAATGTTGATAATAATGCTTTCAATGAATAAGTTGATACCTAAAGTTTATTGCACTTGTTTAATTGTTATTATGTTATCAACAGACCTTTGTCCAGCAGGATCTCGGCTATCTTAATCCTTACAATATAATTTTGTCAAAGCAATTTATTTTAAGTCGCGATAATAACTTTTATCTTATTTATTTTGTTTTGTATAATTCCATCCTTTTGCACAGCAACAGGACAAGCATTTGCTATCTTTATTTTCTTAATCCTTGTTATAAAACGTCAAAATTGTATACGTTTTGATAAAAACTGAGTTTATTATTTGCTTTGTTGCATTTACCATTTTACCTACGCCTTTTTCCTCTGCATTGTTTTAATATCTTTTCTGTCTTTTATTCTCTTTCAGCATTGTTGTTTTATTTGCACGTACATAATCTGCAATCATAAATCGCAATACAATTTTTCGCAACTGGTGGTGAAACCGAAGTTAGAGTGAGTGCAAGTAATCATCAGATCGGCTGCGGTGAACCGTTACTGGGTTTTAAGCGTCCATTGATAGATCAGCCGGCTCAAGTCATTTGCGCCTCACGCCATATCTTCACTCCGTTGACATTGGGGTCACTTTTTTGCATGACGAAATTAGCAACTTGTTCCGTTGTGAGTCATAAATAATTTCTTTTAAAAGTATTTTCATCTGAACTCTACTTTGCCTCCGAAGAATGAGGAATACGACCTACTTAGCGTAATTTTCATATACGTAGGTACTATATGTTCAATCTTATTTGTCTGTAGCTATCAAAATTCAGTGTTAGTTATGATAACTTGTTATTTTATTTAGCTTTGTCAACGCACTTAGAAAACATTTAACTAATATGCCATGGCTAACAATAAATTATACAAAATACTTGTCTATCTCTAACGTTAAATATGAAGGCCAAAAGAATAGGCAAATTACAAAGTTCATTATGTCCCTACATAGCCATAATTCATTGATCTCGATCAATTTCAAGGACTATAATATGATAAAATCCCCACTAGTGATATTAGATTATGTTGTGATTCATAAAATTGCGTAATCGCACACCTACGCTTCCGCAATACTAGCGATATTAAACTCATTAAGTACTATGTATATTATAGATAAAATTGTTGTATATTATCCTATATATTCAATGGAATGCTAATCATATTTATGTACCTACAGTCTTGTACTATTTATTTCAGTTGACAACAGTTTATTTTTTGCATTTCAGCACTTACCTATCATGTCAAACAAGATAGGTATGGTAATTGTTTATAGTTATATTATAATAAAGTAATAGTAATCGTATCTTATCTAGCCATTAGTGTCCCACTGCTGGGCAAAGACCTCTGTCTTCTTTTTTTCTTCTCTTCTCTCTTCTCTTTAATAGTAATGCTAATTGGTATTCTGTAGTAATGATACCATAAAATAGATACCTTTAGGTAGATATATATATAGGTATTTAATTCTAGAAAACGAATTTCAAAACCACCCCAACTTTAAGTAACAACAAATGTCTAGTTTCTCCTATTTACTTATTACAGTAAAAACAAAATCAAAAACGTATTTTCATTTATTCTGTACCGAACGCATCCACCGGTAGAACCGGAAGTTTATCAAACAGTTTCATTGTTCTATCGCGAATAGAAACTTACATAAACGAAAAAACACAACAAAATAAACTGAAAGAACCAGAAACAGAATCAAGAGCATACCTAACAAACCGTGTCGTCTAAAGTCTAAAATAAAAGAGCGGTTTCTATCAAGACGGTATTTTCCGGCCTTCAATTGTTTTATATCGATAAATTGTAGTCAAATTGCATTGGATGCGACTTGCTATTCTGTGTTAACACTGCAAGTAATGATATTTTTATGATTGTCCCTGCGGAAAGGTAGGAAGTTACTAATTTGTTATATTAGGTACTTTTGTTACATATTATTAGGTATTAGGTATTTATGTTGAATATTGATTATCCAACACGATATATAAGAAATAAATGGTATTTTTGTCATAGCCAATCATAAATATTTTATAGTTAAATTATTTATTATAGATTTTTAATATTCTGTACTTACTCGAATAAACACAATGCTTATTAGCTTAATTATATTGTCATACTTTGCATTGATGGTGAAGTATAAAGATTTATCAGGCAATTAGTTCGTAGGTAAGTACGTACAGACACGTGGCATCAGCATGCTTTTTATTATAATAATAATTGTTAAATAGAAGATAACGGCATGAGTAATTTCAACTTAATTTATACGTGATTTACGTCTTGACCTAAATAAGTGGCTGGTCATAGATATATACTCTATGATAAAGTTTTTTGGGAAAATGGGCCAACGTAAGGAGAATAGAAGTTAAGTTTCATATCACAAAATCTTCGTTCAATAATCTGTGGTGCACCTACTCACTCATGTCTAGTAATACAGTTTTAAAAGGTTAGAAAAACTGTTAGAAAGCATGCTTAAAGTAATGATTCATTTTACCTACTAAGTTTCCTTATTGTATTGTGACTTGTGATGTAATGTGCCGCAAATATAAACCGCGATAAGTTGACTTCCCTCATAAATCACATGCTTTTATGCGCTTTTTCTTCATAATTTACAATGGTTTTATCGGTATAAACAGTCACAGAGCATTCGTCATTTTTGATCTCAATAATTGAAAATTCTTCTATAAAATTTGACTCTACCGCTTAGAAGTGTCCAGTTTGTTACGAGGACTATAATTTACCCAAAAATTCGCGCATTTCAAAACGCAGTTTGCTATGACTTATCGATAGTGTTTTGTTTTGTTGTAGCAGTGTTGTAGCAGCACACAACAAGCACATGCTAACGTGAGTCTACGCTATTCGTGTCTGATGTTTAAACAAATTGGTAATATTTCAATATCTTATCTTTTGTGCCGCCGGTTGTCAAAAAATAGAACTAACAGTGGAAATAAACGATTGTTACGAATGCAGCACGCTCCAATCACGCCGTGCCTAATTGTAATATCGATAAATAATGAGGGTCTTTAGCTTGTTGATAAAATACTGTCTGTAGGCCGTCTAGGGGTAACGTGAACGATGGCACGCCACCGCACTGATTTGCTAACGATATAGTAAATACACAATTTAAGCATCTTTTAAATAAACACTCAGAATCGACTCAAGAGGATTTTTTCGCCGGTTTGTCTTGTACTTAAGTATTTTGCAAATATATCTTAAGACCTTCGTTGTTTTGCAATAGGTTTATTTCAGTTTAAAAATAAACTGTGTTAATTTTAATTTACAGACTTTTTTTAACCTTAAAATAAAGAACTAGGTAAGTGTGTATAAGAAAGCCATAGGCACACAACTTTATTCAGTCAATGAGTCCCATACGTGTCACTATTGAAATCTCTCTACAATCAAAGTGTTGACCATTGGCCATCCGTCTATAAATCAAGTTCTTTGTTAAAGTGGAGAAAGTGCAGTATACTACACAACACAGCCATACAACCACAGCCTAGAGAAATACAGTACTACACTACAACCGTACTATCTATCCAGTGTAACGCGAATTTATGAACGAACAGATTACTAGATCCGTTACATAATTAATAATGACCACGGCATAAATTTAAGGTTGGGCAATAGAAACTGTTGGGCAACTGGCCTCGAAAGACTAACCAACTGCGTTCTAAAGACTTTATTTTATAAAAATTAACGTGCGTTTGACTACCTCTGGAATTTGACTGGTTTATATTGTTAACAATAAATATATGCTAAATGCTGTAATAGGAGGTAATTTCTTACTGTGGATGGCCTAAGATACCTGTTGTTTACGAACTTTTGGATGGGTTAGCGAATGTTTGACATTGACTCGTAATAAGCTAGTAATAGAAGGAATCTCGTGGTTTGCGAGGTCAACACGCAGCAAGTATGTACCTATGTCTGCCTAATTATTATAAAATTAAAGTATTCAAGGATAGGTCTACGTGTTAAATATCCATTAGAGGCGCTAGGTATGTATTTAATTTACTTATATGTATCAAAATATGTACCTCATTACTCAAGAACTTTACTTCTACAGAAAACCGCCATTTAGATCTCTACACCCATTGAGTAACTTTTCACATAAACTCTAATCTACCTAATTTAAGTTTGCAGTAGTGCAATGGAATATAGAAGAAAGTAGGAAGTTAAGTTAAAAATAATATTAGATAATTGTTTTCCGTTGTGATTTCAAGCTGTAATTATAATAGAACAAGTAAACTTGGTTTTTTAGCAAACTAGGCAAGTCCTTCGAATAATACCTTTTCAAACTAACAACAAAAAGTTGTTTGTTCCAAATGTAATTACATTATCACCTCAATAAGAAGAAAACAAACCGCACCGTCAAACGGAAGAATGTTAATTTGAGTGCAAATTAAGAGATAATTAGTGTTAATTCCGGTTTTAGAGCCTCGCTGTTTTGGTTCCTGATTACTCATAATGGCACTAGTACTTTAATTATTTCGGAATTTCTAGATATTACCATAAAGTTTTAGAACTAAGGAGAGTGGTCTTTTTAACATCGATGTTGTTAAAAAGACCACTCTCTCAAGCCTAGCTTAAGAGTCTACAGACTTAAGAAAAACCACGAGACAAAAGGAAGTCGTTATATTAACTCTTCAGAAACATTTAGACTGATAGATGTGTTTGTTTTATGTTCTATGTGTTTGTTTATTGCCCTAAAAATATTTAAAAAATACATACCGGCTTGTAACTACATATTATACTTGATAATAGTCGTATGTCGTATAGTTATATACTTCTTTAACCGTAACATTCAAAAACGTTGTCCATGGCAAAATAAACATAAGGCTCCATGACATTACTTTCCGGAACCAATAAGGAAGTGAAACCACATTGTGTGAGTGGCTAGAACTCACATGCAGCTAAACGTATTGGCATAGGTTCTTGATATGTCGCACTTTACTCAGAAACGTTTGATTATGATGTGTTAGTGTTTGTAACTACTTAGAAATCTCATATTTCGATAAGAATGAATCTTCTATGTTTTTTGGATGAAAACGTAGAACTCTTAAGGCTATAATAGGTTCCCGTTGAATATTGTAAAGTTGTAGAGAGACTTGGCTAAAATAACACACGTAAACTTACTCCCCCTTATTACGTCGGACTATCTTTAAACCTCGTTTTGTAATAAGGGGGACTATGCTTTTAACGCCTATGATTCTAAACGCTAAAGAAATAAATATTTAGATACCTAATTGAATACTTGAACATTACTTACTTACCTATAGGTACCTGCTTAATACATTGACCCCGAACAAACCAAGTCTTTAAACAGACGTCAAGCTTTTAACAAACATGTAGATAGGTATACCAAACAAAAAATAGTAAAGTTATAATTCTTGTAACTTAAATGTAAAAAATAAGTAGTTCTTAAAAACTGTTAAATGTGGTAAAATCAATATTTGATAAGCAATTTTTGCAAAGTGATGCGTAAAAAGTTGCTTAAGTAACAAAGATTACTCACAAATTGTTTAATTGGTTCCGTTTATTGAAATTGCTCGAGAACATTCTTAGCCAGAATTTTAGTGTCAGGATGACTAGATTTATTTAAATACGCGACTACAATTTAGTTCTTGAACAAAAAACGATATGAGTATGCAAACATTGCAAACATGTAAGAGCTAGCTATATCTAACATCTCCGACGTAGCTTTAAATAACTAAAACTAATTTTAATATTTCTTAAATATTCACCACAACTACGCAGTACTACAAGGATGGATTATATCACGTTATATCAACAATGAAGCATATAATGGTTAACTAAATTACAATAAATGGTCACTTTGTTTGATGGCCACTAGTCTGATATTATTCCTAGCACGCACCACATTACCTCTGAATTTTGCAATCGTTTGCACTTAAAGCACTGTAGGTACTATTGGAGCTAGAATATTTTATAAAAATAACAGGCTAAAACTGACAGCAAAGGTCGTTTTTTTTTTTCGTGGAAAGGTAAATGACCGTGATTATACGACCTGTGCTTGTTGAAAATTTATTAAGAAACTACATAAGTCTAGTTTTGCCCAAGTAATGCCTTTGCCCCCAACCATAGTAACATTGCACAGGATAGGTGTGGCCTAAGGAATGTGTTCTTTGCTGGACGTAGATAATCAATCGAAGAATATTAGTATTTGAAAGCACGTCTTCTAAGCACAAGTTCTACGCATTTTGCATTCAAATTCATCATACGAGTAAAACAACCTGATACGCAATTCGAAATGATCATAATAATCTAAACAATTTATTTGCTTTTATTTGTTTGACTAGCTCAAGGAAATGATACTTGAACACAAGGCGAGTTCAATAGGTTCGGACATAGCGTTTGCTTAATGAGTGAGTAGGAAGTGGATGGTGCAGGTTCTACCTACGGCGACCAATTTACATCATAAATATATAATGCAATGTACAAAGTACGTATTAGCATTCTGCAAGTAACAATTTGTTAGTAGGTACAGTCCACAAGGCAACAAACTTTGGACTTTGATCACCTGACTAACACGCCGCTCACTCAGCATCGAACATTTTGTAATCAATATTTTGTAATTCAATAACATGATAAAACGTAATCTTTACAAACCAAAGTCCAAGTTCCTCAAAAACTGTATGAATAAATATTGGAAGCGTGACGCCGAAATTTCTAGCATCATGAGAATCCAAATATTGTGATTGATCTCGCTTGACCAGTTCAAAGCAAATGTGTACCTATCTCAATATTGCCAATAATACCTGTAATGCGTATTTTACACATTGATTACGTCAACAAACCCTAAAAAAAACACGATATTCAATACAACAAAAAAGTTTAACTTAGGAGGAAATACATCGTACATGAGGATGATCAAAACACTAAGCAAAAACGTGGTAAAAGCGAGGTATTGGCGTCATGGGGAAAACGGATCGAACTTGATAGATACGAAGCCTGTGGTTTAGGAAAAATACTTCATAAACAACTTAGAAATAAATGGAATGATACCTATGGACCACGTTGAACCCACGTCGATGATGCAAGTGCAATAGCTATGGGCTCACTTGACCAGTCACTGGTATCTCTATGATAAACAGGGCCCTGACATACAAACCGACCTCAAAAGAACAATTCTTAAACAAAGCGATGGACAATTTTGTTTATTTAGACAATTTTATTTGTGTTTCCTGTTTTTTCTGCTAACTTTAATAGTTAGTTAAATGTGCACTTTAGTTAGGTACTTTACGATTTAACATCCACAAGAAGATTTTGTTCAAGAAACGCAATCAAACTATGGAGACTATGTTTAGGTTATATAAAAGAAATTAAATAACCTAGTTATTACAAAATTAAGGGATAAAGAGGAAAAACAAATATGAACTGAGAGAGCAGTGTTGTTTTTCCTGGGGGTAGGTACCTACTAAAATGAATCATCCGTAGGAAAACTATACATAAATGTACCGAAAAATAAACTCAAGATTTGTTACGACAACATGTAGCAAATCGCAGATAGTTTCAAGATTTTTTAAGCATTATTATTTTTGCGAACTTTCTCTTCCATTAGAAGTGTATGCGAAGTTGTTACTTTGATAAATTATGCAACGAATCTTTATGCTTTACTCCAACTAAACTCCGATGAAAGTTGTACATCCAAAGACTTCCAGCTATCCTTAAAGGTAAATTTTCCTAGAAATGTACCTAGCCTTTGTAAAATACCCGAGACCACGATTTAGGGTTTTAACTAGAAAGGAAAATTAACAGTTTAGATCGTTTTCCCTGTAAAATACTGCAGTTTCATTTCCCTTAGTTTTGTTACAATTTTGTTTTCCTTCTTAGCTATTTTTACGATTTATTGATCACTAAGTATAGGTATTTACAATAATACCTCCACTCATAAATTGTCATCGAATGATTCGTCGCGTGTGGTCTCTCCATTCATATGAGGAATCATATTAAATGTTTATTTACGACAACTCACACATCTACTTAACTATTTGCAAATGTGTACGGAACTAGCCAACATATGTCGCGCAATTCATATTTACCTTAATCTGTTTAGATTTAATGTGTAGAGTCAAGAATGACGAGAAATAGTCGAGAACCTTCATTCAAAATAGGCTTATTTTATAGGATTTCATAAAGAAGCAGCCTGGTAATTATTAAAATACTTACATGCGAGTATTTACATTTGGAATTAAAACAAAAAAGTGTGAAATTTTTTAATAAAGGCCGTGAACATAAATTGAAGCTGCAGATAATGATAAATTGTACTTTTAATCACTTTTCTGTGTTGGAAAAACGTGATAAAAACCGAAATGATTCCGTTTGGCTGGATATAATTCACGTGTAGATACATGCATGCGACAAGTGAACCTCGAACCAGTTCATCCTGAGACGGAATGTTGAATCATACGATACTTTTTTGTGAATTTTAAAGTATTCTGAACCGGTATCGCTGCCGACGCTTGTATCCGTTGTTACTAAATTGCAAAGCAACAGAAATAATCCACTGATTAAGTATGATAATAACAAAAATCTGACTAAAAGAACGCAATATCAGTCTTCACACCGTGTTTACATTGAGATATTTAAATAATAATATCATGTTATTTTTTATTTCCTTCATTATATCGTACCAAAATAAAGTAGTTAAAATCACGCCACAAACAAACGATGATTAAACAAGTAATCTATTTTTAGCGAATTATCTGGTCGATAAACTTATTGCGATTCAAGAAGGCAGTGTATCTTTGCTTGGAGGTGTGTGCGTCTACGCACTACTGTTGGCCAAACACGCCACGTGGCGCAATAGGAGCGTAGGCACGGCTCTTGTCCTCACACCGAGGTTGACCCTCTCCTACTTTAATAAATAGAGTAGGATTACCTTAATTTCTTTCTGAAGATACTTAATTATAAATAAACCTACTGAAATTGTTTGTAGAGTCGCTTCATAATGAAGCAAAAAGGGAAGTTTAAGCAACAGCCAACTAAAGTATGAAATCGCAATTTCAATTATGAAACAAACCGTAATACAAAATACTAAAACAATAAACTAATTGACTTCGATACTTAAACTTTGTGAAGAACTTGAAAAACATAGTAAGACATTGTTACATTATAAAAGGAAGGATTGCATTGTAATGTAATTGTAATCAATGAGCAGATGTCTGTAGTTAATGTACAAAGACATGTCACACTTGAGTAACAATCGCCTTGTAGGTTTTGTAACCTTATTCTAATTATTTGATACTTCAGTTCCTGTTCATTCAATTATTCGTTTGTAAGTTAATTAAACGCAAATTTCAAAAAAGGAAAATTAAAAACACTTCATTTACCTTCGCTAAGTTTTCATAATTACAACTTCCGATAGATTTATACCTACCCATTAATGAAATACTGATAATTTCTAGGACACTAGGTAATTTTTAGGGTTCCGTACCTCAAAAGGAAAAAACGGAACCCTTATAGGATCACTTTGTTGTCCGTCTGTCCGTCCGTCCGTCCGTCTGTCAAGACCCTTTTTCTCAGGAACGCGTAGAGGTATGAAGCTGAAATTTATATCAATTACTCAGGTCTACTGTCCCTTGAAGCTGTGAAAAAATCAAACTTCTAAGCCAACGCAATCAAAAGATACAGCCATTTATGCCGCAAATTTTCGACACTTGCAAGGGAATCAAAACCTACAGGGTGCTTCCCGTGAACTCAGAATCTTGAAATTTGGTACGAAGCAACGTCTTATAGCATAGATAAAGGAAAAATTACGAAAACCATAAATTTTTAGTTACATCACAAAATATATTTTTTTTTTAATAATCTTAAACTTACTACTCATTTCCTCATAAACGCGTAGAGGTATTAAATTGAAATTCATACCAAATACTCAGGTCTATAATACCTTTAAGCTGTAGCAAAATCAAACTTCTATGTCAACGCAATCAAAAGAAACAGCAATTTAAGCTGCATATTTTGAAACTCGCAAGTACTTGCAAGGGAATCAAAACCTAAAGGGTACTTCCAGTCGACCTTGAATCTTGAAATTTGGCATAAAGCAACGTTTTATACCACACATAAAGGAAAAATTCCGAAAACCTTAAATTTTTAGTTACATTACAAAATATATATTTTTTAATAAATATAAACTTATTACTTTTTCCATAGTTATGACTCGATTGTCGTAATGAACGAACTTTGTAAACCTTGCAGGTTTGTACGGAACCCTCGGTGCGCGAGTCCGACTCGCACTTGGCCGGTTTTTTTATAGTATAGATACACGTTGATAGAGATACATAGGCTTGTCAGTTGCGAAAATATACCGTTACGCGAACTTTTGACATATACCTACCTACACTTAGATCTTTCTCAATTAATCATGTATGTAAAACAGATTTATCTTGTAAAGTTCCGTTAAACTATTTACCAAGTCGACTTTGGACTTCCCCTTCTAAATTGCAGACTTCAGACATCGCCGTACGTCATAAACTAAATAGCACCGTTAAAGTTTGCAAATATTACCTTTGTTTATTTATTGACTATTGTACTACAAATTACTGACATAAATTTTCCTCGCATCATTTTCCTCTGTTCATAAAATAAAGAAAAACTTTATAATACCTAATCGAGCATTTTTCAATCGAATCTTAATATCTAAAGTCCAGGTAGAGCCTACATAAAACGGATTAGTTCAATACTTACCCTAAAATTACCAAATTCATAAATGGTGCTGTTTTTTGCATTACAAGGAAAAAGAAAGACGCTACTTTGACCTGGCCTGATTTGAATAATGCGCTAGTTCAAATCACTGCCATATATCAATTCGTTTCTTCTTAGAACATTCGATGCCTTTTCTGCGCAGCCTATGAAAGTCTATTCCTAGAAGGTCAAAGGGTATTACAGTATAATGGCTTTATTGCATAATGCAGCGGCCATCCAGACGACATCCGCATTAACACCGAGCTAAGAGCCCACACAACGCAGCAGGCAACCGTATTCACATTTGTATAGCGAATGATCCAGAAACATATCGTACGATGTCGTCTGATCTCATAAAACACGTGTCAAGGTCTAAAAGTAAGTCAATTTATTCGCAAACTTTTAAAGTAAAACTTTTCATAAATTGAATTAAAATACCTGAGTAGTTCGTGCTGTAATTGAATATTTAGTTTATTTCATTTTAATTAGTGCGAAAATGATATCTAGACCTTGTTAAAACACCCGCTCTCAAGTGAGGACAACGCAATCAGCTGGTATGAAAACTTTTACACCTCGACTCTACTTTTCCATAAACAGCCTCCTTGAAATTTCGATTCATTTTAAAGTATTTATTTGCTCCGTCACTTATGTATGTGTAAACTCACTTAGCCACAGTTTTTTTCGACCCTTGTACTGTTTTTGCTTTAAGTTAAGTACACTCTACTTTTTCACACGTTTGTCTTTCTCATTGACGCACATTCGCGACAGTTATGCAAAATCATACACATGCTAATTAAAATCAAAATATAATCGTGATCGATCACATTCATTTCGTCATTTTGTAAAAATAAGTTTGATTCAATTGTTCGCAAAATCATACGAATTGATAAACAACAGAGATCCGCAAGTAAAATTAACACTCTCTTACTTATTAAGGTATGATGGCATTAAAGTTCTAGTGTTTTAATAAGAAATTAACATTTGGGAAATCCATATCAATGACATGCGTGTAATGCACGTGTATCAAATAGTATCAATGGAAAACTTTGATATTAAATACAGTGATTGGTAAAAAATAGTGGCCGTTCACAGATTTTATCCTGCGTGCGTCACATTTCGTTTTTTATTGGTACCTACTTAAACTTATTTACAGATTTCACACGACAGGTAATTTATGAAGTTGTATTGCTTACAACTTTTTTATTAATAGAAGTAGGTATATGTAGATATTTATTCCAAGCTTTTCTGACTCTATTTTTGTACCATGTTGTTTGTAAGAAGGAAAATTTTTGCACAAGGAATCCAGTTTTGCTTACGCACTTAGTGTTGTCGGTCAGGGAACTTACCTTTATGTTACTGTTTACAAAAGTTGCGTCATTATTATATTTTAATACATATTACATTTTATTTTTGTCTCTTAAAGTATAGCTTTTTTTTCGAAAGAAAGGTGAACGCTCTACTGTTTCCCATTATAGAGTCGTTACGTAAGTGTTCTCATCTAAATAAAGATAACTGGTTGCTAGTCTGACCGACTACTACAAACATTAACCTACAATCCCACATAGCCGAACATACTGCAACAACTCTAGGAACAACCAGATAATTGAGACCCTTGAACCAATTATACTGTATTGTTTTCTTTTTGAATGAGAGTACGAAAAAAGTGATATGTCAGGGTTCTTTTTCAGAATGGTCGTAGTGCAATGTGCGTGCAATGTAGGAATCTACTATGATGCCAATGCCAACTTTCCATTACGTAGGTCGCAGGTGCCCAAATTCATTAAAGCTGTTGTTTTATACTCAAAACTGGAATGTATTTATACCTACTTGTAATAAATATGTACATCGCCTTGCTCAGCATAATCGTGATTAGCTGACATTACAGGAAATCTGCTGCTGACTCTACTAATTGCTATGAAATGAAGTCAGCAGTTCACGCTTTTGCAGACAATACACCACATCAATTTGCTTTGTATTACCTACATATTGAACTCAAGGGACAAAGTCCGGCGCCGATTAGTTTCAAAACAAATTTACATTACAATAAAGGTCTTATAAGGTCGAAATTAGCTTATAATGTAAGCATTACGCCCTCTTATAGGAACGTGGCTAGTTCTGTTTCCTGTTTGCAGTTTCAACACTTTTACCCTCAATTGCATGTAAGGCTCATTAAGTTAATTATCCGTTAAACATCGTGCCGTCTCATTCTAATATGTGACAATGACAGTGACAGCTATAGGTGTAAATGAAGCATTAGTTTAATCGACGTTTCTTGCAATTAGCTGTTACTGTACTAGTTCCAATAGTTGGCCGGGTGACAAGTTGACGCCAAGTTAACAATTTGTAGTATTAAAGATAACGTGAGATAACGATTGCTGCCAGATAGTAAACCAAAAATAGCGTACGATAAAATTAGCGCCCATTTCTTATTAAATAAATATTCTAATCAAGGGCAAACAGCTCTAAGGAAGGGTTCTCAATTGTCGTGTATCGCTTTACTGGATGACAATGTTTATATGAACGTTGTTACCAGAAATGTTTGAAATGGTTCATCATTATCTGCCATTGGAGCTCTCGCTAAAAATCCTTGGGTAGTCCACGACAAGTAGGAACAAGGCCTTAAATCGTAATGTTTGACTCCACTATATTTATTATTTATATTAGTATTTATACTTAAACAATTACTTCAAAATGGAAAATTACAGGTATTATTATAAAAATTATCTAAATATGATTGTATTATATGGTAACTGGACACACCCACCCAGCTCTACCATATTTTTTATTTGTGTTTTTTTGTAAATTAATAATTCTATATTATTTATAAACTGTTTAAATGTAGATAAAGAGTAACAAAAGTAATATAACTACTACTTTGAATATTCAAATGACTTGTCTATAGGATTTATTTAAGAATTGGGTAGGTATGTAACTAATATTTACTTAGGTATTGGATAAAGTCTACATCACATCTACGTATCCGTTGTGTTTCTCGTGTAGTTAGTTATTTATTCAAGACTTATAATAACATGATATAGGTAATTAAGTATTTATGTTTTAAAACTATTTAAGTAGGTACTTACTTACGTCAAATAGTAAAAAACAGGGCTAATTAATTTAATTAAACGTGCTGCAACCGTAAATGACACGTGTACCTAAGTGTGATTTCAATACCTAAGTATTTATAAATCAAATAAGAAATAATGCTCAAGTATTAATAGTAGGTAATCAGTTATTTCTTCAATGTTTGATTACAGATCAAAATACGGTTACACGAGAAATATTTACCTATGTAGTACTAATCATTTGAAATTCTTACCTAACTATAGGTATCAAATGTTTGTAATCAGTTACCATTGAAAAATAGATAAAATTCATTTTCATATCGAATGGTGAGGTGAATAATACATTCTTCCGAAGAAACAAATGACTGTTAACTTTGATTTTAAAGCCGATAAAACCGCAAATAGTTCATAACAATAGATAACAAGTACAAGTCAAAGTGGTCGTGACTAATTTGGAAAATATTCCGAATGTAATTGAAAAGAACTTTGTGATAAACACCACGCGAAACATACAAAATGTGGACGGCAATTTCGAGAAAGCACAATTAAGTAAGTAATTATTTAATGGCACCTAGTTTTGATTTGGAATGCGTAAATTATTCAAAATACAATAAACTTTAGAATGGAATTATTCTCATTAAAACAAATGGAATGTGTAATTTATCGCATCAAAGTAATGGAAGGCTAAATGCTTGTTTAATTAAAAGAATACCGAATGATAAGTAAATAATTTGATGCTGTATGTAAATTACTTATCTTATCGGAACAATACTTAATTTTCTATTTTCCGACACGTTTTTCGTTATACATATACATTTATGTTAACCACGTGTTTACTAATGTCTCTCTTTCAAAGATACATTTCAATCAGAATTAAAATGTTATTATATGAATTAAAATCGTAACTCTACTTGCACACAAAGGTAACCAAAATCATTCTTATTTCATTCATTACAGTCTATTCATTCCAATTATGAAATTCCCATATATTATACCAAAGTAGGTATACATAGTTAGTCGTCGTAGTAAACGCGTGAAGTGTGAGGAGAACGCACAAGAGACGAAATTAGCAGTTCGATACGTAGAGGCGCGCGACAGCGGTGCGCAAACGGCACCTTTCACGCACCACGCGCATGCGGCTCCACGAATAGCAGACATCACACCACTCCTCATAAGAACGGGAAGCTATGACGTCACTCAACAAAGGACCCACACCGCTATTTCATCGCCAGCCGCTACCGGGGGTGTAACTCAGTGGTAGAGTGTCTGCTTCGCATGCTGAAAGTCCTGGGTTCAAATCCCAGCACCTCCACAGACTTTTTGTTAACGCATGTTCGTAACACGACATAAAATTAATAACAATGATTCATAAGGAATGATGTACCTATCTAATAGATGGGATGTATTAAAATGAGAATGAAGTAATACGGGTAAGATGACCTCACCGTGAACTTTTATAGTCTTCTCCATTGATCAACAATGATTCAATGAACACGGGTGCAAGTATTTCTTCTTTAAGAAAACTAGAGTCCTTCAAAAAGTCAAACTGATCTTTAACATCATCGAAATCTCGAAAATTCTTTATAAATTATGTATCTTCGTTAATGCGAAACATAATGAGTTGCAATATGATGATTCATAAATATTAACTAGATTATAATTTAGTATCGCTAGAAAAATCGATGAACTTCGAAACTCTACATTTGACTCTACATACGACTAAGGCCATCTATGATATTTGTGATGAATTGCTACTATACTAGAAATTTGCTACAAGCTGCCATCTAGTTGGTATATGTGATAACAGTACCTAATCATAAATCGATCAACAATGACTATGATGGTATTTCGATTCATAATACCTACTAAAACGTCTAAGTTAGGTCGTCGTTATCAGCCCATATATCTCCCCACCGAGGGGCACGAACCTACTCTCATACAGAGAATGATTAAGCCCTAAGTTAAGTATTTGAAGTAATTTCGAACACAAAGATATCCTCTTTCGTAAAAGGATGATAAACTATAGGTTTCTTAAGGGATGAATAATGCAAATAAACTTCAGATAGAGGTAGGTATAACTTTTTCAGGTAATATTTATGATATGTAGGTACCTAAATATTTAGCCTTAAGATCTTTTGTTACCTAAGTACGAGTAGGTATTGTTACCCATTCACAAAAACAAACGTTGAGTATTTATGTATAATATTTTAATGAAAATTCAACTTAACGTATAAATCTTATTTATACTTACAATAAACAAGTAAGTGGATAAATATTTACATTCAGCTGGGGGTACCGCATACAGCGCGGTTCCCTAAAATTGCGCTAACAAAATATAGGGCCTCGTGTGAGCTCCCTTAGTACTGGAAACATGTTTAAGATGAAGAAGCTCATATTTTATTTTGGGAGTTATTTTTGCAAAACAAATCTAAATAAAAAAGTTGACAATCGTACATATACAAACTTTGTAAAGATACGTCGCGTCGCTCATATTTTTAAACAAAAGAAAACTTACAGTATAGGTACCTAACGTGGGACTTACGATTACTGTATGAAGGGAAACACTTAATAAGTAGTTGAATAAAACAAAATACAATTTAAGTAGATACATTAATACACACAAAGAATCAAACACTAAACTGATATGAAAATCCCTGTAAGTTATTAATTACAATTACAAGTAAATACGTATTACTTATTGGTGTGTCATCGATTTACATAACACCTTTGTTTACTTTAAAGGCACTGAGTTCTGGAACCTTTATTGCATTGACCTCGAAGTAATCCAGTAACACAATTAAGTAATAAATCGCGGCACATTACTGTATAACATCCCAAACATGTTCCAAGTACGTATTATAACGAGTAAACATTAGTATATGTAATTTTGCACATTTTGAAAAGCTCATCCTTTAAATGGCGCCTATATATTGTAATAGATGTTTAATACTTGAAAGATATTGCTAGATACCGCATGTTAGGTAGTTACTGTTCTTTGACTATGTTTTCATATTCCACATCGTTCCATATTGTCTAAAATAGTAGTTTTGGTAAGATAGTAAGCAATGCATTGGAGTAAGCAGGATGTAAAATTGTGTGATAGATGTTTCATTTACACAAAATGAGCTTGTCAAAACGTTTTATAAGTTCAAATGGATTCACTTTGAAATACAATATTATAGAATTAAAAAGCGATCAATAAATTAATGATCTTAGCAGATTTTGCAGTAAAGGCACAAAGGCCCCTATTCTGGCCAATACGTTCAGCTCATTGCAAACACCGCAATTGGCTAGAATTGCCTGCCTTCTTCCAAAGAATTACAAAGTGATTCCATTTGTTTATAATTAAGTTATTAATAACGCAGTCTTAGTACGCCGTGGGCCACAGGCACGGTTCGCCTTCCCCTAGAGCCAGACCGCTAGTTCTATACTACGGCGCTACTTGGATACATCAACTACCGCAACCTCTAACCTGTATAACGTTACTGGTGGGACAGACATTGGGACAAACTAATAAGAGACTATTATAGTATATATAGACTTACTTTAACTCCTAAATGCAAATATATACTTGCAATTTCCGAAAACAGCGGGTTGACAGGAAAAGTAATGAAAGTGTACACTTATAATAAATAGAGAAGACCTATGGATAATAAGACATTGATAAAATACATGTTATTATACAGAATATAATACAAGAGATAAATACGTTAATTAAAAAGAATAAATACGATCACCACAAAATATAATTTCCACGAACTAATACCAACAATAGTGATCCCAATACCATACCACCAGAAGTACACCCTATACTAACTATTGACTAGTAAAATGTTGCTACGAGTAATACGTATGGAAGAGAAGAAAGTGGCCTCGCCTATAAAACCATAACAAGGTACTAACCTAGAACTACAAATGGACTAGACTAGTAAAGTGGAGGGACTAGAAAAGGGAATACGGAAGAACTAGTGGCCGTTTGGATACGCAACTTTTTTTTTTTGGACTAGCAACAAAAACAGAAGGTAATTTTATTATGACTAAAATATTTCAGTCGTATTTCAGTATTAGTAGTATTTCAGTCGATTCTGATATGTAGGTCCTATACAAATGAATAGATTATTTTATTGCACTTTTACAGGATAACAATTTAGTTTACAAGACATAACACAATTTTGTTACATGTTTGTTTTCCAACAAAGCTTTGTTTTCCTATGGCATTCTTTCACTCTTGTTTAATTTTTTTATGTATTTCCAAACGGCCTTTAATCTACAAACAAAATTGTTCTACAAAACAAGTTGAGGGCTCTAAAGCTAAGGGTTTGGCAGGGACGGGAGCAAGAGAGGCAGCTATAGAGAGTCAAGCCTCGTACGTTGTACCGCCAGCAACGCAGATTGCTGCTGCAAACTCTTCCGGAGACCTTCCAGCGTTTGCAGCACCTGTGTGGAGAGGTATAAGTTATTTCAGTTATGTTTGCATCACACGTACGTGCCTGGTTATGTAAATAGCATTACCAGGCACTTCCTTGTTGTTAATGAAGCAAAAATAAAAGCTTAGTAAATATCACATTTCCTCATTACAGAATCAGGTTTTGAAACCATTTCACTGGTAATATCACTGTCTACGCACCAAAGCATCCGGGACACGTTATTTATGTCGCTCGCAAGAGGATTTTCCCTTCACCGAGGTAAAACATTAAATCGTACCAATGTTGACGTTAACTCGACCCTCAGCAGAATATTTCCAAACAATTAATTTTCAGTTTCATCAAAATGCAATTAAATCGTTAAGTGTTTACGCATTTGTTTACTACGTTAATGGAATGTGACATCAGGATGTGTTTTAAGAAGTGATTTACCTAGTATCGGACATAATTTTGGGAAATAAATTAATGATGCAGTCAAATTGTCTGTAGATTTAGGTACCAGGTATCATTTCATTTCACAGGTTTTGTGACATTTGGTGAGTAGGAGCATTCTTATTCTATTAGTAGAGAAACTATTATTGTAGTCTCTCATTACAAATTTCTTCTGGATTACTTCTTACCTCATCTCTAGCATAGGCCTTCCGTTTAGGCGGTTCGGAGTGCGGGCGGTCGCAGGATGTGAGCGAGGGTCTCGGGGCGGGGGCGGGGGGCGGAGCGGCGAGGGGCGAGCGGCGCGGGGCGGGGGCGGCGCGGCGCGGGGGCTCCGGGGAGTTCGCGCGCATGAAGTTCGTCAGGTGCGTGCGCTCCGGGCTGCGGCGTGGGGCCTCCACCTACAAGGGAAGGAAGGGTGCTAGGTTAGGTGGACTATAGAAACAAGATCAGGAAAACCTTAATTGAACTGTCAACAGGTCAGAAAACGCATGCCAAATCATTCGCAGAATATCTCCCAGGAACGGACGGGCAAGATTCAATTTTATTTAGTTTAGGAAAATAATGTTTCTCAATTTATTAATAGAATCATAAATGAGTGATGTCATCATTAGGTTCATAGGTAGGTAATAGGACCCATGCAACACTTGACACCACAACTAATTGGGGAATGCACCGACTGACCTCAACAATTTAGTCTGAAGCTGGCACTTGATCCTGATGAATGAAGCACATGCTATTATCACTATTGTTCTACCCACTAAATCGAATACTATATTATATTAACATTTTCTATATTAAAAACGAGTTACCTGTCTGTAATTGAGTCTACAACTTGTATACTACCATTAATGTTATCACAAATAATTACCTCAGTAGCTCTAAGTTCCCTGACCCGTGGATTATGAGGCGGCTCGAGTGGTGCCCTGGACACCGTCACGAGCAGTTTCTCAGCCTCTCTTATAAGCTCCCTGTACTTCCGTTCAGCTTCCCTATCTGCCTCTATCAGTGGGTCTCGTTCTCTGACAGGAGGAGCAGACGGGGCGTGGTTGCGACGACGCATTCTTTGTGGTGTTGCTCCTGTGGATCATGGTGGAGCAGTGTGTTAAAGCCATTGAAAAATCATAGACGACATTTTTTACCCACGACGGAACGGAGCAGGTATATGCGTTTGGGGTGAGAGATGTTTGTTTGTTTATTTGTTTGTTTGTGTGTGCAAAGTTAATGTTCCCTCCTATCTTCTAAACTAATGATCCGATTTTGATGCGGTTTTCAATAACGAGTTTGTGTTTGATAGGTGCATGTTCTTAGACAGGTGTCATTGCTGTAACTCACTAGGGGGCGCCACAATATTAGTGCAAAGGAAAGTTAATGTTCCCTCCTATCTTCTAAACTAATGATCCGATTTTGATGCGGTTTTCAATAACGAGTTTATGTTTGATAGGTGCATGTTCTTAGGCAGGTGTTATTGCTTTAACTTACTAGGGGGCGCCACAATATTAGTGCAAAACAATTTTGCAATATAATCAAAACGAAACATCGGATTACAATTCTGTTTTCAGAAATGTGTTCATGGTAGGTTAGCTTAATGCATTAAATTATAAGCCTTATGCTCTCTAAAAAGTCTTAAATAAAAATAAACAAAATTAAAAATTTTGAAAATACCCACGACGATAATTTAATCGAAAAATAATAAAATAACTCAAAAAACCCTCGACCGAGGAATATCCGTCGGGGGCTGCCTTTTCTACTAGAAATTTCAACATTTAATTATACTCATAAATGTATTTTATGTAATCGTTAAACATCAATACTTAATTGTATTCGCGTCACTACGAGTAGAAATTTTTAGCTGGTTTAAAGGCAGCCCCCGACGGATATTCCTCGGTCGAGGGTTTTTTGAGTTATTTTTCGATTAAATTTTTAATTTTGTTTATTTTTTATATGTTTGTTCTCGTGAATTTGGGACTCTGACGTCAACAAAATATGACATATTTCGTTTTCTCGTTTTTATAGTCAGTAGATACAAACGAATGTATTAATTATGCAAAAGTATTGTTATCTTATATATTTTCATGCTAAGTTCGTTAATGGGCACTATTTAACATCAAAACAAAATTATTTGTTTATAAAATGTCTAATATAATCTTACAGAATAGTAATTTCATGTATAACCGTCATAACAAACAACAATGAATTAACGTCATAAATATACTTAACATTCAAGACGTTGTGCGTTAACATAATTTTGAGAGGAATAGGGTATTCATAATTCTAAACCGGATCGTAACCACAAGTAGGTACGAACAGTTTCTTGTTATTGTCGTTGGTCCTATCACATTAATCTTCCCTCAAGAACATCGTATATGTATTTTTCTATAAAAAATCTAGAATATTCTTAAATTTAGAGGATTAATGCATTAAAAGCGCTGCTTTATTTACCTGCAGACCGTGGAGGTCTACGCGGTGGTCTTCTCCTCCTAGCCCGTCTTCTGCCTGGAGAAGCGGTTTCATCTGGTTCGTCTTCATCCCCTCCATCGAGCCCCGTGTCTCCATCAGTATCGACGTCGACATCAGACAATATAGCTGTCTCCCTCCCTCTAGCTCTCATGCCCCTACATTCTTCGTCGCTTGAAGCACCCCCTCGATAGTAAGGCGACCGGTGAGGTTCAGGGGACAAATGCGGGGACATGTGCGGGGATAGGTGCGGTGATCTGGAATTGACATAACTATACATAAAATTTATAAGCTGGTTCATATTATCGGTTGTCATGCGAAATATAACTAAGGAATCTTAACCGACCCAGTAAAGAATCGCTCCCCTATTTCTGTCCTGATTAAGTCACAGACTGATATGCGCGAAACTGTACTGTGCTCCCTGCGAATAAATACCTACTTAATCCGCCCAAATTCCCACTTAAACCAAACTAATTATACTTAGATTAACCTTTAACCTTCATCTATGTACGAGGAGGTGAAGAACTGACCTTTCCTGTGGACCTTTCACACAACAATGCGTAGGCAACATAGGCGGCGGCGTAGGCAAGCATATAAATAGCTCATTATTCGCAAAAAACGTTAAATTTGCGTAAAAGGTATATATGTTTTCGCGTAACAGGACATTACGCAAATAACAATAATATTAGAAGCTCCTAGACTTACTTCTTGTTTTTTTGTTGTTGTTGACGTATTTCATTTGTTTTTCCTCATTGGCGTTTACTTCAGAGTCAGACACAATAAACCTATTTATAGTCATTCATATTTTAAAGGTTCATTCATGGCTGAACTATTTTTTGTCAGAGGCAAGAATAGCATTTTCCATTTGTAACTATGTAATATTTAAGCTATTTATATCTATTTGCCATTTTTCATTTAGAACCTGAGTTTAGAACGCAAAAGCAAGCCAAACTTTTTTAAAAAATAAAAGAATATCATCATTAAGTCATTAAATACGTTTTCTTTTAAGAGTAATGACCTCTAATTACAATGCAAAAACAAATGTAATGCCAGTGTAGGTAATTGACGCCATCATCGTATACAACGAGTAGTACGTAGATATTTGCGTAGTGTTATAATAGAAAATTGCATAAGCCGCAAACATAACATACCTAATAGTTTTAGAATTAGTAAAGTTGATGTAATAGGTAACTAATTTGCAGGAAAAAAAAACAAAACACTGCACATTTATGACGTTCGTTTCAGTGTTACATAATATCACATTAGGCTAGGTATTAGAGAACCTAAGTCTATTTGTATTTCTTTTATAAAATACTTTAACAGGTAAGATACATTCACAGGACTACTTAGTACTTACGTATTAATTTCAATAAAAATTTTGTTACCCTCCATGTATAAGACTACTTACGTCTATTCGTGGTTAGGCTATACTTTATAGAGCATACCTACCACAGAATCTACTACCAAGCGTACGTATAATCGCAGAAACACACAGTACCTACCTACTCACATTTTCGTAATATTATCTTACAAACACATGCTTTAATTAAATTACAAGACTTACCGATTCCCAAACCTCGCAGGATGTGAATCAAGTGAGAAAGGCGCGTGGAGCAACTGTGGTGGCTGCGGCGGCGGACACTGCAGGCTCTGCTGGTGCAGCAGATGCGGGCCCGGTCGTCTTCGGACGTTGGGTGACGTAGCTCCCAGCCACGGGTTGGTGCGGATACGACAGCGAGGCCGTGGGGATGGCGTGGCTGATACCACAGGCACGTCTGGTAGACAGCGGCGGGGCGCGTTTGTGCGACGCTGTAAAAATTATAATCATTTATGAAATAGGAGAAAATTTGGCACGGAAGTAATAAAAGGAATAGGGAAGTAGACAAGATTGACATTCAGCGAGCAAACGTGGAGCAAACATTAAAAACAAAAGTGTACCTACCTAACCTACCTCGGCATCCAATTAGGTAGGTATATATATTAAAGAGACAGTTTCCATGTAAATCGAAATTAAGTCGACTTTCTCTTTTTATCGTAGACTTTAGCTCGTAATCGACGTACCTAACGTAACTACTTCAATAAATTCTACTAAAAGTTAATAACTACAAGAACGCTGCAATATTTGATTTATCTTTAGCATTACAGTTACCTAATTGCATTTTATTTGTCAATTTATTGATGATCAAGTCCTTTGTTAAGTAAAAGGACCTTTCAAAAATTGCGCTCGGACTCCCTGACGGCAGCCGGGCGCGGTAGTTATACGAGATAACTGTGGGGTGTCAGCATCAGTGCTCTCACTTTACGATCACTGCGCACTATGCTCCCCGAGACAAGGAAGTCACATGCCGGTCGCGTCCAACCGGCGCGTTAAGTTATTTCGATAACAACACTCGATACCGCGTTTTAAAATACAACTGGCGCCATCTATGGATCGTCCGCGGAACTTCTATAAACGGTAAGTAAGTACTTTTATGTGATTTTAATGTTTGTTTTTTAGCTTTTATTCTACGTATTTGCTGATTCAGGATGATACAAAACTAAGTAGGTACACTTATTAAAACATCCTCACACCTACCGTAAAATTCACGGTTTAATTAAAGTGACTTTGAAGTAATGAATCTAATAAAAGAATTAAGTAGGTACCTACCTATCTGTATAAATTTTCAACTCTGTACCTAATGAAGAACATCCTTCGTACAAACCCCAGACATTAGAGCAAACTGTCATTTACATAAATGGCTAATAACTCAACGGGAAGCTTCAGGACTTTCCTTCTATTTACGTTCTTTAATTTTGGGAGGTACGAAATTAGTCGAGTAATGTCCGCTAAATGTTACACAAATGTTTAATTCTAATGAAGCCGCATAAATGTTTAAAAACGATCTACGCAACATTGTGCCCGACTAAACAATAGCCGATGAGCAGGCTTTATTTAGACGAGATAAAGGATCCCCCTCAATTTATCCGGTCTACTTAATTAATTAACTAAAGCCAGCCACTGCGGCATATGAATACATGGATCGATGCAGACAATGGAATAAAGTGATTAACGAGGAATTATTATATTATACACGGGCCTTTGGAATTCAGTAAAACGTGACACAAAATGATGATAAAGGTTTAATCGGATTTTAGTTTGTCCCAAATACAGTTGAATTTGATTTTAACTCAAAAGTAGTAACCCAAAAATATAATGAACCCAATTCGATCTTTTTTGAGAAATCTTTTGGATAATTTACATTAGGTGACATAAAGAAGGTTTAGGAAACAGTCAACACATAAATAGGTACAAAAAATATCATTTTCAATCAGGTCAAAAACAGCACTCAGGTCATCAGATGCAGGTTTGACGGCACTCAAGGTTTTAAGAACAAGATTATGTTAAAGAAAGTCATACCGTCTCATCAACACTGAGAGGCTGATAGTGATACTCGTAACTAGAATTAGAGACTAGCTCCAACTCTATGGTAGGAACGCGGCTCAGAACCTACGAATTAGTAAAAGTGATTCCTGAAATTATGAGTACCTAAGTCTATACCAAAATAAATTATTAGGTCAGCTCAAGTCGTAGGCGTCGCAAAGTAAGATCTTATTTTTAGA
Source organism: Anarsia innoxiella (assembly GCA_947563765.1). Taxonomy (NCBI): domain Eukaryota; kingdom Metazoa; phylum Arthropoda; class Insecta; order Lepidoptera; family Gelechiidae; genus Anarsia; species Anarsia innoxiella. The sequence goes on from OX387393.1 coordinate 8,476,413, forward strand.
ACCTTTGAGAATAAGTCGTCGGAAAAACTAATCAATAAGTAACTTGATATCTTTTTCTTGATCAAAATGCTTTGGATAGACGATATTACAGTTGTCTATATTTTGCGTAACGCCGCCACTGAGTACTTAAGTAAGTATAATGAGTTCATAAGATGAGCAAAGTTGTACTTCCATTAGCGAAACTAATTACGAGTAGATAGAAGAATGTTTGTTTACCTTAGCAGGTTCATGGTAGAGATGTGTAGTTGGGGGCGCAGGGGGCGGTGGGGGCGCTACGAGAGGGGCGGCGAGGGGTGCGGGGGCGGTTCCTGGAGACGTGCCGTCCGTGGAGTAGCCCGTGCTGTAGGCGCTCTCGGGTGAAGACAGGTGCGGCGGCGGCAGCGGGCCCGTACTTGTCGCCGCCACCTGCCGACATTGCTTCTGCTTACGCTTCTTCGCCCGCCCCAGCTGCGCTTCCATCCATGACTTGAGCCGCGCGCCCAACATGCCTGCTTCGGCACCTGGCGACAAAGTTTGAAGTTTACGAACCATAAATATTAATAATTCTACCACGGCATATTAAATTAGCATTCTCATAAACAATCTTTTGAAGGTATACCTACTTATTAAAAAGATAAGCACCTAGACAAGTAGCTAGCTACACTGACATTCAGTATCTTTCCTTTTGGTACCTATGCCTTGAGCTGCATCTGAAACTATGAAACCGTGAAAACACAATACGAAAAAACAAAACAAATGAACGTTTATATTCCAGATTTTGATGTAGCTGTTCCATTAAAGAAAAGACGTGCGCAGTTGGAACAATCGCTTTACAGACGCGGCTGTATTCACCCTACGAGCGCGACGAAACCCGCACTTGAAGTAAACAAAAGTAGTGACATAAAATGTTTTATCGTGTCGTCGTCATTTCATTCTGCGGGAGAGGCCGTTATGTGCCTTGAGCCGAGCGAGGGTGTACAATACACCTCATCGTCGCCGTCTGACTCAAGCCCTCCACGTGTCATATTTCAAGAAATTCTAACCGCAATGAACATAAAGAAACGAGCAGTCAGCACCCTTTTGTGTGGCCCATCAAAGTAGCATGTCAATAAATAATGTACAACAAAAGATTCTTCAGAAAGTTTTTTAAGTTTAGCAAAGATTTTTTCAATTTATCAATAAATCCTTGATACTTACATTTTACGAACAATGAAATGCTATTTGCGATAAAAGGTTCAAAAACATATCGTGAGTGATCCCTCGCGTGACTAAACATATTCCAAAATCAATCGCAATTCCTCTTCAATTTCCGTTCAATTTGCGTAGTCTATCCAACCCTACCAAAATTGTACACACCTAGTACTTTAGTAATGTGTCGACACCCTTCTCGGCGGTAATCCACGGCTGTGGGAAACGAATAGCTGCAGAAAAGACGGATGAAGGCAGCTTATCCAGTAGGGTGCGGCGCAGGGCAAACTTACGAGATTTTGCTAATATTAGCAATCCATTACCACGCGGCTTCAGTGCAGCGCCGCTCCTGCCGAGTGTTCCGGTCGGGAACACCAACTTATTGATAGAGTATCGACTCACCGTCCGCGGGGAGTTCATCCAATAAGCGATTAATAAAGCTTCCCTTTCCATATTTATGGAATATGTGTGCTAACTAGATAACTATAAGTAGATATCTAGATAAAATGATTCAATAAAATGTAGCATTACTGACTGATATTTAATGTAATATGCCCATAAACGATACAAAATGGCATCAATCCGCCCAAAGCGGCGTTTTACTGTTTATTATGGCAAATAATTTTGTTTACGACTTCTGAAATTGCTGTAGAAGCGCTCGACGCAAGGAAAATACGGTTCAGCTTTAAATTACTAACGACTAGCTAATCATCGGAGAAAAGCGTTTGTAGGTACTTGTTTCTTTACCTACTTATTTGCACCTTTTATTTTCAAATTGTCATTGGTATTTAGGAAATACATTTATGTCTGAAATTAGGAAAGTACATAGAAGAAAAAATATATAAATCCATGGTATGTACTCGAATGTCCATCTGGTCCCAGCATAACACTTGATTTTCACCCTAAACACTATAAATCCGAAACAAGGAAACCGAGCCATTCGTACACAAACTGCCAAACCCGAAATAAACATGTGCGTCGCCTTCCATAAAACTGGCGATAAAAACGTTAAAGCACTCCTAGCGGGAAGATCTTCGCCGACTGAGTAATGAATCGAAGCCACCATCAATTGCGGGTCGGTACAAAGCATTCAATGTTGAGACGAGACGCCTAGCGAACGACGTTTACAAATTACAGGCCACGGTGATGAAAGAAAGATGCCGAGCTCCCTGTAGCTACCTAAATGCATGCAAACGTTTATAAAAGGACGTGGACGAAATTTAAAACGAATTGACCGCGCTCCTGCTCGTTAACACGCAAAACTTTACGGGCACACATATTTCATTAAACAGGAGGGCTGTGCTGTGTCGAAATGTTTCAGTTTACTTCCAATTATACTCGAAATATTAAATCGATTAATAGAACCAAAATAGGTCAATAGGTATTTTATTAATTCATGACTGATTGATTGGGTTAACTTAAGAATCACTTAGAAATGAAAATAACTCAATTTCGCTCAAAATTTGCTCGAACATTTAATTATACTTGAAAGCAAAGTTATTGTAGAGAGGCAAATGGAAAAGTAATAAAGGTCTATTGTTAGCAAACAATGGTGATGGAACTGAAATACGAGTGGTGCTCGTTCTGGGGAAATATCAATCAGGAATATCGAGATACAGACGAAACGAGGCACAGCTGCGGGTTTCCACAACACCTTCATTCGCTAAAGAATGGGACCTGCAGCGTAAGTAAAATTTGACATTAAGTTCCGGTTCGTGAACTCTTTGTTCCGTGGTTCCGGTACACGATCCACACGATACAATCACTTTTTTAAGGAAAACCATCTTGAGACCTCCTTGAAACAAAAGCGGACGAGTTTTGCAAAGCTATTTCAATCCGCTCTTTCTTTTACTTCTCACTCATGATTATGATTTCTCACAGGATTTGATGTGATTCAAGACGTTTGCTGATTCAGAAGAAAGCTCCCTTCCTTCATAAATATAAAGTGACGGCGCCACATCAAACACAGATCAAACGTATTCGCTTCTAACGACATACTTTGAGTAGAAAATAAACTGACATAAATTGCGAGAAGCCGCAAAACCACCAAGGTGAGTGCTACCTGTTACTAAAACCCCGATTGAAAGTATTAGATATCATGCAAAATTCTTTGATTCGCTCACGACTTACGGTCTATAAAAAGTAACCGTGACTGTGGGATCAAAACAAAATAAAGAACAGGATAAAAGAAGCGTAATATTTGCAAAGCCACATCCGACGTAGGTTAATTAATAAATCATGCATTCATTTATGCAGGCTGTGTCTCTTTGGATGGGGACAACCACGCGGGAGTTATTTCCAGAACCATTCAACTGTGTTAAAAATTCAAAATAAGTATTTAGGTCATTCTCCCCCTCACTTCACAACGTACCAGCGCCAATTATGAAGCTGCTGTAAAAGGAAACGTTGTATTGTGTCAGCATATTTTCACCTCACTGTTGAAATGAAACGTGAAAATGACACGTCGGATTCTATAAAATGAAAATTATGTTGAGCAATTTATTACGATTTCATCACGTTATAACAAAATATTTGATAATCATTTAGATAAATTGATTTCTTTTACAACAGCATGTTTAGCAAGTTTAAAACATTGGCATTTTAGTCCTACTCTACTTAAAACCTGTAGGTATAACGAGAACTAAATCTCGTTATACCTACTTCTAATATGTACTTAGGAGGATTTACCCAACAAATTATCGTCAAGCTCAGAGATAAAGATGAATCGAGTTCCCCTCGTGTCGACATAATTGCGTTAATCTCAACATTAATCATATAATCAAGATGGAAATGTGAAAATACGGCGCTCGCAAATGTTTGTAGTTTCAATCTAATTAAGAATTTGTGTAATTTTGTGCTGCTATCTTCTCGTTGGATGTTAAATTAGGTTTTGGCTCGTGATTTCTCGGCTAGTGAGGAAATTTACCTACCAGCTGGCCTTATTTAAATAGGTAAGTAAGCTGTATACCTACTTACACTTTTCTCATAACAAATGATAGTATAATTTCTAGAAAACACTTCGAGCAACGCTCCTGTTCAATTCGTTATCAATAAATCAGAAGCATGCATACGGCCTGGTTTTTAATGAATTAATAAGTTTTATGGCTTTTTCTGTAACTACCAAAGGTTTATTAAGAACTAAATGTATCTTTATAAGTATAGTACTGTACTCGTAATTATGAAAAAATCTTTAAATAACCTGACAAAAGCTCAAACGAAAATTTTCTAAATACTTACTATATAATACTAAAATTCTAATAGGTACGTTCGTTCTAATAGGTTCGTTCGTTCCTGTATAAATCAACGTGATTTACGTATTCGTGATTCTGTTCTTATTCTCCGATCTCTATTAGGACTCCCACATTTCACGTAAAACCCTTGAGCTCAATTGCTTGAGCGCCAGTTACGAGAATTGATGCTACGCCCACGTTATTTATGTCTAAACGATGTTTAGTTGGACTTTAACGAGTATATACGTACCTAAATATTATACTAAGAATATATAATAAAAGCTTTGATACCTATCTAGTTATAAGTACGTAAGTATCAAACGCTTCTATCTAACTTCGGAAACTTGTGAAGGTTTTGTGGCTTCACGGAAACTGGGTTTATAATAGCTTGATAGCTAATAATAGCTGAACTGAAATTGGCAGCAGCAAAGTTTAGTCAGTTTGTTAGGCTTCTACACTTTAAATAGATACTTAGGTACGTACGTAAGATTAATACGGAAATACGGACTGTTGATAGGAATCTACATAAGTATATACTCGTACAGATATATTATGCGTAGATATACTTTGTCCATTTATCAACAAAAAAATTGTAAGGAGGCTATAGATACCTCTGTGTGGTAAAGAATAAAGATACTTTGTCTTTATAAATGGCTTGAATTTGAGCAATCTAAGCAAGATGAGCATGCTTTCTGTATGAAATGAGGCGCGCGGGCCGCGGGCCGTAGCTAATTGCACATCTTTCAGTATGCAGGTCTTTCAGATTGCGGCGCAGCGCAAAAAGAGGACGGCTCGCGCCAGACGAGCATACAGCCAGCAGAATGAGCAGTCTGCGTGCGTACTCAGCTTAATTGCAACTACTGGCAATTCTCTCGGTAAAGCCGGCCGTAATGCAATGCCTAGACGAGACCAGACACATTGTTCGATAAATTAAATGGTATAACGTTAGCTGGCAGTCTCTATGATTTTACATGTGCCTAAACTTTTATCAATGCTCACTTAAAGTAGACACGACAACACAAATAACATGCATTTAAGTTATAACGATTGATATTTTACGAAAATAAAAAAAAAGTTCAAAGTTTGATGATATTCTATCTAATATTTAAATCCTAATTTCATGTTTCATTTTTTCACGGACAGTAGAGTTCATGCAGGAAAAGCTGCAAATATCCCCCTATGCATTAAAATAAATACAGGTAGATCTATATTTATACAGATACATAATATTTACAAAAACGCAACACACGAAACGATGTAGTAAAGTGATCAGTCTCCATAAAATCCACATAATCGGCAGTGGAATGCCTTTACACGGCATTCACGATCGCTCCACATTCAATACAAATTAATCTGAATTCAGCACAACCCTTGAGAAGGGCTCACTTAGAAACCTCTCACAGGGGCAGTGGGCTATTGAACGAACCGCTCATTTGTTACGTTGCGACGGGAAGTAGATTCGAGCGCCGGGTAAGGATCCACGTGCGGAGATGCGGAAGACACAGCTTCCGAGTAAACACACTACTTTTGAATCAAAGTTGACGACAGAAGCTCACAGGCAACCAGTTTTAGGGTGAATAAAATATGATGTTGTTTACTTACTGGGGCGCGCGGTGGTATGTATTCGTGAGGTAACAGCGGCGGGTGGTGTCGCGACGCATGCCGCGTGCTGGGGCGTCGCGCGGCGCTCGCCGACTGACGCACGCACGCGCCGCGCTTGCTACGACGACGCTACGCGCTACGCCGCCGCTACGAAGGGCGGCTGGCACCGGCTCCGAATTGTTTACAGCCAGACGATTTTAATCTTTTTATTTTGAAACAGACTTAATTTTTCGGAAAATTAAGCCGGGATACATTTGTCGTCTTTTTCCAAATGTCCGATCTGTTTCTATTCGTTTTCTGATGTCGAATCTAATTAGAATCGCAAGAGGATTGTATTTTTGAGAAAACTGCTTCAACAACGTAAATATTCCTGAAAGTTAAAACAGGTATTTTTGTCAAATAAAAAAGTTGGAGAAAACCAATGTCGTAGCTCAATTCTCGTGGCGGCTATTACGTTAATGTGCGGGGGTAGATTTGGACAATAAAAATAAACGGTCACCGACTGCCGCTCCCGCTACCGGGACAAAACCTCCTAACCGGCGAACTTTGTTATTCATGTTACGATATTAAACAAAACACTGCGGCCACGACCTTTTTCACTTTGTACAACAAACTCATAAATTACGCAACGACTTTTCTAAAATTGCGGTGTGAATTGTGAATTATTGATGCTGAAAATTATTCTATTTCCGTTGAAATTAAAACATGGGACAAGAAATAACTGAGGCAATAAATAATTGATGGAGATTATATTAGAGTTAGGATTAAATAACTAAGGTTGTTAAATAGCATTTAGCTAGATTGTGAGATCTATTAGTACCACTCTACATTGGTTACCTGGACAGCAATTATATTCTCTGAAGTAAACACTTACTCACTTACCCAAGACATGACTAGATAGGTAAGTGGGTTGTAAAAGAGTGTACTCTTCCTTAATACATACATACTACATATCCGTAACGCCTCGCTCCCATTAGGGTAGGCAGAGACCACTTCCTTCCACTTGCTACAATCCAAAAACACCTCTTTCGCTTCATTCACACTCATCAGTCGCCTCATACATGCCCGTCGGTTTAGGGTACTCTTGATTTGGCCTTTCTTGAGCAAGTCCCCGATTTGATCGAGGTACGTTCGTCTTGGCCTTCCCCTCCCAGCATTTCCATCCACTCTTGCCTTGTATATCTCATTTTGTTAATTACCTTTCTCTCATTCTTCCTTAATAGAATCTAATAGCTCAAACTAAATTCTATAATTCTTGCCGAAAGGTAGTTTACCTGCTTCAACGGAGGCAGCAAATTTAAGTGAAAGTTCCTCAATAAAAAAAATCAAGAAGCTTAAACAAAAAATGCAAAACCAAGATACAAAAACACAAAGCTAAGGAAAACACTTCCTTCCTAAAGACAAAAGAAAGGCAATTTAGAAAAAATGATCGCGATTATTTGGCGTCCCCTGATAAAGCGATCTGAGAGGCCCTGGGCGATTATATCTCAGCCGAAAATTAAAGTAGGTTGATACTGCCTTCCGGAATTCACATCAATCACGTTCTATCGGACCCTCTGCCCCTCTTCAAGAAAAAGTCTTGAATCTACGTATAAGTAGGTATAATATATACTCTTACTCTATAACTTATGATAAACACACCATAAAGATACCTCTTACAAGGTAAGGAAAAATTACTACGTGTCCATAAATAAAATAGAACGTGCAGTGCAGTCTACAACCAGTGAGCAAGTTTTGGCCCATCTTGAATTTTTGATGATGATCAGTTTCTTTGTCGGCAATACGTGCTTCGTTCGACGAAACAAAATTAGGTAGCGAGCGAGAAAATAAAACCTTTATCAAGCCAGCCCTTTCCCCTCTTTTCCTTTTTTAAGATTAGCGTAGAGTTTTTCCATGGTAGAGTTTCTATCAGCAGTCTTGAAATAAAAACTCCTTTATTTCGGATTATTAAGATTAATTATAAGATTTGCTGGCTGAAACTCCTTGAAAAATATTTTGTGTTAGCCTTAAAAGTAGTTTATAAAGAAATTAATTTCCTTTTTTAGCTTTTATAGGCAATATAAACATTTTTTTTCTAGTAATTCCGCCAGCAGCTATATGGTAAAAAGTTTGTATATACCTATCCTACATACAAATTCTTAAAAAAGAACCTAAAAATCCCGTGATTTATTGCCCGTAGGTAAAAGTGAAACGAACGAGTGATACCTTGTTGAAACCAAAAATTTCGCGCCAGTATTTCAGCGCATCGAGACGAGGTGTGCTGCTGCGTTTAGTTGGTTTGGTTAGCTAGCAAAGAAGTACCAGTGCTATTGTATAGATGACGCTACTTGCATTTTGTTCGTTCAAAATGTTCAATCAAATCAAATTGAATGTGTGCGTGTGGACGGAGTGAGCCATCAAAATTTTTGCCTAGAAATATGCCTAACTTTTAGTGCAAGTTCTAAAACAATTGTGAAACTAAATATTTTAATTTGTGAAAAGATAGAACAAAAGATATGGCATTAAACATCGGCTCACTCAGTTGAGCAAGCTACCTATGAAAATTAGAGAAAGTATTAATTATTCATATAATATTTATATACCAGGATTTAGTGAAACTTTTGCTAAGTAAATCCTGAAAATTTCAGATCGCCTGGTAACGTAATAAAGTTTTCACAAATGATTTCTTCGGCTCACTCCGTCGAAACGTTTTTTCAACCCCTATTTCTGACGAAAATACTGAAAATTGAAACTGCTACGTAATTGTAAAAGTAAGCTAAGGTAATATGAGAATTTGTGAAACACAAAACAAACCACTAACGCGGCAGGTTTTTGTATAATCCTTGGTTTCATCGGCTCACTCCGTTGAAACGTTTTTCGTAAGTTAAAAATGTCAATATCTTAAGATTTCTAGCACTATAGAAACTAAAAACTGTCTTAACTTTTAGTGAAAACTTTTCACTAAATATCCACCATACTAATGTTTTATATTCCATGTCTGGTTTAAAAGATATTCAATTGTGTTTATTCTGCATACAAACTTCAGTTTAGGGTGACCACACTGTTTTATAAAAATTGAGGACATTTTTTAAGAAAACAAGTTTGTTTACTTAATCAGCCTTCTTTATTGAACTAGGTAATTCTTTATTAAACTATAAATTTAAACTTATAACTGATCATATTCTTATTAGTGTAAATGTAAGACGTAATTTAAAGTTTCAAATATTTACCTTTTTTAAATGAATTTTAAATGAAATATAACAAAGATGGAATAATTTTGAGTGAATTAATGAAAGTTGTGGCCTGGCACTACAATATTTTGAGACACATTCGTTTTCCTGTTAAAAACGCTAAATCATGGTCAAATAAAAATCTGGAGTTACGAATTTATTTGAAACTTTAAATTACGTCTTACATTTACACTAATAAGAATATGATCAGTTATAAGTCTAAATTTATAGTTTAATAAAGAATTACCTAGTTCAATAAAGAAGGCTGATTAAGTAAACAAACTTGTTTTCTTAAAAAATGTCCTCAATTTTTATAAAACAGTGTGGTCACACTAAACTAAAGTTTGTATGCAGAATAAACACAATTGAATATCTTTTAAACCAGACATGGAATATAAAACATTAGTATGGTGGATATTTAGTGAAAAGTTTTCACTAAAAGTTAAGACAGTTTTTAGTTTCTATAGTGCTAGAAATCTTAAGATATTGACATTTTTAACTTACGAAAAACGTTTCAACGGAGTGAGCCGATGAAACCAATGATTATACAAAAACCTGCCGCGTTAGTGGTTTGTTTTGTGTTTCACAAATTCTCATATTACCTTAGCTTACTTTTACAATTACGTAGCAGTTTCAATTTTCAGTATTTTCGTCAGAAATAGGGGTTGAAAAAACGTTTCGACGGAGTGAGCCGAAGAAATCATTTGTGAAAACTTTATTACGTTACCAGGCGATCTGAAATTTTCAGGATTTACTTAGCAAAAGTTTCACTAAATCCTGGTATATAAATATTATATGAATAATTAATACTTTCTCTAATTTTCATAGGTAGCTTGCTCAACTGAGTGAGCCGATGTTTAATGCCATATCTTTTGTTCTATCTTTTCACAAATTAAAATATTTAGTTTCACAATTGTTTTAGAACTTTCACTAAAAGTTAGGCATATTTCTAGGCAAAAATTTTGATGGCTCACTCCGTCCACACGCACACAAATTGAATGTGTTATGTTATCTGTCAGTTGTGTCTACTGTCAAAAAAAGTTGTGAATTGTAACTTTTTGTAAAATTAATGTTTATTGTATTCATTGAATACAATTCGCACGATTTTACTCTACTTTTACATAATTACGAGACATTTAACCTGCGTGGTGTAGTAACAAACTGAGGTCACATTTGTTTCATAGCGGGGGCGTATCTTGTGTTGTTTTCCGCCGACGTACAGCGTTGTTGAATTAATGATTTGAATCACAATGAAAGTGCGTGCAAAATAACTTGGAGTTGGTGAAGTGTGAAGAGTGTGTCTCGAAGTGTTAGTGTGTTGTGTGGAGATGGCGGAGAATAGTTCGTTTGTGTCTAAACCGGCGCGGGGCTGGCTGCACCCAGACTCAGTGCTGGCGACAGACGGGATCACATACGCGGTCAGGGTAAGCGAAGCATCCTGTCTTTTCAAACCATACAGTTGCTAGCAAACCGTGCCATAAAATACAGAAATTATACAACATTCCAGCCTCCCAAAGATCGAATGTTCCACTGACATATTGTTATTTTGATTTGCAGTACATTGGCTGCATGGAAGTCCTTACGTCTATGAAGAAACTGGACTTCGAGACAAGGTCACAAGTAGCAAAGTAAGTAGTGAGATAAGGGTTACAATGCTGCACTTGTCCAGATGTTTGGTTAACTTTTTTGTTAGCTTTTTTTTACTTTGTTCTTTGTTTCATTGTGAATTCTTTATTTAGCATACTTCTATAAAGGCTGATCATGCACCTGTTAAAATGAAACCAATCTAACTAAATTATCTTTGTTTTTGAATTAAGGGGTTCCTAAATTGTACCTACCTATTTCCAGTACATATTTTCAATTACATACTATCAAAAAAAAACTTAAGAGTGCGTTGAAATAAAATGACTAGAAATCTAAACACAGTTGCGACTTGCGAATTGTATGCATTGTTCTGTAACTGCACAAGTTAGTCAATTTGTTGTACCTAACAATAGTCTATTGTGTCATGGAAACATTATCATTTTATAATCTATATTCAGCATATGAAATAACATCTATAGCTAAACTTTATAACTGTATTAATAATTACTCATATTTGTTATTGTGTAAAAAAATTATCTCTTTTAAAACTGTTCAAATCTAAACAAAATAGAAAATGAAATGTGTCTAGTCCGTTAATAGACTCTGGGCTTTAGGGGCTTTACACAAAGCACAACCTAACATTTATCCATAACATCAAAGCCACAATTTGTAATGAATTCAAATTAAATTCATAGTATTTTGTAACTGTATGCCTAAAAGGGTACATCTATCATGTGTGTAATAATCTAACTATGTTGGAGAAACATTTCAAATAGTAGTTTTATACCAAAAACTCTCTATTCCAGAGAATGTATTGCTCGAGTATGTGCAGCAGCTGGATTAAGATCTGCCGATAAAAAGAGACGAGTGAGTCAAGCTGCTGCCAGCGCTCTAGCTGCCAAACCTCGCATGGCTCATTCCAGCTCAAACGTAGCTCTGACCGTATCCTCCAGAGCTATCACCTTAGCAGCTTTAGAAGGAGGGGAAACTGTAGCCCGTCATGACATGCCGAGGGTATCATTTGCATCAGGAGGGGATGCTGATTCCTTGGACTTTGTAGCCTATGTTGCTAAGTCCGCACCACCTGCTGAGTGGCGAGCGTGCTATGTACTCGAATGTGGAGGGAGGCTGGCTCAAGATGTTATTGCTACTATTGGTCAAGCATTTGAATTACGCTTCAAAGAATTTCTCACAAAACCATCATCGTAAGTAATGTTTTCCAATAAAATGTTATTTGAAAGTGTTATCCTTTCGAGTATGAAGTCATCACATTAATTATCACTTGCATGACTACTGATATTCAGAAAAAATATGAAGCAGTTTCAATGTTCAATATTGCAGGACTTTCCTTGTATGTGACTAATGCCAAAAACACGAGTGATATTTTCGTTGTATTAGTCACAAAAACTGGTCATTTTTATTTGGTTTCTATATCACATTGGCCAAATAAAGTTTGTTAACCTGTAGTTTGTACTTATGTACACATTTGATGATGCGAGAGTATCTAGCTAGGTTCTTCTGTCTTTTGACAACAAATGAGTTAAATATAGGGTGGCTTTTAATTAGTAAACAATAAAAAAGGATATGCATGTATTCGTGACTAATTAAAAGTCACCCTGTATGTTTAATGGAGTGTTAACGTTATGTCGTTTTCTGCAACTGTAACCAGGTTGAACATAAACGGGTCGCGGCCGGTGTGCATGGGTGAGTCAGCGGCGGCGCTGGAGGATCGCGAGTACTACAACGACATGCCGGACAAGATCCCGCCCGAGCCGGCGCCGCACAAACACCCGCCGCCGCCGCCCTTGCAGTCACTCGCACCTATTTCCTCGTAAGTTCTTTGAATAGTTAGGGCCTTTTCACTACTTACAGATACAATTCAACTGATAGATATTTTATGCCTATCAGTGTCTAAAACATCATGTAATAAATACTCTCCATTTTTTTCTCTAAGTGGTGAGACGGGGCCTTAGATTGTGATCTACTTATTGACCTATATTTACATATCCATGTTTTCCTTGACTTACATAAATAACCCTTTCCTGCCTGTAAGTGGACATGGAGATGACTAAGGATGACTAACTCTCTATGTTTGCTCAATGAATCATTGTTTAGCGACATTGATCTCTTGACAGGCGCGGTCGTAGCCTGAAATTTTGGAGGGGGTCACTCACTATACTAATAAAAAAAAGGTATCTGGAATAAAAAAAACATTATTGCACAAGGGTGATTATTTTTTAAAATGACAATTTGGATGAAAAAAATTGTCCATACGCGATATTTTTTATTAAATATACTTTTAAGTAACAAATAAGTACCTATTATTGTACAATGTTGTATTTTCTAGTAGAATTAAACAGTTTTATGTATTAAATATTACAATTAAAAAAATAATACTTATTTTTTCTCAGTGGGTTCGGATGGTCCCTATACAAAATTATTTGTCCTCTTCACGAGATACGTTACAAAATTTGACCTAAAAAAGTTACTGGAACCTTTATTTAATTATGAGTGAATATATCGCCTAGACAACAGTGAAAGCGTATTTCTTCAGTATACATTATTTAATTTAAATAATTTTAAATATATATTTTTTACTTACAAAACATCGTCCGAAATTTTGTTCATTTTTGTTTATCATTTTTGTAACAAATAAATCTGGTAATAATTGAAAACTAGAAAAAGAAACACTTAGCAGTTCAACGAGTCAATGGCACGCCAGAAACGAATTTGAATCGGTCATTTCGTTTACTGTGTGAAAAAGTGCACGACGCTTGTTTTTTTGTCGACCGGAAAAATTCCAGTTTTAATTTATCCATTTTGTGTTGTTTGTCAAAATACACAGGTAAGCGACTCCTTTTTCATTAATTGTTTATTGGAATAGTTTATTATGTATCTTTATAAAAATGCACGGTGATTTCACTCATTGAGATTTCTGTTGGCATAAACTATTTGAGATTATTTTCAAACAATGTTGCTTCTTCATTTTTGTAACAATTTTTGATGACGTTACAAATATGATGTTACAAAAATGAAGTAAAGCTGTAATCACATCGGTGACTATAATGTGGACCACTAATTTAAACATCATAATCGGAGCGTGATTGTGCATGCGCACCCAAATGCAGTAAAAAAAGCCTCAGCCACATATAATTTTTACTAATTCTATTTTATTATGTCAATGAAATATTTTGTTTAATTATGTTTTCTTATTTTTTAAGTTAAAGAGAATAATCTTTTATGTTCTATAGTGACTTAATTGATTTCATTATTGATAAAAAAAAAATACAATTTGTGTTGATTATTGGTATTGTGTTTCATTTCATTGCATGACATTTAATACATGAGTAAAAGAAAATAGTAAAAGATAAAGTGTGCATTGTGAGTAAGCCCTAATATTTTATTTTTGTAACAAGTTTTATTTTTGTAACAAGTTTTATTTTTGTAACACTTTCATTTTTGTTTCATTTTTGTCACAATGGTCATTTTAAAAAATAATTACCCACAAGACACAATTTTATTTTATATATTACTTATAAAACAAATGGAAGTCGTCTTTTTGTATTTGCGAATCGGGTGATAATATTTGAGATGTCTGGTACTATTTCCGGGTGAATGTTTAGAAGAGCTAAACCTGTTAATCGCTCTTCTAACATGTTAGCTCTCAACCATGTTTTTACACGCCTATTACGAATCTTTTGACACCTCATTCATCAAAATTGGTTCAGTATTTTAGAAGTTACGGTGGAACATACATACATACATACATACATAGACTGCCAAACACACTTCCTTTTGGCTTCGCCGTAGTCGTGTAAAAATGTATAAAAGAACTTGTAATGTTTTATTTTAATTTCTCTAAATCTCTTTATAAATTTTCCATCTTTTGTAATAATTTTGTAGTGAGCAATTTTAATAAGTATGCTATTATATTCCTCTAATCTTATTATTAAATAAAAACCTATTGCATACTTACTATTTTTTTTTATTAGGTACCTAATAAAATTAGGCTCGACTAAACATCTAAATCTATAGATTGCTGAACATCACTATTGTAGCTGGTCACCCTTTTTGGTATAATTGACAGTTGCACTTGTCAATTTGTGACTCGGATTAAGGATCAGACTATAAACTAGATGTCATTTCCAAGTTCTTTTGGCCATCGTACGCAGTTCATAAAAATACCACTAGATATCAGCAAATTATAAATCTATCGCTGTTAGGGGATAGCTAGAAATTTCCTTTTTTTTTTTTTATTATTGTTGAGATTTTTCAATTTGACGTTAGATTTTGGGGGGGGTCATGTCCCCTGTGACCCCCCCCTTAGGACCGCGCCTGTCTCTTGACCACTAAAAATTAAGATAAGTAAGATTACCAAACAGTAACACTACTTAAAAAATTGTTATCTATCTAGCCCATGACTTTGGAGAAACAATACTGTGTTATGTATGAAGTAATCTCATACAAAAGCCATAAACTGCGTGATTGTAACACTTGAAAGTCAAATCTTTCACATTTAAACATATCAATCTAAATGATTGTGCCTAATTCACTTTTCTAAATAGCATTATAACTTTGTATTCTCAGCTGCGAGGAAAGCATCAGGCACTATGTGAACCAAACTCCGCCGCCGAGGACACCGCCAACAGCATTGCTGCCGAACCATCATACTGACATCTTTGATATGCGTAAGTCTTATTTTCAACTTACTTAAAACAGTCATAAGAATGGAAACAGCTCTGCTTGTATTTATTGTAAAAAAAATAACAGATTTTTCCTATTTGTTCCCCTAGTGAATAGGGATTGTGACGCTTATAAACCTATTCTTCACTACTTTGTGTGAAAACCCTTTTTTGACCCCACAAAGTACATATGATTTGACAAATTGGTCTAGTCTAGAGCCAATAGTCAATGACAACTTATTGATCTGCCCTAACCCAATATACCGCCCCCTACAGAACCATTCACGGCTCCCCCCGTGTCGTCGACGTCGGCGTCCCCGGCCGACACGGAGCCGCTGTCGTCCAAAGCGCAGGCCGCTCTCCTCGCAAGGGAACCATGGTTCCACGGACCTATATCTAGGACTACTGCTGAGAAGGTAGGTTTTGCTATAAGGCAAATTACATATTTTTTCCTTCTAGGTTTTATACCACTGTGATACTCGAAATTCCCAGAAAACTGTAAACTGAACATCTGATGTGATATGAAAATAGTATCATTAATTACCATTACCAATTACATATTCTTCCAATTGCCAAGTATAGAGTTGAAATTAATTAAATTAAATCAATTTCCCTCAAAAGACTTAATATAGTTCCATAAAAAGTATATTAAAATCTACCGTACATTTGCAGCTAGTGGCAGAAGACGGCGAGTTCTTAGTGCGCGAGTCAGCGGCGTGCCCCGGACAGTTCGTGCTGACTGGAGCCCGGCGAGGGTCGCACAAACATCTGCTGCTCGTCGACCCTAATGGAGTGGTATGTACACTACTCATTCAGCAAATGTAATGACAGACGTAGTTACCCACTACTAATACCAACAATAATATCCAGGTGCGAACCAAAGACCGCGTGTTCGAGAGCGTTCCGCACCTGATAAAGTACCACTGCACGAACGAGCTGCCGATAGTGTCGGCCGACTCCGCGCTGCTGCTCCGCAAGCCCGTGCTGCGCTCCGCCTCCTGAGACCCGCCGCCCCGGAAGCCGAAACATAAGAAGTAGGCTGACGGACTCCCTCGCACTACAACCCAGCACAGTTCCCCTAGCAAACGTTTGTCGACTTAGCACAGATTCTTTGTGTTACCGGACCAATCGAACAACCGGTTATGGAATGGATAAATTGATGTCAATCGATAGTTTTTACCACGGGTTTCTACCACACAGGAATCGATCGACGGATAAATCGAGTTAAATTCATTGGTCTGGTGTAACAACACCCCACATACTAGTGTTAAGAATTGTTAATGCAAGAAAAAACAAAAAATTGTCACGGGAACTGTACTAGGGCTGCTGATTGGCTACTCGCAAGGTACGTACTTGGTAGTTTTATGAAAATAAGTTACAATTCTAGTAAAAAGAGATGTTAAGAATGACTGAAATAAAGCACAAAGACTAAATGGCTCATGTTTATGTAAAGTATGAGATAGTAGATAGGAATAAAATGAAGTAATGGAAAAGAATATTTTTTGTACTTTTTGATGGTTCACTTTACACTTACATGAGCCTGTCATTTCTGCTGAAATGTATGTTATGTACTAGTACTAGAGTTGGAATTTATTATAAATGTTATATGTATATTAATCATATTATAGTCTATCTGTTTGTAGTCCCTGTAGGATACCGTAATGTAATGCACCTTTCATAGCATCCAGTTAATGAATGTTAAATAAATGTTATTTCTAGAACATCCGACGGCAAACGTAAAATTTGCATATTGGTAGTCGGAAATAGTATACTCAATGCATGTTGTTTATTCATTAACTGCAAACTTGATGTAGTAAACTTTTAGTCTATCAGGTATGAATGCAATGTTAACAAATAAAATACCTATAATAGCTACACATATAGAATGGAATTTTAATAAGGTTTTATTTAAGTGACATCAATGCAATAGGAGCTTTAATTTTTAATTGTGTTCTTAAAGTTGTTTAACCGAAGTATATTACTTTTACATTTATTCCATCATGATTATTTGAGAAACTAATGCATTTAATATTACATTTCCACATTTTTATATTGATTGACGATTGTATTTCTTCTTTGCGGCTTCCATTGTAATAAATATTTACCAAAGTTATTATTGACTACCGTGAATTTAAAATGTGATTTTCAGTCCTTAAGTGTATACTTACTAGTCTTCACCAAATGTATATTTTATCGTGAAGGCTTAGTTGTATAATATAGTCGAATTTAGTAGTAAGAAATCAAATGTTTAATAAAATATTTTTAAGCCTAAGATCGCTTAATCTAGTTGTTTTATGAAGCACCTTATCTCAAACTTCCAGTTTCGTCCATGCATTCTGTGACTCGTCCGATACTATAGAAAATTTGACGTATGTCCCACAGTTTTTTACTTTAAACAAAGACTTGACATCTTATTATTAAAGAAGAACTTTTACTTTGCTGTACCTTCGAATCTAATAACTTGATCTAATTTAAATAACGATAAGTCTCAGTTATATTTAATGCAACACCTAGGTGCTACATGGCTTATTTAATCTTTAATGTTGGAATTACTTAGGTATACTTTAATTATGTATATAAATAATCACAAGTATTTAAAGATTTATTTCTAAGACGGTTTCTTTTAGGCTGGAAGTTAATAGAATTAAGTAAAATTATTTTTTATGTTTAGTCTTCGTTTTTATCACGTATGTCACTGAAATGTAATTTTTCGAAGTAACTTCTCTAGTTTTTGGGCACGAGATGTTGACGCAACGTCTATATTTTATTATTATATTACCACGTAGGTAAATAAATGTTGCAATTATATGATAGTAAAGTCTCATATTAAAAATATTAATTATTATAAATTGTGTAGTAATTGTAATAAACGTTATTTATGATATCATAAATAAATAAATACTATTTTGAAAACATATCCATTTCGATTTAATTTTAAAGAGGAAACGAAAGAAAATAATACATTTTGTTATATTCTTACTTAAATTGTTTATTAAAAATTTATTATTACAGTATAAACAGTAAGGTCATACATGGCAGTGATGTTATTAATTACTTATAAATACATCGGCAATCGCTATAAATAATCCGAGCATCTCTTCCCCATTTCGACCTTGTGCTACCTCGACCCCGGCACTGAATAGCAATACATACATTCAACATCGAAATCGCACTAACACGTTAATAAAACTTCAAGATAAACAACAAACGCTGTGCCGGGGCGAGCGCTACGACCTGCCAACTGCCAACCTGAGGCTCTACGTCTACCTCCTCCCCAACATACATCCATCCAAGAAACTATTCAATTCTCTACTTCGCTACTACAGTCCAAAGGACAGAACACATGTCAGTATCATAATTTAATTAAACGTCAGATCCAATATACATAGGACTTTGCAGGCACAAAACGACAAACATCATTCCATACAGTTTCCATCAGGATTTGGCTCGCTCACTCGAGTAAAACATTCTTTGGGACATTGCAGCACTATTCGCCGACTCTGCTAAAACGCAGGGTCACATTCCGTGCATCGACTTAAAACTACTATTCGCTAACTCTACTCGAAAATCCCAACTAATTTATGTAAGTATGAAGTCAGTTTGAAAAAAATAAATAAATATGCCTCTATACAAAAATAACTCATTTATATAACGGTGAACACCTGAGCACACGGGACCGTGGGCCGGCCCACGGACCCGCGAGTTACGGGCCGGCGGAAGCGACAACGTTCGCCTCGAGGCCGCCGTCAGTCGACAAATTGACTATCAAATATCTCTCACAATTACAAAAGTGATCGAGGAGCGCGTACATTATAAACTTTTCTCGGTACAAAATTACATGTCATCAGCGAAATATTCGTCACACAACAACTCTTATACTTACAGCGTATAGTAAAAATAGAGAATCACTCTCTTAACTTTTGGTCGTACGACGTCGAATTACAACTAGGAGTAGGAAGCGGCTAGCATCTAATACTGTATAAAAAACCGTAAAACGCCAACGAAAACGGGAAACCAGGGCGGACGCTCGCCTACAACGGCCGGAGCTACGCGCTGCCGCCGCTATCATACACTCTCACACCGAATAAATACAGGTACGTCGACGTCGCCGGGCGCTCAGTCCGGCGTGGGCGCCGGCGCGGCGGGCGGCGCGGCCGGCCGGTGCAGCGTGAAGGCGTCGTACACCTGCGCCAGCTCGTCCATGTGGTGCTCCTCCAGGCACAGGAAGCCCGCCAGCGTGGGCGCGGCACGGCGCGCGCATGCCAGGCAGTGCACCACGTGCCGCCGCTCGTGCTCGCGCACTAGCAACGCGTGCCACACCTCGCGCTCGCACGAGCCGCAGTAGTGCGACGCCTCGCCGCGCGCGCGCCCGTGGAAGCGCACGGGCACTCCGCGCGCGCGCACCACGTTGAGCGTGCCGGCCGCCGCGCGCAGCGTCTGCAGCAGGCACGTGCGCATGGCGCGGTGCAGGCGCGGGTCCGACACGCGGATGTTGCGCGCCAGGTTCCACGTCAGGTGCACCATGGGCACGATCGACTTGAAGTTCTGCACCTTGTTCCACTCGTAGCGCTCGAGCGCCAGCGAGTACTGGCGCGCGGTGAGCGGCCCGACGTTCCAGGCGATGTTGTTGCACCAGCCGGTGGCCTGAACCCAGTGCACGCAGCCCGCGTTGACCCAGACGAGGTCCCCGGGCCGTTGCGTGAACCGGTACACGGGCACGCCGTGCGCGCGCAGCTCCTCCGGATCGGGCCACCACGATCCGTGCAGATACGACAGCCCGTGCCGCTCGCACAGCTCGTTCACGCCGCCCCAGTACGAGTCGGGCACGCCGAACCACTCGCAGTCGCCGGGCCCGATGTTGATGTTGATCGAGCAGAAGTTGTTGTTTTCCTGGTGGCCGGGCGTGCGGCTGCCGGGCACCTTCATGTACAGCTGCACGGTGTTCATACCGAGGATGACGTGGCCGACGTGCGACAGCATGTTGGCGGCGGAAGCGACACGCGCAAAGGCCGGCAGCTTCTGCAGCTCCGTGAGTTGCGGCCGCCACTTGCGCTCGTCCGACAGGTCCACGTTGGTGCCGAAGCGCAGCATGCGCGCGCCGCGCCGGCGCTTGACGGGCCCGGAGCCAGACTCGCGGCCGTCGGAGTCCGACAGGCCGCCGGCCGAGTGCTGCGGGCCGCCGCCGCGCTCGCGCTCCTCGCGCAGCGAGTCCTGGAACGAGCCGGCCTGGTACTGCGCGTACTTGCGCACGGTGGTGTGCGAGCGGTGCGAAGCGCAGGCCCAGACGCGACGCCGGCCGGTGGGGTCCCAGTTCTCGTCGGCCGACTGCATGAGCTGCGTGCGCACCTCCACGGCGTGGTCGGGCCACGCCTCCACCAGCGTCTTGGTGGAGAACAGCCCGAGGTCCAGCTTGAGCGCGGCGGTGAGTCCGCGCACCACGGCGATGGGGTGCTTGAGGCAGAAGTCCTGCAGCTGCGGCGAGAAGGCGTCGCGCTTGGACTCCACGTAGACGAAGGGCGCGGGCGGCGCCAGCTGCTCGGCCGACAGGCGCGGCGGCGGCAGCGGCGGCGGGCTCGGCGGACCCAGCCCGTCGCCCAGCACCGACCACGCCGTCGCGGGGCCCGCTGACTCTCTGCAACCGCAACCACACACGTCACTCACATGCACGCGCTACTCCGTAGCTTCGACGGAGACGGAGCGGAAGCGTACTCACTTGCAGGTGTCGAATATCTGCTTGGCGGTCATGCCGATGTGGAAGGTGACGGGTTTGAGCGGGTCGGTCTTGAGCGGCTCCAGCTTCACGACGGGCTGTCGGCCGCCCAGCACCGCCTCGCCGCTGCTCGCGTTCATGTTACTTTCTGCTGCAAACACGACGCTAGTTAGTTCTAATAAAACGATACCGGTATCGGAAAAAAAGGAGGACATATAATGGAAACCGGAGCGTGTAAAACCGACTATAATTCAATGAAACTACATTCGAACTTCAAATAATCTTGTGATAACCAACGATAATGATGATGAGTGAAACCTATACTTTGAAGGTTCGAAGCATCACAATACTTTTAAACAATAACTCTAACTTCGCCTTTTCTTCATCTTCATTTCAATAATTCAATATTTTCTTCAAAATCGCCACTTCGCTTGATCGATGTCACGAGAATGGCAAATGATAAAAAATGTCAACGACTTTGACGGGTGATAATAAATAATTGTTTATGGGCACTGCAAATTTAAAAAGATTGAAATAATAAAAAAAGTATCGTCTACTTAGTGTTCGATACTATACTTACTGTTAGCGGGCTCTTTCTTGATGTCGGTCTGGGAGTCAGAGAATCGTTTGAGGAGATCCTCGGCCAGCGACTCTGCGTTGTCGCCGCTCGCACCTACTTCGCTTTTCGTAACCTGAAACGTGAGATACCGATTAGCTAAAGTATCGCAACAGAACACGAACGGAAAACCTAGGACCTGCCGCCGTAGAAGTGAAGGGAACTACGTCTAATTAAATCTAGGTACAAACCGCTCGCGCTCTCGCCGCCTGAGCCAGTCGATACTGCGACAGGAGCTGCTGCATCACCGTCTGCGAACAGAAGGGAAGACTTCAAATAAAACCGATAATAAAAACCGGTTAAGCGAACCCAGAAAGGGTGTCGCTGTAAAAACAAGAGTGGTGAAATGCGGTACTTGTTGCTGCGGCGTGAGGTTGTGCGAGTTCCGCTGCAGGTACTGCAGCGTGTGCAGCTGGTGCGCGGTGAGCGGCGCAGGCTCGTCGCGCGGCGCGGCGCCGGGGTAGGGCGGCGGCGCGGACTTGGGCGCGCGCGACGACATCTCCGCCGAGATCGGCAGGTTCCACGCCTCCTCGATCGACGGCAGCTGGCGGCGTCTGCGCACACGGGGAGTTTACACGACGTGTAACGTATTCTATCCATCCAATATTAGCTGGTGTGGCGACAAAAGCGTACCGAGTTTTACTAAACTCACTTTCCAGTAACGGAGGGCATGGGGGCGTGTGCCAGATGCGCTTTGAGGAAGGCGAGCCTCTGCCTTAGTGCGGCGTGAGAGGCGGTCGCGGCGGCGCCCCCGTTGGTGTAGCAGGCGAACGCGTCGCGCGGCATTTGGCAGCTCTCGTACAGACTACCCAGGTTTGTCCACGCCGCCGAGTGACCCTTGTCCAGCTGTACCGCACAGATGTACGCCTGAAGCGCGTCCATCGGTTGATTCTGCTGCTGATATAGCACCCTACAAAAATACAAGCGCATGTATGTCTTAACCATTTTTTCATCGCTAAGTAGCCACTGATAAATTAAGCGTGCGTCGCGGTCATGGATTATGATATTATTGAGTCTGTCCGTGTTATTTATTGTCGATGGTGAAGAAGTAAAAAAAGAAAGTAAAATATGGCATCGCGCATATTCATTGGACGCGAGTATAGTGAACATAAAGGTACTATTATATTTGACATGATGTACTAACCCGATGGAGCACCAGGTGTCAGCGTTGCCCTCCGACTTCTCGACGGAGTTCCTGTATGCAATGAAGGCGTCGTGGACCTTGCCCTGCGCCGCGAAGGTCCGGCCGAGGAGGTAGAGGCCGGCGCCGGACTCTGGTTCGGCCGCCACGGCGCGCTGCAGGCACCACACGGCGGCCCGCGCTCGACCTCCCGCCTCGCCCAGAGACGCACAACGATGATACAGCCAACCTACGATAGACGATCATCATCGTTGAGTAGAGTCGATTACGTGCTAAGCAATTTACAAAACGTTTTAGGTTTTGCAAGAAAGCTTACCGAGTTGTCTGCAGACGTCGGCCTTGATATTGGAGGAGAGCTGGGGTTCCTTAAGCAGTCTCTCGTAGGCGTCCCGAGCCGCTTTACGGAGGCCTCTCGCCTCGAGCAGATGCGCAGCGTGGAAGGTGAGCTCGAGGCGGGTGAAGGTGGCATCGTGATGCGGCGCGAGACGCGCGCGGCGGAAGTGCGCCGCCGCCGCCGCCCAGTGCCGCCGCGCCTTGAACATCAGCGCCAGCCGCAGGTGCGCGTCGGCCGCCCGCGTAAAACCCGGCGACACGTACAGCGCCATCTGAAGCGCCTTCGTCGCCCTGTCGACACATCCATGCTAATCCTGCGCCCCAACACTACCCCTATACCTAACATTAAATAACTCTTTGCGGAAAACTTCAAGCGAAAATGTAATGAAAAACTTTTCTTGAAATGCTAAACGGATAATTGTTTACAACTTTTCTGAATCTAGGACTGAAGCCAAAGTTAGCCTGCACTTGACCGGCTTACAAGGTCAGACGGAGCGTAAACAAATAAAGAATGACCGATGTTGTCATAATAAAACTACGAGCCTGCGCAAGTGAGAAATGCCTTTATAAAAGTGCTCGCCTCCGATAATAAAACTTCATGGATATTTCACTATTTTTTGTTCAACGAGAGCAGCATTGCTGTTCAATCTGTCTGAGATATTCTTTGAACCTTTAGAATTCACATCCAGGCGGCTCATTGGAATGACAATGCTAAAAGCAGTTTTTTTACTTAGGCAACTTCAATCTTCTCTTCGGAACCGGTCTCTTTGTTTAGGTATAGGTTCTATAGGATTGCAGTGCTTTACGATTTGAACTATTATTGAAAGAATCGTACCTGATATTTCAAGTTATAAAAACTAAATGTTATAAAAAAAATATTAAAGTTTATAAAAAGTAAAAAAAGAGAATCTCATTACATGGAGAATTAAAAGAAATATGTATGATCGGGGAAATCATTAAACTAGGAATGCGGTAAAGTAGTTGCGTGAAGTGCTACAGAAGTGGACGGGCCCGTAATACCCGTAAGCTTATTGTGCAGCGCATCACCGGAGCGTAACGTCACCGATGCGCCCGCGGGGTCGACGACCGTCTCGAGGCTCGTTCGTGCAATCGATAGGACGATGCAACACAACGTCTAGACAGCGATCGCGGTCCAAATCGTACGCCTATACCGCCTTTATTTAGATGACCTCCGTTGACATTAACATGCCGAAACAAAGGAGCGAGACAGGTGGCGTCCGGTGTTCACCCCGGTACGGACGGTGCGGTCGACTAACTAAAATTAAATGATGATTGCACGCACACACTGGCGCGGCCGTGGCGGGCCGAGGAGAGCTTTCACCCGCCTCACCCGCACTCACTGCTCCACATACATATTTCAAACACCACTTATTACTTCTTATTCACATTGTTCCGTGAAATTAGCTGACTAAAATTGCCGCTGTCACGCAACACTCGAGAGTCACAAAACCCCGGTAACTTCCCTTTTTACGAATAAAAGATTCGGAAACATTAATTATTTAAAAACCCGACGTAATGAAGCACTTCAAGTAAAAAATTGTGTTATGTAATGTTGCGACTCAGATCTCTTTAAAATTATTACGTTGCGAAAAGAATATGTTTCTATTTCGATGTTAAATTATTGATATTATAATTATTTATTATCATACGTTAAGGGTAGTTTGAATAGATTTTACTATTAAATGATAAATCATTGAGAACTGGTTCATAATTCCAAGAACTTATCAATTATTGGAATTATCAGCTTTTCAAACTTCAATTAAAATTATTATTATAAAGTTTCTTTTTTGCTATAACTTTTGTATTAATTTAATTCAATGCATTTACTCGTAATTTATATAACTAGCCTGAGTACGATTTATGATAACACTTTGCTCTTTCAGAGATAAAGGGTCTGTGGTTAACGCCCATATTCCACTATACATAACGTGGGCAGAATTGATAACAAACTAGTGTTCACTCGGTACTATCAGATATGCGGAGTTACTTAGAAATAAGTACCAAACAAAGTTATATTACTCGTAAAATAAATTACAACATATGCTCATAAATAACTATTAATGGGCTGATCTGTTTGTAAATGTAGGATAAGGAAGAGTACGAAACCAAAGAAGAGAAAAGTCTATAACAAAGAGACCTCCACACATGTTTTTGCAAGGGCTTGCTACGTCCGACCATCCAAGGGATTATCTCATGGCAACCTTGAATTGAATGAGCGAACCATCTGCAATATCAGTACAAAATGTTAACAATATACATAGTATGTATGTATAATCTGGGGTCGATTATAATCCGGCTGGCTACCTGCCGCATGCCGCTCCGACGAGCTATTATCAATACACTCAGGTAGGGAAATTACTTATGCACCGATACAGAACTGTGTTTATAAATTCGAATTTGGTATTTTATTTCTGTTGCTCTTTAAATATATTATATAGGATATGTATATTGAAAATGCTATTAATGGTTATCATTCTGAAGAGCTTGAAATGTGTACGTTTAAAAATACGATTCATATTCTCTTATCAAAATCTTTTTTGATAATTTGTTTGGTATTGATTTTGTATGTGGATTTAATAATAATTCTTGTTTAATAATAAAATGTAAGCAAGCCGAACACGGAATGTGGGAAGCGTTGTTTGTGGTTTATTGAAGTTGGAACGGAGTGTTAGGAGGGCAGCGGGCGAGCTGAGGCGGGCAGAGTACGGAGTGGCATGAGGTAGCTCGGCCTGACCTAGTTCTGCGCACTCGCGGCAGCTCAAGGACAGATCGACCGCTATTTATAGAGTTCATTCGACGGTCGTCATAGCATCGCACTCACTTTACATAACTGATGTAAGCCGTCGCTAGGTACGACGCGCCGCTCTGCACGTGATCCGTGGCCTACACCACCTCACTCACCACTTACTTTCCCACGCAGGCCTTAATTGAGGGAAACTAAATATTGTTTGGCAATTATGCTACATTTCACTAGAAGAGCTTAGTATTACCAGAATAGCTATTTATCGATCATCACACAATGCTAGTGGGTAATGTGGTATTTCCGTTCACACGTAAGTACTTGACTACGTTTCCAATGAGCAGTGTTGGAAATTCAATGTCACGAAATCATCGAGAAGGTACCTGGACTAAGTAGTAAACCGCCGTAGCTAGTAGTTAGTGCTCGTGACCACGTGATGCAATCATGCGATGCATTCAACATCAACCTACAATTCACCTGGCCATATTGCATCACGGCCTTGGTTCCACGGCAACAGAACATTGCAAACTGCAGTTGTATGCGCCTCGTAAATATCTAAACAATGTATCGTACGTGCATCTAAATATAAACGTTACTCACGGCAACATAAAGTACCTACATAAATAATATCTACTCCTACGCTTCTGAACACATCGACTATGAGCAAAACATTTTCTCTAAGTAACTGTTGCACTTGCCATTAGCTACTTTACAAAAGAAAAGCATTCCGTTGTTGTGGTGACCTTTCAATTTTCTAAACAGCTCTGCTATAAAAGTGTATTGTCACGAATCATTTTGTTTACGGAACGCGTAGCAAACAAACATTCCTTAGAATTATTTATTGGGCAAGAAGCACTTTATTTAACAGTTAAACCTTTCTTAAAAATACGGTTTTAAACAAAAAGATATTTAAACAAAGATTTTTATGGTCCAAACAATTCTTTATACCTTGTTTTAAAATGCATTGACATCCGCAATTCGTTCCAGAATATTCCTTTATTTGAATGAGCCGAGGCCCCATAAAACAGGACAAGGCTATCGACAGCCGCGGTTTTTACTTTGAGATATCGAATACATAATGAATTCGGTGTAAAGTGTATCGAGTTGTGGCGAACCTGGAGCGTCAACGTGTGGAAGTATAACAAAATTGATAATGAACAAGCGAGGCGAGGGCTCTTTATCGCACACTGGCGTCATGCTCGTTGACCCACTTTCGTCCCATTCGATACCACTTATAGAGTAACATACACACGAATGATCTCATAACTGTATCTATCTATCTTACTATTAGCTGGAATATGGATCACGTATTCAAAATGCATGCCTATGATACAAATTGGAATTTCAACTACTTAATCTGTTTTGTGTGAAGTCCAACTGAGGAACAACAGATCTTGGGCAATGTCATGATGATTTTTTCAGAGAATACATAAACAATTTCAATTCCTTCAATTACTCCGCTCATCACTTTACTATGATTACTTTTCTAGACATTATAGAAATCAATTTAAACTACTGCATTATTGCATTGAATAGAATAATCCGGTTATAAAGGCAGCATTGCTGAGGGAGGGCAAGTCGAGGCCAGCCTTACGGTACTTGAAACCTACCTAGCTAACATTACCACTACACTGCTACTGCATTACCTATAGCTACGAGCATACCTATCGAGTTGCACACATACGATAAAGTAGGTACTTTGTAATTTACAACAACATCAAAAGAGTACGAATACGGTAATCCGAAATAGAATAATGTTCTTCGTGGAATATGAAAAAGCTTTCTAGATTACTGACCACAAGATTACTTCGAACCACTACAAAATGGCTATTCATGGTATATTTACTGCGCTCTGTGCAATGCTACGTGACTAATAGACCCGAGCGGCTGTCATGGGAGTTCGCAAGACTCGATTTACTGTGTTAGTGTACCTAAGAACTAAAACTGTTGCAATATCGGATAAGTAAGTAGATATCGTAGCTAGAAACAAAGACCGAGTAATGAGTAGGTACAACGTTGTCTTCATAAGGCATCATAGAATAGACAAGAAAGATAGAATGCCGCTAGATATAGCTGCAAGGACGCTAAATATGCGGAAGTGAGCGACCAAGACGACAGCTGCATTTGCAGTTATATTGCATACTTGCAGCCCAACACAACGACGTATGTTTTCAACTTGACATTGCAATAAAAACCGATGCATCAACTCCATTATGGGCAATCCATTATGGAACAGGTTTCTTTCGATGCTCTGCTCTGGAAAATATGCTGCATTCACAAGCATTGTGTAATAGATAATACATTAATAGTAAGAGTCAGCTGTGTTTGTTTATCCAGTGAAATATTTTACGTCAATGATGATAATGCTTGTACTTGAACTACTTTGCGAAATTAAACACGTGTTTAACTAAATAACAGGCTTATATCCATCTCGAAACGTCTTAGCAACACAGTAGTTTGAAGAAAAAGAAAGTATAAAATGATTGAATAAAGTATCGCGGCAATGACGTTGTGGATTGAACATGAACATGTTTTCTAGTTCCCCTAATATAAAAGCTTAACAATTCACTATTATTACATTAGAAACGTCAGAGTGCCCTTGATAACTACCCTATACGAGTCATCATTCACAAGTGTACGAACAAGTCCTATACTTATTTACATGCAGTAAAATTAAAAACTGCCCCATCCCTTTTGAATTACAGAAGGGTTGAACCCTTTGTGTATGATTTTTTAAGGTTTATCGGTGACGTCATATAGTTACATCGCGCATCGTAAGGGCAGTGGCACATACATACAAACACGATAGTGGCAGTCACACGCACGCCGGGCCCTCCGAGGGTGTTGCGTGACGGGAGACGGGGGGAGGGGAGGTACCGTTCAATAGTGACGTAACAGAATCTCGCTAGCTACAAAGCCCTTTCTTCTGGCCCTTTTTTGCGGTCACCGGCCGCTTTCTAATGCTGATTGTGCGTACAAAAGTGACGGCAAGATTGTAAGTACGGATCGACATCCGCCGCGGTGCGTGAGAACTAGTAGGCTTTTTTGCGTTCGTATGTTCAAATGCGAACGTTATGTAGCGTTATGTTTAATTTCAATATATGTATGTATAAAAACATCAATGACACCGTTACTGCTTACATTATACGATTTAATCAATTCGAACCAATAAATGAATGTAACGACAACAATGGCTACCTAAACCGCATTTACATTTCTCGCGACTTTCGGAATGGTGTCAAACAGTGTTCAACAATAACGTAAAAGTCCTTCATTCAAACAAGTAACGTGGTTAAAATAATGTATTTGTTATTTGAATTATGAAAAACGACGGCAATAAAGAAAATAATGTCTTTTCAAATCTGTTGATAAGAATATTGTGAATAGGTAAATCCGCGGCATATCAAGGTAGGCAGTAAGTAATGTAATCGCACGCTAGGTATTATAAAACGCACAAGTCATCAAACGTAAGAATGTGTAAATTGAATTAAATTGATATGGGTTTTTCAAGCGACCAAACACGCAAAATACCAAATGGCGTCTGTAACACGACAACTACGATAACTACTGTAAAAGAAAACTTAGGTACAAATATGTTAAATCGTTAAATAAAACAGGTAAATACTATTGAATCTACAAACGTAATCCAAGACGTAGGTACCAACTGATGACAAATAAATCGAAGGGAAAATCGTTGTGAAAAACCATATTACAAAATTATAATCATTATCCTTGATCCTACCTAATTAAAGTTATTAATATTATTATTTCAAACGTTGCGGTTAATTATTTTAATTAAACCGAATAATTAAAGTTCGTTTGCTGTAAGTGTAAACCCCTGTAGCATCCAACAGTTTTGTCGTAAATAGGTAAACTAATCGCGTAAATGATGTAAATTATGCAACTTGCAAGTATTGGCAAATATTTTACCAGGTTTTACGAGGCAATAAGTAGATTAGTTATGTGGATACTGAAGTGGTAAGATAGCCTAATCAGTAGTCGATGTGTTGGAGGTAAGTAGGTAGCAACAAGCTGAGAGCTGATCGCCGGCCGCGGCCTTGGACGGTGACGTAGCGCCGCGCCCGCACTGCCGTGCATGACGTGACGTGACGTATCCGCATTTTCGCGGAACTTCCACGCAACCTATGATATTCATCGCTGAAGTATTCTGAAGCAGAATCTGATGAGTATCGAATATGAATCAGTAGATTGATGCTTGCTTATTTAGACAGTCATGTTAAAACTGCTAAAAGCAGCCGAAGAGCAACGAAAAGAAACAACAACAACTACAATAACATGCTTAACCTTAAGCCTTAAGGTAACTTTTGATAGTAGCACACGAGAATGAATTCTATACAATACAACAAATAAAACTCAAAAATGTTGACCCAAAAACGGCACAGAAAACAGAACAGAAACAGATGTAGGAAAACAAAGGCGTTTTTAACCAAACGTGTGACGGAAAAGCGTAGTTAGTGTAAAAACTAGGGCAGTCAGCTTGACACAGTTCATGCCCTGCGTGGGTGGCTTGGCTGCCCTATGATATGGGTGGTTTACGTAACCTAAACACTCTACTATCGAAGGGCAACTACTTGCCTCACGAGCCTTTCGCAACCAAAGCCCTACTAGTGAGAGCGACTAACATTAGTATACAGATGGAAAAATAGTGTTGTTTTCGCGAACAAAGAAACTCGCAGATAATACGCTTATTTCAACGTTAGACGGTGCAAGGCATTCGTAAGAAGAAGACGGGCGAGTGGTAAAGAGGTCATTGACAGGGCGGAGGCGGCGGTCGCGGATGCAGCGAATGCACCGAGCGAGTTCCGGTGCACTACGTAGCAGGTATAAATAGCGATCCGTTAGTGTCGACGACCGCGCGCACCAACAACTCTGTCCTCAACACGGCTCCTAGAGCCCTGACCTATTTATTACAAAAACTCCAATTATGTCACGGGTCAGCCCCGAGCTCTGTTTGAAATCGAAAAGTCTCCCCTCTCTGTTGGGGTGTGAGAGCGCTGCGCCGCCGAGACACGGCTAAGCTCGGAAAGCGGGTCGGAGGGGACGGGACGGTGCCGGGGAAGGGGGCGAGCTAATAATGCATACGCCCTTCTTCGGCGGCAACTCGATAGAGCCGAGCAGTGCGCGCGCGGGCCCTTCCACTCGTTCGTAGGGCCCGTGCGTACGTGACGCGGTGCACGAAAGGGCCGCGGGGAGCAGCCGCCGCCCGAGCTCCGCTCTTCTCTGTAGATGCACTCTTGGAAGGGTCGGGGACCGCGTCCTCTCTGCGCACTCCGAACCACCGGTCCTGGCGCAAGCTAATTTACATTAACGATACCAAATTCTCTCGTAGAGACCGCTAGAGTGGGCTAAATTCGCTTTACGTAGTTGCTATAGTAGCAAAGGAATCACAGTTTCCGGCCAACCCGCTACATACAACTGTTACTAAGCGGCAACCAAACCTCTCACGTGTTACAATAGCGTGAACCATTGTTAGGCAGGTAGGTAGCAAATCTAGTATTGTGACGTAACATTTTGCACCAAACACATTAAATGCTTGAATATACAAACAAACTAGTCAAACCTATTTGCTTAACGAATTAGTGCAAAATCTACGTTTATAAAGTTGTGAAGATTTGAACCGAATTATGAAATACAGACGAATTTCAGTCGATTTCATTACATTACACAACACACACGCATATCGATGACTTAATCGTGAACCATAATTTCATTAAAAATATTTTAAATGTTTAAATAAAGTCGATATAAAATGGAAATGGTAATCCGGGGGTCAATCGTTAGCATGTTTTATTTATGAAGAATACATTTATAAAATGTGGTTATCATTTTATACGTAGCCGGTCGGGAAGGTGATACATTTACGAGGTGCGGGTGTAGCGAGGAGGAGCAAGGTCGGTGGCGACAGGCGATGCATCTGCACGTTAATTGCAAATGCAGCACGCGCCACGTTAACTATCGTAAACTAGATCTACTAAAATAGAAACATTATGTAAAACCTACCCACACTAGAATCATCGTTGCTACACTTAACATAAACTGTATTCAAACGAGTTTTAAAATAAACTCAGTATAATGTATAGTATAATGTTCGTTTCAGTATAAAATGACATTCAGAATCCTTTAAATAAATACCTAAGTAAATTAAATAGTTTTTGTGAATTTTAAAAGAAGACGATAAAAATTTCTCAATTTTGATCGTTTACCAGCGTAGGCAATTATTGTATGGCATGGGTGGGCCAATAAGTAAATGGGGTAGGCTAATTACTTGTGCTTAGCAACGGTAAAAAACGTCTATGAATGAGTGCTTTACTCAGGTGAAAAGAAAACTAGAGGACACGGTCGAGACAACCGGAAAAGTGCTCCGGTAATGGTATCGAACGAAGCGAGCAGCGCTACTGGTAATGACGGGAAACTTATCGCTTTCTACGCGTGCCTTTGTTTACTACCCTTCTAATACCTACTTCGAGTTGTAAAACGCATACGGCATAGGTAGGTACTTAACATCGCTATCAATATTGCATGCAATACGCCCATTCGGTCACTGATAAAAAATACAGTAGCTACCCGATCAACCAATGACTTATCGCAATATACGAGTATCAATACCAGCTTACAAAAAACATGACCATCTTGACTTTGGTTTGAATACAACGTTTATTCAAGGTTAAGATTTTTTTCCAGATTTTCATATTTATGCTACAACAGGTAAAATATCTTATTAGCATTCTTACATGCATATAAATGAATATAAGTATATTCTCAGTGCCAAACATGGCTCAGTCTTTGCGTACTTGATTTAGTATTCATAAGACAAGTAGGTAAAGTGGTGAGTTAATAGTATGCAAGCAAGTAGCGGCAGATGTACCCGCTTTGATTCGAGGGGCTCGGCAGTCGTGAGACTGCGACGACTCGAGTGTGGGGTGCTCCAGTGCGCAAGTAGAGCTAAACAAAGGAAGCTAGTCTAAGGCAGCTGATGGTACGACAGGTGTGGTAACAGCCGGCTGACACCTGCACGGGACACGCGCCATCGCAAGCTGCTGCTCTATTACAGGCATTCATTACAACACCGCAATCGATATCAACGACTTGACATTCCCTACTAGGACCATAAAAGACGTGCAGCTGACTTGCAAACCTAAGAATTACATAACAAACAGGAACACAAACGACAATGACTGATGGACTTCAAAAAGCACAATTACGAGAATATCGTGTGTCGTGCATGGTAATGCTAAACTCACTATTACTGGAATTCTGAGAAGTCGGATGACTTAAACATTAATATTTACTACTCAGTAAAGAATAAATGAATTTAAAACCTCCTAGAAACTCTGTTCCGAGTACTAGGTATAGGTATCTATACCTAGTCGAATTTTGTAGCGATCACGTCACTAATCGGAATTCACTTGGTTTTTACAAATGCTATCTAAAAGCTGTCCTAGCGGAATATTCTAGTTGACCGTAAATAATGAACGTAATTGGTTGGCGGGAATACCATTTCCGGCTGTGATAGCCAAGAAAGGACTTAGCGAACGTGCTAAAGCCATGGAACAAGTTTTGCAGAGCGGGCCGGGCGAGTCTAGCTAGACTAGTCGTTAGGGCTGGTGAGGAGGTACCGTTAGTCGGAGCGCGGTTACCGTCGTTGCGTGGATAATACGCCAACCGGTCCATGATTCGCGACCGATAGCCGCCCTGACATCGCTCTCATGATAACAAAAAGACGACTGATATGCTTATAACAACGTCATTACAATATTTGGAGATACCCTCGACTATCACCGGATATTGCTTCGATAAGATTTCACGGGCAAGAACATTATTGCGTAAGGAGTTATGTAAATTAAAACTTGAGGTCAATCTTTGAATGCCTTGCAATGCAACAACAGTCCTCAGTCGTTGGGGACCAGAACAGATTCCCATTATTTTGGAGGGATTGAGAGGGTATCGTATTTAGCTATTATTTTTATTTTTGTACAAGCAAGTGAGTACCTCAATATCCGGTTAAACAGACTGCCGCAATACCGGTTGATGACCAATAAGGTGCGGACAAAAATGCGCGAAATTATCTGACTAACAGATTTTCCAGTGGAAGTAATTGTGTAAGACTACTCATCGCTCGCGTACTTAGATCAAGGAACGTGAATTAACCAAAAATAATCTCACATACGTTTAACAGGTAGACGTAAGGTATGTCGCGTGCCGAAACTTTCTATTAGAGTGAAGACTTGTTGCGTGTCTTAGATGTAGGCAGTTCATAACTACATGCAGTTTGGATTCAATTGAGTTGAATGTACTAGACAAGAACGGCATCAGCCTTCCAGGCTACTATATTGGCCATTCTTGCAAAACATCTGACGTGATTAACTCCATTCATGACTGAAAAGTTTACTCATCTGGTAAGTGGTGACGCATACAGCGTAGTAATATACATGTAGTAGTTCCTTATACTCAAAGTATCAAACTACAGAGTTCCATAACACGAACGGGTTAAATCTTCGAACGAAACCAACATTCGGATTCGAAGATCGGATTAGAAGTAACTGAAATACCGTTAAGTGAGCGCGGTCGGTGGAACCTAGCACCGTGTCTCGTTTGCAACAATGAGCCAATGCAATTGCGCTGCATTATGCACTAGTATGGAAGTGGCTAGGCAAAGGGAGAGGCGGCATCGCGTGCGGCGCGTGGCCACACCACCGACCTACATTTTATGCGGCGCGCTGTTCATTATTTACCTAATAGCATGACGCCCTCACCAACTACCCTTGCGGGCACTCTTTACCAGAGATCTGCGAGAGGCCTGCAATCTGTGATCCGCACCATCGCGATGAATGGGGAGGTCCGTAGGCTACCTGCGAAAATACACTGCAAAAAATATGCACCCACCGTGCCATGCACACGAACAAAAAAAGACCTCTCGACGGGACCAGCTTCGGATCCGTCGACGTAGGTGTCTGCATTTCGGAAACAAAACATAATAGAAAGAGTCGCGTGCGAGCGCGACACGTAGGGATACAGGCGGCAGGTCGTGAGAAAGAGGAGGCACTAGGACCGACGTAAACAAACCGCGATCGGGAGCTTCGACCGCACTCACCATTTCGGGGATCTTCGGATCCAGGTCGGACTCGAAGACGGCCGCGGCCCACGTAGTGAAGAGCGGGGATTCGTCGAAACAAGCACTCAGTCACACTCGGTGGATCAGGGCAGGCACTCAATCAGCACACAAGAAGACGACAGTCCCGTCCTACACTACGATAGCGGCCCGCGCCGGTGCACTCTACGTCACCGCATCCCGCTCCCGACTGGCGGACGGCCGCGCGCGAGCGACGACCTCGCTCGCTGCAGCGTGCACTCCCCGCTCCCCGCCCGGCCCTACCGCCCGCCGCGCCCCGCGCCGTCCTACGTCCGGTGAATCACGAATGTCGACACGACAGCCTACGAACGAACCACTTTTGGTGTCCCGCTCCAGTCAAATTATGTTCCCAAAAAACGTTCACCCATCCGGTACACGGATTTCAAGACTTAGATATGGAAATGTTCATTTTACCGATACCTACACTTTACCAACATGTATAGGTACATACACAGGTAGCTGTTAAAACAATTATCCAATCTTTTAAAAATACCTATAGTTACATCAGTAATAACAGTGGAATATCTTTTCGTCTTTTGTGTATTTTTTAATGATGATAAACGGAAAACTATTATTATACTTAGAAAGCATAATTCTTCTGTTTTAACCATCAGAAACTTATGCAAAAAAGAAGAGTTTGATAAATAAAATAAAAAAAAAATACCTACACCGAGCCTAGGTACACTCAAGTCCATTAGTAAAATAAATAAGCAGAAAATGAAAAAATAAACAAACCGAAAATTACTTATAACAAAATAAACACTTAACGCCATCTGCACGCGACAAACTGAAACACTTGTATTGTTGTAATATTGAAAACCAAGTTTGGAGAGACCACCCTACAAATAAACCACGGAAATGTAATTTATGTAGTATTGTAATTTATTATTCTTATAGTTAAACATATCTACCTCTGACCTAATGTAATTCAAAAAAGCTATTTTGTTTCACTACAATACTATATTTAGTCATTTGTTTTCAATGTTGTAATAATTTTAGAAGTTCCTTCCATCAATAGTTTCATAGTTATTGTGTTGTATTTTTATTAAATTGTTGTAATTTTACAATACTATTATTTTATAAAATATATTAAATAATCGAAAAGGAAGCCAATAGTGAAAATGCACTTAAAAATAATCAATTTTAACAAACATACTTACTTAAAAAACATGTTTTGTTATTTAAAATTGATTTCGGTAATGGTTGTACTTTTTCGGTAAAATAATTCAATTTATAAAAATGAAAATGATCATTTTTTACCTAAAAATATTTGTAAACAAACATTTCATTTAAGGGTGGCCAAATGATAGTAAAAAGTAGAGATGCGCCGAATACGTAGGTCACACTATAAGTTTTGCGTAACTTAAAATAACTACATGTTTTAACCGAAATATTGTGTTTAACTTTTCAATATCCATTTCCTTACATTTTAAATACTTTTTCATGCGATCTAACCATTTTTTAAAACAGGAGGACCATAGATCTGAAGGCATGTTTTCTGCGTACTGATTGAACGCTATCACTGCCTCTTCGGAATTGGTAAAAGTGAAACCTCTCATATTTTTTTTTTTGGGGAAAAATAGAAACTACAGGGTACTAGGTTGGGGCTAAATGCAGAATGGTTGACGAATTGTACATTTTCGGAAGCTAAGAATGACTTTGTTTAGTTGGCCGTTTGAGAAGAAGCGTTGTCATGATGTAGGAGCATGCGGCTCTTTGGTCGTCTTTCGCGAAACTTTTATAACACCCTAGGTAAACAAATGGTGGAATACCATTTGGAATAACCGCTCTTTTGATCTTCAAGTGGAATTTTACAGATGGGACTCCTATCTAAGAAAAAAAACGCGATCATGTTTTACCAACGTTTCTCGCCTGCCTCTCTTTTGTTGGCCTGTTCTCATTTTCAAACACCCATACA
The DNA here is from genome assembly GCA_947563765.1 of Anarsia innoxiella. Taxonomy (NCBI): domain Eukaryota; kingdom Metazoa; phylum Arthropoda; class Insecta; order Lepidoptera; family Gelechiidae; genus Anarsia; species Anarsia innoxiella. The sequence continues at coordinate 8,513,517 of OX387393.1, forward strand.
CAAGATTGTTGTTTGTTTTCCAGTTTCAAGACAATAAATCCACGTTTCGTCTCCTATTACAATATCATAAACAGCATTAGAACGTCCGTGGTCATACTTCATTAGCATCTGAGAGCACCATTTTACGCGAGCCCGCTACTGCTCCGCTGTCAATTCATGAGGGATCCAACGATAACAAAGTTCCTAAACTCAAAAAATTTTTTGTTTTTGTGTCATAGCAATCCCCAATAATCCACGAATTGTCCCATAAATAATCCGCGGGTTTTCTTCAATTAGTCTCTTAACAGTAGCCACATTATTTTCGTTGACGGCAGTTGAAGGCCGCCCTTCACGAAATTCGTCATACAAATAAACTCGACCTCTCTCAAATTCAGCATATCATCTTTTCACGGTGCTCAAACAAGGTGCTTCCCTCCCAAAGTATTTTGAAGACGATCAGCACAGTCTTGCGGAGAGAGAACTTTTAAAATCATAAGAAATCATCGCCGTAAAATCTTTTCGACTTAATTCTAATTTCGTTGCGTACATACAACTTTTATGCGTGATAAAAAACAATTGAAAGATGATATCGCGCCAATTTTTTTTTGTGATTACTTGTAAGGTTGTAACGTTTCAAAAAATATAGCATTCAACATTCAAATCGTTCCGATTAGCTAGAAGTGCAAAATTTATAGTGCGCTCCATGTATTCGTTTAGTATTAGGTATTCGGCATATTCGGCACCTGAACCAAATATTCGGTTATATAAACAAAATAAACGAATAATGACCATTTATTCGTTTATTTCGTTTAGTTATAATTTGCTTGATAAAACAAGATATTAACCTCATATCAAATTATTCTAAACCAAGGAGCAGTCAATCTTATATCCTCATTTTCACATCTAGGTATTACAAGAGTTATTAGGAGATGATAAAATAAAGATAAGTTAATATAAATAAGATAAGTTAAGTGACACTTAAAGATTGAATTTAGAAACCTAGACATTCTGCTCTATCTAGTGACAGTCAAAGGAGCTTTTCTTTACCTTTCTTTGTTGTATCAAAATTAGGATGAAAGAACAACTGAATAGTTCGGCCGAACTATTCGGTTCGGTAGGGTTTCAAACCGAATAGTATTCGGTATTCGTTATTCGGCAAAACTCATATTCGGCGCATCTCTAGTAAAAAGATAGTACCAAAAATTCATAGTAGTATAAATAGCTACCGAAAATTCAGTAGAAAATATGCCTTAGTTGATTTGCCCTGAACTCACAAAAAGATGATGTTACCTACCACTTCGCCAACTAATAACTTTAACTTATATAAAATAAGTAAAAGACTCACCATTCAAACGCATTGTAGTGGTAGTAGCACAGTCCAAGTCCATAAGAAAAGAGTGGGTCTTTCCAGTTGTCAGGTTCCAGTGCATAGAATTTCTGGTACGCGGACATTGCTACAAAATGTATTTCATTTGTAAATTACTGCAATTCCTATATGTATCTAATAAATGCCATACTTAGTCTTAACTAAGAATGAGAGTATTTTTCATGTAGCAATACTTTTAGATATAACATCATATATTTACTAGCTGGGCAGCCCTCCTTGAAAGGCTAGCTTTCAGTCTACAAAAGAGGAAAGCATGGCAGAGCAAGTTCTCTCTCAATGGTCCAACATCTAAAGTCCCATAAATTCATTCCAGTTCATTTGAATTGGTGGCACATCCACCAAGGGAGTCAACAATAATAAATATATAAATGTTTAGTTAAATTCATAGCTTATCTCATAAACATTATAGTCTAATTTCAGATAATTCCTGATAACAGAAGGTATGTGAAAAGTTCTTTTTTAATAGAAAACATTAGCTTAAGCTATTTTACACATATAAGTAGAAACACATACCTTTAGCATAATCCTCTAGAAGTAGATGAAAGTGTCCCAACTTGCAGTATGTTTTAGGATCTATGCATATATCCCTTCTATCCCCTGGGGAGCAAGCTCTTTCTTCCTCCTATGAAACAAATAAGAAAAGGTAAATATCTAAATATTATGTAATGTCAAGTTTATAAGTATCTAAATGCTTGACAAAGATTTCTACCTAAATGTTTGGAATGGTGCTCCCAAATTGGATATTTTAAATTTTTACATGTTTAAAATGTTTACAAACACATTATAACAAATTTAATAAAAAATTTAATAACATTTTATAACAAACTTTTAGTATACAGAATGCAGTGAGGGAGCACCAGAAAGCTGTAGTTCCCATGTCAGTTCAAGTAGCATTGCCTTGTTTTAAGAAACTACACTCGGCTTCAAAAAAATCGCACGTCCGTAAAAATAGGCTTTATGCACTGTTAATCCTTAAGACAAGCAGTTATTCGTAGCAATATTGATATCATTTGAGAGCCCTATAAAAACTCTTTAAAAAAATATCCATTTCATTTGATTAAAGAAAAAGCTTAAACACTTTAAGTCACTGTGAATGACAATGAAACTGATTCTCCTCTTCAAATTTTGTTTGTATTGTTTTGTTTTTGGGGTATAAAGGGGTCGATACAGCTTATTGGGGGATAAATTTGCTACCAACAGTCGAAGAAGACACAGAAGAATATCTTTCATCAGAAAAACGTCCTTGAAGATGGACACTACTGCTGCTGAAGCCGCCCAAGTTATCGCACTACTGCAATCAGGACTACGTCAGTGTGATGTTGCTCGGCAATTGCACTTGAGTCGCTTTTCTGTTCGAAGAGTGTACCAGCGGTTCCTGCAGATCGGTGGCTTTGTCCGAAGGCGTGGGTCTGGTAGAAATCGCTGCACTTCTGCGAGAGATGACCGATTCGTCGTATCGAAGTCTTTGAGAAATCGGTTCTCTAATGCTGTTGAGTTGCAACAGCAGCTTCAAGCAGTTCGTAGAAGGGCCGTGAGTGTCTCTACAGTTAGAAGAAGACTAAAGGAGAGAAATATTGTGGCTAGAAGACCTGCCACAGGTCCAAAATTAACCGCAGCGCATCGGCGAGCACGCCTGCAATTTGCTCGCGCCCACGTCAATTGGAACCTGGACCAATGGAGAGCTGTTCTCTTCTCTGACGAAACGAGAGTGTGCCTTTTCTGCAACGATAGACGCAAAAGAGTATACAGAAGACAATGGGAACGTTTTGCCCAAGCCTGCATCCAAGAGACGGTAGAATACGGGGGCGGTTCCTGCATGTTCTGGGGCGGCATATCTGCCGACGGCAAAACTGAACTTTCTTGCGTCTCTCGAACCGGCGGTGCTCGCGGGCAAGGGTCGATGACTGCTCACCGGTACATCACAGAGATCCTGGAAGAACATGTGGTCCCCTATGCTGGATTTATTGGCGACGGGTTGACATTAATGCACGATAACGCTCGCGCGCACACTGCTGGAATTGTGCAGGGCTACATTCAAGAGGTTGGGATCCCTGTCATGCAGTGGCCAGCGAGAAGTCCAGATCTGAACCCGATAGAGCACCTCTGGGACCAGCTGAAACGCAAGGTTAGATCCCGTGATCCCGCTCCCGCGACTCTTCAGGAGCTCCAAGACGCCGTTATTGAGGAATGGGACAGAATCCCTCAAGAAGAGGTCCTAAAGTTGGTGCGATCCATGAGGGAGCGCATGGAAGACGTCATTAGGGCTAGGGGGGGTAACACTAGGTTTTAGGTTAGTTTTAAGCAACTTTGTTTTGAAAAAATTATCAGATTTCATTAGGGTTTTTTAAGGATTTTTATTGTTTTGTAAATTTTTCTCAGTTCCAATAAAAAACATTGAATGAATTATTGTTTTTGCATTCTCTGTTTCCTTACCTTTCAAATGATACCGAACATTACCAATATTTCATAATACAAATATGATTGAAAGATATTTAAAATAGATTTCTTAAAAGGTGCGATTTTTTTGAAGCCGAGTGTAGTTTAATTAAAATAAATGACAACTTGACCACAATACTAGTGCACTTCTTTTAAAGAAACAGCAGTTAAAAATTTACCCATCAAACACTATGTAATCTTTTCTGGTTTTTGAAAATGATATTATCAGCAATAGGTTTGATGACCATTAGCTTTATTTAATGATGCTTTCAGTAACAAATTGTTAGGGTAAAATATTACCTTGACTTGTACAAGCATGCCCTCCAGATACTTGACAGCTTTGAGAACCAGAGCTCTGGTCCGGCTGTGTTCACTACCTTTCAGCTTCAGGAAGCCAAACTGCCGACTGAAAATAACAGTATGAAAGGGATAAGAGCAAGTGATATATATTTTCATAATTCTTTAATATTTATACCCTTAAATTAACTTTAATAGAATCTAATTGATTCGTGATAGTCTTCAAGGGCTACATTCAACTTATTGGAAACTTATAAACTAATAGTGAAAAAGCTCCGAAAATCTGCATTTATACATCTTTAAGGAAGTTTCTGAAAAGCTAATTCTAGCTGGGCGGCCGCGTAACAATAAGTGTAAAGCAATGGAATTGATGCAAATGTTTAAGCATAGCCAGTAAATGCTGTATCGTATAGATAGTATGCAAAGTAGTAAGTAACATTATCCCGGTCTTTGGCTTATTATAAGCATCTAATATGCGGAGTAAGATATCTGAAAGCCTGTTGAGTATGTTAGTTGACTTAGGCCCTCCAAATATATGTAACTTGATCATTTTTATAGAGAAACAATTCGTACAAAAACAGTATTTACCTGTCAAGTTCCGACAAAACTTGTAACTCTTGAGAGGTTAGATGCAACTCTTCTTTTTCGTCCATTGTGGCAATCCCGCAATTAAACAGAAAACGGTAAAGACGAATATGCTGATTTCAGCACATCTATGAGAATTTATCAAGATAAACTAACAAAAAAAGTGTTTTCGTGGGCGCGATATCCATCCATCACTGTATATTTTACCACAGACTATACTATAAAAAATAGAGTGGAGAAACGCTCATAATACTAACAAAAAACCGGTTTTCTCTATATACAATGGTGGTGGTATATTGAATGTAACCACAGACAACAGTATATGTCAAATCAGGCAAATACTGGCCACAGACTGGCACACGGCCAAAATGAGCCAAATTCAGCCAATATTGCAGTATTCACTCAGCAGATTCAATTCAAACCACAGACAGGATTGTGAGTGGAGTGAGTGAGCGAGTGTCAGTCAGAGACGTGCAACCAGCGCAATATATTTAATTTATAAATTATATTAAACTCGTTCTAAACTGTTACTGTGCATTTTCTGACATAGAAGTATATTTTTTTAAATATTATATAGACATTGATATTATCTTCGGCAACAGAAAAGCAAACGAGACGAAAATGAGTTACAGCCATTCTGTAAGTTTTATTCAAGATTCATTTTCATGTCTTTTGTAATTTTAATTCAATTTAAATGTCTCATAGAAAAATATACTAATATAAAGGTGGATTGGAATGTCTGTATCTTTCAATAAACTGACTTTTACCAAACATAACAAAAATAGACGCAAACCTAATCTATTTCCGCTGCTTATTACTCATAGCTACGCTCAAGGCCAACGTGGTCCAGGATGAAAATAAAGATATCGAATTTAATCTCGCTGCTTAAAGATTATATGATGTTTAATAAAATAATAAATATCTACCATAGAATAAACACTATGGTTACAGAGGTATTTAAAAATACTAGGTAGTTATTTTCATAATAAATTTAAACATCTCGAGCAATGCATTGTTTTATTTTATCGAGCTATTGCGTTGCAATTGAATTGAAGTAGGTACCTACCTATAGAATGTCCTTGACTTCCCACATGCACTTGTGACTCATTCTTGTTTTAAACAATATTATTGACATGGTTTAATAAAATAAAAAAAAATACAAGTTCTACACAAAGTAAGACAAAACTTAAACAACATTGTTTATATGTTGTGTTTATGTTAGTTGATATCTTTATTTTTTTCCACTAATGGGTAGGTACTTATAAATTTGAAATTTGGTAGGTACCTATAGGTATGTTATAGGTACCAACCAACATACAGCTTTTTTTAAACTATACTTGGAAACTGATGAATTGAATATATTTAATCATTTAATTAATTTTAATGTATCAGCTTCTCATGTAACGCTACAAGCTTTATAACATAGAAAATATGTCTTTTGGCAGTCCACATACTATCCTCGATCTCATTCATACAGCGCGGCTAATGAGCAACGCGTAGGCTCCTATCTCAGGACTTTAATGGTATTTATGTGCTGGGATTGTGTGCCCCATGTTTTATTTTATTTTACTAATTTCATAATCATATACCTACTTACAAAAAATACTTAGTATTGTCATTCTCCCTTTGCAATAAATGCTCATAACTTTTCATTGTGATAAAAATTAAACATTTGTGTAAATTAAAAAACAGTTATGTATTACTCTTTAAAAAAATATTAGGTACCTATTAAAATAATCACTGTTGACTACCGTACCGACCAATAAAATTTATGAGTTTAAAATACCTATCTACCCTTTATTAGTTTCGTGCTAAGTTTTACTTTCATGTAAAAATAAACTCAAATATAAATAATTCGTAAAGTGCGATGACCTATATTATTCTCAATTAATTTCTGCAATTTCTTTAAAAAGTGTAGTATTTTTAAATATATTAACACAGAGCAAAATACCTACTAGAGCGTTGATAACAAGTTTCTTAACACTGATGTCACACTTATCAGTATTAGTAATAAGACTACGAGTCTCATAAGAAGGCACCTACACACTTTGAGTGCTTTTAGTTGCACTTAGCATTCCGAGGAGATCGCCCCTGTATCTAGTTGTTCATTTATTAACAAGTTTGTTTTCGTAATTGGCTTATTATAAAATATGGGACAGGTAGGTAAACAAGGCTCTAAAAGTTTATAAAAGTGATTCAAACCTTAATACTCGATGGTCCCTACATATAGTTTTAGTGTAATGCTTATGATTGTGTTTTTTTGTAAATTGTAGTGCTTGTAAATAGTGACAATAATAGTGCGAGATAGTGAAAACTTTTTAAAAACCTTGTGACTTTTTAGAGTTTCGGATCGACTCCATCGTCGATGCTCAGTTCGTTGTCGTCATATCGCTCCCGACCTTTTGCTGACATCACTTATACTGCCACACCTGACCTCAATGAAGTTTACCCGGGATTATACGTTGGTGACGGGTAAGTATTGTAATGTGCCTTTATTAGAACAAACACATATACAAATAAGTTCGTCATCAAATCTACTGAAACCGAATACCTACTCAAATATCAAATTGTATAAAATTGTAGGGTTGCCGCAAAAGACAAGGCGTTTCTCAGGCGCATGGGAATCAACTATGTCCTGAACACAGCTGAAGGAAAGCGGTACACTCAAGTGGACACAGACCACTTATACTATCGTGACTGTCCAGGACTTCACTACAAGGGCTTCCAACTTATGGATCTTCCATCGACAGATATATCCAAGTATTTCCAAATAGCTGCTAACTTTATCGATGAAGGTCTATCAAGAGGAGGTATGTGACATTTCATAAAGTAAAATAGATAACCTGTTTCTTCATTCATAAGCTTCAATATCGTTTAGGTCGCGTCCTGGTCCATTGCTTCATGGGCGTGTCAAGATCTGCCACTTGCGCTATTGCGTTCCTGATGATAAAGCGTCACATGTCGCTGGCGGAGGCGATGGCTACAGTACGGGCCCGACGTGACATCCACCCCAACGAGGGCTTCCTGCGCCAGTTGCAGCAGCTTGACCGTGAGTTGCGCATCACGCGCGTGCGCTGACCCCGCACCCCGTGCACCCACGTCTACCCTCTATTCGGTTTCTCTGTCGAAGTAAGGGGTCGATGCCGTGTGCGTAGCCTAGATCGCACGTTTTCCAGTCGCTATTAGGAAGACTGCTAATCTCATATTCACGAACATACCTACACCGTAATTTAGACTCCAATACGTATCACTTGTAATTGTTATAGATATGGAATAAAATAGCAGTAGATAATTTGAATGTAGCTAGGCTTGCATACACATTTCGAGGGAAATTAAATTTAATCCATTTTTTTTTACAGAATGTTAATATATTTTCAATATTTTTATAAATTCCTAAATACACTACCATCACATTTATTCAAGATTATATCTCTGGATAAGTCACTGTTATAAATGATTTATGTATGATTTTGGTTGAAGGTTTGTGTGATAAACGTATCCAAAGAAAAACAAATATTGCAGCTATTTATAAACAAAATAAACTATTTTTGAACAGTATACATACATATTTTTCTATAAAATCTGGAAAGTATACCTACTCTGGTGTGCCATTTTGTGTTGTAATAAGAAGTTAAACAGTCAAACTGTAATTTCATAAGATGATCTTAGACTAAGAGAAGATACTGTCCAATACATAAGATGTTATTTTCTCTAAAGATATGCGTAGGATATCTCTCTATCGACTATAGTACAATTTCTAGCCTTATATAGTTTGAGATAATGTTGTATTGATTCTACGTAGTAGCATTAGATTTTATCTTCAAGACTGGCAATTATGGCACTTGACTTGAGTGATGGCTTATTTAGGAGGTAGTGATATTTTAGTTTAGTATGTATGTCAATGCCTCGGGCAGTGTCACGAAGAATGAGCACGCATTGTGTGAGGCGAGTCTTGCGGCGGCGGCCAGTACGCTGCCCGCCTGCCACACCGGTTGCCAACGCACGTGACATTTGGCTGCACATGTATGCCACTGTTTGTAAGTCGTCTATTTTGATTCAAATTTCACATAACAGATAATAAATCTAGAGACCTACTTTTCAAAGCCATTGACAGTGATTAGACGGTCAGTTAATTATGGGCATCACTTCATTATTTAACTCTTATCCACACTCTTATCTAACCAAAAATATAATTTATTTGATATGTCAGTCATATTTTGGAATGATGTGATCAAAACTAGTCTCGATTTTGTAAGTGCAATAAAGTTAATGTGCAAGTACCAAAGGAAGGAAAAAAATGTGATATTGAATTAAATATTAAATTGCTGTTATACTTTAATAAACGTACCTATCTTAATAATAGTTTTGATAAGTGGTATTTTTCGTTATTTATTTATTCGTTATTTTAAATTATGTTAGCCACAAAATTGCTTTATAATTTTGTTATTTACTTTAGTATAAAAAAGGTATTGTTTTCAATATTAATTTATTTCAAAATTCAATAGAACAATTTTTTATCTGTGATAAGCATTGCAGTTCAAATAACTATAGTACTATACTTACGATCGCAGACCTAACCTTCATTTTCTTTATTGATGGGTCAATATAAGGATAGCATGGTTAAAAATATAGTAGTATGGTAATTTAATCACATATTATACCTATCTATTTATAAGGGCTGGATAATTTTATTTATATAATAGCTACATGGTAAATACATAATAATATTAGTATAAATTGTTAAAATCGTATGAAAATATTTAAAAAGTTTTATCAACTTATCTGAGAACTTATCACCTAAAGATAATAATATTAATTATTTCTATTTAAGCAAGTACTAATAGAGTTCATGGAACGACATTTATCATATTTTATAATTTTAATTGTAAAATGAAATGTATTATGTAACTAATTAAGGTAGGTACCTACTATATTTTTCTGAAATAAAATAAAATGTTTACTAACTCTGTCTTTTATCATTACGGATTTATGATTACGACGTCTAACCGTCTAACTTACCCCTCCCTATGTAATTCGAACATTCAAGTACTTATTTACTATCTCTTTTAATATTGTGCTTTGTAACTATGTACATAATAGGTACTAATAAGCAGCTTTTGGAAACTCAATTACCCTGTCAATTTTATTTAAAAATTATTAAGCATAAACTTATAAACGCACATAATGCGAAATATAAAATACATAACCCATATTATTTGTCTCGTATTATTTGCCTTACTATCGTATTTAGTGTGAGGTCCAACGAAATATGTAGTAGGCGTGGGTTAACCATGTTTACCATAGGAAAAAATAACATTACTATGGTAAATAAGTAAGATACTGGTACTTATTGGGAAACATTTATTCAACTATTAAAACACTAGGGAGAACGTAACAAACTATTGTAGCATAATAATTAAGTATTTACAAATATGGTCTATTCATTTCTGTCTTCTTAGCTCTCTTATCTCTTGCTCTAGGGAACCAGCGGTGTACAGTGGTTTGAGTCAGACTGGCCAGCTGCTGCCTTGCGATTTCTGGTTTCAATTCTTTGAAAACACGTTGTACTTCTGTGAAATCAGACATTTTTAGGACTGTAGTATCCACTTGTTGTTCTTCAGGAAGTGGTCTTGAGTGTTCGTACGGAAATTCTTGTTCACGATGCAGGGCAACAATTGTAGAACCGTCTTTGGTCATTACAATCTTGTTGTAACATCTAACGATTACTTCTTTTGGCCTAAACGCTAAATTGCGTATTAAGTAGGCCATTTTATTCAAATTAAACTACCTAAATTGTTAAGAAACCTTATTATTTTTCTAAAAGTATGATAACCAACCACCAATCAAAACATAACCTATAACTTTCACTTGACATATGAGTAGAATATTTTTTACGATTATTTAATATTGTAAGTAGTAGTGGCTGTGTAGTACCTATAATAACGACGAAAGAAAAAATAAAATTCTCTATGATTTCGACATCCGTTTGTCATTCACTCACTCACTCCCTAGTTCATTCATTCAATTTATTTATTTATCGTGGAGATTAAATCCCGAAATGTTTTTTTTCTGCTAATTTCATTGTTAATTCTAATTTTAAGCTCACCTAAACGGTATGGATTTTCCTACACCATCAAATGCGTCGGATAGTAATGAATATCCTGGGATTGGTGCATCCCCTTGTGACAATGCTCTTGATAATACGAAACGGCGTAGGTTAGTATTGTTTTTGGTCTATTTACTTATCTAGGCGCCTGTGAGATATCTTGTTTTACATATTTTCTGTCCTACAGTTCATCGAGGTCAATAAAGCGTCGTCGATTTGACGATGAGTTAGTGGAATACAGTGGGTTGCCTGGTTCCTCCCTCGGTAAGGGAGACAAGAGAATAAGGACTTTATCGTATACGAGCCAGCTGCCTGAGCTCGCAGCCACTGCAGTAAGCGCGCCTACTACGCCGGTGGTCCCAGCGCAAGAGCGGAGGCGATCCAGCAAACTGTCTCTAGGCGGCAGCATTGGCAGGAAGTCGCGTCGTAAAGGACAACTCAGTCATCTTTCGACTAAAGATTTAGGAAGATGGAAGCCTACTGATGATTTGGCGCTCATTTTGGGTGTACAACAGGTAATTGTGATCTTATTCAACATGTTAACTCTTATTGTTTACTATTTTGAAATAGTTAATTAATTACATTGTATTTACTTATCTAATTATATAAAAATAAACATTACAGACGAATGACTTGCGTATAGTGCATAGAGGTGTGAAGTTCTCATGCCGTTTCACTGTTGGGGAGCTGCAGTCTCGTTGGTACGCTTTGCTGTACAATGCTGAGATCTCCCGAGTGGCTGTTGCAGCAATGCGTAACCTGCATCCGGATATTGTGGCCTCTATACAGCAACAGGCTTTGTTTTCTAATGCTGAAGAGGAGCTTCTTGGTACACTAGCTAGTGTAAGTATTTTAAATTTTTTGTTTCAAAGTTATTTACTGCACAAAAAATTGAGCCTCAACTAAGCTCTGTATAAATCATTACAAAACTATTTGTTTGGCTTATAAACTGACCCACTGGCATTAGCTTCAATCTAATTTCTAGATATGAAGAATTTATTTGGTGTAAAAATTATTATCTTCAACAAAATTTACCATTATTACAGACAAGCCACCCAGCACCGGAACAGTTCCAAGAGTTGTTAGAAGCCAACCCGCATGTATTCTATCAGTCTCGTACTGCTAAAACTCTGATGGCGCACTGGCAGTTGCTCAAACAGTACCAACTGCTGCCTGACCAGACTGTTCAACCTTTGCCTAAAGGTAAATTTTCAATCACCTTATGAATGGAACAAGAGTATTTTTTTTAAGATGAGTAACACAGGTGATTCCATTAAGGATAATTTTGTTAAACATGTTACTGAAATTTAAAAAAAAATGGTTTTCGCCACTTTATGAACCAGTCAATATTTAAGATTTCTTTTTTATTTCAACAAATTAGGCCATTAATAGTCAACTGGATTGTCAAATGTAGCCTAGGAGAATATTTAGTGAAAAAATTTCAGACTATACATTGTATGTCCTATCATTGACCTTAAATACTAAATAATTAAATCATGCATATGGAAGCGTTGTTGTTCACTTTACATGTTTGTTACTAAATTTTAAACATTTGTAGGTCAACTTGACAATGTGACGTCATTTTCGGACGCAGAGGATACAATAAATGATTCGGAACTACCTGATTACAAGGAAGATGGTATTGATATTGAGATGCAGTTAGCTGACAGGTAACCAATATGAATCTCAATGTATAATACAAATAAATAGCCTAAAAATAACAAAATTTTGTAAAAAAAGTCAACTTGGTTAACAATATTTTGATATAAAACGTATCAGATGTTTTTATTGTACCTGGTATGTACTATGTAATCTTAAAATTACGTAAATGTTAAAATAAGGCTATTTCTTTAAACTCATAATATTGGGTAGCCTAAATCGCAACTTAAGTTCTAACAACAAGGGTTTATCGTTTTCTCGGATCATGCTGTCTACCTCACTGGCGGTCTTTAGATAGAGACGCAAATAAACCTTGTCGCGGGAACTGCACTTAGCCTTCATGACATAATTGTTTTGTTTGATAATTATTAGAATATTCATTTGAAATAACCTTAATTCCAATATGCAGAGTGGAGAAGAAAAACATTCGCCTCCTGGAGAACTCGCTGAGCCGCTGGCAGGTGCTGGTGCAGTCCGTGGCGGGCGGCGGCGCCGAGCTGGACAAGAACACGCTCGCCGTACTGCGCGGACGGCTCGTGCGGTATCTCATGCGCTCCAGGGAGGTATGTACTGATGTTCCATTGAAGATGTTTTACTTCACTATCGTTCAAAGACTACACTGGGGTGGGAAAAACGGTCCGCGTTTTCGGATCCAAACGGGTTGCGTCCCACTCTCACTATTTCAGATGTCAATATGTTGGACAAGGACAATCACCGTTTCTTTCACACGCGTTCTTATTTATGTAATATACAGGTATACAAGTGGTCATTAAAATTGATCCTTCATTGGTTTAATCGCCAAGCTCAAGCGAAAAGTTTAATTGTCAAATGAGTTTTATATTTTATATGTATATAAGATGAATTTTATTTATTATTTAGTGGAAAATAAAACATTTTTTTGTTGCGACAATAAATTGCGAAACGACATTTAATGTCCATTTTCCATCTTATGTGTTTAACAAAACCAAAACAAACATTCCGCCATTATTCTGTCAAACCATAAACTTAAACTTAAATCTTGACACCATTGACAATAACATTAAAAACTAAAAGAAAATCAAAGATTTTTAATTAATCTAAGAAGAAAATACAACCTATTTTCTTTATATGTATATGTTTGAACCAAAGGATGAATGGACGTGGATGTTACTCTGACAAGCAAAATTCACTTAATTTTTAGATTAACTGTGTTATAAACGTATAAATTATATTTCTTGTGTTATTTAAGAACTTTTCCAAGACACGTCGATATCTAATACGTATCTACAAAAACACTGCAGCCGCTACTAACAAATATGGCTAAAGTATTTCCAATATTCTTTTTTAGTTGACCAACTGAATATAAATAAGACATTTTGTTGGATAGGTAGATATTCATCAAAATAAAAAACAAAAACATCCTAAATTGTAATATGAAGTCGTATTCGCTTACATCCGCCCTACTTGGTGCTCTTAGTTCAATCATTTGCAAACAGGGGTCGCTAGATGAAGCAAGCATCAACAAGCAAACGCAGATAGATTTTTTTATTGCAATTACAAATACATTGTGAATTAAAATAAACTTTTATTTCATAAAATCTTCAAAATAAAATTCAAGCAACTAAAATATTTACATACCTATACCTACTTAAATCTAACTAATTAAAAAGGGTATTTTTGTAGTTAGTCAATTTCTTTTTAAATTTTCCACATATACCTAGAAAATCGTGGTTTAAAAATATGTGTAATAAACAGAACTATTCTAATAATGTCTACTTGCGTCAGTTGTTCTATCTGATACCTGTTCACGCTTTAACTGTTAATTACTGTATGAATTCTTGAACTATAGCTATTAATTTGATTGTATTATTCTTTTAAATTATGTGCCTAAATATTGTTGTATTCTTTTAAAGTAATTTTTTCTTGTTTTAATAATCATTACTGCCGCTCTGACGCACAACGTAACCCCTTGTGAACTGATACTAGTTTTTCGATTATTTAGTGTTACCTATCTATTTATTTTTGTTAACAAACACATGTCAATTCCTAGAGTAGGAAACTGTAAACTACTTGCTTTCAAGGAAACAAGTAGGTAGGCACTTAAAACCTTAACGTTTTCAAATTACATATGACGTAAACGAAGGGTAGAAGTATTCATTTTCATATTGTGTTTTCTTGAATATAACTGTTGCCCATCATTTATTATTATCAATGAATATAATATAGGCTGTCTATAAGGATAAATTGATGTCTTGTACGTCCCCAGAACATTGTTGACTGCCAGGTCGCCGTGGCTACGAACACAGGTCATCAAATAGCATCATCACCAATTCCTATCCACTACCTACATCGTTATATGATGTAGGTAGATCCACCTACCAGATAAATATTTATTATTTGTTCAGCGCAAGGTGAAACGCTACTCGTGGTTGAATTCCATGTAAATTCGCAGCTTTTAACCTTCAATATCAACTGATTGACCGTCGCTACATGGCCAACAGTCGTTGCTCTGGGAAAAATCTTATTTTGTTTGAAATTAAATGACATTCTTATCTTTATAAAACATAATTAATATCACTTCCTGTTTATATGTAATCCAAATATACGATAAAAATATTGATTTGACTACTTATAGGTAGGATTCTGAACTTAAATTCACAAGTACATACCTATAAAATAATTAATGTCATTTAAAAACTTATTATGAAGATTATCATAAATACGTCGGCAGTAATTTAAAAGAAAAAACGTTCTTTGCCTGTTAAAAGACTGCGTACTACATTCAGTGACAAAGGGTGAGCTAACCTAGTTCGATGTCGTACTTGTACCTACATAAGTACAGGTGATCGTCGATATCGACTGGTACGCGACTTTTCAATGTATTCGTGTCATGGACTGCCGTTTCAAGGACGAAGGCTGCCCCTAATGACGCGGTCGCAGCACGTGAGGGCTCCGGGAAATATTTTCATCAACTATCTGTCCCTACATCGCATCAATTATTATTGATTGCCCCCGTTTCAATCGCTCTATTTTACTTATATCGTTTTACCCAACATCGTCTTCCACTATGTAAGGTTGTCTTATCGGTGATGCTCAAAGATGTTTAATTAAAGATAATTTAAACTGTTATCTACAAGATAAGATAGAGTTTAAAATATCCCTCTATTTGTATCAGGTGTGCAATTGTGCTACGAATCCTATTTCCTGCAAATTGTTTTATTTTAATTCGTAGGTAGGTACTTAAAAGTCACCTGTCAGGAAGCATTTTTCAGAAATACATAAAACGCATACGACTAGGTATAAAAATGTCAAGTAATATATTTTTTTTATTGTCGACTTGATGGCTCTTTCTCCACGTGATCGACTCAGGTTGGATGGATGGGGGTAACCTAGGTACCTTACATCATGCATACCTACTTGCCTAAACGTGCGTGTGCTTGTAAAATATAATAATATGTGCTATTTCATCGGGTATCATCTCATGCTTCAAGAACGTGGATCGTGGAACAGTCGTTTTAAATATCAAAATGACTGTTCTTCGGAAAACATATTTTCAGTAGTTATTAAGTAACAATAAAAATCCGAATCTACTGAAAATCGCCAGTCGAATCATATCTCCTTTTGAAACCTATAAATATGTCTTACCTAGACGCTGTACTAGATTCTTCGAACCATGTTTGACTATATTAACGAAACTGAAAAACAAAAAATCTAGGATATATTTTATTTTCTTAGTAACCTAAGTACATGCCAGTTATTGGTATTTTAATTGAAAATCAATCGGTTGTAGATTGGACATAATATTGCATTGTTACTAACTAGGTAAATTATTAATACGTCTAGAAATTATGTAACTTCTGAGCACAATGTTTGACTAAGAAAATAATATAATATTCAGTTAATATTCCTGGTGTGGTCTAAAGAGAATGAATTGAACTGCGTTCCACGTATCCCAGGTAAATTATTGTGTCGATGTTTTGAGAGTTGGCTACTGTTAAACGAAGCCATGTTTACACAACATTCTTTTATAACACGCCTATTGTTTGGCGCTGGTAATGCAATGGATATTCAAAACATCATCTGTCAACAGAGGATGGAATGGAAAACCAATGGAACGTGGTCAATGTCCGGTGAATCCGCGAAGTTTGAGCTTCTTGTTACTCCAAATTTAACTGTATACTTTACTCATTATTATAAGGTAAAAGAACCTGTTAACCTTCTAGGAAACTGGTGGCTAAGAGTGTTTTATTGTCACGTTATAATTATATTTCTATATTATATCCGATTTGTGAATTTGGGTTTACAAAAGTTAATAAATAGTATGTAAGCGCAAAAGTAGATGCCGAAGGCGGCGATCGCGATGGTTTGCTGTAGCTCGGTTGAAACGCGTTACATATTAATAGTGACTCATAAAGTTTACATATATATCAATTAGGTACATAAATGTGCATATTTAACATCGAAAACAGTACTTTGACGGCAATTTTGTCGAAATCCACGCGTGTAAAGACTTTTATAGTTGAGATAACAGAAATGTAGGTACCTACATTACGACGCGACGCCAGGAAAGTTGTAGCTAGATAAGAAATTTTAAGAGTCACGTATCTAGCAAATTAAATTTTGATAGTACTTTTATACCGTGAAATTAATAACTTTTCTTTAGTGCCACTCGAAGTATACTTTATTACGCTCCTATAATGATTGAAGTATTTACTTGACAAGGTTAGTATATACTTCTTTATAAACACTGATTAGAGGTAAATTTTCATTTTTATTAATCAATTGTTTTCGTTGATGCATGATAAATTGTATTTTATTTATTTTTTATCAGAACCTATATCATTATTACAGACGAACCGGAAAGTATAATCTGATTAAATATTTAAAAAAGCGAGGGCGTTCAATAATTTTTTTTGATAAATAGTACGGCCACGTAACGAAGAGATATTATGTCGCACTTAGGTACATACCTACATATCTAAATAAAGCCATCCTTACATAGTGTAGTTCAACGTACCTCCAAAATTTTATAATTTATTTCAGTTTTTATGGATCGTAGCACACAAAATATTATTTTGTTTGAAATCTGATTACCTACGTACGTATTCACAAATTACTTTTTTATCTGTCATTCCATCTCGGCCATAATTTTATATTAAATTCGCTTGTATTTTAAAGTTTAAAATATGTTATTGTTTGCAAGTACTTCGTCTCATTAAAATTACTTCGGCGGCTTGAAATTACAATTGCAAATAGACATAAGAATATCTCAGGTATTACATGATTATTATAGAACGAGTTATTTAAATAAGTGGTAGAGTTTATTCATACAATGTCTATTTAATTTTTATTATTATGAGTACCTGCGTAAGTTCGCGGAATGGTTATTTATTTGGATGTAGAGCGTGCGTTAGACAAGTTTCAAACACTTAGTTCAAACATAACGGTCGTCATGTTACAGTTAAAGTGACAGTTCACCTATCTGCTTTTCCACTCTAGAACGACCAATAACGTCAGACTTGTTAATTCCTCCACTTAGCGTCTGTTGCTGTTTTCCATCTAAACCTACAAATGACTAGTACTTTGTGAGAAATAACTCAAAACGTTGCTCGATTTTATTGTCCTAATAAAGTGTTCATTTGTGCTGTGGTACGTATAAAGGGATTTCTAGTTTTCAGCTTGAATTGCGGCATCACTTCGCCAACAAACTCGCTTAGAACTACCGCCAAAAAGAGTGCGCATCGTATTTTTTTTGTTCATAATTTTTTAGGTATAAGTGTGCAATAATTAAGGACCTCATATTATTTTGTTTAAAACTATTATTTATTTGTACTATTACGTTCTAATGTTTGATTTCCTGTTAGTATATGTATTGTATACCTAAGTATTTTATAGCAACTGCGTAGGATTTTATTTCCTGCAATTACATTTCCAATTCACATTAAAACAGTATTTCAGTTTCCATTTACATAAAAGTACACGTTAATTGATTTGTAAGCATTCAAGTTTAATTAAGTCATTACATCATAGAATAAAAATTAATGCTGTTTAATTTGTTGGAAAAATACGCGTTAAATGTGAAGAGACCTTTACTTCGTGCACACTTTATTATTACACTTTGCAAGCACATTAATTTGATAACTGAAGTTTAATTACTGTAAGGAATTGATAAGCGTGTTGTTGTGTTGCTGTAATCGCGAATTACTCGCAACATTGGGTAAATACTTATAAAATAAATACATGTAGTTGTAAATACTTGTACATTCTTACAACACTTGTATTCTTTGTGTAACCTAACTACATACGAGTAAGTATTTCACTCTCATGTGCTAAGTATACTCCCCTTTTTTTGTTTCTTAAAACCGACGACTAGGTCTGGTTATGTTTCATTAAACTGAATTCATTGGTTAAGTAACTATTTTTTAAATTGATATATTTGCTATGCTTGAAATTAGCTATCCAAAACTGAATTTTATTGTATAAAAACTAGAAATTAAGAAACTATGAATGAATTAATAATATATTTTAATATAAATTAAATATATAAGTAGTGCTTATTTAGTAGTTGAACCTGTTGCTTATTTGATTATAATAGTTTCTTTCTTAAGAACGGTTGAGGTTTGTTTAATTGCACTGACCCGTGACAAGTTTAAAATATTTCTTTTTTGTAGGAACGTAATAATATGGACGATGTAGGTACTTAGGCATATGTTTTAGAAAATGTATTTTTAAAGATAGAAATATTGTGGATGACACAAAATACAAATGTATAACTCAAGAAAAAACTATAGCAAAGGCGGCCTTAAGACTAAGGGTGATCGCTTTAGTTTACCTTAGGAATCCAGCAATATTAAATAGAGCTAAGATTAAACTACTTATTGTGAAATTAATTATTAAAACGTAAAAGATTTATCGATCACTATTTTTGTACCTACGACTAGTCGGTATATCGGTATCTAGATATTTAAAACAAAATGGCGCACAAACATTGAGCGGTGACGTACGTAGTAGGTACCTACTTGATTTATTGAACGATCTTTAAATACTACGTACAGTAACTGAATTTAATAAAGGTACTTATGGTCTCACTTTGCACCTTATATGCACACTTTTTAAGTAAGTAAATACCTATATTATTAGTTCATCCTTCGCCGGTGAACATAGCGTGACTAGGATATTTTCAATTTAAACTAGCGAGAAATCGATTCAACATACAAACATCGTATGTGCTCTATCTGTACTAATATTAAAGCAAAGCGGATCGATTGTCTGTTTTTTTATAAACTTACGTCACAATAACTAGCAACGTTGACATCCATCACGTACCTACTTGGTGAGTTTCATTCATTCTGAATTGAAACTTTGATTACGATATAATCGGTGATTTTAATCGCATTCGTTGTAACTCATAAGAATTTATTTAACTCATTAATATAATGAAAATACACCAAGCCATGCCAAAAAATAAAATGAGTTTAAGTATTTGGGTTCACAAATTATTTCTCAACGCAAAATAAGTGTTTCAAATTTTGTGATGACGCAACTACATTGTATTCCTAATAGACGTTGCAACTAAAATGTAGATTTATTCTTTAAAACATATCCGTTTAGTATATGACCTCACTGACTATACTACCCGCGTGTCACTATATTCAAGGATCGGAGTGGTGTCCATTTTCTCACCGTAGTTGGGGGATTGGTACCCTGCAAGTTTAAATTTATATTACGTAGGTACCTTGTGAGTAAGTTTGTTGAAGCTAGTTAGTAAGAGATGTGTATAAATAAATATTTATCGGTAGACACTGGTCAGTGCCGCGGCCGCCTATAGTCTGCAGGTACCTAGCGGCACTACGCCACTGATAACCTTATCTCGGGAATTAACGTGTCAACAACTATATCTGGTTTGTTACACCACAATAGTAATGAACACTCTAAAAAGTACAGTTGTGAACGAATTATTCTGTCTCCGCCTAACTTTTTTTTAGGTACTTTTTTATCGTCTGAATAAAAATAGCAATAATGTCATTTTAATGAGGACTCCTCTGTGTAGGTATTTACCTACTGCCCATATTTTATCCAAACATTTATTTAAAAAGCAATTTACTTAGTTACATTATGGTCCGACTGTAAATCACGTAGAACAGGAGACCTATTAAAACAACACTTATTTAGTTATTTATTAGGATAAATAGTAGGTTTGGTATTCAGTTATAGGTACTTACCTACCTACTCATTTCCTATTTCAATTATCTAAGAACGTTTTCTCAACTTTAATGTAATGCAAACTGTAGGTATCTGCTAAAAGTAGCTCTTTATCGACGTTGTACATTACATACCCACCTATTTTAGATGACGTGAAAGTCAGATGTAATTAATTGGTTACTAGATTTACGTGCGGATGTACCTAAAATAATTTAAATTAAGCCTATTTACTTAGTTGTTCTAATCCAACAGGGACAAATCGGATATGGATTATCATCCATCATACACGTGGATAAAGGAATATTTTTGTTTTAGTGTTGATGATTTGTATGACACTAAACGCCCATTCAAGGTTGAATAGCTTATTACCTATTCGACATTTTTAATGCGGCGTATCTAGCAGCTGTCCACACACAGCCGTGCGTTGGTAATTAGTTCAATACCGAGTGCGTAGACGCCACTTCATCTGACAACGGAGGACATAACGAGATCGGTCGGTCGGTTTACTTCGTCATGCTTCTTGCACTTATAAGCCTAGTAATAAATCTTTGCTATGACTAGACTCTAAGGATCATCTTTCAGGAACTAAGTAGGCTTTAGATTTAAGTCGAATTCTTCAATCGACATGGTTGTAAGAACATAGTACCTATCTGGTACCTATTTGCCATTCTTGTATCCAAGTCACCTATACGCTACTTAGCCTATTTGCTTATGTAGACTAATAAAATCCCATTGTTGTCAGATCGCAGTGGGGCGCAGCACTCGGGACCACAGCATTGATGTAGATCTGAGCCTAGAAGGTCCAGCTGGGAAGGTCTCCCGCAAGCAAGCCACGATCCGGCTGCGCAACACCGGCGACTTCTTCATGTCCTCGGAGGGCAAGCGCCCTATATTCGTTGACGGACGTCCTATCCTCCAAGGCAACAAAGTCAAACTTAATCACAACAGTGTTATCGAGGTACGGTATAGAAAACTATACAGGGCGTTGTTTTCTTAGATACAGATAGAATGGGAGGTGAAATTACCTATGAAAACAGACAACTTTTACTTTGGCCAATCAGAGAAAAAAAAATCCAATAAAGAGATATTGGCTAATCAACAAGGATTATAATTTAGAGCCAAACTTACAAATTAGAATCAAGTGCGTAAATATTGGTAGGTATTTAGGTAATTGAACAACACCATCGAAGTAGTAAAACGGATATCTCTTTTCCTGTTATACAAATCGGTACCTGAAGTTCAAAGTCCTGCTGAAGCATCAAGCAAGCATAGTAGTAAAGTGGAAACTATAACATGTTTAATTTTCGCAGATTGCGGGACTTCGGTTCGTGTTTCTCGTGAATCAAGAGCTCATCAGCGCAATTCGCCAAGAGGCCGTCAAAGTAACGATACCTGTGTAAATAAAGTTTTAATTTCAATAAATATCTAATTCAGTAAAATACATTTTTATTTGGAACACATTTATTTGGTCATTTTAGTACATTCTCAAAACTAGGTACCACTCAAAACATAAAACTCCCGTTAACAATACTTTGTTTCACCCACGCACTACACACGGCGTCTGCACTCAGCTCTGCAGGACATGAGTGACTTTTCATCTATCACGAAACACTATCACCTGGCATAGAGATATGCATTAATTCAACGATAAAACAAACTTTCATTATACCTAAAATTTAATTTAATCCAAGACCCTTAATTATAGTATAACAGTGCTCTAACTTGATTTAATTATTCACATAATTTAAATGGCCAACAATGTGCAGGAAAAACAAATCCACTCAAAAGTGCTAACAAACATACTTGAATAAATAAAAAATGGAATATAACATTTTATTAACCATGAACAAATTCATGAAATCTTAGGAATCTCAGTCACAGGACGCTCGAAACAACATCGCTTACATAACGACGGCATTGCATGAGACACAACACAATATCTTTGGTTGTAACTCTTAAGATTTTGTGGTGTGACTTATGCTCCTCTTCAAAGAAATCTAAGCCAAAGCTCAATACAAAACTGCTACCGTCAAACAGAATTTAAAAAATCTTAGCTTTATACACTTAACATACATTAAAATAGTCTTTTTAATTACCACATATACAATAACATTATGTATAATTTCTAATAAATAAACTTATACCAGCTGAACACTCAACATCCAAAACATCAATAAATTCTTACATTTTTACTTAATTAGCTATCTACAAAGGCAACTCGCTAAAATATGTAGGTATGTAAAGTTGATTTAAAAGCACATATTTGGTATTTTTTTATTTATCACCCTGTACATTATATAAAAATAGTGTATCGTTAAGTTTACATGTTTCAGGCACTATCAGGCAAATATTACATGGCATGTGAGCGCCTTACAGTTGAGATCAAGTAGTAATACACCCACTCGCAAAATCATTTACAATATATCAAAATTGTACATCTACTATTAATATCAGCTCCTTAGAAAGGCACTTTCTTATTTTATGCAGGACAAACACCGCAAGCAATTATTTTACAATTTGTAAATATGACCCAGAGACACTAGGTTTTACAAGGGATTATTCTGTTTATTATTCTAAATATTTTCGTTTCTTCATATTAACGCCGATATGTTTCAAAATCAGTACAGTTTTTTATAACTGACTAGCGCAGAATGTGTTTTCTCAAACACGTTTACACATTTCCCAACAACCTATTATTTCTGAGTATTGGCTCTGGTTATTTCACGCTTTAATTTTATGACACACGCCACGCTGCGGCGATTTACTGTAATATCAATCAAAATCCTAAAATCAATGTTGTTTACATTTAGATTATAGACATGATTAAAGACAACCGTACACTCATGGGATTATCAGCATAATAAGTATAAAATTACACATTGTTAGCTATACGCACTTTTGTACTTTTATTGTCTACAAGACTTCTTTATTAATTGTGATTTAATTATTAAAACTTAAAATGTATGTAGATATGTGCTTAGGTATAATTAATTTACGTGAGCAATCAGTGGCCACCGTAGTTGCAACTGGCCGTTAAATATATAAATTATTTTATTAACATTTAATAACTTAAAACATAAAAATATTTTTCACATCGCATTCTAACAGCAAAGGTATTTAACCATACACTTAGTTAACTCGTGGGTACAATTAATAACTACGCATTATATACAAACAATGATTTCCTCCTAAAAGCACCACATCATGAACTTTAGATGCTTCAATAACCCATTTTTTAAATTTAATCTTATGAGCAAAATTAATAATTTAAATCAACAATTTTAAAATTTATTTTATGTATCAATATAACATAATGTTAAAACTAATACTCATTATGGCTATCGTACTAAAAGTGCAATTTCATTAACACATCACATTACTAGGTACAGGAAATGGAATGAAACTTTAAAGAGGATATATTAATAAAATTTAAAACTTTTCAACAAAAGAAATCAGATCAAATTGCACTTTCAATTAGTTTCGATAAATCTTTATACATATATATTTTGTCTTTGTTTTATTTATCACACTTAAAAACAGAATTTGGCTTTTGTTTTTACTAACTAGATAGAAAAATAATTTGGGTAACTATGAAATAAAATCTACTATCGTATTGTGAATCGTTTTCTTGATAAACGGAATAAATAAATATACTTAGGTAACTAATTTATGGAATAATAGGAATGTATATCCAACATTGCACCTCGTCGTAGCCAAAGTAGGTACCTGACTTACGCAAAGAACTGAATGCATTTTCAAATAAATTACATTAGTAATCATGTTTTAATCGTATCGTATATTTAAGCTGACCTGATATAGAATCGTTTAATTTAGGCTGCGAAATAAAAAATTTCGTACTGCCCACTGATCTATATTTTCGAAACTTTTCTGCTAAAACATACATGTTTTTTCTGTGATTAAAAATGGCTCTCGTTTTTCTTCTAAGGGCCATTTTGTCAATAAAATTGTTTTTCTCCAAAAACACCCAAGGCTGCCACTTTCTACCGGTTAGATCAGGATTAAATATATCCTTACTCGATGTACTTGCATAGTGAGAACCATTTTCATTTTTCTTTATAACTACCTTTGGTATAGACTTTTTGATTTTTTTGGATTTTTCTTTGTGCATTTGAAATTGAATTTCATCTATACTTAAAAGTACATCTTCGAATTTTGGTTTAGGCTTCTTTGAAATGTCTTTTTTTAATGTATTAGTAGTAGGTTTACTAAGATTTGGTTTTAGTTTTTCTTTGGCTACTTTTAATTCTTTGAATTTAAGTAAAGTGTCCCGTGATAGTGGTAGCTTTACTTTCAGGTCGGGTATAGTTTCTTTTAATGGTGGAATATATTTCTGTGCAGCTTTTGTAATTAAAGTTCTTGTTTTTAGATTATTATTTGAACTTATGTAATCTTTCTTTTCTGTATATTTACAACATATTCTGCTGGCAGTATTAATATCATTTACTTGCGAAACCCTGGCCCCGCCGTAGTTAGTTATTTTCAGTAAGATACCAGAGTTTTTTTCTTCTGACGTCGTCGACGATACTTCGGGTGAACTAGAAATCGAACATTTGGGGCTTTCTTCCGACATTTTATATGCAAATACGTCTTCGCTACTTGATTCACATGAAGTAATTGAATCGTTTCTTTGGTCTTTATCAATTAGATTAGTTTTGAAGTCATTATCTTTGTCGCATTTGTCAAGATCAGAAGTTACATTGCAATAGTTGTCTTTACAATCAAAGTCAGTTTTTATTTCACTTTGACAATCTAATAAAGCATCTTTCATTGTTAGGGAATCTTTATCTTTTATTGGGCTAGATGCATAGCGCGGTTTTATAATATCATCGTTCAAATTGCATTCGGGCGTATCTGACAAATATGATTCAGAAAGCACTCTTTCTAAAGACTCTTTGTCATAATATCTTGTGTACTCTTGTGATCCATGAGATTCTCTAGTAACCAGAGTCTTATTAACATTCATTTGTGGTGTTCGATATAATGTTTCAACAAAGTGCGAGTCGTCACTGCACATTTTATCGCCATAAATGTATTTCAACTTATCGGAATGTTCATTTATATTATACTCCTCAGGCTCCTCATCTGTACAGTCGCCATCTGATAGATCATTATTTTTAGGTGATGTTGCTGCGCTTATGATAATATTTTCAGCAATATCATCAGCAATGACCGTTTCAACACAAGCCACATCATCAAACCACGGATCTTCTGCAGGTTTGTCATCGCGCGTCAAATCATCAGTCGACTCGCACATTTCCACATTAGTTTCTTCTACAGAATTAATATTTGCTACAGCAACTCCTAAATTATCATTTAAGCATTCTTCGGACAACTCAGCAAAACAGATTTTTTGAGTGTCATCGCACTCGTCTGTTATTATACAGTTGTTATCTATTAATATACAGAACGATACGTTTTCTTCATTTTGCATTGATGATATAGAATTTCTTCTAATGTTTTGTATAAATTTGCAATGTTCTGCAAAAATCTGAGGTTCATTATCATCCAAAGACTCAGTATTTTTTTGGCGTTTATTTTCCCACAATACTGGCGCGTTGTCTGTATTTTCTTTCGCTTCATCGCGAATGTCATCTAAAGCTGAATCTGAGAATGAACGTTTTAAAGTTTTACGTTTTTTGGAAGTATAGTTCGAAACATAGCCAATTTCATTGCTAGGTGAAGGATCTAAATCCTCAGTGAATACAATGTCTTCTGACATTTCGGTTAATTGATTTTCAGAATATACTTCATTGTTCGATGCCTCTAAAACCGTGTTCCCCACTCCTGAGTCTCCATCCATCAAATTTTCGTCGGATAAATTGTACGTTAACTCGTCAATTTCTGATACATGATGCTGAACGTTGATAGTTTCTATCTCAGCCTCCGAATAAGATGGTGAAGAATTTTGAGATACAATATTAGAACCTGTTTGTTCTGAAATCACATCATGATCCACATGATCATCTTTATCTTGCATATCCTGATTTTTATTGGGAGTCTCATCAAATTCAGTTAAAATATTTTGTGTGATTCCGAAAACATCATTTTTATCATTATCTGTTATTGTTTCGGAATTTGTGGTCTTTTCTTGTATTGTGTCGGAATCATTTTTACTGTTCGTTTCCATACTATTCTCATTTATTGGAATATCTTTTAATGAGCATTCATGACTTGATTCAACTTTTTCTTCTCTGCAAGAATCGGGAAGTGATTTTGTTTCAGGCAAAGTCTCTTTATCGATTGTAACGGGATCATAGTTTAATTTATCTTTATTTACAATACTTTTATCAGGATTATATAGACAATCAAGAACATTGCTATTTGAAGTAACATCTGAATGTGAATCAACTGCCGATGCCATTGATTCAACTGTGCTCGATATATTTGGTAATGTCGCATTCAAACTTTCTTCTATAATACCGGAGGATTCTTCAGATACGGCAGGACTGTTTGAACCCGTTCTCGTCTCATCTATTCTTGTAGTCTCAATGTTATCTTTGGTATCGTCATAAGAATATTTTTCTATGACTGGTACAGAGCTTTCCGTCATCAAATATTCATTTTTAGGAGAAAAATCGACATTATCATTACTTAATTTTTCGTTTTTACAAATTTCATTTAAATCATTTTCCAGATCTGAAGAGGTAGCTGTAACCGTCTTTTGGCTGATCTGTTTTTGAGAGTTCTCACCTTGCATTTCTGTAGATGACGGGTCTGATAAATTTACGTCATTCTTATGTAATGTTTCCCAATATGCATCCTTTTCAGTTTCCATTTCAGATATGCAAATAGTTGAACCCGACATATCTTGAGTAGTAATAGTAGTATTTCTGTTACATAATCCTTCATTGTGTAATAATAGTTTTTGGATGTAAGGTGACAGTAGTTCTTTTTTGATAGGACATGAGTTTTTTACACCTCCCTTCCCTGATTCGATTCGTGTTTCTATATAATTTTTTTCAATTTTTAGTTTATTTTGTGATTGTAAAGAATCACAATTTTCTATAGCGCACACTTCTTCTGTGCAATCTAACTCATCTCCAGTTAGAAAGGACATTTTCTTTTCTAGCGAATCATTTTCTAATTCTTGTAATTTCATTGTAGTTTCCCTTTCAACAGGATCATTAGGGTGATCAATTTTTATGCACTTATCAGTAGATGTTTCACTGTCAATATTAATATTTTCGCTTGTGTTTGAAATTATATCAACCTTCTTTTCAATTACGTTATCTTCATCACAAGCATTGTCTAATTTCATTGTAGAGGCAGAGATCTCGTCCAATACATCTTCTGCTTTAAATTCTTCAATAGTTTTTAATGAAGTTAAAGTATTCTTACTAAATTCAATCTTATCTGTGGATTCACATTGGTTTGTTTTGTCAAGTTCAAAAATATTATTCGTGTTATTTAAAAGACTGCCATGTTCAATAGAATTTGGATTTGTCGTAACAGGATTATTGATTTCCATTTGGTCATTGATATCTTTATCAGTGTCTAATTGGTCCTCTGTTTTGAGTTCCAGCTCTTTATTTTCTAATTTTGACATTTCATTTGGTACTTGAAGGAAATCACAAACATCCTCTTCAAATGTTTCACGAGTATAACCTTCTTGAGATTCTGGAGATTTCGTATCATTAATTAAAGGTTGAGAGTGAATGTGGTCTGAAATATTTGTGTTAAAATCACATTGTTCTGTAGAACTCAAACTGAAGTCAATTGCGAAGTCATTAGATGCATTTTCGATACATTTTTCTGTATCGGGGCTAGGAATATTGAGAATTTGGTGGTCTACTGACAAGTTAATGGGAGTCTCTTGCATATTTTCAGATTTACTAATTGGCGAGAATATCTTTTCAGCATTGCTGTCAAGAGATTTACAATTTTCAGGATTTTTAATGATAACACTATCTGTCCTAAGAGCTTGTACATTAGATTCAGGGGTGCTCGATCGTGAACTCTTACGTTTTAATTTTCTGTATTTGCTTAATTTAGAGAAATCATTTTCTGCTTTACTTTTTGGTGAATGTTTCATTTTATTTTCTAACAAATCATGTTCAATTTTCTCAGAATGTTCAATATCTAATGGAGGTAACTCTTTCACAGATGTTGTTGTAATCACCGACTCTTTATTTGCATTTATAAATTGTTGATTAACTTCAGGGAAATTTAATTCGATATCATTGTCAAGTCTAGGTAACGAGGCTAAACATACACCAGAATTACTTTCAAGATCTTGATAGCAGTAATTTGTTTTGGCAGGATCCATAAGGTCATTAGAATACTGAGTATTGATCATTTTGCAACTAGCATTCTTCGAATTTTCATTTACAACTTGACATTTTATGACATTGCTATCATCAGTGCTTTCAGCAATGGTTTGCATAGAACCTGGTTGAATAATTAGTGGATTTGAAACTTTCTCAATTGTTCTTTCATCCAGAACAGTTTGGACTGATGCAGCTACTTCCACATTTAACATTTTTGGGCTGCATGGCTTAATTTCAAAATTACAACCGACTTCTTTATGAATTACAGATTGGCTTATTTTTGCTTCAACATCAAGGGGAGACAAGGGGCGAGGTGGAATTGCTATCCCATGCATGGGTACTAATCCCTTCAACGAAGGTCGAAAGTCTCGTGAAACAGGTGTCTTTGTATGGAAATTATTCAGATTTGATGACTCTATCACTTCTTCAAATTGATGAAGAAGCTCAATGCTATTGTATCCCTTAATATTTTCAGGGAGTTTAGAAACTTTTTGTATGTGTTCATATTTACTTAGTTCTTCGCTTGGTACATTTACTAAGCCAAGCACATACAACTGTTCCTGATCATTAGTTTCAAAATGTTTGGTGTTATCATTAGTATTTACTACATTTTTAACACCAATTTCTTTATTAGTGTTATCACCATGCTCATCTTCTCCTTCATTCCACATTTGTAGAAATTGTCTGACATCAATCTCCTTTTTATCTTTCGAACTGGTAGTACTATTTGAATTTCGATTAAGTTTTAACATAGTAGGTGATGATTTTGGCATTGGACCATACCTATGATCATATCTTCTGTAAACATCAGGTTGCATTCTGTTGAAATTTGATTCCATACTTCTGATACTAGCTGTGGATGATTGACTTACATATCCACAATCTTCTTGTGATGTTCCCTGAGTTTGATTAGTGTCATTGCTGGTGTTTGAATCAGATGGTGAAATAGCTATAGTATTTGGTGAAAACTGAGAGGGAAATCTTGGCATATTATGATTATTATTGACACTTAAGGCTGGATCAATATTTCTAAAATGAGGGTTGAATTCATATCCTCTCATCGGCATACTGTCTTTTCTGTAGTATGGGTGTCCAGGCATTGGATGCATGTTGGTGGGATAACTAGGTGGCAATACTGGTCCTTTCACAGTGTGAGGTCTTGAAATGTCATTGACATAAATACCTTCAGACATGTGGTAGTTTTTATTTCTGTTTTCAAATTCAGCATAGATTTTACTATTTGCATCATAAGGTACTTTATTTGTTGGAATAGCTTTAGAGGTATCTACAGGGTATGGATAGAATTTATTTGATTGCAAACAGTTCCCTGGTATTGGCCCATATGTTGGATGTATCACTTGGGCTCGGAATGGAATATTATTGTAAGCTTGCTGTTGATTTAACTGTCTCGGATAACCATTCATCATAGGATCTGACATTCTACTATCTATATACTTTAAAGGAACCTGAGGAAAGGCAGGGTAGGGATGTGTAGGTTTCTGCATGTCATATTTATGTGGAGGGTAAGGTGGTGGGTGAAAAGAGTTACTATAATTACCAATGTAGTCATACCTGGCTTGCGGGAACCGGTCCTTTACGGTGGGATAAGGCTTGAAGCGGATGTTGGCATCATGATAATAAGCTTCAGGATACACCGGACCCGGCTCTTCCTGAACTGGCCGATGTGGTCTTGTCATCAGCATTGGCTTAGGGCCAGCACAACTTGGATAGTCTGAATACTGATAGAGTTCTTGGGGATATGGTTTAGTTGGTCGCATACCAACACTACCAGGCCAGCCTTGTGGAGCACTACGCGTATGCACATTGTTGATGTTAGGCACAGAAATATCTATATTCCGCACAGTTTTTTGTTCATTTGTCATTGGATTAATAGTGTAAGGCACATCACAGAACTTTGGATTAGAATCAGCAGAAACACTCAACTTGTTGCTTCTCATTTGTGAAATGTTAGCATCTTGGAAATTATGATCATCTTTTAGCTTGATTGTGTTATATGTAGGTGGTACCATGATTCGTTGCATGTTTTCCTGGAATGTTTGTCTGGGAGATATATTCCTGGTGGGGTGCTGGTAGTCTATTAGTTTGTGAGGGTAGTCGGGGGGACGGCGATACGTGTTGTCTGAGTTCAGCCATGGTTCCAATACGCCTTTTTTCAGGTAAGCCTCAGTGGAGACTGGCGGCGGCACCACTCGGTCTGGCCCTATGACGGCACAAGGCCGCGACGTCGATACGTCCACTTTACCCGATGAGTTTGATCCAATATCCTGATATGTTTTATTACGGTGGCATGGCAAAGCGGCGCTGCCTTGAGCGTATTTTGTACTGCCATCGTTGCTGCGGTCACCCAATGCAGCCTCAGTTCTCAAATCTTTAGCATCCATGGCCGAGGCAGGTGCAACATATATTCATACTTATGAACATTTTTTACGTATGATTGCGCTTATAATTAATCTTTGATGCAACTTTGGGATCTGAATTCACGTCCAAATGTTCTTCATTCTGAAATATAAACAAAATATCAACATTCGAGGTACACTGACAACTGTCAAAACACTGCCACATCCACCATGTACGCATGAATTATTAGACAAAACAATAAAATGATTATAAATTGTGTGAAATCTTGTACCTTACCTTTGGAATTTAAGGAATTCTTTCTCTATCAATATTATTTCCTAGGAGACACCGATTTATTACGTTCCTACGCTGTCGCCACCACCTTTGCTGTCGGTTGTGTTGCCAACCTTAAATAATAATAAAATAAATAGAAAGAAAGGCACTTTTGTAGTACCCAATCTTATAAAACCATTTAGGAATTGCTCATTTTTAGACTAGATTAATTAAAGAAGAAAGAAATTATTAAGCACGGCGTACATCACCTTCTTTACCTTTTAATAATATGTGATTTGTATGATTTAATGAGGATTTAATAATAAATCCTTTTTGGGCTTCGTTTTTGATAGTTTCAATAACCGACTACAATTTATCGTGCCGTGTGAATATGCTTTATTAAAAGACAGTGTCAAGTTGACAGCATGACATTGACATTTCACGTCTGACCTGTCAAATTCATTTTGCTGTTGTGGTCGTCGCTCTTGATCCACGCGATTTATTTATAAAAAATATTACGAAGAACACTAAATTCAGTAGGAATGAAGTATATTTCCGTTAGTTTAATCCTTACTTTAATATTTTGTGGCTATGTGATTAATACCATATGGACGCTGGCTGATATATTTATGCCGCCAGAATGTAATCGTGGCGAAAGATGTCTCTCGTCTTATTTGACATCAAATCCTGTGCAAAACTTGGTTTTGTACACTTCTGAGAAAGAATATCCATACCCTGATGGCTCATCTTTAGATATTGTAAATAAAGTTCATACAACTATGGATTTAGACTATAGAAATCCAGTGTCATTGTGAGTACCGATGTTATACCGAGGTTTACCGCTGTGCATGGTTTACGTAGTATAGCATTTATTATACTTGTAGTATTTTTTAGCGACATAACACTGAAGATACCAAAGAGAACTCGTAATAACGGCACGTTGTTCATGCATGCGGTGTTGTTAGACGACCGTCGTATTTATAAGGATTTCGACGAGATCCGGCGAACGGATGCCGTACACACATTTCCGCTAGTCACGTACACTGAACCACAGGCCGCCACCTTTAACCTCCTTCAGCAAAATGTAAGTTTACACTCAAAATCATTCTGATGGTCTTAAGAATTACATCAATAATAAAAAATTACGATTTCAATTCATAGCTTATTATTCTTATTGGCTAAATAATAAGTAAGTAATTAACTTTCCTGTATAGTGACTTAAAAGAAATTGGTCTGATTTTAAAGCAGTCCTTGGTTGCAGGCACCTGAGACTGCACCCAAAGTGTATGTTCATCCACATGCTCACATCAGCACACAAGTTCCTCTGGCTATACTTGCAGATGACTTAAAGTTGCCAGTTAATAAAATACCTGGCGAACTTTATCAACAACTTAGGTTAGTATTTATGTAATTAAATTATATTTAAAATAGAAGCAAAGTCTTACAAAAATTATAATTTCAACACATTTGTTTCAGAATAAGGAATGGTAAATTCTTACCAATAATTCATCTTAACGTGCTGAAATCTCGTCTGACACATTTACAACTTCTGAATAGAAGCACAACTGAGGTTAAAGTGAATATAAACATTGCGCCTTCATCTTACGGTACCTTTAGATTGGCTCTCCATGTCAGACTTGCTTTAGACCAGTTGAAGGGTTTGGGCTTCAGTGAAAAAGATGTTGATGATGTCAAAGGAATATTTGCTGACACAAATCTATATTTATTATCAGCTACAGTATTAATTGCTAGTTCTCATGTAAGTATGATTTTAAGTGTATTGAGTGCTCTACATGTGGTGGATAAATTTAAGTAACTAGCTTAAGGGCCCTTTTCCTGTTATATGTGTTTTGATCCGCATGTGTGTCACTTACATCACAATCTATCATTTATTACATCTTTTTCCTACAGTGCGGGCGGTATGTGTGTGGCCAGTATAGTTTGTTACCAGGTGATCTAGTCCGTGTGCACCCGCATGCGGGTCATCCACATGCGGGTCAAAACACGCATGACAGGACCTAAGTCATTAACTATTTATAGAAAACAATATTTTGACCAGAAAAAGTTCTGACCATCAGCAATTTCATGATTCCATTGATGCAGGTTATTTTATTATTTTAAATTGTTGTCCACAGCTATTATTTGACTTCCTAGCATTCAAGAACGACGTATCGTTCTGGCGTCGCAAGCAGTCGCTAGCAGGATTGTCGGCGCGGACTGTGATGTGGCGCGCGTTCTCTCAGCTAGTCATATTCTTTTATCTGTTTGATGAGAAAACGTCTATGCTGGTTCTGATTCCAGCTGGAATTAGTGCTATTATTGAGGTAGGTAATTCAGTTATGAATAAAAAAGGTAATTTAGTTATGAATAAAAAAATATATGGAATTACAATGTTTCACATTTTTTTCCCAGTTAGTTGCATTTGCATTGTTATTAGAAAAAGTATTAATTTATACACAAAAAAATACTGCGAGTTGATAGACCTGCATTCTCATTTGTTTACCCAGCTCTGGAAAGTGACAAAGGTGCTCCATGTGCGCGCATCGATAAGTGGTGGTAGGTTGCGGCTGTGGCGGGAAGGCGGCGCCGACGCAGCGGAGAGGACCACGGCGCGGGCGGATGCGGAAGCTATGCGGTATCTCTCCATGCTACTGTACCCCTTGTGTATCGCTGGTGCTTGCTACTCGCTTATTTATGAACCTCATAAAGGGTAAGCTATTATAAATCTTTTATAAAAATATATATAAAAGATATAAATCTTTTCTTAGAACCTACTAGAATTACTGATAGTTCGAAGACCTGTATTGATAATATATTTACAAACATAGAATCCTCAAATTTGAGTGTAATAAATAAGTTAAGGTCTGACCATTGCGGCTTGAGGGCAGATTTTAATATTAATATAAACAAAACTAAAAAAAATATTAAATACATTCCAGTTACTGAGGCTAATTAAATAAATTTAATAATAATGTTACCTCAAAAATCTCAAATCTGGAACTTTGTGATGATTCAAATATGTTATACAGTAGGGTATTTAATGCCACTAAAATAGAATACGATAATATTTTTAAACCCAAAATATTGAAGGTTCACGATTGTCTTAAATTTAGTGATTGGGCAACGACAGGAATACTAATTAGTAGGAATAAACTATACAGCCTTTATGATGAAAAAACGGTGAATAATAGTGAGTCTTTCGTTGAATATGTACGTAATTATTCGAAATTATTTAAGCGTATATGTAATGTGGCCAAATCTAGATTCATAAAAAATAAGATTGTCAACAGTAAGAATATTGTAAAGTCTACTTGGCAAGTTATCAACCACGAGACTGGAAGAGTCAAACCACGCAACCTCGATTTTAAATTGAATATTGACGGTAACTGTATCAGTACAGACGCCGAGGTTGCCGAAGCTTTTGTTAAATTCTTCTCTGACATTCCAGTCTCGACCACCAAAGACCTTGATTCTTCTCCCGCGCTTGCTGAAGTTTTGTTGAAGCAGAACGTGGCGGAGTCCAATCAAGTCTTTGCATTTCGTTACGTCAGTGCTTATTCAATAATAAAGGCCTTTAAATCTTTAACTATTAAAAAAACCGCTGATCTGCACGGCCTTTCCGTTACAATAGTTAACTCCATCATAGACTGCATAGCACCCCATCTAGCTATGGTTTTTAATAAATGTATAGATGAGGGAAGTTTTCCTGACCTAATGAAGCACAGTAAAGTCATACCTTTGTTTAAAGCAGGCAGTAAGTCTGACCCCACCAATTTTAGACCTATATCTATACTGCCAACCCTAAGTAAAATATTTGAAAAACTAATTTTAGATCAACTACAATTTCACTTCTACTCCAATAAACTAATGCATCTGAAACAATTTGGTTTCACCAGGGGTCGTTCAACAACCGACGCAGGTGTTGAATTAATAAAGTGTATATTTGATGCCTGGGAGAAGTCGCACGACGCTTTGGGTGTCTTTTGCGATTTGTCCAAGGCTTTCGATTGCGTTGATCACTGCACATTGGTCAGAAAGCTTCATCATTACGGTGTAAAGAACAGCGCACTCAGCCTTTTAAAGTCTTACTTATGTGGACGTGTACAGAGGGTTGATGTAAACGGTAAAGTGTCGGGTGGATCTGCGGTTAGCATGGGTGTCCCACAGGGCTCAATTCTTGGTCCTTTTCTCTTCCTAATATATATAAATGATCTGCCAAGTCTTGTAAATAACTGTCATGATATAGTATTGTTTGCTGATGATACTTCTTTACTTTTTAAAGTTAGACGACAACAAGATGTATATGACGATGTAAACAATGCTATCAATAAAGTAGTCGAGTGGTTTACTGCCAATAATCTAGTGCTTAATGAAAAGAAAACCAAATGTATTAAATTTACTTTGCCCAATGTTAGACAAGTAAATACAGATATTAGGATGAAGGGACAGAGCTTGTGCCTTGTGGAAACAACCGTATTCCTTGGTATTACTCTCGATTCCAAATTACAATGGGGCCCCCATATTGACAAGTTAGCGGATAAGCTCAGTTCTGCAGCTTTTGCAGTAAAAAAAATAAGAAACCTGACAGATGTTCAAACTGCCAGGCTAGTTTACTTCAGTTACTTCCATAGTCTGATGTCCTACGGCATTCTGCTGTGGGGTCATGCCGCTGATTCTGAGCGCATCTTTATTCTGCAGAAGCGTGCTATTCGATCTATTTATAAACTAGGTCCCAGGGAATCTCTAAGGGATGTTTTTAAGAATATTGACATATTAACACTAGCATCACAATACATCTTCTCAAATATAATGTATACACAAAAAAATCTAAATCAATTTAAACAACTAAGTGATATACATACTGTTAATACTAGAAATAGGGATAAATTAGTGCCTCATGCCAGTCGACTAAACAAAGTAAACAAATCGTTTGTGAGTCAATGTATACGCTTTTACAACAAGATCCCTGCTAGCATACGTGAACTAACCCCCAAAAAATTTAAGATTATTGTTAAACAAAAACTTAGTAAAAAAGGTTATTATAAAATCAACGATTATCTAGATGACTCAAATCCATGGGATTGACCGGCTCTTCTGTCAAGCTGTCTCTATGTAGAATAATTATTGTAAAGTTAATTTTTAGAATTTGTAAACCAAATTTGAAAAGAGCAACCCAACAGAGTTTCTTGCTAGATTCTTCTCTGGGGAAAACTGCACTCTTGCGAATCTAGCATTAACTTTTAAAAAATGACCCGTCTTATGTGATGTCAAACTCGTCCTACAAGATTAAATAAACATTTCATTTCATATTCACATTTAAGTTTTTGTAAAATGTTCCAAGTTAACATAGAATGTCACTTAACATTGCCTTGACAACTTTTATTAAGTTGTAGGAAAATAACAAAAAACGAAAACTACCTTCCCCAGATGGTACTCCTGGGCCCTACACAGCGTAGTGAACGGCGTGTACGCATTCGGATTCCTATTCATGTTGCCGCAGTTGTTCGTCAACTATCGGCTGCGGTCGGTTGCGGCGCTGCCGTGGCGAGCGTTTATGTACAAGGCCTTCAACACGTTCATCGATGATGTGTTCGCCTTTATTATAACTATGCCGACGGCTCATAGAGTGGCCTGCTTCCGGGATGATCTCGTGTTCCTTGTTTATCTTTATCAGAGATGGTAAGTTGATTTTGCTTGTGGATTTAATTGTAATGAATTAAGCGTGTTATGGAGGGAAGTTAACTAAACGCCAAGTGTCAATATGTTCCAGATATTGATTGTGTATGTATGTTCTTTACATGAAATGTCCATTCGATAAACGACACAAACCTGTAAAAATGTATGTATATTGATTCACGAGTCAAACACAATCAGTTTAAATAATATGTTATCTTGTGTATACGTAAGCTATAACAAATATTCAATCGCCTATTTCAGGTTATATCCAGTTGACAAATCGCGCACTGACAACGCAGTGAGCATGGACGAGAGCCCCGAGAACTTGGAACCAGTTAAGGACAAGACAGAGTAACTCTAGTTGTTTGCTGACTCGATCTAGTTGACGTGCAACGAGGCTGTTCCAGGTGCTACGCGGTTTGCCCACCGCCTGTCCCATATTTAATTTATTACTCTTATTATTATGTTGTTTTCGTTCCAGTGGCTAATTATGACCTTTTTCGTATATGTTATCGGAGTTAGTCCAATAAGGAATAAGTTAACACATTCAACGTTGGGGCATCTGACGCTCCGCCTACGATTAACAATACATTCTATAGAAACATACCTCTCATATAATTACCTCTTTGATTTTGGTTCCACTATTTACAAATAAACAGCAATTACTTTTACGCGATTGGTCGCGTCAAGGTAGCAACCCCGACAAGCCCTATCCCCGACGAATCTGCAACACGTCGTGGCGGCCGATTGGCGCGTTCTCTGTTGATATTTTAAGCCCCGCCTACTACGGTTGGTATATCGTGAAACGTATTTTTTTTGTTCGGTTACGTTTCTATAGTATTGTTTGTATTCGTAGCACACTCCGTTACTAGTTTCTGAACTTGTCGCTTGTCTTATTGAAATGTAAATCGGGCTATTAAAAAGTCAATTTAATGAACTTTTTGGTTGGTCGGGTATACTCAATATACTTAATTGAAATTCGTGATTATTTTACTTGATTGACAAGTTTTGTTATAATAAAAGAAAACAATCTGTTTTCTGTAAGTATCGAAATTTTTGAGATTACCAGTAGTCGAAGCTAGTGGAATTTGAATTATTTAATTTATTAATTTATTTATTATTGTTGTGCAATTGGTATAACTTAATCAATATTAGGTCGTTTTAATTAATTAGGTTTAGATTTTTTTTAAATTTGTTTGGCACGAAGTAGAGAGGGATATAAAAGTCCAGACAAAGCCGCCGCTTTTCAACGTTTTAAAACGAAAATATTTGTTACTTAGTCGCAATTGTCACAATTACCATAATCTATTATAATTTCTTCTGCAAATAAATCATGTTTAGTAGGTAACTAATAAAAGAGAGTTGCATTGCTATTAAAATGAGCTCGTAATGTTAAGTATTTATCATGTTCATAATGTATAATTTAAATACTGTGCCAATTGAGCATTCTTGAAAGATTCGCGAGGTTTCATACTTTGCGCAATACCACTGGTAAATCTTATTAAATACCTATTTCTACTTTTAACTCTGAAGATTATGAATATGACTGAATAATATATTTTATATTATTAAATTGTTTGGATTTCATATTAATTTAATTATATCGATTTAAATTAGTTAAAATTGTTCGTATTATGAAGCTATTTTCAGAGGCCTACTATAACAAGTTAATAGAGAATGTAGAGTCGCATTTAAAGATGTATAGAATAGCAGGATATTTGAGTAGGTGTAGGAACGAACTGCCAAGAGCTTGGTTCTTAATTATATGAATGAATGAGGAAACCTTATTAATTAATCAATTTTATAATCTATACATGCCAAATGTTAATTATAGATAAAAAGCGCTACAACTACTTTCTTTAAACTGTTACTGTCATTTGTTTTTCTATTACCAGTAATATGCACAAATAAAAAACATTTTGTGTTAGTTTGGCAAACGGCTTGTGTGTGTAATGAATAAACGAATTTAGTAATATAAACTTTGTAAGCATTTAAATGAAACATTCCATAAAGATACCTGTAAGATGATTAACATTTAAGTGTATGTAATAACTTATGGCGTAGTGTAGTTCATACCCATTTAGGTCCGGTTTTCAGTAAAGCGTGGTAAAGCGGAGCGGAGCTGTTCAAAGTCCGTCTAAATTTTGTTATTTTGATAGCAAAGAGGTGTTGAAATAATTAAGTTTGTTTCCTTATTTAGGATCAAATCGTTGCATCAAACTCACTCTATCAACAGCGATTTTAATTCCTGCTGCCCGCTTTGCAAGACCGGACTTAAATTGACCGAAATCATTCTATTCTATGACGATATCATCCACTCATTGTTGCTAGCGTTGCCGAAAAATCGATAGTTTTACAATCGATTGTTAAACGTCAAAAACATGTACCCTATCGATAGCACAATCGATAATATCGATACTATATAGTAAGCAGGCATAATGGGTGGTAGAATATATGACATGATCACATATAATGGGTGGTAGAATGTATGACGGACGAATATAAAGTAAGTATGGTCAGTCTTTTCATTATGCCTGCTTACTGAATGCAATACTATCGAAAAAATTATCACTATCGATTGTGCAAAACTATCGATACTATCGATTGTATATTCAATATTGGAGAGCAATACTATCGATAGTATCGATAGTTCATTGATCGGCAGCGATCGAAACTATCGATACTATCGATAGTATCGCTGTTAACCGATACTATTGCAGCGAAAGCACAATCGATACTATCAATTGTGCTATCGATAGGGTACATGTTTTTCGACCTATCGATAGGCTATCGATATTGGCCTATCGAGCGGCAACACTAATTGTTGCAAGTCTTCATGCCAACATGATGGCATAGAAACTATTTCATGAAACACATTCTAGGAATGACAACGACAAGCCGTTAGGAGCTGAATATCAATTACACAAAATGAATTTAAGTTTAAAATATTAATTGGCTCGGCGAATTTAGTCTACATTTTCCTTAAGAACCGGTACAATCAGTATCGTCACAGATATTGTATGATAAAGCTGATAAGGAAGTCTGTAAACATTGTTTGGTTCCTTCTGTTAAACATTGACTTTGTACTTGTTATTGACATTTGTATATCATATTCCTATAAAATTGTACGTAGATTTATAACTTATTTGTAATCGTTGTTGTTGTGAGTTTTGTAATAAGGGAGACATAGTAGGTTATTATGTATATTAGGTACTTGTAGGAAAGATGACTCTACACGATAGCAAACATCTTGGCCAATGTTGTGGCCAATACTTATTTGCCATTATGAAGAGTGAAGGTTTGTGTACACTTTGCTAGGTATTGGTCTGTTGACCCACACATTGCCCCAAGATCAGTTTGGTGTCGATTTTTTACCTCAGCTGAAAGGGTTATGACGTGATTGTGGCCGCAGCCTCCAGGCGTTGGCCACAACATTGGCCAACATGCTGGCCCCAAAGTGTAAAGCCACCGAGTGTGTATCCACACAAAATCATTACAAAGAGTTATTTTCAGTTTTTGTGCGAGACGTCAACTGCACTTCCTTAATTCCAAACATTTATAACATTCGGTTTAAAAAATTACTAATTCCCAATGCTATATGATGATATCGTTCTTTTCGTTTGTTCTTTGTCTCGCTCGACTCCGTCCAACTATACCTTTCAAGTGTTTTATGCAAGTCATTCATTGCAGAACTTTAATCGTTTTTTATGTGCGTAAGTAGTTGACACAATGGCAATTATGTTGACGAAACAATTGCTAGGGAGCGTTAGTTACACGAGTTTTTTTACCTGGTGTACAACCTGATCCACGACAACTCAAACGTCGAAAGATTTTGTGTGGATAGCATCCGAATTTTTATTTTATAAATAATGTAACAAAATGCCTCGCGCAGATGGTTCATTTCGTCGTGGACCAGGCTGTGGGAAAAGCTGAATTTTTGATACATCATGAACCCATCACAATGATATTTTATATCATCTAATTTGTTACAAACTTGTTGTAGGTTGTACCTATGTAAAACGCGAAGAGCAATTAAAATAACTATTTTAGACAAATGTTGGAAAATATTATAACTAACTACCTTTAAATAGATGGATATACCAGTGCAACTTTAGAAAAGTACGTAATTATCTAAATGAGAGTCCATTGTATGTTATGGACTAATTACTTTATTTAGATATACGTGCTTATTTATGTAATCACTTATTGTAACATACATTTTGTCCTGTCTTTTGGTGATCTCCTAAATTGTCGAAATGTGTATTATTTGATATGCTTTTCCAATAAAGTAATCTTAAATAGTTTCACATTTTTTGCTAATCCTATATGAAGACATATTTTGGAGACGACATTTAAAAAGTGCAGACTAAATTGAAAGTTCGATACATTTTATGAATCTCAATAGGCAGGTCCACACAGAGCGAGCAGCTCCGGGAGGCAAGCGTTTGGCAAATTAAAATAGGCTCCTAAGAACTCAATAGGATAGCGAGGTCTTTCCTAAGCGGCCAAACATCTGCCTCGCGCGGCTGCCCGCTTTGTGTGGACCCGCCTAATCAGCTAAACCACAAGATAAAATTCTATTAGTCACTTGGCAACTGTTTTTAATAAAAGATTTAAATTATTTTTTCCAATATCTCACAGAGACGGCTTATAATGATAGCATATAGCAAGTAAGTGTGCTAATCTAATGATAATTTCATTATTGGTCGAAAAATGTTTGCATGAAGATTTTATCTAAGTATAATATCAGCTGCAAAATAAATAAGTATCTACTAAAGCAATCTTTTCAGTAATTACAAAATAAAAACTAAACTAGGACTCATTTACATAAAGAACGGAGGTACCTAGAATAACTCATTTACCTTTATTCATATAGCTTTAATCGGAATAAGAGATAATTAGTAGGAAACTCATTGGTTGTAAACCGCTTAACTGTGACCGTGCCTGAGGTAGGTGAGCGGCATGGGACGGGGACACATAACGTCATACTTGTCCACCTCCTTGTGCTTCAATGCAAGTGTCACAAGCGAAATCCTCACTTGCCGCGTTGATCGCCGCAGGAACGAGCGGTCACGGTTAATAGACCACATTAAAGTAAATAAATACATTATTATACTGGGTGATTCAGGTAATTAGTAAAAAAATTTTTATGGATTAGGTTCCTAATTATTTTTTTACAAACCCAGTCGCATGCGCGTCCTCAGGTAGAGTCGTGAGAGTGGTCATTATAAAATTGATATCGATATAATATCGGCATAATCTTTGCGATTCCGTCTGTAAGTATATAGATAAATATAATTGGTCGGTAAGAAACTGGAGATATAGGTGTCATTATATTCTACGCGGCCAACCCGCGCACTAGTGTGTTATTATAGCTCTATAGTAGAGCCGATTGTTTGCGGCGACGCGACAGTATATCGCCGTACGTATGTTCGAAATATAATCAGTAAATTCCGCGCGTAAACCGAGATAGGAATGGATTTGATCGACCTTCTGGCCACAGCCGGTTTGGTGACCACGGCCGTCGTGTCCTATTTGATATTTTTTAGGAGATCTTCGCCTATTAAGTTGAATGGCAACTATAGAGAGCCAGGTGAGATCATTTAATATATTTTTTATAAACTAAACTGACCGCCGCGACGAGATAAATATTACCTAACCTTGACCATGCTCGTTTGTTTTCCTTGTTAGTAATTATTTAGTAGGTAAGTGTACAACTCCCGAAAACCATTTTTGATAAAAACAAATCGTACGTCGTATTAAGAACCTAAAGGTGTATGTAAAACCTTATAATATTTGTGTAATTTAATAATGTTACAGGATGGAATTATTTGTTCAGACTCCTGCTGGCACGGTTCGCGGTGAAACGATGGAAGTCGCAGTTGCCTTGGCCATACTCTTCAGACGCAACCAATGTTACCCAATCTGAAGGGTGGGAGGGCATTGTGATCAGAGCCACTGCTCCCGACGGCTCTACAGTCTTCGTCAGTGTACGAAAAATCTACGACAGACCTGCGCTAGCAGAAGCAACCGTTCATATCAAATTGGCTGATGGAACCACGTACAAATTGCCCCGTATGTATGACCGCCAATTTACTGCAATCGATTTGGCCTTCCTATTTTATATTTAAATTATTCTGTTTAGATACCTACATACCTCAGCAACGAGAAGTACTTAGATATGCAAGTACATTGTAGGTAAATATTTCTCTACATTAACACCACTCTACAGACTGTACCTAACTATGGTATTAGAAACTGACCTTAATTCTTTGGGCGAAGCGCGATAACATTGTTTAAATGGACATATCAATTAGTGTGAACAATAACATCGTTTCAGAGCATCCTGACACTATATCAGGTCAATGGGAGTCAGACATTGGGTGGAATGCGGCCGGACTCAAAATAGAAATATTGGAACATCGGACAAGACTACGAATCTTGTATAATGGACTTCTCAAGAGAGGTGACAGCGTCGTTCAGCATGTCAAGTTCAATATGATGTAAGGATAATGTAACGTTTGGCTTATCTTAATGAATTACTTACCTACTTATAAATCTTATTAGGTATACAACCGTCTATTGTCATCTACTTATCATAATTAGCGTGTGTCTAGATAACAAATATTTACTTCAGGAGGAGTTGTAATGTAGATTCTATATATCGTAGCGCATATTGACTTTTTTATTTTAATTGGAAAGTTTTCCTCTCAGGTCTTAAAAACTCAGGAGAAAAGTAGGTAAAACGATAGAAGCAGCCAATAGTAAGCGTGGATAAGTTATTTTGAGCTTCTGTAATATTTCAATGTTCCTTTAAAATATTTTACAGTTGGTCGGCTGCGTCCACCGTAAATCGGTTCCCTAACGACTGGAGTGACGAGCTAGCTGCGCAGGCGCTGGCCCTCGAGCCGTGGCGCGATGCTGATTGGCCAAGTGCTTTGTAAGTTTAACATTTCGTCCTAAAATTGCACGAACGCATGTATACCATGTACACCTTTTATTATTATCTTCAACAGAGGTAAATGGAACGACGGCAGTTGGTTGCAATGGGGCGCGGTTCAGGGTCGCTTTGAGTCGTTCACGAGCGACGGCGCGGTGGACAGGAGCGAGTACTTGCGCGCTCGG
Source organism: Anarsia innoxiella (assembly GCA_947563765.1). NCBI lineage: Eukaryota > Metazoa > Arthropoda > Insecta > Lepidoptera > Gelechiidae > Anarsia > Anarsia innoxiella. The sequence goes on from OX387393.1 coordinate 8,557,867, forward strand.
GGCGTGCGCGAGCGCAGCTGGGCGCCCACTAAACATACCGGACTCCGACGAGATGTGACCATCACTGCTGCCGCTATTGACGGCACTGGTGTGCAACTGAAGGCCTTCTCCTATAATGATGTTTTGAGTCTGTAAGGTTCTTCACAAATTGCTTTGACAAGTTAGCAGCCCTATTTTGACTCATCCGTAAGAGTGATTGGGCAATAATTAGAATGTATTCAAGTTTCTCGATGTTTTCTTTTGCAATCGCATATAAATTCAATCCGTATATGAGAGAAGATTAGCTCGCCAAGTCAGGCAGGATTGGTACCCGTATTTCCAAAATATCTATTGAATTAATAATGTGTGAATTCCAGTGGTTATAGTGGTTGCGTTCGCTTCCCCGACGGACATGTGGAGAGTTTAACGGGCACTGACTTTGTACTGCCAGAGTTCTGCGAACAACCTGACACTGGGAGCATCCCCGACGTCTTCACGGTTGTTGTGAACAGTAAGTCTAAAATGCTACATAGTTTTTAACTTCGTAGGTATCAACATTAATACCAAAATTAAGAAGACACTAGCGTTCGTTGTATGTATGCAGGTAGACTGTTTTCTTTCGTAACGTTTTGACGTATATCATCAAATTACTTACATGTGTACAAATTCCAATTTAAAACGATGTTCCAATCAATGTGTATTTTCAGCAAAATCTCGGACATTAAAGCTGGTCATCCGTAGCAATAAAGACGAAGGGACTCTACTGAGCGGCGTCCCATACCGGTATAAGACTGTGTACTGCACAGCTCAGGTGGATATCGATGGATACGCAAGCATCGGGCTGTTGGAGCTTGGCTATCAATACACAGGTATGGCAACCGTATTTCCGCTTGGGTAAAGGCTAAACACCTATACATCCGAGATAAATCGATGATATAAACTTTAATACAAACTTTTGACGACTGTTAACCAACCGAAAAGTATAAAAGGAAAACATCTCTGAGTAACTGCCAGAGATGGGTATATAAGATACGTCTTAAATAAGATCCACAAGTGAGAGCGAGAGAGACATAGAAAAAACATTAGGCTGCACTTCCCAGTTCGTAATGTTAGTACGAATAAAATTTGTTATAATAATTCCAGCAAAAGGTCCATCAGTACCACTACGAGAGCACCATCTCCGCTGGACGAGCGAGTTGGCCGTGCCTCGCGCCACCTTGGGCTACTGCGCACCGTTCGAGGCACCCGCCGCCGCCTGCAACAACTACGTCGGCGGGAAGGGCGCTTCGCTTGCTTTGCTTGCTACTCTACAGAAACAAATGGTACGAAAATCTAGCAAAAATTTTTACATTAAATACTTCATGCTCTTTTGACAAACTTTTTTCTCATATTCTTTATCTTTTGCTCGATTTCAGGGTTATAAAGTACCTCCTGGATATTGCCTAACTATAAAAGCATTGGAAAAGCATTTAGAAGCAAATCCTGCGTTGACAGCCGCCATTGCAGAAATTGAAGCCGCTAATGTCAATTACGATGAAAACAACTTCAAGAGCAAATGCAGCAAGTAAGATCACTTTATTATGTACTCGTTAGGCAAGCCTATGATTGAGTAGACTGTGATAAAAAAGCTTAGCAATTACTGCGACAAGGGTTTAACGCTTTCATGTAACAGTCTGAACTAGCCATTGAGATATACAAAAATATGCCAGAAATCGAAAAACCTTTGCTTCGGTTACTGTGGGAAACACTCCTAGTCTTACTGATCGACAAAAACAATTAATATTTATTCAATGCGAAACGAATGAACGATATTGAACGAATGATTCTACCACTAGGAAAAGTAAAGAAAATATGAATGATTTTCAAATTTAACTGTAATGTAATTTAATTACGATTTTCAGGGCTGTTGAACTATTTGCCAACACTGAGATAGTGAAAGACGTGAAAGAAGAAATCTTGTCCCATTTGCAAGATCTAAGGAAAAAGGCGCTCGAACAAAATCTGGGCCCGGAGTTACGATTTGCTGTTAGATCTTCAGGTAATGGCTGAATCTTTGGAATATTCTTTTGCAAAGGTTATTTAAAGTCATAAAACTGAAAGGAAAAGAACAATTGTGCTTGATGTTGAGGAAATGACTTTTAAAGGATACTTGTAGGCTATAAGGATCTCATATGAAACTTACCTACTCGTATAACATTCCCTGTTAACTTGTCGACAACTTAATAGAGAACATCGATCAGATAACCTTGTTACTTTAATTCAGTCCATTAGTGAAGAAAGTAACAATAAGTTATGTTTATTTAGCGGTGGGCGAAGACAGCGAGGCTCTTTCGGCAGCCGGTCAGAACGAGACAATCCTCGGCTGCAAAACCGATGAAGATGTTCTCAAAGGCGTACAGCAATGCTGGGGATCTATGTTTGCCTTCACCAGCGCTTACTATCGCCGGTAATTGAAGTTTTAAATTATGTCTAATGCTCGTCTTTATACCCAGTATAGTACTGTTTTCATTTGGTGATGCAGAATAATTAACTTTCTTAGGTGTCACTGAGTGCTTAAGGTAATGTTATTTATAGTCAAAACGGCCAGCGCTGTAGATGTGGCGGCGGCGTAGTGGTGCAAGCTTTGGTGTGCGCACGCACCGCCGGCGTCATGTTCACGCGGCATCCCGCGCACGGGGACCCTTCGCGGCTGCTGCTCACTGCTAACTATGGGCTCGGGGAGGTAAGCAGAATCGAGAATCTATATAAAAAAATCCCTAACAACGCCTGTACCTACTCCTCTAAACTAATATTTCTGTTTCCACCAGACCGTAGTATCGGGCACGATAGAACCAGACACGATAACAGTTTCTCGAGGCAAAGAGCTGACCATAGCCAGCATAGAGCTGGGGTCGAAGAAACAGCGTGCAATGGCGGACGGCGCCGGGATGACCTTGGTCGACGTGTCCGAGGAGGAGCGCAAGTTACCCTGTCTGACGGTCACCGAGATACTCGCGTTGGCTAAGATCGGGGTGGCGCAGGAAGAGGCGTGGGGCGCTGGCAGAGATATTGAATGGGCTGTCACAAAGGTAGAGGAATTGTCAGACATAGTTACTGGACAAAGCTTAGTTTGCTACGACTAATGTTATACTCAGAAAAAGTGATTCTGAAGTTTGTCTTAGACACTCAACTCACGACCTTTTTTTTCCAGGACGACATATACCTGCTCCAAGCTCGGCCTATAACATCTTTGGAGCGATGGACTGAAGAGGAACTGCTGCATGAGTTTGACACGCCCGTCATGTCCGATGACGACCTTACAACATTTGCTAATACTGGAGAGGTAATTTATTTTCAAGAACATATCGATTAACTTTTTTAATACGTTTCAGCGATTAAGTATGGCTACACTAGTAATATATCAAAATAATTCATGAATGTGTTTTACTTACATTGCAAGTATAACAAGTTTTGCTTGATCCACCGGTTTAAGTCAGAAATCAGTTAAAACATTGAACTTGTTACTAGGTGATACCGCGGCCAGTGACGGCGCTGTCATTCGACTTGGTAACATCACCGCTCAGATCCGGCATCGCAAGTTTGTTCGGCAGTTCACGGGAGGATTACGATTACAATTTGACTGTGACGCATAACCGTATCACGTTCGATATCTACAATGTAAGGACACAACATTAATTGTGTATGCGAATTAGAAATGGGTTTATTCTCAACGCGTCCCTTCCTTTATTTATAAATTGGAATTTACAAATGAGAAATCGCCCTAATCAGTTGTTACATCTACATAATTTAATTATAATCTTTATTCATTTCAGTCTTTACTCAAAATAGTGTCAAAAGCTATCGACCTAACGGTCCGTATGAGTGAGATGTCAATATGTGGCCATCTGTTCATAGACGATAAAATCTTTAGCATAGCGCAGCACCGACGGCCGCCGAGTAAAATAAATACCATGCTTCAGACCTTCTCCTCGTTTAAGGTAATTTTTCACTTATGTACCTACTGAACGGAATCGAAAACCGGCCGTCGCCGCTATATGTGTTGTTACATTCAAGCGTGTATTATATTAACTTATTTTTTATTTACAGTACCTGTTTACGACAAGTTTCTATATGAAAGACGCCATCAAAGTGGCAAATAATCTAAAAATAAATTCCGACACGGAGGATATGACGGGACTGCTTGCAGGCATAAAGGAGGTGGAGCCGAAGCTCCAGCAATGTATTTTCGACCACGCGGTCACGTCCACGGGTAGCTCCGTGGCTCAGTTTATAGCTATGATGACGCTCGTAGAGGGGCGCTCAGGTGAGTCACATAAACATAGAATGAAACGATGCAGATCATTTGGGCGGTTACGAGCTCTTAATTCGAAAAACTACCTGTACAATACCACTTTTTCCTTCACTACAGATTTCACAAACGACCAATGTAACGAAATTAGTACACTTTTGAGTTCTGGCAGCGTGCTATCAGCTGAAGTACCTCAAGAGTTAGCTAAAATAGCTCGGAAAATCAATGAGTCGGGGAAAGCTGAGGAATTCCGCGCACAACCGCCGAAACAGGCGCTGGACTGGCTTAACATCAACCTGCCCGCTGTATTCCATCATGTTAACGAGTTTTTGGAGCAGCATGGACATAGAGCTATTATGGAGGTAAATATCCCGAGAAAATCGTGTGCTTCGGTCCAGCACAACCATAATAAGCGCCCGAATTTTTGGCATTTGCTTAAAGTTTATTAATAATTTCAGTTCGATTTGAGCACAAAACCGTGGGGTATATTACCCGAAGACATGATGGAGGTGTTACAGAGCATGCGCGTAGTTAATGAGGAGAAACGGCTCAACAAAACCGACGCCGAAATTGTAGAGTCTCTCAAAACACCACAAAAACCGAATACGAGGTAAGTTGGGTAAGTTTTTGTTCTACCGGAATAATCTCTCATAATAAGTACTTTTAAAATACATTTCTATCTTTTAGAAAAGTTCTTCGTTGGATTCTGCCTCTATGCCGTCGTACTGTTCAACATAGGGAAGCTACGAAAGCGCATACAATGCTTGTGATACACAAAATGAGATTAGCAGCAAGAAAATTGGGTCAACTTATGGTGAAAGACTGGCTATTGCCGGATGAAGATCTCTTATTCCACTTCCGATTTCAAGAGCTGGAAGATTATTTGTGTGACAGAGATCCGGCACTATTGAGAAAGTGAGTAATTGCAATCGTACAATTGACCGCTAAGCCGCTGTACTTAATTGAACAAAGGCCATTCAATTTATGAGTGTGACTTGCACCTTCCAGAGCGAGTCAAAGACGCCAGTACTACTCGTCGTGGTGCAAGCTAAAATTTGCCGAAATGCAGCAAGGTTGGCCGCAGCCGCTGAAGGAGCGGCCGCCGGCAGTGATCAAGGGCGACGTGCGGCTCGAGGCCACGGCCGTGTGCGGCGGGGAGATCGTCGCCAGGGCTTGTGTCATTAAGGATATTTCCGAGGTATAGAGGCCTAGCTTTTATTGGCTTAGATTTCTGTAGTATGGAAGTGGCACTGGAGCAGTATTTTTGCTTACGTCACTTGATGCGCAGTAGTAGTGGGGTCAGCATCGTTTGCTTACTTAATGTAACTCCCCGGCACCTTACCTACTGCAAGATTTGAACAAGACCATTACTACAGATTACTTAATAGTTACTACGTAACAGATACTTCACTCAGAAGAAAATATCCAATACCTACTGTTTTAACAGTGCGCAATAGCCCAACTGTCACGTCAGAAACCACTGCATGCTAAAATGTGCCTAAATACTCAAGCGTATAATTGTGATTGCTTCGCACCGCGCGAATCCGTAAAAATCGCGGGGTTGCCTCTTCGATAAAATTAAATTAACAAAACGTTTTGTGACTATGTTATTGAGAACTATGAATATGTTCCGACTTATATGGGGCAGTTTAAAATTGTATCGTTTTTAATATATTTATTTTTAACATGTTTTTATTTTTAATTTTTAATGTTTTTTTATCTTTCTGAATTCTCGGTTATTATGATGTTTTTCATTAAAAAACGTAATTATTAAAAATTATAACACATTAAAAACAAACAAAAAAACGAATGGAACTATCAAAATTTAAAAAACGTGCGAGCGCTTCGTTTTGACAGCTGCGCTTCGCTTGGTCCGCAAGCGGCCCGCTGAGCGGTAGGTATTTATAGCGCGCAAGTACATAGAGTGACGGAGGCCTGCCATTACTGTGTGTGACACGTGAGGATTTGATAAAAGTGCTGTTTATAACATGAATATCGTTTAATTTTCAGATCGATCAACTGCAAGCTGGTGACGTACTCGTTACTCATTGCACTGATATAGGATGGTCGCCATACTTCCCGCTGTTGAGTGGAATTGTAACTGAACTTGGAGGCCTCATATCGCACGGTACCTGTTTTATACTTGACTTCTGATCTTTAATACTATCGCCGGTCGTTGGCGCGCGCCCTAATAGTATCATTATTGTTTTTTTTTCAGGTGCTGTAATAGCACGGGAATACGGTCTGCCGTGTTTGGTAGGAGCCGCCGACGCAACGTATTTGTTTAAAACCGGCGATACGGTGCGACTGTCAGCTACCGAGGGAGTTCTCGAAAAAGTTCAAATACAGGACAAACCGATAACTAGCGAGACGGAAAACACAGAAAAGCCAACGTAATGCTCATAATTCGTTATTTATTTTGTAGATATATTTTTATAAATAAAACCGTCACTTATCAAAGCAATATGGTATATTATAATGTAAAAGAAATAACAATACAAAAACGTTCACAACACGAGCACAACACAACCTAACAATTTATCTACATCCGGTCGTTTTAAGTCAACACCGCGATAAAATTTTGCAATCGAATATTTAAAACGAAATTACTAAAATTTCATTCGCCACTCACCTCGCGCGGAGCACGAATCGGCTCCAGGTCGAGTAGAAACGTCTCGAATCGGTCACTTGAATTTGGTCTCGGCGGCGGGACGGGGACGAGGTCAGGCGTGGTCGTCGAGCTCGTGCGAGAACACCAGCAGCTCGAAGCAGTTGAAGGCCACGGGGCGGCCGTACAGCACCACGTGGCAGCGCTGGTGCGGCGGCATCACGGCGCCCAGCAGGTGGTCGCCGCGGTGCAGCACGCGCCCCACGCGCACGCCCGCCGACACGCACACGCCGCGCCCGCTGCTGCCGCCGTCCGCGCGCCACGGGATCCACTTCACGTCCGCGTTGCACATCACCTGCATCGCACAAAAGGTACAGTCGAGACCAGATCGACCCTTACGACATAGGTGGCTCGTAGGTATAGATTGATGTGCCCTCGACTGTACCACCCGTGCCGTCTACCGACCGCTCTAGCTCTAAATCTAAGTGGAACGGATAGTTTCATTATGCGCTCGCTAGACGGCTATAAGAGATATAATCGATCGATTCTTACCTGATATTTGGTATAAAGATGAGCGGCTCCGTCCGCGTATACGAGACAGCAATGCATCGAAGGCACTAACGCCGCCGGTAATACGACGCATCTGTATAAACGCATTAAAGTTTTAGCGACATAAAATTACGAAACGATGCCTAAAAAGCTAAAGCACAGTATAGTAATGTAGGTAGTAACTTGTGCGTGGTCCGCGCCAGCCAGATGATCTCCCCGCGCATCTCCCCGGCCGCCACCGCGCCGCTGGGCACGGCGCCGCACGCGCTCACCACCCACACTGTGCCCTCCTGCTTCCACGACGGCACCCAGTCTAAAAACGCACGCGGCTTGCTTTGTAACCTTCGATACTAGGTAACTACTCTATTTCTTCGCGCTTAAGACGATATTACAAGGTACGACGATGAATTTGCAAAGACATAACTTTTTCATCACCTTTTAGCGTGATTCTTTAACGCCCTTATTTGCTTTGATTAAATTACATTTATAGACACCGGTTTAAGAAATGCGAATTGTTTACCTGAAATAATAGCTTTGTATTTATGTTCGCAGCAGTGCTTCAAATAGTGATTGTATTTTACCCAGTCTTCTAAATTAGCTTCCACCTTTCTTTTGAAATGACTCCAGCACCTGAAATAAATCAAAATGCGAGTGAAAATATACAATGTTTGGGTAAAATATCGTCAATAAAAGGTGAAAAAAAAAGGTAATTACAATTCATGTAAAGGCACCCCAGAGGCAGGATTAGCTTTTAAGCTTTGAGTTTCCTTCAACTGAAAACATAAATAATTTTATTAAAACGTTATCGGTTCAAATAGATTAAAGCTCAGATGCAAAAAAAGCCATTATAGTATTTATTTTACATCGCACCGTCTTCTTCTTCATCTTCTTCAGATTGTTGTTACTGAAACCACAACCTTAACAGCTATAATTGAAAGTTTATAGCCTTAAAGCAGCTTTAAAAGTAGCGCCTTTAATGACCTGTTCTGCCATTACTTTTTCAAACTTATTAACGAGGGTTTATGATCCACTGTTTAATATGAGACATAATTCCTAAGTACAAACTTACCACTGCCATCAACCAAAGTGTCCATTTGTTAAACATGTCTATAATTTCCAGCATTTCTTTTTGACATTCGACGTATATTTCTGTTTTCACTGTTGCTCTCGTTGGCGAAACTATCTGGATGACAATATTCATTATAAGTATTTATATGCTAATTATACTGTTACTGTCGGTCGAATAATTGAGAAAACTATTACCTACCTCTTTATCTTTATATCGGAGAGCAAGTCTCAAAGTAAGTCGTCTGCTGAATATGTTGTATTGTCGCCATTGTAGCGCTTCTGTCATCACCCGCCTTTGGAACTCCGCCCACTCTTTCTGGGCTTCCTCTGAAAAACAAGTGTGCCAATGAGTTATGTAGAGCAGTAATCATCATTAATTGTGTTTTAATACTCTAGTTTACCTATGTATATGATTGTTACGCGACCCGATTGTGAGGGTGTAAATGGTGGTAGCGCATTTTAGTCGATTATCTCTTTTTAAAAGAAAATACCATGATAAACCTTACCTTCAGATGTATAATGTTCATCTCTTGTAGCAATAGCGCGGTCGATGTGTTCTTGCAGCCACTCGCGCCACGCTTGCACGTTCCACATCAGACTCACAATCATCGCGTGAAGATCTGACATCTGGTCGGTTGTTACTACTGGCACTAGAATACACATTGCAAGCGAGATATGTATCTTATGTGAAGTCTAAATGTAAAGCAACCAAGAAAATATAAAGTGAACTAATCCCTTTTGAATTGTTTACTAAAACATGCTTTACTTATTACGTGTACGCAACAGACCTAATGTGAACACTTAATAATATTCCATTATTTACGAGTACCAAGGTTACTGTTCCGCATACATACCTACATGTTTTTCAGAAGAATAATCACATTTGGTAACGTGTTTAGACGAATTACGGTTTCCTTCAACAACAGGTAAAGGTTTCACCGGCGGCGGGGAGGCATTCCTCGACGTGTAGGGCCGTGGCGTAATCTTCTCTTTCTGGTTCTGTTTGCAGTTTACCGAATACATCATCATATTCGTCTGATTCTGCCAGTACGGCGTAGCACCGGAACCGGTATAGGGAACGCTAGAACTGCTATTATTGGGCACGGGCGAGCCGATGACAGATTCCGACGTAGTCGGCGTTTCATTGCAACGCATTCCCTGCGAGAAGTACGTCAGTTCCACGTTCGGTTTGTTGTACGGTGAGGATCTCTTCTCCACTTGCGGCATATCCTTTGAAGGTATTTCTAAAAGAAGGAATTTATTAGTATTGATCTCCGTCCAGTTCCGCGTCAACGGAAACAACGTGAGTTTGTAAGCACTTACGACGTGTAACCGGGCTGATATCTCTCGTAGGACTGAGCCTGGGGCTGTGATCGGATCTGTCGTGGCGGGTGGAGTCGCGCGAGCTGGAGTACATGTAGTAGGCGTCGGTGAGACGCGACGCCGCACAACGCCGCATGCCGCGCAGCGCCGGGCACGGCGTGGCGTGCGACGGTGGCTCCACTGCCTCCGGGCACTGACGTTACAAACTCACAGATCAATCTAAGTCACAGTTCGTTTTGTTCGTTCTCGTAGAGATTTATCCAAACTCAGCTCCCGTGGTACATATGGAAGCGGCACGGAAAGTATTTTGCTATCGTCAATTGAATCAAAATATTTGTCGGGAGACGCGAGGTTGAAGTCGAATCATCAACGTTCCGTACCATTGTCAGGAGCGGTCCGAATCGAGCTCTACACCTGCGACTACGTGCAAAATCATTTTTAAAAGTACCTGTTGCAAACTGATTTGGCTACGCATAAACGTCCGGGAGGAGCGCGCGCTGCGGCGGACGTGTCCGGGTTCGTCGGGCATGTCGTGCGCGGACACGTGACGCGAGCACGTGCACGACGGCCGCGACACGTGACGCAGGATCTCCTCGCACCACAGCTCGCATTGCACGCATACGCTCTTCGTGCATTTGCATACTTTTATTATCTCTGAAAAGGGTTGCTTTGTTTGTAAATCAGAGAAATCGCATGTCCATCTCGCCTAGCATTAGTCGCCACCAAATAAAAAATAATGAATGTTCCTCTATCTCTAGATTGCCACAATACCTATTACTATTTTATATGTAGGTACTATATTCACAGTAGGTAATTAGAGCCTGTCGTGAATAATTTCTAACGATCTGCTTTGAGAAACTATCTAGGTAAAGAATAATTAAATGGTCATACGTGGTCGCAGCAGATGAACAGCCAGATATTTTGTACTATCTTCGATCACCGCTGTGAACAATAAAATCATATTTTATCACATTTTTGGGTTTAAAGATATGTTCTCATTAAATACATTATCACTAACACGAGAAAAATATTTTAAATTATGTAGTAGTAAAAAAGTTTCATTTAATTAGCATACCTATTATATTGACCTAATTTATTTCTATAATAATGTTCCTTACCACTCATAGGAGCTACGTTATCTGGAGAACCAAGCATTAAGTTGGTGAGTTTAATCTGAATCTTTCTACTGACGACGGGGTCAGCGTTGTGTACCACTAGCTGGTCTGTGTTCTTATTCTTCAATCTGAAATACATAGTTTATTATTGATATTATAATAAAGTTGTAGCAAATATTTGATAAAACTAAACTATCTTCGTAAACGCCACGGATCCAGTTAACAGCGGCACTACGCATAACAATGGACGGGCACCTACAGTACTCGCACACTCGCACAGCGACACCGGCTATACAAACGGACGCCGCGCCGAGCAACGGAATCATTCGATCGCTAGATGAGCTTGAGAGCGGTAGCCCCGCAGCCCTCTCATGCCTCAGTGACTTGTGCTGGTTCGATAGCCTAGCAGTCTTCTAGTACAAGTCTAGGGAGGTTAAAGAGCGATAGCCCCGCAGTCCTCTTTAATTCTCAGCTAGGTCGAGGAACACTCCTCTTGTAGGGTTGTATGATTAATTGTATGCCGATATATTTGTAATTACTAAGTATTGGTAATAAACCTACAAAAACATCTGGCTGCCTTTAATTTATTCCACTAGCAACCCCGCAAGTGTGACATTGGCGCCCAACTTATTACGAACTACCCACAATTTTTGAAAACTACCTACAAAGATGACACAAGGGAAAAATATCAAAATGACAGCAGAACAAAAAACATCGAATTGAGAACAGTTAAAATACTTATTTCAAACTACCCACAACATTTTTTTTTTCGAATACTACCTGCAAATATGGCACAAGAAGAAATTATTAAAATGGAATCGAAACAAGAACATCGAACTGAGAGCGGTAGCCCCGCAGCCCTCTCATGCCTCAGTGGCTTGTAATGGTTCGATAGCCAAGCGGTTTTCTAGCACAAATAAAGGGAAGCTAAAGAGCGATAGCCACGCAGTCCTCTTTGATCCTCAGCTAGAAGTAGAAATAAAATACATGGGACACCTGATCATTATAAAATAGAGCAAGTCAGTATGCAATAGGAGCAGCTATAGTATAGGGGGAGGACAGTGAAGAACACCCGGTAGAATATGCAAGCAGGCTCCTAACGTCAGCTGATTGCAATTAAATTATATTGACAAAACAAGGAAACTCAACATATGAAGTATCACATCCAGATTCACCAAAGATAGCAATTGGTAGATATCATACCTCCGCCATCACTAAATTCGAGAAAAGGGAACAAGAAATGCCAAAACCTACAAACCCAATTCGACGCAGAGGTAGACCACGCAAGAACGATGGTGCTGGTACTCTGTTGGGACGACATTAGAGTACCAGAGGGGGAGAATGTAGCAAATATTTGATAAAACTAAACTATCTTCGTAAACGCCACGGATCCAGTTAACAGCGGCACTACGCATAACAATGGACGGGCACCTACAGTACTCGCACACTCGCACAGCGACACCGGCTATATAAACGGACGCCGCGCCGAGCAACGGAATCATTCGATCGCTAGATGAGCTTGAGAGCGGTAGCCCCGCAGCCCTCTCATGCCTCAGTGACTTGTGCTGGTTCGATAGCCTAGCAGTCTTCTAGTACAAGTCTAGGGAGGTTAAAGAGCGATAGCCCCGCAGTCCTCTTTAATTCTCAGCTAGGTCGAGGAACACTCCTCTTGTAGGGTTGTATGATTAATTGTATGCCTAACGATATATTTGTAATTACTAAGTATTGGTAATAAACCTACGAAAACATCTGGCTGCCTTTAATTTATTCCACTAGCAACCCCGCAAGTATGACAAAGTTTAATACATAATACGAGGTGTAGGTACACGGTTTATTGTAGGCCAGGTTTGAACAGAGATTTCATAGTAAAACTTGTTTTTTAAATGGTGGGTCTCTAGGAACAATTAGAATGTTAGGTGCCAACAATTGTTCTATTAGAATCGAATATTTTCAGTCTATGTGTAGGTACGTAATCTTACAAGTCAACTCCGTCGAAGAAACTCTTGCGCACAGTTCCATGTCTTAAGATCATACTGTCGCCAGCTTCTTCCATCTTGCGTACCAATAGCTTCAAAGCTTTAGTCTTTTCCTCTGAAACGTTCAAACGTCATTCAAAAACTTGTTTTAAATATGTAACAGTTTCAAGAGAGCGTGATTGTGTATAAATAAGGATGAGTTACCTTCTTGAGTTAAGTATGACACTAGAAGACCAGCTTGTTCTTTGATTACAGCTGCGAATAAACGAATAACAAAATGAGACAATAGCCTGACCAAGGACTAAACTTTTTACCTGACTGTGCCAGAAGGAGGGTTATGTTTTATAAGAGTACCTAAGCATGTAGATATGTTTCTTGTCGATTTTTTAGGTTATTTATGCATTTGTCCGTCAATTTGCGTACTTGCTGCGTTATAAACATTAAACGATCGGGATATGTTTTAAATTATAGATAGATATTAAGCCTGCAAGCCCGCTTAATATTTAGCGGGCTTTGCAGTCCGCTAGACAAGTTAGCGCACTTATTTAGAACGGTATTAGGTCATCTAAGCCAGGTTGTGATCTAGTGCAAACGTAAGAATAGCTCTAGCTACCACGTTGCGATTGAAAGGCTGGCAACGCTACAAGTTGCTGCAAATGGCTGGCTGGAATAGTCTCTACAAGTAGGATGAATAGTTTCGCTTACAGTCCATATCAGAAGTGGTATACCCATTCGGTTCGACGTTTTTCATCAAGTCCTTCAATTTACTTTCAACAGAGGACTGTAACGCTCCATTTGAACGATTTATTTGGTCCGTGAACGAAGTCAGCGTCCGTAAACTGCAAAGTTGTATTAGAATCAAGTTAAGTTGTACTAGAAAATTATAAGAGACCAAGGGATTGTTTTTAAAGTGTGTTTTTAGACGTGTAACTTTGAATTAGTTTGGAAAAAATATATCGAATAATAACTTACTATTGAGCTGCGGCTTCGAATGTTTTCGGTATAACTCCTCCAACGAGAGGAGTTGCGCCTGCTTCTTCCATTTCGTCTAGTAATGCTACAAGCGCTTGGATTTTTGGATCTGCAATTAATAATTATAATATGTATATATAATAATAATATAATAGTATAATAACATAATTATTATAACAATTAATAATGATAGATAGGTAATATAAGATTAGTTTTGACCACTGTTATTAAATTCATGTTATATGTTTATGAATCAGTGTTACTTTACTTACTCGGCTTGGTGACTTTTTCGCATAGATAATTCGCAGCTAGCCTCACGTGATCTGCAATGAAACAAGAAATACATTACGGTATCCCGGTCTAGCTTCAATACTTACGAATTAGTCTAGAAGTCTATTTAAATGTATCAGAATATAGTTCAGTTTAGGAAGAACCTCTTAATGTGGTTAACATTTTCCTCGGCACTGTTCGGCATTTGACGCAGTCGTCCAACTTTTTCGTTAGTTCTTGGAATAACGAGTAGTCCATACATTCGCAGGGTGCTTTTGACATATCATTGTTGTTTGTAAGTTTCATCCTTACAAAGAAACAGGAGGATTAAGTCAATGCGCAAGTTTTTGAATTAGAAAAACATGGGGAATAAATGGTACTTTATCCAAAAGTTACCTCTGAGCAGCAAAGAAGAAGCTCTCGTCACCAGCATGAGTAAGGGCCAATATCTCGTTACCCTTCTTCTGCATTTCAGCGATCAAAGCATCATCAACTACTTTCTTGTAATCTGCACAGAACAAAATGATTTAGGGTCGTTTTATCTAACTAACAAAATAAAAAAATTAAGATTAATGCAACATCCACTGGGGTCCTTACTGTCAGCAACAAAACATTCCGAAAGTTTTCGAGACGATTCTATGATCACATCTGCAAACAGAATAAAAAATAACTATAAATAGATTGAAATTAACAGCTACAGGAATATACTAAAAGCAAACTTATAGTGCAATTAATAGAACTTACCTGTCATAGTATCTTTTATAGTAGAGGGTGTTACGCCATCCACTAGGGTGCCGAGTTTTCTTTCAAACTTGTTGGAGAGTCGTCCGGTATCCGAAGCGTCTCGCACGGATGTGTCTACCTTCCTTCCGCGTTTAGACGCTAGTCTATAATAGATAATGACCAATTACACATCATAATGTAAATTCGACATATTCAAGTTAATCACCTACGAATACATACTTTTGAATTGAATATTAATAAACGAGCGGTTTTGGCGAAGTAAAGTCCCTCAATTGCACAGGCTTTGACAATCTAACGCAATACAATAATGTACCAATTCAATTACTAACATATCAGCAGCTTGGACATGGGTGAGCTCGGTCTGTCCTTGCTTGTAGAACGTCTCCTTGCCTTTCTTTCGCAGTTCGTTGTGTAAGATACTCATCGCCTGATCGTATTCGGCATCCGTACCTATAATGTTCCGTACCCAAAGGTGAAAACTGGATCGTCTTACTAAGGCTCATGAATTTTCATGAATTGTCACAGCTAGGGCGTTGAAATTTTCATAAATAATGTAGGTATTACCGGCGATCACTTAATTGGAATTTTGTTATGTACTTATGCATGAAAAGGAAGATATTTTCAGTGTCAGTCGTAATTCAAATTGATTTGTTTGAATTGTGTTTAAATGATCTATTTGTCAATCTAGATAGAATATTCTACTTTGTGTAAAACACGGTATAGAAGGCAACTAACCTCCGCCTCTACCAGCGGCTCCACCTGCGGTTGCGGTTGAAACACAAAAAAAATCATTTACAATCAAACATCATCGGTACTAAGACATATTTAAATACTTCTTTTAAATTATACACTAAGATGAAATTACGGTAAATTAGACTCTATTCCTAATACTCATAAGAGTTTTCTTCACAAGACGCTTCCGCCGCGCTCCTCCGCCACGCTTCTTTGGTTAAAACAGCGTCTAAGTTTCTGCTACAGACACTTTGAAAAACCACACATGACCCAACTAGTTAGAAACAGATTTACAACGCATCGCAATCCAGTGTTTACGTTTCATCGGTTTTTGGCCCGTTTGTATTTTCATCCTATTTATGTACAATTTAAGTCGCGGCGTCTGTGAATAAACGTATGAAACTAGCTTCAAATTAATAGTTTCGAAAGGATTTCGTTGCAGTTGCGTTTTTTCCCGCGTGTACTGTGCCTAAGTACACAGATGACGCCCAACCTTGAGCAATATCAGAATGCGTAAAAATTAGACCTTATTTGTATGGTGAGGTAGCACACGGACTTTATCCCACCACATCACTCACCGCTAAAGTTTGCTGGGACCTTATGTATAGTGTGTATAAATAAGTTATGTTGGTGATTTACCTTTAGCTCTAGCTTCTGCTTCTAGTCTCTTTTGGCGTTGCTCTTGTGTTTCTGGTTTGCTGAAACAATACGAAATATGTTAATAGTGAATTTCTAACACATACCAATCCTTTGACAGAACGAACACTGGCCAGATTATGTTATTTTTGAAGGTGTTAAAAAAGACAAATAACTTACCCATCAGGCCCATAGAGTACACCATCAGGTCCAACGCCTCCAGCTCGAGCTAATATAAACAATGAATAAGTATTTATTTATTGATATACCTAGTGCAAACAAACGAAAATCAGTACCTATCTTGAGGAATGTTATTGCCAGCGCACATAAAAATTTGTAGCACTTTTGTAGGATGAGGACCACCTCATTACAGTTCAATAGCTAAGTTTGTGTTGTTCCCACCACGTCAAAAATATTGAATAAATTTTCCGGGACCTACATCTATGACTAAGCGGTACACGGACTTTATCCCACCACATCAGTCACTGCTAAAGTTTGCCGGGACTTATACTGTGTATTAAATAAACAATGTTTGTAATTCACCTCTTGCTTCTGTTTCTAGTCTCCTACGGCGTTCCTCTGCTGTTTCTGGTTTGCTGGAACAACACGAAAAATTTTAAAGTCCTCATTCACGATCAGTCCCTCCCGCCCAATGGCGTGATATACATTCAAATTTTGATGTAAAACTCTGGATTTCCAATAATTCGGCGTCATTCGATTGCATAATGGGTTGACATCACGCCGACGATTACCATTGTCGCTATAACAACAAATACTAAAATAGAGTAATAATAGTACCTAGTGCGAGTCCGACTCGCGCGCGAAGGATTCCGAATCATTCGCTAGGTAAACAATAGCAGTAAACACGTATCATAATTATAGGTCGACATGATATCAAGCAAAAAAGGCAAAGAAATCACGTTCGTTGTACCCTTAATTATTATTGTTATTCTATTTTTAGTATTTGTTGTAATAGCTGCAAGGGAGTCTTTTTTTATCCATAAATTTAAATGCCATATTTTTGTTTGACATAATGATTTTTAAACATAAGTATTAGATGCACTAATATTAATTGCAATACTTTATTTAATCCATAATTATTGTTTCACCGATTATTTTTTTGTCATAATATTGCAAGGTATAACTTTTGAATGCCATAACATTTATTTCTAATAATCGTCATATGTACTAAATCAAACGAATATAATATTTTTTATTATAAATAATATGGAATATGTGTTAGGTAGTAGGTACTATTATGAATGAATTTACAAATTGATTAGACGACAGCAGGCAGCGCGGTGGCGAAACACGGCGGCAGGGGGGTCCGGGGGCGCAGCTCCCGAGGGGGGGCTCGGAGGGCGAAGCCCCCCGCAATAAAAAAAGGAACACCAATCAGAACGGCTAGGATAGGTTAGGTTAGGTTAGAACATGATTTTGCATCCCTGCTTGCTGCATGCTTGCTTGCTTGCATGCTGCATGCCTGCTTGCATGCTGCATACCTGCTTGCATGCTGCATACCTGCTTGCATGCTGCATGCCTGCTGCATGCCTGCTTGCATGCTGCATGCCTGCTGCATGCCTGCTTGCATGCTGCATGCCTGCTGCATGCCTGCTTGCATGCTGCATGCTTGCTGAGGATCAGGATCATGTTAATATTATCATGTAGGTGATACCATCAGTAGGTTGTAGGTTATAGGTTATATATATTTATGTCATGTAGTCATTATGTTTAAAGTAAATATAGCTTTTAAATATTAGTGCATTTGTTATATTCTGGCAAACATACTTATGTCACGAAATAATATGTCTTATGAGTTTTATGGCAAATAAAACCATATAGATGACGATATTATGGCAAATAAAATTATAGAATAAAAAAATATGATACTTAAATTTATGGGAAACATTAGTGAACCTAGCTGCAACGGTAACACATCATTTGTGAAAATTTCAGCGTTCTAGCTATAACGGTTCGTGAGATATAAAACCTGGTGACAGACGGATAGACGGCCAGCCGATTCTCAGTAATAGGGTCCCGTGTCCCGTTACCGGTCCCTACGCAAAGGATAAAACCGTTTGGGTACGGAACCCTAAAAAAGATAAATAACTAACCCATCAGGCCCATACAGTGTGCCATCAGGTCCAACGCCTCCAGCTCGAGCTAATATAAAACAAAGTATAAGTATTTATTTATTGATATACCTAGTGCAAGCTAAGTATGTATGTACCTATTAATTTAATTATATATTTGTATGGTGAGGCGGTACATGGATTTAATACTATCACGTCACTTGCTCACTGCATAAGGGTGCCTTCACATTAGTGCGGCAACAACGGCACGATAAATAGCAGTCACGCCGCGCCGCTGTCGAGCTGCTGTTTCCTACTATTTATCGTGCCGTTGCCGCGCGGCTGTCGCGCTAATGTGAAGGCTCCTTATGTTTGCAAAGCTGTAAAATATGTTGAAAAAAGTAGTGTTTATATACCTCTACCTTCTGCTTCTAGTCTATTACGACGTTGCTCTTCTGTTTCTGGCTTGCTGAAACAACATGAACGTTGTTAGCCCCCATATACCTACTCCTAGACAGAATGCATATTAGCAAGAATATAAATACCTGTATTATATTTAATCTTTCACATCCCAGAAAAAAATAACAATAGAAAATCTATTGTGTCTGAGTTTTTAATGGGTCAGTGGGATGTGGGAGGTTAATATACAAAGTTTAAAATAAGTTACCCATCAGGCCCATAGAGTATGCCATCAGGTCCAACGCCTCCTGCTGCCAATATAAACAATTTGTAAGTTAGATGTACCTAGTGTAAGCAAATAACAAATATGTATTTGACTAGTATACATCACTCACTGTTAACTAAAGTTTACCGGGACCTTAGGCCGTGGCCCCAGTAGGCAAACTGTTAGCGGCTGACTAGTTTGCGGCGAATCGATTTAGTACGCCCTTCCATATATTTGAAATGGAGTGTCCACAGTCAGCTAGTTTTACTGTACGCAGTTTGCAGCGTTACGCGCGCTGACCATCTCAGACAGCGGCCGACTCCCACCAAAACCGGTGATTTCATTGATTTGAGTTTGCAGCCAACTCAAATTTCAGTTCGCCACTTTGCGGCTCACTCAGTCGGCCGCTAACAGTTTGCCTACTGGGGCCACGGCCTTAGTGTACATAAAATAAGCACCGTGTATAATTTACCTAATCTCTTACGGCGTTGCTCTTCAGTTTCTGGTAAGCTGAAATAAAACGAAGAATGTTAGCGTGGGTTCCTCACATACTATAGATAATATTATATTATTAACGAATACAATATTTTATGACAAATAAAATAACTTACCCATCAGGCCCATAGAGTGTGCCATCAGGTCCAATGCCTCCAGCTCGAGCTAATATAAACAATATATAAGTTTTTTTTATTGATATACCTAGTGCAAGTTAATAATATGTAAGTATTAATTTATTTGCACAACCATATGTACCTGTACCTATGACGTATCAATTTAACATCGGTAAAATAATATTACCATTACGTTGATATGTTACTAGTTATGTAGGTACAAGGCTAAAGTTTACCGGGACTTTAGGCCGTGGCCCCAGTAGGCAAACTGTTAGCGGCTGACTAGTTTGCGGCGAATCGATTTAGTACGCCCTTCCATATATTTGAAATGGAGTGTCCACAGTCAGCTAGTTTTACTGTACGCAGTTTGCAGCGTTACGCGCGCTGACCATCTCAGACAGCGGCCGACTCCCACCAAAACCGGTGATTTCATTGATTTGAGTTTGCAGCCAACTCAAATTTCAGTTCGCCACTTTGCGGCTCACTCAGTCGGCCGCTAACAGTTTGCCTACTGGGGCCACGGCCTTAGTGTACATAAAATAAGCACCGTGTATAATTTACCTAATCTCTTACGGCGTTGCTCTTCAGTTTCTGGTAAGCTGAAATAAAACGAAGAATGTTAGCGTGGGTTCCTCACATACTATAGATAATATTATATTATTAACGAATACAATATTTTATGACAAATAAAATAACTTACCCATCAGGCCCATAGAGTGTGCCATCAGGTCCAATGCCTCCAGCTCGAGCTAATATAAACAATATATAAGTTTTTTTTATTGATATACCTAGTGCAAGTTAATAATATGTAAGTATTAATTTATTTGCACAACCATATGTACCTGTACCTATGACGTATCAATTTAACATCGGTAAAATAATATTACCATTACGTTGATATGTTACTAGTTATGTAGGTACAAGGCTAAAGTTTACCGGGACTTTAGGCCGTGGCCCCAGTAGGCAAACTGTTAGCGGCTGACTAGTTTGCGGCGAATCGATTTAGTACGCCCTTCCATATATTTGAAATGGAGTGTCCACAGTCAGCTAGTTTTACTGTACGCAGTTTGCAGCGTTACGCGCGCTGACCATCTCAGACAGCGGCCGACTCCCACCAAAACCGGTGATTTCATTGATTTGAGTTTGCAGCTAACTCAAATTTCAGTTCGCCACTTTGCGGCTCACTCAGTCGGCTGCTAACAGTTTGCCTACTGGGGCCACGGCCTTAGTGTACATAAAATAAGCACCGTGTATAATTTACCTAATCTCTTACGGCGTTGCTCTTCAGTTTCTGGTAAGCTGAAATAAAACGAAGAATGTTAGCGTGGGTTCCTCACATACTATAGATAATATTATATTATTAACGAATACAATATTTTATGACAAATAAAATAACTTACCCATCAGGCCCATAGAGTGTGCCATCAGGTCCAATGCCTCCAGCTCGAGCTAATATAAACAATATATAAGTTTTTTTTATTGATATACCTAGTGCAAGTTAATAATATGTAAGTATTAATTTATTTGCACAACCATATGTACCTGTACCTATGACGTATCAATTTAACATCGGTAAAATAATATTACCATTACGTTGATATGTTACTAGTTATGTAGGTACAAGGCTAAAGTTTACCGGGACTTTAGGCCGTGGCCCCAGTAGGCAAACTGTTAGCGGCTGACTAGTTTGCGGCGAATCGATTTAGTACGCCCTTCCATATATTTGAAATGGAGTGTCCACAGTCAGCTAGTTTTACTGTACGCAGTTTGCAGCGTTACGCGCGCTGACCATCTCAGACAGCGGCCGACTCCCACCAAAACCGGTGATTTCATTGATTTGAGTTTGCAGCCAACTCAAATTTCAGTTCGCCACTTTGCGGCTCACTCAGTCGGCCGCTAACAGTTTGCCTACTGGGGCCACGGCCTTAGTGTACATAAAATAAGCACCGTGTATAATTTACCTAGTCTCTTACGACGTTCCTCTTCTGTTTCTGGTTTGCTAAAAGAAAAGAACAAGTGAGTGTAATTTTCTAGTCTAGATGATAACAAAATCTGGATTCTCGATTTGGCAATACTTGTAAAGTAGAAGTTTCATATGATTGTTCAATTACGTACGGCGGCGCTTAAAAACTTCAGAGCTTCATAATGACAAGTTAACATTTATAAAAAAAGTGGTTAATTAAAGGTACCTTACCCATCAGGCCCAATAAGACCGCCAGCGCCGCCGGCCCCGCCGGCCCCGCCGGCCCCGCCGGCCCCGCCGGCCCCACCTTCACCTAAACATGAAAAAGTTTCAAGTAATTATGAATTGTTTGATGATCGTGTGATAAAATATTTACTTAAAATATTTCAGTATTTTACTTAGGTACTTAGTTACTTGTTTACATGTTTTTGGCACTGCTTACCTGCTAGTGATGGGTCGTATCCTCCTAAAAAACGAAAAGAAAAGTATTAGATATGTTTCTTATGTTTTTAGGTTTACAATGCACTTTTTAGCTATCACTATGAACTTAAGTAGTTACCTTTTTTGCCAGTCTCCGCAGCAATATGTTTAGCCACCATTTCAGTTGTAGCTATAAACCAATACATTTATAGCATTAATATTTTCAAGTACTTACATTTTCCTATTCGGAAATATTATCAACACAGATACTGGATCCTCAATCAAATAAATGGCATAATGTGGGGTCGAAATATTTCAAAATCTAAATATAGGTAGCGACAACATCAATTTTGGTATAAATATAGCAGGGACTGTGCAAGTGTGCAGTAGGGAAAGTGAAGAAGTATATTACATTTCAAATGCAATCGGGCGTTAGAGGTATCAGGTGCTGCCCCCAACTTATCAATCTTATCCTTGATCGCTTCCGCCATGCCTTCTGGAGATGGTTGGTGACCGAAATGTTTAGCTTTGTCCAACCTGGAATATCATCATGTAGGTATTTCAGTGTAGTATGCAGTAGGTACAACCTACTGTGTAACATTTACTGGCTTAGGTCTCTTTCTAAGGCGCATGTTAAGCATGGAGACGTAAAGCCATTACGGGAAGCTTCTTTAATGTTTCATGCAAAATATATTTCAAAAAAGTCGCGCAAAGACGTGGATGGACATAGAGGAGCGAGAAGGGGAGCGGGGTAGTATACCAGTTGGGTGGGTCTCTCTCTGCCGCGACTTACGGAAGCATCGATGGATAAATTTGTTCCCAGCTTAAGGAGAGCAGAGCAACACGAATTTGTGATCGGAACCGACTCTTGCTCTGATCGTTCAGTAGTTGTGAATAGGTACGATTGAGAACAAAATCCGTTGATATTTTAGACATCTGATGGCGTTGGCCTGTGTCGAATCGATTGGCTATGGCCAATCAACTCAACTTTGTTTATTATAAAGAATGTTTAACCTTAAAACAAACCACAGAGATGATGATAATAAGAGACATACATATTAGCGCCTTCACCATGAGAAACTTTAGCATCTCCATATTCGGACAATTTTTCTTTGCCAGCCTCCCTCAATTTTTCCTGAATCGCCTTCATTGCTTCACCTAGTGGGTTTTAAAAGTAAGTCAAGAGTAAGCACAGACAGAGAAGGAAAATGATAGTTGGTAAAAAAATTGGTAAAAGAAAATGAAGTATCAGAAGTGATCTTTACCTCTACCCGATGAAACGTTGGATAAATGATCAGAGGCTTTGTTTGTTTCATCTGTAACATAAAACAAATTGCTATTAGACTCTAATCCAAAGTAGGTACCTGTTTTCTTTGAGAGATGGATAAGGGTATATGACGTGAAAGAGCTTAGATCGTAGCAAGTGCAAAATTATCTCGGTCTACCCCGATAGGCAGGTATTTATATAGGAATTCACGATAAAGGTACCTAGATCAAGCTTAGGAGAACTAGGGCATGGGAGCGGCGAACGTACCTTTCAAAACCTCTTTCATAGTAGGATCTCCAATAGCATCTTCCACCTTGCCGGCTATTTTCGTTTTCTTTTCTTGGTCAATTGCCGCTTGGTCTTTCAAAGATTTTTTTAACCTTAAAAACAATGCTACCATTGGTATAATACTTATTAAGTATATTGCACTTCTTATAATATAAGAAATGTCAGTTTGTGCTGAACGGTGGATGGATGTGAAGATGTTTGTCACTCGTTAACGTAAAAAACTAAAAAGTACCGTAAAATGGGGCTTTTTGCAAGTCGTGGGGTTAAATGGAATTTCTAAAATAAAAGATTTGATTACGTATATTTTTTTAATCTAGCAATTAGTAGAATATTTTTTTGTCACCTGGTAACACTGCGACTTTTGTCAATTTCAATTTGAAATTTTTGAGGTTATAGCTAAGCATTACACGTGGCAGCAAGTGTTTGAAAAAAATAAGAATTTTCGATCTTTTCCGTGGGTGTCTAACTTTCATCTGCCACATGAAACCTAGAAAGGTACGTACTATGCAAGTTAAACTATGTATACGTGTGTTTTCCGTAGATTTCAGGGGTGTATGTTGCTATTTTATATCTCTGTCGAGCTAGCTACAGTTTCTAGTTTTTGTAATTGGGGCTTTTTGAGAGTGATTTTGGGGTTATTTGGAATAATATTTCAAATAGCCCCTTGTAAAGGTTCTTTTTGCATTAGTATGAATTTGAGTGATAGTTTCAAATAGCCCCAAAAGTGCAAAAAAATATATTTAAGGGTAAGTCATCAACGTAAATTTGGAAAAAACACTTAAAAATAAAAAAATGATACTTAATTTGCCAGGCGCATTTATATAATATCCTAAGGTGTGAGCAGGCTAGCATATAAGTCAGTGCCGACATTAAATGATATAAAGTGGTACCACTATTATTTTCACGGCAACTTATAAACTTATAAAATAATATAATAAAATATTGCTTAAACCTATTTTCAAATTATTTAGTGGTTAAAATTGTTTATAATATTATTACCTACATAAAATAATTTTATTCTCTCCACACAGGTGAAATTAAGAAAAAAACATGGTGCGAACATACCAAAGAAAATATACCAACTCACGCTGCGGTAAAGCACATCCACCACATCTACACTTTATGTTCCTTTTCTTAATAAGTATTAAAAAACAATTTAATGGAAAATTATATTAAGTATTTTTATTTTACGATTAAATCAGCTATCATGAAAAAAAAATTAAACAGCTTCCCCTTAAAAATTCCAAATATTGCTTTACTTGCAATAGGTTCGATCTAATTATATTTACTTCTAATTCCAAATATCTAATAATTTTGTTTACGTGACTAACTTCATATAATTCACTATTTTCTTATCCGATAAGAGTCAAATTGCGACAAACTTCAAGACAGTCCATTCTAGAATAGTCCCAAATATCGCTGTAATGGTTTTATTATGCACAGTTTTATAAAATGACTAAAATTGGTTAGCTTCCACGTAAGATACCAAATAGCCCCAAAGTAGCGATATTTGGAATAGCACGCTTAAAAATATATATATTCAAAACTACGCATGATAGACGTATTGTAGTAGTAGTCATTAAAAAGGTATTATATGAACTGCTGAAAAAGCCCCATGTCGAGTAAATTGAAGCATTGGTCTTTTAGTAATTACATGATTTGGCAAAAAAATAAACCAAATAGCCCCGTTTTACGGTACTCATATGTTCTTAGGTAACTTATCAATTTTGTAGCGTAAAATATCAGAATGAAACGTAATTAAGTACATAGGTCATCTAAATTATTTTAGGATATTTTGTAAGATTTCCAAGATATGACGATAATTGCGTACAAATTCGCGGGTAGATTCTAATTAGTAAGAGTATTGTGAAATGCAGATTTGCGTATAAAATTATTTGGACAGAGTAGAGTCAGTACTATGGAGTGTTTATTATTGGGGTAAATTTTTTTATCACTTACTCTGCCGCTGCGTCATCGTAAGTCATTTTGTAAGGCCCCTTCTCATCTGCGTCTATGATCTCTGTACCTTTCTTATTTAAAGCTTGTCTCAATTGCATCTGTTTTGCTTCCTCCTCTGAAAATATACATTTGCCGTCATAATACAGCTAGATTGTAGGAATATAGTCTCTCACAATGATTTCACTCACGTGTCATCGGCACAGCTAAATACCTCGCGACTGCGTCTATCATCTCTGTATAAAACAATAAACAAGGAGTTAATAACAATACAAATTCAAGTTCCATGTTACCGAGTATAATGTAAATAATTTTGTTTCTATCCGAAAAAAGGATTTAGGTAGGTACCTACCTACTTAACAAAAAATGCACACTAAAAACAATCATTAACTGGTTTTTGTTTTTGGGCGACTTCATTTTGGCAAAGTGCGATATTCAAAGGAGTCTAAACATTAGTAAACTATATGCATCTATTTTTATTACGCGGCATCGACTTGTCATGTTCTGGCGCTGGCTTTTCTTTCATTAGATCGGTGAGCTTCCCTTTCACGGTATCGTAAGTCACTTTGTCAACAGTGTCATTTGCTAGAGATGGGGCAGCTTCAACTCTATAAACAAGGAAAACTAATTTTATAGGGTTATGGTGTTCCCACATTGCATGTTTACTAACGTTTGTAAACATTTTATAACAAATTAAAAAAATGATTGAATTGAAAATGAATTAAAAGAATGAAAACCTACCTACCTACTTAATTTTTTGCTATAAAATGTTTACAAACGTTACCAATCACGCAATGTGGGGGCACCATTAGGTACGTAATTATAGGGTTGGTTACAGGAAAGAAAACAAAATATATTCGTCTCTTGTTGCTATTCTATCCTCAATATTTTTGTTTATTTTTTCTGTTTTGTAATGTCCTTTAGCTTTGAATCTTCTGAAATTTATTTGGACCATCTTGTATTTTAGGTCGACTTTATGACCTAGGGACCTAATTCATTCTTAAACCTATTACCATTAACAACAGTATGTGAAAGGGCAAAAGTAAATGGGAATTAAATACGATCTAAACATACATAAGCGCGGCTCCTTTGTATGTTTCAGGTAAACCGGAAATGGTAGCGAGTGGCGCGTCGCCTTTGGCCTTCATTGATTCCAGCAAATGATTTAAGGCCGCACCTAGAATACATCTAATGGGGTAAGCAGAGACTACTTGAATATCATCAATATTAAACGGAAACAGGTTTTCTAGTACAATATCTGTATACTCAAGCTTTAACTTCGAACACAGTATAATTGTCATAATACCTACTTAAGATAGAGATTTTTTTTATATAGGTCCTACATAATTTTAGAAGAAAAATAATATTTACCCATTTCAGCACCGATTTTTGCTAAATAACCGGCGGCATCAGTAATAGTTGCTGGAAAAAAGCAAGCAAGCCATCAGAAAATAATTAACTTTAAATAAGTACCTAAAAACAAAAACTGATATATGTGTTACGATTTAAAGCCGATGTAGTGTCTTGTGTTACTTTGGTCGGCACGTCTTTATTTAAAGTCCCAGCGATTGTGCTTGCCAAAGCAGAATTCTGAGGATCGCTCTCTAAGGGGCCAGACATTTTTAGTCTGTAACAAAATTAAAGCTAAATTGGATGAACTTACAGATAGATGACGAATAAAATTCCCATGAAATGAGCAAATTATATAAGAGAGAGTGCATTTCTGGAAAGTATTCGGACTTGCGATAAAAGTAATGGGAAAAAATTGTGTAACATCACAGACTTGAAGTTCCGCGACGAACAAAATAGTAATAAAATGACTCTTACTTGTCAGCGGCGTCGGCGTAAGTCATTTTCAAGGGCCCGGCTTGTAGCAACGGTTTATCTCCAAATGAGTCGGCTAGGGCTGACAATAAGTCTAATGAATAACGCTCGCCCGCCGCACCACCTAACAATGATATCCATAAAGTGTTTATGAAAAATAAAGCTTTAAAAGGTTAAAAGCAGTCATACAAAATACGAAAATCTTACTTTTTAAAGCCTCGTTTTGCGACAGTTCCCCCGTAGCATCATTTACCGTTGCTGAAATAAAATGATAAGAATTAGACAGAAAAAAAAAATACGAAACAGATGTAGAATAAACATTACGAACTTTTCATAACAGCCTTGAGATCCGCTGGAGTAGCGCTTGCGACGTCTTTGCCTACCTTCTTTGCCATTTCGTCTTTAATGTCCTTTACGGGCAAAAGAGGGACTAATCTCGGAGACGCTTCCACTCTGTTTTGCAAATAATAATGCATTAAATCACTATAACAATTAATGGAACCTTCAAATTCTATCTAAGTACTTATTAATATTTAATTGCCTACATATGAGTTTAGCGGTCTAGTTAAGCGTCTACTATGGTAGAAAGAATAGAATCGAGATGGTATTTAATAACTTACTCTTTGGCTCCAGCAGCGTAAGTCATAACTACATTATTTCTCGCGGCGGCTTCTTTTGTACCATTGTCTTTCATAGTTTTGACCAAAATTTCCTTCGCCTTTTCTGTAAAAAGTAACATCATACAAAATTATTCCTAGCAAACAAAGTGCCTTATCTTGTTCTATACGTTGCCCTGGTAAAAACAGATTTCAGAAA
The DNA here is from genome assembly GCA_947563765.1 of Anarsia innoxiella. Lineage (NCBI taxonomy): Eukaryota > Metazoa > Arthropoda > Insecta > Lepidoptera > Gelechiidae > Anarsia > Anarsia innoxiella. Next base: position 8,586,008 of record OX387393.1, read on the forward strand.
CATATGTTCAAGATGTCGCGAATATGGTAAGAGTAGCCTAAAACCTGTGATCCGTTTTATAAAAGATTTATTTGATATTTTGAACAAACCTCGATCTCGAGCGTATCCGGACAAATAGTCAGCACATCGATCGATTACCTCTGAAAAATAATATTAAAGATTAGGTAAGTATTGTTGCTTGAAGTATAACAAAATGCTATTATTTAGTTAGAGGAAGGTTTCAATACCGCCCATGTCTTTCTTCAAATTAGCAGGTGTCGCTTCATCTACTTCTCTATGTAAAGCTTCTTTCATCATCGGTTGCTTTGGTGGATCGGGTTTCACCGATGCCAAACCCGGTGCATTTTTCAAACTGAAAAATTACATGATTGTTAAGTATAAAGATAAGAAGTGATGAATTGCTTTAGTATCGCGACAACACTTTTAAATAAAGATCTTGCAGCCGTCAGACACTCGTCGTGACTTAAAAGCTGAAAGTTTACTTTAACATTATTACCTATGTTCATTTAATATGTGTATAGATAGGTACTATAAAGCCGTCAACACACTAAAGCTGCCGGCCCGGCAAACACGGCGGATTTTGAATATTGCAATTCGGTCGCCGGCCCGGCGGTGGTTCGAACGTTGCAATACGGATGCCGTCGGGCCGGCAGCTTTGGTGTGTAGACCCTTTACTAAGGTTTTACTTCGTAAGAAGGGAGATACTTACGCATGTGCAGCATCGAAATCTGTAGTCAAACCTTTGACCGGCACAAAATCATTGTTTCCTTTCTTTTTCAATTCCTTTATTAACAGGTCAAAGGCAGGCCCTCGTTCGTCTGTATACATTTTACTAATTAAGGAAGTGAAAATGCCCTTTCTGCAGCGGTGTATCATTTCACATGTTCTTCAGGTAAACGCCTGGTTCCTGAATTGAGCTTTTGTTCATGGTTCTGTTTATTTAAAGTTTGTGAAATGCTCAAAGTTAATGCTCGGATCAGAAACCGAACGTAAGTTTTCCAAAGGAGTATACCCCGAATGACATGTGCGTGCAATACGCCGCGATTGTTGTCTCTGTTGCGAATGTAACATTTCAAATATTACTTACTGTCATCAATAGCTTTCTGCGATAAATATTTCGAGCACAAATCCAACGTATCACTCATTTCATCCTTGAGTTCAGGCGGTGTATCAGTTACAAGCTTTGTGAGATTCGAGTGGATAGCTTGGGACAAGTTCGGATCATCGTGGTCGGATGTCAGGCCTTTTGCTACTTCTAGTCTGGAGGATAAAGTTGTTAACGTCAAAGTAGTGCACTCTAATAATTTAATTCCTATAATACCTCGCATCTAACTAAAGAAAATCGATCAAAGGATAAAAATAACACGAATTACTCTTTAGCAGCTTCGCCATTATTTTTAGTAATTTTCCCTTTCTGAAATAAGATTTCATTTGGCTTCCCGCGCATTTTCTTGACGAGAAACTTGAATGCTTCGCCTTTGTCCTCTGAAAACGTGAAACACTTTAGCATCAATTCACATTACTTATCTATTTGATATTTCTTCTTCTTTATCAGCCCATATATGTCCCCACCGAGGGGCACGAGCCTACTCTCATACAGAGAGTGATTAGGCCGTAATCCACCACGCTGGCCAAGTGCGGGTTGGCGGATTTCACATACACCTTCGAATTTCTTCTCTGGTGTATGCAGGTTTCCTCACGATGTTTTCCTTCACCGTTAGCAAGTGGTAATCGAATAAATTGATCCGTACATAAGAAATAAACTCAGAGGTACGTGCCCGCACCAGGATTCGAACCCGCGCCCTCAGAATTCGAGGCAAGCGTTCTACCAACTGGGCTATCACCGCTTTTACAAAAAAATCCTAAGGTTCCAACTTACTATTATATTCAGCGTTTTGTGCCAGATATTTGGAACAAATGTTGATCATTTCTGTAAAGGAAAAGGAATAAGATTAAACGAGATCATTCAAAAATACTTTCCTTACTTGTCCTATCGTCCTTGTACGGATAAGTCTTCCGTATTCTTTATACGGGACATTTCTGTAAGGCTTCGAAAAATTCGCTGCTCACTCACCCTTCATACTAGGTGCAATGTTGGGTGGCGTAACACTTTTAGTAATTTCAGCAAGTTTCTTGCTTATATCATCTGCCACTGATATTTCATAGTCCGTTGCGTCAAAACTTGTTGTGGATTTCAACCTGCAATCAGGATCTAGGTTTTAAGTAAATGTATTAAAATAATACTTACCTAGGTACTAAAGAAAGTTCGTTTTGAGGACAATCTCGTATTTTCGAGACCTAGCGTTACAGCGTTACAGTTTCAATTCAGTCTCAAACGAGCAATCAAGCGAATAAAAGTGATTAGTGATAGTAGCATATTATTAGAGTGAGTTCTCAATTAACAGACTGTTATAACAGAAAAAGCCCGCCAATTTTAAATTATTCCATTTTAATGTGTTTCGTTTTCATAATAAATAATAAGTAGTTAGTAGTGATTTCGTAGCTTATTTAATAGTGTTAATTTATAGTTCCATTAACTGATCTTAAATAGTTTATACTTAAGTAAATACTAGCCTAAAAAATATTTTGCGTCAAAGCTTTTGAAGTCAAGCTTTTAAATAATGGTGCGTTATAAAGACATTAGGGAAGGTAACCTTTTTAGTTTGACGGGATAAACAAAAGCGTCCTACCAGGAATGTCTATGTGAAGTGAGCCTAATAGACTTACTCATCAGCCGCTTGTTTATACGTTTGACTGAACAATCCATGCGTTACTAAGTTCTTAGCCCCCTTCTTTGTCATCTCTCCCGTCAATATTTTGAATGCTTCCAGCATATCACCTGCCGATTAGACAAATTAGCAGTAAGTACGTGTAACAGGTACATTTTATAGGTACCTATGTGCTTTATTATAAAAGTAAATAACTGGTTCATACCCGTAAATTTCTTCCAAGCTGGACTATCTGTTGAAGCAAATAATAGATATTAGTCGATTATATTATTTGAATCAAGAAAAATTAATTTTACCATTATTACCTATTTCTCGCTATTTCTTACCCAAAGGTTGCCTGGAAGATATTGCTACCTAGCAATAAGGCCGCCTGTTGCTTCTTATATTCTTGTTTGTGTCTGTACCTTATATCTTTGTGTGCAATAAAGAATATTTGTATTGTATTGTTGATTAGATATATGTACACTTACCCGGCAACAGGCCACCACCCTGAAATGTTTAATTTTTTTTTTAAATATGTAGTTACTATCAAAACAAGCTATAAAATCAAGCAATAATCAAATAGAAGCAAAGAGTGAAGGAAACTAAAAGCAATAACTTGAAAAAATTAAAATGTAAATTACTACACAAAATAAACTACAAAGCTTATCTCCTTCATTCTCCACTTCAATTTATCCTTTATCCAGACAACTTTATTTCCTTATATTTGACGCTTTTTTGGTCCAAGAAAAAGTAAAATTAAATAACTCAAGATATAATAGCCTTATGGGAAATGGAAAATGAAGAGAAACCAAAGCGGTCCTATGGAAGCGAATAGAATAAAGATATCTAAGTAGAAACTTCTTTTGGTACCTTTTTATGATTCGAAGTCGTGGCTTAAGATAAATTATATGAGTTTTTTTAAAACAGATATTCATCGATAAATAAGTAGCTAAGCACTCGCTTAAATAAGTAACATTTTTAGGTGTTACTCATAAATAGAAACAAGACAGTTTTCAATTTATAAATTTTACTATATTTTTTAATTTTATAAATAAATAATTACTTAATTTTACTTAACATTTACAAATTTTTCGGCTTTAGTTCGTTTGAACCTATCGTTTTAGGAATATTTCTGTCTCGCCAAAATACTTTCAATCATAAGTCGCAATAACTTAAATCTAAATCATTCAAGTGGGTGCTGTTGGTTGTGGTTTTGGGGCAACATTTTGCTCGAGGACTGTTTCTATACTATCGTTTGCATATTCTTTGATTTCATAATCGATCCTTTCAGAGGTGATTCGCTCCGGGAAGGTATCCTACCGAATATATCATCGTCATTAAAAAATAAATACACAGATATGCACGAAATTAGCCGAGCGTAGACTCACCTTTCCCGCCATCATCTTCAAAAAATCGTCGTCGAAGCCTCCGCCCTCGCCGATCACGGGTCGGCCGGAGCGTGCCACTTCTGCACAAAAAAACAATTTCACGCCGTCAGTCCTCGTCATTTTGCGGAACGAAAAATTTCTTCGAAGAGGCATTTCGTTAAGTCCGGAGGCGCTCACCTCGTGGTTCTACGTAAATCAAGGTTTAGAGACGTTGCTAACTGTCGGAGACGCGCCCGCCGACGGCGTGGCATTCTTAGAGGCGTCGGCGGTGGGCGTCGTCGGCGTCGCCGCGGTGGGCGTGGCAGCGGTGGGCGTGGCGGGAGTGGGCGTGGCGGCGGAGCTTGCTGCCGCGGGCGTGGCCGCGGAGCTGCCGGGCGCGGGCGTGGCGGCGGAGCTGGCGGGCGCGGACGTGGCGGCGGACGTGGCGGCGGACGTGGCGGCGGACGTGGCGGCGGAAGTGGCGCCGGAAGCGTCGGCGGGGTCGGCGGCGGGCGACGCGGCGCCGGCGGGCGTGGAGGCGGGCGGCGCTGCGCCCGACGCTGCCGACTTGTCCGCGGCTGCTACCGCGGTCTCCACTTCTTCTCGGAACATACGAAATAGTTGCGTACCGACACCGTCTACGAGATACTATGGAGCGTGTTCGACGATTCACCGTGTTGAATGTATCGAATTCTAGGTACTTCAGAATGATTGGCTCGAAAATTTGGCTCCACCCCGTGCGTATCTCGAAGCGGTCTCTACGGACGTACCTTATGGGACGCAGTTTGAATCTCGGCAAAACCATTAAGTAGTTCTCGAACGGAGAGAGGAGTGACTTTCGATTTACTAGTTACGTTATGATGCCCCCGGGTTGCACGTTTTATAACATGCGGTTTGGGAGCATCGTTATATTCGTAGACAATTGTTCGCCCAGATCGATTTTTAATGGAAATAGGCAACGATACGTTTACTTCCAAAAAAGAAACAACAGGAGAACACATTGATGATGGGTTTTACCGAGAATCAAACGCGCACTGAAATGTGGCTCTAAACGAACAATTGTCACAATTTCAACGAGTGACTTACCTTTAGCACTAGGTAGAAGATACGCGTAACAATTGTTCACTTTTTATCACTTTGTGCTCATTAATGATTTAATTATTTAAAATTTAATTTCTAAAATCGTGACTTACCATCGTCTTCGTCGAAATCCATCATCAGCATACGCTCGTCAGATTCGGAAAGGATCTCGTCAATCCACACAGCAATCTATAAATTTGTAAATAATCTTAATTCTCGAATAAGTATCAGGTAGATATTACTTATTTTTGCAAGTATATTTATAAAAAAAGGAAATAAACACAAATAAGACGTGCTAGATTTATTAGAAATTACCGCAAAGATGTTCAATCTTCTTTATTTGTTGTGAAAAGATGGCAATTCTACGCACTAATAAATATACCAACAAACCTTGTCAGCCATTTCCAGCATAAACCTGGACCTAGGTCGCGTGCATCTCCTTGAAGGTTGTTTTGTGCACGTCATCTTACAGATCTCTCCGAGCACTATATCCGATAAGCGTAGCATACTACAAAAGAACAGATATTTAGCGGTTACAAGCCTAGAACCGGCAGTTTTCTATCATTGGTTCTATCTAAAATAGAGATCTTCGATTTTATAAGATATAATTCGTCGAATTTGTTTCTTTTGCGGATCTCTTTATTTCTGTATATCACACAGTAATATTGCCCCTGCCTAAACTTAATTACTTAAGTCATAAAACTTACCCATCAGCAAGCACGTAGCGGCAAGGCCTCGAAAGCCTTTGCTGCATGCCACGCGCGAACGCTACCGTTGCATTCCGGGCCCATGTGAACCTTCGGTCCCCACATAGAGCCAGTAAATCCTTATCCAATTGTTTTGCACGTACCCTTGACAAAACACATTATATTTAACTAAAACTTCCTGCTTCCCTTTCGGGTTAGGTTAAGTATCTACTATAGATAGCATGACATTTAAATCCACACAAACTTAGATAATATAATAATACCTATGCATTAGACCAGCTGGGTCATATATTTATTTATACTATGAACTAGCTAGTCTATGTCGTCCAGATATTCTATCTAAAGTGGAAGTACAGAAAGCTTGACAATAATGCAAACACACTTGTCTACTGCTTGTTGCTTCTTCTTGGCTTTTCTAAGGTTGGTGAAGTACTCGTAGGCTTGGTCCGGTTTGAATGGCTCGCCTGCGTCTAGCATGCGACGTAATCTATCAATCTGTAGATATCATGTATTAGCTATAGAAAGAACTAAGCAACTTGGTATTTAACGCTCATGTTGAATAAGAATGAAATGTTCCGGGATCTCTCATTTAAGTACCTACTTTCCAGTTTGTATAGAATAGACTAATAGAATGTGTAAGTATAAGTAGTAGGTACCTAATAAGTTTTCTCTTCAAACAATGCAATGCTTTCAGGATAGCCATTTCTTCCGAGATCGGTCGCTGTAGATACTTCACTGAGACTGAGAACTGAGTAGCTATATATTTAGTTCTAAGTGTTCTCAGAGGAGACTAATACTAACAGTTTCAGGAGGCAGAAAATCAGCGTACTGCCGCCAGAAGCAGATGATGTGGTGTCGTTTAGGTTTGGCCATGAATTCGAGGCGGTCGGTCAGCACCGCGCCATGTCTCCGGAGGCACCGAGCGTGCGCGCGCATGGTCTTCTTCGGCATCTTTATATCCGTTACTTTTGGCGTCCTAGAAATTCATCTTTGTACAGTGATGTATTCTATTTACTATAATCATCAACTAATAAAGCGATTAAACTGACTTTGGTTTTGCGGGTTTTGGCGGTAGTTTAGCGGCCGCGGCGGCTGCCTTCTTCGGGACCACTGACTTGTGTTGCACTCGCAGGAACTTGCCGGCAGAGATGGTATCGGCGACCGAAGGTGGCACTGGCGTCGGCTGGTACGGGGCGTATGGCGGGTAGCTGATGCCGCCGCCACCTAACGTTGGGGAACATAGGGTTTATCACTTAGACTGATAACACAATACTATTAAAATACAACTTTATTCTGACCATCAAACGAAGTGGACGTTATATTACTATAATAATTATTTATAGATCCCCTAGCACTCCGACAATCATAATTATGCACAATGTGAGCTTGTAATAAAAACCACTTACCGCCGCCAGTCTCTCCATGGGTAGACATTTTTCTGTAATATTAAGAATAGATACAGTCTTCGTGTAAATGTTTCATCAGTTTATTAGATTTCATAAAAACGGTGGTTTCGTTGGTCATGCATCGCTTGCAGCAGTTTAAAGAATGACGTTTAGAATATTATTGTTATTATTTGTCTTCAAAAAGTGTTTATTACCAACCAGTATCGTTGTCACTGCGGCAGCGACCTCTTTTCATGAACCTTTGCATACATCTAGTGATCAAAGCCGCAGTCCACGGGCCACCACCACAGACGTAGGTATAAAAAGCTGCTGTAACTTTATCACACTAATATCATTGGCCACAGTTATCTAGGCAGACGTCTACGAATGTATCTGTATACCGCCTATTATATAACGAACAAAAATCTTTCCAGCTTCAAAATCTTGCCAGAATAGCTAACTGTCGGCAGCTGCTGGCATGGCGAAAATTGAAGAGCCTGCTTTTTCCCCTTAGGTATATCTATCAATAAGCCTTATTAGCACAAGGCTAAAATTTTAATAAATAATACAAAATATTTTAATTAAACTAAAAAAATAAAGCTTGTTTAAGTAGTCACATATATTTCTTTATTGTTTCTCTAAAGTTATATAGGTACTTAAAAATAGTGACTAATAAAAACAAATGCAATATACATAAATTCAAAAATATTAAATAATACAACAGATTTACACCTAACAATCACAGATAAAATGCTTATCTTTGCTAATTACACTTTAGTCATACAAAAAATTGTCCGATCTTTCCCAGAAATTCAAAACTAAGAGTTCCTTTTGGAGTTAAATGACTTAGAAACCCTAATAAAAAAGATTATACAAGTATCTATAAAACATGTAATGTACATTTATAAAAAAACAACTTAATAGCAACAATCTCTATTTTTGCGAAATCAAAATGATACAAACACAGTTATGATATGATAAAATTCTTTTAGATAATAAATAATTTTATGATAAATCTGCCTTAGGCATACACTAAATCTATAATTGTGATGAATAGAATTATGAATACACTGATTAACCACATACTCGAACATACGCGTGCCCAAATACTAAACCTAGTGGGCCTTCGTTGGCTGAACATTTGGCTCCAATGTTGCTATTTACAGTACCAAGTAAGTACCAAGTAAGACGTTAATAAGTAGGTATATAAATGGCGTAATTTCTAGACTAATCTACTCTATACAACCACCTTTATTTATACAGCTAACAAACTACTGATGAGTACATAGCCCAAACATGCATTGGTACAGGTCATTTTTCATTTAAAAAATGCTATATTTCATAGGAAATACCTACCTTTATTACACATAACTTAAAGAGTTGTTTGTCTGCGTTAAGGAACATCAGCAGCTTTACAGGAACATAACATCTCAAGAGTGGTCCTTTAAAAACACATTCCACATGTTAACAAGTTGATCAGCACCAAGTCTTGCTGAATATCCGTTACAATCTATGAACTTGTTGATTTCAAATTGCCGTGCACACCGCGGCAATCAACATCAGTTCTGACCAGAATCTCAAAGGCATATGCTTCAATTTCTTTCCCCATGTAAGGCAGATAACATGTTTTATAAAGGGTGTGAATCTTTCCAACCAGTAAATTACCGTCGTGCATTGCGCGTCCAATGTACAAAGGCTCTCGGCGCACTTCAGAGAAGCCAGCAACAAATGCATTCTCTGGTATGTAGTTGTCTTTTGTTTGAACCCATGCAGCATTGTAACCAGTGAGGATCTGAAAGTGAAACAGTTTCCAATAAGGCACGGTTTATACCAGCTTGGTGGAGGCGCGCCACTCGCCCTGCGCGTCAGGCGGCGCCGCCGCCGTGCCGATGAGCGCGGACGAAATTACGACACATACAACTCTATTCTAATACTTTTAAGAGTTTTCTAGACAAGACGCTTACGGCGCGCGTCTCCGCCACGCCATTTCAGTATAAATCGCGCCTATGAGCATGGATATCAATTACAAAGTAAATTGGGAAAAAAACATGAGAATGAAAATTGACGTAACAAATACCTCGATATTACGCACTCGATGCTCCCTACCGCCCCAAGCAACATAAGCTGTCTTCCGGGAGTTATAATATTTCCCTGGACACAGAGAACGGTTGCAGATAGCTCTCGCGATGTAAAGTGGTTCATCTTCAAAGCCTCCAATTAGAGCATCCTTAGGTAATTGAGGATTACTATCCAGCTGCATATTTATCCACTTCAACTGTCCATCTTGAAACTTTACCTCTTTTATAGAGGGTAATATTACTGGTGAAGCTATAAATATTCATAAACAGTTACTTTTTAAAAGATCAGGTTGTTGTCAAGAACTTCAATTGAGTAATTTACAACTTAATACAAGTCTAACTTATAATGAGTAGGTAGTGAATTATTTAATGTATTACACTTACAATCAATTTGCCACTCCACAGGCAAAGTCAGAGACTTTTTATACAACTTTACATAACCAATCTTCTGTTTCTTTAAGTTGTCACTAGGATAACATAATATGGGATCAGCTTGTCTCTGCCCAAATAGTCTGATGTATCCAGAGTGCCATGATAGCCAGAATTCTCTAAATATGTTATCAATAGGCTGGTGCAACTCAAAGTCCCTTGTTTCATGTTCTCTATCATTTGTTCTGTCTATAAATCTGTTGGCAGGGCCAAATGTTATCTGTAAAGTGAATAAATTAAAAGATAATAGCAATTAGCTGCTTCCTGATGGTCTCAACTGGTCAGTCTAAATCAGGAAATAATGATGTTTGTAATGTTTGTACTTGTTTGGCAAACTGGCCAGACATTACAGAGAAGATAGAAAAAGAAAGGAAGTCTTTGGCCAGCCATACCATCAAATAGGCTAAAATGTGAATGGATTCAAAGATTTAACATAACATGCCATTCTTACCTGATAAAGATCTAGTTCAGGGTTATCTTTAGAAGCAAGGGTCAAAGAAGCAGATCCAAATCCAAGAGGATACCTAACTTGGAAGCTTATAGCGCCAGAGTTTGCTTTGTGTGCTTCATATACACCTGGAACAACTATCATTTACAACTTTATACCTACGCAGCAAATTATTGTCAGGAATAGGTACTGGGTTAGTTTGGTTTATATCAGTCAAAATATTGATGTCTAAAAATTTGCAAAACAAACACAATTTCGCATAAAACTTACCAAACATTGTCATATCCCTGTTCAAGTTGATTTGTTTGTCTCCCTAATTGCCTTTATTGTTGGTATTCTATTTTCCTCTTCTTCCTTGTTTTTTAAATGACTTCAAAAAAAGGAGGTGTTTCTCAATTCGACCGTATATATATTTTAAGATGTCATTTCCAAAAACTCACCAGCATTTATGTTACAATTTCACAATATTTACATTGATTTCCATGGATGATAGCTTTGTTTGAACGTCACAGTCAATCTCAATGAATGACTTGACAGCACTCTGGCTGGCAGCATTAGTGCCATAGTGTCTGGATCTGCGTGCCTGGTCTGGCGCAAAATGGCTACCTTTTTGCACGGAATTTCCAAGGAATTTCTCTCAGAATTTCTTATACACTCGGCTTCAAAAAAATCGCACGTCCGTAAAAATAGGCTTTATGCACTGTTAATCCTTAAGACAAGCAGTTATTCGTAGCAATATTGGTATCATTTGAGAGCCCTATAAAAACTCTTTAAAAAAATATCCATTTCATTTGATTAAAGAAAAAGCTTAAACACTTTAAGTCACTGTGAATGACAATGGAACTGATTCTCCTCTTCAAATTTTGTTTGTATTGTTTTGTTTTTGGGGTATAAAGGGGTCGATACAGCTTATTGGGGGATAAATTTGCTACCAACAGTCGAAGAAGATACAGAAGAATATCTTTCATCAGAAAAACGTCCTTGAAGATGGACACTACTGCTGCTGAAGCCGCCCAAGTTATCGCACTACTGCAATCAGGACTACGTCAGTGTGATGTTGCTCGGCAATTGCACTTGAGTCGCTTTTCTGTTCGAAGAGTGTACCAGCGGTTCCTGCAGATCGGTGGCTTTGTCCGAAGGCGTGGGTCTGGTAGAAATCGCTGCACTTCTGCGAGAGATGACCGATTCGTCGTATCGAAGTCTTTGAGAAATCGGTTCTCTAATGCTGTTGAGTTGCAACAGCAGCTTCAAGCAGTTCGTAGAAGGGCCGTGAGTGTCTCTACAGTTAGAAGAAGACTAAAGGAGAGAAATATTGTGGTTAGAAGACCTGCAACAGGTCCAAAATTAACCGCAGCGCATCGGCGAGCACGCCTGCAATTTGCTCGCGCCCACGTCAATTGGAACCTGGACCAATGGAGAGCTGTTCTCTTCTCTGACGAAACGAGAGTGTGCCTTTTCTGCAACGATAGACGCAAAAGAGTATACAGAAGACAATGGGAACGTTTTGCCCAAGCCTGCATCCAAGAGACGGTAGAATACGGGGGCGGTTCCTGCATGTTCTGGGGCGGCATATCTGCCGACGGCAAAACTGAACTTTCTTGCGTCTCTCGGACCGGCGGTGCTCGCGGGCAAGGGTCGATGACTGCTCACCGGTACATCACAGAGATCCTGGAAGAACATGTGGTCCCCTATGCTGGATTTATTGGCGACGGGTTGACATTAATGCACGATAACGCTCGCGCGCACACTGCTGGAATTGTGCAGGGCTACCTTCAAGAGGTTGGGATCCCTGTCATGCAGTGGCCAGCGAGAAGTCCAGATCTGAACCCGATAGAGCACCTCTGGGACCAGCTGAAACGCAAGGTTAGATCCCGTGATCCCGCTCCCGCGACTCTTCAGGAGCTCCAAGACGCCGTTATTGAGGAATGGGACAGAATCCCTCAAGAAGAGGTCCTAAAGTTGGTGCGATCCATTAGGGGGCGCATGGAAGACGTCATTAGGGCTAGGGGGGGTGACACTAGGTTTTAGGTTAGTTTTAAGCAACTTTGTTTTGAAAAAATTATCAGATTTCATTAGGGTTTTTTAAGGATTTTTATTGTTTTGTAAATTTTTCTCAGTTCCAATAAAAAACATTGAATGAATTATTGTTTTTGCATTCTCTGTTTCCTTACCTTTCAAATGATACCGAACATTACCAATATTTCATAATACAAATATGATTGAAAGATATTTAAAATAGATTTCTTAAAAGGTGCGATTTTTTTGAAGCCGAGTGTAGTTTGACAAGAACAAACCAAGAAAACTATGAAAAACTTGCGCCAACCTTGACACGATGGTGTTGTCATAAACTCATTTGTATATGAAAAAAAAATGGGGCCATTCCTTATATTCCTTTCTCATTGGCAATAACTGTGGGTGATTTTTTAAAATTTAATGGCCTGGTTGCTAACAATTGACATGAAAGTTCTCAAGAGATGTAGAATGAAGATTATTTGAGCTAGAGTCAGTAAAAGTTACGCAAATTTTCAGCTAAGGGTATCAGTGTCTTCAAAAATTCATTGTTTCCTCGGATTGTTTCACACATTTTTTTAAAGTTCTATTTTTAACAAGCTTTTTCTACCTTTTCCCTTCAAACTATGATGCCAAAAACTCGCAGCACAGAGTAAGTAATCACTACGTTTTGAAAAATTAATAAATAAACGTCAATGTCAAAGTGTGAAGAATAGAAGAAAGAATACGAAAAATTTAAAATTTATTCATTAAGTATTTCAGTAGCGTTATAGTAATTATTAATTTAATCATTGTTATTCCTCGCTCTGTTATTAACGTAAGCAGTCAAGAATATCTTGATAAATTGAGAATATCTCTTACCAAATATATTTTCGGTGAATCGATAACTATTGGGCGGTTCCAGATTTCGTCATATTTACCAATATTTTTAGTTTATTCCTTTCTGAAGGAATTTACTAACTAAGCTAATTACACTTTTGAAGCAAAATGGGTGATTCTATAGGTAAGTGAAGTACCTACTTAATTATAGTATTGAGAAGGAATCGTTAAGTGCTTCTGCCAAAACTATTATAATTTTGATAATTACCTTCTTTTTAGAAATCACGACATGGCCGAAACATCAGAATTTGTTTTACCTTATCTCTGGAAGTGGGCTCACTTTCGAAGTGAAGGCTCCTGCGAATGCTGCCATTGGTCTTGCTAGAAAACCTGGAACTTCCTGTGATTACTGGGTGGGTATGAGTACAATAGCAGGAATAAGTAGACACTGCAGCTTATCCTCAAATACCTTTGACCTTAACAAAACCTGGCATAATTACAGCAATAAGAGTAAATTACATTAATTAACTTACAGAATGAATGTTTCAGATTGGTATAGGTGAAAACAATGCCCGATGTTGGATAAAAAGAGATGAGGCACATTGTCGCACTGTGACAACGCCAGAAATACTAACAAATGAGCAGTATCTGAAGTTCTGGCTGCAATGGAATGGAGGTGTGATAAAATTGGGACGTGCAGGAGAGAACAGGCCTCTACTTTCATACTCTAATAAGATACCAGATCTCAAATATATAACATTCAGTGCTCTGAAAGAATATAATGCTGTGCATTGGAGATTTACTTGTAAGTCATGGTTTTATGTATAGATATACACTTTTTGTAAATTTACAATCATTTGCTATTATTAGTATTATCAAAACACATCACTCACAAACTATGATGTGTCATTTATTACTCCAAATAACAATTTGGCTTATTTGACCCAACAGTATTTTCGTCAAAACTAAAAATAAATCGGAATAAATACTTATAATGTATGAAACAACTTGCAGTGCCACCATTGAGACCAAAACAGCAATTGAAACCGATATCAGGTGGAAAGCTGACGTGGGTACCAGCTGGTCGCCAGTTGCCTGAAGAAGCAGTGATTGGTGGCTTTGAATATGAAACCCTGTATGTCATCAGAGCACCTCATCGAGGATCCCTCACTCCTGGGAAGTTTGTGCCTTCTGAAGGAATAGGATACGTGTCCTGGGGTGGGGATGCTAATCCTAAAACTGAATTTGAGGTAAGAATGGACTAGAAGCAACTTATGTATGAATTATACTGTTACTATTTAATTGCCTTTATGCATTTGCTTCTGTAATGTTTTATGTCTGTCCTTTTGCTATTCAAAATATTTATATTGTATTGAAAGTCCAAAGGGTTGTTAAATGTTGTGATATACCACATTTTCTTAAACATTACATGACTCACATAAAGTAATAGAGTATTTCTATGACTATTAAAAATATTTTACTAGAAATTTCATGTGATGACATATCATTTATTTATGTTCTAGGTATTGTGTGGGTTTGACTGTGTCTGGGTTTCAACCTGGGGTGACAGAATACCGGTTGGAGCAGTGCCCGCTGGTTACTCAGAGCAACACCAAGAAAGACTGTTCATTGGACGGGCTGAACATGATGGACTCATTATACCTGGCAAAGTGCAAGCGTCACACAAAGTATGCTATATCCCTTACAAGGGCCAGGAGATTGGCAAAAAGAAATATGAGATTCTAGTCGAACCAGACAATGCTAGATGCGTAAATAAAGTATTCCTCAATGACATGCATATTGATACAGCTTCTGAATCTGAACAGGACAACTGGGAGGTTGATGACGATGATGATGATGACATGGACAATTATGACAGCAATGATGAAATGAACGAGGTGATGGCCTTGTAGTTAAGGGAGTTAGTGATGATTAAAATCCTGTTGCTGAAATGCTACTTGATTTTTGATCTGACACTACCAGTGCAAGAAGAGTGAACTGAACATGAAAAAGGACTTCTAAAAGTGATACAGACAATTACTACATAATTTAAGTGATTTTTAGGTGTAGCCAATGTTTATGGTATCTATATAATACAGTAGGTAATTTAAATCTGTTTAGAACAGAAGGTAAGTCAATATTTAATTGTAGCTATTTATGATGATATTAGCCACAATGTATGTAATATATAGCATCTAGCATTACCTATTTGTTATTTGTTTCATAATAAGTATTAAAGATTACATAGCTTAGAACACTATTTATGTATTATTGATTTGATCAAACATCAAACACGTACCATTGAAAATTGCATTGAACCACAAACACATGATAATGCAGTCTAATTATAGCCATCATTCATTTGTATGCTGCTACAGGATACAAGTTTTCTTTTCCTTTTAGTCATTCATATGTACAAGTTCTAAGCAACTTCAATGAAACTTTTATAAGTAAATAGCTAGGTGATTGTTGGAACTAAGTAGGTATAAACATTAGGTCAGAAGTTAACTATACATTCACATGCAAAAACTATTTGACAGGCTTATATGAGAATTGGCATGATTTTTACTTTGACGGGCATTTTAGAAATATTTTTTTCAAATTTTATTTACCAGTAGAATAGTGGTAGAGTTGTGGTGAGGGGTGGCATTTAACTATAGTACTTACCCACATAGGAGGTAATAAAAATAAATACGCTACAGAATGTTGTATTTAAAAATAATTTAATAAAATACAATAACATATTTCATATACTTAATACAAGTACAACTAGAATATTATGCAGTGCATCGCAATAATAACAAAATTGACAGTGATTTTTGTTCAATATTTTGAGACTTTTACATAGAAAGCCTGTCTAAATGCACTAATGGAAAGCTCTTTGCGTGACATCAAGATTATAGAGATTCTTAGGCCACAAGGACTTCGTATTCAGGGAATCCGAGTTCCTGTCCTCCGAATGAGATGTAGCAGACGCCATGTGATTGTTGCACCTTGCCTGTGGTCATACTGCCCTCGTGACTAACGCGTCCGATGAAAAGTGGCTCTCCATCCTCGGTCTCGCCTCCAGGGAAAGCACCAGGGGGAATGTTTGCGCCAGATGTCGGTACCCAGTTGCCGGGACCGCCGACGAGCACCTGAAACGAAGGCATTATTCAGGTATTCATTTCTTTACTAAAATGATCCTAAAATTATGAATCTTTTTTTCCTGTCCGTAGATATCTAACTTGTCCATACAGTTTACTAAATTAATCGCCTGGAACTTCCCAAAAACTAGAGAAACCATCTTCAAGTGTAGCAACTTGTAAAACGTACCTGGTATTGAGGCTTGCCGTGTTCTTGTCCGCCCCAAGGCACATACGCGCAGCCGTGTGAAGCGACAAGCTTGCCGGGGATCATGGCGCCTTCGTGCTGTGCCCTGGCGACGTAGAGTGGTTCGCCGGAGCAGTCCTGTCCTCCTTGGACGGCTCCAGGCGGCAGCTGTCCGCCGGAAGCGTCCACCCACATGCCGACGCCGCCCACGGGGGTGCTGGACGGGTACCCGCCCGGCGCCGCGTACAGAGCTTGGGGAGCCGGCGCGCTCGGCGGCACTGGAATATTACGTCACTTTATCAGTTACAAAGGTAGTGTATTGTAGCTAGTATCTCATAAAGTCACATAAGCGTTACGTTAATGTAACACTTAGGCTTATGCGCTTTTGTGAGATATAGTAAAACCACGCTAAGTCTGCAGTGAATGAAAAGACAAACTAACCCATCTGGTCATTAAAACGACGGATCTCAATTCTCTTTGATAAAATAAACACGGTTACCGGTTAATTAGCGTAGTGCAGACTTAGATTGGCTCAACTATAGTATATGTAGTAAGTATAGTGTTTGTAAATGATCAGTAGTCGATAGTTGCTCTTTAGCTTTGTGATATTAATCTACCACCTATAGATGCTAGTTATTTGATGCGAACTTGCAAACACACAAATGTCATGCTATGCTTTGATTTAGAATTGAAACTAGATTAAATGTTCAACCTACTTTAAATTAACTAACTAGGTAGTAGTTATGTTATGATACAAGAAAAAGTTTGAAAATCAATAAATACTTATAAAGATAGAAAAATACAGAAAGGTTAACGCTAATATAGAGAGATACTAGGAATACGCAAAAATAAAATGTAAAAAAACGTAGTACAGTGGAATAAAAATAAACAAGGATAAGAAAATGCGTGCTCATAATTAGATACGTATAGTAAAGATCACTCGCTATTAATAAAGAAATTAGGTATCTAAAAAGCGAATTCACGGAGATTAACTTTATAAATGGACACAAAAAAGTATACTTAGTATAGACATGACGATGAAATCATAACATGTACCCAACGTACCACACCAATTTGTTTCAACATCCATCCAAATGCAGACCCTTCGAGTAGGTTGTGAGGAAGGAGGTCCCGAAAGTTCAACCAAACTAAGTTACCAAGACACGCAGTTTTCTTCAATATTGTTAGTTTAATGCGTGATTGATCACTAATCAATGACCACATACTGACTCTATGCAGAAATTAAATTTTGAACAGCAATTAACATCCAAAGCAGAAACATTCGCCAATAGATTGATAACTCAACGTGTTTGCTGCTCGCTAGTTTTGTAGTAATGTGTGACACGCCAGTTGCCGCGCGCGCCGTAGCCGGTGCGCAATCCGAAGTGTGTGATTGGGAAGGGCGCGGGGTCCATCCACTCCATGATCACGGCACCCGTGGAACGATCGCGTACGATCAGGCGCCCGCAGCGCCAGTCGATCAAGAATTTCTTAAACTCATTCGGGTTCATGATTCCTGGCGTTGGAACCGTTACCTACGAATTTGGGATACTCTCTTTATTCCTCAATCAAACAGCGAACACTCAACAAGACGAAGAATACGACATCACCATCCTACCTTATCCGGTTTTTGCCTGCAGTGCCTAATCACGGACTGGGTGTTTTCCCAGCCACCCAGGATGATTTCGTACATGGGGTCGTTTTCACCAGGACCACTGGTCAGACAAACGTGGCAGTTGTGAGGCCCGCGATATTCAAATTCGAGTAAACCGGCAGCCGCGGGTCCGAATTTGTACTCAAGCTTATCAGGAGTATCGAATTCGGCCCCATCTGCATTGATAATGAACGAGAATGAATTTAGATCCGTTGGGTACATTCTAGCTGTCGTATTTATTTTCCTTACCTTCGATCTTCCAAGTGCCGGTGGCGCCCCAGCCTGTGCAGACTCCGACGAACCCGACGGGGAATGGTTGCGGGTCAGCCCAGGACAGGAATGGGATGGCCTCTCCCTCGCGACCAGCGGAGATGATGCCACCGTCCCATCGGATCCAAAAGCCGCGGAACTCGCCCCCATTCATAATACCAGGTGTGTCTGCCTCGGCCATTTCAGGCTTTGTCTTGTTTTTTCTGATAACGCTCTTTGTGTTTTCCCATCCACCGATGATGATCTGAAAATGTTTTATCGTGTCCGTTATTGATCAATTCATCATGGTCAAAACATAATTTAGAAGAACGTTTCTTCGCAATTTGCCAAAACATACCTCGACAATAGGTTCTGCGTCCATAGGTCCCATAGAGAGCGCGAGGTGAGCATCTTTAGGCGCTCGTACTTTGAATTGCACTGATCCGCTTGACACTGGATAGAATTGGTATTGGAGGTTGTCCTCCGTCTGTACTTCTGTAATTTATAGGCATTTGGTTACTTTAACTGCATGATAAAGATAACCACGATGTAATTTTTTTCTGAGAAGACTTGATATACCTATTCGTGCTTATGTGATACTATACTTAAATACGGTATAGTTATAGATAGAGAGAGGTAGGTAGGTAGTGGCAATTATTTTAAATTCCGTAGGCGTTAAATCCAGACAGACTTTTCCTCTACGTCCTATTTAGTCAAACGATCGCCATACGTGGTTGGTCTGTTAGAAACAACATCTAAATATAGGCGCTTTGGTATGCGGGTGGGGTACTCAGCCCGCACCCACTATTTTGCTTCGATTCTTAACGATCCATTGCAATTCTGGTTTGGACGTTAGAAATTTGCGAATTGTGGCGCAGCAATGTAAGTGGTGTCAAGGAGAATAGATCGCATTGTTAGTCTTGAGAAGTGGATTGATTCTGATGATGTCACCACAACCGAACCTAATCTAAGTATGAATGGTCTTTTTAGGCAACGAAACATTTCGAGACGCTATTATGTATTTATTTAACAGCACCTCACCTAACTTTTTAAGTATGTTTTAAAAGATAATAGCAAAAAATAGTACTCAAATCAATATGTGTATACTGCAAAGGGTGTTTGTAAGACGTCGCCGTGACGATCGTAATTAGCAAGTAAATGTCAAATACAGCACCCATAAATTAGGTATTTGTTAACATACATTCCATTTTTGTAAAGGTAATTACTGTACCTACTTCTTGACTCAAAAAGCGGCCAGAAGCTAAATAAATACCTATAGTTAATTAGCGTAAAGAATTGTTCCGTTGCATTATCAATTAGACTTGGGACACGTCTACCACTTGATATGTAGAACATGTGCTGATATACAACGGCGGGTGTTGTTTTTAAACATTCGGATCTCAAATAAGCTATAATTAATTCATATATTAACATTAAAGTTCAAACAGAATCGATAAAAATAATGGATATCTACATTCAATTCGATTTATCGATGACCTCATCAGTTGTCCACGGTAAACTAGGTATAAAATCAACATAAGTACCTCCCACAATACAATAAACAAATGACAACTGCTTAATTAGTATCAAGATTATCACATAATATAGAAACCTACGAGCACACGTAAGTTAAGTAATCAAGTCTGTAAAAATAGATTATTATCTCATCCAATCTACATTTTATATTGATGTCCTCTTTGAAGAATTCCAACATCTAAAACATCAGTCGTGTAGCAGTGATAAATGTCGTATATTTTTTTCCGTAAACCAATTCGTATTGATTCTAAATTCTTCATCTACTGCAGCGTCTACCACGCCCGATATTGGCACTATTCCAAAAACTTGCCGGTTAGTTATTATATTTGCAGCACTTTTAAAAACAAAGTACGTATTGCTTTAATAATAAAACTTTTCTGATGAATTCTCCATATGTATTATATACACATCACTATATATGTTTTTCAAGGTTTTGGTGTTTTGCGTGCAAACATAACATGTAACATGTAGTAAACAACATTGTTAACTCACCCATGACGTTGGCCATGTTGAATAAAAATTTATGCACACAAACGGGACGTGAGTTCAGTCCGAAAGCTATTTCGAAACTGAGTCTTGAGAGAGACCGACCTGCTTGCCCGGCGAATCGAGCGTCGGAAATTCGACCTCGACACCACGTCGCCCGACGTACCGCACTCTGTGGCACTCCGATGATGTCATACTTTACTATACCCTCTAACATTAAGTTTTATTGCGAGGTCTTGAATTAATAGTTCTGAATTCAATTCAATAACAACCTTTGTGGAAAACTTGAGAGTGCTGTGTCTGAAGTGGAAGGAAAATTCATGACATCGATAGAAATCTTTGCGTATCACACAACTTGGATGATGTTCGACCTTCATCATGTTTGGGCATGGTCAAGGCCAAGCTATTGTGTTATTAAATATTTGTCATTCGCGCCGGTATAAACAACGTCACAGACTAATACAATTCAAACAGAGGTTAATCTTTTAATTACGTGAGCTGAGGTTGGCTTACAAATTACCTATGCAGTAAATTAAGGGTCATATAGAAGTCAAAATAATAATTACTAGCCGATTCAGACATCGTTAAGACGACTAGACGATACCACGTAAAAAGTGTTGATAAATTAACTAAACATGTTATCGATTCTTCACGGAACGTAAGTATTTGTTTTATTTTATAAGACTATGTTACATACTTAATAGTTTTTTACATATTCTGTGTTAATGCTTTTGGTTTCAGTATAATCCCACCCAACGGTTCTTACAATAAATAAAAGCCTCTTAACTTTTCAAAGTTTTAATGTATATCAATATTAAAAATATAACAAAAGTAAAAAATATAAAAAACAAATCTTCAGGCATCCTTGTTGGAACAACCTTGCTGGAAGACATTTATGCGACGAGAATTTCGTATTCGGAAAAGCCGATCTCCTTTCCGCCATACGCAATGTAGCAGGTGCCATGCGACTGTTGAACCTTACCGACAGTGAGGCTACCTTCATGGTTGACACGACCAATGAATAAAGGCTCGCCGGTCTCAGTTTCGCCACCAGGGAGGGCTCGCGGAGGAATGTTGGCTTTCGACGTTGGCACCCAAGTGTTAGGTCCGTCTACGAGTACCTGAAATTCAAAAACACTTGTGGTTTTTAGTCAGAAAATTAACAAGTCGGAGCCGGCTTTCCCTTTGAATCAAACATTGGCCGTCTATTCCCCAGAATGTAACCTCACGAAAGCTAGGTACCTGGTATTTAGTCTTCCCATGCTCCTTTCCGTCCCAGGAAACGAATGCACAACCATGAGAGGTCGGCAACTTGCCAGGTACTAAAGAACCTCCATGCAAAGCACGAGCCACATATAACGGCTCACCGGTGGTGTCGGTGCCTCCAACTAATGCACCAGGAGGGACATTACCCGCTGAAGCGTCAACCCACAATGAAGAGTCATTTACCATCATTTTGCCATTTCTTTCAATTTCTGAAATGAAACACGGAAACGTCAACAATTTCTTTTCAAAGAGTTATTTTACGCGATTGCCTCTACGGAGGAAATATCGATTAATCACAACTTGACCGCGCCATAAAATATTTTGTTAGGTAAGTAGTTATTAGTGCGCTATTTTAGTCCTTTGACGTTATTGTTTGTTATAGTTTTAGGTAGTTATACTTATTCATGTATTTGCTTATCTGCTTTTATTAATCTTACTGTCTTTGTAGTAGTGATTGATGCGCCAGTGGCCTCGTGCACCATAGCCCGTACGAACTCCAAAGTAAGTGATCGGGAAAGGTTTTGGATCCACCCATTCCATGATTACGGTGTTGGAGTCATAGTCGCGCAGGACTAGGCGTCCGCAAACCCAGTCGATAATGAACTTCTTAAACTTGTTTGCATTCAGGAGATCTGGTGTGGGGACGGTGACCTAGAATTAATACCGCTTTACCTTTATATGAGGTTTAGCTAGGTAGGTACCTATTTTGCACATTATCTTAAAATATATTCAGATAAATAGATATAAACTTTTTTGATGTTCATGGCATAAATCCTACCTTGTCCGGTCTTAGCCTGTTATGTCTAATAACAGACTGGGTGTTCTTCCAGCCGCCAATGATGAATTCGTAAATGTTGTCGTTTTCTTCGGGACCGGTCGTGAGACAGACGTGGGCATTATGAGGGCCCTTGTATTGGAAGTCAAGGTAACCGATGGAAACTGGGCTGAATTGGTATTCCTTGAGGTCAGGGGTATCGAATTCGTCGCCTTCTGCATTGTGAACAAACAAATTAATATTGATGAAATCCTTAAAAGCTGTAGAACTATCAACCAACTCCTCAATCTTGCGTGTCCAGTTACCTACCGTTAATTTTCCAAGTACCGCTGGCACCCCATCCTGTATAAACTCCCATGTAAGCAATGAGGAATGGATCAGGATCAGTCCATTCCATCAGTTTCTTTACTTCACCTGCGTTATCTTGGCTTACAGAAATACGTCCGGCATGCCACTGAATTATGAATTCTTTAAATTGTCCCTTGTTCAGTATGTTAGGGGTATCGAGTTTAGCTACGTCTTCCTTATTCTTTCTTATCACGCTTTTCGTGTTATTCCAACCACCGATTATTATCTGAAAAAATATATGGTGGTTTACTTAATTTTGTTGCTTCTACTGGAGTTATATCAGTTTGATTGAGATGAGATATTATGCTCTTGAAAATTGTCTCTCGACGATCGAACAAATCAACGTTATCTTAGGAACTTGTTTGGTAAACTTACCTCGATAATGGGGTTGGTTTCTACAGGTCCTGTAGTTAAGGCGATATGAGCATCTTTAGGTGACCGCACTCTGAATCTTGCAGACCCGCTGGCTATCGGGTAGTAATGGTATTGCAGGTTGTTTTCCGTTTCTATATCTGTGGAATTTTTGACATATTATTAAACATAGCACTTCAGCTGAGAAAATGTATCTAGGCTATCTAGCTCTAGGTTGTAAAATGGTCGGTTTATAATAAAATAAAATTAAAATCCGTATGTGTGAACTGAACACATTTTGATCAAAATCTAGTTGTTACATAAAATTCATTTTTAATTAAATAACTTCTATATTTCTTCTAGTGTCTATCTATATTATAATTACACTTAGGTTCTTAATAGATTTATAGTAAACTCACCCAAGGTGGTCATCTTGGAAGCAATGATCTTGAGAATTACACTGCCAACACGATATCGACACTGATGGAAACAAAGCGGACTCTGGCATTTTATACTAGTCTATACTTTTTGTTTTATTGTATACGAAAATTATGAAGACTAAATAACGAAAAGGTATAATAATTTTAAAAAGTCAAGGATTTTTTGAAAACTATTAGAAAATTTGTATCAAAACTGGTTATTTACTTATTTACATAAAATGCTACGGAATTTTTAGGTAGAAGGTCTATCTAGAACCTATCTATGAAAATAAAAAGAGTAATAAAATGTCGGGAACCTGCTATAAATCCGGTACCTAAAGTTCACATTTTTTCAGGTTGGATGAGCCTTATAAATGACTTAACTTGTTTAAAAGTAAGTAGAGTAAGTATTCCGTACTTTTGGTAAAAGGCGGTCCTAATAACAAAGAAACTTAGAGAAGTAACGTATGATTAAAAAAAAGCAGACGTGCGGTTATTAACAATAGTAGTTAATACTTTTTGCATATAAATGTCGTAATTTTGGGCATGTTTTTCACCTAGGTTGTTATGTAATATTATACTTGAGTTATAAAATATTTTTATTTGATTCTTATGTTTCTTCATATTTATTTATCTACTAAGTGCCTATTTAGATCCTTAAGGTAGCTTATGTATCGTAGATCCTTAAGTATGACATATTTTTGTCTAATCAAAATATGTAGTTTAGAAGCTAATTTTCACATCGCAATGTCTGTGTCTAAATTATACCTGTGCTTGGTTCTTGAGTTGAATTGTCGCATCAATTTCATTTTTGATATGTACCTAATCGATATTCTGAAATTAAATACCATTAGCTGAAAAGTAAGTTTTTCCGTTTTTCACAAAGTATACAAATAAAATAAATAGGTAGTCTCAGAATATGGTTATAAGTAAATTATAAGGTTATTGTTTAGTTTTTTAAGTAAAATTTTGGTAGGTAAAACATTTTGATGTTTGGAATCGTGATTCGGAAAGATTATTCTTTACTTTACTAGAACAAATTTCCAGTCTTAAAATTGTTATGCCAACTAATTGTCGCTAATTCGATAATTGCGAATCTTTATAAGTATTATTACCATTATATTTATGATCACTGAGAGAGATGATGAAATGACCTCGTTCTATTATGCAGTGAACTGTAATTGGTGTGATGTGGTAGGTGACTCACCGGCTAGATATCTACTACCTATCTACCCACTGGTTTTAATAACAGGTACCTACAAGAAACTCCTCTATGCTATGATGACATTCGGGCCTCGTCATTTTGGCAAAACATGAATTCATTCTAATTCTAAAAGCTGTGAAGTCACAGCCCATCATAGAAGGGACACGCAAAACTAGTCACTACTTATTTTATACTATAGCGTCAGAGGTGCGTCATAATCATAAAACTATGACGTCATTAGATCAGAGAGGTCGATAAGTTACTTGTAGAAGGGTCAACTTTTCAATTAGTTTCTCTTTTGTTTTATAGGTTTCCAGTTTAAACAAAACTGCGTAATAAAAAGAATAGAATCAAAAAACGTTTCAAAAAGATTCAAATTGGAGTAGTATTAGATCACCGAAGATTGAATAGATTTGTACATTAATGAGGGCGTACGGAAAAAAGAAATAACTTATTAGCTTGTATTCAAATGCTACAAAAGCAAAAAGAGGAAGTCGCGACGCGAAAAAAACGTACCTACGTACCTAAGTTTTCGTAAATATTTACGAAACGGTATCGCCATCTATCTTCACAATATAGTTTTAAATCACATCGTGAACAGCGCCATCTATTAGCTGCCACAGATACTATTTAGTTGGCTCGTAAAGTAGAGATGCTCTTACATCATTTCCATATCAATGTGTGGCTGTAAGGTTCAGTGGAACTCCGACAGACTGCTCTGGTTTTGTTATGAACATTACAAAGTACTTTCCGAAAGTAGGTAAGGATAGTTTCTTCTAGGCACATTTATTGTGTAACTAAATAAGCTATTTCAATTGACTCAACTTAGTTCAATATACAGTCTAAGAACAAAAAATAATTGACTTGAGACTTAAATGTTACTTAAACTTTTTATGGAAATGTGAAAAAAAGAAAAAATCCACTTAATATATTTATGAGAGCATGCGATATTATTAATAGAAAGTTCTATGTTTTGTTTCCTATGCATACAAAAAATGTTGGCATAATGTGCATGTGCGAGAGTTAAGAATTAAAGTAGTTAAGAATAATTTTATTAGTTACATTCATAATGATATAATTCTATAGATGCCTGTGTTACCTATAGAGTGTTTTCTAATCTGTGCCTATAGGTAGCCTAAAAATAAAGTTAACTGATCGTTAACAAACTCTGCTGTAAGTTTATGAACGTAGGTATTTAATAAATAAGTGAAACAAATTAAATTAATTATCTACCTACTACATTTTTTCTATCAAAAACTATAAAACCATTATTGCATCTCAGTTCTACATAGAATCCACCATATTTAAAAGACAATGACCTCATAAAGTTTACAAAGAATAATAATAAAGCGTGTATTGTTGACAGATCGATATTTAGAGCGGGTCCCGTTATGGCGTTGGCTGTGGCACCCTATTGTCCAAAATGGCGGGGGTTGCATCCCCTAGCTGCGCCGGAGCGGATGAAGCTGCTTTCATTGTGTAAGGGTTGTTCTGTTACTAAATCGATGTGGCGTTCTCTATTCGATTTATTTATTGCTTTCTCTGCACAATGTTATAGTTTAT
Source organism: Anarsia innoxiella (assembly GCA_947563765.1). Lineage (NCBI taxonomy): Eukaryota > Metazoa > Arthropoda > Insecta > Lepidoptera > Gelechiidae > Anarsia > Anarsia innoxiella. The sequence goes on from OX387393.1 coordinate 8,612,205, forward strand.
CGGAGTTTATTAATCTGTTTATTTATGTACCTACCTATTAGACATTGTTTTGTAACTTTGAGAGGGCAAATTCTATACGATGTAGTTTTGTTAGTTTTGAAACAAAGGTATTATTGAAATAAGAAAAATTCTGAATTCTGAAATAAAAAAAAAATCTGAAAATGATCAAAGTAGTTTTCCAGGATTTAGTAGGTAACAATAACAATACTTTGAGTAATTCATGTCCCGTGGTTATGTGTCAGAACAGGCTTGTCACGTATGAGTACGAATCTAAAACCAGTCTACGGATTGGGAGATTAATTAAAAAATGTTTTTTGAAAATCTAGCCATCTGCTCGGGCGTTGTGAAGGGCGCAGCTGCCGCACGCGCACGCTCGACAATAGCGGCGATCAATGAACCCGCGACCCCCGCCCTGGCTGCCCGTACCATACCATACCACCCCACAGGTACCCAATATCTGTATGTAACCCAAAACAGCTTGCGTCTTCCAAGTCTTTATTCCAACAAACAGCTGATCGTTTCATAGACGATAAAAAACATGACAAGCACAGAATTGTTGATTGTGTTTATTGTGATAGAAAAGTTTTTTCTTTTATTTACAGTCTATAGATTTCTTATGCAAGATATAGCTCTGCAAAGGACCCTCCCTGTCATGCAATTTTAAAAGATAATCCAAATGTTAGTCTGGTTTTGAAAGAAGCCCGATTTAAGAATATGAATATGCAGAATTGTAGATGATGCAAGGAAAGGGCACTGTCCGGCAAGCAGTAGGAGTGGTGGAATATTACAAGCTCGTAGTAACAATCGCGTCAAGACTAGTCTTTGCCTAGAATCACTTCCTAAAAGTTGCATAATAGTGCCGTAGAAAACAACGACTTGAACTAGCCCATAGGTATATCGTTTAAATAGGTATATAAGGGACGTAATGAAGAAATTCGTGTGATACGTTCCGGTTGTTGTTAGGATTTGCAAAACAAACATTTATGTCAAGTTGTAAACAATCGTTGGCAAATGACACGAAGAGGAAGCCATTGGTTCCACTTCCACATATAATATTTCACGTAAGAACAATGCCTTTCTCACATTGTCGAAGTTTGACATTAAAGTTGGCTGTTACAGCATTTCCGCCTGCTCTGTACAATACCAAAGACTGCACAAATCCTCTTGAGTCCAAAAATATAAGAGTATTGCCCTGATTAATTATGATAGCTTTGATTAGGTAACTTTGATTGCCGGCTAGCCTAGGAGTTTGAAGAAAAGGTCAATAATTACCATTAATTTTGGGCATACTCTAGTTTCATGACATTAATGGTACTTCCATGGTAAACTCCCAGGGGCTTCTTGAACCACAGTTGGAGAAACCCTTCAATAGATAAAATGGTTTCGAAATACATTGTGCAACATCCAATATGAACACAAATATGAGTAGGTAGGTATACATTTTAGAACAAGTGGTGAGGTAATATATCCAACCAAAAACTGTGATATTTTTACAGTTTTAAGTTGTACTTGTAATAATCAACATTTTAGTTCGACTCGACTTCTTATCAGTAAGAATTAAATGTGTCGACTTTTCGATTGGTAGCGTTAGATTTTTGCGATAGCAGTTTTTATGGCATAATAAGGAGCAGCGTAGTGTGATAACGAGGCATATCATTACATATGAGTGGAGGGTAGCAGGCGAGCGCTAAGCGGCAGGCAGTAGGGCACGCAACGCATGTGGCCAGGCCGCCGGTGCCGACGCATCTGGTGACGAGGGGGGCGCGGCGGGGGCTAAAATTAGTACCGGAGCGCCACGTGCGCCTCCAACGAGCATCAGTCCGCGCTCAACCACCACGACGAACGCTCGCTCCGCACACCCCAGTGTTTACAGTACAGAGCGCGCGCACGGAGACTGCGACCTCAGCGGCGCTAGTGATAGTGTTGGACGAGTGCAAAGGTGGCCGGCGCGACGGAGGCGGTGCAAGGAATGCTGATGGCGGGCGCTCTGCCGGCCGAGCCCGAGGGGCTGCTGGCTCTGGGCGCGCTGCCCGGCCAGAAGGACACCACCTGGACCAAGCTGTTCGTCGGCGGTCTACCCTACCACACCACCGATAAGAGCCTCCGGGAACACTTTGCCGTCTACGGCGACATCGAGGAAGCCGTCGTCATCACAGACAGACAGACGAGTAAAAGCAGAGGATATGGATTTGTAAGTTACATTTTGTTTTATTCCACTAATAACAATAAGACCCTTGGTTTTTTTAGGCATTGAAGTCTCGATGAATGTACCTAGTGCAGTAATAAAAGCACAAAGGCAGAAAACGTGAAGTGACACGTAAACCTTTATGCCCGTGCGCAAACAGTTGGCGGCGCGCGGTGGTTCTGAAACAGCCCGCGTATCGCACGCCAGCGCGTTATCGCTCGCTACCTGCGATATACCTAACTAGAGGCTTACCTACATGAGTTTATATCGCGAATTTACATCAAACACGGAAGTTGTGCCCGCAATACACAGGTGTAAATGTCAAACTGGTAACTGGAGCAGCCCACCAAATTGCGGTTCTATTGACGACAATGAGTTTGCAAGTTTCTGTGCGCTTTCCACTCATTTGCAGTTTATGCTAATGACTCAATCAGCAGCACCAGTGCGTTTTAAGCTTCCAAAGAGTACTCTTAAAGCTGGTTTTATTTATGACATTTCGTGCGTAGATAATTCTGCAAGCAGCGTAGGTAATGGGTAGTGTGAACAATGAATTACGGTTGCATTTATTAACTTCGTGTAGTTACGGCCTAAGGTAATCATTAGTTAGAATTTAACGACCGCAATATTAGGGAAGTAATTTTTACAATTCTCATTTGCATCGCATTTCAGTACCTACATACATTCAATTGACTTTTATAAGTAGTAGGTACTTTACGTACCATTTTGGGCCTGAAAGCGCACCACGTAGATGAAAGACAGATGCAGCGAATGTAATTTTTAACTGTTTCGTAGTAAAAAGTGTGCATAATGTAATGAAGTTTGAGTCTGTTTGGTAGCGTGGTATTGGGGCTCGTGGGAAATGAATCACAACCCAAGGGTGATTCGCGAGGGAAGGGCTGTCGCAGGGGCACGGGCACAGGGGAGTCTATGTGTCGGCGCACCCTCTCGGATACATCTACATTCAATAATCGCTCAGCATTTTCTCAATATTCTGCAACTCCAGATAAATGTGATAGCAAATATTTCTAGGTTGCAGGAAACATAAAACTGTTATCAATATTTCAAATGAACTTTTTGTTATCGATACCTGTTGGTCTTTAAATTGTGAAAGTGACATTTTAGAAAAGTGCTTTAATCGATACCTTAACTTGTCGATTTGATAACGAGATATCACAACTTTTGCAGTAAAATACATGGCTCTAAACAAATTATTTATCTTGGCAGCTAGATAAGACTGTAATAATAAAATGTAAGTGGAGTAGAAAGGCCTAACCGGGACGTGCTAAAGTAGTGGCTTAGAACAAAAGATACCTGACACCGTGCGGGCGCGGTGGCATGGACAAAGACCGGGACAGGCTCCAAGCGAATCGTCGGGTTAATACACCAACGACATACACTGACTAATGCAATATCAAAGTTTATGCATTTCTGCAGGAAGGTTGATGTACCGACTTCTTAAAATAAGTTTCAGCTGTTATTGAAAAAAGCACACTTGTGATCTGCACAAATGTGTAGCAAAGTAGCAACATTAAAACAGACAATTTAGTAAAGTGTATCCTGTATTCACTTTTGCAACTCTGTATTGGAACATTTTAATACTCAGGCAGAAAAACCAGGATGCGCACATGATATAGTCAGAAGATAATTGGGTATACGAGTAGTATGCGATAACTTTGAACTTCACGAAAGTCAAGTTAAACTATTAGCACTTACAATTTTAAGTTTCCTGCACACTTTAATAAATTAATATCGGTGCTAAACCAGCTATCGATATAGCAGGGAAAAAACAATAAACTATGTAGTCATAAATTCAAAATAAATACTTTTTGGTTTCAGCATTCCAAAGAAACGTGTCATATTCCTTTTATATTTCGCCTAAGAAAATAAGTTGAACTGCCATGAAAGTAAAAGTTGTTTTGGTTGTAGAGATGTTGTGATGCTAGGCGTGGTGAAAGTAAATAAATGTAAACATAGAGCCAGGGCGGCCCCGAAACAGACCCGCCTCTTGCTACGCGACTACGAGATCGTAGCGTGCTACAATGTTTTAAGCATCAAACAAAATAATTTCATTAGGCATTCATAAATCTTATAAATGATCCATATTAGTAGATACGTAAATTTAGTCCCTAGGGAATATTATCAACTGCAATTTTAGTAATATTCAACAACACATCTTTGCCTTAGTTAAAAACAGTTAACAGACATATTTACAAACCTTTACCGAAAGGCCGTCTCTTTTCATTTAGCAATATTTTTGGGATCTGTCTGAGATGGGTATTTATTTTGTCACTCAAAAGCTACATTATTTGTTATACTTAGATAAAATTGAAGCAATGTTAGTAATTAATATTATTTTTATAACATTGATGCACACATACTCACTTGCTTGATGTTAGTTTATTTTTGTAGTACGGCTGATTAAGTAATTGCTTTATTGTCTATCTATTCTTTAACCTTTTAACTAATACCGACCTACTTTTATATCCACGCTAAATTAAAAAAGAGTCAAATTATACTATGTGAATATTTTATAGACAAGTACCTATAAATAAATTCATGGAAATTCTAGTCCATACAAAGTTGAAGTATGTTTATGATGTCCTTTATTCGATCGTGAAGACATAGGCAGGATGTATTAAGAAACTAAATTTTAATAATTGATATTCAATTATTCGTTTTCTGGAAGTCTCCTGATTTAATTAAAAGGGTACGGACGTCACGTGGTACGACAACAAGGGATACATTACCATTGGTTTAGGTTTTATCATTCACTACTCATACACAAACGTATTGTGAGTACACACGAGTGCATTTGTGACTTACCAAGATAGATTTACTTAGGTATACTATAAACATAATGAAACATACTTATAACGCAAATGGAAAATGTTATTTCAAATTCAGTCGGTAAATGACCTTAACTTTGATGATTTGACACAATAAGTCAGGTCTTGGTCTGGGCTGCAAAAACTGTTAGGTAGGTACCTAATGTATTTCTTCATTATCATTATTCTAGTACGATTACCTACTTTAAACGAGTGTAGTAAACAGTAGGTTAACAATGAGTATAGATAGTATTTATTCAAACACCCATTAACAAGGAACTATTTTGATACAAAGCAAAGCCCTCTTATTGAACAATATCGGAATAACAAAATGTTTGTGACGATTTCAGTGAAACAGTAAACTGTGTGATTAAGATTTAAAGTAGCTTTGTGCCATATGAACTGCGATAGGTTTTCGTTATCGGCCGCCGTGCCTAACTTCAATTTGTACGGTGTAACAAACAACATTCGGGTCGCGATTAAAAGCCGATTTTATACTGCAAAATCTACACCCAAACGAAATGTATAATTAAAGGTTATTGTTTGTCGTTACCTTAATAAAAACATTTACATACAATACATTCTACGAATACAGAATAGTTTGAACTTGAAATGTCAAGTTTGGTAATAACTAACAAAGTTTTAGTGTCTTGTTTTTATAAACATCGAATTTGGATTTCCTTTATGGCAAGTCTTAAATTTTGAAGGAAGTTAAAAAACGGAAATTTGAATTTCCAATCACAAGTTTACCGACAGCTCTCCTATATCGCGAGGTCATCGTATTTGGCTTTTCTGTTGATTTGTCGGTGGACCTCTGGGACTATTATTTACATCGCCCAATTTATATTGATCCTCCTACTTGATTCATTCACGTAGTTTTGCTTGTATGTGTGTTGTGTTGACGGGGCGAGGAAGGTCAGGGCATACTTGTCGAGTCGGCAGTGGAACCGGGAGGTGGCGACCTGCGGTTTACGAATGCATTACAATGGGTAATGTAGTAACGACGTCATCTTTTCTTTGGCGTGGCTGTAACTATTGAGTAAAATCGTAGAATAGTTTTTATTTTCTATCTTTACAATCACTCACTTACATCTACGTAGGTATAAGTATGTACCTATGAATGCAATCGTCGGTAATAAAACTTATAGGTCTCTCTCCGCTATTGTTTAATTAAGATAATCGTTACAGGCAATCGGTACTGGCGTAAAATAAATCTAATAAAGTTAATACTTAGTTCCTTTTTATTATTAGTTATTTTACTAAACCACTTATGATAAGTTACTCACTTATTTTTCATTTCGAATGTCTATAATAACAAATTACTTAATTTACCTATCTAGAGGTAGTAGGTAATATGATAAATAAATAAGAAATAGGTACAGATTTTTATGGTGGTTTTTCAAATGTGACTTACAAAATGTCAGTCAAGACCAAAAACAGCAATTCTGAAATCACCAAATTGAATAGTAGTCATTAAATAAATTAAAAACAAATGATTAATTGATACAGACTGGGTCAATCCAATGCGGACACAACATCATACATAGGAAGTTTCTTGACCTTATTTACGGCGATACGATAAGAAGAAATATGTCTCGACTCGTTCGTATATTCGAATATGGATTAACCTTTTAAATATTTGTTGGCAGGTAATAATGGGGGATAGAGCAGCGGCGGAGCGTGCGTGTAAGGACCCAAACCCTATCATCGACGGAAGGAAAGCCAACGTCAACCTTGCAATCCTTGGAGCTAAACCTAGAGGGAATCTAGCGCCTGGTGAGTGATTCTTTAATCTTTAGAAGAAAAAAAGTACAGTCTGTTCTTGTGCGATTAGCATCCACTATTTTATTAACTAATTAGACTCGCGCAGATTTTGTTCATTCATATCGATTGGTCATCGTGGCCGACTAATTACACCAAAATAGATTTTTTGGTGGTAGGTAGGTATGCTGATATCCCTTAGGTTCTTCACTATATTTCACCACGTTTGTCAGTCAAGCTCAACTTACGTCTTTATTTCTGGAAAAAAACGTTATACGCGGCAACTCAAATACATAACGCTCGCAATCGCAAGTAGGTAGGTATCCGTGGTAGGTACGCAGCCCACCTACCGCACCCGACTTCACTACACCATTGTTCCTATAGAATACCACAGAAACCTAAAATGCACTGCTTGTAAGTCATAATTTTAAAAATAACAACATGCTTCACACTCAAAACGGCGGCTTTCTGTCGTAAAGCACGAAATTACCGGATGAATAATTTAAATCGTTGAAGATTTCAATCGCGCGGTTATTCATATTGTTATATTATGATTATGAAGCGTATGGTCAGAACTATTTAAATACGACCAACATTCAGATCTCAATAGGTAGCATAAAGTAGATAATTCAGAATAAGGTGGTCGTTGAAGTCCTATAGAACTTTGAAACAAGTTTATCAGCTCAGCTGTTTTGTAATGAGATGTTTTCGGGGCACATGAAGTTTTTGTGATACATGTTGGGAGTCGACAGCGTGTCGTCAGGCGGCAAAAAATGGGAAACGTCGCGTGTGTGTTAGACACGACGAGTTCACTCGGCGGGGGTCACCATGTGATTGGATGGGACTTCTGCTCGACATCTTTAGCTACATACATTCCATAATTACTTGCCTATAAGTTATATGTAATAGGTTTTAAAAGAAAGATACGAAGCTATTTTACTTTGGAATAATTAGGTAGATAGTCCTGCCAAAAACCAAAACCAGTGGAGAAGATTCTTGGGCATTATTTGAGATTTATATGTTACATTCATTTGAACTTCTAGTGCTACTTATACTAAGAGGCGAATATGCTTTAGACACTCGTAATGTGAACGTGAATAATCATAAATCTTCATCTACCTCTAGTATTACGTGTTAACGAAAATAACTCTTGAAGCAATTTTTCATACCATCAAATAAATCGACGCTCTGTGGCGAAACAAATATGATTTTATAGCCAATTTCTGCACTTTAGATATGATATATCGATAGTATGATAAGTGTGGATTTGATATAATAAATATTATTTGAGTGTGCCACTTTCATTAAATTATTAATTGAAGTTGATAAAATCGCACTTATCTCGTAGTTGATAAAAATAATTTACTGACTTATCTTCCTGGATGGTCGATTGTCGATTAGATTCAACGTGGAGATTGAAAGTTACAACATAAAAGAAAGAACATGGACATCAGTAAGAAATTGACTGAAAAAGTGCGAAAAGCCGTGAAGAACCTCTGAAGGAAGAAGTAATATTTGTTTGGAAAACTGGCTTTTTAACCAGTTCATTTCCTTTTTCGAACTACTTCAATACAAACAAGTGATAAGGTCTTTAGAACCTGCTTTATGTTGTCATTAAACGTATATGTACAGTACACTTAACAATCAACATAAAATCACCATGAAACAATTGAAAACTTCAAAATTAAATTCAAAGCTAAATCAAAACAAGATTGTGAACACCAGTGGATTAAAAATTGCAAAATTGAGTCGCCAAGGTACCTGTGCGTTGCACGACACGACATTCTAAAACGAGTTGTGTTCAAGTCACTGTGATTACAGTTCCGGGATACAATGGTACGGGACACCGGCACACCGGGATACCGTCCCGCCCCCGCCGGAAGTCCTAAACGCTCGGAAACGGAAGTGCTCGGTGTAGGGCCGCTAATTGATTGCTCCCTCGTCCGCCACCGTGCCTTGCACACCGCAACCCTTGCAAATGACATATTGCTTCGCACCTCTGTTTCACAATCGTTTGATTACACACCAACACCGCCATCAAACCGTTTACACGATTGTAAAACTACTACCTACTTAATCTAATGACCGACGATCTATAGTCTTATTGTGAAACCGTCTGAATGTTTTAAAACATGTCCTGTTAATCTCTAATTGAGGAGTATAGATGCCAAGATTGCATTGTGATTCTAGTAACATCAGAACGATATACTTAAGCAAATTGCTTTGACCGTCAAAGCATCACATAGTCACCAGGCAAATACCTAAGTAAAGGGTGACGTAGCATAATGTACTTCCGTGCACACGCAGTACAATTGATGTGCCATCCATCAACAATGCCTTCATTACTAGCCATGCAACGTTACAGACCATGATAAACAATGTCGAATATTTAGCGGGAAATAATTCGCTAGAGAAAAACATTGTATCAATGAATGGGAAAGAAAACATGATCTTTGATGGGCGAACAAAATTACTCGAACAGCTGATCGTTTTGGTTCAGTCTTGGGATGAGAAGATTTGATGAATAGGCGCTGTCTCTGCTTTAGTGTTGTGGAGGTCGCGTATTGTTCACGTGTGGTAGCCAGGTAGCGGGACGCGCGGGGGGTGCCCGGTACCTCTCGGTACACAATGGGTGCGCGCGCGCATGACGAGCACCTGGCCGCGCGCCGCCGCTGCCGTGCGCTATACCGACTGCGCCATATGCCTAGCTGCTGCACGCGCACATTTGGTGGATTGTCCACGCATCCGTGGCAACCCCACCGTGATGTGTTCCAATCATCGACCTCACGTTGATTGAACGATAAACTTACATTAACGACTTTGGCCAGCGTCGCGTTCTGCTATTTAGTTAACATCGCATCAAAATCGGAAACTAAAGAATTATACCTTTTTAAATTTACTTCAGTTAAATAATTTTGAATCAGTAAAAAACGCGCCAAACCAAATTAGGCACCTATAAAACGTCAAGTATATAAATGTAAACTACACTTGCTTGATGAGGAAATAAAAGAGGTGCTGGTTGTAGATCCCATACATATTATTTAATTAAATGATGTTTAATCTTACTGCTGCCATCCATATAGGTACAAACAGTGTTTAGTCTACAGAGTTGTGCGTTGTTAGATTGAGGTTTACGGCTGCGGTGCATTCTGTTTGTTTGCTCGCTCCTTCATAAATACATCGGCGGAAATACGTTGATTTACTTTCCACGGATCTGCTCAACATGAACCTTATGGCTTTTGTTATGACGACGGACAGAGCTTAAATAATAAAAGGCTAAAGCAGGCTAAGACCAAAGGATTTGTAACCAGAGCTAAAAGAAATGTCCGTTAAGCTAAGGCCGGTTTTCAAGACCGTTTCATTGACTAAATGCAACCGGTAGCATTTGGTATAGTCGTGGTTGTTACCGTTAAACTTTTACAGAGGGGTAGCGATTTGCTATGAAAGAGACGCAAGCGCAGCCGGCTCCCTAGTAAACAAAGTTCGTACCTGTGTTTTTTCTCACCTTTACAAAACGAGTAGAGGACAATTAAACAATATGATCTTTTTGTACAGCTTGAGCCGGTATGTAAATTAACTGCATTAAAGTGAGTCGGTACACAACACACTCATACTACACGCATATCGCGTCTACTTTGTTCACTGAAATTGGAGCATAAAAGTTTTCTGCAATTTACACACAATAGAGTAATCGTGAAACTACATACTTTACTAGCTGAAATGTGGTTAAATTTTTAATGGAAACATATTCCTTGGCATTGATGTAAGCGTAAACGCTCGTCTTTCTTCGCAGCGCGCGCATCGAGATGTAGCCAAAATAAATAACCTTTAATCTGTACGCTATCTAAGAAATAGATGATTTTCTTTCTAGACCGGATAAACTAGTTTCAGAATTTTTAATTGAGAATGAATACATGACTCATATTTAAATAATTTTAATCTTTTACCGCATTAGACATCTAATTCATCAAGTGTACCTATATTCATACGTAGGTAAGTAGTATATTTTTGTCAAGTTACACCGAGTACCTCTATTTGCGTCTTCTTCATCAATACCTAATGATGCTTTTAAACAAATTGCTTTCTCAAAATTGTCGCCTACGATAATAATAGTCTTTGAAAAAGCTTGCTAGGGTCGGTATTTTACGTATGGTGGCAATATGAAGACTAGGTATGTGGACGACTGTCACAAAGTAAAATTTCGTTCACATAAATAGGCAAATGTAGACAATCAGATTGGACAAATAAAATTCTAATACAAAAGGTACCTAGCTGGAAAATGGTAAGGTAATATAAGCTGGTAGTAATGTTGTTTTAATCGGTTAGATGGACGTTTATTTGGTTTATACGTAGATGAATCTACAATTAATATGAAACCTTGTTCATAAAAGTCACACAAACATACGAGTATTATAAGTTTATTATAGTGTGCGTACGTCAGCTAACAGTAAGTCTGTGCAGTAGGTACATTATTCTCCACCACAACGTGTTTACTCGCCTTGCGTTCTTTAACTACTGCGGTAACTAGTGTACAAAATATTTGTAGATCTATTTCTTTACATGCTGTGGTTTCCAGTTAACTACTAACGAGCGATTTCAGAGGCCTGGCGTCAATTATGAAAACATTGTTAAAGTTTTATTATATGGGAGTGTTGATGAAGGCCGCCGAAGCACTTGTCCAAACAGCGGCGGACACGTTGAATTATTGAGTGCCGCGACCACCACCGCGGTAATCGATTCACACCTGCCTGTACTATAGTTGAAAACATCGACTTCCTTCCATCAACCAAGCGGGGCGGGGAGCATCGATACTGGGACTAAATGGATTGAACATACATCAATCGTTTTAGGCTTTTATTCTGTCAGTAAACCTCTTTCTTTGAGAATTAGTGGATGGCACAATAGCTAAAAGCATTTTGAATAAAACACAAAGCATATGAGTCAACTTGAATTTCTTTAGTCAGAACAATGCGCATGGACGCCTAATTACATTTACAACACTTCTGAATCATTGAAGCGCGAACTTGTGCTCGAAAGCTAAGCATGCAACTCATCATTGATTAACGAGGAGCTGGAGCCCTTTGTGCGGCGACGACGACGCCGCGTGGGGTTGGTCCCTGTGTTTGGCATTGCGGACATGTGGATCGCGTGCGCCACTGTGCGCCCTCCGCTACTGCATTACTTATGCATGCCCCCGCGCACCCCCTCAACACCCCATGCAGCTACATTACAGTTTAGAATTTAGGTGATACACCAACAACGGGACAATTACCATAGCCTAGCCTCACCATCATCGACATATCAAAATAATTTAACGTATACCAACGACCCAGTTTTTTTTGTGTGTATAGATCTGTTCATAGTAATAATTTAATCTAAAACCTTAATTAATAATATAAATAATTAGGTATTATAAAGATCCCAATCGATAGCACTGCGCAGTTATAATTGTATGAAGCGAAGCCATAATGGTGGAGCCGCGATCCACGCGACGTGATACTATCTGCTTTTACAGTATCGTAATATGTATCTTTATTTTACTGTCGGCGACGGAAATATGTAATTACCGACACCATTCCTATAGCTGCTGTGATTTCGAGCATAGGTAAACTCTTAAATTTCTAAATAAATAGGTACCTACCCTTATAAACATATTACCTGACTTATCAACTCCGAGGATTTATTATAAGTTAAGTATTATATGTACTTAATTGACGTGAAATAATTTTACTAGGCACTTAATACCTGAAAGAATTTAGTAGGCAGCCACAATTCATTCGAAGATATTTCAAGTTCTATGAACTGGGTAAGTTGTTTGCTGATGCCTGTTCATTAGAAGTAGCAGATACATTAATTTACGATGTCGCTACACCAATAACCTCGAAGTTTTGAATTGAATTCGGTCCAAGTAAATAACATCTTCCGTATCGTACGGATGTGTGGCATGTGTCCTAAAAATGATGGTATGGGAGCAAGCATCGCTCTCTCTTCTAATTACCATACTCTCTTTCTTTCAACCTCCGATCCTAGAACAATATCGGGCAATGACCGATGCCACAGGAACACTCGAATCTAGTGGTTCCGTTCCCTTTGTGATGGGGTGTGTAACCCGAGCCCAAGCCGCGACTTCCGTGCGAAGCCCTGCGGTCCTTCGATAATCCTCCAACACTGTAGATTACGTCGTTTTATGCGACTGACAGACCAGCCAAGGGGATTTCGGCTTATCTTTTATCCACTTATTTAGTCTGAAAGCAAATACTGGAAACTCAAAGGTTTCAAATGTCTTATATGGTTGGTTAGGTATTCGATGAGTCCTTTGAGAGATGGACATAGCTTTCTTCGCGTCTTAATTATTATTTATGTGCAACAGCTGGCGAGCAGAGTTTGGTCGAGCAGCAGCGGTGAGGCTGAGTTCGTCCGGCGAACGTCGCGGTTATTTATAAAACAGAGTTGCGTCTCGTTTTGTCTTCGGCGCGCTCTTTATTTTGTCTAAATATACGCAGTTTTGGGAACGTCGTCGCAGCCGCTTGCGTCGTGACACCAACACTGCGCTGGCATCACGCCAGATTCTCATGTCTTCTTGCCACCTTATCTTTTGTAATGTAAGGCATAAGTATTTAAAAAAAAATACTAAGTCACTTCTTTATAGGTATGCGAGCTACTCAGAACAAAATATTCTTTAAATAAGTTAAACTTAAATATGGCTTCAAAAAAAATCACATTTCATAATTGACTCATGTTGCACGTGTTCCTTCTAAAAATAGTGCTAAGACGAGCGTGAAGGCAAGGGGTAATTAATCGTTCTGTAAGTGCGAGAGAGTCCCCGAAACGTCGCGAGAGGGATTGATGAGTGTCGGTGACTGAGACGACACCGTTGCCCGGGCCCGGCGACACCGGCCAGATCAAAGGGAAGGCTACCGGACACGGCGACCTGGCTCCGCGATGCCCGGCCGGTTTGGACATCGGAAACTAGGCCGCGGCTGTTCCACGTCTATTATTACGCCCGTAAACTTGCACGACATATTGATGCTACAATGTGTTCACAAAGCAAGCTTGTTATACCTAATGAACGATTTCCCTTGCTTTTACCGTAAGCTTTGGCATGCTGGCACATTTGCACAGATTCAGAACTCATAAACGAAATTAACGAGTACTCTGAATTGCGCGCTGATTGTTTGTGTTACAAGTTTATACATTCCCTGATTCTGTTTGTCATCCAACATAAGAAGTAAGCTGGGTTGGATATGTGACTAATAAGTGTTTATCGAACCCTGTCTCGTTGCGGCGCCGTTCTTGCGTCTAAAATCGTATTTCCGTAGAATCCTTATAAGCGATGTTAAGCACTTTACTCGTAGTGTCGGCTTTGCAGTTCGACGACCCTCGCAACCAGGGTTCCTTTTCAAACTACATAAAACTTGTGAAATAACGCAAGCTGATACGGAATCCTGAAATAACTTTGTCGTACGTAAAGTGTTAACAAGTGACGAATTGTAAAAAAATCTTTCATTCGTCATTCAACTTTTGGTCGAGAATTCGCGCAACGTCATGGTTGTTCTACGCCGAAAACATGTTGAATATTTGAATACCAAACCATGTAGTTTGCTTACAATCGATTACCTACAACTAAAATCTATTTGGGTCACATGTAGCTACAACAACAAAAGACTTCTGTCGTATTTAGGCTGTGTCGCTTGTGCTACAATGGACATAAAAGAGAAAAAATGAAATGAATCAAGATAAGGTTTGTGGTGGACAGTGGTTAGCTCGACCTCGGCCATCAAATGGCATCGGCCCGGCATCGATCGGCTGCGGCACATCACGCGCCTGCTGCCGGTACACGCGACCAACCCTTTACAATAATAGGGCAAATCCTCAATGTCTGCTCATATTTTACACCACAACCATTAACATTATTCTGTCAAAATCTTTGGCAGGAAAATAACTCTTTATAATTAATGATGACATGCGCTAATGCTGTTAGGTAGGACCCGTTAGGTTAATTATAAAGAATTTGATGCTGAGCCAGCTATAGGCACTTTATGGTTAGAAATATTTTGGCAACGTAAGAGCCAAGTGTATTGCGTGTACCCACATTTGAAAAGAGCCGCGAAAGGCCACGTCAGGTGACATTATCACAACAGCCGAACCGCGACACTTTCCGGACGCGCTCCGGATGCTATCCGCTGTAATCACCAATGAAATTTCACCATACACAATAGCCACAGTGATTTTAGCCCGCCAAAGGTCACGCTTATGTGATCGTTAACCATAAATCAACGATTTCATGATACTGACATAAACTATTATTTTGATTGCACATTTCCGAGGAAAATATGATATTTCAGTTTTGAAATATCCGCCTAAAAATAATTGATACTTTACGATTACATTGAATCCCTCAGGCAAGCCATGAGCGATAAGTTGTAATTTGGGGAGATCACTCTGCCAATTAGATAACGTCAAGCCAGCGAGGATCTCTATCCGGATTTAGCATTTGCGATTGCCAATCAATTCGTATAACGCGTCGAAAACTTTTGATAGCGCAAAGCGGTGCCAAAAACTGCTGGCCATTTATAGCGGTAGTTTGTCGTCTTCTTGTCACGCAGGCATGATCCTGGATGGCACGCGGTGTCGGTGCCCGGGCGCGACGGTGAGCTACAGAAATAGCCACCGCGCCTGCCGCCCCGCGCGGCTTAACAATGCAATAAAAAGAAATTAACACTTTGACGTTGCCTGCACTAAGTTGACTCGTGTGTCTTTTGGAACTTGTCCAATCTCTTCACGATATATTTTAGTTCAGAGTTCTCCGTGGACACTTCCGTTAAGTGAGGATGAAAATAGCAAGTCTAGAACGCGGATGATGAGAGAGTAATATATTTGGCTGTCAAGATTGTGTCCTCTTTTCAGTGCAACTTTTATTCGTATATAAATAATCGATGTTTTTTTTTACAGGGTTCGGGCTGGCTGCTGCGGCGGCTGCGGGCGTTCGCGCCGGCTACCCCACCGTCTTGCAGTCCCCTTACGGGTAAGTAAGCGCCCTTTTCCACGCGCTCATCGTCTGTATCAATGTTCAATGGTTCTACACTTCGATATATATTATTTGCCAGCACCTTGCGGCGCCGCATGTCGCTCTCAGTACATCTCACGAGACAAAAATCAGATCCAATAGAGACGATTATCAAACATTAATTTTAAGCAACGGGGTAATTGGCTTGAAGATGGAGTTTCATCTTAGAATGTCTACACACATATCCAGAATCAATTGAAAGTGTAGGTTACCTATTTAGACAGGATTTTAGGAGATTTATCATAAAAAATACTTTTTGTGTTAGTACAGGTACTTATTAGGAAAATTAATCTTTTAGGGTGAATGTACTCGTATGAAGGTTTTCGGAAGCGATATGAGTAGGAGGATTGATTGCTGAGCTGACTTTTGTCTCGGTAGATGAGGCGAGCGGCGACCACGGGTGGTAGCGGCGCGGCGGCCGGCGGACCACACCTAGACTAAATTATCAAACATTTTCACATAGGTATCTATGGCAAGCGTGAGCGTGAGAGTGGATTTTTTCGTTTTGGGTGTGAATTAGTCGATTGGGTTTTTTAATGTTTACGTTTTATGAAGCTATCCGGAGCATGGGCGGCGCCGCTGCGGTGCGACCGCCGCTGGGGCGCCGCCCATCGCCCGCGCCGTCACTATGCGCATTGTTCTCGACACTCAATGTTTTCTTTAATTTATGTTTTATGCCGTGTTCGTGTAAGATTTTGTTGATTTGAATTGAGTTTTGTTGGTGGTGGATTTCGTTAATACACTGACAGCTGTGGCGCTGCTGGGCCGCGGCCGACGTCGCGGGGGCGCAGTGTGTGCGTAGCTGTGAGCGCCCCCGCGACGCGTCGCCGCAGCCGCCGCGCGCCGCTCTCTAGCCAGGCCAGATCCAGCCCTCACGCACTTGCTGACTCTCACGAGCTTGGCCCAATACTCGCATAGATGTCTTATTCATTTTTATTACAATTCTTTAATCTGTTGTGTGAAACTATCAGGCCTCAATTGATCACACGTAGGGACATCTGTGGGACTAATTGGCTAGCGGCGTGAATCGAATCGATCCGCGTGAGTCCAGGGACGCACGCCACGCCTCTAGAACCACCAAACAAATAAATTATTCATTGGTACTCTAGTAATGGAAAATAAAATGAAAGCCTGCCTCAATTAATTATAATAGCGCTTTGTGTTTATTTTCAAACAAATATACCTTTGGTTCATTACGTTCTAGCACATGCATCGGCTTACTATTGTTAGGAAAGGACACCCGGCTGTCAATCCATTTCTCATTATTTGACTATCAACATTTTATAAGTTATTTTTTAATGGATACTTAGTTTACCTACCTACTAACAAAGCCTTATTATGACTATTGTCTATAGATATTTACCTACTTACATTATGTTGTAACTTGGTTACCTATAAATTTTATACCAATTTTGCATGTAATATACGAAAACAAAGCATACTTTGTTCTTAAATTGGTCTTATTCATAATTAATTGAACCAGTTACAATAAGGAATCCAATTACCCCCAAAGCTCAGTAGAAGCAATCGTCTTTGTTCCTGCAAGTAGATATGTCAGCTTCTTTGATGTGTGATGTTTCGCCAGTTTTATTATGCTGTTTAGCGTTTAATGCGTGTTTGTTCTACATTTAAATCTTCACTTCCTCTATTAGTCTTATTATAACGTAATCAACATAACTTAGTTTACTGTAGAATAGTGTTGGGTAGTTTGTACCAAAAGTCCGCACACGCTGCTAGAACCCAAAGTTAATGAACTTTTATTCTAACAATGACCTGAAACTGTAGGTAGTGAGTGGGTATGTGGTAAACGAGTAGGTATTATATTTGCGAATAGCGACGGTAGACCACAGGTGGGCGTGTAAGGCGGGCGGGGCGAGTCGGTAGGCGTTCACCGCGCATGCGTTCTCTCCTCATCTCCTCTACCACGCTAATCCTGCCGGAGTCCACACACATAAATCGATCACCCTGTCTCTATACTCGTCCTAATGGCGAAAGAAGACAACGATATCGGGAAAATGAGAGAAGCTAGGCCAGCAGCGTGGGCGAGGTTTCTTAAAAATCGCTGATGCGACACTCCGCTCAAGGACTCTCCATGCAACTTGACCGCCTTCGTGCGGAGTGAAGCCTAGTCGGCGATTTTTGTCACATTGCTCTTAATTTTTTTCATAAACCAATCCCATTAGTCAAGATGAAAATGTTGTTGGGATGTCTCAATGGTAGCTTGTGATGGTTGCCATTAAAATTTCTATGTTCCTAATTTGTAAAAATAAGTATCTCTTAAAAATTGGTCCTACGTAAATCTGCTCGCTGAAGAATTTCCAAATTGATACGTAGTGTTATGTTTGCCGACTGGCTGTAAATCTTGATTCGTGTGACGTTTCCTAAGCGAGACGAATTTAGCGATAAGAAAATACCAGATATTTCTGTCCAGACGCGATGGAGTGAACATTGCGTTCGCCTGATATTTTGAAACGTTTTTTTAACATTTTCTGGCTGTGACGCACGGCGGCGGCGGCGGCGGCGGCGGTTCCTACGGGGACAAATCCCGGCCACCTCCCGGCTTCGGTCAGACGCATACTTACATCTATACTTATAACTGTTAATCGATGTCTACTAACATAACAAAACTAGATTTGCTCGTGCCTGTCGAGGCTGCAAACGGGGCTAGGTACTTATAGAGTGTGATTACAGTTTTGAACGATATTAATTTTGCAATTTGATGGCTTTTCGCATATATCCACTCACTTATGTCATCCATGTTAATAAGTAGACACATTTCTGTTTACCGATATATTTATTTTGCGAAAATCCATCACGGGAGCTCGAGCATTAACGTGCTGAATTTACTGCTCATTTATATTAAGACATCAAATCAAAAACTAGTTTGTTCGAAAGTATCTATCGAGCTCTAGATCACTTCACTCACGTCGATAATCGTGTGATGTGATGAATAAGGAATTCCAATGCCTAAGTACCTTTAAATAAATCGAGGTAATAAAATCAGTAAGTTTATCCAATCGACGTTTTCGAACTGTAACGAAGCAGCGATGTCTTTCGGAAACGAGCAGTAAGTTCGTGCGTTTACTTGTGTGTATTCGGCGGGGGGTAACATGTGACATGTGGTGCGGTCGGCAGGTTGTCTCCCGGGTACGTGTACGGCGCGCCGGGGTACGTGGGCGGGGTGGGCGGCGTGGGCGCGGGGTCGGGCGGGCTCATGATGCCGCAGCTGCAGCACGCCGCCGCCGTCGCCGCCGCCAACCACCTCTACGAGTACCAGGCGGCGGCTGCGCAGGGGGCCGCCGCTTACCAGCAACAGTACGCGGCGGCCGGCTTCGACCCCTACGCTACTGCTGCGGGTATGTAAACGTTTTACACTATTCCTGGGTTTATTATATTTATTTGTCTAATCTTCTGTGAAGACCAGGATTGATGTCTAAAAGTCTTTTTTGTTGCAAAGACACCTAGTACGTACCTGTTCTTGTTCATGTAAAGTTCATGTAGTGGGGGACCCGAAGCGGGTCCCAGTAGATAACTATTTACTGATAACTTTCTCTTCGATCCATCATATGTACATAACGAACGAACTAATGATCTTAAAGATATCAGTAGCCTTTGCATCGGTCTGTTATTTGTTCCCAATGTTTGACCCGTGGCGTGTCGTTGTCTCCAGCAGCAGCCGCGGCGGCGAGCGGCGCGGGCTACGTGTCCCCGTACTACGCGCTGCCGGGCGGCGGCGTGCAGGCCCCGCTGCTGCCGCCGCTGTCGTACCCGCCGCAGCTGCAGGAGGCCCGCATGCAGTAACCACTACACGCTCTCTAACAACCAGATCTGATCCTATCGAACCCTCAGATCGAATAAACACTCTAGACATCTGGAACAAAGTAACGTCACTTTTTAAACATGTGTATGTTCACGGTTAAGACACGGCCACGTTCGTAAGACTCTATCTCCAGTTTTTATTCGATCTGAGATCATACCAGTGAAGCTGGTGATAGCAAACGTAGCCAGAGATAGTATGCGGTATTTGGTCTGAATGCTGAGTGTTAATGACGAGTGATCGCTCACAACGAGCGCGTTTAAATCGAAGCCAACTGAAGTTATTTTAAAGATTAAGTGGTTATGTTCGTTACCGCAGGAAAGCCAAATATTTAGACTAAAATAGAAAATGTCTAGAATATAATTTAGAAGTTGTTTCACCAAAAAATATTATGAATGACCAAAGCTCTAAGCTTTTACGTAGGACTAATGGGTACTTAATCGTCTAAGTGAGGGTGACGGAAGTATTTTAAATATTTAAATCTTTATTCTACAAGTTATTACTTAGGTACTTGTAGATCTATTGAAATTACCTTAAATATAAAATCGTACTTACGTACATACATATAGCTATGAAAATACCAAATTCTTGCCTCGATTATGCGACTTCCTAACATCACACATATTTCATATTTTTATACTCTTATCTAAATAGTTTAGATAGATATACAGTTTAATATACATATTTCTTTTACATAATATCTATCAGCTGTTTTACGACAATAAGAAATGAAAAGAAACTCGTTCTTTTCAGTATTTATAAAGAATATAGGTATTTATTTAAAAACCAACCGAAACCTAAAGTAACTTTATGGCCTGTTTAATTGCTTCCTATACTTTTAATTAGATTATTTTCAAACTGTCCACTTTATATTAGATAGAACTAACCAGATGCCTTATTCATACTTAGGTACATATAAAATAGCTAGATAAAGTTAAAGGAACTACGAACTAAATAATGTTTAATCCCATAGTTTGGAAGCTGTGACTTGTAAGGAAACTTCAGTAAATGTGAGGTGGCGCGTCCACTCTCGAGTGACAATATTTGGTGATAGAGAGGCATCGAGCGGCGAACGGAGCGCTGTCTAATGTAGGGTTTCTAGTACTGTACTAACATTGTCCATGTTGCTCAATGAGTCCTGCCAGGGACGCGGTTTAGACTAAGGTCGATATGGAGAGCAATAAAGGGCTTAGTAATTTAATATTTTAATCCTAAGTATTGTACTTAAATGTATCAATGTAAAACAACTATATTTTTTGTAATATACGCCCTTAAAACACTTGTAATTTGTTCTCCAAAGCGGTATAGGGTACTTACTAGGTAGTATAATTCAATTACTAGTCCATGTAATTTTAATTTAATGAATTTAGACGTTCGTCGGCGGTCCGGTCTTCAACAAGATTAGCTTATATTTTTTATTAAAAATATTAAAGCAAGTAACAAAGAGCACGGTAGTTTCGTTTAAATATCTATTCAATTTCGGCACATCAATGTATTTTGGCTTTCAGTATAAATGTTATAAGTACTTAAACTAGAGTTAAGTAGATATTTTCTATAGAGTCGTGCCCGTGGGATGGCAATGAATAGGAAATAAATATAGACGGTCAACCACGAGGATACGCCGGCGACATAGTACAAGTTAGGGGCACTAGACCGAGTAGGAATCACTGAAAACATAGTTTATAAGCCTAATTTTAATTATTGTAATATGCTGTTATTCGTAATTTATTTTGTTGATATTTGTAAATCTACATGTTGATAACTATTTATTATGTGGAAGAGTAATAAAAATTGTTAATGTTTACCGACCGGATCGAATCTCCCTAATGCACTTTACACTTTACATCAATCAGACTTCAATCCTGATTCGGTCTTATAGTATATTCTATATAACTCATATACAATACATACATATATGTATATTTAAGTAGATTAAACGTGTAGAATCGTACCAAAAGTAACATTAATCCATGTTAGCCATAGCCGTGGCCATCTTGCCTTAATTAGACTACTTAAATATACTAGTTTACATACAAAATATATTATGATATATAAAATAATACATATCGTCAAAATATATCAAACATTTACATTAAAGTCGAGATGAGTCTCGCGCCGTTCAGTCCATTATAGTGCATTTCATTCACAGTAATTTAAGCACAATTATATTATTATTTATGTCTCACATACCTACTTAATGAATGTGAATTCATACATAATAATTGTTATATGTAATTTATGATTTTACTTTAATGTACTTAATTAAGGATATTCTAAATGGAAAATAAATTTTAAGATACAACTTTTGTGTTTCTTTACACTACATTTAGGTACCTACCTACCTAACTTACACATACATACATACCTACCCTGCCTATATTTCAAGAATCAAGATGAAGAGAAAATGGGTCAACCAGTGGGTGTCATTCGTATAATAATATCGACGACTGTTGGTTATTGGCTTTGCTCCAAATACAGAGTGGTGATACCTATCTTTTGGCTTCATTACCATTACGCAAATAATATTAGGTAGTTAGACTAATATTGGTTTCGTTAGTTATTTGATTATCCACCATATTATGTTGGATGCTACCAACTTGCTCGTCCCAAGTCCCAACTGTGTTGCTGGAAGCGGGTAATAAGAGCTGTGCAAAGAATCTACATTTTCCATTTAGCAGATTGCAGTATATTTCAGTCTTTACATTACTCAGTCCTTCACCATCGATATACGACATGACGTTGACTCAGTCCTTACTCAGTCATATAAATTACCATGACCAAACCAAACCTAACCGACCAAATGTAATGAATGACCTATGTGCAAGCCCAAACTAGCTAGCTTGGTGTAGAAGTGGTCCAGGCCACAGGTCCTGGCTGTCTTCCAGAAAAAAGTAGTGAGTAATTATATGCATCGCCCACATTATTAATTGAACTCAACGAAAAGAACGAACATACCTCGATCAAATCGGGGACTTGCTCAAGAAAGGCCAAGTCAAGAGTACCCTAAACCGACAGGCATGTATGAGGCGAATGATGAGTTGTAGATGAAGCGAAAGAGGTGTGTTTGGATCGTAGCAAGTGGAAGGAAGTGGTCTTTGCCTACCCCAATGGAAGAGAGGCGTGACTGATATGTATGTACGTATGTATGTAAAAGAATGAATTATCGAATTTGCCGGTAGGTTTAAAAAGTATCTAGTCCTAAAAGCCCTTACTCTAGGCAAATAAGTAAGGTTTATTTCTGAACGGCACATTCTACGTCAATGTCAAATAAACGTCACTGTCATTGATATTTTCTATTACCAAGAATTGATTGATATTGATATTGCTTTCCGATGCGATATTTATTTTATTTTGTTGTTTGTTCGTAGGAATTATAAGACAAATTCAAAAGTTCCACCCTTGGGTTTGTGTAAGTAATAACTGTGAACTTGGTAAACAAATGGCTGGTCAAGGACACCAGTTCCCTGGTAATTTCCAAGGAAATGCCGGCGGGATGCGTTCAGGTTTCGGCGGGGGACCAATGGGCGGCCAAATGCAATCGATGCCCAATCAACTAGGTGGTAAGAACATACAAATTATAATTACAAATACTTTGCATGACAATTCACTCGTTAACTTGTTAAAATTTCTGTAGAATGTCCTACAGATGTAACCTCACTACTTGGTTTGTGTACTTATCTCCGTTTCAGATTTCTTACATTCCCATTTCAGCCATTCAATCTATGCAATTCTCGCAATTTCAGGTGTAATGGGCGGTCCCATGGGTAACCAAGGAGGTATGGTAGGCATGGGTAATCCCATGGTGCCTCCTTATGCTGCAGCCATGCAGAACCAGATGGGAAATATGGGTATGGGACCACAGGTAAGACTTAGTTTCCAGAAAAAATAGATTTACTTTAATAGTTTTTATTTTATTTGACAGGCCAGTTAGCGTAGTCGGTAGTGAGTCTGCCTCATACGCACTGGTCGCGGGTTCGATCCCCTCCGGTTAACAAACGTTTGTGTGATGAGCATAAATGTTTGTTCCGTGTCTGGGTGTTATATATTTATCTATGTATGTTTATCAGTCTCTGAAACCCTTAGTACAGGATTTGCCTAGTTTGGGGTCAGGTGACCGACCGTGTGTGAAATGTACCCCAATATTTATATTTATTTTTATTTTTTATGCCAATGTTTGTGCTCATGATTGTGAGAGTGGATGTTTGTTGCCACTGGACAGATTCTAATGAAGCTGTACAAATAGTGTAGGTTTAACATTAAACCAACACCAAGGGTCTATACTTTTAAAATATGTTGAAATAACTCTTGATTGTCACTGGTTTAACATTGTTGCTAGCAATCCATACTATTTGAGATTTGTGAGGCACAACAGGTATTAGGGTACAACTCGGTTACATTTTCATTTATAAGTATGTCGGTACCTACCTTATAAGTTTTTTCACTTGCAGGGTATGGGTGTAGTTGGTGGAGCCCCTGGTGGAGGTATGGGACCTCAGCAGGTACAGCAGCAAGGTGAATTCAGTAATAAATAATGCTCCTTTAGCCTTGGCAGTTACATAAAATTATGAATAAGTTCACTGGACATTTTGAGGCCTTAAAGCACGCATGGTAGTTACGTGGCTGTCTTCAGTAGAGTTAATCTTCAGTAAGAATAAGAAGAATTTATTTACTCAGGTCAGATGCAGACCCCGACAGCGGTAGCGCCCCCCGCCGCCCCGCCCGCCGCGCCGCCGCCGCCGCAGCCGCAGCAGAGCAAAGAGTTCAATACTGCGTCTTTGTGCAAGTATGTGCTCTTAAAATATCTACCTAAATCAGTTGCAATCACTTTGTATTAGTAATAATTTCAAATATGTTTTGTTTTGTAATTCAATCGCATCTAGTATAAGTTTCCTAAGGACTATCTAGTACATTAAAATCTTATTTAATGAAATTCCTTAACTTAATAATTTCAGATTCGGACAAGAGACCATCCAAGATATTGTCAGCAGAACTCAAGATGTATTTCAAACATTAAAAGCTATACAGGTAATCTACAAAAATTATCGTCATTCATTCAATACTAAATACACTTCCTCATATTCTTTATAAAAACTTCTTTTTTGTTTCCAGCCTCCAAATGGTACCCAGCATGGAGAGAATGCAAGTAATGATAAAAAGGCGAAGATGCAAGAACAATTACGCACAATTCGCTTGCTGTTTAAACGATTGAGACTTATCTATGACAAATGCAACGAGACTTGTCAGGTATGTTACACATAGAGTAGGTAAATAGTGGTGGATGTCTGTTACCTAACACTTATTTTTTTTTCGAGATTTATAGTTCCACACAAATTTCCGATCGTCATTTGTCTTACAGAATGCAGGATTATAATATTCAGTGGACTTTTACCTACTCTCCTGCTAGAATGAATTAGCAGAAACTGAGAACATCTCATTTATCTGTCCTCTCTCTCATACAGAAACTGTTAATCCACGCACGCCCCAAGTATGTTCTTAAGCACGAAAAAATCGTAAGGAAGCCTGACTTATGGTTGTGTGTTATTCGAAAACCCCTAGTTTTAATATTTGCCATTATGCAGGTGTCCCGCCAGTTTTCTGTAGGTTTCTATATTGATTTGAACACATTTTTAGGGTATGGAATACACACACGTAGAAAGCCTAATACCATTAAAAGATGAAGCTGACAATAAGACATTAGATGAACGACGTAGTACGGAGTCCTACAGATTAGCGCTCGAAGAAAACAGAGAACTTACTGAACAGGTAACTATTTAACATTTACATCTTGTTGTAGAATAGGCAGTTACAGTAATTGTTCGTTAAGTGTTCCATATTATAATATTTAATGACGAATTCGTGCTATAGGCTTAATGAACAGACACAGCTTAGGAAAGACATAGTTTTCTGTCTTCCATTGTTACTTGATTACCTTTTTATAATACCCTCTAGGAGAATCTCAATCCTGAATAAAGTAAGCACAAAAGTTCTAATTATTTTGCAGGTGGTGTTAAAAAACAAACAATTGAAAGAAGTGATCACAAATTTAAGGACAATTATATGGGAAATTAACGTTATGTTGACTATGCGGAAATCGTAATGATATTCTTAGTCGTAAGTCTTATTTATTAAGCTACTATCTCCAGTTTAGCTAAAAAAAAATCCTTCCTGAGTACATAAGTACCTAGTTCGAATTGTACAAGCAAACGGGGGCATGTCCATTGGGAGAGTTACCTTTACTACTTTTGACTGAATTAGTGAATGGTACAATACGTATTAGTCAACCCTATTCCCTATCGGACACGATCCTAGAAGCTGTGTGGTTCTATTGTATCTAGTAAATCATTGATTGTAATTTATTCCAGTTGCGAGACAACCTTGTAGATAGACTTATTTTATTCTGTGATATGAACCCTTGCAATATTGAACCATAATTTCTGGTAACCAATTGCTTAGCATAGGTGACGTGAAAGTTAACTCGCGTCATATCTACTGTCCTTATCGCATTCAAACTTTAGACAGAGACGTAAACGAAAAAAAACACGCTCGGCGCTTATTCTAAGTCTACTTGATTTGTATTAATTTGGGGTTTTATGTAGACGCGTCAACATATTTTGTACAAACAGATCTTGATATTGTAACTACAATGAAAAAATGTGTTTTAGAAATGTCAGGCTAAATTAGAGAAACGTTACTCGTATGTACTTCTATTCATGGATAAGTATAACATATAGCTAGCGAATGTTATTGTTAAGTAATTTAGGAAATCACTTTGATTAAGAACTTTTTGTATTAAAAGTTAATAACTAAAGATAACTGGTAGTAAATTATTTAGAAAAGCCCTCCTAACTACGGTTTTAATTCATTATTTGATAGTTTCGTAATTTGAAATGAAAAGCTATGTTATAAAAATAAATTAGATATTTATTTCATAATAATAATATTATAAATAGGCGAGTATAAAGCAGTTAAGTAATTCACGTAAAAAAATAAGGCGTCAATGAAATCATCTCACATTTATCTCCACCAAAATTTGCAAAGTCCGAAACAACTTATTACTTTCAAGGATTCAAATTTCAAAAGTAACCGATTATTTCTTAATAATTCTTACAAAATAGTTTTGTTTGAACATTTAAATAAACCTTATCTACGTTCGGCCGGTATGGTTATTTCAATTACTTTTTTAGTTTTCTTCTCTGTGAGTCGTTTTTCGTATGGTCTGCGATCGACGGCGTCTTCGGGTGTTTCCGGGTTAGGTCGGGGTTGATCGGCTAGTTCCGGAGTTTCGGGGGCGGCGTCGAGGTGTTTGCCAGCGCTGCGGCCGGCGGGGAGGGCGTGGAAAGCCTCCGCTAAGTCAGGGTTGATTTCTTCAAGGGGAGTGTCACCTGGTCTGATGTACACGGGGATGTAACCATCCTTCGGCGGCAGGAACTGCCATTTCGGACGAGCCTCTGCAATTAGATAAGAGTTCTCCTATTAGAACGCTGGTGGTAGTAAGGTAAGTAGGTACTGAACTTATTTAAATTAAAACAATTTCCGAATATTGGATATCATCTGCTTCTTTATTAATTATGTTAATAGATACACTTGTTTTCATTCGTAATTATGAACCGATTTAAGTATTTTTAGGTAACATTGTATGTGTGCATTGATAAAAACTCTCATGCTTTGAGAATACACTGCGTTACCTACAACTACAATACAACGCTTATTATTCCCTAAGATTATTCCTCATCAAGTGGTTACACGTGCGTAGAAATTACAAACCTAATGCTGTTGATTTGTTTCTATATAGCATAGAGCTAAATAGCTTCAAAATTACCATTTACGATTACGAGTTTTACGTTATTTAACTTACTTAGCTAAGCAAACTACATGGAAGTTAGCTAATGCTAGGTGTTCAATTCTATAGTACCTATAACTCCCACCCTGTGTTTAGTTTATTAGTATTTATTAATAGTTCCGCGAGTTCAAACATACTGGGAAGATAATTCTGACCGGTTCCTTCCAGTCTTGCTCGTTGACATCAAAGCTTAGTAAGAAACTAGTTTTTTTACTAAGTATAAATGAAATATAAGGGAAGTATGCCTTTCCTTAATGTCTTTAATATGTCTTACTAATTAGAGAAGGCTTCTCTTGCTCTTGTGTATGTCTTCAGTAATGTAATTAAGCAAGATATTTGACTGTTGTTCTATTTATTCATCTATTAAAGACAATAATTCCATGAAAAGTTATCTTACTAGGACGAAACCTTATTCGCATTGTAATAAGAAAGCACGTAACTTGAAGTATTACATTTTCATCTACAGGTTTATGGCCTACTCTCGATAACTTGGTACCTACACGTATTGAAATGCTTGAACCGAATTACTTGACCCCAAGGCTTAACCGAGCAACTGTACTAG
The DNA here is from genome assembly GCA_947563765.1 of Anarsia innoxiella. NCBI lineage: Eukaryota > Metazoa > Arthropoda > Insecta > Lepidoptera > Gelechiidae > Anarsia > Anarsia innoxiella. The sequence continues at coordinate 8,640,262 of OX387393.1, forward strand.
TAGTTTAGAATAATGAGGGCTTGTTTTGGGCTCATTATTGACTAGGTATGTTCTTCTAACAAAACTTTCGGTTATGCTGTAAGTATCAAATGTCGTTTTATTATAACACCATTTATGCTTTGAACTTACTTAGACCCAGAACACACGGGGAAACTACACGACTACAGGACAACTGCTAGTTACTTTTGAGTAGGTCAGAAGTAACTAGCAGTTGCAGTTGCGTTGCAGCTGCGTTTCCCCGTGTGCTCTAGGCCTTACTAGAGTAGAGATCTGAGCTAGAATATTATTCCATCGCCCCATTGATTACATGGAATTTACAGGAAATTGAACTGTGTTTCTTGATTTTAAATGATCTTGCACCAACGTCCTGTAGTCGTAAATCTTTAATTTTAATTGGACTAGGATCATAAAAGTTGAATACCGATTACCTACGTAATAACTCTAAGGGTTAAGAGCTATTAAGTTAGTGCCTATTTAATCTGCATCATACAATTTCTACTAATATCAAATCGGTACTATTTCGCAGTTTCATCTAACATGTTTGTTGTGTTCTATTTTTTCCTAGGTATAGGCTCACAATACTCTAAACTTAAAGTACAATTGCTAGGCAAAAATTTGAGGTAAAGTATTGAAGTTTACGAGAGGAGGCTATAATTAAGCAGGTAATATGAACCTAACATAAACATTAACAAAACAGCTAATGAATTAAACCTAGTAAACTGACAATTAGCGGTTGTCTGTTGCACGAAGCGTGACTAGAAGCTAGACGATATACGTCGCGGCGGCGGCGGCATGTTAAATTTCTACCTATCAGCTGATTAAGGCTCGGACGTTTTAGATTAGAAGCACAGGGTGACAAATACACAGGACATAGTTATCTATATTCGCGAATAAGTTCTATGCAGTACACACCGGTGGAAGTCAGCGGCGACGGATGCTGTGATCACGACTGCATGCCCTCGCCACATACATCATTCATACCTCGTCTTGCTAATAGATAATGGATAGCCACTGCCCGTTCGAACCGCTTTCCTTGTTACTGTAGGTCGTTCAACTTGGCTTCAACTTGCATATTAACGTGACAATAAAAAGATGGTCGAATAAAAGAGAGAAAAGAGACCTATTGAAACCGCATCTTAATTCAGACGCGGAAGATTTGGCTCGCAGCGGAAATAGATACTGCCTCCCGCGATCTTTATTTCATTTAATATTTCCAAAATGTTAAACGGGAAAGCTTGGTTTGACCACAGTCTACAACTCTAGTGCCTACAACTAAGTATGACGATGCGCGACGGTATCTTCTTATTTGCTTTATAACTTTTGAGGCCATCAGAAGTGCACTCAAACTCATACATAACTTACAGTTAACTTTTTTTCTTCTGGCTTAGTGATCTTATATAGCATAGCCGTCCTTATATTATACTAAGATATTTTAATAGATTTTAAGTAAACATGACGAAACCACACGTTTTGTGGTAAGTAAGCTTTTAAAACGGTAGTTTTTGTTTCACGGTTGCTTGTTAATTTAATAATGCAGATGCACTTTCGGATTGTTAACGTACTTTCAAAATATAATGAGAACTCTTCTTTATTTTTGAACGTTGGGAATGAAAGTTGCATTTTTTGATATCTTTTGTTAACTTATTTACGTACTTATATGGCTGATTCCACCGTTTCGTACAAATTTCGACCATTCCACGAAATTTTTTTTTTTATATCGGTTTCGAAAATCGGTATGCTAAAAAGATGCGTATATCGTCTAGATGTAGTAAACTAGTTTGGACGTATTAAATTTATTTATAGTTTTCGAGGAAATCGTTGGAGTGTAATGAGGCAATGGAATGTAATGAAATATCGTGAGAGTGTAATGATGTTGTTTGGAAGGTAATGAAAAAATATTAGTCAGTATTAAAAAAATGATTAAAAATTCAAACTTTTTCTTCATAAACGTACTTATTCATGGAAATCGTATGTGTCAAAATGAACACAATTTTTTTTACGTTTTAGGAACATTTCAATAGACTTCTAAAAGTATAAACACCTAAACTAGAAACTCACATTGTGGCGACCTGCATAATAGGTGACAATTATAACGGCGCGGCGAAATAGTACATCTTATATTTGGAGTTACATGGTGATATGACTCTAGGCAACTGGACATAGTGATGACTTGGAGCTACGCTGCAAGACGCTGGCCGCGCGATGATTTGTGCGGACGTGTTAAGCTACGTGATTGCTGATGCAGCGGAACCATATCGATGCAGGAATATTTTCACGCTCGGTGACTTATCTTATCTATCACGTACTCGGGGACCGCACAGTACTCCCCCCTTTGGAAAAGAAAATTAAAACAGGACTTCTAAATGCCGCTAAAACCTCGCTTGTTGCTCCTTTCTTCGCTGAATAGCTGCACCCATGATTCTTCCAGAGTAATCGAAGGAAACTAAAGCGTTTACCATTAATCAATATTTCTTCACAACCAATAACTGCAGAGCGTTGCGTTGCGGACATCATCGTGGTCATTGCTCAGTCTCATCATAAAAAAATCTTCAAATTCTTTATATTAACTCAATAAACATCAGCAGTACTTCCACGCTCGAGCGTTTCTCTTACAGTCGTGGGCTGCATACACTGGCGGTTATCAAATCCTGCTCATGGGCACCAAGCGTTCTTAATGTGTTTCATTGTTTCACGTTATTGCAATGCAGAGTCTGGTACAAAATACCGCAAATACGGCAGTGCAAGGAACTTCTGACTTCTTGCTGCCAAAAACTAAAAATTACTGCGAATCTAACGACGAGCCTTTTCCTTTGTTATTCTCTCCAAAAATGGTGCGTGTCGTGGCCATAACGATGCGTAGTTTGTCCAAGTGATAGTCTTAATTTCAATAATTGTAGTAAAATTTCAATGTAGCGTGATTCATTGTAAACTTGACCCTGTTTCGATGTTCGTCCATTTGTGCTGCTTCGTGCGTATTTCTTGCTTACTGAGGAACCTGCTTGTGTCAATTGCAAAAATTCATCTCAATATTTCTCAAATTTTTTTTCCGAGTCGTCGTCAATCATAAAAACAAAGTTGAATTAATCGTTAAAGTAGCTAGTTGTTGCAGCGCCGGGTCCAGATGCTGGTATTGTACTTGGCCGAAACTACGTACATAGTGAATCACTTCATGATCCCGAGTCGGTGAGACCCGCTGATGGAAAGCAGAAACTAGATTGCCTCGATGAGTTGCTTGCATTGTCTTGAGATCCATCTTCAAAGTAGCGAAGTTGCGTGTTCAATCGGCGGCGGTCACCACTGCGGCGGCCCGGCAGAAAATAGGTGACAATAAGATGGCACAGCGTTGTTGCAGAAATTATATTTAAGGTTACATAGTGATATGACTCTAGGCAACTGGACAATAGTAATGACTTGAAGCTGCGCTTATATACTAAGACACTGGTCGTGCGATGATATGTGCGGCCGTGATAGGCTACGTGATTGCTGATGCAGCGGAACCACATCGATGCAGGAATATTTTCACGCTCGCTGACTTGTTTTATCTATCACGTACTCGAGATCAGCACACACATAAACTCAAAAAAATACTCGTGTCAAAATCTAAGCAAAATGTACTGTCAGAATTTTTTTTCATATTAATTTGCGGTCTGTAAGAGTATAAAAAATAACAATAAGGCCAACCATTAACATTTCAATCTGAATTTCGTTAAGTAAATAGGTACCTAGATAGGTTGGTATTTTTTGAATAACATAAGTTGAAAAAGTATGTAGTTGCTTAATATAAAAATTTAGGCACGACAATACTCATTAAGGTAGGTTACGTTTTATTAATAATGTTACTTTTACAAAAAACGTCAGTTAATACCGAAAACATGATCTTTATTAGTGTTTTATATTACTACTTTACTACCCGTAAAACTATTTCATTAACTTCCAAAACCTTTCATTCCCCTCCGCCAAAAAATTTGAGGGAATGGAATGTAATGAATTGGAAAGGAATGAAATTTTGGAAGAATTTCTTGATTTATTTCGAAACTAAAAGTGCAATGACCTTAATAGGTATAGGGTTAAGGAGGAAACAGTTGCTCAGTCGGGTACAGTGACTCACCACCGGTTTGTAAAGAAGGAAAAGAGATACGTTCATCTCTTTTGCACTTTTTGGAAGCTTTTAGCATGCGCATGCGCAAGTGCAAAAGGGATGAACGTATCACTTTTCCTTCTTTACAAAACGATGGTGAGTCACTGTACCCGACTGAGCAACTGTTTCCTCCTTAACCATAATATGAAAACACCCACATACAAGCTATAATTTTATCTAAAATAAAATTAATTTGATCATGAGCGTACTTAGAAATGCAATGGAATGTAATGTGTACGAACCTGTGACAAAAGCGATTTTCAGAACTTAAATCGGAAATATTTTTTAGTGTGGCTGCGCGTGGTCTTTCTCGGTAAATTGTTTAGGCAGACAGAGGGGCGCGGGAGACGTGGGCGTGGGCAAAAGTAGAAAGAGGGTTGGGAACACATTATAATGTTGATTGCAATTTTCGTGGAAGAGAATGAAGTTTTTCGTTTGACAAAATTTTAAGTGCGATTCTTTATATATTGCGCTATGACTTATTAATGTTTATTTATTAATTATTAATTGTAATAGTGTAACTTGATATTCAGGTACAAAAAACCTGAACATTTACCGTAGGAAAGTGTACTAAAGTATCTCAGAAAACTCAGGGTGGGTATCTGGATGAGGAGTGTAATGAGATTTTGACATGTTTTTGTTCAGGGTTTTTTTTATTTAATTAATTTAGCGATTAAATGAAAGATGCGTCTTTTAGCTTTACTTATACGTGAACTTTTTCAATTTAAAAATTTTAGCTAACTGTCAAAATCATATGAGTTTTTGGTCTGGATGGCAAATCTGAACGAAACGGTGGAATCAGCCATATGTAACATTATAAAAGAATATTTGGCCGCCTTATTCATCTGAATATTATTTGAAATGTAAATTATATTCTACTTAGTATGCTTATTGTATTGGTACCCTTTGACTGGTAACAGGACTTCATCTAGTGCTCTATTCACATAGGTATTAATTTCAATGCAAAGGGCTCAGTTTACAGCAGTACCATAAATCTCTTTATAGAAACGTCCGGCACTAGATGTCGAGATAGTTTCATATGTTTTATTGACAGTTGTAAAATATGCAAGTGAAGTGAATGTACTGCGTCTTGCGATGAGAGAGTTCGGCTAACGGACCTCCAGCCACCACTCACGTGTAAGAGCAACATTGCGTTTTTGCCTGTCAAAAACATAACTGTACCTCATCATATTGATTCATCTAGTTTATCCGGTATCTACTGAAATTGTTTTGGCTCTTATATAGCAAGAGATAGAGTTGTTTATCGGCTTTCATTAAGGTACTTATAAAAGAAATTATAGACATGAACTTGTTACAGATAGCCAACCATTACCACTTTAATCATTGTTTCTCGAAGTTAGTTATTATCTGAGGAACTTGATCGGAGAGTAGATATTAAAGTCTTGTCTGTAGTTGCGATTTAGTAGCATTAAGTCTAATAAGTAATTACTTTGCACTATTAGCTCTTCTTTGATCTTATTGTAGGTATAAACACAATGTTATCAAAATAATTATTCTAAAAATAAATTAATAAGGCAATGCGCAAATAGTCTCGCCTTTCACAGGGTCAAATTGCTGCGCATTTTGTTAAATTAATAAGATAAGTAAATGCTCATTTAAAATATATTTATAACATAATGTATGTAACTGAATATCAATGTCCTATAAAAACTTATCGTGGATGAATACGGCATTCACTTGTAATAGATAACTTTAGTCTGTGAAAGACCTATGTAATTGTGCGAAATGCAATTATTTTGTTGTTATTTAAGATCCATATTAAATAACCCAACTAAAAATCAAAATTACTTAAGACTTTTATGATTATGACGATTCAAGGTTACGTTTATTATTATAATTGGTTAGTAGTAAAATTATTGTTAGTTCTCAACTCAAAGCCACTAGGCAGAGTACTTATTCAATAATTAAAATAAATGTTATTATAGCTTGAGTATACTTTTAGGGTTATTGTCCTTAGAATTTGTTTTAAAAAGTTTACGGTGGGTAGTTAATAGTTTAGAGAACAGAATATAGGTTTACGAAACGAGTAAAATAGCTACTTAGAGAAATCTCTTGCGTAGTAAGAGAAGTAGGTCACAATATATCAGTCGGGTCAGACTGTAGAAGTTTCTTATCTTTATAAGTCTAAACAACTTCACAAATGGTAACTGTTCTCTTCTACGTATTTATGCCAGTCTACGTCTATCTAAATGCATTTTATGAAAGTCGAAATCAGCTTCAAGCACTCAAGTAACATCAAACGAAAATTTGGAACAGTAGACAATTTTTTGGTAACTAGTATTTTTACTAAGTATTATCGACTACTGGTTGTAATAAAAACATTTCACTCAAAGCCATTTCAGCTCCCCTCAAAGTTCAAATCTAATAAGATAAATCCTTACGACTATACTAGGTTTTAACTGTTTTTAGTGGCTCTTGTAGCACCATCCATAATTACTTTAGAATTTATTTGACGAGCTTCACAAAGGCTCTAAAATGAATAAAACGCAGTATAACAGCGTGGAGTCAATTGCTAAGTTCGAAATAGGTTTAGTTAGTAGGAGGGTCTCACACCGCGGCGCTCGAGTCATCGTCCTGTCCAGTGGTCTGCAACCGAACCGGAACGGGTCCATCGCATCGTGTTAGTTTTTGCATTATTATAAAATTCCACTTCATTCCCTTCACGTAACCGATGCTCATACTCTTTGCACCTTATTCCAGCTTAACCCTTAGGGCGGTTTTGAACTACGTCCGATTCGAAGTACTGTACACTATCATTCGAAATAGTTCGTAAAAAAAAACCTTGGTAATTTAATCCATTTTAATCGGATCGGATTCGGAGCGGACGTAGTGCGAAACCGCTCTAACACAAATAACTATAGGTAAATACGTACCAAAGCGTTATCTAAAAAACTTGTTGCTTTTAACTATGGGTCAGACCAATTAAGTTTTTGTTCCGTGATAGTCAGAGGTCTGGGACCGTTCGTTTTACCTTTCCCAGAATAAGCGTGATATCATTACACAGAGCTTTCAAGCAATACGGCGAGATCAAAATTGCAAGGCGGCGCGCAAAAACCAATCTCGTGGCTATGACTAATTTTATAATATTCTTCGTACTGTTATAATGCCACCAAATACATTTCGTATCACGTTTTAAACTCTTTCAAAATTCCTTGCAAATACTGACCTTCGTTTATTATTATTTATTTTGAAAATGTTGCATTAAACTTTTAGCAGCAAATAAAAGTTCGCCGAAGCTCGTCACTCATTAAAACTGACAGCTTTTATCATATTCGACTTTAAACCTTCGTAATGAATAGCCTTAAATTGCGTCAAAGTTACCGCTGATCAGTGCCATCATCGATCATTAACAATTACACTTTTTGCATTGAAAATTCAATAGTTGTTAATTGAAATTTTAACATAAATTATTGAGAAAAAACTATGGGTCCGGGGGCACGATCGCGGAAAAGATCCTCGATAGAATCTTCACGATCTGGTCGTGACTCAAACCGTGAACAACAGTAGATATTTAAAACATCAATTAATATGTCAACGGGTTTTTGTTTCGCCTCATAAAGCCGCTTAGAACCTTTTTGTTTCAAGGGAAGTGCTTAATTCGTTTAATGGTTCAATTGATCACGTATTATAAGCAAAAAGCGCTACATCGGAGCTTTTAACGTTTTTGCTAACGTTCGGTTTTGTTAATTATGTTATGGTATGTCGATTCAATGGTTATGGGCATGGGAAATGTTATTTTTAACCGGAGTGCGTTAGATTTATTGAATTTTCAATCGTTATTTTAAAGAAGCACTAGAAATATTATGAACTCTTTTAAATTATTGTTAGTTGGGTAAAGCAATTAAAACTACCTAATCTTCATTTAGGAACGCCAATAAAAAGGTCAAAATAAATAAAAAATCTCACCAATAACACAGAACACCACACACAACAGAACCAGAGGCTTGTACATGATTGTAAATTCGTTTCGATTAATTTATAATTAATTAAAAATAAATCGTGTAATTGTCCCGATTATCGTGGGCGCATGCGCGGGCCGCGGCGGCAAGCGTGCGAGTGATGCGCCGGCGCAACGGGCCGGATTAAAAAAGCTGATGGGGTAACCTGCTTGATATGAACAGGGTATCTTTACCTAATGGGGGTAAGTTGAAATTATCAGTTTTTTTTTCATTGTAGTAATAAGAATTTACTTACTTACTTATCTTATTACTGCAGTATGTAGTTATGGAATTTCTGTATTATTTTTAAAATAATTCTTAGATATCTCTTCAAATACCTCTAAAGGTAACCACAGCCACATGAATTTCACTCAATCTTAGTATACGAACTTTACTTATCAGATGATTAGATTAGAATATTTGAATAGATTAGAATACCTATAGGTATTTACGTATGTAGCCAGGGATAATTTCTAAAAATCCACCTTTCCTAAAGGTGCTCTTCCCTTTTTCTTTAAGCTTGCAAAATAACAAATATCTTTTTAAAACCTTACTTTGGAAAGCTGTACTTTGGTAAAACCTATCAAAGCGGGTTTCTCCCAGCCTGTCGGGAAAGTTAAAGTCATAAAGTGTTGGTAAAATATTAAGAACTATTAGCGCACTGTCTGACGTTTATTGCAACAACAAATCAAGAGTTAACACGGTGTTTAGATTGGATACTTAGGTAGGCTGGGTGTGACAGGACAGTCCTAGGTCCAAGATGGTAGTATACTAGTAGGACGGAACATGATGTGGTTATGAATGGTAAAAAAAAAATCGATGAATGTTTCCTACGATGCTTAAGTCATTTAATTTCAGAAGTTCCTGCCTGGATAGCCCTGTTACACTATCTGTAACAGGATTTACATATCCGTCACGCCTCTCTCCCATTGGGGTAGGTAGAGACCATTTCCTTACACTCGCTACGATCCTAACACACATTATTTACACCTATATTTTATTTTTAAAATATCTATAAGTAAATAAATATATAAATATGTCTCTAGGACCTACCAATGATCATTTAGGGATACAGACCAACATGGAAAACTGATACCGAATTAAAATGGTAAATTCACATCGCTAAGTGATCCTAGGCTTAGTCATTTATAAATATTCACTAGCACGTTCTGAGAGCTAGAAAGTAGTTATGTACTTTCCATCGTAAATAATTTTGTCACCACACCTCTTCGTTTATTTTGTTTTTACATCCTTTAGTAGGGTTTAAGTAATTGACTAAGCATTTTTATAACAAATCGTAGTATCTATGTAGATATAGTTCCTTCTTCAAGGGTTTCATGTTAGTTTAGGATTCTAATAAGTTTTCACTTATTATCAACATTAATTGAGGACAACTCTGCCGATGTAGGAGTATGACAAAGTAATCCCGCGTATTTAATTTTTGACCCACATTTTAGCTTTGGATAACTTTTGATCTAACTCCTTCATCATTTCTCGCAATCAAAATTGACACCTTACTCATAAATAGACGCGGAAGATTAAATTTAAGTTAAATTAATCTATTTAAACAATTTGAAACATTATGCATCGTTAGGAAACCTACTTATACCAGATCAGAAATACAAGGTACTCATGGTACTTATATTGTTAGTTACCTATGCGGAGCGGGAATTTTAAAATAGCCGATAATGAACAAATGAAGATACTTTCGCCTAATCTAAACATGTTAGCGATTGGTCTACTATGTTAACATGTTAAAGTTCAGGAATATGCACCGATGTAATGCGTGAGCCATTGACGTGGGTGGGACTCGTATCGTAGATAATTCTTGGAATACAATGTAAAGAGAAAATGTTATCTTATAGTTTAATAATATCTAATTAATTATATACAAAATGTTAAAAAGCTTATAGTAATAAATTAATAAAAATAATTACGAAGTATAGTGAAACCGCCTTGTCCGCACCGCACATTGTATTTTCCGTACATTTACATGGAGTTAGATTTTTCACGTAATAAATTCCTAAAAATCTAGTTGATGAAAAAGAGAATACGTAGAGACTTTAACTGCATTCCGATTTTTACGGTCATAGGTAAAACGTAATTCAAAATTAACACTTTGTATACAAAGACCATTCTTATCAAGTTTATATAATGGGCAGTAGGGTAAAGCGTAGTACGATTAGTGATTACAAAGTGCGTTATTGCTAATGGCTGTAATCACGATAAGGGTTGCATCAGCAAGGTCGAGGCAAGGCTAAAGTAGGTGCAAAGACCTCACACGAGCGTTGACCGCGATGTCCACTTGTACGCTAAAATGTACTCACTTGCTGGACGTTAAGAACAGTCTGTGATTGGTTAAAACGAAAGAGAAAGGTGCTTTGTAAAAAATGATGGGATAAAAAATATGATAGTTATTTTTAACTGTAGTTACGAAGAAGTAGGTACGTTGCAGTCATTGTATGTTATGTGTGGTTGTCATTGCATTTTTGTAGAAGCAATATTTTAAAGATAAATCATATAAGAAGTTCTCTTATAAGACGTAGAGTTGCTTAAAAAGTAATTTAAGAAATTCAAACTCATGTCTATTGAAAAGTATTAAAAGTGTGCCATTTTAGTCGCCAAGCAGAGTAATGATGGCACCATCTTATTCGTTTTATTGCTTGGACCGCTCCAATGCAGTTTATTGGCCCTTTCCAACTTGGAAATTGTCTTTAATATAAGTATAATGTCTTGAAGTTCGTTGCAATTTGCGATTAATGTGTCTTTAAATACGGATCTTAAATATAATATTTAATATAGTTGATGTTATTAAAGGGAACCGCCAATACTTATTTCAACTGAATTAATAAATTTAAAAAGGATAAGTATGGGCAAATGTATCGGATGAGGCTGGCCCTGCGTTTTGTGCGTTCTCTCCTTACATTAGCATCGATTAGTTACTCGTAGGACTAATTTCTTATAGTGTACAAATAGACAGACATCCGATGTAGTGAAAGACATCTAATGTAACTTTTTATGTATTTCAACTTTTGTCTTGATTTGGATAGATTATCTAGTTGTAGGTTAATAGGACTAATACTTAGATACCTACTTATAGTATTTTTAGGCAGTATTTTGTGACTAGATAAATATATATATATCATAGGTATAAAACTGAAAGTTTCTTTAAGCGATATAATGATCTATTAACATCACTTTTGGCACACTTATAAAGTGACCTCTAGGTATAGACTGGTCATAATATCATAATGTAAGTTTGTGATGCGTTCTGATTTCGTTCCGCGATGGACCGCGAGCTGCGGACCGCGGGTCAAGTTGAAGGCTGTTTTTTCTTGACTCGATTCTGAGATTTCGATTACTTAACCTTGGAGCTGTTAAGTCTATATTGATTCATTGGCCAATTAACGTTATGTAGGTACCAAATTACTCATGATGAGTCATCCTATTTAAAATTAGCTAGAATTTCTATGAATTCCACATTAAACTTTATCTAGATAGATAGAAATCTAGATTATCTAGATTATCTAGATTCACATTCAGCTCATTTATAAGAAAAAAAATAAATAAAATTGGCGCAAAACACACCAAAGCCCACAAAATTCAAGCGTCTTACTCCGCCCATACAAAAGACATAAACGCGGTGCCACCTTACGAAACTCGAATTTAGGTATTTTTTTGCTTTTAAGAAAAATTGCTTTGGTACCCTCCTACGTGCAGATTTATTTAATAAATCATTTTTTGAAATCAATAAGAAGATGATGCACGTTGTGAGTCACGTTTAGCGTGTTTTAGAATAGGTGCGCGATTTATAAACGCGTGTCCATCATTGTTTTTCAGCGGGCGGCGGCGTCGGGTCACGACTACCGATTATAATAATTGTGTTCAAAATACACATCATCGGAACCGTGACTCCTTTGGTATTGTTATATAGAGGTAGGTAGCTTAGGTAAGGTAAATGATCTAAGTATGTACCTTTGTATAATACTGAAGTAAAGAAGAAGTTTTTGTGCTGGAATCCCAAATTAATATTTCGGGATACCTAAGACAAGTATCTTGAGTTCTTTTGCATGTTTATTATTAGTTGAATAATCGTCAATAAATTAATATAAGTATTAACACAAGGAAAAAGATAACAAAAAACAAAACAGTTTTGCAATTCCTTGAATTGTTGTAGGTACCTATCTTGACCGAAGTATGATAACCCCATCTGCATTAGTAACAATAAATAAAACAAACACAAATAAAGGAAAACATAGACTACATAGATAGGTATTTAAACTATTAACATTAAAAAGCAGGAAAATCCTCAAATTTTTGGGAAGCCCTACTTTCATTGTAATTTCCAAGAATAATAAACAAATATAAAACATTACATAAATATATAATTATTGTTTAAACTTTGCATTTTATGTTCATAGTTCAAGTAAGATAACATCTTAATACTCATAGTATGCAATTTATTAAAAGTGCAGTCATTAATTCTGCTAGCAACAAGATGATTATGAGTCACGATCATTGTTATACTCGACTATGATCTTATCTTCTCTTTATTGTTTAGATTTTAGTTATAGTTATGGAAATAACTAGGTATATATTACTTACTAGAGAATTTTCAAAAAGAGAATAACTTTGCTAGCGTAATTAGCTAGCTAGCTATTTATTTAACAGTTTAATGTAAGATGATAGTACATAGAGACAGAAAAGAGGATTTATACAAAAGGTACAGCATATTTCTAAAAGAAATTTCTTCCTGCAGACCCCACAGAGAGAGAATGATCAAAACGTGTACGATACTTCAAAAATTATTTCTATTGTTTAATAAATAGTATTGTTATCAGAATAGAGACTACGTATACTTTTCTTTCTGTAACTTTTTTAAAACATTGTCACGGTTAGTACTTATTTTTAATGAAGACTTGATATAAAACGCCTTAATATTTATTGTTGGCAATATTCTTTACGACGAATTTGTCTCTTCTGTTTATGTAAGGCGCAATGGTTGAAGTTGAATTAATGTTTAGGTGGTTACAAGATAACTCAATAATGTATTTTTTATTATGACTGATTTTTGACGTTTCGTAGCAGGTGCATCGAAAACCATGATCTTACAACTTGCTATTATAAAATACTACATTCGGTAGGATAGGTATGATAGATATTAGATACCTACCCAAATAGGTAGAGTGACTGTCCTTTCTGTAACCAAGAATACCTATAAAATATTATTTCTATACAATTAAAACGGCAGGTAGAGTTCCCTACTAAAAAAAGTAGGTAAACTAAAAAACTGTTTACCACGATAAAATAATAAGTTGTTACCTATACGTAGTTCACACATACTTATTGATTTTCTCAATCTGCGGTGTAGTATTTTTCCGGCTGCGGTTTTTGTGCTCATTTATCATTTTGATGTTTACCTACAATTGATTTAATTCTTAGATGTAATCATTAAATGTGATCTCAACAGGTAGAATGGAAATAGAATTAAAATAATTGAAACAACTTAGAAAAATACTATTAATTGAACTTGTTAAGCGTATAAACATGTGTCATTATAATTTGGTGCTTTGAATCGCTATTAGTTACTTATTGCATTGCTTCATGAATACAAGGTATTTTATATTTCGAAATCAAGAGAGATAATCTGATCATGTACCTATAACTGAAAAACTTTCCATAAGTTTTCCATAATGCGTCGAAACATGTTTTATAATTTATTTAAATTAATCATCCGATACATACTGCCTGCTTAATATGAATTATTATCTACTATTGAAACACGATTTTTCTGTTGTTTGTTTCTTGGGGATAGTTTAGTTATTCAGTTTCAGGAGCAAACGTCTATTGGTTCTGGCGATAGTACCTATACAAAAAACAATCCTGTCACAAGATTTGAATACTTACCGACATGTTTTTTGTGCATTCGTTTTTTTTGTCAATTTAGGTACGGTATCTACCCTAAATAATAAAACAATATAAAAAGGTATTTTCTTATTTATTACTTAAGTATAGGTATTTATAAAAACAGGTACCTATCTATAGGCTAGGGTCGTAAAAATAAATGGCCGATTAACTGCAACATGCCAAGCGCATATTCATTTAATTTTATTGACATCGCAGATGATCATACACATCGCATGTATAAGTATTTATTAATCTTCGTTAATCATTTGAAAAAAAAAACAAAAGACAGATAAACTGTATTCTTTTTTCAAAATAAGATCGTCCTTGTTTTTAAAACCAGCCTGTACACAACTTAAAGCTATTTTGGTGTTCTTCTTCTTGCTTCAATCTCGCAATCGATCACAGTTAATAGTTCAAGCTGCACTTCGAATCTAGCTTGTTTATTGAAGCTAGCGTTTACCATATCTGTAACAAAAAGTAAAGTTCAATTTAAATCTAGCGAACAATTAGAAGTCTGGGTCTTTTAAAGTTCGTAATGAAAATTTTCTCGTTTACTCTCTCTTACGATAGCAAAATTCTAGATTTCTAAATCAGGTTCTAGGTACCTCTAGTCATATTATTCAAAGTAGCATCTTTTCCATAAGTACTTACTGAAAAATAGTACATTTATGCTGATTCAGTAACATTGAATCCTTATAGTTTTAAAATGTTAACTTTAAACGAAACAAAATATTGTGAACAAAAAAGATCGTTCAGACATTTTAAACTTAATTGCGAATGAAATAATTAAGTCAGAATTGACCTATCTGACACCGTTTACTTGTGTTCGTAGGTAAATATTCAAAATAACTTATAACTCATAATACTCTTAAATAACAACGATTATTTTTAATTAAAGACTCTTTTTTTACCTTTTTGATCATAATAAATTAAGATTGTATCCAAAACGCGTCACATCATTTTAAAATAAGACCAAAAAAGATTCACGCTCAATTAAAGATACCTATTAATTGTTAAAGTTATTCTTTTGTTTCTAATTTGATAATTTTTTGTTTTCGAGTAAAGTTCTACAGGTATTCTCTTACCCTCCTGAGTTTGAAAAAGCGGAAGCAGTAGCGCTAGCAGAAGCCCAAGATTGACCGCCTCCCCCGCCGCCCCCGCAGCCGCCGTTCCCGCACCCGTTGTTGACAGGTTGCCCACAACCTCCATAACCGCAACCGCCGTGGGTAGGTTGAGGGGCGCCGCCACCGCAGCCGCCGTAGCCGCAACCACCGTTGCTAGGTTGAGGGGCACCGCCACCGCAGCCGCCGTAGCCGCAGCCACCGCCGCCGCCCTTGTAATCTGTAACAGATTAGAACTAATATTTAAGATTTTCAAAAATCTACTTTGCCTATGCTCAGTAATAATGTGGTCTTATAATATCATTATTAGAGGGCCCGATAGTTTCTTCTATTTTTTGACATTGTAATCTATTGAGTAGCAGTAGATAGGCAAAATTTAATGCAATAAGTAGATAAAATTATGTGCTTATTTAGAAAACGACCATTCATGTACTTACCTCCTCCGCTGCTAACAGGTACAACAGGTACAACGTAACGCACGTACTGAGTCTGTCCGCATGTATTGCAACCCCCACCGCCACCGCCCCAACCGAACAGTTTTTTGTGCAAATGACGCTTTTGTCTGTTCAGCTGAGGTTTTGGCTGCTCTTGGTCTTTTAGTTTCTGAAAGAATTAGGGAAAAATTAATGTCTACGATACACTTCAAAAGAGTCGCAAAAGAATCTAAAGTTTAGTGCTTTATTATTCTAAAGTTTCAAAAAAAAGGTATCGCAACAAATTAGTCACATGCGCTTGCTACACGAACTTCGACTTTTCAAAAGGTTAAAAGTAAATATTATTCATTTTGGATTTTAATCACTTATCTCAAATATTCACCTGCACGTAAATAGGCTGGGGGTTTCTTCCTAATGATTTAGCTTCAGGTTCACGCACTTGTGTCGAAGGATTTTGTCTAGCTAAGAGTACGAGGATTGGGAATTGTCTAGATCGGTCTGTGGCGTGTGTCCTGGAGTCCCGGGGCGGGGCAAGCACGGGCGCCACCAGCGCCACGCGGTCGCCGCCGTCCAAGGAGTTGTCGGCCACGGATGGGCCCGCCACCGCCACCGCCGCCAAAGCTAGCACTGCCACTACCGCGCTACAGTATCCCATAGTGATCACTGGCGCAGGACCCACACACGCAACCTATTTATACACCAAGTTTTTCCTTCAGCTATACGTCACACTTGTCTCGCGACGTAGTCCGCAGGATTCACAGAAGCTGTTTCCCACGATGACGCTATCGTATAACGTATCAATTGTAGCTATTTTTTGTCGATGTTTTGAATTAATACAATTAATATTTCCTATGGAGGAATGAAAATTTTGTGTTTACTAGAGGCAATTACACGCCCCGCGATTTGCGATTTACATGCACGTCAGGTATTTGGTTATTCCCATAAACCGGATGCTCAGCTTCGTGTGTTTGGATACATAATAACAACATCTTCGAGCGGCTGCTTTATTTCTTTTTGTGTAATATTATGAACTTTTATTTGCAAACACTAAGTTGGTAGAGTCGGCGCTGTTATTCGTTTTGTAAACGGGTTCGTCGCGAGATTCCAGACCGATGCAGCTGCATTAACATTGTAAAAAGAGAACTCGATAATGGTCGCATAAAGCAGCCTAGGTTCTTAAAGGATTATACAGGATCGATTAATCGTCTTAATTGGCTTTCGCTTTTATCAGATCTCTATCAGTAATTAAGTAATTGAACACTTCATCTGTTTGATTAATTGATACAATTACCTCGTCATGATCGCGATGGAAAATTGATTTCATTGTGGCGAATCGTCGAGATAATTGCATTCGTCGGTTCATGAATGGTGGGTTACAGTCATATAAATATGTAATTACAAGGATTCCTATATTGTGGAAAATGTTAACAAGTTAACTTTTCTTGTTATACTTTTTGTAGTATTTCCTCAACCTATGCTATTATTATGTCAAACGTAAATAGGTAAACTATTTGAACTTGTAGTCAGTTTAACAGTTGTTTATTTCATCTTTTCATCAAACCAACGATTTACTTACATTTAACAAAACTCTTAAACGGAATGGCGTTAATTAAACGCTTTTATTTTTATTAAATGGTTTAGGTAGATGCATAAGATACGTACAAGTACCAAAATTTAGTACTTATGTTTCATTTACAAGATATCCACATATACAGGGTGTAACAGAAAGGGTGTATAATGCCAAAATACAGCGACAGTCCTCATGAAACTGAACAACTTTCCCCAAGAAACAGGGGTCTTAACTCGAAAAAAAAGGTTGGCCTCCCCATACAAAATGTCCGATCAGCTAATCGAGTAAGTATGGGCGACACAAAAACTTTTTTCGAGTTACAACCCATGTTCCTCGGGGAAAGTTGTTCAGTTTCATGAGAACTATCGCTGTGTTTCGGCTTTATACCCCCTTTCTCTTTCTTACACTCAGTATTTAATATATGTAATATGTGCATAGGCATATTATCACTATTTTTTATATAAATAACAAAACTCTACTATCAAGATGGCGCGTGATAAAAATGGTAAATTTTACATAAGCAAAAAAGATCAATTTTGAATTTGTTACACCTGGGTAATATAGTAAACAACGCAGTTAGAATATTTTATAATTTGTTTATTTCGGTGAACTTAATTATGTTATTCTTATATCTATTTTCCTATCGGACGATTCTCTGAAACAAAAGAAATACATCATTAAATTATATGGTTATTGAGTTGCGATCGATCTGATAGGTATGAAATTAATTAATATCTCCGAATACGTACTCGGTACTCTAGGGGCGTTAAAAATCCGTCGTACTGCGAGTAGGGATCTCTCGCGTAGGGTTCCATAACATCATCTACATAACATTATAAATTATTGGTAAATATGTATTTCAAGCTGTTTCTGCTATTAATTTTATTAGTTTGTTGTATTGGAACAACTCTTGCTTTGTTTTAGCTTTAAACGGTCTTTCTTATTTAAGTAATTACTTACATAGGTTTATTGGATGTAGAATAAGAACATACTTAGGTAATTTCAAATTCAGTAGGTTTTCTGTAATCTCTATATATTTTTAACTACCATGAACTTAGAGATGGAAATCAGTGATTTTCCTCAATTTCTACATTGTTATAGTTGTGATGGTATTTTAAATTGTTATTTTTTAAAACTGGAAAGCGTTGGGCAAGGGCATTCCCCAGAAATCCTAAGATTAACCTTCTTATTTAAAAAGGAGGTTATTGGAAGGTGACGTTGGAATTAAAGCTTCACCCATTTTGTATTAACAAAGTATGGGTACATTAGTACAATTTAAAAACTTATTGAATACTCACGTGGCATTACAATGACTGTCCCTTGGCTGCCAGTGCCGTATGAGGAGTAGGGTTCACGGACCATCGTTGGGTAGCCAGTGTTTGCTGTAAAGTAAATGTTTCAGTTACTTACAAATAAACAACGACATTAACTTACTAAAGGGTGATTATTAACAAAACTGACGAATTGCCTAAGAAATCCCACAATTTTGAACTTTAAACTAAGTATCTAATCTAATCACTATTGGGTAATTAAAAAGAGGAATGAGATGACATATGGGAGAAGGCAACCTTCGGAAGAAGGAGTGATTACATAAATGTGGTCGGATTAGATAGAACAATAATTCATATCTACCTGGAACAATAATCGTGCGTTCAGGTAATGGCACTGGTGCAGGAGCAGCTTCCCCGTAAGACAAAATCATAAAAGCTAACACGCCGAAAAGTATAGAAAAAATTGTCGCCTTCATTATGAAATTAAAACCACGGTTCTTCAGTATTCCTCAATGCAGTTTCAAATCTTGAAAGATACTCGAGACTATGTTTCCCGCTCTTTTATACCGTTTCAGTTGCAAAGTCACTTATATTATGTTATTTTTTAAATTATTATGTTCAAGATTTTTCTAATTACCACCTACGACATGAAGATCTTATGTTACATCACATGTAGATGGAAGTTTTCTTACATTTACGTCATTGTGTTTTACTGGTAGTTAAAAAGCTGTTAAGGAATTAAAAGACCACTTTATCAGGATATCGCTACAGAAGTTTATTAAATAAACACTCCTTATATTAATTTTAATCTAAACTTTTTGCGTGTTTCATTATTTTCCTTTGATGTTTCCTTTCAAAATCCTTTTGGTTTTCAAGTTTCTGGAAATATAAGATAATGCTATTTAAATACTTAAATACCTATTACAATAGATACTTTTGTGTACTTTGTGGTTTTCCTTCTATCTAAGTCAGGACTATGATAAGTACCTACATCATAAACTAGGTACATGTTAATCACAAGTACATGTCAGATATTTTATTACAAGTACTTATTTAAATGATTTTATTAGTTATTTATTTGCAAGTACTTCATATACCTATTCATTTTCATAAAACAAAATTACTCTTACTTGAGTTTCCCTTGACTTTATTCTGATCTTCTTACAAAACAATAAAATTAAATATTCGTACTTACTTCGACATAAATAGGCTTGGATTCGACGTCTCTATGTACTTCTTTTTCTCTAGTAGAATTTGAAGTAGACAGCAACATTACAACAGGGAAGTCCTTCGCTGTTTCCACCCCTCGCGCTTTACCATAACTTGACGCTGCTAATACAGGAGATACTAGAACTACTTTCTCAGATACTGGATAACTATGTACTAATATTAATAAAGAAAATATTAAAATAAATACAGAAGTGAACCCCATGGTAGAAATAAGTAAAGTGTTGCAGGAAATATCCCAACAAGCTTTATTTATACGAAGATTACTCAAGTTCATCACGATTTCAGATGATGGACGCGGGTTCGAGATGCTTTTGTTTTAATCATGCCTTAAGCATCAATTTATAAGCTCGTACTTCCTCGTGCAAGTTTTAAAAAGGTTTATCTGACATCAGATTTTATGGATTGACAAGCAGATTTTGTAAAAGATAATGCTTCAATAATTCATGAACATAAAATTGCTCTTTTTTGAAAAGTTAAAAAAAATACAATAAGTAGGTAAGTGTATGTGTCTAGCTGAAGTAAGAAGATAATTCTAACACTGTCTATTATCTTAGGTAAGGTTAAGTAGAAACCTTACATCATTGTATAATTTCAGTTAATAATGAAACTCTGGTACCTACCTACATTTCCTCGTGTCCATTAAAAATCATTATTTCGGACACCGTCTCATTGGATTAAAGAATTTCTCAAGATCGTAGAGTTATTACACTGTAAATGTTTAATGGAAAACAATATAAATAAGGAAACCATTACCTTTAATTAATTGTTTATTGAAAAGTGTGAATTCCTTTCCTTGAAGCTATGTAATGTCATATAAATTGAATACGTATTAGTAGCATCTTCAAAATATTTTCCGTTTGATGTGTTATTGTTTATAACTTAAAATAGTTACGTTTAGGTTGAACTGATGATTAAAACACTTTTTGCTTTTGTTTTTTATTCATTGTGAGTCAGAAATCGAATAACAAAATAATAACCATCTTTATACGTAGATATAAATAAACAATATTTGTGAGTAATAATTTGCTTTTGAAACGCAATTACAAGTTTTATTCAATTTATGTGATGTTGTGCATTATTGGCTATTCTTTGTTGGAACTCGTTTCTCGGCGGCTTCGATCTTCTTTGTTGCGTTCTGAAACAGGATAAATAACATAGAAACAGGTCTGAGATAGAAACAAGTAATAATACAATGTTATTTTTAAAAACTTTGTATCGAAAGACGGTTAGATTTAATAAATATTTTCTTAGTTTATTCATTAAAGAATGTTTCAAAACCAATTAATAAAATAATTTTTGAATAAAAATACTCACTCTGCTATACAAGAAAGGGCCAGGATCTTCCAACACCTCATCAGGCTGGAAATAGACTCCATCAGGTAAACTTCCAGGTTCTTTCTCCACTTTAGTCAGCTTCAAAGTCCCATTTTCAGGTAATCTACCTCTTATTAAATCAATCAGTTCTCCGCCAGTAGCCTGATAAACAGGCCCCGGTTCTTTGCCAATCACAAAAACAACATTTAAAATAAAAAGTAGGAATACAAGTCTCATGTTTAGTCGATTAAAGATAATACTTAAATGCTCTAGAATAAATTGACACGTATATTTATAAGGTTTTCTAAGTGCAGTTTTTATTAATTTAAGCAAAAAAGATTATTGGGTCGTGATCTAGGGATTGATGTATCTTAAGTGTGGTAATTTGAGATTAGTTAAATGGAAAGACATGAGATCGAAGTTGCAAAAAGAACAAGGTGTCATTTTCGGCGATGATCGCGTTCTTACTTATTTATTTACGTATGAATACTTGTTCTAAAGATTCTAAAGATGAGTCTTTTGTAAACTTTTTATCAAGCCATTAAAGGATTGCAAATTAATGATTGTCTGGTAATAAACATAACAACGTATCTTTGTAATACGTAAGTATATACATGAATGTTTATAATTACTTGTCGTAGGTATTAGCAAATAGCGCTTTGACTTAGAAACAATGTTTACTTACCTATCTTTCAGATCCCACAAAACTTTTTCTGCGCCTATATGCAATTGAATTTCCTATAGCCTTTTGTTTTTCCCTTGTAACCAAACTAGTAATAAACAGATTACCAGCTAATTACCTACCTGTGTCTCATAATCTCAATCTTGTTGTTTACTAAATCGTGCAATAAGTGAGTGGTTTGACCGGATGACTTGTGGGGAATCCTGACCGATCTTGTAAGTATGGTAACAAAGGCTTTATGCACGTTAAATTAATGTTAGCGTACAGATTTGCCGTACGCTGTCATTACTCTATACCTCACTTAGATACTGTTAATGGAATGAAATTTGCGTAGTAACTTTTTTGAAGCGTTTTTGTTGGGTTTTCATTCGACCATGTTAGTTTTGTAAGTACTTATGTACTAATTTGCTTTAACGTAAAAAAAACCATTAGGTATATACCTACTATATGGCTCTTAAGTTAGGTACTTGATATCTAGGTAGTGTTGTTAGACGTACTTAAGTAGGTACTTAAGCTTACCACTATCATTGTACTTTTGACGCCAACTGCTGTGTACGAGTCTACCCCGGTATTTGGTAATTTAGTCGGTCCTTAGAAACATTATCTTGCATATGTAAATTGTATGTATTTTGGCATATAAATACCAAAGAACTAAGTTTCAATGTTTTACAATTAATTAAAACGTACAACGGGTACGTTTTAATTTTGTAAGTTTCTTACAATTCTACTCAAAAGTGGATTTCCCGATGACCCAAGGCCGCAATCACGTTTTTATAGAACTATGACTATCTACTTCCATCTATTTTACTAACGGGCAAACAAATTAACATAACATACGTCAATCCTATGTTAAATGAAACAAAACATATAAATTACTTATTTTATGATTAATTTAATTAAACTTTATAATGCTTGTATATGCTTGTATATATGCTTATAGTGTGTTACTGGACTGAAACAAAAGAAAAATATTCATTACGAAATTGAATGTCACATGATCTCACATTTATTCAAAATTCGAACATAATTAGTTTCAATTCAAATTCATATTTATATGCGTAATCATCTCTTTTAGCGCTAAAATATTTAAATAGGTAGTCAAAATATAAAGTTTACCTCTAGTTTAGGCGGAAGTAAATCCTTCGCCGGTGAATTTTTATCTTCCGTGTGGGTGCCTTCTGCAGTCTCTAACAGTTCCAGTGAAGATTTTGCATCTGCTGAAAAATAACATCAATATTACAAACTCTACATTATAAACATACTTAAGTTTTACAAAAATAAAATTCTTACTGCGGCGTATCTCATTACGTAATATCATGATTGGAGTTGTCTTTTGTGAAACTGTAGCGTTGAGTTAAATAAAAGAAGGATAAAAAAGGGTTTGATGTGATTTATCATACAAATTATTTAACATGCTTTATCTTATTATTTAGGTACTTATGAAGCTAGATTGCTTTCCCACACGAGAATTTGCAGATTTGTCTTTACGTCCATCAAACTTACTACTCTGGGAAAACATAGCAGCATATTTCCACGCTTCGGTTGACATCTACAAATCTTTTCCAGGAATCGCAATAAGGTACTTGCCTGGCAATAGTCCAGCTGTTAGTCCATAATATTTCTTGTACTCTATTGGATCTTGGGTCGATGTCGTTGGCGGAGGATTCGCTAGAGGGAATATTTGATAACTCATCACAAAGCACACTACTACAGAAAGAATTAATACAAGTAGTGTATACTTCATTTTAAATTAGATTTTTTATAACTTATTTATTATATAACACACGATAAACCCCAATGACTGATTGGACTTGAATGCTCCACGACAATTTTATATAGAACTGATGATTTGACATTGTGTTATAGAATTTAATTATCATAAATCTTATCTAGTTTGCCGTGAGATGGATACGCAAATGATCGTCTTTTTGATTGGTTTTAATTTGTTCTCGTTCAACTGTTTAACGTGGTGTTCCTCTTCCTTAATGTAGAGACTAAATTCGTCTATTTTGTGTTTTGAGTCGTTTGAATCATTCTATTATTAGGTACGTGACGATCTTATCATAAATGTATCTTGAAATGTCAATACTTATTTTATTTAACTCGACTCGAACTTAATTATGCGAACACCTAAAAAAGATAGGTTTGAAAAAATTGCTTCTGGTCGTCCTTTAGGACATCTTTAAGACTTATTTCTTCAAGAACGTATAAAACCTGACCAATTTTCACGTGGTTCAACTACGAAATTGTTTGCGGTCAACTGGTTAACATAATTTATGTTAAGTAGGTAGTTTAATGCTCATTTATAATCTGGAGAAGCGAACTCTGTGGACAATGACTCAATGGAATATCCTGGTTTGTGTATGAAGATCTTACATGACAATACGTCGTTACATTTGTTTGAGTCGTACATGCAATTATTTCTCTGATTCTCTACTATTACATAGGTAATCATTGATTGCTAGTTTCCTTGAAATTGTTTGTAGCTAAGCAATCTACAATGTTCATGTGAGAAAGAAATGTAGAGTAATACGTGTCTTCTTATCTATCAACATTGAAAATATAGTAACGTTTCAAATGAATCAAGACGATAATGCAGATTTTTAACTTAAAATGAAAGTTTAAGTTTTGCTAAACTTTCTTGCAGGTGTTTGTCGAACTCGATTAAAAAAATTCTAATAGTTCTTCGAAAAAGCCATGACCAAGTCAATGAACTTCATGTTTCTGTTTCTTTAGTTGCTATGCGGTTAAAATTTCTTTCATAATAACTGAGGCAGTATCACGGAACTGGCAGGTACTTTACCTACCTACGTATTTGAATAATAAACCGATAAGATGATATCAGAACCGGTCGCGGAATGCTCACAGACACGGCTCATCCTTCATTTGTTTTTTGCGGTACAATAATCCAAGTTCTCTGATTTATACGGTTGGATGTCAATGTCAAGATGCAAGGTTCACGGTTATATTATGTGGGCAGGTGGACCAGCTGAAGTTTTTGTACACTGTTGCGTGCCCTTAAATGAAAGAAACTGACATTTTCACGAGCAATTTCTGTTTATGTTGGTGGAAATATCTATATATATATAAATGAAACCCGTTTTCCGTTGTCACGGCATCACGCCTGAACGGCTGGACCGATTTCGCTAATTCTTTTTTTAAAATGTTCATTGAAGTCCAAGGATGGTTCTTACGGTGAGAAAAATTCGAATAATTGCCGGGAAAGCAGACCTTTTCTTTTTCCCATACAAATGTTTTCTTACTAAAATGTAGAGTCAATTTGAACTTTATTCTACACAATAAAGTTCATTCTAAGGCGGGACGAAGTTCGCCGGGACAGCTAGTTTCTTATAATTTCTTCTTATTAGTCTAGTACCAATGAACTTTATTATAATGTAAATTTAATGTTATGAATGTACCCAAAAAACCTGCCATTAAGTCGATTCTCTTAAATGTTATTTCAAAGTTTTTGGAAACGCCTGCTCACTTTTTGATAGCAAAATTATGCGTCTGTGCCGTTTATTTAAAATTTACTTTGTCCAGGCGTTTCTTTAACAATATTCATCTAGTAGAGGCAGTTTTTTCAAAAAAAGTATTTTACCTACTACTTAAAAAGTATTCCTACTAGTAGGTACGAAATAAAACTCTTTTTACACTAGGTAATATTTATGGCATATTTATTGCTTTAAATATCCTGAATAACTAGTTAATAAATAATAGTTTATTTACATTTGTCTAGTTTCGGGATTGCTTGTCGTTACGTTGCGTTAGACGTAGTCGTAGGACGTATTATTCAATATTTTTTTTAATTTTGTTTAGGTATTCGTTTCTCATAGGACAAATCTTATATTACAGGAAAGAGAGTATTTTGTGACATGTCTAAAATAATATTGTACAACAATTTCTTATCTTACTATTAATATAAAACAATAACAATAAAAAGAACTACATCTAATCAGAGACTAGTATGCTGATGAAGTCATCGTCACTGGAGAGTCCACTGGTTCTGAAGGCAGCTGCCCCAACACCCTTGCTGCTGCGGCCTCTGAACGAGGGAATGGGGAAGTCAGGGATCCCGCGGTGTCGGACGTCCAGGATACCCTCGCCGAAGGTTGCCTGAAATCAAGGGAAATGTCATTAAAATAATATCTACTTACTAACATTTTGTTTGTGAAGATGAATCGATGTTTTTTACCCTAAGTTCAATTTTTTCAAATCTTTTCAGACGATTATAATGAAACTTTCTTTCTAGCTCAGAATCTCAGATAAACTTTATAATAAGAGTCACAATTAATTACTAAATTATATTCATTAACAAATCAAATGAATTAAGTTGATAAAGAACGGCATTGAAAATAATAAACTGTTACCAATTAATCCCAATCTTTAAATATTTTGTAATAATCGTATGCGCAGTAGATATGATGCAATATGTAAGTACGTATGCTTGTTAAATGATCTCGTAACTTCGTTTTAGATAAACACCTGTTTAATATGGTAACTGTACTCTAGCTATGTACAAAATATTCATGTGCTACGAGTATGGATTGCAAATGTTCGATATTTAGGCAAACAAGTACAAGTATTTCATTTTGATATGTTTATAACAGCCAACAGACGACGTTTGGTCAATTCCTACACGAAATATTTCTATTAAAAACGAAGCATTCTTGTCTTTAGGGTGCCTGTCCTGGCATAGGACGAAGAGGTAGTGGAATGGAATAATAAGGTAATACATAGTTGAACAGGATTTGGGAGCGGAGATTTTATGCAATTCTATTACTTTGCTTCGCCGCCTTGCAGCAGCGCTACAGACCCATAAGGGTCAAGGAAAAAGTACCAAGGTTATGAACTTGACAATCAGGGACGTTATAGACTGATTAGATTTTGTACTAATTCTACAAACATGTCCTGTGATTTTTCTGATATTGAATTATGATAAAATCACAATAAACGATTTATGTTTTTAAATTGCTCAACGGTACAGTCTTGGACATAGGTACACATTGTACACAACCACGTCATTATACATACAATGTGTAATTGCAGCTGTATTTGTATAGAATATAGTCAACAAGACTTTTATGTTATACTTACATATTATATGTGTCAAAATATAATATTATAGAAGTGAGGTTTATGATCATGGAGTGGAAGAAGATTTCATAAATGATACGTGACATTATGAAAAGGTTACAGACTATAAGGATTTCAAAATTGAGATATTTTCATTTGGAAACTTTTCTCTATAAAGCATCATTATACTCGTATTTAAGTACCAGTAATAAGTATTTAATGTTCCTACGAAATAAAGCATAAGTACTTATATGATTTTATACTCGTATTCGAATTAGAATCTTGTCATTCTTTTACTGCATACTTTTAAATATAAAATCTTTGGGATTTGTCTTAAAATGTAGATGATAGGTAATTTTCTACCGTGGTACAACATTACCATTATTTAAAACATAACCTATAACCAAACAAAGCAGAACAAGTAAACTTACTTCAGGCTGAAAAGCGTTGAGGCCGCCAAACCCGAAAGCCTGGCTGGCGGACTGGCTGCCACTACCGCCGTTGCCTCCAAACGCCGACGCTGATGATGCAGCACCTGACACCCCGCCGAGACCAAACGAACCTGCCTGACTGCTTGCTTGACTGCCGCTGAATCCACTGGAATTTAATAGTTATTAAAGAAGTTAGTAAATAGAAATTACCGAGAATACAGGCAAAGTTCTTCTCACAGTAATAATTTTCTAATTTCCATGTACCTACGCATCTACTCTAGATAGCTACCCAAGTTGGTGCATGAATTCTACCTACGTTAATATGAATTCAATTCGTATCTAATCTACTAATTGCTGCATAAATACAAAAACCTCATAGAATACCTATGTTGCTTCGCAGTGACTTGTAACTCTTGCGACCACCGCAAATGTCTTCGCATAATGTTATGTTAATGCATATAAAAGTACCAAGCATGTTGCAAAATCTAATATTTATTTGTTTTTAGTTGAATACCAAAAATTTGTGCAACTGTGGTTTATGAGTTGCGATCATCCATTAAAACGTTCGTAAAAAGTTAATCTAAAAGCACTTTTATTAGTTTTATCTTAAATATACATAGGTATAAAGTGCAAGTTCCATTGATATCGGGCAATTCATTCATCTCTACAATCATCATATCTACGAGTACGTTTACATCTAATAAATCGAGACTTACAATCTTCTCAACCACACACATTTCGTTGTCAATAATGATTTAGTAACAGCTTAATATTTGCATGAAATAATAATGTCGAAATTCACAAAACGTGTAAATTTGTAGAGCACACTTTGTGGCGTATGCGTTAGTAATTTACGTAACATTGTGTTTGTTTACACGTGTGCGTGTATCAACGGCAACATAGTTTAGAATTTTAATGATAAAGTAACAGAGGCTAATCTGACCCAGCAGTGTACTTAATTTGTGGCATGTCAGTCAAGCGCACACACCCATACCAGTCCAGCACTCGCATGTGTAATAGGTGAAAGAAATATTTACTATCCTTGCGGGACAAACCAGTTAGCTAGGCTGCTAGGCCAAGAGTAATCGCAACCTGCTGAATTCAGGTCAACATTCAACAGGCAATAGGTTTAGCGGCGTTTTGATGCAACATCTCATTTCAAATACTCTCCTTGATCCGATGTTTCTAAGGTCCACATTTGCATACAAAGTAGCTGGCACCTTTAATGTTTGTTGGCCGTGTTTTCCTCGAAAATGCTAATTGTTATGAAAATTTTGAGACTTTCGTTGCTGGTCAAGGTCTAGTTGAAATGAACTCTACATGATCATAAGAATAGACAGAAGTGTCTAACACTAATGCAAACAAACCGCGGCGCTGTAAGGCTGTAACACGTTACATTAGAAGTTCATATGGTCACTGACCTCCCGAATCCATTGAATGAAGCGGCTTGACTCGCAGAGTGTGAAGCGCTGAATCCATCATTAAACCCGAACGAGAACGACTGCGACGCGGACTGACTTGCCCCGGCTCCACTGGCGCTGCTGCTGATACTGGCAGTCAACCCTCCGTTGCCTGAAGGAGCGACGTTGAAACCACCTCCGAACCCAAATCGAGGCTTCACTTGTCCAGGTTTCGCACTTTTCTCTCCAGGAAGCAAAGTACTGGGATCACGTTCCAAATGTTCCAAAATCGGTAGAACGGGAGGAGTGATCACCGGCTGCAGCTTCCTGTCTCTTCGCTCCACTTCATCGGGGAACACGAACCCGCGCGCCGGCGCCGACGCCGCCAGGCTCGCCATCACCGCGAGACACACGCAACTGTAGATGATCTTCATGGTTGGGAATATTGGAGACACTATGTGTGATTGGCGATGTATCTTGTATTAATAGGGTCGCACGAGGTCAGCCGCAGTGTTGGCATGCGGCACGCGCCGCAGCCTTCAGAAAACCCACTGCGGTGCGGCTGCGCCGGCGTCCTGCCTGTACCCATCCCCCCTCTCAGGAACTTAATCCATAAACCTTTCCTTTTAGGAGTAACGATGTTATTGTTTAAAACTACGTCAGGCGGGAAACTCTAAAAGGTCCGAGTAGGATGCGCCATAGTGATTGGGAAACCCAAGTGTCCTACCTTAGTGGGAGGTGCTCACGGATTCTAAACATGTGGCTGCTGTTTATACCTCGATACTGCTAGACTTGTTATTTACGGAAGTAAGTTATGTTTATTGCATATCGTGTTTTTTTGAGATCATCGTTGGGGTTGGTTAATAGAATAACTTGTTTAACTTAATTACCTACCTACTTATAACATTTGAATCTCTGTCCTCATTATCTAGGTGTACCAAATGAATTATGAACCTCATGTTTATATTAAATTAAGAGGATTATTTTCGGTGTTAAGTATATTAAACAAAATGTCAACCAGAACCAGTTGCTATCAATGTCTGCTTATAACACGAAATGTCTCTTTACTTAATAACCGGAACTTATTTTTTTAAACTTCTTAAGTACTTATCTAAAGTTGTGCTTAAATTATGATGATTTTTTTGTATCATCATGATTTTAGAAGATGAAATATACGTTAATCAGTTTCGCTAAGATAAACGTCGGCAATATATTGAAACTTAACGTAACAAAGATTTGTTTTGCCGAATTCCTGACGAAAAGATTTTCATAGAGATTTCATTTCGTTACACTCAAAGGCCTGGATGTTGTAAAAAGGATTACATAAATAATCCTTACACTGGGTACTTATTATGTATAAATGAACGCTATACCTATTTACTCACATCATGTATAATGTTTCAAACATAAACCAGGATTTTCCAAGACGAAGGTAAGCTAAGATTGAATCCTAGAACAGAATACTTAGTGACAAGTTGATGAAGTCTAAGCTGTCTAAGTAATGGGCTCGTAAGTGGATATTAGTTGCCCGGGGCCGCACGTCCTGTGTCACGGTCGTAATCAATACTGTTATGAGTTTATGCATGCGTGTGCGCATGTATGAGATAATAGCGTTTTTCTGGAGGATTTTTCTATGGTTTACCTTTGTTTCTAAGGCAAGGGATGATAATGGCTTTGATGTTAAGGGTTTGGCAATTTTATTAAGGTATTTTTTTCAGATTCATTAATATTAATTACGATACAATGCTAAGAAATAAAATTATACTTTTATTACATACACTTGCAAACCAAGTTAGTTGCTCTCGAAAAATGTTTCATTTTTCTTTCATTTTAAAAAGGACCAGTATTTTAGTATTTTAAGGAAATTTGGGTTACTTAAGTATAAAATCTAAAGTATTTGTGCCAATGTTATAAAATCGAACATAAAATCTCGGAAACTGCGTCAAACATCCGCGCAGCACTCAACGAAAGTTGCAAGTTGAATTCCTGAATGCAAATTACTAGTGGTAAGTAGTGGGATTTTGTCTTAGTCACTGTGTGGTGACGTCAGACTCGTCTTCAGGTGTCCATTGCTCAATTTAAATCTGGGTCAAGTTGGGAGCTGAACGAAAAATACGTTAAATGGTTGTCTACCTATTGTTTAAGTAGACAGTAACTAGGTTGTTTCGTAGAATTTGAAGTTCTTTATTGCGTTCCTAAGGATATCATAATCATATCATTCTGCAAGTAGGTATTTTCTTCTTTTTGAGTTGCGTTAACATGATAAGTTCATTGAATTGATTAAACATTAATAGACATTTTAAACATTAATCTACATTTTAAACAAAACATGTTTGATTTACCGATACGTTTGTCTATGTACATACATACACCAAGCAAATAAGTCCTAATTACCTCATAAACAATATTACTTTTATATATTCAAAATCAAGTTCAAATATAAAACTAGACACCAGATCAATATAAACACTCCTCGAGTCTTCAGTTAATGTCGCTCACAGAGGCTCATAAACTGTCAATGCGTAAGCGCATCTCAGTAGGTAAAGTCACTGACATTGAACCGATTGCCTAATTGTGTGCGAAGAATGAATACTAAGTAGCTTGTACCTATGTGTGAAGGAAGATTCGGCATTAAACTATAAAAATATGATCGTGAGTTCTTTGTAAAGTACTTACTTAGTTCTAAAAATTTCTTTTTCATTAACTTAAAGTCTATGGCACATAGAGTATTTTGAACATTTCATACTTAGGTAAATTCAACTATTTTAACTACAATAGTATCTTTACGTAATGAATTTTGTTGATTTATCAGTTTATGGTGACGACATAGAGAAGAAATAAAATGTATCACGGATTTGACCTACTAATACAAAAGTGTCAAAATGTAGGTTCAAAGGATTCCATCTAGAATCCAAATGCATTTTGTACTCCTATTTCATCTAGGACATGTACGAGTAGGTATATGTAATCTCAAATGTGTATAAGTAATATTTTGAAAATGACAATATACAAGTACCTACCTATTTACTTACTATGCTACAACATAGGGTACTTACTTTTACATATTTGGAATTATGATGATGATGATGTTGACATAGCATATAAAATATTATGTTATAAAAATATTATTCATATGAGGTGATTGGATAACAGTTACAAAATCAAGATGACGTCGTCTTTAATACTTACAAATTGAGGTGTTTTTGAAACCATCCTTTGTTGGTTTTTTACATCTGAGAGTTGCATGAGCTGCATCTAATAAGTATATTTTATTAAATAAATATTATGTGATAATGGACGTAGTTCATCTTTTCGAGAATAGCTAATGAAATAAAAAAAAATAACGGTGTTAAAGTCTTTTTTACAGCGTCTACTCTATAATGCTTCGACGACTAAGTATTTGCGATTTAAACTTATTCAAGTTTGTGTCTTTTTAAATTTTCGACTACAAGTACTAACCATCAATTGAATCATTATCTGTAATTACCTTTCCAGCAACTTGTATGTTAAATCCTGATGATTAGTAATCAAAGTCAAAAAATAAAACAACCCACGCCATGTTGCAAACCGCATACAAGATGAAAGCGGAACTAGCGGCGACTGTTCTTTTATGACGACCTTAAACTGAGTCCGGCTTGATTTGACTGATTTGTGGGCAGTTTACGTATAGTGCATATATAAACGATTATGAAGCTCGCAAATATGGGCAGTTTACACATAATATTGCATATATGAACGATTTTGAACTTCACAAATAGTTTATTTGAATAAACCCTTTAGTACGTGCCTTTTAAAAGCGGCTGCATAAGTTTTGTCTTATTTTACATGGATTTTCTCAAACCTTTTCAAAAAAATTGTATACCAGTTGCTTTTCAGCTGTTTTTATCAGATTCCTGTCAATAAGGAGGTCAGTATACCTTTAACGAACAGTATTTATTTATAGAAATCTACTAAGAAGGATATTGTTAATGAAGACAAAAGATAAACTGTAACATAAGTAACGGCCGCATTAGTCTGGTCATCGCTCTTGCAAATCTCTTTATATTATTTCCGTTTTAAAAACGTCTTTGTCAGTACATGTTTTCAAAGTTTCATTTAATATCCATATAGCAGTCACGTTTCAGTCCATTTCTCAGAACGAACACGAGACTATTCCATTCAGTCTTTACACAACTGTTTCGGATTCAAACAACAAGTTATGAATAATACCATATTTATACTTATAAATGAGCGATTATTGTCTGAAAATTTAGTGTCTTTCAGGCTGCCCTATAAACGATACTTAGGTATTCAATTTTGTAGAGCTATTCGTTTTTTATCGCCTAAATATGGCGTTTAATTTGGTGGTTGCCGCGATTGTTTTGGTAGCTACGGCGCAAGGTAAGCTATTTACCTATTTACTTTATTACCTACACTGTAAAAATATTTCCTTACAGCGTTTAAGATCATCAGTAAAATATTAAATAGAACTCTCCATATCAATAAGTTTTCCATAGCTTCTACTAAAACGTTTGAAATATCCAACCTATTTACTCTATATCGACTCGTAAGTTCCTCATTTCCAACTGGTGTGAGTCATCATAACATCCAGTATTTCCGGAGACAAAGATACATTATAACATACATACAGACCCGTACCTTCGTTCCACACTAATAAAAATGACAGGCTGTTAGTTTTAAAAACAAGTGTATAAGGAAATGCATATGTCTTTTGTTATTCTTATAAATTGTTGTTCTATCAAGATGCTTTTCTTTTACAAATCCTTTTACTAACTTCTCGTTTTAATTTCAGCGGGATATGGCTACTGGCCCGGGTAAATATTAGCAATGATTTGATATTTTTATGTGAACTAAACAATGATGATATTTCAGTTAAGAAAAAATGTGACTCATGTTATATATTATTTGTTTTCAGGGTAAGTTTTAAAGATCACTTCTGGTAAGAAACAAAAGGATAAGACATTTTAAAGAAACCAGCTGTTCGTCTTTGTGATAGAGTATATATTTCTATAAACTGAGATCTCACTTAAAAGTTAAATATACCTAATCAAGTCATTAATTATACTTATTACTAATTTCCATAATTTCACAGATACAGTTACCCACTCCCCCCTTCCTCCCATCATTCCCAGCTTTCCCCAACATGCCTATGCCCATTGCCCCCTTCCCTCCATCAGCAATAAAGGTTCCAACTCCAGCTGAAATTGCAGCAATAAAGCCACCACCTGGCACTGTATTCTCCGGAATGGCTGTCAGTTCCACCAGCTCAGTCTACAGAGACAAGGACGGCAATATTGTTAAACAAGGAGGCACTACTATTGTGAACAACCAGAATGGTGAAGTTCAGACTTTTTCAGGTAAGACCCAGAACACACAGTGAAACGCAACTGCAACGCTACTGAAACTTTTGAGTTGCATCGAAGTTTCTGCTATAGACTTCTTTAGAAAACCACACACGCCGCAACTAGTTTGTAACGTTTCGTTTCAGTTGCGTCGTGTGTGGTTTTCTAAGGAAGTCTATAGCAGAAACTGCGATGCAAATCAAAAGTAACTAGCAGTTTCAGTAGCGTTGCAGTTGCGTTTCACCGTGTGTTTTGGCGCTTAATGACAGGTATACATATGAGGTATATAATATGACTGTTTTAATTCAGAAGGTTGCATAATGTTCTTGTTATATTTCAGTCGGACCAAATGCACCAAATGCTGGAAGAACTATTCAGTGAGTATTGTGAAGGGAATAATTTGCTTTTTTCGGTGAATCACCACTATTTTAAATATATTGCTACTTTGGAGTTCAGTTTAAATCTGAGCTTTATTAATTTATTAAAACTTTTATTTTCAGATATCCTGGACAGTAAATCACATAAAAAAATTACAATTTACTTAGAATATAATACTTATAACCCTACTACAGATATAAATTCATTATTTACGATTAAAATTACTAATATAATATATAGTTATGCAAATAGATAATAATATATTACACAAAGACGAACGGCTACCATGTTTCATCGAAGTCATTTAATTTATTTGCTTATTAAAATGACAATGTTAATTGTTTGAGGTATGTACCTATGTGTTAATATACATATAAATTAAAATATCATGAGTTGATAAAATTGTCCTAAAGCTCTTCTATGTTCTGTTTGTTTCAGGATCAAGAACCACTGTTTGAGGTGAGAATGATTAGATTATTTCCGCAATTTCTGATAATTTTCTTAACTTTTAACTTAGCTATCGGTATGTATTTACTAAAAGGTAAGAACTTTTCTAGAATAGATATCGCGAAGGTTTCATAATCATTAACTTGATACATTTATTGTAACAGCCTGAAAATGACCACAATTTACTGAATTGTAATATTTCCACAATATTTCAACGTTTTCAGATGCCAGATTTCGACTTCGAGGTAATTATTTGGAAACGCAGTAATTTAATTATAATTTATTTCAATTAATTGCCATTAATAGTGTTAGTGACTATGTAAAAGCCTCAGAAATAACACCTCAACCTCGAAAGTATCAAAATTATTGTCCCTTATTTCCTATTATATTCTAATTAAGTAGTACCTGTCTACTTAATTTGCCCAATAAAACCTGATTACCGTTTCTGGTATAACTCTTGACTTCACAATTTTCCACATTTTTCAGTTGCCGTCACTGGAGCCGCACTTTCACCTCGACCCTTTCGAGTCCATCATCAACCACCACAAAAACATCAGATCTCATATACCTGATGAAGACGAGAAATTCATCGGAGTGCAAA
Source organism: Anarsia innoxiella (assembly GCA_947563765.1). Lineage (NCBI taxonomy): Eukaryota > Metazoa > Arthropoda > Insecta > Lepidoptera > Gelechiidae > Anarsia > Anarsia innoxiella. The sequence goes on from OX387393.1 coordinate 8,675,563, forward strand.
CGTCATCTTTCTCTCACTTTTCCGACATTAATGGCGTAAAGTCCCAGCATGGGGGCTCCGATGTCGTAGTCAACGATAATGGGAAAGTAGATGCGGACTCAGTTCGATTTAATCAGGGAGACAAAACCGACAAAGCAAAGGACAACGTGCATGGCAATCAAAAAGAAACCAGCGATCCCTTCAAATTCAAGCCGCTTAAATTCAAGCCTTTCAAGCCGATTACATTCAAGCCACCTAAAATGATCACCCCAGACGAAATTAAAAATAAAGTACCAGAGAAGAATGAACACTTTGTCGGTTATTCCACATCCTCTTTTAGCAAATCGTCAGATATAAATGGAAAGAAAAGCGCAAGCGGGGGATCAGATACAAGTGTTAATAATAATGGCAAAGTAGATCAAGATTCTGTAAGATTTGAACAACGCGATAAGCCGGAATAATTATTAACACAATTTTTTTCATAATAGGTATTAAGTATTTCATTCTGATTGTATGTAGGGTATAACTATTAGATTCGCATCACTAAAATGGTATTTGTAATATTTTTGTTATTTAATAAAATCTGCTTGTCAAATGCTTGTCAAATGTTATTAAGTAAGAACCTACCTCTCACCATATGAAAAAGAAACAGCTTTAAGTATCATTACGAAAATAAAGTGTATGACATCACGAATCAGTACAAAATTAAGGCATCGGCTCTTCCTGTCCAACTCTCTGTTGCTTCTTCACAGTAATGCACCTAAGTATGTATATTAGATGTTTCAATATCTACAGAAAACTGTAGGAGCAGCTTCAGGCAAAACAAATTGATAAGTTACTACCTACGATTAATATTTGCGAAACATAAACATAAGGCAAAGTATTCCTAGAATTCATCAATATAATTTTTCACAAAAGCCAGACTAATTAGTTACCGGAAAATTCGGAGAAAAACATACAGAAAAGAAGCTGAACATATAGAACCATTTTCCACGTAAATGACAAAATTACCTTTAACAAAATAATGTGGCTTTTGTTTTATAATGTTACAGTAATTAGTTTCAGTTTCATGTTCAATGTTCATTTATATTATATGCCGGAAGATGTTTGTTAAAGAGTATATGGGGTAGATAGTGCTATGGAAGTCTTTATATTTATTTCATTAATCTTCTTAATTAACTTAACCTACTTTTTACAAAATGGTTTTCTTTTTATAATTGCCATTAGATACAGATGTTTATTTATTGTTTTGTTTATAATATTTCTAGTTCCGTTTCTTAACTCCTATCTATAAACAACTGGTACTTCAGATATTGTTAAATTAAATGTCACGTAAGTACGTATATTCTGAAAAAATAATCTCAGCATTGTATATAATGATTCAGCAACGTGACACAAACAGGGACAATAAAGTTTTATCTCAACTACAACTATAACAACGTGGTTTACTTCTAGCTAGTACTTATCAGTTATTATGAATCCGACACATCGCAATATTCCGCACGTATTGTTATTTTTCTATGTGTACCAAAATACCCGGGTCTCCCCTCATACGCCTGCGGAGCAAAAACGTCACAAGTCCCAAGTTATTCATATAAATGGGGCTGGGAGTTTCATACGTTATCAGTTTGGTGTTTGTGTTAATAGACGATATACCTAAGTGATAAGAAAATGTCAAAGTTAATAGTTCTCGTGTTTGCTGTGATTTGCAGTGTAATTGGTACTTAGATATTTAATTATCTAAATATTTTTATTTCAAAGATTTTTTTTTAATCAAAATCAGGGCAGGACAATGATCCTTCTTTCTTGATGATTTTATATTACCAGAATTGCAAGTTAAGTGCTTCTAATCGTGAATATATTATATTATAATGTAATTTTCTTACAGCAACATCCAACGCACAGTCTGAAGCCAACGAAAATGGTGGGAGCAATAACGTGTAAGTAAGCTTTTAGAGAAAAATTGGGATTTATTATAACAATATAGATCCTATCTTTCTATAGTTTCACACCTTTTGATATTTTTTCTATGGTCATAACATCACTCAAATACCTGTTACATTTCTTTCCTGAACTTGGATTTGTTTCCTTTAGCCCTATAGTTACGGAATTTGGTCGATAACTAGGTACGAAGGTATAGGATTTATCAACGTACGACCGACCTTCGGAACTTGGGGGCCTTAGGAAAGCTTGGGAGAGCATTCTGTCAATTATTTTAACATAATTTAATCTCTGCTTAGGTATAATTTTTTTATACTGATTAGTAGAATAAAAAATAATCTAAGCTATTAAAAATTGTAGGTTTCGAAATGGCAAACCCAATTTCTTTTTAAATACCCTTATTACAAAACGAGTTTTAACGATAGTTCTAGGATTAATGTATTTTTTTTTTGGAATAAGTAAGAGGTTTTGTCATAATCGTTTTGTAATAAGGGGGATAGTGTTTAATTGAACGTTTCTAAACGTGGAATTATTTTCCAGTTTCACTTACGCCGCCGGCTTCCCCCAAAGCTGGAACTTTCAGCTACCGGCGTTCCCACAAATGCCTCAGATACAAATGCCTGAAATGCCCAAGATTGCGTTCCCAGTCATACCTACTTTTGTAAGTACTAACATCTAATTAGACTAGACTAGAATAACGATAAGTTTAGGAAAGTGACCTGACTTTATAGGTCGCGCCACGTAAAATGAGCCCTAGCTGACAGATGCGCATTAGACGATTTTTGAGTCTGACGTTTAACTTGATTGCGTTCCCAGTCATACCTACTTTTGTAAGTACTAACATCTACTAAGACTAGACTAGAATAACGATAAGGTTAGGAAAGTGACCTGACTTTATAGGTCGCGCCACGTAAAATAAGCCCTAGCTGACAGATGCGCATTAGACGATTTTTGAGTCTGACGTTTAACTTTTGTTTTAAAATACCATCGCGCACAAAAGTGTTTAATTACAGTCATCAAATATTATTAGTAGTATTAGTAAGGTGGAATATAAATAAAAAAATACACAACTACCAATCTCTTAAAAAGTCTTACTTTTTATGAGAGATCGTGTTTGGAAAAAGGCATTCGAAAACTACGTTTAAAAACCTATCCTAATGAGGCATTTGCCCAGCAGTGGGATCTTAATGGATAATAAAAAAAAATTAACAAGGACAACTACTGAATACCAGTTTATAGAGTTCTTCTTGATCATAAATACATATCCTAAACAAACTACAATCACCCTAAATAATCCCGAAAAAACCACGTTTTTTAATACAAGATTTTGTTTTCAGAAACCCCTTACAGCTGAAGACATTGCAAACCTGAAGGCGGCACCAGGAAGCCATGTTTCAGGTGTGTCGCAGATCATGACCAGTCACACGGAGTATATCGACGGGAAACCAGTTACCAGAACTCATGGTACCATCCTCAGGAACGAAGATGGAAAAGTCTCCGAGACAACCTATGAGAGTCCTTGATTCACTGGCTAGCATTAGATGAAGAATGATTAAACCGTTACTGAGAAATAAAGACTAAAGCTGATTAATACCTAATCATACAGAAATGTAAATAAAGATAAAAGTTAAAGGTAGCTAAGAGAAATCAGTTATTTATTGTTAAAAGTTAAATTACCTATATGTATTTAAGGTACCTCCATGTATATTTGAAATTCAATTGAGATAACCAATTCCTTGTTAATAATTTAGGTATAGATTCCTATACCTTTTCTATCCCTCACCAAAATGTTTCATTACCTATATGCTATATGTATGTATAATTATGTTAAATATTTCAGCGACTGTTCCTATAAAAAATAATTTTGTAACTTATGTACTTATTTATTGTAAGCATTCATTTCAAATCAAGACTATTATGATTAAAACTACTTAAAAAAGTTTATTGTTTATTTTCCTTTTTATGTCATACCTACATACCTACTCAATACCTACGTACTAATTAACTTATTTACAACTGATAAGGGGCGCGATATATGATTTAATAAAAAAAAAAACAATTTGAAATACTTACACGTGGCTAGCCTCAAAGTATAAAGGCACTGACGCACCTGCAGTTCGAATTGAAAGAAGAGCAGCCAAAATCCATAGAACAAATACCCAGGCCCGACAGTCACGTGACCTATCTCAGTTTTTTTATTATAATTTATATAGTCATATTACATATTCTTTTTATTCAATTTCAGTGGCTAACACCAAAAAATTGCCTTATGTTTTTGATCAGGCTCTACGTCTACACTAAAAAAAAATACAAATTGCCTACTTATGTATGCAGACCCCTTAACTTTGAGTGTCTCTAGTCCCCAATGACTTAAAGAAAGCCCATTTAGATAAGTAAGCAAGTAAATATTTAACCGAACCTAACCTAACCTAAACCTAACCAAACCTAACTTCAAAAATTATATAATCCAGCTGTATCTCCAGCTCACCTGGTTACCCTATAACTATTGTATCGTCATTGAGTTACATTCATTTTCGAATTTTGTAGATAAGTAGGCATTTTGTATATTTTTAGTATAGAGCCTGAACAAAAACATAAGGCAATATTTAGGTGTTAGACATTGAAATTGAATAAAAAGAATATGTAAAATGACTATATAAATGATTATAAAAAAACTGAGATAGGTCACGTGACTGTCGGGTCTGGGTATTTGTTCTATGGACTTTGACTGTTCTTCTTTGTTATACAAACGCGTTGAAACCGCGAATCGTGGGTCAAGTCAACCAGCTAATCAAACAGCTACAACCAGTTCGCGATTCTCATATCTATCTCAAGTCCAACCGCAACTGCAGCCTTAGATATTTTCAATCCAGTGTTTTCTATTATGATAATGTGACTAGGAAGCTAGAAGAGCCCATAATAAACCCACCCCTCCCTAAATGCCTATAATGTAGTATTTTAAACTTGCATAGATATTTAACACAAAAACATGATTTTGGTATTATAATTTAGTAAGGCGCCCGCTGCGTAAACTTTTATAAGAAACGTAGGTTACGTTTACGTTGTCATAATATGTTTCCAGCCAAATCAAGGAATCTAGGTCGTTCTTTCACATATCAATGAACCAATCTGACAAAAGTTTCAATTTCTGAGTATAATTTATTTATACTTATACATATTCCACCCTCATTCTATTACCTACGTATATACTGATTGATTGACTGACTCCTACGAAGTTTTGCTAGCAATAAGGCTTTGATGCGAGTAAAGAAACAATGCTTTGAGTCTTCGAGGGTATTTTCACGACGTCGAGTAGGTAAGATATAACGTGAAAAATATAGTTTTCTAATTCAACAACATACATAATAAACTTTATAATATGGAAAGCTGTCCATAAATTCAGTAGAAATGCGTCTTTTCTTTGTTCTATAAAGACTTGTGTTAAAAGACACGAACCAAACCAACTAATCGCGGGATCTGAAAAAAATATAAGTAGGCATGTGAAAAAGTTAATTGCTGAAATAACCCACCCAAACCCAGTACCATTAACCGACGGGCATGTATGAGGCGACTGATGAATTTGGATGAAGCGAAAGAGGTGTGTTTGGATCGTAGCAAGTGGAAGGAAGTGGTCACTGCCTACCCCAATCGGAGAGAGGCGTGACGGATATGTATGTATGTATATTATTTAAAAGTTTTTATTTGGTAGCTCAAGATGTTGGTAACCTTATATCAATACGATTACATTCGAGGCAGTTTTCTTCCAGTATCATAAATAGCTTCCAATCCTAACAAAAAAATCTTAAAGAGTTAATGCGATCAACACTATCTCTGAAATAATTGATAAAACTTCTTTCAGTAGGATATATACTAGTAACGGGTACAATAAGGGACTATACAACAATGAATACTCTAGAATTAATTTAATCACGTGTAAACATGGTGGTTCAATTTGTCATACATGTAACTGCTCAAAATGTTGACTCAAAAGCCGAAAATTGTCTTGAACAAACTTCTCTGACGTGGTATCCTTTCAAATTTTAATTGTAGTAATTTACAAACACATTTGAATTCGTTTAAATGAAGACTAATTGTAACAAAAAACTATAATGTGAAACTAGTTAAGTAAACAACTAGGTACCATTGATTTCTGGGTAAGCTTGGGCTAACTGAACAAGTTTTTGCGAAAACAACCTTCCAATCCAATATATCCAAAGACATGATATAGTGTTTTGTTTGATACATATTTTAGGGCAAAAAATAATTCCAAATGGCAGCCATTTATTATTTTTATTTTTCAACATGAGAGCATTTATTGTCTTGTCTATTTTAGCCTGCTTAGTAAACTTTATTTTTAAAAAGACATGCAAACTCTAGGAATTGCTCAAATAATTAGCCAGTCTCAGTTGCCCAGTTTTCCCCACGATGTATCACTGTCGCAAATATTAAATGTTTTTTTCAGAAAGACAAAAGACTCAAGGTTACACTGATTCATATAAGAATACCTGAAACCTGAAATCAAATAGTATTATCTCAACATTTGAGTTTAAACTATCTGAAAGTATTTCAACATGAAGTTTCTTTACGTTCTTGTTTTGGTGGCGTTGGCTCTTCCGAGCTTTGGTTAGTAACATTTTATCTTAGAATCTTAATGACCGAAGTTTTTTTTTGAGTAGTTCGTTATACTTTTCAAAATTTTCCTAGCGGTGCTCTACCTCAAAAGATTTTTCATTTAAAAAAGACGCCTCATTATTCCCTGAGTTAACCATTTCTCCAAAATTTTTGTAGGTACCTTACACATATACGTTGAGTGAAAATACTCTTGTTAAATGTTATTTTTAAAAGCCGTCCTATTCACAAATGGTAACCTGCTTCCAGGTCAAGAGCAATCTGTCGACAACGCTGCAGTTGCCGAAGCAAAGCAGACGCAGTATGGGGATGGAGCCGACAAATCTCAGGCTGACTCTTTCGTTGATCCTTTTTCTGCTTTCTTGTGAGTATCAAAAAATTCTTACTTAGACCCTATGTCAGGTGTAAGCTAAAAAACCCACATCCAGCTGTGTAATTCCGTTTAAATGCGTCTAGGGGTTAAATATTTTTTTGAAGAAAATAGGATTCCTGCGTACTAACGTTTTTATTTCAATTTCAGTAACGGTTTCATAAACCCGATTGAAAACACTTTTAAATCATTGGTAAGTTACGTAAAGCTTATTAAAATACTTAAAATAAATCATTGAGTTGAACTTACTTTGGAAAAATATGACTTGTATAATTATGTTCAACTTTAGGAAGGACAACAAAATGGAAAGCCGAATGTCAGGTCTGAATCAATCAGTACCCACAGTGAGCAAGTTGTGGATAATGGGAAAGTTCTGAAGAATACGAGCGGGGCAGAAAGGAGACTCAATGACAATGGGCGGCAGTCCGTACAGAAGTTTGGTGACGACGCGACCCAGGGCGCCAACGACGATGGTGCCGCCAATGGTGCCGCCTCCGCCAGTGATGCTTCCAGCGACGCATGAACAAAAGAGCACCGACACAACTTTGTTCTAAATCCAAGACATAACGATCGGCAATTGTTTTTAATACCATAGATTAATTATAACAATTTGAAAAGTGCAATGATATTCTAGACTTACTCCAAAATTTCATTAATTAATTTGTTAACCCAATAATACTTTAGTGTATATCATTCATTACGTACTAAAGAATTAAATATCTTACAAGCATTTATGACAACGTTTCTCTTACCCTATTATTTTGTTCCAAGTAATATGAAATAGACTGCCTACTGCGCAAGATGCATTAAATCCCGCCTGTGTCAATATTAACTAGAATAAATGAATATAGCTCTACATTTTCATCTGAATTTATTTTGGAAATTCCATTAAGCTACTCGTTTCTGTTTGTTATTTCTTAACTTATAGATAATGGGCTTTGGATAGAGGCTTTATGAATACAAAAGATGTGACGTGATAACCGAGATAAAGGTTCGTCATTAACCTTTATTGTTTTAGTTCCGAGAATTGGAGCTGAAAATACATTGTATGAATGTAGTGATAAATAAAAAACGGATGAACACCTCAGAACCTTATTTAGTGATATAGGAACAATGGCCCTTTATGGTTGAAAGCAATGAATGAAATTAATGTGCTATAGATATGGAAGAATGCTTTTTCATTTCTTATTTCTTTATCAGTACCTATCAAACGTAAAAAGTATTTAAATTAAACCGAAGCATTTCAAATCGGAGGTAATGTATTTAAATGTGCGATCACACACATTGTGGCACATTCCTATTTTACCTTTTTTTATTAGCAATTTAGATCCCACAACTGGACAAAGGCCTCCCCCGCGACTTTCCATTTAACACAGTCTCCGGTAGCGAAATGCCATTCCCGTGAAAATGCATCCAAATCGTCTCTCCATCTTTTTAACGGTCTTCTTCGGCGTCTGTGACCATCTAGTGGCGCCCATTCAGTTGTTATTTTGGCCCAACGATCTAGATGCATTCTACAAACATGACCGGCCCAACTCCATTTTAATTTGGCCTTAATGTACCTATTTTTGCGAATAGGTACCTACATGTATTTTTGACATTAAGTTTATTAATTCAGAGAAATTAACCCCCAAAATCATAAAAAATCCCGTAATTATTACGCATACTTAACGTCCATTTATTTTCAAGTTCTTGTGAAAACTTTGTTAACGGTACTTACGCTACTTTTTACTTATAAATACACTTTTTATTTAATGAATTATCAAGAGAGGAAACAAAACTGAAGGTTAAATAGGCAGGTTTCATTAATTTAGTTGTTATCCAAACGTATTGACGTGATTTAAGTAAGCGTGTCGCCTCCTTTTAGTTAGACTTGCTACTCAACACATTGCTTCAGCTACTGGAAGCAGGCAGTAGTGTCCATAGTTTAGGAAAACATGGCGCTATTTGCTGTTTGTGTGTTTTTGGTTGTGATCACTCGAGGTAAAGTAATCCTAATTCCTACTAATATAAAAAATGTCAATGTCTGTGCAGAGCCGATGGATGGATGGCATTGAGGATGTTTGTTACACTTTCACGTAAAACCACTGAACAGATTTTAATAATCTTGGCTATATTGTAGCTTGCACATCAAAATTATAGAAAGGCTATATTTAAAGTTATATTGTGATTTTTCTATTATGAGGTAAGTATAACGATTGTGAGACGATCTGCCTCTTTTTAAGGTAGATGATTTAATTTGATGTGTAGAAGAGACACGAGTAAGAAGGTGCATCAATTTATGAGAAGTCAGCATTAACGCACAACGTACTGAACTTATGAAGAGTAAGATGTGTATCATATTACAGGGCTAGCTGCCCCTTCGGTAACTTACGCTGAAGTGTCATCGTCGGCAGAACACAACCGATTCGGGTTCCCGCCAATGATGTGAGTTTACCAACTAAGTATAATACTTAGTACATACTACGAGATCCCATCACAGATATAGCAATTGGAACGTTTTATTTTTATAAAGTACCTACATACTTTTGATTCTAAGTGTGTGAAATTTCCTATTGCAGTTAATAATAAACTGCAACTTACGAACTTTGATGAATATTTACATAAACAATAGTTTGAATCAACGAAATTAATGAATTATGTAAGTACTTATGAGATGAATGCTTACTTACAATGACGAGTAGTTTCAACAAGGAAATACGCATTGTAGTCGCCTCTATGGGGCACGCAACTGTGACACCACACCACGGAACATCATTGTTTTCTTTCAGAACATAAACAAACTAAACACACTTATCCTATACATTTTTCTTATAAATATAATACTATCAACAGAAATGTTTGTCTTTTTTACAGACTCTTTGGCAATCACGAAAATAACTATCAAAAGGTAAGGTTTTATAGTTATATCTACTCTAATTTCTAGCCTTTTCTACGACAAAAAACCTTTATTTGAGATGGAAAAGTAAATGCCTCTACCATTGATTTATTTCTGGTGTTAAAGTAGATACTAGTTAAACAACCAGTTACTTAAACTGCACGTATCGTGTATCGGATACGGTTTTTTAAAGGAAAACTATTTTATACTACTTAGTGCTGATCCATCACTAGAGGTGTGCTCCAGTAACACTTGTCTGTTTGTAATTCGACACAAGTTTCTCGAAGAAAGTTGTTCAGTTTTATAAGCATATAACCTCTTTATTTTCATGATTACATACATGAGAGTTTATATACATGAGAGTATTGTAAACCCTGTATAGATAAGGTATAAAAACATTAAGATTCCGGTCTAAAAAGCTTAATTTTAACATTTCAGCGTAAAAAACGCAACGTATTTGGTGTACCGCCAATGTATCCGCCAATGTATCCGCCTTTCCCAAATAAAGGCGGGTTCTATCAACAAAGCGAGTCCTCCTTCATGTCTACAACCAACAACAATGGAGTGGTGAAGAGGAGAGAAGGAAGTTTCGGAGTTATAAACAACAACGGTGAAATCACATACTATAACCCTAGCAATGGTAGGATTTTGAACCGCCGCCCCCGCCAGTATTATTATTACATTTAAAGCAGTTTGTTTCAATTTACGAATTCGAAAAAAGAACGTTCATTTTGGTACAACTTTTCCATTACTTTCAAGCAGAATAAATGACTCAAACAAATTATAGTTTGTTACTTAATCACTCCAAAGTGGCATACCGATTTAGATTATCGTCACAATCACAATGATCAAATCATTATATATAAAGTATATTAAAAGATTATTTTCGGAAAAATAATAATAGATTGAATTCTGTAAACTTAAGTTATGTAATGGCATGAAGTTAAGTTTATGTCCATATAGACTTTATATTATAAAGGTTGAGATCATTCTGGACACTAAGTACTCTGTGCTCGATAAGACATTTCCTTCATAAAAAACTTAGTTTGAATGGATTTTTCACATAAAATTAACTAGTTAGTGAGTGTACACCAAAAATAGTTCCATTATTACGAGTGTTTTATACATACACCGCAACCTATTTATTATTTTATGCACTGAAAAAGTAGACAACAATAATAAATAAACAAAGTAAATAAACATAACTGGCAACGCCGCATAAATGGCAAATACTTCCAAGTTCCGAGACATTTAAAATAGCAACATAAATTATTTCCCCAGTTGTTTCTGCTAATATAACTTCGTGAGTTCATAAACAAACAACTCCCAATAAAATTAACTATAATAGCCAGTTGCTCCCCAAACTTCATTTTACGGGTTCGTTCAAATTAACGTAAAGGAATGTCAATTTTGGTGAAACTTTTATTTACAAATTCGAAAAATTAATGAATGCAAGCGGTACAATCGGCCGTAAAGTAAAATGGGAAGTTAGTTGTTGTTGTTGTTAGCCCATATACCTATGTTCCCACCGAGGGGCACAAGCCTACTCTCATACAGGGAGTGATTAGGCTGTTAGGAAGTTAGTTACTTCGATTCGATTCGACTTTCGACATTCGACTCAAAGTACCTATAGATACGTATGTTTTATTAGGTAAATATAAAGCGGTGTATTGGTAGACTCTATCATTATGATTTGTGGTGAAGTTCAAAGCACGTGATGCACGATTATTATTATTAATTAACATCTCTGAGATTATAATCGATGCATTATGATTATGATTTTATTATTTTTAATGCGATTCGTAAGCTGATAAGCTTGTTTGTAAACACGAGATGTTTTTTATTACATTAGTAATTCTATAAGGACTTTTATAAAAGCTGCAGTAGGTACTCGTGTAAGTCATCGTGTAAGATTAGAATAGTTTCCAAATGTAGATTAAACTGTAGTAGTTTTACCTACTCTCACCTTTAATACCATAAATCAACTACCATTCGCGGTTGATGTGACGATAAAATACTATTAAATCAAAGTATGCCCATTTGACACTTTTAGTACACTTTTTGATACTTGATAAGTACTACTTTTTGGCCTTTGTTTGTTTACTTTGATCAAAGTAATTAATAATTACTTGCACTATAAAATCTAATTAATAGTAGTGAGTAATATTAAATTGTTATAATCAAGACAATTTGATATCATCGGTCAATATCATCTCACCTTGATCTAACTGACATGATCGTATGCGCATGCATTTAATATGATAATTATATAAGTAGGTATGTTGTTAATATTTATTCAACTGGATGAAAATCAAATCTACAATTAGTTTGATTCCAAGTAAGTATCTATTTAAGTCACAACACAATCTACTTATTGCCCTTTCTTAAGGTTTTTTTGTACGTAGGTAAGTACCTATTTATGTACTTTACTTTTTACAATACAAATATTCTTTATTGCACAAAAAGATATAAGGTACAGACACAAACAAGAATATAAGAAGCAACAGGCGGCCTTATTGGCCTTTTTTTACTTTATTAATTAAGTGCACTGCTGTGCATCAATGTGATTTTCATTAAGTTAAATAGATATCCATCTGATTACGGTTATTATAATACATTTAAGGTTTGTTTAATTAATAAAAAAATACATAGTTAAGTTCTATACCTCATAACGATGTGGTATCTACTCGTAGTTATACAAAAGTGCATAAGAAAAAAACAAGGGCATCTGCGGTTGCATATATCTAATTATTGAAGAACATTACTCCCGGATGCTTGAGGTAGGTACTTAAGTTAAGTAGCTAGCATACGAATAGCATCTACGTAGACTTTGATAATATATAAAAAATCTTGTTATGTTACCTGCCTATTTCATGAAAATAAAAATCTAGAGCTGGATGCAGAAAGTAGGTACCTACCTACTTACTTTAAGTTCTAAGTAACAACATTTGATTACATGAAGAATTTAAAAAAGAAGCCTAAGTCAGTATTAAATATAAAAGATAGAAAATTTATTAATGCATTACTTTTTATTTTACTTTTATTTATAGCTTTTTTTTCATTTTCTTATTTTATGTAGAGAGATAGATAGATCCACGCAACCCTATTCAATTTATTAAACGTTACCTGGATTTTTTATTTACTTCAAACGGTTTATTTACATCGTTAACAATGACGATGCGAAATACAAAATTTCCTTACAATTCAATAACATCCTTTATTATTTTGGGCATTCTTATTTTAACTGAATAAAGCTGATTATCGCGAGTCAACTGATCAAATCTACAAAACAAGACGCTAATTTGATAAGCGGAAAGTAAAATATAAACGTATTTATTAGACTGCGAGACGAACCAGTAACATTACACACGGGTAAGTTCGAAGTGTGCGCGCGTTCATACAAATGCTCACAAAAATAATAAATAAAATTTAAATTAGTATATTGATACTTCAGTGATCGGAAACATCAGTGCACCAGCCGTGGGAAGTCAATATGCGGAGTCTTCTTGTAATCTGTGTTGTTTGTATGCAGCTGGCGATCTGTTATGGTAAGTTTAATGAGAAAGGATTTATAAGCAGGTATATTTTTAATTATACCTATATTTTCGCTTGTAAAAGTTATAACCCTATTAACTATGTCAATAAAAATGTATAGGTAATTAAATTATCTCTAATTCAGAAATAAAAGATTTGAATCGCAAAATTGTTTAATGTCCGATTAAGAATTAATTATTATTATTATACATAAGTGCTAACTAGGTATTTATGATAACAACAGGTAATAAAATGCGAAACTAATCATATGAATTAAAACTTTAGTTATATTTTGTATTTATTACTCTTGTATTATGTAAGTAGGTGCTTACAAAAGTAATAAATAAATTAAAATATTGTGCCAATTGTCCACGCATTGCAAACGCTTATCAATGCTTTTAAAATAAATATGCATTTATGACGTTTTTTTGTTATGCCTTTTTATAATATGTCAAACTAAGTTTAATGGCCAATATAATATACTTATAATCGTGTGACCAACTGTTAATATGTAGATAATTATTATAAAACGTACGAAGGTATTTCAACTACTCCAATATGATTTTAAATAGATATTACTGCGATATCAGAAGCATTTCATAAGTTCCTATTCAATATTTTATATAACCTATTATTTTTTCTACTTAAAATCATTGTTAAAAACATAGCATGATAGAAAAAACTGTAAATAAACAATAGCTAAGTAATTCACAACCATGAATGCATGCAGTTATTAATGGCATGCTTGCCAAACGACCATTCATTAGCTGATCGTCATGGTTTCCTATCAAAGAATGTAAATGGTAATGATTCATTTTAAACTACACAAACGTAACCCTGTCGTCCGTTAACTTTTATAGACTTTTGCGAATAAGGAATGTATTTGTATGTATTACAATGTCTTTTCTAGCACTTTTTATTGTCTACCTACTATAAACTTCATATGTATTCATCAAAAGGTAGAGTCATTTGGACTCTCCCATATTTGGAGAAGGAGATTGTTTTCACACAACAACATTGTGTTAAAAGTTTAGGTACCTACCTACTTAAATGTACTGTGAATTAACACATTGTATCACCTAACCCTAACTAAGTAAACTTGTACGATTTTGATATGATACTTTTATAATATATTATACATAATATGTATAAATATAGTAGTAGTAGTGTATATAGTAGTTTGTGTAGTCCTATATTTTATTCAATATTTTTATGCAATTTTTTCATTCTGGGACTGCAGTGGAGTAAAACATTGTATGTACCGCACTTACTTAAGGGTAGGTAGTTTATAAAGTCTTTTTACGTATCAACTATGTATTTCGATGAATAATTTTTGAAGTTCCTTTGTTGATAATCAAATCGAGTCTGAGAACAACCAATTAGCCTTTCTTTTAGATAGGCACTCGAAAAATTCATTAGAATTATCGCCTCCAATCTTTATTTAGTATTCGTGACATAGATAGCGCACCGGATAACGTCATTTCACTTAAGTAATCAAATTCGACCCACACAATTAACGGGAATACGTTAAACCTCGGATTTAACATTGATTTTAGCGAAAAAACTGGCTTTAAATAAAACAGTTTAAGTCAATCGGTGAATTTCTTTAAAAATTAAATTGGACACGCTTGAATTTATAAACCGACCAATTAAGATATAACAAAGGATTAGATGAGAATAAAACTAGTTTTCGACTTTTATGCGAACCTAATCGCATGGTTTTTGACAGCTGGAATAAATCTCGGAGACAATAAAGTTATCGTCATTATGCAAATCCTATAGTAGGTGAATGTCTCGGGTTATTGTAAATCTCTGCTTCTTGTAGATAGTTACAGTTACAGTGGTCTCGTCTAATCTTAAAAGAAACTTACACTAGGCACCTATGTTTTTACCGGAGGAAATGTTTATATATTAGGTAAACTGCGTGTATGACTATATCATGAGAGCATGTTGCCATAATACAGGTATACAAAGAACCATTTAAGGACATTAAATTCGCAAGTCCAAGTTGGGCAGGCTTAATCCACTTTCTTCCCCTACGAAAAAGGAAAGAGTGGTTTGGTTATAAACGATTTATTACATTTACCTTTTTAAAATACTAATAGAAAGTATTTTAAAACAACCAATTTAGTTTCTATTTTGATAATTACCTGTCCAATAGTTATGGATTAGATAAATATGTGCATATGAATGTAAATAGTCTGGTGAAAACATAATTGTTATTATTTATGTGATTTTGCCACTTTGTGTTTATATGTTGGAATTAGCAAATTGAGTTTCGATTTCCATTTTTTTAGCTTTTGATCAAAGCGCAGAACAGAAATCATGCCATTTTATTTATGAATCAAATAGAAAGGAGGAATCAAAAACTTTTATAAGCTATCAAAGAACTATCGACGTAAAATTATATCAATGATAACATGACAAACGAAGACGTCAAGAATGTTTCCAAATTTAAATTCTATCACAATTTTTCCATAACAAACGATCACCTAACGACTTCCAAGTATAAAGTAAAATTGAAAACAAAATCAAACGGCACTTAGCACCTTATTCATTAGTTAACTGTATCTCGACTCGTTTTAAATCAATCACATCAATCAAGCGCAGTTTCTACATATTTTCGGTATTGTCACGTGTCTATATCTTTACATTTTGACATTTTTATTAATAGCTAAAACGGTATACGATAGCCGCAGGGTCATTGTGATCCAACTAGTCGTTTATGAAACCGTTTACTTACGGCTGATTTAGATAAAATAGGTTTACGTCAAACGAAATAGCCACAATCTTGAGTTCTGAACTTTTACATCATATAAAAGCTTTTCGAGAAGTACCTATTTATGGCAAACATTTTGTGATAGATACTAACAACGCAGATTTATAATTTAACCCTAAATTGGTAACATAATACTACAATTGTCAAGGCCACGTGAGTCTTGCTTTTTTACAAAAAATTGCGCAAAACACTTTTATTAATTTTCTCATTTTCTTTATTACTCACTCACTACTACTAGCTGAGTCAGAAAGGCTTTATTCAATTGTTTCAGTCGATTAGAAGCGGATCACTGTGAAAATCGTGTGAGTTACTTTAATTTAATTGCCTACGTAAGTTTACCATTATTTCCCTTTATATTATTGGGGTGTTTCTTCGATTTGGGATTCTTTAGTTGATTCCACTGGTAAATTTTAAATATTATTTTATTTTTAAATTGAGAATAAAATTACAAAATAGAGAGGTCAATAAACAAATATTTTGAATAGGCACTCATTTCTTATGTATGGATCCAAAGATATTGGATGTTAAAAATTTACGCCCAGGGGAATCAATAATAATGCAATATAAAGTATAAAAAAGTTTCAATTTTGTTAAATAAAATTAAAAACAGTTAACGTACCTACGAATTTAGGCTTTAAAATGTTATTGGGTATTAATACAAGTTGCTGTGAAGTTGCTAACTAAATTTTTTTAAATAGGTGACCGAGCTTTGACACGTCCTCCCTTAATGTGGAAAACTATTTTTTTAATAATATCAAACATTATTACACATCACGCTATTTTTAGAAATCAATATAAACCGTTATTTAAGCAATCTGTATGATTTTATTAGTATGGTGCTGGTCATAAAACCAGTGGAATCAAGCCAGTGGAAGCAAGAAATATCGGTTATTTGTCGTTTTACATAAATTGGATTTAACTAGCGTAATGATGTTTCCAGGCTAGATAATGGGCACCCATGCGCTTATTCATAGCCATATAAAGTTACTCTTGTAGTACAAAATTAATAAGAAAACATGAACATAGTAATCAATGATCATACAGAACAAAGCCAGGGGAATCAGATACTTATCTTTGTATTTCGTGAATGGGTACAACTTCACGCATAATCTACCCCCTCGATACATAAAATGTATCTCACAGTTCGCATGAAAATAGGCAGCGCCTATCCATGACTCGACTAGGTTCGTATGCGCAATTTAGTGACGTGCCAAGGTAATCACACTTTGGTGCCGGACAAAATTAAAATGACTCGAGAAATTCAGTTAATGGTAAAATACGTGTAAAATTTATTATGATGCGTAATAATTAACTATTCTATAATAAAATAAAAACATGTATGAATCTTTAAGTATATAAGATAAAAAGATTTTTAAGGTTTTCTGAATAAATCGGGAGAGCGGACACGTCAGTGGAATCAATTTTTAGGGCTTTGAACTATTTTTTAAATACCTTTCGATTTGAATTCATGTATTATTTTTATTTTCCCAAGTAGATAACACCTTAATCTATAGTTTAAAACATATTTTATTCACTTTATAATTTGAAACGTAGGATTTAAGCCCCCGGACATCAAAAATTTCGATTCTGAAGATTCACCCATTGATTACCATTAAAAATTCGAGTCGGTTCACAATTTTAAGCTCACATTCATACTACTTCAGAAGAACATTTCAATCGTAATTTTCAGAATGTTCCATTACAGTAGCAAGGAAAGTAGGGGTCACTAATTATTTCTATTTCTACTTCACTTTAATTTAATGTGCTATTACGTCATACTGATGCATTTGAGTAAACCAAGCATATTTCTCATTCAAAGTCCGTAGCACCTATCCTCAGTAAGAAATTAACAGATTTTTCCTTGTTTACGCTTGTAACTACGAGTATATGTTAGTAAATAGAATCCACTAGGATTAGACTTACGTCATTATTATAGACCAAAGCCTGTCTTGCTTAAAGTTCATTGTTAAAACCAAAATGTATCTCAAATAAACATACCAATACATAAGATTTCGAACATTGCTATTGGTAATGCTAATAAGGCAATGTGAAGTGTAAATATTGATACCTAAACTTGGCACTTGTCCACCTGAGTCATGCAGTCTACAAGAACATAACAAACACTTCGTGGTCTCATAATCGGCGGTATAATTACCATGTTACCATTTTCAATACGTCTGGATTTCCCCTCAATTAAGCCATATGATCTCACTACACGATGCGCCTTAAGTATAGTTTTTGTTTATTTTATTTTCACCTTGAACTTGTTATCGATGTTACTGTTTTATTGTATTACATACATACCTATAATTATATGTATATGCTGTAGATATTATGTAGCTATTTGAAAAAGATTTGTTCATTTTATATTTTACTAATTACTGCATTTGGATTATTTGACAATAATCAATCAATGTTTGTTAGTTAGTAATAAAACAATATTGAAAGACCTATTACTTACAGGTAACATATGAATATTCATGGAATGCAAAAATGTTTTATTCAATTTTATTTATGGCAATGGTTAAAATAGAACAATGGTTTATAGGTAGTATGAAGTCACTGATCTTTTAGAATGATTAACTAACACATTTAAGTACGAACTATTCATTTGTGACTTTAATTGTATATACCTGCTTTTAATAGTAAATCAGGATTTTCATGTTTAGGTGAAGAGCCAATCTTTTGCATAATATTTGTAACTAAAAGCATTGACTTACCAATACTGGTCGATTTGATACTCTGTCTCAAATAGTTTGTTCTAGGGGCTATGTAATAGAGAATTGGCAAGTAAGTGCCCATAGGTTGAATATGATAAAATGAACATTTGGTGATAAAACTTGTCCCAATCTAATTATTTTTATTCCTTCCAGGACTTCCAGCCAACCAAGGAGTAGGAGCTTTCGCGTACCAAGATACAGCTGGCAATAGGTACGGTGGTACTTACAACCTAAATGACAAACAGGTGTACAATCCAATGGGCCCCGAAGACTTTACCACATTCGGACCTAACCCCTTCCCAGATTTTCAGGTCCTCGACAGTTTTTTCCCAGAATACTTTAGAAACTTCGAGAATCTGCTGCAAGAGTAAGATATATCTGATTACGCTAAGCACTGAGCTAGCGGTGAAGGTATCTGACCATTATTGGTGGTTGGTCTTTAGAAATGATCTACTTCTTTGCATTTAATAGTTCAAGAGCTAGAAACACACTGTGCACAGTTTACGGTGATGGTAGCACATAAATACAATTTTGTTAGTGATATTTTTTATGAAAGCATCAATAAAATTAGAGGCCAGGATAACGAGTTAATACTAAGTATTATCTAAGTAGGTAATAGTCATTTGATAATTCAGATTTCGTATATTTGATTTTAGTGAAGAACTACTTCTTCTAGAGCAATCTGGCCCCCTAATAAAGATCCGAAGGTAACGAAAAAATATGGAAAAAATGGCAAAAGTGTGGTTTCATTTAGCCATTCTGTACCTTGAAACTATTTGCATATTAATCTTTCTATAATCTTCCTCTACTAACAAGTGCTCACTAGTTTGTAAATTGCAATAGCTACTCTATCGCTTACTTAGCACTGCACAACACTGCACATGCTCCTTTATTTGCACCGTTTTTTTGAGTGAATCTGATTCTACTCTTGCAACTTTCCAGGGCGTTTTCACAGAACTTAGAACAACAGAAAATAGCAATGGAGGCAGCCAAAAAAGCATTTGATCTGACTTCCAACCAGGCAGGTTACATTCCTAACTTTGGCTTCGACTCTAGGTTTGGAGGAGTAACTAACTTCGTCCCCCCTTTCAACACCGGGTGGCCAGACTTAAGTCCGCAGAATTCTGCTTTCGCTGGGGCATCAGTAGGACCAGGGTTCCAGCATCAGATGATCAATCTAAGTCCTATAAATCCGGTAAGTTTTTATTTCCTGTCTGACTGATGCAACTAAACAGTATAATATACGACCGTTATCATCTACATTGCTAGTTTACTTGATTGATTAAAAATCATAAATCTAGCCTCAATGACATTTAAACGTATTTTATCAAAGGCCGTTTTAAATTGCATCAAGTCTTACTTTTTAACTATTTATCGTTCTAGCAAATGCCGAACATAAACGTCATCAAGATGGGAGAAGAAATGGGAGGTCCAAATAGAAGGCAGTTTTACAGTGTATCGAGTTCCTCATTCGCTTCGTCTAATAACCGAGATGGCAAGTTGGAATCATTCCGGGGTGGAGAAACTGTGGTCAATGATAATGGAAAGATCACCTCATACGCCATTCATAACTAAGCTACGTTTCCCGAACACTGATTTATGCATTCGTGTAAAGACATGGATCTCAAAATTCTGTAAAATGTTGTAGTTACAATAAGTAACAGTGCAATAAATAGTCCAAGATTTGCAAAAAAGTACCTATTAAATAATATTGTGATGAAGTAACAAGTATTTTTACTGAATTATTTTCATTTTTTTCTATTTATGCTCTGTAGCCTGTAAATCATTTGATAAAGGTAACGGACGTTTGGAGCGTAGTATTCGTCAACGTCAAGATAGGCTGATAACGTAAAGGCTGATGTACCGTTGCTGCCATTTGAACAGATGCTAAACCTCGGATATCTCACTTGTCTTTTATCCTCGATTTAAAATGACTGCCTGCCTATTTATTTTATTTCTTTGTGCTCCATTAGCAATTGAATTTAAATAGCTATTCAAGTTCAGAAACGTAAATACTTACGCTGTGACATACATCAATGAGATTTATTATTATGAATAAAGCTTACATTAGTAATTTACTTATATATTTATTAATCTCAGTCCTCTTTAAGACGACCTGAGTAAACATAATCACGACTAACATAAGCTTTATTACACATGCGACTTAACCTCGGCTACCTCTCAAGGTTGCGATAGCATCACTGGTGTTTTTGCACTCACTATTACCGACACGGGTTGAACAAAAACAATGGAACAACACCATTAGTTTAATTTCGCCAATTTACCGTCTATCTTTATCTTTTGAGTTGTCGTCTCATAACCCCAACTATTTGCAGATCGTTGTTGCACCCCACACCCTCGTATACCCTGTCCACTGCTCATTTCCATACATTTCTTGCAATAGAATTCTCTTGTAGCGTCTTCACTTATCTTCCTATGTATCTTCACATTATTTGCGTTTTGTCTTCTACGCGCTATGTTGTATGGATCTCTGGGATTATCTTGACCCCAGTAATTGATATTATTAAAGAAGCTAGAAGGCTTCCAATTTAAAGGACTAACAGCTACATTCGGGTATACGTCTGTTTCGTCTCGTATATTGCGGTTGACGAAAATAGCGTCAGGATATATTTGTGTCTTGTATCTCGAGTCTGGAGTTCGGATTTGAGTTGTTTCTACTGATTTAAAGCTTTTCACAACTGGAACTTCTCCACTGTCATCTTTATCTTTGTTCGAGTGTCCTATGTTGTAGGACAATGTACCGTCTCCTGCAATGATAAATAACTAAATCCATTATGTTTTCTTGTGCACATTGATCGTTGGAAAAAGGTTTTTACATATTCATAATAGCACTCAACTACGTCATGGTTTTCATTAATCATTTAGCCATTAGGTTAAACGTTACATCTGCAGAATGACAGCGGTTTCTGGACAAAAAATAGTTTCTTTTTTAATTACTGTGACTCAGTTAAAACAATTTGAATTTAGAATAATATGATTTTCCTTTACCTACACGTCACGTGTCATATCACGTGGGTGTTGCATTTTAAACCTTATTTCATGAAAATGGGTCTAACTTTGGTTTAGCTAGAGTTCTAATTGTCAAAACAAAAGCCAAATAGCTACTAAAATATTATATATACAAATAATACTAAAATAAAAGCTACCATAACTTTACACACTACATTTAAGGTACCTTTCACCTTACCATCATGTGTTATTCCCCGGCGATTGTTGTTCTTCAGTTTAGTGGACACTACAATCGTATGCTTTACTTCAACGTCCTCATCTTCAGTCGTACTTGTATTCTTTGTTACTGTAGAGGTAGATTCTTCTTCACCAAAATCCATTTTAGAAGATACTGCTTCTGTTAGATTTATTGCGACTGGAATAAAACCAATTTAGATCTTTATTTTGGTATCATAGCATGGTATCAAGTATTTATAGGTACCCTTGTTTTAACCTAGGTTTTTTTAAGCACTAATAAGTATATATGTAAGTAGGTAGGTACTCTATTAGTCATTCATACACTACGAGTTTTAATAATGATTCAAACAGAACCTAACAACTTAACACCTAGCCTTATAATAATCGTGTTAGCAAACATAAATCATTAATTGTGCTACAAGGAAGATTAACTATTGTGGATATCGATTTTGAATTGAAAGCTAGTCCCGTACCATTAGAGGCCAAGGTTCGAAAGAAGCTATTAATCAAGTATGTAAAAGCGTAGTTTGCTATTGTACCGTTATCTATAAATACATGCCCTTGAGGACGAGTTTCCAAAACATGAAAAGCACTGAATAACTTGAAATATAGTCTGAATATTACTGAATTTATCTTGACAAGTAAATGAAATCACCGATTGACATAATTTGCAATGCTTATAAATTATTCTCATTTAAGTTAGGTACTCGAAGTTGAGGTTTCCATAGATTTTCACACATATCTTTGATGATTAATGATGCTATGATTCTATTTAAAATATAAACACTCATAAATACATCACTTATGGTATCTACACACCAAAGCCGCTGGCTTTTTTGACAGCTACCATTCCTGTGACGTAAAGCCGGCGACCTAGCCCGGCGGCATGCCGGCGGCTTTGGTGTGTAGACAGCATTAGGTAATTTGGTTGTTTTGTGCCAAAGCATAGACTTAAATGGTGAATACTCCACCGATAAAAGTTTAACTCTTAAATATTATAATGATGATGATGACAATGATGTACAAGATGATCTGTGCAAGTACCTGAGCTGCCTGATAAACCTTAATTATTATCGTAAATAAGTAGGTGCAAGATTAAAATAAGCTCACCATACAATGACAAGTACAATAGCAGTTTCATGATGGAGTTGTGACGGCTAACGACACTCAGCCAAGCAAATAAGGTGCACATCGCGTGTCGCCCGTCTTATATAAACAACACAAATTGCACTAAACGATGTCGCCGTGAGGATGTCAGAAGATTAAGATGGAGCTATGATATTGTTTAGACTAATTAGTTAGAATACTTAGGTAAGGGCCAGTACGAATAAAGGCACCTAACATAAAAGATGCACAATTTTGGAGATAGTAGGTCTTCAGCATATCATCTTTATCTCTCAAGCTCTGTATTTAAAATAGTAAGAAGGATTCATTAATAGACCTGATCGGGAAAGATCGGCAATTTTGGGCTACCTACCTGAGGTTTTCACGGTTTTGATTTAATTGCTCTTTTTGGGCCAGGCAAGGGACTGTCTAACCACAGACTAATCTCTCGGAAAACCAAGAGATATAGTCTATACCTGCAGATCTATATTGTGGTGTCGTGTTGAAGTAAACTTAATCTAGTGTGGCTACTGTAAGTAAGATTCTCCGGCGTAATAATTACCACGTATGACATCCTATAATCAAAATATATTCTGCAAATAAACAAAACCCTATCCAGCAACTTTATATCAATGAATGTATCTAAGCGATAAATTAGGCAATGTCCATACCATTACGGACGTTGATTCACCTTAAAGTTTAGCAAAAAAAGTAGATACTTTAAACTTTAGATGGATTCCTTAAATTTTACTTGTAACGTTACCAGCATAGTCATTGTTTTATTTTAATTAAGTATTATGAATTTAATTAACGGGAGTCAGTTCCATCTGATAAAGTTAATTATAGTTCATTTATAGAGTTTGCACCGACTTTTAATTAATGTGAGTTTACAGTATTTATAATGACTGAAACTATGTTTCAAAGTCTAGATTAAGTAAGGAAAGTTACTGTGTTAGGTATCTTAGCTACCTATAGGGATACGATAATAATTAACGACAGGTCCTTATGTTCTTCTACTAAATTAGAGCAGAGAGTTGGTAAGTAAGTATGCTAAGGTTGTCTAACTAAACTAAAGATGGTGAATAGTGAATACTATATAGAATAGAATAAAACATAAGCGAGATAAATAGGTAAAAATATTATTGTTATACAAAACCACATAATTATGCTATTGGAAAATAAAATTCCTTTGTAGAAAACTGGTCCTAGAGTTGAAATTCGATATAAGAATAATAGTTCGGCCTTCACCAACCGGCTACAGCTTACCTGAGGATTGAGAACATATTTAGTGATAAGTATCCAAGTATTTAAAATATTATATCTTTTTCAAACAATACGTTAGTCTTATGTATCTTAAATCTTAATCAAATATTAAGTATCTTGGATACTGGCTGGCTCGAAAAACGTTTTGAATACGATTTAGAACGAACATTCTTATTTCGAATTTAAAGTTTGCACTGCCCTCTATGTAACGTAGATAGAATTATTCCAAAGCAAAGACTTCTTTATGAAAAAAAGCTCTACTTGATAGATTAGCTAAGTGTTCATACAGTTACCGCACATAGTTCGCACAGTTTCCGCCAGAGGGCGGATGCTGCACATTTTGTTTTATACTGAGGTTAACTAAGTACCTAATTGAATACCTATTTTTAGTAAAATGATAGAAAAAAAAATTTATGTAATAAAGTTTCAACAAAAATTTTTAAAAAAGATTTTCGCCCAACGTGGGGCTCGAACCCACGACCCTGAGATTAAGAGTCTCATGCTCTACCGACTGAGCTAGCCGGGCTGTGAAAGACGTGGCAAATTTATGAATCAGCTTAAATACTTTACTTATGAAAGATCTATAGATCGATATTTACACATGATATTTATTTGAAGAGTGAGGTGAAGGAAATCAATCTTCAAACATTTAGTTGTAAAATAATCTAAAATTCTGATCGGAATCTGAATCAAGAAACATCATTTACGTCTACTAGAAGGAACGATCGTCGCGACGAACACGCACGTTGTACTACGAGTACCTTTAAATTTAGCTAGGTACCTATATGTACAAAATATTCAATATTTACCTACGTGTCTGTACTTTCACTAAGAAATTACATTTCTTAAACTTCATTCGAAACAAGCAGGTAAGTACAAACCTTACATTTCAAGTAAGTAACCTATCCTTACTTCAAATCAAAAAGGCATTAAACAAACACAGGGAGCTAACTTTGCAGTCACAAGATTGGATTTTGTTTGCTAGTGCATATTGCGGGAGTCTTGTTCAAAGCGAGTCAAAGCCTGGCTCAAGGGATCAGGGCAAACGTTCTGTTCTTATAATGGGTATTCTACGAGTGTTTTCCATTTCACGTTATTTGACCTCGTAAAGGGAATGGGATATCTATGAAATTAAATAAAGGTAGGTACCTAAGTGACTTTCACTTTATGGCATAGCATATAAATAAAGACAATTCAGCAAAGCAAATATTTCTCCTAAACACCCTATAACGTGAGTAAAACTAACGACGAGTACGTATGCAATTAAATTAATCAATAGGTAAATCAGATAATTTTATACTCACACTTTGCATTAGGTACTTAAATAATTACGTTGTAGGTAATTAAACTAATTCCTAAACAATGCAAAAATATAACATAACTCTTAAACCAAAGTAGGATCTTTAAAAGAAACTATAGCTCTAATCTTCATTTTCTAGTAAGAATCGATACCGTACTTAGTTTTCTACGTTTCGCAGGTAAATGTACTAGCAAATCGGGATGCCCAACACAAATGGCGCGAGCTCTAATCAGGAAAGTGCTGGCTAATGGGAACTGTACTAAACTTCAATGATTGTAGGCTCAGTTACGTGTAGGTACTTAACTAAGATTCATATATGTTTCATATAAGTAGTTTCATTTGCTTTAGTTCGACTAGTAAAGCTAGAGTAGAGAGGTACCCTATAATTTGAATAGCTGAGCCAAGATAGCTATCGTATCGATGGATATCATAACATACAAATTAAAGACTTGTGATCAAAATAAGCATTGTACTTTATGTTAATTTAATGATCGATCTGCGATCAGCGATTGTAAAAATACATTGTGCCTACGCTGCGTGCGCGCACCTATCACAAATCTTACATCTTAACCAATATGTCTTCCCACATTCAACCAACACCATACATTAGACTTTATGATTTATTCATCGCGCTAACAAGAAGGGACAAAAAATCGGCACTTACAAAGCATGCCTAAGTTAACTAGAGGCGTGTACTTCAGTCTATCTTTGAGCTATCTCGAGGCAGTCACGAAATAGGCAAAAAAGTTCAATGCAAATTCAATAACAGATAAACACAGAGTCAGACTTCAATCAAAGTGCCGCCGAAATGTAGGGGCATCAGGTTTTTACAAGGCAATGAGGAACAATAGAAATAAAAAATGGTCAGAACAAAAGTTATTTAAGATATAAGAGTAGTACAGCCGGCAGAAACTACTCAATGTGATTATATTGGGGTGAAAGAGTTATATGCAGTATCTAACTGCCATAGGTGCTGCTAAATAAGTAATTGTCTCTTGTTTAGGAAGTTTCCACGAAAATAAGATTATATTACGGAATTCCAATACAATCCTACTCTTCTTATATTTCCTTTAAATTGAAAACCAAAATGAACTTTCAGAAATCCTCATGTGGAATTTTTATCGCGGACAAAACTGTCAGCTCGTATTTTTATAGAGCATCATAAAAGCTAAAGAAAGCGAGCACCTCTGCAGTACATGGTGTAATATAAATTTTGCAGAAAGTGCACAAACTCGTTGTTGTCACATCGTCGTAGAAGAGGAAATTTTCAATTTTCTTCACACGAAATGTCACGTTTGGTATGATAGCGCACGTTCTTTATTTTCCACCGAATGACCTGTCTTGTTGAGTTGTTGGGAAATCCTTGAGGGACATGTTTTGCGGATTGCTATTTCTGTATTCGGATGTAATATTTACTAAGTAAGATGTTAGGCTTGGAAGGTAAAGAGGCTACAATTACTAAGACCCAAATTCTTTGTTATTTGAAGGGAATCGATAAAAGTTTGTTTTTTTATTCCTATCGCTAAACAAAAGCTTCTTCAAAGTTCCTTAGAAGATTTAGCAATATATCCCTCAGTAAATTCACAAATTAATAAAATGGTCAGAAAGTCAAACCAACAGACATTGCTACATTGAAAAAGCATAATGTAGGTAAGCTATTTCTTATGAATATTTATAAATTTTAAACCTGAGTCTATATGTTAATACACAAACCCACCATCTGACTACTCGTTTATCTCTCGGTCAAATGTTAGTTTTTTCATCCCGAACCAATTTGCCCGTCAGGTGTCAGTCGGTGAGGAATGGACGCCCGGCCACAGGTTAACCCTTGTAGGTTACTGCATAAGCATGGGTTATGGATTACGATAACGCTATGGTTTGCGTTTAGGTTGTCGATTTATTGGTTTTTGAAACTATAGGTATATAGATGTAGGTATAGGTAAAGCCTATTGATGTTTTGCATATCGACCCATAAGCAGCTGAATGCTTACGGAAAGAGAACGCTGAACTGAAATAGGTAGCTTAAAAGCTAGGCTTTTACTCGGCTTGAAAACTAGGACGTTGTGAATAATGTAGGTAGGTCCTCACTTATAAGACCTAAGGTAGTCAGCCCACGTTCAATACTAGAGAAAAAAAACTACCGAAAAAATATTTATCAAAGAAAAAGAAAATAATTAATATTTCAATTATCTCAAAGTCATCTAAGGTCATTTCTATAAGTGGCTTCAAAGTGACGGCTTAAAAAAACTTAAGCCGAGTCACAAGCCGAGCCGACGTCGAGCATTTCCATTCGATAATCACGATCGTGTTTAGATAAAAAACAATAATAATAAGTGAATAAACAAGCCCGTAATCACCTCATGTCAGATGGATGGAAGGGTGGCCACGATTTAGGAAGTGTTGCAGTTAAATTAGTTCGGTTTTGTTAAAAAATTATTACCTAACTAAATTAAATACTTTTTTATACATGTCGACTAAATGAGATAACTGTTCTTTTATTTAAGCTTGTTGCTAGTTTTATCACGTTTTGCCGACGACTAGATTATAAGTTAGGGAACATAAAGTTGGTAGGTTATACTTAGTTAACTAGACAGCACAATGTCATCAGCTTTTTTAAAATCTAACTAATAAACCTGTATAGGTAAGTCTTCAGAAATTATATTCTCCTGATCAATAAAAAAAGGTCGGTATTATAAGTATTCATGAAAATGCCACTACTGTGTTATTTACTGCTTAAACTGTCCTATATCGTTCCGATCAGCATCGTCACCATACAACCTACTCAAAAATCGGTTTGATCATACGAGACAAGCCGTGACGTTCCGACGATGTCAAAATATTTTAAATTAACGTTTATTAAGTGCTCGTACTCATTGAACTTATAATCCTTTTCAATTATATACTCTGTCTTCTTATGTTGTTTTATTAAAAAGCGTTACGAAAATATCTGTGGCAATTAGTTTTTTGGAGAACGTAAAAAGCAGTCGATAACCTTTGATTTCATAATAAGGTACTTAGATACATAATAAATAAGTACCTACTGTGAGTCAACCTACTCCTATCTTACTTACATATGTTTTACATCCTTTTCTAATAATTGGGAGGATAACCAAAAAAAAATGCTTTAGAATTACCCATAAAATAGTAAAATTATGCGTTTTTCAAAAGGAAATCCTACTTACACAGAAATTCAAACAAATAATTTAAAACTTTTAGAAGCAGGATGCTAATATCTACCGAAGGAAGTACTTATGAGATTCCCCAAGAAACCGCAGCAGTTACCGAAGTATGAATAATTAACATGCCTTATAGAGAGAAGTTCCATTTGTTGGGATGCTAAACGCGGGGGAGGACAACACCTGCGTCTAAATGCACTTCCAAACCAAAATATATTCTCTTCAGATTTATAAACACAACACAAGCATTGTAATACACATAAGGATGAAAATTCCATTGAAATTTTAACCTCAAACTGTAAAAGTAACGTGGTTTCTAAATAGATCATTTTATGGTTTGACTATGCAGTTCCTAGCTATCTATGGGTGGTTAAGGTATAAGCTAATTCCTTAAAAGATTAATGTGTTAATGCATTTGATACAAAACGAAAGGGAAATTTGGTAGAGTCTTTTACTTTAAAAGCTAAACAACTGCTTTAAAAAATATGTTCGTATACCTAAGTCAAATCGAGGTGGGTACATTAACATGCATCAGTTAAAAAGCTATTTCTGTCAATATCGGAAAAGAAGCTAGGTATTTCATACGTGTGACATTTTACGTTTTGGAATACAATTTTAATACTGGAGTAGGTATTAATTAAAAAATGCTTTTAGTTCCAAAATAAAATATATCTTTTCGAGAGTAAGCGGGGTGCCATTCGCCATTGCTGAGGAAGGTATTTAGCTGATGTTTAATTAATTATTTATATCATTAGCACCTTTTCATTTGGTACAAAAACGTTCGTTGACAAAGAATTCGAGCCACGCAAGGGAAGCTGGCGTTAATTACTTACTTTAGCTACATAAAAGGTGTTTGTATCGAATTCTTACTTACTAATTAACCAAGATCACTCATAAATATTCACAAAATTCTGTAGGTTACTAGTCTACATCATTAATTAAGAAAATGGTCCGTTATCTGCAAAAAGTTCTCGACTCTCATTTTGCTATCTACTTGCTAAATGTTTTATGTTCTACACATGTCATTAATACAAACATTTTGTCTCCTAGGTATAAATTAGTACTTATTGCTTCGTGCTTAACCACCCATTATGCTACAGTTAAATGAACAAGAAAAGTCAATAAGCTTAGCTTTTTTCTGGTATGTTAACACATGCCTGTAAATGTCATTTTATTGCAACATGTATAATTTGAATGTATTTATGGAATTATCAGGATGTTATACACAACGGCATAATTATGGACCAGCATGAATAGTTAGTTATTATGCAATAGTGTTGAAGAACTTGAAGATCATAAAATTATAATTACAGTTTTTCTGTGCCACTTATTATTTTGGTTCGCAGCAATTATAGTGTGCAGCAGCAATAACATAATTAGGAATAATTCTAGAATAGTTACCTTGCAATTATTACTTTACGGAACTCGGGTTTTTAATAAAATCTAGTACCTACCTATTTTGTGTCCGTTTTACTTCAGCAACCGCTGCTCATATACATAGCTGACAGACAAGTTCGCAATTTTCATAAATTCTAATCACAATTTGCGAAGGGCGAAGAAAAATACGACTTAATAAGAAAATATTGCTACACCAAAGCGCACCCTTGACGGTTGTACGTCAAACAAAAAGGCGAGAAGGGAACTTTTAAAGGAGGTATCAGGGAAATATTATTATCTATTATGGCGGAAGGAAACTAGGCCAACTCCGCCGAAGTCTTACGAATATCTCCCAACGTTATAATATAAACTTGAGGAAAATCCTGTTTGTTGTTCGCTGATAAAATAAGAAACAAAACAATAAAGGATTTCTTGTTGCGTTTCTTTCGTTTTTCGTCGCTCTTTTATTATTTAAGGAAGTTGGGTGACTTTGTTGTGTTTTTAAGTCACTCCCGATTCGATAATTCTAGAGTAGCGTGTTAATTTGCGACTCAATTAATTTAAAGGCATTTTTAAGTCATTAATGAAACAAGATTAAAGTTAACATTATGTGAAGCTCAAAATAAAATGAACTACTTTTAAACACAGAGGACGCATAATGAACCATTACTCATTGCGAACAAGTCTGCCATCAGTCGTCATCAAATAAAGCGGCGATGCATTACTCGTTGCCACCCGTACGACTTGCATCACTTGCAACTTGCGTCCTCCGACTGCAATTTGCGATCGCATCTCTCGTTAGCTGATATTGATCCGGCGAAATTGCAAATTGCCCCACCTGCCAACTCAGACGTTCAGATTATTCCTTTTGTAGCCTTTTCTCTTATGATTTGTCATCGTCATTTGTTTTTCCACTCTTTGTGTGACGACGACGTATTGTGTTGCTAAGTATCAAAATGGTTAGTTTTTTATGGGTTGTTAGTTTTAGGACGTTTGCTTTTGATTAAAATCGTGGCTAGATCATATTCAATCATGTAAGTATACTTACGTACATTGATACATAGGTATAACCTTAGGGTACAGTCATTCAAAATCTTTCTCCAAACTCGCTCAACTCCAAAAAATACAGATTGTAATAAAAGGCTGTATATTTTTATTTTACGGTAGAAGATGGGAGTATTCTGTTTGTTTTTCACATCAATCTTAGCGTACCTACGTGTGTTTAAGAAATTACCATCGACCCCTTGTTATTATGCGAGTCCGGGCCGGTGCCCGTAATTACGATAATATTACCTTAACAAACAATTTGTCTGAATCTTTTATTTTGTTTTAAAATTATGTCTTGAGTAGGAATTTACATGCGATTTCGTTTGGCTCTCATATTTATCTCAATTTTCGATTTCACAAACTTATTTAACCAACAGTTACTATATACTTGCCTAACTTCATGTGGATTATATCACAATGGTCAAAATTCTGTGATTTTCTGCTACCTCTACATACTTTGCATTTTATATGTAGGTCAAAAAAAATTGCTTGATTTTGTACATAGCACTGGCACCCTCGGATCATGTACCTATCTATTTTATTCTCGTAAGTATATCATTCTAGAAAAAAAACTAACAAATACAAAAGACTATCCTGTCACCCTAAAGCAATAATAAAAGATATGAAATAAAATAAATAGACGCTACCTATAAATAAAAAGTATTTTGTATAGAAAGCCATCATGTGAGTGGCAGCCGCCTGAGGCTCAAAATGCTATCCCCCCATGCCACTACCTATATCAGATTGATATTTAAAAATTCAACCATATTTGGAACCTTTCAAACATTTTAGTCTGCTTGTAAAATTGTTTTATTCTGCAGCAATTCAATTAAAAATATATATTTATTACTACGTAAATTAATTAACGTAAAGGTAGTATCTATCTATCTATATTCATTACACTTTTTGTTTTTACTGTAAGTGTAAATGCATCTAGGATTACTATAGTTTTTCATTAATATATTAAAGTCTGGTACATGCCTGCTTACCCTCACACAGTAACAGCATGTGCGAAAAACTCAAAAGTCATGCAGGGATTACATCAAACTAATTACTTTGTTAGTCCCTCGTTTCATCAAAAGCAATGACACGCCAGTTACGACAAATGCCATGAAAATTGTGTCACGAATCCTTAGAATGGGATGATTGAGCATATTTTGGGCATCCGATGCCGCGCAATGCTATTCTAAAATCACTGTCATTACCGCTCAACTGTATTACCCAACTTTATAAGTGAACGTCTGTCAACATCACAATTTTCAAACTACCAGCATCAATTTTTATTTAGTGGGGTTATACAGTTGAATGATTTGGTCGGTGATTTTAGAAGAAAGGAATTGACCCGCTGGTTGGTACAAAGTATGGTGGAAAACAACATCGTGTTGCACAGAACCCGTATTTGCACGAGAATTTGCACGTAACTGGGAGCATGTAAATTGCACAGGGCAAAATTATTCTAATCGCGGTCGGGACTTGATAATAATAGAGATAGAATGCAAATATCTTAACTAGAAGGAAAGATTCGTGCGAAAAGGAACTTTTGCATCCGTTTTGTAGAGTTTACAAGGAGTTTTTAAAAGAGGGAAAGGTTGCTTTTTTAATTTGGTTATTTTGGTGAAATTGGTAATTTGGCAGTCTACTAATACCTACATTATTGGCTAGTTTGTAACTTCTTTGAGTTTGCGTTACTTAGTGAAATCAGTTGATTATGAATGAAATATGAACATAATGAAGCATAAAGTCCCGTCTTTCTGTGTCATGATTCAAAACTTTATTTAACAAACAAGCATATGAGATTTCAGTGACAAATATTTTGCAGTTATCCTTTTGTTACGACACACAATCCCCATTCATAACAAACCGTATAAAAAGCACAACGAAATAGGGTAAACATTCGTCAGCTCCACCCTATGACTAGCATGACTCGTCAGTTTACAGTGACAGCAGCAGACACGTTTACCCTATATTTTGTACCAAGATTACAGTCAGGTAGCAAGCTCGGACCCGATAGAGATCGGGCGTGGAAATTCACAATTAAAAACTCGTTTATCAAGAACTATTAAGTAATTAGCATGAGTTGACTAAATGTTGACAAGAAAGGAAAAGATAAGGAACGAACCAGGGACATTTAATTACGGAAATACTGTATTTTGAACATACATGCTTCAAGACAGTAGAACAAATCTTGCCATTTACAAAAGCGCGGGAAACCATTTGTTCTTTCGAATTTAATCAAACAGACAAGAAGATAGAGTAGTGAATAGTATTAGAAGACATTAATCGAGATCAAATTGAATAAAACAGGACCTTTGTTAGAAGTAGGGATGCTTACGAAAAGCTTTATATTGGTAAGTGTTTAAACCAAAGTAAATAAGTATTTCGCAAACTACATACCTACACATTTTGCTTATCTTGTTATTTTTCATAACCACTTTTATAAAATTGCTTTAAACACAAAACGGATGAGACAAAGCTAAGACTGAGAAGCTACTTAATTATAAAGTAGAGTTTTACACTAAGACAAAGCACAAACAAACTTGTAAACTGGCTCTGTACAAACTCGTTGTTCGCTCACAAATAATAGACTTTAAAAAGATAGTTTATTATTATTAAAGGCAGGTGTGAGAATTGTTAATTATTAACTACCTACTTTTAATAATAGATAATGATAGAGATTATCCGTGAGGTGAACTTTATTCAGTGCAAACAGAACGTTAATTCCTATTTTCTCTTCGTATTTATTGAAATGATTTCATTTTTTTTTTGTTGCTTTATATTTATAATGCAACATCTATCAAAAATGAAACAATAAAAAAGGTACCTACTCATTATGCAGCAAAGTTTTAATTATAACTAGGTAATAGATAGATACCAATTGTAAATATCATTTTTAATATCTTACTTCGAAAACTTCATTTTAAAATTGTATATTACGAAACATATGACAAACTAACACCAAAACAAATAATGCTATCAACAAATAGAAGATGGATTAGAATTTGTAACGAATTTGTATCGGTCGTGTCATCTTCAGGTTAAACCAATAAAAAATAAAATGCAAACTTAATTTTACATTTCGAAAAGTAGAAGTTCCTGAAAATAACATTAAGTTCTCAAATTCCCACCGCAAAGTTTACTTTGTTCATGGTAGTAAGCAAACAAATGACAAACCGATCAATTAGGCGGGGTATAGACAGGGCGCACTGTGTCGTCCGATAGTGCTTATACAAACACGGGATTATGATTATAAAGCCGTCCACACACTATCTGGAAGTTTGGAAGCCGATATCATCAATCATTCAGCCGTCTCTAAATAACGGACAATCTGACCATAAAGCTTACATACATTAGAAGAGATTATTGATTAATAAGCGAGAAATTCGACGCATTTTCGTGTTGATTAATTTTGATGAAGTGAATGTAAGTTACTTATAAGTAATAAGTAAATAGTCTTAGGTCTATTTCATTCCAGTTTTTAGGTTTCTTATCGTGATTTCCTCGCGTCTAAGTAGCGAAGTGGTAGTAGATAAAGATTTTTAAAAAATCTTCAAAAAGTATTCTAAAACCTTTGTAATTTGTATCCATTTAATTTCTCTTTAGGTACCAAAATAGTTTAATTATACCTATAAAAGCTAGGTAGTAACACTTTGTATTTACTTACTTGTAACTCTAGACGCTAGATTCTAGAGCAAATATACTATAACAAGTTTTGCGTTGAAACTTTATGTTATAGCAGCCATAAAACCAATAATTGCTAGTTCCGTGCCATGCTATAAATAGTTCTAACACTAGTGGTTGCATAAAACGCTATTTAATATCGGACTAGAGAATGTTTATTACTACGTTGAGCTGGGTATTTCAAGGAAGATTTTATCATATGCTATTTTATTAACAAATTAGTATATTTGTTTTCGTCATTCAAATGCTTAAACAATTTGCAAGCAGATACCTACATAAGAATATTTTGTAGACAATTATTCAGAAGTTGGTTTATCTATTTATTTTTGCCATACTCTCCATAAAAATCTTCATTTCTTTTTACAACTGCTCTACCATACGTATCAAGTCAATTATTTTAATACAAAACATATAAGTTAGTACATTTGTTAATAGGCAGTTGTAGGATGAAACAGCTTGATCTATACTAGCCACTATATCCAGCCACTTGATACAAGTACCAGGAGACAGTTCCAGGATACAATATTAAAACGAGCAGCAATTTGCTCGAGCCGATCGTATCGATCAATCACTCGTGTTCACCCTGTATAAGAAAGGATGGATACAAAGTGGGCTGCTTACAATATTTCCATAAAGGAACCTTTGCTAGGATATTAAAGGTAGTTGATTCAGTATGACGTCTTAATTTTGGTTGTTGAAGTGCTATGAAATGGAATATGCGATGCATTGTTATGTCAAGAATATTAGGGTAAAGAACCTACAGCGAAATAAAAAATATCCGTTTCCTAATTTCCGAATCTCATATTTTCCGAAAGTGCTAACATATTCGTGACTCCAGTCAGTTAAACGTTTATATAGGAAGCAAAGCAAAATTCAGTTCAGACTACAAAATTGTGCAAAAACTTTCACACAGCATCCAATATCAATAATGTTCGGAAAAAATTGCAGACTTTACATAAAGTCTGCAATTTTTTCCGAACATTATTCAAATAAGGCACCGCGTATCGTTAGTGACTCCGGTTTGATGGATAGCTGCGGACCTTTTTAATCATGCCTGCACATCACTGCTGTTCATATTTTTAAGAAACCCACTCGAAGGTTGGAAAATAAACTTTCTGCCGAGACATTTAGGTCAAGTTTTGACCGTATATATTGTCTCATTTTTAATGAGTATAGTTATTTATTAATAAAAGTTCCCCTGTCAAACTGGAAGCTCCATCATTTCCGTGTCAACCAAAGTTTGTCTGCATTTTCAACTGATAAAGTTAATGGAAACTACATCACCGAAAAGGTAGCCGAATAAGATAAGTGTTTTGTAACATCATTAATTACACAGTAGAGATGCCACTGTTTGTAACATGATAAATTGTTTAAGACAAAGCCTACGCTAGTGGCGCTGCAAGACGATCGACCTATTGTTTTGTTACCATACGGGTGCTTACCTTACGTGGCATTTATAGACCCGTCAGCGGTTCATTCGCGACAAAACCTACGTCCATTACGCGCGGCATTGTACTCGCACTCAATGCATGATTAATGACGCAGTCTTCGAAAACATATTCATCCGTGGGAGCTGGCTGTTTCCGCCGTCTCGACCGATTACAATGCGGCTACCCTATCGACATTTTCCTCGCGACGCGAAAAATGCGATGTTTACCGCCGCTCGATTAAACGCGGAGGATGGGTTTTTGAAAAATCGCACATCGCCCCATAGATATCGAAGCGTGCCACAACCGCGACTAGCTCAATCGATATTGAATCTTCCTCAATACAAATAGAACTGAAAACAATTGTCCCGTCCCCGCTTACTCCACTTGGTGATCATTGAGCGTGGCAAGGATGTTGTTTTATTGGAAACGGATAATTTATTTTTGTGTATTTATTTTGTGGCACGTCTGATTCAATAAAACGTGGGAGTGTAGCTCGTGCTCGGTGCTCAACCCGGCATTATTAGCACTAATGTCATCCTTTATCTCCTTCCCCATTGTTTCCTTGTGACTAAGTGCTTGCTTTTGTTCAAATGGATTGCTAGCACTGATTGAACAGCTACCTGGTAAATTGCAGAAATAGTATGAGAATAAGAAATACGAGTTGTAATAAGTCAACGTAAGTACTGTATTCCAGTAAATGTTAACCCTTAGCTAACACAATTCCTTGAACTACTAATTTGTACTTAACAATTTCAGACGTGGCTTTTTGCCGGAAAGTTCCGTATTTACAGTAGAGAATTGGGATAAACTCCATCAGAAATCCCCGGCGTCGCCGACTGCCGGCGGAAATTAACTTAGACCCGTGTCGGCCGCTGCCACAGCTGATGCCGACATTGCTCAAAATTATTCCAAAACTTCCTCCCAAAAGATAAGATACAACTCTATTCAAAACACTCAAATTTACATTACAATGTATCTTGTTTAGACTGGAAGATAGAAGCGCCCTCGCTAGTAAACAAAGCGGTCGTAATATCAGTAAAACGTAACCGAGCAAACGAATCAAGCCTAACGAGGAAACTTAACAACCCTCTAACCCTTCCAAAAACTGCGGCGGAACCATCGCGTTAAGTGGAATTCATAACAAATTAGCAAATAAAGCTGCCGACTGAAAGTTTGGCAATTCGACTGACGATAATCTTCGATGCTGAAACGCCGTTTTTCATTTCGGGACATTGCCTTAATTTTCAGTGATCGTACGAATCGCGCTACAGCCGCAATCCTCGAAATCCAAGCTTTAAAATATCGTGTGCTCTTACCGTGACAAAGGTTGGCGTTGTGGATTCGAAATCCGGTAGACCTTTTTTTTAAATAAATCACTGAGAACGATTCGTTCTCAATTAATCCGAAGAAAATTGATTGTAAGGGATGGTTTTATCGCTTCCATTCCTCAATGTCGGAGTTCCCGGTGAGTGACGTAATTGGGTCGTTTTGCTTCTTGCCACTGCCCCTTGAGAGCTGATCTGTCAATTCCTTTAATTCATCTTATTCTCGTTGATTCCTTTGAATATCCTGAAAAAGTTTAATTTAACTTATTTTGCTATCAAAGTATCAGAATATGTACAAGGATGACTTTATCCCATAGAGCCCGGTTCGTTCTCATGGCAATCATTACAACTTGCTCCTCCACGCCGACGATACAATTTAAATTGAGCCTCTAGAGTCTCGGAAAGAGGGCAATGAAACTTCATTCGCTGAAATTTGAGTTTGTATTAGATTGAAAATCTTCTTTAGAAATTTTTAATTTTCATCAAATCAACACTTAGCTTAACAATAAAATATAAGCGCTTTAACTTCAACAGGAGAAATATCCTATTTTAATCGCTTGACTAGTGCTAGTGCTTACTTCAAACAATTATTTGGTTCCGAGTCATTGAACTTTCAAGTCATCTTAATTTATAGTACAGGAAGCATCGAACGAGATACGGCTAATCATGAGGGTGTGCGTCCGCTTACGCAAATGTCATTCACGGTACCCCTTCGCACGTCTATCGACCAGTTTATGAAAAGCTCCCCTGTCCCCTCTAACTTTAAAATACCGTATAAAAGACAGGGAAACTCCTGAAGTAACACTGAAGTTGCGAGGGGTCTACAGTTTGGTCAGTGAACGGAAGATATGTGACTCGATTTGGATTTAGAACACAATCCTTCGTGATTGCGTTGAGCTAAAGTTGAGCTGCGTTGCGTTTTAAATCCGTTCCAATGGCTCCGTTCAACCGCTTTCTAATCCCCACTTTTGAATTTAGAATTGTATTTGCAAAGCACCTTTTTAATTAAAACCGTGTTTTGTTTATTGTTTCATGTGTGCCGTATCGTAATTGCGTTGGTTGGAGGACATAAAAAATGATATTTACATGTATTGCTTTTCATACAATACTTGTTATTGAAAACAGTACCGTCATATTTCATGAATAATAGCAACGTTTAATGAAAACCATAAACAAACATAAGGCAACGTTTAAAACTTCCTGATTACACGCGCGCAGTAATTACACTGGAATTATTAAACGGCAAAACGTCTATGCACACCCTCGATATTCTAAATTATATTGTCAAACCAACACGAAGTCGTTAGGAGAATAGCCATTCTAACATTTGTACAATGTGTTGCCTCTCAACCACACACTTAAACTACCTCCTTACCCAGCATAGTTACCTTTTCAACATTCTCTATCCAGAATTGACAGTAGACAAAACTATTCTACTTAACCAAATTGCTCTGTGGCAGCATTTCTGTGTACAAAACGTTTGAAGAGGGGGTGTTACTAAAATGGACCACTACTATCACGTAATTAAGCACCCAGAGACCCGTGTTCACCGGACCGTAAGGGGACTCTACTAGAATAGTTGAGGAATTAAACCTAATGCTTACATGCCACGGAAAAATAAACTCTATAACGAAATATTAGGTTGCAGTATTGAAAGTTGTAAATATAGGGTAGTGCAGGGTACGTTGAGCAATTGGGGTAATGCGAAGTATAAATTACTAGTTTTCTTTGGTGAATTAAGTGCGGATGAAGGTAGTTAGGAGTTAGTGTCCAGCTTTATAGTTAGTGGCGAACCCACAAGTAACGGTCACGAGGAAGCACCTAACAGTGAAAGAGTATTTGGGTAACGTAATAAAAGTTTGGATAGAGTGAAAATGGGGGTTAGTGTAAAAAGCCACGGATTTTTTCCGTCAGTGAAATTCTCGTGACATTAAAAGATTTTTGGATGCTTATGCGCCAAAACACACTGAGACGAAACGTTTCAAACTAGTTGCATCGTGTGTATTTTTCTAAGGAAGTCTATAACAGAAACTTCGATACAAATCAAAAGTAACTAGAAGTTTCAGTTGCGTTGCAGTTGTGTTTCCCCGTGTGTTCTGGGTCTTATTGAGCCTGACATGACTTTGTCATTAAAATTACTTACCTACATAAAAATGTGGGTCTGTTCGTTGAAATACCTAATAACAATTTTTCTAAAGTAAATAAAGCGTTATAATAGAATTATTCACTGGAAATAGTGACAAGTTTTCAAGAAGACATTAATTGCTATTGTCTTCCAACAGGTGCCATTGTCTCAATACCAGGAAAACGAGTTAATCTCTTTAAAACAGAATTACTACGAAAGCTATTTGCATTTTATATCGAAAACAGGTTTTGGGAAATGAATCGATTCTGTTCTGTGAAATAAATTAACAAAAACATACTTTTTATTAAGCTTTTCCTTTATTACTTAAAATTGAGATAAAATAGGGCTGACGTGAAAGGCAATAATTTCAGAACACCATAAATTGAATACACAACAAATAAGTAAATACTAATTGATAATGGCGATTTCAATAACGACCAATATGATATTGAAAAAAAAAATAGGCACCTCCGAGTATTTTAGGAATTCTAAAAACGAAAACGGATTTTTTCAGTTGCAAATATTCTAGGATTCTTTTTCCGATTCAAAAAGTCAGACACAAACGTATCCCACTATATAATATCCAAAACATGAAGGAATGTAGAGAGTGCAGCCCAAAGCGCATTACTATTCCAC
Source organism: Anarsia innoxiella (assembly GCA_947563765.1). Classification (NCBI taxonomy): domain Eukaryota; kingdom Metazoa; phylum Arthropoda; class Insecta; order Lepidoptera; family Gelechiidae; genus Anarsia; species Anarsia innoxiella. The sequence continues at coordinate 8,716,061 of OX387393.1, forward strand.
CCAACTGCACATAAACAAGCCAACGTTGATCGAAGTATTACGTGAAAGTCATATAATATTAACTGCGTGGGCTTGTAAGTACATTTTGTTAGTATTTAATGGAACTTTAGAATGAGTAAAACCTCATGTCGCAGAAAGGCTGTTTAATTTTCTAAGCCATAAAACATCGTGTTGTCTTTTTCTGATGTTTGGTAATGAAAATATCATCAGCTATAGATTTAATGAAGCGAATAAACACTTATTGATGTTTTCTACAACTCTGAAAAAGAAGACATAAAATATAAAGTCTTTGTGATATAAGTAATTGTTCTGATCGTGTGTGTACAGTAAAATGCAAGTATTCACCACAAACTGCAACAAAATTGTATTCTTATTGCAACAGTTATTTGTTTTTGGAACTAAAAACAAAAAAATAAATGAACACAGCAATCTGTCCGCTCCATGCTTGAGTTTACTGTGACGTTCCCTGCCTCCGGCAGTTGCATCCGCGCTTTCTTTCATCTAATGACATATTATTTCTCTGACCGTCTTCAAAGTTCGATGTTTGTTTAAGTATAAGTTTAGGTTAACTAAAGAGTTCAAAAAATAAATTACTTAGACCTCTGTCTATGTTTTACGCCTGAGCATATGTAAAGAATGAAACTTCGGACGAGCTTCCTCGCGTCCACTACCCACAAGCCTCCAAAATCCTCATTGCATTTGACAATCGATTTCATTAGCCGATCAAAGATACCAAACCCCACCAAAACCTTGTATAACCCTTGCTGTAACGAGCCGCCTATCAGATGTTGTGCACAATGGCTTATTTGCTTAACAAACAGTATCGGCATGATTATCCCAACGCCTGCATTATGTATGAGACGTTTCCGTTCGTCTTTCTGACGACCTGGTGTTTTGACGTGCCGTGTGCTTGCGGAGTTTGAAACCTCCTTCAAAGGAATAATCGAATTTTTCGAAAGCTTCGTGTGTTTGCAATGATCACCGTTTGACTATTTGGGAATATAAATACAGGATAAATAAAATAAAGTTTTAACTGATAGAAAAATATTCAGCATTTCATCAGCATCTCGTCAGTTACCTTGAATAGATTGTTTACAATATTTCTTTACAGGCTTTACCGACATATTTTTTCTTTTTCATCATATAGCAGTCATTCCTATTGTTTTTACCTTGTGATCTCTATTCTGTTTTTGCGATAGGCAGGCAAACTATTTCAAAAGTTTTCTTTAAAACTTAGATTTCATATTTACCTGTTTCTATGTATTTCATTTGAAATCTTCTATTAACCCTTAAACCACAATTGAGGCTGTAACCACGCGCGCCCATTATCACTAATCACACTTATCACCAAATTGGACTTTAAAAGGCTTTTATAGTCGATATTAGTGCGCAATTAGTCTGTAAAAGTATTAACGAGTGTGACAGACGGAGCGAGAGATGACGATGCGTTTATTGTACACGAGGAACATGTTTGTCGAGTGGTCTTTTTTTAGTAAACTTTTATTATTATGACGGTTGGAAGATTTAGGCATTTTGTTCTTTTTACGAGTATTTATTTCTGTTTGTGGTTTGTTAATGGTTACAAGATAAGATGGAAGTATTCTATTTTAATGGTTTTATCAGTTAGTGTTTTAGTGATAAATATGTTTTTTACTTTATGACATTTATGTCTGAGATTAAATACTGATTTGGAGATTTTTGTATAGTAGTTTTGCATAAGGCAAATGTCTACTGAAGACTGCCCAAAACAAAAGCCAACGAATCTCCTTTTTCATGTCCAGTGAAATCAAAATGAAAACTCCAGTTATGACGACTCTACATCACTCAGTCCACCTACGTTAATAATTCAAAAGGAACAAGCTAAAGAGTCCAGTAATCATGACGTCGCAGGCGATGCTTGTTTGTTTATCATTGTCTTGCGCGTGAGTCGGTCCCGTCCTCCCTCTAGCTAGTTCATGTGCATACAATGACACCCCCGCGCCTCTCTACATTGGAATGGGCGGCGAGCAAGATAAAAATGCTCGTAAAAATATAACTAAATTGATTATTTATGAGTTGGGTAGAAAAATGTGAAGATCTTTTCTTGGGATCAATTGAATAGTTTTAAAAAAAGCGTAAGTATTTTTACTTGTAGGTACTTACTTATTTATTTCATGTCGTTTTCTTTTAAGGTTTTCGTTTATTTTTCAAAATACTTTGTCACAGTTTTTGTGCTTTCAATGTACAAACTTTTAAACTTTGACGAATACTTTTTTATACCTAAAGAATTATAAAATTATATAGGCACGAGTGAAGCCACAAACCAAGATACTCAGATTTCAATACAGATGATTATCAAGAGATACCCTCGCCGATAGTGTTTCTAAAAAATAACTAGCAATAAATTCATCACGTGCCAAAGGGGCGCGATGTATGTAGTTACCTACAACCATCCATCAAATCCGTGGTACTCGAGTTACAGCCGATGTGAGCTTAGATAAACTCATACAAATTTATGATATACGAGTGTATTCCTTTTTCAAATACCCTGTGTAAAGATGATGTAGTTTGTACCAGTTAACAGTAACTTTTTATATCAAGCTGCGATGCCAATAATGACATTTTTATTTTTCATTTTTGTCTCGTTTTTGTGCGAATTTTGCCAAATAAGTACTTACCTAGAAATATGTTATACTTTGATCGGATTTCCAAGAATCCATTTATACACGCTGGCACTGCTTTTAGTGTTAAATACTTTACTGGACTGCGAATGGGGGAGAGTATTTACAAAGGCTGAGCCAGTTTAAAATAAAAATTCAGGTGTTTGTTTGTGAAAAGGATGTTCGTTCAGCCTTGAAATGCCTTTTGTTTAAAATCACTGTGATAATAAAACCACTCAACTGTTTTGATTAAATATAATTCAATACCGATAGTAAGACATTTGAGACTTTGATAGGCGTTCATCTATAAAGTTTGATTCTTTTATTTTATCACAATGAAATGGTTTTCGCAGCGATTTTAAGCACCTTTTTAACTTGTGGAATAATTTCTCAAAGTACACATACGTGAAAAGAAAACTCTCCTTTAGGTATATTATACCTAGGTGCTGTTTATGTGTCTGTGTAGGTATGTTTAATCTAAATATTTGAGGTCACAGCGTCCCAGTTGCGGTCAGAGAAGCATCGGCTGTAGGAATGCAGTATGCAACACGACACCGATGCAATCATAGCCTAAATGAACCACGCCTCAGATTTCAACACTATAGATACGTCTTCTTGTATTTAGTTTCGCTAGATATAATCTAATAAGAAGTATTGTTACAGATGATAGGAAGTATTGAGGCGAAAATTTATTCAGGTAAACGATTTTATATTATAAATCGTAATTCATTTAATTTACATAATGCTCTATTAGCTAAAACCTGAAACATGTTTTTAATGGATTATTACATTTTCCGCAACCGGCTGAAAGAAGTCTATCCTTACTAGATGTTGCTTGACAACATAACTAGCTTCATCTTAGGTACATAAATACTTTCACACTCTTGATCCCTTATGGAATAAATACAGCTTCCTTAGAAGGACTTGACGAGCAGAAAGGTGGCTGGTATGTGAGCGGTGATCACAACTTCGCCCATATAAGCAACGTTGAACTGTTATGTTGAAAAGGACACTATTTCTTTGACAACGTTTACGATGAGTCTGTGGCGAAATGAACAACTAGGAAATACTTAAAGTAGCTGTTTACTTTCATGTGATATCGTGGAATTGACGTATTGAGTTGACTAATAGAGTTGACTGTTTCGAAGACTCCGACTAATCTAGTAATTACGAACATCAATTTACGTATGAAATACCAGGAGGTTGATTGGCACATAGATACGACAATTTTAGTTTTATTTTTTCTTAATAGCAATAAGGTACCAATTATTCTTCCACCGCTCTGTCCAAGATATGTTAATATACGTGTACATCGTCTTGTAGATTATAATTATTGGAAACCGAAACCTATTTAAACAATTACTTAATTCAAACACGAAAAAACACGAGTTATGAATTAAGAATGTGACTGAAAAGATGTCATAAAGTCCACATTTAGACGGGATTTAGTGTAAAATTATCTTAATTTACAACGTTGTAAAACTGTCTGGGGCCATTCAAATAACAGCTTATAATAGCAATATGAATGTCTCGAGTGTTTTGATAAATGTATACGCGTCGTTTGGAGCCGTAATTCGTTTAAATGTGTATAAAATAAACGTGGTATAAAATGACGGTAAATTGTTCATGATTAATTGGCCGCGGTATGTTCTTAGGTTCAAGTGAATGTTTGAAACTACATTTGCAACATTTTAATTTTGGGTTGCTGATGCTCGAATATGATAAAGATATTGTCAACTGTTTTTGGCTTATTTGGGAGATTCAGTGATACCTCCTCAGTGATAAATTCAATATGATAGGTAGGAACTTTTGTTTAGAAAGAAGCTTCAAATAAATATACTTAAGACAAATCACAGCTCAATTTTGTTCAAAATTTTCAGTTTTCTCTACAAAAACTTCACTTTTAACACGCTTTTTGTGAAGAAGACTCAGAGGGTTCCAAAAAGCGGGAACGACTAACCAATTTGCATGATTTCAAATCAATCTCCTTTTGTAGTAGATAAAATACAATTCCTACAACTACAAAACAAGGAACAAATAACAACTAAACGCTAACCGGAATCCGATCGCAACTTTAACGAGAATTGAGTATCAGCAATCAGCTCTTTATAAGGCCCATGCAAAGTTAATTACAGAATGTATTGGTCTTGCGCGTTGCAATTGGCAATAAGTCCGCCGCCGAGAGGTTAGGCGGTATTTATTCAGCGTAATATAAATAACGACGTCACATTTGTCTTGCGCAGGCGCCTGTCGCTAACGAGACCGCAGGCGGCGCGGCGTGAGCGCAATTGTATCTGTATTTACAGGGCTAGCACAATGTGACGCGAATAGTATTCGTAGTCTTCTCATATCGTGCTATCCTTGTCGCTAGCAGACTTAAGACAAAGACAGGAATACGTGCGGAAAGGACAAACTTTTTGCTTCGCTTCGAATTATGCTAGCCCTGCTGGTGCTTTATATTCGACGTGATGTGAGTATAATGGTTTGAGTTTTGACACTTGTGCTATACTTACACAAATAGACGAGACTTAATCCTAATACAATTCTCTTAAGAGGCTTTATTTCGACCATATCTGATCGTCATTTACACAGAGAAGTTTAAAATACCTACCCATTACGCTGAAATTAAAAACTTCTTCTACAAAAAGTCTCACCACGACACAACAGAATGCAAATAGTTGATTTAGTTGCACTTGTTGCATGTTGGCCTGCGCTTGCGTCGCTGTCTCGTATAAATAAATAATGGCGTCCCCAAGACGAATGGCGCGCCAAACGCCAAGCGAAAACGAGGTAATGAAATGAGTAATTGAGATCGACATTACTGTATAATAACTTAATGAGTACTCTCTTGAGAGTGAACAAGATAGATATGCACAAAGCGAAACACTGGCAGAAATAGGCCTATGGTGGAGCACCCATCATCAAAAAGAGTCTTCCAAATTAGCTTGTGTCTCAAAATGTTTAAAATACAGGCATATTTTTGGGATACACCTATACAAGAAGGATTCTTGAACAACTCTCCCGTTATTTTCAGTCCAAATTCAGCTCAAACATTTTTTTTTCAGTCTGAAAGCGGACTTAAAAATCATAGTAAAATTCCACAATTTCAGAACCGATACTATCGAAAACTTGTTAATCTGCAAAATACCATACTTTTAAACGCTTCTTCACTTCGCAACAGATCGCTCAAAGTCCAGAAACCAACTATAAAGTGCCATTAAAAAGTTCTCACTTCATCGCGTGGATCGACCGTCGCGTGCGCCGTACAATATCCCGACAGATTCGTGTCGAACTTACTAATTGATTGCTTTGTAAACAAAATACTTGTGAAGTTCCCGTGATGGGACCATTGATAACTGTCAGTAAATCTAGTCTATTGTCTATTGTATAAATAGACAATAGACTAGATTTACTGACATTTTAGAAATTTTAATGCAGATTTCGTCAATGAAGCTCTTAATCATTGTCTTTTGTTTTTCCGTGGAAAGTTTTTAAAGTAACATCTAAAGGTATTTTTAGAGGATTGCAATTGTTAAGTTAAGGTAGGCGATGAAGATTACAGCAAATAGAAATCAAATTCAAAGATTTTATCCGCAAAGCTGCAGAATTATTTAGTCATCATCAGCTCTTTTAACGTCCCCACTACAGGGGCTCGAACCTACTTTCATACAAGAATGAAACGAATTATTTAGTACCTAGGCCTAGGCTTAATATTTTGTCACGTAACAGGCATGCAACAATCTATGTTATATAATATATATAACATTAAACAATCTAATTGCTGTTGTTTTGAATGTTTGACGCAGATTAATACCCAGCACTTTACGCTAGTGCACCTCATTAGGCGTTAATGTTCAACGGCGACAAACTTAGAAAAGCTTTCAGGAAGTTTTGATGAAAAATCTATAGGTAAGCATGATTTTCAATTTTACTTTTAGCTTGAAAATGTAACACTGAAATAATATTACGTTGAACGAAATAAAAACCTCCTTATTGGCAACATTTTGAAAAGTTTTCGCTTTTATAATGAGATTATTTATAGTAACTAACTATGGTTTTGCAATGCTAGAAATATCGTAGTAGTATGTGCCCACTATGTGCTAAACATAAATCTTATCTTATCTTAAGAAGCCATTTGTGTCCTACTGCTAAGCAAAGGCCTCTTTCCTCTATCTCCACCTTCTCCAAACACACATACGAAATAAATAAGTAAGAATCAATTTTCAAAACTAACCGAAACAAAAACCAATCAAGCAGTACAATAGCACCATTTATTTATTATCAATAGCAGGGAATCGAATCTCGCATGCGGTATCACGTGCCGCTAATGTTAATATGGAAACCCTGTCGCAATGGGGACAACATTATTGCTCCCGTGATCTAGTTTACTCTATATTGGTTTCTGGGGAACTATATTGTCTGTTACTAATTCAGTTTGCTTATTAGGGGCGTTGTTAGTGTCTACTGCTTCTTGATTGCAAACGTAGTGCGGAGAACGGTTAAAGCTAGGTGGGGTACTGAATTTTGTTGGATTAAGTTTCTATCTTAAGGTTTCTACCGTTGAATTTTAATATTTCATTTATTAGCATTATAATAGGCCTAAATGGTATGCAATAAAAAAAATACTGTCTACTTTTTTGGTAAGTAATTAATGCACGAAATTATGTCATTTTAATGGCAGACAAAATTACAATGAGAGACTTGGTGCAGTTGGTACACGAAGTAAATCACCTCTAACTGCTCAAAACGTCTTCCCCTTTCTAAAAACCCTCCCAAAATAATCAGCAAAACATACAAAAGAATTCTAACAAGAAACTTGAACATTTTGTTTGGTCTCATTATCGAGTCTCAGAATAGCTAGTAAGTCGGCCAGTGTCGACTAGGGCGTCAGGGGTGCGTAATCAGTCCTGATTGAGACGCTGTGAGTCACCGGGTCAGGGGTAACCCACCCCCGAGTTTACTGACGACTTTTGTCACGAACGGGGTTTTAAAATGTTGCCTACTATGTAGTTGCAGAAATCAAATAAGTAGTTTTATTTCATTTTAATTTACTAATTATTTCGATTGATATGACAGATTAGTATTATCTATAATTTATAAATATGTAAGTTGTGTAACTGTTTAGCCAAGTGTTACTTACTTAACTTAGATAACTTTTGTTATACACCTGCTAAAAGTTTGGCTTAACGCTCGCGATGTGTTATTTAATTAGTCTGCAACTTGAACAGTGAGTAACTTTCCAGGGAGAGTTCAACAATTTATTAGATAATACGAAGGCAATATAAAGTACCAATAGGTATTGGAAAACTATTAATAGTAATAAGTAACTAGCCAGCGTCATTTTAGCGCTCATCATCGCACATACCGCGTTGATCCCGTCTCGTTATTTTCATACTTGGACGTGCCTACGCATCCCTAATTCCAGTAACCACCCTTCATAAGATCTAACAAGGCCCGTGTTTGTCGCAGGGGTCACTCACTCATTATCGACACTCGAATTTCTATATTTATTGCACGATCAAATCAGATGGCGAGGGCGTTTGATTTTTGAATGGTTGGTAGAGCATATTGGTTCACTGGTCCAGAAATAATTGTATTTTTTTAATTCGCAAATTTAGAACGCGCCTGTTCATCGAATAAGTCGATTATTTGATTCATCAAATAAGACCTACATTAGAATTGTTTGAAATGATTGGCGCGCTTGGCACAGCTACGAGTATATTTCATACGATGAAAGAAAATGTACGAATCCTATCTTACAGAATATCAAATCAAAATAGTTCATGCATGAATTCGTATAAATGCAGACAGAAACGAGACGAAGCTCAGTGAAATGGAACTCAAGCTTTGATGTTCATATAAGTATTCTTGTTTCGTAAGTCAAGGAGACTCCCGAAGAGTGAACAAAATATTCTCTCATCTTAACTTTTCCTATCAAACTTTAATCAAATTCTAGAGTCGGTACGTTGATGTCGTTTCGCTTTCAAGTAGATTACGGTATAAAAGTTTGGCAAAACAAAACTGTGGAGGAAATATGAGAAGAGGTTTATGAATGTCGCGAGTACTGTCGCGGTTTGGATCTAATTCAACTTGTGAGAACTTAGGAAGGTGATACTTCAGTTTGTGTATATTTAAGTGATATCAAGTAGAATGTAGACAAACATATAAGCAAAAGTTAATACCTACTACAAAGCTGTAATGTAATACATAGCATTTTGTTCTCTTCGTTCCTTACAGATTTATTCATTTTATGACATACCACTTTGCGGTACAGCCACGAAATGCAATGCAGCAGTCAGGCTTCGATCTAGGTAATTACAGAACTTTTTAATCAATAAAAATGCTGGCCTTTTTATATACAAACTTGATTCATGTTTTGAAATTATACATAGCCGAAAGCTCATGTGGCCTAAAGTACAAGCTACCATAAATGTACTCTGAAATAATGTGAGCAAGCCGAAGTAATACTTAAAAAACTTGTGATCATTTCCCCCGGCGACTCTTTTTATGGACTTTTATAACCGAATCGCCTAAAGTGTTTTCTTTACTCCGCCCAAATTGACACTTAGTTCAAGTACCTTTGAAACAAGGAAGCAAGAGGAGGTTATTCGTGGCACGTTAATTTTGTAACGTAATAGGTTCTTGACACGATTTTGATGGAATTGTAAGATATTTTACGAAAGAGGAATCAAGTAAATACACCTATTGAATGTCTACTTAGTCTGTTTAAGCTCTACCAACTAACGTGTAAACTTAATATTGGTTTCACTCTCGTCACGTTCTGTATATTGAACGAGAGCTACACAGTCGTAAATGTACAATATCTATAAAAAATAGATATATTCGCTGTCCAAATGGTCATACCATAGCTCATCATAATTCTTGCTTATATATAATTGACAAGTCTGTATATAAAAGCAAATAGATCTACTTAAGCAGCACTCCAAAATCACTACCGAAAAAGTAAGATAGATATGTAGGTTCTTACTCTAACTAATTAGTGCTAAGCTAGAAAACTGCAAACTACCTAGATACGAATCTCGATAAATCATTGAAAGCATCTAAAGAACTAAGAAATAGACCACAATGGATAGAAGTGGCGCGTCCTACATAGCCGGGATTGCTTTCTTTGTGTCGAAGGCAATTTTTCCGGGATCCATCTCAATGGGAGCCCGCTACAAAGCTGGACTGCTGTCTCACTGGCTGCCACAATTCAATAACGACTCCTGCAATTCCGATGCAGTTGGAGAGTTTCGAAGTGCAAGACTTAAGCGGATTGCTTTATTTTATTCGGGTACTTAGTTTGTCTTCAAAACGTACTTAGTAAGGAAGGTATTTTGTCTATCAAAAGGTAAAGTATCCAAATGATATGTTTACTTTTACTATGTTGATTTGATACAGAACACCATCTGCTATTTATGAGGACCATGCAGCACACGGGCAGGTGAAGGTACGGTACCGTACAGGCTCTCATCCATATTAATTCGGCAATTCATTTGAATTCTTCATTTTTAAAACAAGACAGGATACGGTATCTTGTTGGAAGGGAAGACATAGAACTTCACTTTTAATAAGTTTTGTAGCTTTTATTGTAAGGGCTAAAACATAAATTCACGACACGACGCGACGCGACACGATGTCGCATCACGAAAATCCACGACGTCGTGTCGTGTCGTGAATTTATGTTTTGGCCCTAAGATCCACAGGTAAAATCTAACTAGCTGAGAGTCTATTCCTCTCCCCCTAATCGTCTTCAAATATAGCATTAGAGCTGTAAAATCCATCCGCAGCCACTTATCCTTCACTCCATACACCAAGAACCAGGCTCAGTTGAACGCCTCAATATATTTCCTTTGTGTCCTATCGCCGGGACGCCATTGATTAAGCCTCAGAGCAAATGCCTCAGTCGCCTCCAGCTCCGAACTGCAGCTTTGTTCTAACACTAACTTTTGCACAATGCTGTTGACTATTTGAGACTTTATTGAAAGAGTTTGGTAAATATTGAAAAAGATGAAGACCTGAATGACGGTTATAAAATCTCATCAGTTGTCTTTGATTTACGAAATGTAGGTATATCCAGCATAGTCCAAATGATAGTTAATGGAGTAAATTGAAATGTTAATGTTCTTAGTTGTGTTTACAAAATGTAAATTCTTTGCAGATATGACTAGGTAGCCACATGAAGCTGTAAGTACTTCAAATGCTTACATGGAAATCCTTGTCTGAAACCTAAATATGTATTCTTACCATAGCACATCCTCGTGCATTATTTCTCGTTGGTACCACGCACAGACCGATCTTCAATACCCACTTAGGAACTCAAAGTTCGAACTTAACGTACGTTTAAGACATAAAATTGATATTCATAGTAAAGCAGGCACCATGGAGCGACGTGTTGAACACATCCAAGTTATAAACGGCGGGACTCTCAGAGAATACGAATTACTTTGCCTCACTTTACAAGTTTTATCTTTGCCTCAACTTCTTAGCGCTGAAGAGATTCAAGTTTTCATATAAATCTTGATTAATGATTTAGAATTAGACTAAACACGAAAAATTTTATGATTTACTTCATTTGGAAAATAATTAAAAAGTGCTGCTATTATTTTCTCTACCATTACCTACAAACTTTTTTGTTTTCAGTTGATCCTTTTTGCTTTAAGTACTTAAGTATATCGAATATTTTTTATAGTCACCCCATTAAGCAACAGGCTTAAAAATCCAATTTCTCCACCGTCTCAACCAGTCACTGTTAATAGAACCCATTCGTACAACAGTAACTGCTACCGACTTCGCATTTATCATTCGCCACGACACTCAATAGAGGGAGTTTAAACTTTTACTGTATGAATAAGACAGTTGAATATAGTCGGATTATTCACATTGTTCACTGTTTGTCGCCCTCCCCTAGCAAATTTAATGCAATTCTATGTTTTTTGTCGTATGAAGCGATCCCCTGCAGTGCCCCTGAATTTCTTGATAACTTCATTTCGAATGCGCCACTGGCAGGACGGCGTTGTGCAAAATGGAACGTGACTAGCTGGTTTCATTCAATAATGAGGATTGTATTGTAGTTTCCAATGAATCAATATTTCATTTTGCAACGGATATTTTATCAATGGTTTCCTTTTTGAAGTGACTGCGATTTGAAGCAAAAGTACTTTTCAATTAAGTACTTAATCTTTCTTCTTAAATGCTAAAACAAGCCACGTTGATTTAAAGGTCTTTAACACTTCCAAATCATATTATGTTTGGGTAGGTACATACCTACTTTAATTCATTTAAATAAAATCCTTCATAAAAACTGGCCACAAAAAAACAAATAAATAAGTGAAAAAGTTTTCCCGAATATATTGCATACCGCTATCCAGTACAATGCACATATGCAGGTCGGATGCAGTCAATCCCCGGGGTCTAATTTTCGTAACCCTGGCCTGCGGGGACTTATCCTATCGCACTTTTCTATCAGGATCCTATATAGAGCTGCAGTAGTGTGCCTGTTGTGATTTTGGTGTGACCAGGACCTTTTGGAATGTTTATGAAACATCAATAATCTAAAACCGACTTACGCATAGGTATTTAACAAGTAGAAACTTTGATAAATTAATCTAGGTATTGTCTCGTTAACCTAGTTGTTATTTATGATTATTACTCATATTTATTTGTTATAAACTCTACAAAAATCATATTTTTATCCGATTTTGTACGAATTAATAACTCATTATCTCTTTTGAAATACAACTTTATTCCGACTTGTAATTCACCCTGAGAAAGTCAAACAATCCCCACTATGTACGTACGACATTCATTTAATTCATGCCCCTATAAAAGTACGAGGTATTGGTACGTTAATCTCCAGTTTCAAGATCTCTTTGAATTGGACCGTGTCCCCTTTGGCGTTCCCTTACTATAGAGTAAGGGGTGGTTTCGAAAAACTAGCAAAAGGAAAGGACACTAACCTGGAAAACTTTGTAGCTATACTTATTCTACTATAAATGATTAAAAGTTTTCCACCAATTAGGACATACTTACTCTAAACTTTTTTTTTTTTGTAGCACAAAATTCTCAATTAATAACAAGTAACAACTTTTCAAACAACCCGAAAGTCCCAAGGACTTTTACGGTCTAGCTTGGGTTCAGTAATACTTGTTGAACGCTACCACCCAAAAGAGAATCGTTTGAATTACAAATATTTTGTCAACTGTAGCTTCTCGGAGGAAACGAAATCGTAAATATTTATCTTAATGAAAATACAATAAGTACCTACTTATCTCTTACACTCGCATTCAAAGGCCTAAATGTTCCACCCAATTACATCCCTGCAGGGTCCCCCAACATATTTCAAGAGCAGGATTAAAATGTCTATAGTAAGTGCGAATGCGTAACGTTTGCCTCTGACAGCAGATCGACTGTAATCTATGAGCTTAAAATTTAAAGGCCTTCTTTATGGCCCCCTTATGGCCCTGCTGAGGCCCTGGCGAAATCTTTTTAATCTCACACGGCCCATTTGGGACGGACACGTTTGTTGCAGATGTCGGATTCGGAATTAGAATAAATGAGGTCATATGTATTATTTAAAGATTATTATTTATCAGAATGACAAATGCAATAATCGACTTTATAATAACAGATATTTTGTTCATTGTCCAAAACTGCCAACCTGTGGCGCGGCCAAAAAAACGTGATGATTGTTCTTAGTCAACAAAAAGTAAAGCTTAAATATGTTTTCAGGCCTCTTCTTCTACCACAACCTTTTATAATTATAGTTCCCCTACTAGTATACAGGGTGTAACAGAAAGGGTATATAAAGCCGAAACACAGCGATAGTCCTCATGAAACTGAACAACTTTCCCCAAGGAACATGGGTCGTAACTCGAAAAAAAAATGTCGCCTCCCCATACAAAATGCCTGATAAGCTGATCGAGTAAGTATGGGCGATCCAAAAATTTTTTCGAGTTACGACCCATGTTCCTTGGGGAAAGTTGTTCAGTTTCATTAGGACTATCGCTGTGTTTCGGCTTTATATACCCTTTCTGTTACACCCTGTATATGTATAGTTCCCATCATAAATTACTAGTTATATGTATTACCACCATAGAACTAATATGACCGCAACAAAATAATCAAGTTATTTAACTACTAATCATTTTATTATCAACCCATATGCCACTTCCCACATTTTCAAACCAACAGCCAACTTTACTAATTAACCATAAACATATAATTTACGGCCAAGTTATACCCAAAAAAGCTTGTAAAAAAGAAATAAAAATAATATTTGAGGGCGTTTGACAAGGCGTGACATGTCCAACGCCCAACGTCCCATGTCTTTAAGTTAATTAAGCCCGCCCCTGTAATAATTGCTTTAAAGTGCATGTAATTGATGTTAAGCATTTATTGACACGACATATAAGTAATTTATTTTCAACACCAACTTGTTTGAGTGCGCGACTGAGTGGGAGACAAGTTATGAATAACTAAAATATCTGCTTGAAGAAAAAAATACGCAAGCACTTAGGTAGGTACTTGGGTTTCAGACACATTAGGTATTTCTTACATAAGATTTAGGCCCAGAACACACGGGGAAACGCAACTGCAACGAAACTGCAACTGCTAGTTAATTTTGAGTTGCGTCGTGTGTGGTTTTCTAAAGGAGCCTATAGCAGAAACTTAGATGCAACTCAAAAGTAACTAGCAGTTGCAGTTGCATTGTAGTTGCGTTTCCCCGTGTGTTCTGGGTCTTACAAAAAAAGCGCATTTTTAACTTTTTTATCACATAAATAATGGTTCTATTCTAATCAAATAAGTAATATCACTTTATAGAATGATATTCGTGCGCAATCGTAAATTCGTCTGCATTAACGATGCAATAAGTAAATAGGTAGTCATATTACAATTCAATTAATAAATACCTAATTATTAATAAATCATCATTCATAAATACCAGTATACTTACTGAAATAAAGCAACTACATCTTCAATTTGTATTCAAAGTGTGGTCGTGAATAGCTGCGCGTGACCATCAATACCGCGCAATTAAACGGTTCATTGTTTAACTATGGAAGCGACGACGCGATGAGTTACTGAATAAGCGATATAAATTATCGTTAATCATCTCATTGGTGGTAACTTGGCTCTACTTTTGTATTTGATGTGGTATCTGTGGAAGTATACGTTGGCTGAATTGTTGGCTCCTATGCCATTTTATTTAGTAGTTAATAGTAGTTAGTTTCTCGTATTATTATTTGAAACACTGCCTACTCATATCTAGCTGCAGATTAAAAAGATTAAAATTACTAACTAGTATTGTGATATGCATGCAGGAAGGACGAGAGATTCTTGTGGATTTGTCCAGTAGTGACCTTACTAAAGCCAACGAAATACCAATGAAGAACATTAGACCTAATGAACTTTTTAAAGGAAATAAAATAATCATTATTACCTAAACCATGGCTTATCCATTATGTTGTTCAAAGATACCACATCCAAACTTCCCATCTCTTAAATCAATGATTACGACTGCCCGCTACTGACCCGTCAATAAATCGCCTCTAGTTTAAACATCAATCTGTCTCTATCCAACTCACACAATTTAACTACGTGTGAAAGAGCAAGGCACGTTCATAATTCACGCGTTAAATAACGTTTATGGAGAATAGGATATAGTTATCTCACGACAATTACGTGGTGTCAAAACGGATATGTTTCCCGTCATACTCTACAATGTAGGAAGCAGACGATTTATGGACTTTGTGTGGAAGCGATGCGGTTTCATGAGGTGTTGCTCGGTTTAAACGTCAGACTTCGCTTTTACGAGTACGCAACATACTAGTTGATAGGTGTGGTGGTGTAGTTAAAATGAGTTAGGTTGGTGTGTAAGCACTTTACTTGCTGTCAATTCTAAAATATCGACTGTGCCAGATCAAGGCAGAACCCAAGTTACAAAAAGAGTCGATTATTTTATGTCTATGTAAATCGGGAAGTATTTATTCTAATTTTTCATAATGACCATGTTAGTTCAATGGAGCGTTAGCCCAAATTACAATTTCTGCAACTGGCTAAATGAGTTTACGACAAAGAGTTCACAAATAACTCTTATGGCCTTTGCAGGTTTAAATGATCGGAAAAATTATATCTAATAAATAGAAAAATCTTCACTGTTATATACGTAAGAAAGAAAATTTATTTGAAAAGAAAAAACTAGTACTTATTTTATAAAAGATTCCTTTCCAACAAATTCAATTACCATAACAATTTAAAATAGGAAAGCGGATCTTGCACTACGATTATTCCAGATCAGAGGTTAGCCCTCAGGCCCTCAGGGACGTTGATAAAAACGAGTTCCTCTGGAGGGATAATCTGCGAAATATGACCCTATCGCAGCACTGTCCCGACAAACTGCAGGATTATGGTAAACTTACAGCTTTCCTAATAGTACGGTTATAGAATTCTTAGACGGAAGTAAACTGCATTGGAAGTCGTTCCATATTTCTTTTTTAAGGAAAAGGAGGTTTTTGATGTAGCGTTTGTTGTGGTTTTTAAACGAAACAAAAAGTCTTATTATTTTGTATATTACTTACAGACAAGTCTCAATATTATAATCACATCTCATTTCATCGATAAGTTGTGTTAAGATGTTTTTCTATTGTTTTTTCTAATCTTTGAGAAATGTGGTTTTGCTATTGGAACCCTGAACCTTATCTTAACCGTACCTTTTCTTGCATACCTACTACGGGTATCTTTTTCATTTCAAAGTCGCCACAACTTCCGCCGAATAAATCCTCAATATTTGACTTCCATTTCCTCAATAACATGTGTACCGAACGAAATAAGCTTTACCTAACAAATGTGTAGCGTAGATCGGAAACAGTAACGCGCGTGTGAACACATTTAGTGAGGTGCGCCGGCGCAGCGTTGACAGACAGATCGACTGACGACACTATACGGTTTAGAAGTTCAAGGGAATGTATTTGTATGTGGCTGCGATGATGTTGTCTTTCAAAATAGTGGCGTTCAAGCACGTCATAGTAAAGTAAAGTGACGTAGGATTTTACTATGAAAAAATAAAGGAATATTTTTAATCTCAATTTCCTTTAGAACTCAGATTTTCATTTATAAACGCAAAACCAAAAGTCGCTGAAAGAAAAATGCTATCAAGTCTTTTACAATACATTTCTTTGATTTTCCACAACAATAACTTATCTACATAGATGTAGCAATAGAAATAAGGTAATAAACGTTCCCCTTTTACAATCCAAGCTCTAATAAATGAGTCTAATTAAACAACCTTAGAAGAAGGTGCGAATTTATATTGTTCAAAAACAGTGCCTTTGTTCGGCTCTTACTCATAAAACCTTCGAAAATGGGAGCATTTTTCATAGGAAATGCCCCTAAAACTCGGTAAAAACATGTTGTACGGCACACGTAACTCACCTGGCTACATTAATCATTTACTAGTGCACTAAATTCTGGTAGAAGCAGTCTCGTGTGATAAATTATCTAGGAGGTAAAACCGCAATGTAACGAACTACTTAGAATATGAACACGCGGTAAAGCCTTAATTACAAACGTGTGTTTAGTTAGTTCGATGGTATTCGCTTGAGAGTTAACTAAACAAAATTTCTGCAGCGTAATTTGTTTGTAATCATGTTTTGAAGCTGTTTCAGAAATAATTGGTTTTATATAAGTTTAGGCTGAAAATACGTTTCGTTAGTGGCGAATCTATATTCTGATATCAACGAAATTCAGATATTATTTACTGTATAAAAAATTACAAGCTTAAACTGAATAACAGAGTCGATATTTATTTTTATTCAGCTAAACAAGCAAAAACCAGAAAGGCCCACATATTTTTTCCCAGTTTGTCGTCGCCAATAAGCAGGAATGAGCTCACGAAGCGCACATAAATAATGCTGGTTCCTGTAATAATACGCCTGTTTGGACCCAACGAGAGCGGAAGGGAATTCGCCAGTGCCTTACAGTTTTTTGATAGAAATTACACAGGTCGGATTTTTATAGCTTTAAACTTGATTTTAATTACGTAGATGAAGAGTTGACTGTTGAAACCATCGAAGACGTAGTTACTTACAACTTTTGGTTTACATTTCAAACTTCCTAAAAATAGGTAAGTGAATCGATGTTTCATATAATACAGTCGTATTATATGTTTAAAAATGTAACTACTTACGTAATACGAGTATTTATAGTCATACAAGAAGGTATCCACCATTACCACCCATTATTTCATTTACACTTCACTGCCGGCATTTAACAACTACCTACGTAGGAGGTTATTCAAATCTCCAATTTGATTGCTGTTTGAAGTTTTGAATCATGAATTTAATAACACAGGAGATCTAAAGCCGCCGCAATAAAACATTATAACTATATAGCGACAAGAACACAAAACAACATCGACTTTTAATTAAAATCAATAAAAAGTTCGAACAAAAACAAAATGAGACGTTGTTCAAATAAATGAGTTTAACGATTTGGTTAGTCATACGGTGTAAACATGGTGCGTTGGTCTCGTGTGGCTGGCGCGTACCATATCTCGGCTAATTTATCATCGGTTTTCGAACGAGAAATTGATGCATGTACCAGGGTACCAGCACTCCAGCGGCGCAGGTTCATAAATCGTGGACTTGTTACATGAAACGTGGCGTAGAGGAGAAAATATGGCAGGACCTCGCTTTGTAACCCGTGAACTACAGGAAAGTTTCATAGGAAAACAAAACGTCTATCCATTCTCTGCTCCACCTGTTAAGCAATTTATCGGTAGTTTCTGCATTTACAAAAAACAAAGTTCAATTTCCCTGTAATACTTTTTCGAAACCAACTTTGCGAAGAACGGATTCTTGATTTCCCAAAACAATTTTGGAGATACGCGTATTTACTTCGTAAAAGGTAAACTATGCTCTCTCTTATTGGAAACAAAATATTTAACTACATGCCCGCGGCCTTGAAGTAACGATACCCTTATTGTAATTCAAACTTTATCGTTGGAGTCGTACAGTGTGTTTCGAAATGACAGTGGTTGATGTATGTTTCCTGCGAAGACACCGTATGGTGCCAAACTCCCGGCGGGAGGTTCGGTTACTCCTTATTTGCATGTATTTGTTTTGGAATCTCAAATCAAACTCATCTTATGCTTTTATACTAACACGATGGTTACAAGTTTCGTACAAGAAATGAAAACTCTTTTTAAGTAGGTATAACTTAAAAACTGAAACCTAAACAGCTTTAGATATAAAAAAAGGGAATGCGGCTTTATAACTTGCTCTAGACTTTTTAAAGATCGTGTTTTATAGTATAAGAACCACAGAGGGTTTGTATTCACCACGTACACTAACTAATGTTTCACGATGTAGAGATAAATATTTTCTTTTCAATTTCCTTTATCATTAAGCTTGTTAAATATTCTTTTTGCGAGAATATCTCGAGTCGTTTAAAGCTCATTTGGGGCGAGTATTATTTTTCACAATTAACGCGCCTGTTTTTGATTTAGGGCTCTCGGAAGCCGGACATTCTTATGTCCTCATTGAGCAATAAATAATGAAATTTTGGACGAAGGATTCGGCGTATTATGGGGAAAATATTACAGGCAGGTTGTAGTGGAATATACTACATAGTAACATGTGTAGGTATATGTTCTTTACAGAGAGTACAATTTAATAACTTTAAATAATTTTAACGTAATTAAAGGGGCACATTTAATGCCAAGTAGAAGAAAATGTGGGAACAAAAACAAAGTTTTAAGACACTGACTACCATCATCGTTATTTTAACGAGTTCCATGAAATCTCAAGAGTTGCTAGTACAAAGAAATAACTTTTCGTATAAATTATTTCGTACTCTATAGTTGTAGATTTTCTACAGTATTTCTGAAACTGCTGCATCTCACGCCCGCCCTGTAAATCATTGGAGAAATATGGGCCGGACTTAGTGCTGTGGACAAACTGAAATATTGCAGTTAAACGCAACACGCTACGCTCGCGTTTAAATGCACTGTATTTAAAAATATACATGAAGTCAGGAAAGCTGATTCGTTCTAGAATTGTCTCCTTGTAAAATGAGCTACTGGTATGTAAGCTAGTCATTAAGATAAAAATTATATGAAATATAAGTAAATACCTTCGTAATTTTTTAGGAAATTCGATATAAGTATTCGAAATCCAAGCGGATTTCAGATCTTTATTTCCGAACGCAGCCAAACACAGAACTTTATGACCTAAAACTCATATTTCTAGCTAACCCAGCGAAAATAGTCTTTATTTTTCGCGAACTTTAGCAATAACGTCATTTATATTCATCCCGCTGTCAAATATCTAAAGAAGAACAATTCATTTCAATAAATTCATATCGGTCTTTATATGAGTTGCTGAAGCAATAAAGTTGGTTTAATAACGACACATGAGCGGTAAAATGGCGGGTGTAGGTATGAATGGGAGTGAGATGGCAGTGAGCAATGCAATACGTATGTTAAGCAGTAGGGTCGAAGGAGATATATGGATATGTTCAGGATTCGCCCACCCGACACCGTAACCTACACTCTTCAGTCGTTTTGGTTTATTCTACTTTGTACTTTTTATTTTTAGTAAAAGGTAAAACGAAATGTAGTGTCGGTGTGGCACTTAAGAATAACTAGACACACTGTTTTCAGTTGGGTTTCATCGATCTGTAAAGATATCAGTAACAAAATAAACATTGGCCACTTAAACGTATAAAACACAATTTTTCTATCATGTTGTAATCTCAAAGAAATGTCGAAAAAGAGATACTGGCATAGCTAGAAATATATAACCAAAATTTGGGTTCCAAGTAGAAAAACTTTCAGAATAAGTGAGATGGGTCCGGTGCGCAAATTCGCTGACATATTACTAGCAATATACATAATATACATAATAGCACCGCCCCCCCCCCCGCCCCGAGCCGGAACGTGGCAAGGCGGCCACTAAAACCGCCGCCTGCACCCGCCGTACCATCGTCATCGGCAGCACCGAAGCCAAAGAAAGCTGGCCTGCAAGCAAAGGAGATGCCACGGGCTGCAGCCACTGCGGAGGCTTCCGATGGATTCACTGTGGTCAAGAGAAAACGCACGAAGGCTAAACAAAGCCGTAACCAATGTGGCACCGCGTGCAGTGGGGGTACATCCCTCCGCGCTGCGACGCCCATGACGGCGCTGTATGTCTCTCGCCTGCACGAAACTACCGACCGGAAAGCCGTGCTGGATTACATCAACGAGAGGTTCAATACAGTCTACAAGTCTTCGTCGCCGATGACGCAATTCCGCGTGAGTGTGGACCCCTTGGACTCGCGTCACCAAGTCCCTTTCAAGACCTACGTGGTGGGAGTCCCGTCTGTTCTGCTGGGAGTCTTCAACTCGCCGGACTTCTGGCCCAAAGGTGTCATATTTCGTCGCTTCAGAGGTAGCTTGCCGCGACGACGTAACGTGACACCATCGTGATTTAGTTTTAAGTTTTTATTTTGTATTCTATTTATAGTATTCATATATTTTAATTGTATTGTATTTTATGTATCAATATGGGCCTTAGATGCCTGAAATTAAAAATTAAATAAAATAAAATAAAAAAAAATAATACAAAACGTAGTGCAGACTTTAGATGAGGCCTCTATTTTTTAAACGACTTCAAAAAAAAGGAGGAGTTTCTCAATTCGACCGTATATTTTTTTTTTTTTAAACGACTTCAAAAAAAGGAGGAGTTTCTCAATTCGACCGTATATTTTTTTTTTTTTTTTTATGTGTGTCCACGCAAAACTTCGTCGTTTATAAACCGATTTTGATGATTCTATTTTTGTTGGAAAGGGGGTATCCCGAGGGTGGTCCCATGGTAAGGAAACCAGGATCTGATGATGGAATCCTGGAGAAATCGAGGGAAACTCTCGAAAAAACTGTATTTTCGACTAGTCTGTTTCTTATGTTTCTTCACACAACTTCGTCGTCCATCAACCGATTTTGATGATTCTTTTTTTGTTAGAAAGGGAGTATCCCAAGGGTGGTTCCGTGGTAAGGAAACCAGGACCTGATGGTGGAAACCTGGAGATATCGAGGGAAACACTCGAAAAAATTGCATCGCGACTAGTGCGTTTCTTAATATTATGCAATAATAAGAATTTTAAAGCCCTAATATTTAATGAGGGCCTGACGTTGACCTGATGATGGAGCGGAAAGGCAGTCGAGGGAACTCGACAACGGCTTACAGCAAGTACTTTGTGTTTGGGCTTGATTAACTTCTATTATTGAGACCTTTCATCTAAATGGGTGTCTAAGTGAATCTAAGTGACTGTTATAAGGGGTCTGATAATGAAAATGAAAGACTGTCAATGGAAACTAAAAAATGTGAAATAAAAAAATTTTGCCAAAAAAGAAACAACTTCAAAACGGAAACTAAAAAGTATGAAATAAATTAACTTGTACAGAAATTTCGAGTTTATAAGTGATTAAAAGAAACATAAACAATTAAATAATTTTATTATGTCTTTAAAATTTTTGAAGACGGTGCCACCTGTTTCCTTGAGATGTGAAAAAGATTGATTATAAGTACCTGGTTGTGCACTTTAATTTTAAAATGTCAAATCATTTCCAAATTTAAATAACATAACAATAATAATAATAATAACCTAGGATTTCATACTGTTATGACTCAGGTCGGTTCGAGTTGGTATTTTCGTTCCTCAAATTTGGCGCGTAGCTCAGTTTACGGGAGTTTCCGGTAGCAAGCTGCGGGATGGCGTTACTTGTTCCGAAAATCGCGACAAAACTGAGCGCTGATTGGCCCACGCGCGGCTCGCGGCGCCATCGCAGGTCCGCGACCGCGTCTCTTCCTGTTTGCTGCGACGCGACGCCTCTTAATGAAAGGGCGAAGGAACTATTCAATTACGCCTTTGCATAAGATAATTGTGAAGTGTTTGTTAAATATCTAATTCCGTGCACTGGACAGCTTACTAATACCATAAACTTGCAAATTATATGCTTAAATTACTGGCATGTGTGTCTGTGCTATTCGGTGAATGTGCCGCTGGATACCTATTGTGTTTGGACTTCGATCCCAGAGATATTGGGATACGCCTGCACCTGCATAGAGCTTCTGCTTGCACCATACCGGAACCCCTGGCTGTCTGCGTAAAAGGTTTGTGGAATATAATATCAATACACGGACCGACCGATAACCTTGAGTCACGTAGGCAGTAGGTATTTTGATCCAAAATCTTAAGATCCCGCCTGGCGCAGGCTATTTACACGCCTCGCCATTTCCATTTGGTCCTTCAGACGTCGAATAATCAGTTGCCTAACTATCGAATTCAATTAATAATTGTTACTTTGAATAACCTATTTGCTAGCCACGCTTGCGGTAAAACAAGATGGCGCATAAAGGGGTTTTAACGTTTGACCAACAATTCGCTATTTTAACAGCAAAAAAAGAAGCCTTTTTTGAAAGAGTAAATCGTTTGTATAACTCGTCGTTAAATGTATCGTCGTTTGAGTCGAGATCGAATGAACAGTTCATGATAGAATCGGAAACGATAGACGAATTAAAGTCGAAGTTTGAGAGCATCATTGACGAGCTAAATCATTTAGTTTTGACGGATGATCCAGAAGCTACCCCCGATTACGCACCGGTAATAGCTTTTGAGGAGTTATATACGCGTATTAAACGCATTCGTAACAAAATTAGTGCCTCCTCTTCGTCACCGCCGCCGCCGCCTCGTTCTAGTGATTATATAGGCATTAAGTTGCCTCCCATTGAGATACCAAGCTTCGATGGTAGTACGGAGAAATGGCCTATGTTTCACGAATCCTTTAAAGCTAATGTTCATAATAATCACCAACTGACTGACTCGCAGCGTGTGCAGTATTTGATTGGTAAACTGACTCATAATGCTTTGAGGGTCACCGCTGGTATTGTACCTACCGGTGAAACTTATAAAATTATTTGGGAAAGTTTAGTTAAAAAATATCAAGATAAGAGGTCATTGGGAACTTATTATTTAAACAATATTCTAGATTTGAAACAATGTACTAACTCGGCGAATAGCCTAGATACTTTCATTGAGAAATATTCTGCTTCAATATCTGCTTTGAAGCAATTAGAAATACCAGATGTTACAGATTTTATCCTGTTACATTGTGCTTTGCGAAAACTTGATACTCAGTCAGTTCAAGCTTTCGAACTGTCAGTGCGCAATAAAGAAGTACCTACATACAATGAGTTAATCTTATTTGTACGTGATCAAGTTAAGATCTTAGGGCGTTGTGGCGGAGTTTTGTATGCCTGGGTTCTTATTTAATGGGGGAATATATTCTTTCCGCCTTCTAGGTTCTAGAGTATCTGCTTCTAATTGTAATTGTATTGTACACACATTATAAACATCAACCGTAAAGTATTCGAACCGACATGGCGCCATCATGGCGGCGCACACAGTAGGTGCATTTAGAGACATAGGTACATGGAATATGTTCTACTATGTGAGTCGATCAACTTAACATGACCGGAGCCCATAGGGCCCCGGGAGGATGCATCCACCACCCCTCCATCCTCTTACCAATCGCCAACCAGGACTATGCACGTTCTAGATTCTAGTTCTATTGAAGTATCAATCGTCTCACATAACCAACAGATAACAACATGGAACGAACTCACCAGTGTCCAGTTGTCACCTGTCTTCTCCTGTTCTTATTCTCCCGGCTGCATCACGGATTCTTTCTCCGCATGCACCCGGCATCAATCCCGTTCTTACTCACAAGTTCTTCTTCCTTTCGCGCTCATTTTTCTACTTACTTTTTTCTACCAGTGTTGCCAGTATGAAGCAACTAAAACTACTCATTTCCTATTCTGCCTATTCACCTAGCTACCAGCCACATACGTCAAATCTCACCTATATTAGGATCGCGGATCGTGGAAATCCGCGACACTCCCGCCGAACAAGAATGTTACAGCAGAGCAACCAAGTGACGTGTCCACTCGGCTATCTTCTCTCGTGCCCTTACAGCAGCATCTCTTCTGACTCGATTCTCTTCGAGACGTGGAGCTGCTGTCTCAGGCTCGTCGTCATTCTCAGGTTCAACATGTTCTGGTTCTAATAGATTCTGTTCTGGTTCTAGTTCTAATAGGTTCTGTTCTGGTTCTAGTTCTAATAGGTTCTGTTCTGGATATAATGGATTTTGTTCTATTTCTGGTCGATTCTGTTCTAATTCTGCTTCTAGTAGGTTTTGTTCTGGTTCATTAGAATTCTGTTCTATTGTAGGTAAATCAGTTAAGTTCTGTTCACTTTTTTCTTTGTTCTCGTTGTCTATAGTTTTTAAGTCTTCTGTATCAGGTAACTTCTCAGATGAAACATTTTCAGGTAAGTGTATGACAGTAGGTAGATCATTCTCTCTGCTCCTTTTCTCAGCAGAAACGTCTGAATATGCAGCTTCTTCACTCGCCGGGACTATTGCATCAATCTCTAACGGGTAGAGGTGAGCAATAGAACGAGTATAGATACCACTATCTGTCTTCACCTTGGCCACCCTGCACTGATTGTCAGATCCTGTGATAAGTTCTATGATTCTACCAATCTTCCAATTGCTTCTGTTTTTCTGTTCTCCTTTGATCTGTACAACGTCTCCAATGCAGGGTAGGCGAGATGCGGTTATTCTTGGTTGCTTGTATGAGACATTGTATCTTTCTCGTAGACTCATCAGGTATTGGTTGACAAACATTTTCTTAAACTCTTCTAGGATGATTTGTCCTCTTCTCCAACCCTCTACTAGGCTTCTTTTCGTTGTTGATCCATCTTGAATCACATTCATGTCAGACAAATCAGTTGTTAAGCAATTTCCCATACTTAGGAAATCTGATGGTCTCAACACTGTTTCTAGTTCTGATCCCACATTAGTTAATGGTCGTGTGTTGACTACAGCTTCAACTTCTTTAACGACTGTTTCTAATTGAGTGTCATTTAGCCATTGTTTCTCTAAGGTTTTCTTGAGACAGTTCTTTACAACTCCAACAAGTCTTTCATAAAAGCCACCGTGCCACGGTGCTAATTGAGGAATGAATTTCCAAGCTATTTTATTTTCTATGCAGTAAGAGTTTGTTAACACTTCAGCTGTTAATCTGAATTGTGTACCATTGTCTGATACGATCTTTCTTGGTAATCCTCTGCATGATATAAAGCGTCTCAACGCCATCAAACATTCTTCAGCTGTCAGGTCGTGAACAACTTCCAGATGCACAGCTCTCACAGCCAAGCATGTGAACAAACATATCCACCGTTTGACTTTATCATTTTCTGTTTTCACAAAAAGTGGACCAAGGTAATCGACACCTGTGTAAGTGAATGGTGAGCTGTAATTCACTCTTTCTGATGGTAGTGCTGGAGGAGCTGGCAGCTTGTAAGGTCCATTAGTGTGTTTCTGACATTGTAGACACTTCTTAATTATTTTCTTTACTTGAGAGCGTCCTTGAGGTATCCAATACTGATGTCGAATCAAGCTTAGTGTATGTGCCGATCCAACATGGTAGTTCTTTTCATGTATCGACATTATTAATTGGTTAGTAAACTTGCAGTCTTTCGGCAACAGTATAGGATGCTTCATATCGTATGTCCAGCAAGTATTTGACATTCTTCCTTTACATCTCAATATGCCATCAATGTCTAGGAATAATCCCAAATTCCTTGTGAGATGTGTTTCTTTTCCTTTCATTTCTTCTGGGTAGTATTCTTCTTGCAATCTTTTGATTTCTGCTATTTGCGTTTACCCTTGTATGAGTTTTTAGGTTTTAAATTTCTTCCTGTTGAAGTATTAGCAGTTTGAATGAGTAATGACTCTGTTGAAGATCCAGGTTTGTTGTTTTCTTTGTTTATTTGTTCACCAGGGTTATATGCACATTCCATAGCTGTGATGATTCTCTCAAGACCATCTAGAGCTTCAGTAGAAAGACAGTCAGGACCCTTGAGCACATTGAGTTCATAAAGTACTCTCTCCGGGAACTTCTCCAATATAAGTACACGTATGTGGTTATTACTGGTGTTCTCTCCAAGGGATTTTAAAACCCTTAAATGTCTCTGGATACTATTGAGAGTGAAACGACAATCAGCTCCGTTGTCTGTACATCTGTTAATGTTTGATAAAGCTTTATAGTGGGCTTCAACTAGCTTGATTTTGTTTCCATAACAGTTTTTTAACATTTCCAATGCTATGTTGTAATTGTCATTTGTTGTTGAAAGACCCTTTATAACATCTAGTGCTTGGCCTTCTAAGCAACTAAATAAGTAGGAAAGCTTCTCAACGTTTTTCAACGGTCTTGAGTCGATGGCAGACTCAAATTTATCCCAAAATTCATTGAAATCAATCATATTTCCGTTGAACTTAGGTAACTGTAGTATTGGTAGCTTTGTAGTGGTTAAGGAATCCTTTTCTCTGTTACTAACCTCCATTAAGGTTCGAACTTCTATCAGAAGTGCCTCTGCTTGCTCCTGAATTTCATAGAATGAGTTTGAAAGCTCTTCACTGGGTTGAATGTCCTTTGCTTTCTCCAAATGAAATTGTAAGGCTATACGCAGTCTCATAAGCGCAGTCACGTCAATTTCCTGCGACTGTAGCAGTTTAGAACCTTCAGAGACAAGATCTTGCAACTTCTGCACAACAATACGAACCCGGTCCATATTTGCGTTTTTCTCTTTGTTGTAGTTACTGTAAACAATCAAACCCATGATTTGATATTTCTTTCTTAGAAATATGCTTGAATAGACACGAAACTTGTGAAATAATATCAAGATTTACCTCCAATTAGAACCAGAACTTCCAAATCCAATAGGGCTCCGGCGGCGCAGCTTATCTACGCTTTGCAAATCACTATGTGCACTTTACGCATACAAACACACGAGTACAATATTCTCTTTGCACTTAATTTGTACACTTTGTTAAGATATATCTTGCTAAAAGTTAACTTTCTTAACTTTTAAAAGGAAAATCATTTTTGATGAACAAAAAAATGTCAAGCCCAGAAAAACGACGCCACTTTTGGCGGGATTTGAACGTTGTAGATGGATGCCAAAATAGGCCGTAGTGCAAACCAATAAGAGTCAAAATGGCGTTACTAAGAATAACTGCCGCCGACGGGGTATGTTCGTTTCATAAGGTGTTGTTTTTTCTTTACCGGTTTTTTAAATTTTAATCTTTTTACGGTTTATAACATAAATAATTTAAAAATATTTTCTCAATGTATGTACAACCATGTACAACAAACACAAAATAGTAGGAAACTTTGTCGGAATTAATTGACACAAAATACTTCTTTTCTGTTCTTACCTTCTCACAAACAACCATTAATTCTTTCTAGGTAAATTCTCAAATTCTAGAAAATTCTGTTCTGTAACACTTTTATTGACTTCCTCAACAGTGTTTTCTCGTGTCAAATAGCATGACTTCTCGTTCTGACCAAAAACCAATTCTAAATTCTGAAAGACAAAGATGGGTCTACACTGAATAACCTCGTGCAGGCGACAACCGGTTTCTCGGTGCAACACAGAGTCTACAAGATTGTAAACCCTCTTTTAATCCACTCATCCTCCTTTTACAGAAGGCAAGAGCGTCTCGCAGTATATTGTGGACCCACTTCTCCCAGCGCACTTGGGTGGTTCCGCGCAACAAGTAGGTCTAGAACCGCGAGTGATACATGGTCCACACTACGAAGTTCTATTCTATTACGTACCTATTGCCTGAGAGTTATTTCTACAATTCTCGCCCAGTTCTTCTGGGTAGTGTGATGGTACTTTCTGTCACACAGTTCTCTCTCAGTGTCACCGCAAGGAATAAATCCAGTGTCCCAGTCCACAGGGTGCGCACTACCATATGAACCTTTACTAAGTCTTTCTTCTAAAGTTCTAGACAAATGGTTGGTTGTGAAAAGAATAGAAAGATTCTTTTCTTTCTGTAACGGCATTCTCGTTTTCTACTTGAACCAAAATCAAAGTAAACTTCTAAATACGACACGATGCGCTACACGCAACATGACGCAACATTCTCATTCTCATTGCAATAACAAAACCAGTATTGGTATACAGACCTCGTCGTGTAAGGAATAACGCACGAGCCCTCCCAAACAGAAGGAAAAATAAAAAAACCCTTTTTTTATTCATTTATTCTGGTAACAATTTAAAAAATATTTTTTTTTTTTTGAATACCGGTTTTTGTTATTTTTTTTTTATTATTTTTTTTTAAATTACCCTTTTACCTGGCAATAACATTTCTAGACGAATTTCACTTCTTTAACGTCAAGTTCTATGTGTCAATCAAAATGTCAAAAATTCCAACAAAATCTCACTCATTCATTGTTGCAAAAAAAAACAGAAAGTTTTCCAACAGCACACTCCACCAAATTTTGTGGCGGAGTTTTGTATGCCTGGGTTCTTATTTAATGGGGGAATATATTCTTTCCGCCTTCTAGGTTCTAGAGTATCTGCTTCTAATTGTAATTGTATTGTACACACATTATAAACATCAACCGTAAAGTATTCGAACCGACATGGCGCCATCATGGCGGCGCACACAGTAGGTGCATTTAGAGACATAGGTACATGGAATATGTTCTACTATGTGAGTCGATCAACTTAACATGACCGGAGCCCATAGGGCCCCGGGAGGATGCATCCACCACCCCTCCATCCTCTTACCAATCGCCAACCAGGACTATGCACGTTCTAGATTCTAGTTCTATTGAAGTATCAATCGTCTCACATAACCAACAGATAACAACATGGAACGAACTCACCAGTGTCCAGTTGTCACCTGTCTTCTCCTGTTCTTATTCTCCCGGCTGCATCACGGATTCTTTCTCCGCATGCACCCGGCATCAATCCCGTTCTTACTCACAAGTTCTTCTTCCTTTCGCGCTCATTTTTCTACTTACTTTTTTCTACCAGTGTTGCCAGTATGAAGCAACTAAAACTACTCATTTCCTATTCTGCCTATTCACCTAGCTACCAGCCACATACGTCAAATCTCACCTATATTAGGATCGCGGATCGTGGAAATCCGCGACAGGCGTTCTCTTACAAATAATAATGTCAGTTCGAACTCTAACCCGCGTTCAGTTACTAGTTCAAATAAACCTGGACAAGCCGGAGGGTCTTCTACCCGCTCTAATACACACAAAGCTTTCATAACAAAAAATGATGATACAATGTCAGCTGTCACATCAGTTTGTGGATACTGTAATAAAGCAGATCATAAACAATTGTATGAATGTGCTCAATTTAAATCGCTAAGTACACCACAAATTAAATTTGAAGTTGTGAAATCAAAACACGGTTGCGTGAATTGTTTGAGTATGTCACACACGGTCTCTGCTTGTAGCTCTTCATCAGTCTGTGGAACATGTGAGAAGCGACATCACACCATGTTACATTTTGAAAAGAGAATTAATAATACTCATTCTCACACAGTTCAAGGATTTACTGATGATGATGATGATAATGGTGACTCACCTGTTCCCAGTAGTTCAGATGATGATAACTTAACAAACCCAGATTGCTCCTCAAGCAATTTAGAGAATTCACCAGATATTTCTGGTATTGAGAGTGCATCTTTGTCACTAAATGTTAATTCAAAGCCAAGCTCTAATATATTGCTTGCTACGGCTCAAGTATATGCAAACTGCAATAATAATAAAAACAAAGTTCTTATTAGATGTTTGTTAGACAATGGGTCACAAAATAATTTAATAACAGTGGGTTGTTGTAAATTACTTAACTTACCGATCACACCATTGAACAATTCTTGTGTAAAAGGAGTTGGATTAACCTCTCGGCCTATACTGGGATATGTAAGTGTTAAATTACAATCCCGAGTTTATCCAAATAATAAATATGATATACAAGCTCTGGTGGTGGATTGCATCACTGATCAATTACCTTCTCGTTTCATGGAGAAGTGTGACATGGCTTATTTAAATGACATACCGCTGGCAGATCTGACTTGGAATATTCCTGGCAGTATTGATCTTTTATTGGGAGCTGAACTATTTCCATATGTCTACTTAGGGAATAGGGTTGATTCTGGTTCTCGGGCACCTCCTGCAGTGATGACAGCTTTTGGATATGTGCTTATGGGTGATTATCCAAGTACTGCTAGTACTAGAGTTACATCTTCTCATACCTCTTTTACAGCGTTAGGACTGAATGATTTGGTGCAGAAGTTCTGGGAGCTAGAGGAAATTTCACCTAAGCAATTCCTTAGTCCTGAAGATACAGAATGTGAGAATCTGTATACATCCTCTGTCATTCGAGATAGTGACACAGGAAGATATTCGGTTGCTTTACCTTTCTGTAGGAGTCCTGATGAATTAGGAAACTCGCGTTCGAGTGCTCATCGCAGGCTGCTGGCGCTGGAAAGAAAATTTAAACAAGTACCTACTTTAAAGGAGAATTATATGAAGGTGATAGAAGAATATATTGAAAATGATTACCTTTCTGAAGTTCCTGAATCCGATATTGGTGATGGTGGTTATTATATTCCACATCATGCCGTTGTTCGCCCGGACAAGCCGATGCCACGCGTCGTGCTAGATGCTAGTGCAAAGACACATACTGGGGTGTCATTGAATGATGTTTTACATGTTGGACCGAATCTACAGGCCGATTTGTTTTTGTTATTATTACATTTTCGACTGTTTCCTGTAGCTATTACAGCTGATATTAAACAGATGTATTTACAGGTCGAAGTGCCCGAGCATCATCGCAAATATTTGCGCATATTATTCCGTTTCGATGAACATGATGTGATTCGAACGTTTCAGTTCAATCGGCTCCCTTTTGGCTTGAAGTCGAGCCCTTTTTTGGCCATGCGAACTCTGCGTCAGTTGGCCTCGGATATGAAGCCTCACTGTCCAGATGCTGCAGAAATTGTCCAGTTTAAGCTGTATATGGATGATTTAGTTCATTCTGTTCCAGATGAGGATTCTGCGACTGCTTTAGCACAGGAGTTGATACTGCTGTTCAAGGCAGGAGCCTTTGATTTAGTTAAATGGAAAAGCAATTCCTTAGCATTGTTGGAGAGCCTTCCTGAGTCACATCGTGGTTCAGTAGAATTTTCTGATGGCGGCAAGTCTGTGTCTAAAGTTCTGGGATTGGCATGGGAACCAGTGGAGGACATTTTCTATTTTACCACTTCTCAAGTTGATGAACGATGTACTAAGAGGAATATACTATCTGTGGTAGCCCGCTTGTTTGATGTCTTGGGACTCGTTGCTCCGGTCATACTTTATGCTAAGCTTCTAATTAAAGAACTCTGGCTGATAAATATAGGTTGGGATGATGCCCCTCCGGAGAGCATAATAAGAAGATTTGCAGCTCTGACACAAGAATTGCCTCTGCTTTCATCTGCGAAAATTCCAAGACATGTGGGCGTTTCTAAGGATTGCACTGTTAATATAGTGGCTTTTTGTGATGCCAGTATGAATGGCTATGGTTGTGTGGTATATCTGCACATAACTGATGGGAACGGTGTCATGGTAAGACTCTTATGTGCTAAGTCGAAGGTCTCACCGACCAAAGTAACAACACTGGCCAGATTGGAATTATGCGCTGCATTGTTGATGTCCAAGTTGGTAAAAACTGTACGTGACACGTACCGCGAACGTGTTCTCATCACCGGAATTTACGCATTTTCAGATTCGACAGTTGCGTTATCTTGGATCCATTCGTCCCCACATCGTTGGTCTGTGTTTGTGAGCAATCGAGTGTCTCAATGTCAAGAGAACCTTGCAGCACAGAATTTCTTTCATGTAGCTGGCGTGGAAAATCCAAGTGATTGTTTGTCACGAGGTTTATTGCCTTCGCAGATTGTATCTCATGCTCTCTGGTGGAATGGTCCGTCGTGGATGTGCTGCCCCACCACAGAGTGGCCTATCAAGGACTTTGCTCCTTCAAATTGTGAAGACCTGCCGGAGCATAAGGTGAATGTTCTCGCTACTACGGTTTCTCACGGGAATTCACATGTTTTGCATGAGCTGGCTCAACGTGTCTCTTCCTGGGATAGATTGCTAGTTGCTGTTGTTTATGTCCTTAGATTTATAAGAAAAATCTCAGCTGCAAATACAATTCATAACCTTATGAAGGCTGAATCAGCTGTAATCCGTGCTGTTCAGCAGATTCATTTTGCAGAAGATATTGCTCTTCTTAAACGGAAGATGTCACCGGCTAAAAAGCTTTTACATCTATCTGTTTTCCTGGATGAAGATGGGATTGTTCGAGTCGGAGGGCGCCTCTCCCAGTCTGATTTACCTTACGAGACAAGACATCCAGTTCTTCTACCAAAACATGATCATGTCGTCGATCTGATCATCAGTCACTATCATAAGTTAAATTGTCATGCTGGGCCAGGTCTGTTGATGTCAATTTTGCGACAACGGTTTTGGATATTGGATGGCAGAACTGTGATTAGGGCAAAGGTGCGACAGTGCAATTCTTGTTTCAGAGTTAATCCGAGACATCCTACACCGAAGATGGCTGATTTACCAGCATTTCGAGTTCAAGAAGCGAAAGCCTTTGTCCACACTGGAGTAGATTATGCGGGTCCACTTCGCATCACTCTTGCTCGCCGTCGAGGACAGCATGCCCAAAAGGCTTATATTTGCCTGTTTGTGTGTCTAGTCACAAAGGCAGTTCATATTGAACTGGTGTCTGACCTATCGTCCGATACTTACCTAGCCGCCTTTAAACGCTTCATAGCTCGCCGTGGCCCTGTATCTTGTCTCTATTCGGACAATGGTACCAATTTTGTAGGAGCGAAAGCGCAGTTAGAAGAATTCAATAGGGCTTTGCAACGGGAACTGGTTAGTCATCGCATCGAATGGAAAATGATACCGCCACGTGCTCCACATTTTGGCGCGATGTGGGAGTCAAATGTAAAGAGTCTAAAAACGCATTTGTATCGGGTCATAGGGAATCAACTCCTGACTTATGAAGAGCTACAGACAGTCTTAATCCAGATTGAATGTGTTATGAACTCGCGTCCTTTAAACGTGGTAGCCTCGGATCCTTACCCAGAAGTGATTACACCAGCACATTTTCTAATGTCTACTCCATTACAGTACTTACCTGCGACAGAAGTCTCTGATTCGAACCTTATTCAACGTAAAAAATTGTTAGATCAGATGGTTCAGTCTTTTTGGAAAAAATGGCGATTAGAATATCTGCATACTTTGCAAGTCAGACAGAAATGGGCTACTCCGGAAAACCCTGTCAAGGTTGGGACTGTAGTACTCGTGGGGCAAGATGATTGCTCCCCATTAAGCTGGCCTCTAGGTACAATAATTGAATTATTCCCTGGTAAAGACAATATAGCGCGCGTGGCGATGGTGAAGACGAGGTTTGGTACGTTCAAACGTCCTGTAGTGAAATTGTATCCTATACCTACACAATAACATATGTATCTTAATTAAACTTTTCTTTGCAATGATGTTCTCCCTCTTTGTTGTTGTCATTAAAAATATTACTTAATAGATAAATATCATATTTTTGCGTAAGTACTGAAAATTCCATAATATTAGATTCAAACTTAAATAGCGTATAAAAGGAAAGCATAATCACAACAGTCAACCTTCTGTGTTAACTAGTCATCCTCAGTTCAGTCAATTAATAAATTTTGTTTGCGTCTGTAATCTCTTTGAAAATCTCACAACACTCTGTGTTAATTAGTCACGCTTATTCAAGTCAATAAATAAATATTTTTAAATTTATTATATATATTTCGTTTTTTGGAAGTTTACCAACTTCCAAAGGGGGGAGCATGGTTGTGCACTTTAATTTTAAAATGTCAAATCATTTCCAAATTTAAATAACATAACAATAATAATAATAATAACCTAGGATTTCATACTGTTATGACTCAGGTCGGTTCGAGTTGGTATTTTCGTTCCTCAAATTTGGCGCGTAGCTCAGTTTACGGGAGTTTCCGGTAGCAAGCTGCGGGATGGCGTTACTTGTTCCGAAAATCGCGACAAAACTGAGCGCTGATTGGCCCACGCGCGGCTCGCGGCGCCATCGCAGGTCCGCGACCGCGTCTCTTCCTGTTTGCTGCGACGCCTCTTAATGAAAGGGCGAAGGAACTATTCAATTACGCCTTTGCATAAGATAATTGTGAAGTGTTTGTTAAATATCTAATTCCGTGCACTGGACAGCTTACTAATACCATAAACTTGCAAATTATATGCTTAAATTATTGGCATGTGTGTCTGTGCTATTCGGTGAATGTGCCGCTGGATACCTATTGTGTTTGGACTTCGATCCCAGAGATATTGGGATACGCCTGCACCTGCATAGAGCTTCTGCTTGCACCATACCGGAACCCCTGGCTGTCTGCGTAAAAGGTTTGTGGAATATAATATCAATACACGGACCGACCGATAACCTTGAGTCACGTAGGCAGTAGGTATTTTGATCCAAAATCTTAAGATCCCGCCTGGCGCAGGCTATTTACACGCCTCGCCATTTCCAGTACCTATATTACCTATATCTAGTTATTGTTTTACTTGGCACCGTCTTCAAAAATTTTAAAGACATAATAAAATTATTTAATTGTTTATGTTTCTTTTAATCACTTATAAACTCGAAATTTCTGTACAAGTTAATTTATTTCATACTTTTTAGTTTCCGTTTTGAAGTTGTTTCTTTTTTGGCAAAAATTTTTTTTACGACCGATCCTATATATGGAATTATTAAATCATATAGTTTATTACTTCCACGAGGAATAAATAATAAGAATCTCGAGTTTATATACAGAAAGCAAAAGTAAAGACTTCTAAGATCTACAGACGAAATTATAGCTCTTCAAGTTATAATTGGATACGATCAATGTTCGTTCGACATCAAACAACACGATATATATTTTATTGGATGCAAAGCGAATGCATCTATTAAAATGTGCTGTTGGAAATGATCGAATGTAGCCTCAAATTGATTTAAAAACTTAAAATAACAGCTAGATAAACCACTGAATAGTAAACCGCAAATCACTCAGCGGCGGTTAGATACTTAACCCCCCATTAACGTAATCAACTGTGAATAAATAACCGTGAATAACCCCCAAACTAGTGTTAATTTTACTTTTTTCCACATTAGAGCCCTCTCCATTTCCGGTTCCGTAATTAAACTTAATAAAATTCGGCAAAGTCCACGGAATTGTGTGAATTTCTCGAGTGGGTGCGCTGTAAAGGTGATTTATTTGAATTAGGGGTCGCGGATTGTAGAACTGTGGGATCCGTGTCTTCGCCGGGTCAGATAAATTCTGAAATTAGAAAGAGGAAACTCTGTCGGTGAGAGATAGCCTTAAGTTGAATTTATTTGGGGCAATACGTCGGTTGCACGATTGAAATATTTAAGTTTACAGCAGACGGCGGCTTTATCCGACGTGGGAGGCTTTTGGCGCTCCATATTCCAGCCACGGAGACCAAATTTAATTTGTTTCAGATAAGATTCTTTCTTTACTTAAGGTTCATTTTACAAATAAAGCTGAATTGACAGCGAGAGTGGCGTGGTGGTGCCCAAAAAATACTCGTAATGTAGGTATTAAGTTCACGCCAATATTTTAGCGTGAAGTCGTGTTACAAAATAAAAAGAAACTGAATTACAACTGTGACAAATCAGTAGCATTGAATGTGTTAACTAACATCGCAATATTCATGACTCGTGTGTTGACTAACACCTATTTAAAGATTTAACGATTTGTTTCACACACTATTTCTTTTATTTTGAAACTGTTGACAGTTTCATTGGACTTTCAATTTATTAAACACATTCTTAAATACTGGAAAATCTGTGGAAAAATATTGTTATTATGACTTTTGTACGTTACCTCATGACTTTATGACGCTCATCATGCAAGAAAATTAATTCTGTCAATCAAATTAAGAAAAGCTTATTGCGAGGTGACAGCACACACTTTTTTAACTTGTTGGTTTTTTTTATATGCAGTGTGTACTT
This sequence comes from Anarsia innoxiella, assembly GCA_947563765.1. Classification (NCBI taxonomy): domain Eukaryota; kingdom Metazoa; phylum Arthropoda; class Insecta; order Lepidoptera; family Gelechiidae; genus Anarsia; species Anarsia innoxiella. The sequence goes on from OX387393.1 coordinate 8,752,690, forward strand.
ACCAAGTACTTAGGTACCTATAGGTAATATCAAATTACATTCATTACAATAAAAATATTATTCATAGGTATTATTAAGTATTTCTGCGGAAAACCATTAAGCGAGAAAACACAAAAGCATAGAATGGTCCCGAATAGGCAACTAACACAAAAAAATGAAATAACATAACAATCAAAGTTCACATTCGTCAACCTAAACAAAAACGAATCGATGAATATTCGAACTATTCTCAAATATACGGTAGCCGAATCGAATCAATATAAGTGGTACAAAAGCGGTAATATTACACACCTATTAAATAATCGGCTATTATTGTAACTTCACACCTTCCCAGCGGGGCTGCATTCATCATTTTATTTCTGCCCGTGAAATCACACGTCATCAAATCCTACTAAATCTGCCGTTTTTGTACGGTCTGCAAGAGAAGGCTGTGTAGAAAAGATTCTTTCGAATCTCAAAAATCGAGAGAATCTGTTTCTTTTTCCCAAAATATATCCACTTTTCCACTAAGAGAGTCAGATCAACTGTTTTTTTTTAATGAAGTATTTTGGTCATAACCTCTTTCATCAGATATTAGATACTTGCCCACAACTTTGACTTTCTTACAGAACCAATCTATTTTCATTTTACTCAATTTATAGGTATGCTGTCCCTCCATAATCCCGTATTGTGGTGCAAAACCTTTGGAGGTGTCGGCACTATTGAGAAATGTCACATGAATTGTGTACGATTTAAGACGCCATATGGCAGACTTTGGTGTTGCTAACAATGCGTGTCGGAGTTACGTTGGATTAACTGTAACGGAGGTTTAGGTGCGATTGAATTTGACAGGAGGGTGAAGAAATACACAATGTTGTAGGTAGGGTTGAGTGAACTTAAATAATCTGTTGTATTTTATTTGTAAAGTTAAATACAAATGGCATATTTACAACTTTAGAATATCTCTACTGAAAAAAAGAGGGAATATCTTTAAACAAACTTAGGTATTCCATAACTTTTATTTTGTTAAATTAGTCTCAACTAAGTGTTATACCAACAAGGTACCTTTATCTTCAACATAAGTATTTGAATATAGTAAAATATTGCTAACAAATCCTATTGTCTTTACCTTCTCCAGAATAAATCAGAAACATTGCCAATGATTGACGTTTCTAATCAATACTAAGGCGAGCAAAAGCCAAACGACATGTGCGATATGGCATCCATTTTGTGACTAATTGAAATCTGGCATGTTCAGTCCCGATCCGATACTACATTTGTTAAATCATTAACGATTTGGCGGACGGCCAAATAGTTGGATGCTTTCAGAGGAATTCCTATCACTTGATCCGTTCTTTCACAAAAAGATAAAAGAAAATCAACAGAAAATATACGGAGAATATTTAAATAGTATTAAACCAAACATCATCGTGTTTGCAAGTCTATAAACATACATTCTCACGCATAAAGCCAATAAAATATCATTCCTCGCCGTTTCACAACAATAAAATGTGGTTTTCATTTCTTATTTGCAATTTACAAATGCAATTCATTTGGATGCAAGACAAGGATGCGTGTAGCTGGATCTCACCCGTCGGGAAACGATAAATAACACTACAATTATAATAACACACTGGAGTACAATAGTTGAAATCTGAGGGGGCGTGAACAATACAGTGCGTGCCCCGGGAGCATTACTTGTACATTAAAATTATTACAAATTGGCATTAGATGGGCGCGAATCACATTACGAGGCGCAGACAAAAGCCGGCCCCCGTACGATTATTTACAGCAAATTGAGTTAGAACCCGGTTTATTGAGTTTAAAGTGAATTATGAAGCTCTTGTCCGCTAAACAAATTTACGTTTGGAGTGTCGCTCACAGCATGCGGCCGTTGAATCCCGCGCTCGAGAGGCCGCGGCTCCGAGGAAATTATTCGATTGCTTCAAACTGTAATTAACTTTGTCGTAATGTAAACATTCGAAATACGAATTATGTTTCGTTGGTTATTTGTGTAATTGCTTTAAACACACCAGTCTTGTTCAAAGATATTTATACGACTTCCTTTATTTAATTGACACAAATAATAATACAGGCCTGATTCATAAATTGTACAAAGAATTTCCTTTTAAATTGATTTCTGTTTTCTCTTGTGTTCGAAACTGGATATTTGGGAATTTAAGGTTTCCCTTTCATATTAAAACTCTACAATCAGTAGGTACGAATAGGTAAAATCTCGAAATTCTGTATACCGTCTAGTCGAAAAACAATATCTATAAAACGAGTAGGTATTTGCTAAAGCTATGAAGTGGGAGTGTGCTAGGACCGAGCGTATCAAACGCAATGTACTGGCGTAAGGGCACGCGCGAAAACTCGCTTATCCAACACTCGTACCAACTGATTTTGAAGCTCGTTTCCACAACACGTTAAAAAGGACAACAAACATAGGAAAAATCAGATGAAGAGACAAAAAGACACGTCATTTCTATCTCGTACCTACTTTCTATTTAACTTCTACATGTCTATAACCATAAATTCAATATAGAGCTAAACGTTTACCTACTTTCTCAAATATATCGTTAGTTCTCTACTTTTCAATCGCACTAATTCTTGACTCATTGCTGCAATTTGCTCGGATATGAGTCTTATCTTTACGTTGGTCTGAAACGCAAAACGGTCCTAGTTTAAGCCTTTTCGTACTTACTAACTAGGTAATTGCCGAAGCAACGTTTCATGTCTCGTTGACCAACGGACACAGGCTGCTATAGTTGTGGCTGTCCGACAATAGGGCTCGTTACAGCGCCTTATTACGGATTTACGATCGCAGACCGCACGGAACAATCCGGTTGTTATCGTACAGAACAATATTTATTTTATACACAATTCATGCGCACAACCAACACCTTAGTACTCGGAATGGCGACGGGAGAGAAATGCGTAGGTTTATGTATTTATCTCGGTAATTTACTTTGACTGTACTTTGCGGAACGTGCTCAATAAACTCTATTTTTAAAGAGTCGGTATTTTTGCAACTTATAATAACTTACTTCGTCTACAGATGTTGTTCCTATCTACTCGAATTCTTACTTCACAGTGTTGGGTTACCGTCCATGCAGCAAGTTATATTTTCCTAGAGATTATAATATTATGCCACTTAAGTATAGGTAACATCAATACCTACATATAAATAGCTTAAACCCGAACGAAAGAAAGAATGATATGTGTAGTTACAAAAATTATGATCTAATTACATTACGTACTTCACATAACCTATAACTGTTAGTAATTATTTAGTAATTTGTGTTTTGACTGTGTATTTAAGTACCTAGAAATAGCATTTCTGCGTGAATAATAACAGTTCAATCCGTATTACCTTTCTACTTTATACGATAATGCCTACTTACTTAAACAATAAAGCTGGGGATATGTACTCAATAAACTTCGCGATTTCATTATTATTTTGCAACTCAATTTCCTACTTAAACAAATTTTGTAATCAGCTTTTCTACAGCTAATACAGTGTGTTTCGCATTATTGGCTGGAATTTAATCAAATTCTGCTCCCGCACTTTTCAATTTGAATATAAATGAGCCACGGCGGCGTTTCGTTTGCACATATTAATTAAAATCACGACATTCGACGCTGAGATACGTATCCGTTGAAAATCGTGGATGAATTTTCATTTCATTTATATTTTCATTTCATTAATTTAGTTGTTAAATGTTTATATCATGTGTTCATAAAATTGATATGTTTTGACATGTGAGTTAAAATTTAATGTAAGTACACTATTAAATGCTCACAAGCATTGTTTCAGACTCCTGATTTTCGGATTTACAAGTACCATATAATGCATTGCATTGATAAGTAATTAAATAACAACACGTTCAAGAAGTTTTATCAGTAGGTATTTAAGATATTTGATCAGATTCCGTTTAAAATCATCATTTAAGTACCATCCAGTAATAAAACTTTTAAAGCACTAATTTTATTGCATTTTAAGTATGCCTTATTAAAAACAGATATCATATCATTACTATTATTAAAACTGTGAGCTAATTAAATTAAATATAACCATAACGAGTATTTTAATCGCCCACTTATAACCTAGATGGTTTAAAATTACCGCTTGTCAGGTCATTGAACCTTGTCAATGATAAAAGGTATAACCAGGGCGATTAGTTTAATCACTTCACTCTGCACTGCTTGGATAAGTAAAGCTTAAATATGAAGTTATTAGGAGTAACGATCTTGTTACAGTTATGTTACGATATTGGAGCATAATATTCCATTGCTTTTTCATCCCTTTAGTCATGCCGACAAGATCCGTGTGAGTAAAGAATGGACAAGAGGGGATGAATACAAGATTGCAAAAATCTAGTTACTTAAATTCAACATTGCATAAAAAAAGTTTTAACTACCTACTAATAAGTTAGGTACCTACTTAATTAAAATATTATCCTGGTTTGCAAATTCACTAATACCACCTAATACTTTATGTAGGTACTCGTAATTGAACATAGCGATAAGCAATTCCAAGAAAAGCTAATCATATCACAAGGCGTTGAAATACCAAGTAAATATTAATTATACAAATTAATATATTAGTAGTAATATTAAAGAGAGGTGTTCAATTACTTACCTATTTAATTTGCATCACGCTTCTTATTAAGTAAAATATGTGAAAGTAAAATAGACATTCTTGTTTATGCGATTATGTACTCGTAAGTTCGAAAAGTCAAAAAGAGCTAAAGAGCATAATTACATAAATCACTACCATTGCATCAAAAGTTACAAATAAAGTTTTACATCTCGATATATTCTCGCCTCTCAACATAAGCCCCATCGCCCACGTGCAGTCTTTTGTTCCTAGATAGAAAGCAACTTTTATTCAGGCCAGTGCTGGTAAAGCTCACTCATACATAAGTTATTAACTGTGGTTTACTTAGCCGTTGTCTGCTACAGAGCCTACAGATTAATGAGTCTGGTAATTGTTTCACGTGGGTTCTGGGTATTTGTTAACGTCGTCGGTGGCTTTATGTGTATTGAAATTAGTAGTATTTAGGGCTTAGTTTGCTCGCTTAAACAATATCTTGTGTAATGACTGAACTAATAAGCCGGTGTTCACTCTTGCACACCAAATATAGAAATATGATAAGAAGGCTTTTGATATAGGTAAAGTTAAGTTAAGAAAAGTAGTAATTAATTCCCATTTCAATATACCTAATAGGTATAGCGGTAATTGATCCACGCCTAGGTAAAACGATATGGTACCTACTCAACTTTTTTGGTAAGTATTTTATAGTGTCTAGTCTTATACTATTTTAAAATTGAAACAAAGTACCGCTAGGTTACAAACCTACTTTTAAACCTTTCTTTTATTGGAATACCTAGAGACAGATTAAAAATGTTTATCTTTGCAGTCATTTAAAATTTCAACTAAAAACAAATTCGTATCCAGAGATGTTCATTGTAATGGAAATCCACCATTGGTATTCGCACCACGCGCGGCTATCGACCGCTGCCATCACTGCCTTTAGTCCCATACTCTAGATAGGCCCCCTTCCGCCTCCTTATCGTACCAATTCTACTGAACATCACTACGATAATTTCGGCGTTTAATTGTTATTTCGGTTTGCTAGAATAGGCTGTAAATATTCGGTATTGTAATATCTTGTCAGTTGGTGATTGTTACTCGTAATTTGAAAATCGAATATTGCAATTGAAGTGGCGTATATTCACGTAGTTATGTACATACCTAATTTCGATTGTTTGATGCCTTCTTTGAAAGGCAATAGCTTGAAAAATAAAATGAGTGTACAATCAGTGGTTCTATAAAATAAGAAAATTGAAACGTTTTTCTTCTTTGTAATCGGGTATCTCTTGGCAACAGACGGTTTTTAACCTCAGGGAATTTTCCCGTGAGCTGTTTATTGCCTCTAGTAGGCCGTTGATCTTTAAAAAAACAATTATCTTCCTGGTAGCTTTGCTTTTTTTATACAAAACACTTTATTATTGTTATAAAATACATTTTTGGTAAATACTTCTTCAAAATTAAAGAGAAAACCTATTTAATTTTAAAGTAAATTAACTTAAAAGCAAACATTAACATCATCATCTCAACCCTAAATTACTGAAAATTACACTTAATTTCTAATCTCATCTGATAAGAGCCGGCGCTTGTTTTCACCACCCCCACCCACCCTTACCTTGCCGTTAATTTACCCCAACTGTTTACTTTACCCGACGAAAGAAGCAAATTGAGCGAACTGCCGACAATACGCCAGAAATTATAAGGAAGACATTGATTAATTATTTTACTTTGTTTATGTTAAAGCAGAAGTTTTTTTTGGTTATGAAGGTTTCACAAATGAGGCTTGACTTTTATACAGCCTTGTTGTTACCGTAAGGGGATGAGTTGTATAAAAACGAGTCAAGATATTAAGATTGACTTTTAATTGCTCGATTGGCCACCGAACCGAAATAAGCTTATTTGAATTAGAGACAAGCATTTTATTCGGGTGTCTTATTTCATCATAGTAATAATATAACAAAAAACACCCTATACTTACTTAGGTACTTTTGAAGTACCAGATCGACGTCTGAGTAATATCTATAGGTAGATATAATGAGGCAGGGAGGTTCCTTTTGGAGGGAGGGAGCTTTCTATTAGGTACGTAAATTAATTGGATCCAGTCAGTAGATCCAGATGTCAATCCAGTTGGTTTCAAAAGCCATCAGTTTCCCTGTCATACATCAAAGCTAAATGGAATTCTTCTATCTTCTATCCACTTCTAAGTATCAACCTATGATTGTATGCTGAAGGTTTTCTAGTACCTACCTACATAATATACCTATACAGGATGTATACGTAATTCATTTCATTAAGGGACGTTATCTGTTAAAAAGCTGTGCAACCTACCCCAAATCGAAAAACATAAAAAATCTTTAAAGAAAATGTTGATTTTCGACCCATGTTTCTCAGAGAAGTTTAGCAAATTGCATTGAGTCCCTGTAAAGTTACTCACTATGTACAAAACTTTACAATGTACGTAAATTTACCTAAAGTCAGCTCGTCTATATTCTGTGAAAATAAACGTGTAAACAAAAAGAGGAGCCCCGTCGCCAAATTGCATCGGCTCCCACTCGCTTTTTTGTCGCCGAATCTAATTCCGCTTTTCAAAATGTCCTCTCTCCACGTGTTCTTTTAGATTACTGATACTTTCATCACATACACGGTACAAAAAGCCTTTGGAAATGAAGTGTCGGCTTACGGAAGCCTTTGAAGGCTTGCGTGGGATCCGCCTTAGACGAACTTTTATATACTAGACGTCTTTCATAAGATTTTCTTAAGCTTTCTTTGTACAATTTATTTTTTGACAAGGAGAAATCTTTATTTAAATATAAATAGGTATAAAAGAAGATACCTAGGTAGGTTTGTATATTGGCTGCAATTGATGAGCATCATAGCAGAGCAGCGCCATTATAGGGACCATAAAAATACTATTTTTTTTAATAACCTGATTAACTTAGATAAACCCTAGAGGTAGACGGAAAGTCAAGCCAAAGTATTATTTATAGAGTCTACGTGGTAAGATGTCTATATTATCTGTATCAGTCTGTGGCCAAGGGTGAAATTGCGAACAGCTTTGCAGCTCGTATGATAGCGTATCGAGTCGCACCAAATCGACTTATAATGGAAATGGCATGAGATATTCAACAAAATGTATAATATTATGAGTGCTTATTTATTTGTACGAGATATACGTCTTCTTAAACTAGTCCTAATACAAAGGTTGTCTGGAAGAGATCACTTTTAGTAATAAGGCCGCCTTTGCGCACAATGTTATAGTTTTAAGTTTTATCTGTATCTCTTTGTGTGCATTAAGGTGTTTTTAATCCACCTATATACCTACCTTCCTAAAAACTTTACTACTTTTAATGAAGTTATAGAAATAAATACCTGTCTTTATCTACCTACCTACTTAAAATATGTGATCAACATCAAGAAGAATCGAACTCAAGAAAGAACATAGAAAAAACTTGTAGCACACGCTTGAACGACATTTTCCTTTTTTTTCCTTAAACCATTCATTACGTCCCACTAGCTTTAAAACACTACTGAGGAATTACATTCATGGATTCTTTCAAGCCATCTCTTAGAGTAGGTGAACCTGAGTAACCCAGCATGTGTTCTATAGGAGAATCTTCAATTCATTAGCTGCTTATTTCCGCTGCACTGGCCATCAGGGTGTCATTAGCCAACCCTGTAAAAGGACTAACGACCTATAAAAGCTAAGTAAAAAGTCCGGATTGTCTGCGGCAACTTAATATAAACTGATTAAACGCTAATGGCATTATGTTTCTTTAAACACTTCCGCGGAAAATCTAATTGTGTTTGTTTTGGATTTCATTCACTTGTTTGTAATTATTTTTATTAGGTTAGTTTTAGAAGTAAATCTTCTGGTTCAGTTGAAAAGATTTGTAGCAGTTAAAATTGTTCTTTAGACAAGCACAAAACATATAGGTAACATACTTTCTTAGACTGAAAAAGAGACAGAAACTTAAAATTCAATATTGTAAAATTAATTTCCGCTCGAAAAAGTCATCCCAAACGAAACGCTTTCGATATTATCCCTTCATCGAGTCTAAATCTCCATTAGAATACCAAAACGCTATTTCAGTAGAAACTTCTTATCGTAAACTCAGCTATTTCAAAAGATCTTTCGAGATTATCGAACTGGGTGCATTTAGACTAATGAGGCGGTGAAAGACGCTGCGGCGGCAGTTTCATCGGGAGAGTGTGCTTGCTGACGGATCCGAGCAGCAAAACGAAGGTGACGACATCTGGCTCACTCTCCATTATTACGAAAGTTGGAGACAAAAGGCGCATTTACCCGGCGCCATTCTGACGGTGGCAATTTTTTAAGTGTAACTTTCAGAGTAGTTTCAAGGGTTAAGATTTTTTTCTGATTTTGAAGAGCAGAATTTTTGTTAAGTGCTTCTTTGACACACACTGCACATATTCTAGGTTTCATTATTCACCGTCAAAAACTAAATAGAAAGTACCTCGATGATAAACAAAATGACGATGCTTTAAATAGAAATAGGAAGCACTTGTGTCTGTAATTTTTCAGCAAATCATTTTTTCATCATACCGCAAAAAATATGTTTACAAAATCCTTTTTGCTGCCTTCAGCCACAACGTTGATTAATGATAACGCGGGAAACCTCAAATTTGATGTCATTCAAAATTCTCCCTCCTTAACCCTTTGCATAATCTGAGGGAATATTCAAAGGCGCATTAAGGGTGTATATTATACGAGAGGGGAGGCTGTGGGAGTAAACACGAAACAAATAGGACGGTATTCTTTACACGTATGGGTCGAATTGCGAGCCAAGCAAATCCGGGAAGGACGTTGTCAGACGACGTAAATTTAGTGGATGCTGAGTTAACGCTTTTCTGGAAGTCTGGCAGTGATAGTAAAAGATTATTAGGTAGTGGAAGAAATAAAACATTTTTTATCTAGGAACTCTAATGGACTCCAAAATAACTGCTACAATATTTCGCCAGTGCCAAGAGCTTTGCTATCTGAAATGCAATTTTCGTGGAGCAGCACCCATCCGAAAAGACGGGAGACAAAATTGCCGGCTGTCACCTGTCGCACCAAGAATTTTTCATTTCCCTCCCTCACTTGAAAAACACACTTCCTCCACAGTTTTAATTAGAAAAAACCCCGCCGCGAGATAATAGTCGTAAATACTCGTAAACCACCAACTCACGAAAATTACTTCTCAAAATTAACCTGCCATAAATTCCTGTATAAACAGATTCGAAAGATAAAACGCTCAAGTTGGATGTTAAAACAAATTTATATTCCGTAGAGTTCGCAACAATAAATCAAAAAGTTCACCGGACAGTCTGGGAAAATAATAAAGGCGAGGAAAAACGGAATTACATGAAATTCACTGGCGTTTAACCTCCACTCGACGAATCGGCAAAACAATTTCAGTTCATAGAACAGAGAACACTGCTTATTTACTTGGATGATAATGTGAAACTGAAAAACATGAATGAACTCGCAACTTTAATAAGAATAGGCACCTACAAATATAGTTATAGGTAGGTATTTCAATAGTCGACTTAAGGCAATACAAAATCTATCAACTAACAAAAATAGTCGCAGCTAAAATTAAACTAAATAGATATTCACCAACACAACTAATTTGTTCTGAACTCAGCATTATCAAAAGAGATGTCATGAAAATGAATTGCACGGATTATTAAATTGAATTCATCTCTTGATTGATGACTCATCGCGCTCGTTTAATGCTACGAGATATTTCAACCATCATTAGCGTAATTCCATGACTGTAACTTTGATGCTTGAAACAAGTAAACTTGGTAGTATTAAGTAGCAAAATGATAAATATCACCCTAAATAACCTAGTAAGTTTCTATTTCTGTTTGGTTTTGGCACAGAATACATAATAGTAGGTTTTGGTTCGAACAGTTGCAAATGTTGTTGCTGATGATGCGCTTCATTAAACCTATCTATACAATATCTGTTTCTTTCTCATCAAAAAATAGAAAACGACGCACCCCTAACAAGATGTTTAATGAATAACCTTGAATGATCTTTTCTATACCAGGAGATAATTCTAGTTTGTTAATTAGCCAATCAGATTCCATCTAATAGAAATAAGCCTCCCCCGCAACTTTCTATTTTCCAAGGTCTCCAGTTTTAGCTCCTATATTAATTATTTGAACAAATTTTTTGCTAAATTACGCTACAGTCTAAATAAGAATTTACTTCAACAAAATTACAAATCAAATTAATCTTAGCTCTTTTCATAACATGATAATATTGTAGCTCAAACGAAGTAATTTATCACCGTTCGATACTGGTATAGCATTCATTTCGCGAGCAAATATCGCCTGTAATGAAAGGTGAGCCAACATCCTATGATGATCAGGTGCATTGATATATTAACTCTTTTAAATCACTGTTTGAACAGATACGTAGAAATATGTATGCACGTAGTTAGACTGAAAGTTTACGCAGCAATTAGTACACAACCACGTAAGTACCTCAGTGTTTTGATGGATTAGGACTTAGGAGTTACGCTAATACTGTTTTGCAAAGTGTATCGTTTGATATGATAAAGAACCATTGTACGTTGCAGCTAGCTGCATAAATCTCTGAACTATTCAATTTACAAGATTTACTTCGTTCGATTCTCAGATTTTTTAAAACCGAATCACCGACGGAACCTTAACTTACGCTCATATTGGATTGTGCACTGTGTTCTACTATGTACGTGAAAAATTGGGAGAAAACTCTATGATATCTACGATGTAAGTTCATCAATGGTCTTCAATGACAAGCTGTCTCCGTGATGAATGATATGCATCCCTGCCACCGATATCAAGTACATACAGTGTACAGTAATCAATCACTATCACTTTTAATCAATTTATTTGCCCGTTCTCTGCTCGCCTATCAAATTGTAAAAGAGATTTATTGATGGGAAAATTGTTTGCGATGATGACCAGGTGAGTAGATTGTTTTCTTTTGTGATGAAATGTCTATATTTAAGGTGTTTTTTTTTCAGATAAATACTTTTGCTTGGCAGGTAGTTTATGCTTGCTAGGCTTTTATGCTTGTTGTAGGTTGTTATAGTAGGTATTTAAATTACATAAAATCATACCATTTCAGGATGAACTTTATTTTTCCGAATGAAGGGCACATTTACCTAGATGTACCTACCTACTTCAAAAAAAGTATAACCTATTTTTTTAAAGTACTTATCTATAAAATACGATTTCTTAAAATACGAGTAGGTACCTATATCTTCTCTTATTGCAAAAACACCAAATTGTTCAATATGGAATGAAATAGTAACGCGGATGGTAGATTTATTGCTAGGTTAGGTATCTTGATTGAATCATTTTGGTAGGTTCCTATCTAATGGCTTCTTTCCACACATAAACACAGACCATAGACCAAAAAGTTCTCATTAATCAAAAGCTCCAAGATTAAGCTAGACTTATCTACATCCGTAGACTATGAGGGTGCGGGTATGGTGGTCCAAGGGTGGTCCCTTGGGAAGATTTCCCGGATTTTCTATTAAACATCCGCTGTTAAAGCCGCAATAGATTGATCTGATTGACGCAGGAACTTCGGGTACTATATCTATTATTATATAGCGTATCTACTTACATGCGTAACATTCAGTTGTATAAAGGATGTTAAAGGTGTCCATTAAACATTTTGCTGTCTTCTTCTGATTTTTGGTAATGAAAGTGACAGCTATAGATTTTACGGAGTGTTAGCCATAATTATCTCTTTTGCAACAAGCTTTTGTAAGAACTACATGCCTACCTACCAATTCTTAGATACAATCTGGTACAATAGTACCTACCAGCTTTATTTTATATTAACCTCTCACATCCCTCTGACCCATTACCTATAAACCCAGACACAATAGATTTTCTATGATTCTTCTATTTCTGGGATGTGAAAGATTAAGGTATGATTAAAACAAGACGATTGCTTATTTATTTTATTTCCAATGAAAATTCTTCTTCATAATGATATCGCCGTTAGGTAACCTAGGAATGAAGTCTGAGAAGCCTCTTTCATAACTTTACTAACAATACCTATTGGCTAACTGTGTAGACTTGTTTACAATCGAACCTTTTTTCGAAGGCTGCGCTTGGCTTTGATACAGGAAAAATGAAATTGCGTAGCAAGCTAGGAATCTATATTGTTCATAGTTACCTAGATATAAGAGATTATTATTTTTTTCAGAGCAATTTTAGGATGCATTGGTTGCGTAACAATTGATTATTGATATTTATTTATTCGATTTGAGCAAACACAATTCAATTTTAAACAATATGAGCATCTAAACTACCTATCTAATTTACCATACATTAGCAAAGAGAATTCCACTAACTAGATATAACCTATAGAATCTGCCATTACGTAAAATTCCTCTATTACAAAATCCACCCTTACCTCAAAACAATAGTTGCATCTTCTGATTATCTGCACTCTACATTGTATGTTCTCGTTGATTGTGGGTTGGGTACCCACTCGCGATATCTTCTCGAACAAAAGCCGATCAGTAATTACTTCCCCCATTTGATACAAACTTCATTACAGTTCGCCACTACAATGTTTTTGTCCCTTTCCAATTTTATAGTCACTTTCGAGAGGTCTTGTTTATCAAGATTGTGAATATGCTGTTGTAGGGGGATTTGAACTTTGTTGGAATGGGTATTGGGGTAGTAAATAACAGTGATTGCTTTTCTAATCTTCATATTAAGAAATGATGTAATCACCTACTCACTATTGACTGACACAAGCACGTCAATATGCAGCATGTGAATTGATGTTATTAATCACCTCTGCATAATAAAGATTCTTATTATTATTCATAATAAAGATCCTCTGCATAATAGTAATCTTTCAGAATCTATTGCGTAATTGCGCAGCAGAATCGAAGGTCTTCATATCAAATCTGGGTTTTATACAAATAAAAACGTCAACACTACGACAGATTTCAGTCGACATTCCTATAAATATCTTCATAAAGCACACGTGGTAGTAAGACAAGGGATCATAGCGTTATCCCATGCCCTCTTTCAGTCGACTGGGTTCAGATTGAGTCGACGTGTCTATGACGGATGGATGGATGGGTTTGATGAGCCAGTGACGGCTTCTTATGTCTCATAATCTATGTGGTGAATGCTAGATGTGTTAGTCCTGTGAGTAGATATTGTGTTTTATGCGATAGAGATTTTTTATTATTATAGATAGATACCATTTGTGTAAGTTGATGCTTAGTTAACTTAATTGTTAGCAGTAGAATAATTTCGTTACTTTGAAGCTGTTTTTTTTGGCGGGGGGGGGGGGAGGATTGCAAGCGTGTGAATACTTAGGTACTTGTTAGGATAAATAAATAAACACTAGGCATGCAACTTAAATTACCTTCCTATCTTATTAAACAAAGTTTCTCGCATACCAACACGAGGTTGGTTTATCTTTACTATTTACTAGATGATTAATTAAATATGATAATGAAACAATGTTATAATCCGCTAGCTATCTATTTTTACCCCACCCCAAGGTGCAAAACTGACTTTAATTAGGTAAGTATATCATTACTACATATTTCAACACGTGTACCACATGTTTGCAATTAGAGACAATAGTCGTCAATTATGTCGCAGTGTACGTTTTTGTAAAACAAGGACATTTCCATTGCTGGAAATATCTAGTTGAAATAAAACTTGTTGCCAATAAATAATTGTAATTAGTGACCAGTGACTGTACGTGGATGTTACTAATTAATAGAATAGAGTTTGAACAAAGCTGTTGTCACTCTAGTTTTTCAACCCTTATAAGAGGTAAATACAGTAGGTACTGTCGGTAGTCCATTGCCATCCCATAAGTCTGCCGCATCGGAAAAAAGGGCATGTCACACGACAGAACACAGAAACACCCGCTTTTTATGGGAATACACCAGATAAACACGCCCGAACACTCCGATATTTACCCACGCAATAAAAAACCCCAATTTATCTATAAGCACATTACGGCCGTTCGAGTGTTTGATAAAAATAAACGACGCAATAATCGTGATATACTAGGCAATTAAAAAAATAATGTAAAATTGGGTAAAGAGTAAAAATGTTCGCAGTCAGTAGGATTCGAACCTACGCTCCCAGAGGGAATCTGATTTCTAGTCAGACGCCTTAACCGCTCGGCCATGACTGCTTTTACAGTTAAATGCAAAATTTGCAAACGGATTCTTTAAACATATGAATTACACACTATAGTCGATTATAAAAACTGGTTATCAAGATCTCGAGAGACGAGAAAAGCAATTTGTTTGGACGTAATTAGCTTTGCAATATTGAATCGATTATTGGTATCGATCCCCTCTTTTTGCATCATCTATCATCGTCATTGGCGCTGAGACTTGTTTGCAAGCCCGCCCATCGCCCAACCCACTGCATTATGCAAATTGGTGTCCTTCTCTTGCGAAATCTGCGTCAGTAGTTTATTTTATAACAACTCAACTTATTATGCTCAAGTTCATTTTTGCAACCAATGAATAAGATAGGTAGGTAGTAGGTACTTACCTAGTATCTGGTTAGTCCATCAGGTTGTTGGTAGGTTGTATGGGCGGGATATAAAATATTACCAACTCATTTCACCCACAGCTGTTTTGTTTATGCTAGTTGCATCATTCATTACCTTTCTATTAGTAGTTTAGTAGGTATACGACTAAGTAGATGTTAACTTGGTCTTTTGGTCGAAGAAAGTTGTAAGTAATTACCTACCTACCTCTTAAAGTAAGAAGTTAATTCCAATACAATTCAAGTTCTAAAAATAAATAAAAAGTAACCTATTTAATTTTAGTAAATTCGTTTCGTCAGAAATTTTTTGATTTATGTAGACGAGTGTACCCGTGCGTGTGTAACGTAATGGGTATCACTTTTTCGGCACAGCTGTCAAGTGGCGCCGTGGCTTAGTTGGTTAAAGCGCCTGTCTAGTAAACAGGAGATCACGAGTTCGAATCTCGTCGGGGCCTATAGTAATAGTGTCGTTTTTGTTTTTTATAAGTTTTGTTAATTTTATAATTGTTTCCTTTAATTTTTTTAAAGCATGATTAATAACTCGATTAGCCGTTAGTCAATAATGTAAATAAAAAAGCAAAGAAGTTTTTTTATATTTTTGTGATAGATACTGAATACTATCTAAAGAGCTTTTATTGAATTCGGAAATTACCTACGAATTAGTATGCCTCGGAAGGAAATACATTTTTTGAGGAGGTCGGCTGTTTAAGTAGGGATGGAAAAGGAAACAAACTTGGTTTAATATATTCACTTATATATTCACATTTTTATATCTTACCAAAGTATTATTTACATTATTTATACAGTTGCTGCAACAAGCAGTACGAAAATTAGGTGACATGGCCAATTCTATTAACGATAATGTTTTTAAAGTTTGTTAAGAATTCTAGTTATTAAAATTGTTCATCTCACCTAACTGTAAGAAGGAAGTATAAATGCAATTTTCACAATACAGAGATAGGTGCGTTATTTTAAACTACGCAGCCAGTTCAAAATGCTTATCAAATGTTCAAAATAAGTTCATAAGTAGAAAGTCAGTTTATAATATTTTGGCACTTTCTTGTAAGTATATACTTGGTCTTTATTTTGGCCAATATGTTACAGATTTCAATAAAAATGTGTACCTACCGTATACGTCTCTAGAAAAGTAAAGCGCTCAAATTTTGGCTAAATATTACTTTAGTAGAGGAATGCTTAAATATACTTTATTTGAATTCTTTACAGTTATTTTCAATTTCAGTTTTTTTTGTTTTTTTCAGTTTTTTTACTTTAGTTAGTGTAATAGTGTTAGTTGGTATCTTAAGTTGGTACCTACATATATAACGCCACATAACGCACAGTAAAAGGGCTGTAGACAAAAAGGGATAAGAATTGAATATGCATATATTCAGTCAAGACTTTAGCGCTTCACTTCAAGACGTATGATTAAATATCAATCAATTAAAACAAATTTTGTATGAATGGTTAAAAAATATAAATTCTTAAAAGGACCGTCAAGAAGTACAAGATAGAAATTACAATTCAGTTTCTTTTTAATTGAGTCTATTCCAGTCTTAATTTTATTTAAGTAATACTTTAAACGCCTATAAACATCTAAAACTTTCATAAAATCTGAGGCACATTCAATATACGTCATAATATACATTATTACATACTTATATTTATAAATATTTACATATTAATTACACTAATATGGCAGTTATGAGGTTTCAAACATAATAAAACTCTAAATTGTCACGTATTTTTGGTTTTGTAGTGTGGTTTGATGATTGCTAGTGAAAATGATGTTTTAAGTCACAATTTACATTATAATATTATCATTAATTTATTTTATTAGAAGATTGTTATTTTTCATAATATCATTCAACGAAACGCAATAATTAAACGTAACGAAGAAGTCACTGGTTAAATTACAAAATTGTCACGAAAAACAAGAAAATCACAGTAGAAAAGTCCAAAAACAAATCCAAACACACGTAACAACTAAAAAAAACCTATCAACATAATAAACACTATTAAAATCAGTCTCTTAAAAATTTTCACAATTAAAGTCACTTCACTTGCCTGGGTAACTAGTGCTTGTAAGGCCTCGTCTGACACAAAAATCACTGTTTTTATTTTATTCACTATATTTCTTGTAATTTATTGTCGTCTTTGGGTTCGAAATAGTCTTTTACACAAATCTCGTCAACTGAGTATGGAAGTCTCTGAGGAAGATTTGCAGTTGCGGCAACGTCGGCCGGTCGTCCGGTGACATCGCCCAGCAGTACGCCATTACTGCGAACCTGTTGATTGAATAATCGTGTGAATTATGCAGCACATTACTTGGAATACATTTAAAATTTAAATAATTAAGATGTCGTCAGTTAGCGGCAATACTGATGATTAAAGAAGAATTTACCATTGAAGAATCGACTATAAGTAATTCATTGTTTTTTTGAGCTAAAACATGAATGAATCTGAAAGAAATGCTTACAGCTCATCAGGACAGTTCGCTGGCTGCTGCAACCGGTATCCGTCCCTCAGATAGGCAGCTACTTCAAACGGGTCTACTTCCGCGTAAGGCTGATGAGATAACGTCGTCAGCTCCCATAGCAACACTCCTAACGCCCACACGTCAGCCGCTGGACTGAACTGCCTCTTCGTCAGCGCTTCAAGAGCCAGCCATTTGATAGGCCTGTTCTCATTGTCCCCTAAACAGTGGTAGTCGGCGGGGAAGAGATCTCTTGATAGTGCGTTGTCGGCGATCATTACTCGGAGATTTTCGTCGACACTGCAAAGAAAGGTTAGCTTAGTTTACGTCCGGAAAACTAAATTAAAAGAAATAGTTTGTAATGATTATAAAAATCTAATAATACTTACACACAATTTCTCGCAGCTATGTCCTTATGAAGAACATGTTGTGAGTGAAGATACAAGAGCCCGTCTAATGCATGAAGGGCCATCCGCACCACATGTTGGGTAGTCAGAGGCGGCGGTGGAGCCCCTCCCTGTGCCCCTCCAATGGTGGCCCCTCTACAGGCCAGTAAGAACTGCTTCAAGTTCCTCCAACCAGCCCCCCAGGGGTATAATAAGAAAGGCGC
Source organism: Anarsia innoxiella (assembly GCA_947563765.1). Classification (NCBI taxonomy): domain Eukaryota; kingdom Metazoa; phylum Arthropoda; class Insecta; order Lepidoptera; family Gelechiidae; genus Anarsia; species Anarsia innoxiella. The sequence continues at coordinate 8,770,906 of OX387393.1, forward strand.
GGTTTGGTCCTCAATGCTAACTCCAAGCACCGATAGAACTCGATCGTGATGTAAACCGTAGAGCATACAACCTTCTTGCAGAAGCAGGGATACCTAAAGAAAAAATAAATAATTAGATAGGTATCTTCTCAGATAACTTATAAAACTTCTGCTAAGATTTATAATTAATGATGTTTACCTGAACTTGAGAGGCATGTTCAGCAACAGTCTTGACCAGCACTTCTTGTTCTCTGGCTTCTTCATCAGCGTAGGTTCCCCGGTATACACGGCCAAACGTTCCTTCCATCGCGATAGATCGTAGTCGTACACGGCATCTTTGAATTGTAAGCTCAGCTATTCTCTGTTGCAGATCTCTCGCTCTCTCCTCAGCGGCTGCGGCGGGTATTGAAGTTGGTCGTCGGTAGCTGGTATAGCTGGCTGCGGATTTGCAGGAGGAATCGGGAAGGAATGCGTGAGCATCTTGCTCGTCACTACGAGCGCGTCGCAGCTTCCTCGCTCGAGCTCTACAGGCGGCCGCAGCCACCACTGCTATCAATATCGCGCCTCCAGCACAACCAGCGCCCGCGTAGAAGATATCTGCTGACGTAGCTACTGCTACACTATCAACTCTTACAGCCGGTCGTGGCGTATCTTTTAAACAAATCTTCCGCCGTCGAAAATGTAAAGTGGTAGAGGAGGAGCCGATCGAAACGTTCAGCGATATGATAATATCCACCTCGGCGGCCACGGCGTGCGTACAAGGCAAATCAACCCGCCATGTTTGCGGCTCCGTCGGCACGAAGCCCTCGCTTGTGATGTTGAGTGTCGGCGGGTGCATCGCCTCCGGGTGCGATACTACTTCCACGTCCAATTTATAAGGTAACTGCAACAAGAGAAAGCGATTGTTACAAACGTGTTAAAGCAAGCATAATATCTAGTATACATACTATATTTATTATTTTATTGTAGTACCTACGCATAATAGTACACAGGTTAAATTCCTAACGGGTCGTTCTCATCACGTTTTAACTGTAACACCCATCAGATGGTATGCATGTGCGATTGACGGACAGCGGCACGCGAACGACCCTAGCGGTGCCGAAGGCAGCTTTGTCAGCCGAGATCAAATGTCGACTGCACCTACCGTGGGATCACGAACCTCTTTCCTTTCAGGGACGCATGTCTACAAACATATCGCCCATTACGAGATACAACTCTCAACATGGACTATATTTGCATATAGACTACACCGAACTCGACTGTGCTTTATGTTTCCCTTTTGCGTCTGACATGAACGCATTGTTAGAGCAGCGGTATGTTATGCAGATGTTTTGAATTACCTGTCTAACGATGTCGGTAGTTAAACATTATATACATGATACGCTAATTACAATCTGAGTAATCGTCGGCCGGCGCTAGGAATGGTAAAACAAACAGTATTCGCCGCGGGCCCTTTGTCCGGTTCATCAGACATGCGGCGCGGAGCTCAGAGCTCGTAAAGCGTAGGTGCGACACCGCAGCCGCTAATTAAATATTATCACTCGGCGGTCGGTGAGTACAGACAATGCAATGGTGGCGCGATCGCTCATCGGCGCTAGTTAACTGGTTACCAAATATTTGTTGTGCATAGTCAAAGGCGCCGCCGGGCAAATAGGGGACGAGCGAGCCGAGTGGCGAGGGGACGGGGCGATCTGATAGTGCGGCTTCACAAAGCTGGCCGAGATGCTGATAAGGGCTGGCCGCGTGATCGCAACTCGCGACCGCGCCGTGCTCTCCGCACCATTTGCTTTTTAAATGTGCACGAAGCACGATCGAGCCCCTTAAGACATCCACGAATACGTTATGAACCCTTTTTTAAACGACTTCAAAAAAAGGAGGAGTTTCTCAATTCGACCGTATATTTTTTTTTTTTTTTTTTGTTTTATGTGTGTCCACGCAAAACTTCGTCGTTTATAAACCGATTTTGATGATTCTTTTTTTGTTGGAAAGGGGGTATCCCGAGGGTGGTCCTATGGTAAGGAAACCAGGATCTGATGATGGAATCCTGGAGAAATCGAGGGAAACTCTCGAAAAAACTGTATTTTCGACTAGTCTGTTTCTTATGTTTCTTCACACAACTTCGTCGTCCATCAACCGATTTTGATGATTCTTTTTTTGTTAGAAAGGGAGTATCCCAAAGGTGGTTCCGTGGTAAGGAAACCAGGACCTGATGGTGGAAACCTGGAGATATCGAGGGAAACACTCGAAAAAATTGCATCGCGACTAGTGCGTTTCTTAATATTATGCAATAATAAGAATTTTAAAGCCCTAATATTTAATGAGGGCCTGACGTTGACCTGATGATGGAGCGGAAAGGCAGTCGAGGGAACTCGACAACGGCTTACAGCAAGTACTTTGTGTTTGGGCTTGAGTAACTTCTATTATTGAGACCTTTCATCTAAATGGGTGTCTAAGTGAATCTAAGTGACTGTTATAAGGGGTCTGATAATGAAAATGAAAGACTGTCAATGGAAACTAAAAAATGTGAAATAAAAATTTTTTGCCAAAAAAGAAACAACTTCAAAACGGAAACTAAAAAGTATGAAATAAATTAACTTGTACAGAAATTTCGAGTTTATAAGTGATTAAAAGAAACATAAACAATTAAATAATTTTATTATGTCTTTAAAATTTTTGAAAACGGTGCCACCTGTTTCCTTGAGATGTGAAAAAGATTGATTATAAGTACCTATATTACCTATATCTAGTTATTGTTTTACTTGGCACCGTCTTCAAAAATTTTAAAGACATAATAAAATTATTTAATTGTTTATGTTTCTTTTAATCACTTATAAACTCGAAATTTCTGTACAAGTTAATTTATTTCATACTTTTTAGTTTCCGTTTTGAAGTTGTTTCTTTTTTGGCAAAAAATTTTATATTCACACGATGATCCGAACTCAAAGAGAAACATTATTCGTATATTTGATGACTTGCAAATGGCCTAAATAAGCAGATGTCGTATTGACATGTTCAGCGACCTGTTTACTGAGAATTTCAGATGCAGTTTGTTTATGTAGTCCGAGCTTGAATACGTTAAGAATACCTCGCTACGAGTACGTACGTCGTCGCCAGTTTCTCGATCAAAATTCAATGCATCCCGGTTGATTTCTTTAGGAGCGACTTAGTTGTGTATGCTGACGGCTACGGATAAAATAAATAAATGCACATAATATTTGTTTTGATGCAGGATGCGGCAAATCAACCACTCCATACGCGGTGAGCCCGACCACTATTTGCATATGGAGCGACCGAAACTTGTTACTCAATTCCCGACTAATTTTTGAAGAAATAAACAAGATAACGAAAAAGATATCGAAGGAGTTTTCGTTTCCAAACACTTACGCTAGCAAATAATCTCTCATTCGACAAGTATTAAGCCGATAAGAAGCTACCAACAAGATTATTCCTTCGAAGATAAGTACATTGTTATTGGGAACTACTTTACGAGCTATCTACATTCAGCCAGTGCTCCGCCATTTCCATAAGAATGGTTTGTTTGCGAGGCCGCGGAAAGAACGCTAAGATTCTTGGAAAAATAAACTTTTCCCCCAAGTTAATTACCCAACATGAAGTTCGGTAGATTTCTTTATTTAAAACATTCAGCAAAAAGTTACTTTCGTATTCGGTTCAACCAAAACATCCTTTGCGTAAAAAAACATTTGCAGACGGAATATAATTTGCATAATCTGTGGTGGATCGATACCCATTCAAATCATACATTGGATTAACATAATAGTGCTATTGTTTTACCTATATAATAGTTCGATTTGTTGGCTGGTCGGTTATTATACCCGGGAGGCTAGTTCATTTATTGAATTACAATATTTCCCATTTGTATTGCGAGTAACTCGATACAGTAGCGGAAACGGTATAAAAAGAGGAAATAATTACGTAGTGATTGATTTAATTGAAGTAGGACGCGTTAATTATGACAAGTTTATCTGTGAACACTAATAAAGGTGGCATTCACCTTTGGGCTATTTGCCATTGCTGTCACATGAGCAGATGAATAAATCAAAGCTAAAGTAACTCTTGTATTGCTTTGGTTTGGCGGAATTACAAGTTTAACCTATGATAGAGAGATATACAGTTCGTCGAATCATTAGCATTAGGTACCATTTTGAGTTCACGTGGATGAATACATACATTGTTGGTTTCTGAAATGATCATTTGACGATGGTCACATTCTCAAAGTTTGGGCGCAAGAAGTAGAGTTAAGAGTTTCAGACGTAATCAACATTAATGCTCTATTCAGGATTTCTACTTACAAACTACATTTTTTAACACATATTTATTAAAGCATTTCAAATATTCTGTACCCACACAAATATATGCAACCATGTGTATAAAACGTTTGCCTTATAAGCATGTGGTTGCATATGCGGAAACTCACCGGTCGCCTAGTAAGGCTTTGCCATGTAAAGTGCAGTTCCCCGATGGTAGCGGGTACTGGCACCACGAAGTTCAGGGCGTAGAAGTTTATCTGGCCATCTCGTACGTAGAACAGCTCAGCTGTTAAACCTGGGGACAATAGAAAGTCATTTTATTACTTGAGTTATAGAATACGTTTTTATGTATCGTAAAAAGGATGTATACTCAAAAGACTTCGGTCTTTGTAGCTAAATTGCTAATGAACGACATAGGAATAGAAAATAAATTCTTTATAAGTTGTGAGTTTAACATTATTAATTAGTTTAATTAAATATATGTTTATCGGTTACAGTCATGACAATTTGTTAGGGATGTGAAATAAAGTGGAACCATAGCTAAGCAATGAAAAAAAAAATCAGCAAAACGTAACTAAAACATATTCTTTTGCAAACCCTCAAAAAGTCTAAACTCTCATAAATTAATAAACATAGTCGTAAATTCATATAAAATTCAGATCGTTAGTAAAATGGTTTCTTTTCCACGGTATATCGTATATCCTATTAATGATTTTGTCGGCGATTTACAAATAACACATGCTGCGTCGCTAAAACGTCTCTAATCCCCAAATTATCATACTTACAGTGTCAAGAACCTTAGATGGAAAAGACATCTTCAAACTTGATTTATTTAATCTAATTTTGTGATGGTCGTCGATGGATGGATGATGACAAAATCGTAGGCGTTCCTAATTGGACGAGTCGAATAAAGATTTCTTTAGGCAAGGCCTAATCATACAAAAGGACCGAGTACCTACTAAATCTTTAAAAATCCTTTGTACACCCAGATTTTATCTTTATGACCTAAAATCTTAGTATAAACAATGTAATTACAGTTTTTATCGTCGAATAGGATTTAAAGTTATGTAAAAGACGCCAAACTGTCTGGCATCACATCAACAAAAGATATTACTCAAACTATAGAATTGCCGAAAAATGCCCGACATTCACAAATCAAAGCTTAAGCATGGTGTACAATATCATTTAACAAAAAAACTGAATGCGCACGCGTACTATGTGGCGGCGAGATGAAAGAGAAGCTCAAAGGTGCCGCCGACGCCCGCGCCACCTGTCCACAAATCATGGGAACTGGTTTTAAGATAGGACTTAGTTCATAATTCATCTCCAGGCTAAAAACGTAAAAAAATGCTTCAGATGTTCCATGAGCTTAAGTTACTACAGTGTTGCCACATGTACTGTACAACAAAAACAAGTCAATAGATTCACTAGAAACTTGTTCATTATACTCTTTCTTAATTGTTCCTTAGTTAAAACAGAAGCTCAAGCTAATTGTCATAACTTAAGTTACATTAGATAGGATAGAATAGAATAGAACACACAAGTTCAAATACAATTTATATTGACTTGGCCAAAGATTTACGAACTGCAATAACAAGTCCAAAGGCCTTCCACAAAACAATTACGCAGAACTATAGGTAATTAATATCAATATATTAATGTTCTGTAATATATTACAGTCACAATTTAATATACTATCAATATTAAGAGTAGGTATTTTAGTAGCAAAGTCCTGTTTTCGAAATAGGGCACGTCATTTATATCAGTTAGTTTACAATTAAATGAGTAGCTAAGGTACTCTGAATTCAATAAACTTATAGATAAAGATAGAAGCCAATTAATTAGTTCGATACTTTACTATATTATGAGTAATTTAGGTGATAATAAAATTGATGAGAACGAGTTTTGTTCGAAGAGGTTTGAATAGGTACCCGATGATGTTAGTAGTGTGTTAACTAGAAATTGCTAGATTTATTGCCTAGTTACTCTTACATACGTTTGTTAAGAGATTTGTTTATAAAATATTACATAAGACATAAACCTCTTTTTGTATCGTTTCACTTTGTTTGAGCGTCCCAGTAGATTGTCTCGATAATAATAGTTCAGAAAAGCGGACCGCCGACCCATTTCAACCTAAGGCTTAACAATTTAGAAACTTTAAAATACCATAACAACAAATGGAAAACAAACATACCTACCTATAGCGAGTTATTTCGAAAATCATAATTCCAGCCACAAAGTTTGTATATTGGACATTTAACCACCGAAACGAGTTTAAATATTGTGACCGGTTCCACATTAATGGAACAGGATACTCATTACGTCGATCCCGCGTTATGCCTCCATAACACGCACCATAATCATAAATTACGAGTCCTATCTAAACACGCTGGTAGATTTTAGCTAGCCATCTTATTATGAATAATATTATCATACGTGACTGAATCGCGCCAAAATGCAAATGAGCGGAATGGATGCGATCAAATTTATTAATTTGACGCCGCCTATAACGATGTTAAGAGGCGTTTGTTTATTCGAGAACGATAACGCAGATTAACGCTAACAACTTGTATAAAATATTCGTTTTATTAGCATACATGCATGTCGTCTGGTGCTTCGACAAATTAGTCGACGACACCCATTCGACACTTCTTTATATGGTAATTGCTAAAGCATAAATTCATTTTAATGCTTTTGACTCTCGTTATTGTTCAAAAAACACATACAAATGAATGATGATCGTAGTCTGTGTTGGTCGCTGTGTTGGTCGCTACAATAAACAACAATAAAACTTTACTGACCTTAAAACAGCAATAAACATTAACGTAACAAATTCGTAAAAGTTTATCGTTAATAAGAAAGAAAACTTGTTAATAAATTGCTTCCTCGAATCTGAATCGAAATCAGATTAGGATTTAATGGGCAACTAGACCGGGGGCACGAGGGGACACGGCTCGCATCACTCGGCATCTACGAATTCTGATGAGGCAATAAAGATGTGACGTAAGTGGAAATTCTCTTGCATTCCCACATAGGTAATCAGTAGCAGGAGCCGGCTACCGTTCGCGGCTCCTTTGATGCGGCGGCGGCAAAAAGAAAAAGAACCACTTGATACGACAAATAACTAGAGATAACCGCCCGCCATCGGCGCCCACTTTTTGTTGCTTATTCAAACTAATTTCTGAGGACACTAACGGCGCTTTTTGTACCTTATCGCGGATTCCCTGAACATACTTGAACAGGCTTTTACCTTCTGAAGAACAGTAGTACCGCGCACTTTGGTATAAGATAAATTCGAATACAATCTTGCATTCTCTGTTCTAGAGATACCTATAGAAATAAGTCAAAGGAAATATGAATCGCTCAAACCATTGCCAGATAAAGTTTTGTCTGGCAAACACAATATCACAAAAAAACGTTCCTTCTATTGACAGCATTGTAAGTTCGCACCTCCACAAAGCCTTCATTACATTCGACAAAACTCTATTTGTGAAGAAATAAAATAGAGCAGCACAATACGCTGATACGATATAGAAAACGGCGTATAGAAAGTCCCCTTGGCAGCACGACGGGTGTAAAGATTTGAGGGAAGCCTTATTGTGGAAGTGCTGTAGAATTGCGACTGAGGCGCGACTAAATAAAACAAAAGTGCCAGGAAAGGTGTGCAGAGGTATGCACTCAACTACACCGTACCGAGAAGGGTTCGCACGAATTAAAAATGTCATTTATTTTCTCGTACAATATTTACTACCGCGCACCGAGCTGTGTCATAATTCTGAACGTAAACGGAACGGAAACCACTAGAATAAATAACTGTTTAGTTTACAACATAACCACATCCCACGGATGATAATAGTAATCATAAAATGTACAATGTGTTAGGAATAGATGCGTCGTAAAAATCTTCGGGAATGTGTAAAAAGCTGTCCAGTGCATGGCATGTTGCAACGGTGACAGGTTTATTGATACTACGAGCTAAAAACTAACACTCCACTACCGCTTCTGTTCATGTAATTGGATAGATATAAATGGCAGGACGTTTTTATTGGTTTCCTATAACTAACTGCTATGATATACAGAAATACATATCGAGCTTTTTACTCTTGTCGCAGCCCGCGGAAAGACATAAAATACATGACACGCAACACATAAAATTGCAACAGCATCGACCGCAGCTGCAGCTATGACACGCTTGAAGTATTTAGCATACCTTCTAGCTCTAAAACGTCACTAGCATATTTCAGTCACTCGCTCGTATACAACAAGCTTACGCCAGTCAGTTTACATTGCGCAGAGGCAACCGTAGGACAGAATTAGCCGGCAGTAAATCTGCGACAAGTGAGCAGCCTACGGCAATTTGTCGTCTTCACTCAACGGCTATAAAGTTAATATTGGAAGGGACTGTAATTGTACAGCTATTACAGAAAAGTAATTATTTAAGCTAAAAGTTTTAAGCTTTGAAATTATGAAGACTCTATATTATCCAGAAAGTTTTTGGGCATTTATCTTTAAATACCGAGTGGACCGTTAAAATTGCGTAATAGCATTTGTGGAAAAAGGTCTTTAAAGGTGTATTGAAGTGTAAATCTCTGCGGTTTTCGAAGTCACCGTCCCGGAAATGGTAACGCGATCCCGCACCGACTGTCTGCCGGTAAGCACGGCTTTGTCCCTAACAAGATTTGCCCTTACACGCTTTAAGCTGTTTTTCAATGGCACAAAGAAGTGCACGCTAAAACCTTTAGAGGTGTGAAGACGTTTCGGAGTTCTTTGTTTTATGTTTGCGTTTTATTATTTACTTTACATGCGGTGCTTTCAGCTCGGCATCAAGTGCAAAATGTGTCTGTTTACTTTCGAATTAAATTTTACACCTTCACGCTTTGGATAATTGAAGATAACAATACAAGACTAAAAAGGTCCGTAAAAAGTAAAGTTAGGAACGCTGAAGCTTTTAACTGAAGATCATTCTGGGCGATAGTGGTTTCTGGAAGCAATTAAATACCTCCTACTTCGGTCTGTTCACGACGTACTAACTCACTAACTGTCTGGGCTCCGGCGCCAACTTCAGCCACCAAAACAAAACTACTGAATGCAATCAAATCAACGCAACTTCGCTAATTAAATGAAGTCTTTTAACCACTTTATGACCTAATAAAACGTTGTTATTCATCAAGTAGATCGTCGTTTCGTTCTATGTTGGGTTATGTTGCAGCAAAACAAAATCAAGGTGTACGCCGTAAGGATCTCATATTAAGGGTGCGAAGGGGAGAAAGGGCAACATCTCGGGGAGGATAATGCACGCAATAATCACCGCCATTCTTCACCGCTGTGTTGTTACACATACCATTACCCCGCCCTCCCCTCGACGTATTTAATTATACAGTAATGCAATTACACGTAGTTTCATTAAAACTAATTTATACTTCAAATGAAGTATTAAACAGACACTCGGACCTGTTAAGATAGCGATCATGTTAAGGTGAAGGCAAAATAAAATGATTATCACCTTTTCTTACTTGATTGCAACAAATTGCGTTTTATTAAGAGAATGAGTGCCAATTATAAATGTCTTATCTGGAAATCGGATATGACGCGACAAAAAAGTAAACAAGCAAACGAGTTTGTGTACTTGTTTACAAATGGTTTCATATAATTGGGAATTAAAATGAGTAATATATTAACATGACGACAGAACCGGTGAGTTTAATAAACAGGCATGCTTTCACGAGCCTATTTAATTTGCCAAGGGTGTTTCATTTTTATTTTAAAGCCGGTTTAAGAAGATACGATCTGGTAAACAGATATTTCGCAGCTAACAAACTACCGTACGTCCTTTTGCCACCTTATAATACACATTTGAATAAATAAACGCAGCAATCACACGCAGATGTTGGAAACGGGTACTAAGTGCTGAATAAAATAAACAGAATGTAAAATCTAAAGTACTGCTGTAAATATCGAAGTGCATTTAAGATTCCTGGAGTTGTGAAGCGATGTGACAAAAAGAGATGTTTTTGAGGAGTGTGTTAAAAATAAAAGTTGGGAGGCTCATCATGGTTGATAAATGCGGCTTTTTGCCCGCGTGCCCAACTCCGAGCTAATCTCGAGGCCTTAGTTTGACAGTCGGAATCTTTTCCTGATTTTTTGCTTCCAAATCCACAGATGTTTATTGGGTCGCCCGCACCCGCCCTTAATTATGTGAAGCGGCGTGGAAACCGAATCAATTAATTTACTTTTGTCTAATTAACTGCGAACCGCGGCACTATTTGGACGTTTCAGTAATGTATTAGGTCATTACTTGTGCGTAGCTACAAATAAACAATCATAGTATTACGGATTCGGTTGCGCCAATAAAGGTTATATAAATAAAACTATATAAATTAGACAGACACGGAACTAAAACAAAAACAAACTAGCTGCATAATTTATTTATTCATTACCCGAGGAAAACTCCATTAATGCAGTTTAAACAGTTTATTTAAATGGTGTTGGCTATTATCTGCGCGTACGCATGTTAACGATACAATAAATAAGTGTTGTAGTAAAACAAACATGGCCTCTTTACGGCCAGGCCCACCCGGGTGACGTGACGACGGATTTATTCCCAACACCGACAAGTGTTGTGTTATGCACCTGCCATTATATTATGTCGCAAATAAGGCACAGATCGGGCAATAGTTTCCTTTGTAATAACCATGTAATAACTCTCTTTGCACAATAAAACGCACGTCAAAAGAAACATGCAGTATTATAATACAATATATTCACAATCGTAAGACGCCGTAAAAAAAGCTTTAAATTCGCTCACAATATTAACCAATAAGATTTACTTATCACGCGACCCATACAGCTTTCAGCTCAAACACATAAAGTCAATATCGATAAAAATCACAAATACAATTTCACTGTAATCTCATTAATGCAAGCTCGTTTCGAGATAATTACAAATTGATATTACTTTAAATACGGAAGGAGTGTTCAATGTTTATTATTCGCAAGTAGCCCTTTAAGCAAACATTATAATATTAACAATAGCCGTCTTTGAAAGTATAAAGCTTGTTTTATGAAGCGCTTCGTCCTAACATAACAAACTTGGTCGTTAATCGAATTGTTTATGCGATGCTAAGCCTCCTATTACTTACTTACTGTATGTTTGCGTATGTGTAATGAAACATTTCGCAACACAATTTATGCATCCATATTAGGGTAGGATTGACTGTTATTTCCTAAGCAAAACGTACGAGTATGCAATGAAACCGTCAGGTTGTTTGAATTTGGGCCACCAGTAATGAGAATCGAAAATGCTCGATATTTTGGAGTAAATTGTAAAATAGGTATTCCAACTTATGAATTTTATATTCATGTTTTAGTTTTAAGTAAAGTTTTGTGAATACGCATTCTTACCAACTTAACTCGCTTTACAGTAATACAAAATATTCTGTTTTTGACTTTTCGAACTTTGATTTTGGGAATCACTGCACAAATGCGATTGTCAGTTTTTTTTAATCGGACAGTAGCATTGCCTTAGCGGATATCCTTGATCAAATAGTGATACACACTGACAGCACTAGCCAGTATCTAACAGATTACACCGCCCAAGTCGGAGGGGAAATTAACTTTGATAGAGTTATGCGCTCCGAGTTACCACTTCATACAACTGAGTTTACATTCCTATCGTAGTGAATTTAACAACAAAGTTGCAATGTTGAGTGGAAAGTTGGGAGGGAGTTAGATGGTTCGAGAAATAGGCCAGTATAGTGAAGTAATGACTTTCATCTGATAACTTTACAATTTCAGAGAGTAAGCATAGAATATCTACAATTTTAAGTACCTAAAAAGTACGCATATTTCTTTTCAAATTCAATTCTGGTTCCACCTTAGCTATATTTCCTTTATTATCTTCTCCCTTTAATTGAATGACAACTGACAGATAGACGAGCATCGGACACGCAATCGACCATCTTAATCAGCGGGGAGCCAAGACAGGTGATGCTTCGAGACCTATCACTTGTAATTTATTGCAGGGCTGCATACAGGCAGGCCCTTCCTAATGGTTGGAGCCTTTAAAGATTTACGGAAAAAGGTCCTTATGATTTTATAGCCCACGTTGTATAAAGTTAACTTTATGTTATTAGTGACATTGTTGTTTTCATAGAGCTTAATATTACTAAAAGTAAATGGCTGTAATAAAAATAAACTACATTAGGTATTATATTTACTATTGTGAAGTTTTTTTTAGCGTCTAAAAACATCAACGGACTTATGCAAAAAATCTTCAGATTTTCATTCTTGAAGCTGTATACCTCCTCTTAAAAACTTGGAAAGATACACATACATGAATGGTTAATAAAAAAGTCACCCAACTCACTCCACAGCTCGAGTGGTAAGGGCTGCGTGCGATGTGACAAACGGCAGTCCGCGTCTCCACAAAAAACGCAGTCGTGACGTGTTTGTAAATGTTGCAGGATAAGTTAACAACCCTCACGAAAGCAAGGTATTTCTTGTACCTTAAATCCAATTAAGTAGTACTAAAGTCCGCCTAATCCTAGACAACCTCTCTTACAGTTATCTCTCCGATTACGACCCGCCTAAGGTTATCGCACAGTAGCAGTAAACAAATCGATTCCTTATCAATACGATTACAAAGTAATTCCAACCCGCTATCGCCCATCGATAACGCTAACAACCGTAGCAGCTACCGAATTTTTAATTTGGGAAAACGTCGCGCTGCAGCAGATGTGCAAACAAACCCGAAACCAGCTTTTCCTGAAAACTCCCATGGCCGAACCGTGCAATTCAAATAGAAACTGTGTACCGAGTAGAGGTGTCCAATAACAAAACACACGCACACGCTTGTCAAACAGCGCTCACCAAATATTATCTGACTGCCACACTGTATTATGTTGTGGATTTGTACCAACAACGACGCTGGGACAGAAGCAAGCCCGTGTTTACTTTGGAACTTATAAAGGTTATGAGGCTCGGTACGAGGAAAATGTTAGAATTAATACTTTACTGACAATTTGACACCGACTTTATGTTTGGATACGTGTTCCTACAACATGGTGTGCCACAAAATAAAATAAAAATGTAACAAAATGCACGACAATTTAAAAAAATGTGTTGTGGCTGAGACTGCGAGAGAGCAGTTTGCCGAGAGCTCTCGTCGAGGGCTCTTCAACAAAACGAGCGTCGGCGCCAGGCCGTGTTTAGCGCGTGTTTACACCTGACGAGCACCTCGCTGCCACAGTGTAAACTAGTCTTATAAAACTAAAGAAGACGCGCATCTTAGTACGCGAGCAGTTTCAGCCAACTTTGCCGTCGCGAGTTTAAATTAAAACGTGTAATCGAACGCCCGCTACGCCGTCTCATAAATTAAAAGCAATCGAAGAGAATCGCACGCACAACCGAGAATTATCGAGTTGGCAACCGTTCAGAAAATAATTTAAGCCGTCGGTCTTGATGGAAATCATAAAATTTTATACACCGTCCGTAAAGTAAACAATGGGCAAAAAGAGCAAAGGAGTAAATGGACGGTGTAAGCACGGCGTGCCCTCCGGTGCCCCGCTGTGCTCGGATATTTTTCAACTCTACGAAATACAATTTTGAATATTTAAGTGGTGGAGGTGCATTTGTAGCGGGGGAGAAGTCTTTCGCAACGGAAGTTTTGGTTTGCTGCATAGTTTTAATGATATGTGATGAAGTTGGCGCTGTTTTGGCGTGTGGATCGAGCGAAGTTATTAACGATCTAATTATACGGGTTTCCGCGGTTTTGGTCACGGGCTCGCGGGACAGTTTCCGGGCGCACAATGCCCGTCGTCGTCCGGTGCGCGCGATTCGACGCGCCGCGTTAACTAGCCGTGATACGATGCGCATCCAACCACAACCATTGGATAATCTGGACAACTTCAACTGACAAACAGGAATTTACAATTCAAAACCATGAGTCTCGCGTCTAGTCGGCCACATAAATACGCTACGTGACGTGTACTTTATCGTTATTGCACCTGACATAAGCAGTAAAATACCGAATGTGGGAATGTTTAAATAAGCATGTGATTCGAATCGAATAACAAACAAAACATATTCAATTAATTTCCCAGCCATCGTTGCAGGATAACATCTGTTTTGAATATAAAATACAGCTACACGTAGCCGGGTCCCTTGTTAAAACCCCAATAAAAATAAAACCTACACAACTGACGTTAACAAAAAACGAAACCCACAAAAACTGCCTACACGTACACTTGAAGATCTTAAATTTTGATCTAACGACACGAAGGATCCATTATTATTAATAACCGATGTCTAAATAAAACATACGACGAACATAAAAATATTGATGAAAAAAAAAGGAAGATAAGATTTCTTCCAATACAAGACATTTATTAACACGGAGGAACGGTGGATCGAGATAAAACAAACATGGCGAGCGCGCGCGCATAATAAACATGGGGTTTATCGTGGGAGGCTGTCACAACACGCGCCCATCGTCCGGCGACCGGCGCTGACGCACGGTGAAAGCTCGAGACACCCTGTAACACGACACACGAGCCGATCTTATCAGACCCTACATTCGAAGCCTACGCACCACGTCTTATGATATTAACATAACACAACCATATCAATAATATTGACTAACATTAACACACTTCGACGAGCACCGCCACTTCCAAATTGTAATTTTGGAGACAACTCTCTATAAAGCAGATATTGTGATGTAAATTAGATGACAAATAACGATACAAAGCGTTACAAAGGGCCAACACACGCTTTCACCGAACAGGGGCCAAATATTTGTGGTGCCTAAATCAAAATGAGAAAAACGTATGGCCACTTTTCAAAACTATCAACGCAGACAGAAACCTATTAACCTCGTAACAAGGCTATTCGAACGTAACAAGGTACTAATATGTTGGAGCGGGCGGCGCAGCGTTTATCAACCGAGCAAAACAACAAAGAAACCAGTCGTGATCTCCATCACTGATCCATCATCGCCGACTGTCGAGATGGATTGCTTGTATTATCCAACGGCGGACGAGAGCGGTTAGAATTACCGCCGTCCGTCGCCCGCCTGCCCGACTACACTCTACATTATTTCAATTTCCTGCAGAACGCTAACAAGCAAACTTGATTTCACAAAATATAGCTTGTTGTACAAACATAGCGTATATCCGAGGAAGGATCTCTAGCAGGTGATTTACCGTAGGTGGTTGTTATACGAAAGCTAGATGACAGAGATATGGACAACAATGGCTCGTTATGGATCCAAGAATGTTCCGCGAATTTCGGCTCGCTCACGATAACGTTAAGTTCATAATTCGTAATAATTTAAAAGTAAACAACGCGCACATGCTAGCAATTATAGAATGCAGTATTTTAATTATCGACCCGTGGGTTATGAATTTATGAATGAGTTAATTGATATTATGAGCTGGGAACCGAGTACGAGGCAAGGGGTGCAGCAGCTAAGCGACGACGCGACGCGGGAGATATACATAACCACAATTTCATAATTATAACTCGCGGTATCTATAAATCAGAATTAAAGACGCTTACCAGAGATATTCAGTTTTCGGCGGCGATTAAAGTCGAGCCGAAAACAAATAGGGCCTTGGCCACGCCACGCCTCTCTTTTTTAAATAAAACTCGCGGGCGAGTCTGGGTATTATTCCACCTGGCTGCTACCCATTACAATTAGATGGGCCACCTCTATATTATGGTAGCTACCAACTCCGCAACGTAAAATAAAGGACGAAAGGCACGACACACAAACCGTTTTGTTTTGTTAAAGACGTTAAATAAGTCCATGAAGTCACGACACCGCGAACTGGGTAGGAAAATAAAATTCGCATTTGCACCACGCGACGCAAACGTAGGATCAGTTAAAACGGTAGAAACCAAAAAATAAACTGCAGAGACGATACCAGTGGAAGCTAAATGAACGGCAAACGAATAAAATGCAAACTGCGTTTGGATCGGAGCGAATGAGCAAACTAGAGGCAGTTCTTGGTAAAAGAATTTACAAACTCACTAATGAGCTAACGTGTAGGGCAGTGCGGCTCCTCGTAACTTATCTGATGGCCAGAAGTCAAATGAGGTAAATACAACCGACCCAAACTATACCGAAACAAAACCACATATTCCTAATTTAGTTTAACTACTACCACTCAGTTGAAATACGATGCAATAGGAACCTATAGGTACATATAGTAAGTAAGTACCCTTGAGTCAATATTAATGTTTCGCACGAACTCGCTACATTGCCAAGAAGGAAATGCTGCACTGGCAAATAAAATACAAGGCAAATAAAGAATAAAGTAAATATTGCCAGTCGGTAGATCCTCGTAAAGATTTCCGAGTCAAAATTGAATTTACATTTGCGGGAGTAAAAAGTGTTTGCAGAACTCACAGCGCCCACACCTAGGTCCTACTGGAAGTATATTTTTTACCTCATACAAGGCACCAATTGCTCAAATGTCTTTTACAGTGAATGTGTTCAAAATTTATGTCAAATACAAATGAAATCGATAGAAAGCTGCAGCTGCAAATTCTACTATTGAGTTTTATTTGCATAGATTTGTGTGCTATTCTTTCGTTGCAGGTAAAACGTGACTCCGGAGCACAATTGAGCATTTCCCTCGATCACGACCGCGGTGAGATGCAATCGCAACGGACTGGGACACTCATGGTAATGTGAGCACGGATCCAGATGCCATCAGCAGACACAATTAACCTAACAACCCTAAGCTTTGTTAGCCTTAACATGTTACCCATCTACAACATTAGGTCTACAAATCTTTTAACAATTAGCTAGGTACATTTTATTCCTTGATTGCTTGCTGGGAGAAATCTCAAAATAATATTTCCTTAACAAATGAATAAGTTCTCTTACCAGTCTCCATATCGGTATTTGGAAACCAAATCATAAATCAATCGGCTAAATATGACCCGACAGTTTGGTGTTTTGTCGTACAAAACGTTTGCATTCGTTCAAAAAAATGACGCGCGGTAATTCAAGCAATCGTTAACGCTTAAAAATCCACACACGGTCGTAACGAGTAAAGTTACGAGCGGTTAAATAAACGCAGCCTCCCATTAATACGATTGGTGTCCGGACGGCGTTAACTGAGACAGAAATAAGTTAACCCGTTCATTGGACTTCATGTGTTTCTTAACCACAGGATGAAATCAAATTTATTGGGGCACATAAATTAAATACAACCGAATGTAAGTAAATATATTGTAAATGTATATAAGGTTCAATCTCATGGTAGTTTCAAAGCTATGTCGCAATCTTAAGATATCCACATAAACAGCATTAACGACCTCTGTAGAGCGTACAAATATTAACCCACCAGCACCTACGAACGGATTCAACCAATATTTGTACTGTACGACTGCTTCCCAAAAGTGTATTTTCTTTTTCAACAACTTCTACCGTTCGACGCTAGCGGGAGTGTCATGATGTTTGCTCAGCCAAAGCTTCACAGAAAAACAAACATAAAGTCCACCTTAATATCACGATACATGATTAAATTTCAAATTAACGATCGAGGTGAAGATTCTATCCATAAGTTTTCGAACAAATTCATGCAGTATTTGATAACGACTGCCATAAAAAACAGAAAATTAATTTTAGGTGTCGCTTAAGCACCATATTTTATCAAGAAACCTGACACCGCATCGAGTAGTACCTAAACCGGTCCAAAAAGCGAACGCTATGGCCACAAAATACATTTAAACATTTCAATTTGAATATTTTTATCACAATAGGTCAGTTTGAGAACGAGAATGAAACGTAAATTCTTTCTAATGTAAACAAAACGAAGCAACACAATACTTTGGGATCAATCCCCAGGGACAGGGCGGGAGTGACAAATTTGTGTGTATTTTATTGATTTTATAGTGACTTAACAGTATCTAGTCAGAAGGGAACAGCTCAGGGATGCATCACAATAACCCTTATTGGAATTCAGAATGTAAATTTTGGGGCATGCGGGTCCTTGCAGCGGCCGCCACCGCGGGAGGCCGACAGGCAAGCTTCGGGTATATACCTACCCATACGCCATGCTGCGAAACATAAAAATTCACTTTGAAGCTTGTACAGCTTTAGACCTCAATCAATACCCGTCATCCGTAAACATAATTTTGTCAGTCAGCTAAAAAAAAGACAATATTTCCATACACGACGCCTAATAGACCACACTGGGAGTACGAAAAAACGGAACCCGAACATAGTATCCTCATAATGCAACATCCTGAGTAGCAAAGATAATAGAAATCCAGTGTTTGCCAAATTCTTGCAGTTAACAAACGCTGTTGGTGGTCGTCCTTTCAATAGACAAAGGAATGTAGAGTTATCTTCGTCAACAGTGACGTATGGTAACATTTCAATCCATTCTCACAACTTGCATCACACAAAAATGCTAATGGGTTTTCTAGTCAACAAAATATGAACAAACAATGGCCATGCGAAGTATTTGAAAGCAATTTTTCTAGATATTATTATGACTGTTTTCGATAAGGAATTGGTCATTGTTCTACAAGAAATAAACTAAAACAATACAAAAGTTATCAGAATATATTACGATCCCGGGTGGATCTTCAAGAGGTCGAAAATTTATGTCTCGCCCTATCATTCATAATTGTAAAAGAAATTCAAAACTTTTTATAGTTATTCTACTACCTAAATAAATGAAGTAAAAAGTTATCAAAACCGTTCAGTGATTGAATAGCAGAAAAACAAGCTATTAGAAAAAAACGCTAGAAAACCACGATATTTTAGGTGTCGCCTTTACATGATTTTCGATATTTTATATCATAGTGAAAATATTATTAATAATAGAGTAATCCTGTCTAGGAATATATTATTTATCGTTAAACAGGCAAGATATTTTAAAGAAAATAAATTTAAAAAGTAGGTGGTAAGTTAATTAAAAATTAGTTCAAACAATGTTCAAAAAATATTCGTCATTACTGGCAACACGTTTACTTAGCATGATTAAAAAAAAACGGAAAGCACCCGAAGCGTCACGTCTAACTTAAAAGTCGCAGCCCCCTCGTACCTAAGTCGAACACCACTCGTCATAGTGAACGGACGCTAATTTTTCCAATGATAATTAATTGAATATCGTTCTCCAAAGATATTCATGCCACGTCGTCATTGGTTTCTTTTGCTGTATTTTAAATATAATGCATGGTAAACTCTTTATTTATTTACCATGGCAAACTTATTAGGGAAACAGATAACGTGTAATGTTTGTTTCATAATTTAATAACCTATTTTGCCAATAGCAGCGATTTTTCCAAAATTCGTCATTGTTAGTAACATCATTATTGCCAACATTGTGTCTGACGACGATGACATCTGTCACCAATAATGATTATTTGTGTAGAAAACAATGACGTTTGTTACCAATAATGATTATTTGTATAGAAAACGACTGATGGCAATAAATTATTTTGATGTACGATTATCATTAAAAAGCATGTTTCTCATATACAGGGCATGCTACATCATTTGCAAATGTTGAACCGGCAGAAAAATGGCAGCCCGCACTCCTGGAGGCTCCCGTTTTTCATGATGCTATTCCAGCTGCCTTAACTTAAAAAACGAAATAATCTGCCGGGCGCGCCAGCATCTGAAGCAGCTGCCTGCCCATGTGGCCTTAACACTCTTCCGTAGTTGCCTATATGTCCCAACACTGGTGTATAATATGAGAACGTCTCCGACTTGGTTTTTATGAAATGTCAATGAAATGTCTAAAATCGGCGAAGACTTCAAGGTGACATTGGAGACGATTCTCAATGTAAAACTTAATGAGGCTCAATGACAGCAGACTTCGTTATCATCCACTACGGCAGATTGGGTGTTAGAAGAATGCAGGATATCAATATATCGGCGTTTTAACCTCCTCCCACGAGGTTAACGGTTGAGTCGCTTAAAAAATTCATGTCCAAGGTGGCAATCTTCTTATTAGTTATATACGGCGGAGGCTTTAAATGTTTGGGCAACTGTGTGTCTTGAGCAGCCAAGGGACAAAGGTGTCCAGCGCTCTTGGCACGATCACATGTACAAAGCAAGCAGCCGGATTC
The DNA here is from genome assembly GCA_947563765.1 of Anarsia innoxiella. Taxonomy (NCBI): domain Eukaryota; kingdom Metazoa; phylum Arthropoda; class Insecta; order Lepidoptera; family Gelechiidae; genus Anarsia; species Anarsia innoxiella. The sequence continues at coordinate 8,791,248 of OX387393.1, forward strand.
TAATGAAGCGGCTGTGGGTAGGAATCTGGCTATGCTTGAGGCGGCATCAAGCCCAGAGTCTGGCCGTATTTGGGCGCTGTAATCAACGAGCTCATTGAGGATAGTAATTTATCTGCGGTTGGATTGTCACGTTTGTGGTACGATTGCGGACTCTTTGGGACATCAAGGGTTGAGTTGTGTCAAGTCAGCTAGACGATTTCCTCGTCACTATAAAATATGCTTAACGAGGTTGAGCGGCGACCCCGGAACCGCCAAGCCTAAATCACACAAATGGCAAGAGGACTGATTGATTAATCCTCATCTCTCGGGAAAGGGGACGCTGTCTAGTTTAGGATGCAACTTGCATAATAAGTACCTTCGCCATGTCCCACCTGCCTTGTACATATAAGGCAGCTAGTGCAGCAGCAGAAGGAGCTGCCATACAAAAGCATGCTAAATATGCTCCCTTTCAAGACGAGGTAAGTACCTCTTTGTTCCCGTCGTAGTGGAGGAAAGCGGGACTTGGTGTACGGAAGCTAAGAGTTTGATGCGTGAACTAGGGAAGCGCCTAAAAAACAATAGTCGGGACCCTTGCGTAGAGTTTTACTGCGCAATGGTCCCGACTAACCTTTTTTCCTCGCTATTCAGTGTGGGAATGCTGCTAGTGTCATAGCCACTTTTGCATCAGGTGCGATTCAGGGTGGGCTTTTGACCTAGCCATCTTAGCTAATTTATAATGGATTGCATGTTAACGGTAATTAAGTTGTAGTTAAAAGACAAATAAAAAAGTATTCGAGAATAAATATTTACATCAATAATATAACTCAAACGTCACTGTCGGTAACATTCCGTCATTACATTCGTCACTGTCGGCAACATGCGTCATTATCAGCAACACTCAAATTTTTATATTTGCCAATATTTTCTAAAATATTAAATTCTTTAACGTGTCTTTAATATAATATAGCATATAATTCATGTGTTTATAGATTTAGCTTAAAATAAACGCCATTCTCGGGGTAAAATGTGATTTTTTTTTTTGTATGAGGAGAATAATCTTGAGTAGATTCACCCTCCCATCTCAAATCCAATCCGTTGTGGATTGCATTAGCAGTAAACTTCACGGGAACATATAAATCTCCAGGACACTCTGCGTCGCCATCGACAGTAAAACGTAAGTAGGCATTCGTCAATCCCGCGGCGACGGTGGCCAATAAAACGTTATTATTTAGGAGCTCATAACTGGTAAGATTTACGGATCATAAAGCTAGTTGACCGCATCACCTTCCACAATTTAGACAGTGTTGTTCCTTGGAGGGGCATTATTCTTATTTCAAGTGATCAGGAAGGGAAGGGATCTCTGGCCAAGTCTGGCACGCATGATGGATACGTTCGAGTGGCAGCCATATCCGGTGCAAGCAAATTTAACTACGAATAGCCTTGTTTATTCAGGGGTGCACTGAACCATTAAAACGCTGACGAGTCGTAACTACGTCGACCGCGTTAAATTCTTCAATACTATCATAATGCTCAACTTAATTGCTTTCTTACGAACCCATTAAAATTTGAGTGGCAGCAGTTCAATACGGCTCCGGTTTTAATTTTAACCATGGTGGTATTAAACGGGAACAATTACCAATAACGTATATGTATTTACGCTACGCCTTTAATAAAACGCAAAAACCATGCATAAATCCAAAAGGTTTAAAATTGGTTCCCCTTTTAACAAATGTCAAAACTTTGCCTCGTACTATGCGCTCATAAACGAATATTACAATAAAAGGTCTCGTGGCAAAAAAGTGAAGTATTGTCGCGACCCTATTGATTAATTTGTTTCGCCATTAGAATTCTCTTCACGGGCACCAAAAACGTCCCGGTGGAGAACATCGCAGCCGAATTTTGGGACATTATTTATGGTACGCCATTCTCTTCAAAGGACTGTATGATTTACAGCCAGCAGTACAAAAGCCACTGCCTTATTATGACGTGCTGGCCCGTGCATTGTGCCACCATATTTATTCGGCCGATTGTACGCCATATTTGTTTATTTTGGTCCTTCTTAGTAAACAGTGTATTGTTAGGTAAACTCCATCGCCCAATGTGGCCATATTTCAAAGTTACCCAATTACAATAGTTTCCCAAAATTGTTTTGCCAATATGACATATTTAGGGACTTTTTAATGACACTAATGTTTCTCTTTCTAACACAAACAGCGTTAAAAGCGTTTATTCGTAATCATTGAAAACTGGTTGCATTTGATTGTAAGAACAAACACAGATTTTTGATCCAAGAAAGTACTTAGTGCTATCGAGCTGTTAACGAGGGAAAGAATGGCGTTTCATAATGATAGTATCGTGTTTAGGATTGATTAGCACCTGACAGTAGCTAAGTAGCAATGTATACAGACAGAGGGGAGGGAGAAGCCAGACCCAGTCGCCACTGACGCCGGCCGTGTTTGCGTAGGGAGAGCTACCGGGCTGTGTGTGGTCTTTACTACAAATAATATGTAATATAGGTAGCCAAGTTAATGTGAAAGTTTATCGGTCCCTCGTCAGTTTTCGCCACATTAGCAAGAAGAAGCTTTATTGATGCCATCATGTTAAACAACCCTACAACCATAAAACAACAATCCCAGGCAACTCTCGTCTCTTAACAGAAACGATGTGTGAAACTTCACCGACTTAATGTTTCTCGCAGCGTCTCTAAGTGCATTTAACAATTTAGATAATGTTCTTGAAGTGCGAATGCATTGCGCACGTCTTAAAGCATTACCGGGCTTTTAGTAGCTGTGTCTCCTACGCAGAATAACAGCTTTGATTCGTTTTGGTAATGTCCATGGAACACTCATAATGGTTTATTACACACATTTATTTGCACATTTTCTGTGAACGCGGCGAGGTCGCGTGGCGCGCTTCCCATCCCATTCAATTATGTCGCGCGCTAAACAAAATTGTCACATCGCATCATCCCTAATGGGACATCTCGTAGCTCTGAATAAACATGGGATAGAGCTCTGAATAAACATGGGATAGATATAAAATAGTGGTCGTGTGCCAACACAACAGGAGTTCTAATATTGTTGTGAGTTGCGGCTGGTGTTTCATAGCTAGATGCTTAAACGCCTATTAAAGCGGCCTTGATATGGACGTGGGATTTAGGGATAAACATTGTTTATACGAAGATGATCTACAGTCAAAGATCAAAACAAATACATTCCTAGTTTGGAAGCAGAAAAAACAAACATTATATGGAATGTCATTAGAGTAACGGACGCTGCTATTTTCGAGTCGTCCGCGTATGCTACGCACGTCATCGATCATGGTCGGAGCTGTCAGGATTAAACTAAGCTTAAACTGAATTCGGGCTAACTCGTTGGCGGAGGCAGGTGATGGACGCGCCGTGACGCCCCGTCAGCGTCAGCTTGTCGGCTGACCGGTGCCGGTGAAAAGGGTACGACCGATTCTGACCGTTTGCCCCCATGTTACAACAAGATTTTACACAAGTACTGACAACTTGAAAATTCTAAAATGAATTTGTCGCCTCAAATTAAAGAGCCGAAGCATTCCAATATGTGTTTTTTGTCAGGCTAACAGCCAAAGCGCGTTAACGAAATTGGGGAAGCAAGCGTGGGCCGATTCACCTCATCTCGGAACGCTTTTTCCAGGACATTGTCTCGGCGTCAGCGGTTCCCAATCCGGCGTCCCATTGGGAAATAAACCCAGATACTGTTTCTGCAAGTGATTATTTCTGTTGCCTTTCCTTTTTGTATTGAAAATATCCAACATACAGTTGGATACAGCTTGTTTCTTTTTCTTGCTTTACCCGTTTTGTATGAGACAAAAAAAGAAAGACTTTTGGCTATCAGACCGTAAAAGTGTAAATTATACAATACATAATTCAGGTTAAGTAATAACACACAGCCAGTTTTACAACGTATCATTTGAAATTTATTTAAAATTTTGTGTCGCCTTCGGTTAACAAAAGTTTGGGATGCATACAAAACCGGTGACATATGCGCGAGCGCAGACATCGCTGATCGATCGAAGCTTTTTGTTGCGCTGACGTCTCCATCCATTCTCGGCAAATTGGTACGACATTGTACAAATCCCGCGTCGACCGAGGTGTGATTGAGGACCTTCTAACCGGCTCATTATTTTGAATATTCCCATCTATCGATCACAACTAACAAGAAATTTTAAAGTTGAACTCGGTTCATAAAAGTTTCACGTGCATAGCCTATTTATTTGATGTATTGCTCACGAGTTTCTCTAATATTCCGAGCACATGCTTGAAAACTATTTATTGTTTCTTTTTTCTCACGTAACTTCCTGATCGATGTATTGGATACAAATAGAAAGTTGATTAAATAATAAGAAACCAAACTTCATCAAAAGAGTAACAGCCGATTACGGAAGAACCGGAAAGTGATGCTAAATATAGATTTAAATCATTATCGGGAGAACATCCAAAGGATAGGAATTCCTGCCCAATTTACGTTGTGACACAATCGTTTAACAAACAAATTGGCCGTCTCTGGTCTCTGGCCTTTATGCGGAGCTCGGTCGCTTTCGCGTTATTTATAAAACATCTATTTATTCAGCTGGGTGACCTGGATACACTGCCAACGTGTCATTGTGTAGATACGATACAAGCCAGTATGCTTGTTTCATATGCATGTTTGATCGTCCAACTTAATGTTTACAAATTCTTGTGCCCTTATAATACATCGGTGACATCGAATTAGGTAATGCGTGTAAAGTTACGTTTCTGTTTGTTTCTTCCACAGCTTTTTTTCAAGCGGACTTATTGCATCAAGTGTGGAATAAAAACGGCTGTGTATTTAAAAGATAACGATGAATTTGGTATAGGTACTTGAATACGAATCCAAAACAAAATTCAAATATAACGTGCTGGATAATATGCCAGCCAACTGCCAAGTACGGCTTGCGAACGGGTATGGCTTATTTAACCATAGACTGCAATAAAAACTTGCGATGGCGGTCATCGGAACATGTGCAGAGAAAACGAGTAAGTACCTAAGTATTTGTTCAACAAAAAAAAATAGAAATTTTCTATCTCCTTATCGACGAGCGATCAGACCGCGGTGGCTTGACTGATTACTACACAAAGCCAACAATAACATGTAATACCCGCATCTCGTAGGAGCTATTATCGAACGAGAAAAAAAGGTAAAAGGGTTTCGGAACGTACTTCGAAGAAATTTCTTTTCATGTAAACGTATGGAGGCAATCTGACTGAGCGGGCGGAGAACTGAATGTTGCAAGAAATATGGGTGGAACTTTAGCCTAATAGCTATGATATATATTTTTACGTTTCTTCTAGTAACTTTAACTTACTAAGCCTAAATAAATTGCACGTTGTTGTAAATCTATTTCGCAATATGGCATACTCAAATAAAACGATAAAAACTAGGGTAAGTACTACAATTTACTCAACAGCATGGCCATCTTTCACTTCTAAGAAAATATTTCTAGACCACTGCTAAGGCTTGCCATAAAAAGGCACAGGTACTAGCACTGGTACGATTAACTAGAATAAATCGTTTACCCGACTTAGATATGAAAGTCTCGTATCTATGAAAAGTTTTTTGTCGGAATAACCTCATGGAGAGTTAACAAAAAACATAATTCACTCAAGTGACATTGTCGAGCACACGACTCATATTCATAGTAAATTATCAATATTCAACAGGCGTTAGAAAAAGCTCATTAACTTCTTGAGTTCACTTTATTGAGAAAGATCACTCATTTTAAGTTTATAATGTGAACGAGTAGCGCTTAAAATGGTCATTAGTCTTGAGTTTGAAAAACATTTTAAAGTAGAAATGTTGGTTGTAGATAAAATGATGTTTTTCAAGAATGCTTTTAAAGCAATTTTAGTTCCCCGATCAACATGTTTACGTGATCGTCCAATCACGATCAGGGAAGATAGTAGAAAAACTGTTGGATCCTCATTATCGTGCCGCCGTAATGGATTCTCGCGCCAAATCGATCACGGGCTCAACAAGATTGCTTGGTAAATAGCAGCATCTCGACTCGAGAACCTAGCGACATTATTTTACTAGCTAAAGAACTTTATGGCTTGTTAAAGTTTTGATTTATTCCTTTATATAAAAAGTCCATTGACATGTTCGTTATATCTTTAGATAACTTTTTCTCGTTATTAATGTATCTACCTATTTATGAAATATAAGTAACTTATTTATAAAATAACAAGCTTCCATAAGTGGTAAATATATTCAGAAATGTTGTATATTGCTTTCATGAAAAATTCATAAAAGGCGTCAAGAAATATGACACAGATGACATACAAGTTTTTATCGAAAGTTCATGTCGTCACCAGCATCGTTGTGCTGTGATAAATGTGCGATAAACGATAATGAACGACAACTGTCAATTGAATAATGGAACTGTGATGTTGATGTGATGACGCTGCATTAAAATTGCATGAGTTGTGTAGATCGCAGACTTCAGCCACTCAGTCGGGCCAACGCAGTAATTGAAAATAACGACTTGCATATTCATGTAACGTGCATAATAATCCTCTAACGCCCGCAGCGCTGCCTGATGCACACACGCCCAATTCCATTTCTGCACGGAATGCATCTGTTTTCCTCGAGAGCTTTCAAATGTAGATTTTGTGCGACGCAAATCGCTTTGTTGCTGCATAACACGCTAGCTTTTTCATATGACAAAGAATTTATTCACCGAAAACAAATTTTAATTAACCAGTTTTATTCTCATCACGAAACGGATCGGGCACTGGCTAAGCCGCACCTGCCGTGGTTGACACATCACACCCCCACGGATTAAAAACTCTCCTGTTATCCAACCACCCGTGAAATTAAATTTATTTAGGCCCTCTCCACGTCATCCAGCATGTCATAGCTGTTTACATAAAGAATAGTTTCGGGAAGGACGCGAGCCCATATTTATATAGCGCCGTCGTTGGCTGTTTATTGAAATATTTCATTGTTAATTCTCCAAACGACGCCTCTATTTAGGAGGGGACGAGATCCGAATGGCGCGATGAATGCAGCATTAATACTATTTATTTAAATAACAATAATCTATTTTGAACTGCTTTTATTATTCCTTTCTTAAATCTGAACGTTCGGCTAAAAAAAGTTATCTTAGATGACGCGACACGGTTCAGGGTCTCCGGATGCAAAGGATAAGCCACGAAGCAGGACAATTTACACGTAGGTGAGCGGTATACGAGGAACTGATAATGTTGGCATAGGTCGATGAAAAAATGGGTCGTCTTCGAGATAACACGAGAAGATAGCACGCCGGAAACGTGACGAGACGGAGAAAATAAACATTACAATCGTTCATTTTGGAAATGACGGATTTAAATAAACCTGGCACGTACACAAATCATCTGTTATGGACGTCTTGGGGTTTATTCTAAGACATGCAGGTAACCGTGTGAAGAGGTTACGGTGTCTAGACGAAATGTAACCCTACACGCTATTGTCGTATCGAGTTACTCACGTTATTTTTTTACGTTACTTTTTCACCCACCGCAGCTCTAGCCATGTAATTCAACACAGCGGCGCATATCTCCTTACCGACGGATGCTGTTACTTTGTCAAGTTTTTTGTTCCACGGCTAATAAATAAACTAATTCCAAGTAGTACAAAATTACACTACGTGAGGTAATTTACTAAACAATACTGCGGTTACCGAAAATTCGTTCGAGTTATCATTGAGCAAATGTTAATCAGATTGTAAATGTGTTCTGCGGTAGCCAATTGTTTTCGATTCGCTGGGAAATCTAGTTCCAATGATCAGAGTGTAATCTGTAGTGAAATATCAAGGAAACAACAAGCCTGTTGCGCTGCGCCTACGCCGGTCGTGGGGGCTGTTCGTGAAACAATGCGCGAGCGCACCTTAGATCAGTAGTCGAACCTGCATCGTTTATTGGTGCAATTTGTAAGTGAACATAATGAAAACTTTTGATACTCCTCTGAAACGTATTTGAAAGTTAAACATTAAGAGAAAATCTATAATATTATAAAAATGAATCGCAAAATGTGTTGGTAAGTGCATAATTCAACAACGCCTGGACCAATTTTATCAATTTTTTTTTAAGTTTATTGAAGTCCAAGGATGGTTGTTACGGTGAGAAAAAATCGAATAATTACCGGGAAAGCCCTCTGTAAGGCGGTACAAAGTTCGCCGGGACAGCTAGTTTATAAAAAAGATGACATCACTTGTACAATGATTTCCAAATTAATGGGAAAATCTATATCTTTATTAACAACATTTCTTAATGAAGACTTTATCAAAGAAAGATTTTTGAAAGTGTAGACGACGTATCATTCAAAATAAGACTATTTTATTTTGTGACCTTATCCCGCTAGTCCTTTGTCTTAGACCACAATATAACCTTCAAGAATTCAGATGAGCGATAGCGGCTGCACATAAACCATGCTGTCGTCCGACACCGCCCAGCACCGGACCCGCACCTTAGTTCCTTACCACAGGATAAGAAATACTACCCATACCTTGGACATTATCACTGCAAGTGGCCATAGTTTATGGATGCCATAAAACTTGCACGGAAGAATTTCGAACGATGAAAAACGCAAGTTGTTTGCAAGTTTTGCAGTTAGTTGGAGTTGGAGACCAATAAAGAGATTGCAGGTAAGCTCTAATATGGTTGGTAAGATAAAGCTACCTTGTAAATTGCCGATAAATTCTTCAACTTCGAACTAAACCATATTGTAAGTAGAACTATGACAACATAGCGTGGAACATTATAGTTTGATATGAATTTAACGTTTATTTGCTTTTATAAGCAAGTGGGCGTAGCAGTAACCCACCAACAGCCATAAAGTGGTCAGTCGGGCGGTAAATATTGAAAGATTCGCATAATGTGGTGTGTAATCCAAAACCTAATAAAATATTCGTCCCGAAGCGTCGGATTCCACACTTTTACGCGCTCACTTTATTGGTTTGCCTTCATAGAAACTCAATAAATGTCATCCGAAATAAATTACACATGTTGATAGTCGTCGCCCCGCTGAGCTGATCACCCAACAGATATGCTCACAAGCTTCATCCAAATAAAAGATAACGCATACAGATGACTGATATGATAATTATTGTGCCATTAATTTTGACAGAAATTAATTACGGCGACGCAACCGTTCTTAGAAAGAATTACCTGAATATGTAAAAGGAAACTGGATTGAATACGAACAAATAAATGCCTTTTGGTACTCCTAAATTGTCGCGTAAGGACAAGGCAAAGTCCCGTTGCTGCTCAGATTGTATTCATTTTTATTCTAATTTTAAGCAAGAACAATAGGCGGCCGGCGAGCAGTTGACAAGGATGGATGGCACTGTATGGTCGTGGGGACAATGTAAAGGACACAAAAAGTGCACTCATTGTACCTCGTCATCGCTAAGCCTATTACAGGAGGTACCTGCGCCGGCGCAAGGACCCTTGTAAATCTGTCACTTCGTCTCACACTCAAAAGGGATTTGTTGTGCAGTCAGGCTTTTAGTTGTGACGTCCGTCTAATTAAATCCTCAGGATTAAGTTTCTTAGAATATAGGAGAGTCATCAAACAGGTTAATGCCGGGGTGATTAGTATGCGGGTTCAGAAAAACTGAATGCTTGGAATCACGTGACTTTTATCCGTGGACTCAGGTATATAATTCTACGGGATAATAAAGTTGGAACAAAAGTATGCTATAAACTCTGATAGCTTTATTTGCCGAACCAAATAGTCATCCAAACAACCGGGTCAATATAAGCTTGTTTGCGTAATAAACATTCATTTTCTCATATTAAAATGGTTTATCGGTTGACGAATGGCAGTTTAACATGTACAGTACAAGAGTACTTTCTAGGCCACGAATTTCTAGAGCTTACTTAAATAAGTAGAAATGTTTATAGAACCTAGCTAGGTATATAAAAATATTAGTAAGCTAGATCTAGATGTGCACAAAAATCGGTTTAATCGACTCTTCACAAATTAATGTAGATAATAAGAGTTAAATAGTAACAAAACCAAAACACTAACCTCCCAACAACAAATCCTAAAACTCGAAAAATAAAGTTCAAATTCCAATAATACTAGTCCCTACAATCAGATTAGGACTTTTCTTGGAATATCGCAACAATATAACACAGCAGGACACATTTTTGGAAGGTCCGTGGAAGGTCTTTGTCAACTTGATAAAGGATTCTATAGAATTTGGTACAAGTCACATTTGAATTGTGGCCTCGATTGTTCGCAGCTTAAAATCGCTTATTTTGGCAGCTGAAATTGCTGTGAAATTAGATTATGGAAGCAGATAAGATCGGTGTTCAATGCAAGGTGATTTTACATATGAAATAAAAATTAAGTTAAGAATTTAGGCCCTATAGGTAGGTACCTAGATACCTATATTGTAGAATTTGGTAGCAGCAGGGATGTGAAGTAAGGTATATGTAATAAAATCCCAAATACATTTTAGGTAAGTATAATTTTGTGTTTATGTATGTACCTATGATTGACTATGGCCGGCCCAGCATTTTGGAATACCTACGTACGGCCCAATCACTCTTGTAAGAGAGTAGGCCCGTACCCCGGTACTGGGATCAAGGGGTGCTGATAATTGATTAATCGATTTTAATTTGTATACATAAATAAATAGGTAGGTACTTACTTACGTAGGTTATTGTGTTTATCAACTTATCGCATGTACCTACCTGTGTCACTATCAGAAATGCTATTATCGTGTGACATAACGAGACAGATAACCTAACAAACGTGGATGCATTTGTTCAGGAAAGCTATCTACCTACCCGGGTGTCTATTTAACTCACGACATGCATAGGATTAACCTGCCAGCGATTAAGATAGCCCTTTAAGAAGCAAGGATTTTATCTAAGATTTGGGTCGGAGAGTCATGTTAATAGAAAGACTTAAGTTAATTATAAGGGAAATGTAAGAAACCAGTTCCTACCTAGTGTTATCTACATCTAACAGATAGGTCGGAGAGTCAATAGGTAACTTACCTCTCTAACTACTTAGGGTACCTACCAACATCGAATCGAAATTTTAGGTATTTGTGAGCAACAAAATTTTGGAACGGTCAAATTATAACGATACCTAACTTTTTTGTGATTTCTTCTTTGCTCGCTATAATATCCACTTTTACAGCGATCATTCAGTGATTTTAACCAAAAAACGCGGTCAGTCAACTTACCGAGAAGCCGCCAAACTTCTGCACTGCTCAGGTAAACATTGAGATGCGCCAAGCACGCCGGCAACAGCAAAACGAAACATAACCACTTCATCTTCGTTTCTTCGACAACTCTCCACTAAATTCTTCAAACAAGGGTCTTCATCGGTCCCAACAGTTCAATAACAACACATTTGTTTCACATTTTCAAGCACACCATCAGACGATTTGAGTTCTCGCCAACACAAGATCATTACACTCAAATAAAACGTACAAATTGACAAGAAATCCAGATTAATCTGACGAATTAAGCAACTTGAATATAAAAGTCTTCTATTTTATTTATTACCGAACCCAATAGTTCATTTATTTCGATACTTTCTGTTGATAAACATTAACAATCTCAACGTTAGTTTACGAAAGTGCACAACACGGCCACCCCGTCGCACGGTCGCCGTCAAACTGGTTTCCCAAGAGTGTGCGTGCGTCGCGTCGCGTCGATATGAATATGAAGTGATTATGCGTGTGTGTGTGTCTACCTGAAAGAAAGTAGGGGGCGCTGCTTACGATAATAGTTCAAATGTACCATAGATGTCGCTAAAGATTTGTACCCATGTAAGATTTAGGTAGGTACTTCCTACCAAAATTGAATAAAATATAAAAGTGTTAGCACCCACGGTAGGACCTACCTAATTGTCCCATTCTAGACAAACGCACACAAAAGGTTAGTATTGTAAAATATCAATTTGTCTCCATTACATCAAACTTTAATTAAACCATAATTGGTTAAAAAAAGTTTATTTACTTTAATATATGTACCTTTTCATTCATAATATTAAATTAATGTAACTTACTAGGTACCTAGTTTAATAAATGTACCTAACTAGCTTTTAAACATATCTACCTACATATTTACCTACTTGTACCTACCTCCGAGATATCAATCAACTGAGGCACCTAAAAGTAAGTAAGTGGTAAGTTAGGCATTTATGGATTTACGAATACCTACCTAGGTGGAACTTAGGTGGTACCACGTGGCGTACTCAGTTTTTTCGAGTTTCGACCACCTACAAACTCAAACAAGACATTCACTTACGAAAGAAAATAACAATGTAGGTAATTATGGCTTAAGCAAACTCCGGGCTATATAGAATAATTACGTCCCAACAAGATTGGTTGGCCTGGCTGGCCTGGCAAACAAGATTGTTTTGTTTCGGGCGGGCTCATTTTCCAAATAGATTACAGGCTGCAAACTTTCGTTGGATCTTGTCTTCTGACATTCCAAGCTAATTGATTGTTTTTTGTTTATAGACTGAAAATTACGCGAAATTATGTAGGTATGACGAAGTTACGAGTAATAAATTGTCTATGTAATAAATAAACTAGAGGCTAGGTACGATCACTTCTTTAGACCAAATACATACTTCTTTGGACCCTTTTTAGATAATTTAAAATATTCTTGGTGTTACGACATCTGTTGGCGAAATTAGAAACTAACAAAGTTGAGGTGGTTGTGTTAAAGTTTCTGTTAATTCATGTGAATGTCGTTCAAAATAGAATAACTAGATGGCGTTACAAAGAATAAGCTAAGCTTGCTTGCGAGACTTAATGCACATTTTTAAACATCCATTCACATCTTCGGTAGTATAGTGGTAAGTATCCCCGCCTGTCACGCGGGAGACCGGGGTTCGATTCCCCGCCGGAGAGAAACTTTTTTCTTTTTTTTGCTTTGTTCTAACTAGTGACAAGACAACCCACACTGAAATCAAACTGTTTTATTTTATTTTTCCTGCACAAATTTTACCATTAGTGTTTGTGCGAATCAAACCGACATCGTCCCATCGTGCGAATATTTCTTTTAAACATTTAGTACCTACCTACCTACGATACCAACATAAATTATTCATTAAGCGGCCTTGGGGTTCAACAAATTAAAGAAACTTATTCAAAAAATAGACTTTTAATACAAAATTACATAAAAAACTGACTTCAATAAATATATCTCGGATTAATTAAGTATTTTTAAAATAAAATTCCAAATCATAGCGACAGAAATGGTACAATTATTACAAAAAATAATTATTTATAAAACTGAGACAAATCATTAAAATACAATATGGACGTGTGATGACGAGTAGTAAAATAGTTAAACCTAATACAAAATGTTACGCAATAAAAAGCATAATAGGTATAAGTAGATGAAAATTAAATAGAAGTTAAAGATAAATAGGAGAGACTAAAATAATTTTATGGCACAGAGCAGAGGAACTAAGAGCGCGCCCCGTGCTCACTTCTCTTTGGGTTTCTTTTCCTTCTTGCGCGGAGGCGGCACAGGCGTGGCCGCGTCACCGCTGGGAACACCTTCCTTTTTTGTCACCTTTTTAGGCGCTTTCTTCTTGGGTGCTTCAGTAGGCGTGCTCGGCTCAGACGGCGTGGGAGCCGGTGCCGTGGGGGCTGGTACCGCAGCATCAGGTTCCGTCTTCTCCGATACGGAGGATTCGATCTGTGCGGCGGTCGACGGCTTCCCCTTGGGCTTGACCCCGATCTGGGCGAGAGAAACCGGCGGAGTGGGCAGTTGGGGTGCATCTACAGAGAGTTTCTTTTCTTCTAGAGGCGGCGGGGAGGCGAGGTCGGCGGCGGGGGAGGGCGCGGTGACGGAGGTGCTGAGTTCGCTGGCGATGATGGACTGCGCCAGCGCCGCCGCGTCCTCCAGCTCGCTGTCGGGTGTGGGCAGCGCGTCGGCGGCCACCGGCGGACTTAGCTGCAGCTTCTCCACGGGTTTGCGCCGCTGCTCTTCCGCTACAATACCAACATTCCCGCCTTTATTCTCGGCCGTTATACGTGGCGTTAGTATTGCGGTCACATTAGAGAGCAAGCTCGGTTAGGGCCTGGAACAAAGTCGAGGGAAAAGAACTACTTGTTAACTCGAAAATGCAAGCGGAAAGTTAGGTCAGTGTCAGTTTAGCATAGAATCGAAGCTGCAAGCATTGCAAAGGAATATTATTATCTACTCAAGTATTAGAATTAAAGTTGATACTTATTGTGTGATTGATTAAAATGAATGATGTATGACGATTTTTATGATTTTATTTCATTTATGTATTGAATAATGTTCCTTGCAATGACATAGACGAGATGAAAAAGCTAAAAAACAAAAAAAAAACTGAGATTGTTTTGATTTCGACAATTTGATCAAAATCAGAACATCCCCAGACGAGTGCTTCACAAAGGCGCGTGCGCAGTCAAACTTGCTCTCAGGTTTATTCAGTCAACGCTAGAGCAAAGGTCACTGGCAAAGTCGCAATGCAACTAATTCCGCAATCCGGAATAACTTATATTTTGATAAGACTTCAAATTCCTTCCACAGTCTTTAAATAGTCGCATCGCGCATCCTACTTATAGCATCTACTTGGACGCAACCCAACATCCGACCGTTTAATGACTTTATTTATTACAGATCTATATTGATCAAAAAACTATCGAGCATTTGGTGGCGCTAACATTTATATTTAAAAACTAGTATATTTCAAATAGGTAATTAAATATCTGTACAGTACGACGATGGAGCGTTTACATTACCTACCTACTGAAGGAAATTTCGAAATTCGATAAGTAAATTAACAATAAAATAACGAAGTTGAATTGGGTCCAAGTATCAAGTTTTATATTACCTGATCTATCAAAGCCGCGTCTCTTGAGCTGCCTCCTCGGTAGCTGGATGAAATAACAACGAGTTTTGTAACTTATGCTCAGTAAATCAACATAACAACCAAAACATCACAAAACGGCACAAATGAAACAATAGGTATCAGCGCGTCTTATAATACGCAAGGAACGGGATTATCGATCCGCCATAATCCTGTTCTACGTAAAACAGACGCAACTAGGATTATTAGTAAAAGACTAAGAAAACTGCAAAATGAACTCGGTGAAAACTGAGAGTGCAAAGCCTGTAGCCGTTAGGTACCGGCGTGTTACTGTGTTATCTACTTACATTTGGCAGCAGGGGCCGCGGGCGCGTCTTCTTTAGAGGGTGTGTTCGCTAGGGGTGGACTGTCAGTGGAGCCTGATGTCAACGCTGAAGAGTCAGCGGGTTTCTCTGGCGTCGTCGCCTCCACTTTAGGGGGTGCCGCGGCGGGGGCAGCGGCGGGGGCAGCGGCCGCGGGGGCTGCGGCGGCGGGGGCTGCTTCTGCGGGTTTTGCCACTTCCACTGGTTGAACGACCTGTGTTTCTACTTTAGGCGCTTCTGTAACAGGTGATGTTGGTTCAGGGGTTGATTTGGGCGTGGAAGGTGGAGTGAGCGGCACCGAAGGTTCAGTCTTTGACGGTGCAGCGGCAGATTCAGCTGCTTTAGGAACTTCAGGTTGCGTTTGAGCTGGCGCTGCCACAGGTGCCTCGGTTTTAGGGGTTTCGGTTTCAGTAGGCGCCGGTTTCGGGCTTTCTGATACTGGAGCTGCAACTTGTGCAGGTGCTGCAGCCGAGGCAGGTGCTGCAGCCGGTGCAGGTGCTGCAGCTGGTGCAGGTGCTGCAGCCGGTGCAGGTGCTGCAGCTGGTGCAGGTGCTGCAGCTGGTGCAGGTGCTGCAGCTGGAGCAGGTGTTTCAACTGGGGCAGCCTGTGCTGGTGCCTCAACCGGTGCTGCTTGTACAGGTGGAGCCTGAGCAGGTGTCTCTACTGGCTTAGCAGCTTCAGGAGCTACCGGCTGTGGCTGCTCTTTAGGAGGACTTGGTTCTTTCGGTGGAGTTGGCTCCTTACGCGGTGGCGAAGGTTGCTTTGGTGGCGATGTGCGAGGCTGATTGAGCGTCTGTGAGATTTTTGCCCAAATGTTGTCAAAGGAATCAGCCCCCATGTAATCGATATTGCCCGCCTCCCATCCTTGACGGCGAGTCAACTCGTCAATAGCATCGCGCTGATAGTTGCTAGCACCAGGCACCACACGCGCAAGGTTGCCTGCGACACCACTCTGAAATAAAATAAATCGTATTGCATATTAATACGCGTCATAATGTAGATAATATCGATTGTTACCTATCTATATAGTTCTGGTAATTAAATTACTTAGAAGTTTTCTTACGAGTAAAATTGTGAGTAAGTTTTGTTAAAGGCAAACTGCGAAGTAACGTGCAAAAAGGTACAAGCATGCTAACAAAGCGATCTACTTATTTAAACAAAGATTTTGTGCTAGCTTTTACAAGATCCACGTGCGCTGTTTCATCTCAAATTGTATATTTACCTGAGTAAAATGTTCTGATTTGACCAAATTAAGTGTACCTATGCATGATCTTTGAATAGATAAACTTACGTATTGGTCTTCACATTCACTTGCTGTGTCATACTCCTCGGTGAGTGTTGGTGACAGAGTGTCTCGGAGAAGAGCGGATTCCTCCGGCGGTGGCGGGGAAGGTGTAGGGGTGGGGGGGACCTCGTGAGTGCATATCTTGCGGCCACGAGAGTCTATAGTGGCCCTATGTCTTAAATAAAAACCATCGTATGGATGCCTGGGTACAATGTACTCCTCATCCTCACTCTCACTATCGTAAGCATCTCCATTCATTCCACATAAGTGTAAATTATTTACTTTAAAACTGCGGCGGTTTCGTCTATGATCCAGGTATACGTGGTAGACTTGTTGTATCCTTGGCTGTGTAGTGTAATCATTGAACTGCTTGTTTCCCTGATGTTGATGATCATACCTGTGTCGGGAATGTTTTTGTGAATGATCATGTGACACTAGATGAGTCTCGGGAGTGTGAACAGAAACTTGAACGTTTGATTGATCGTGATGATTATCGTGGTAATGAGATTCTACAGAATTTGAATCATGACTATGCACATGGTGTTGTGCTTGATCAAAATGATCGTGGTTATGATAATGAGTTGGGACAGAATGATCATGGTTATTTTGCGAATGTATGTGATGTGCGTGCTGTTCGGAGTGATGCCAAACATGATCATCATTATAATGTTGTTGATGATGATTGTGTGAATTTTGCTGTTCGTGATGGTGTGTATGCGATTCCCAATGACGTTCGTCATGATGGTGGTGTGTCTGTTGGTGATATTGTTCCTCGTGTTGTGTATAATGTAAATTATTTTGTTGTTGTGGTTGCCAAACGTTTTGTTCTATTGATTCTTTCTGATACTGATTTTCCCAGGCATATTGTATTGTTTCTTTTTGATTATGTACACTTCCGAAATTAGGGCTGTCGGTATAAGAATACTCCGATTGCCATGGTGCGTCGCCTCTATAATTCTGCCAAGGATCATGGATTTGCGATAAATCTACTTGCACTGTTTGGTTTTGGTTATCTTGATACTGGGTTTCTGGACGATGCCATGGAAATTCTGATTCCGGATCTATTTGAGGTTCGTAATGATGCTGTATGTCTTCTGGAGGAACCTCCGGAGGAGGGGTCTCTGGAGGTGCTTCATCCACCTTCACAGCCAACTCCTACCGATCGAAGGGACAAAACAGCTCAGTGGCAAGCATGCAAAAACAAACACTTGAACTAAGCTATACAAACACACAAAACTAAAATTTTAAAACAGGTGTCGTCAGCTTTGTCCAAGCGATTGTTAGTATTAAAAAAAAACAAAAAAAAAAATAATTAGATATGTCACAGAATAAACATACAGATGCTATAAAAAATCTTCAAAACATTTGTAGACGTAGATAAGTATGGACATAAAACAGTTATTCAATTCGATTAACGATTTTATTGGTATCATTTGTATGTTTATTTTTATGACCTGGGTGACTATTTCACCAAAATACCAACACCATCTACATTTCCGAAACCTTCCTTGAAACAATCCGTGCAATAAGCAGACAAGAACCAAACTTAGTTAGAAATGTTAGTATTTTGGAGAAACAGATTATTTTAACACAAGTGCCTTAAAAAGTGCAACAGATAGCTGGAATGGTGCACAAGCTTCAAAGTGCAAGCGATATTGTTTAGTCACTCAGGGGTTCCTACGTGAAGAATTTTTATTACAAGCTATTAAATAGTCACATTGCAAACTATAATTTTGTTTACATAACTTAAATTGAAAAACGCTATATTTGGGAAATTATTTTGTCAAAGACTCTCACCTCTGTAAAATTAGATTCCTGTTTCGAACGCTTGAAAGACATAATGAAGTGTTCAGTTCAAAGGTTGGTATACAAATGGGTCAGTTTACTCTTGTTTGCTTACCTAACCGCGAATATCGTGTGGTTTCGAACTGAAGAGACCACAATGATATCGATTGCAGCTGGTACGGATATTGATACTTGTAACTAGACATTCAACTGGGGTATTGTAATAGTAGGTAAGTATTCATAATAACAATTTTATCCTAAGGTATATAGTTGTAATCCTACCTACCTACAAAACAAAAGTGCTATCTGAAGAAACCAGATCAGATCGAGATAATACTTTTGAAGGTCAAGTGTATCTCTGTTACTCGGTGATAAAAAGGGAAACTTGTTGTAGAGCCTAGAGTTCTTTAGACCAGTACTCGTAAGAATCTATCTATAACAGTTGTTTGTGTGCAAACTGTACAAACACGTGTCGGACCTAGTATCTGTTTATAAATCACACGTTATCACTTACCATAGCAGTGTCGAGTTGGGAATGGACCTGACCTACAAATAGGTCCCACCACGATTGAAGGAATTGTTTCAGATGTTCTGGGGCCTCAACCGAACGAGATTCCCAGTTGAAGTGTTGGAGCCATGGCTTAGCATTGCCAATGAAGTGGATGATTTTCAGATCCTGCCCGTAGCTAGGAAGCAAAATTGTCTATGTAAACCTTCAAATCGATAATACAGCAAACAATTTGAATGTACGAAATAACAGTAACTTACTGTTTCAAAGCAGGCAAATACGAGTAAAAAGCAGCTGATGTGACGTTGTAAAGGAATGGAAGATGCTTGTTAATGTCGCCTCGTGCCCAGTCTGAGAAGAACGCGTTTAGAAGACCTTGGTCTCCACCTGGTAAATCAAAAAAGTTGATATGAAGAGCTGGATTCCTGTGACGGCGTGATAATTTATACTCCTGTTATCATTGTTACTATGCTGCTAATCATAAGCTCAAGAAACCAAGTAAATAGGTACCTACTTACATCCCAAACTTTATATTGAACCACAAATTAAGTTAATATCTCAAATCAATTATTCTTCACCTGTTACACCTAGACGAATTTTCATCGTCTTTTTAGATTGAGGATTGCTGTCCTTAACTCATTATCTGTCTATGTACTACAAGTAGGTATGATTAACATTCTCACCATCAAAACTGCCCCTTTCCTGTGCAAAGGCGATCAGCCTAGTGTATGTCTCGTTGGATGGGGCAAACACAAACACTCCCGAGTTGAAGCAGTCGGGCCAGCCGACGTCGGGGGCAGCTGAGAGCTCCTCACGTTCAAACAACTCATCGCAGTTCTGGACTATCTGCGGAATATCATGATTACGCTTATTATCATTGGTATTATTTGGTATATCATATCACAAGCAAATAATTTTCTGAAAATAAAAAGGCAGTTGATAACCATAATGCCACCTTTTAAAGAACGGTTAGCAACAACATTGCAGACGAACAAAGAAGTTTCCAAATAATCACCTAATTAAATTAAATAACGTGTACGTAAGTAACGCCACATAACACGTGCGTTTCAAACAAAAATGAGATTAAGTACCTAGTTGATTGTTCTTTATCGTGCTCGGATAAAGCCAGGCGCTCCGTTGACATAATAACCCTCGATAAAAATATAACACCGCAAATGAATGGATTCCACCAAAACACTACTCATTGTTTTATATTTCTTTTGAAATTGAATATTCTTATTATGCAACATATATCGATTTAATGGAATAATATCAAACACGAGGCATTTAATGGCCGCCGGTCGTTTCATGGATGCCGTCATTTCACAGGGGCACACCCGTTGTGTTTAAAAGAAAATGTATAGAATGAAAGTGTTATTTGATTTGGAGGCCGTCCAAAATTGTCGGGAGCAAGTATTTAGGCCACGGTTATGCGTCTCGTCATCTCGTGTTACTCGATAACGACCACATCCGGTACCAACTGACTTTCTTATCACAACAACAATCGGATAAGGAAAAGAAATTGCATCTGTCAGCTTCATAATGAAATATGCTTATGAATAACCTAACTATTGTGTGTCAAAAGACTGCAAAGCGTTAATTCATGTCAACCGGAAAAACTGAAGATTTTCTAAAATTTCTGGTAAATTAAGACTTCGTTGGCGATTCTTGCTAGATTCAATTTGTTGATAAAAGAAATATTTGGAATGACGCTTATAACGTGTAAAGAAAGTTATTATTAGGTGTTTATTTTTGCTATGCGAAACCTACATAATAAATGACGGCTTGGATATAAAATAAAAGCGAAGATGTCGTCACGCACGAGTTATTTACTGTAGTTAATAGTTTACTTCTATAGTTAAGAGAAACTAGAAGTGACGTTTGCATAGTGGCCAATCGCAATAAAACTGTAGAAACAAAAAAGGGTTAGGTATTCCAAAATTACAGTGCCCAACAAAATGCATCCAAAATAACGAGATATTTCATTTTTAGTCATCTCATGATAAATAGATCACTGTGCTTTGTTTCATTGATTGAGATCAAGTTGTTTTGATCCCTTGGACAAACTCATGATTTTTCGCAATAGTTTTTCAATTTAATGGACAGATAAGATTACGCTCCTTGATTTCTGGCATAAAGAGTAACATCAGCCTGTAGTACACTTACCAAAGTATCAGCATCAAGGAAAACACACTTCTGGTATTGCGTGAGGGTCCAGCAATGGATCTTTGTGAATGTGATGCCAAGTTCCGGCCGCTGCAGGAGCGCCAAGTGGGCTGTGTCACGGGAGTCCAGCACATCTACTGTGATCACTTCTGCAAACACTGCCCCTAGGCGGTCTCTGAAGAATACAAGAGTGAACATTTTATGGAATAGTCCTGCATCATCAGAAATCCTATGTCAAAAGATGAATACGTCATTGAGTTAAAAGATATAGTAGTTTACATTTAAAATACATGTCTCAGTGACTAATTTACCTTCCAAAATATGTTTTCAAAAAGCAAAGCGGTTTTAATAAACAGTGGTAACTACTGCCAACAACATGTTTCCAATGAACCTTGAACCTTTGTTGATTTCATAATTTTTGTTATGTCTGGCAGTGTCAGTGGAAACAGTAACAATTCTATAAGTAGGTTCATTATGAAGACATCAGCTGTGTAAATGATTACTGCAAAAATATATGTTGAATGTTTTTTTTACACTACATTATATAACATGACCGTAAAATAACCATTAATTTGGTGTTTGATGGGTAAACACCATTTCCTACGGTATACATGCAGTCCTACATTTTAAAGCGTTGGCATTTATTGCCTTAGTTGTCCCAAAGAGTACAAAACGAAAAATAAATGGAGGTATCATGTGATAAGTTGGCCCATTGCAGTTAGGGTATATGGGCCAGCATCAAAGCACCAAGAATGTACGAGTCGTTGTTCAGCAACATAAGTGAAGGGGTCACCTCATAGCATCAGTGACTGAAGGTGTGATGAGTACCACGGTGGGGTACACCGAGTTGGCCCGGCGCAGCGAGTGAGCCAGCACCAAGGCGCCCAGGCCGTACGAGTCGTTGGTCGCCAACGTCACCCATGCTCGATCTGCAAGAGTAAAGTTTTTCTTTAAGCTTGATTTCTGTATACCAAAGTAGGTAGTATCAGTGGATAAGGAAAGTTTTGATAGACGCTTAAAAAACTAGTCATTATGATATTTAAATGATACCTATGAGATTTCCTTTGCCCTGTTTTAGGAACCTTCCTTGGCGGTCCAGATTTATTAAAACTGACGTTGTTATCTTTTAAACTTGATTTTTTTGTTATGATTCGATAAGGCATCAATAAGCATAATTTTATTGAAATGTTGCTGCCTTGATGGCCTCTGTCTTAGTAAAATATTTTTGGAACAGTCTATAAACGAGTGTAGGTAATTTATTCTGAATTTATTACCGACATGTACACCATCAGTAATGTCGCAGCCAATGATCTGATCATTTTCATCTATTAATTCAGTGACTTGCGACTACTCGCTTCTACGAACGAAAGTGCGAAATTACGATTCACACTCAAAAAAGACACGAATAGCTTTCTTTATATTGTTAGATGCAAATTTATGAATAAGATAATTTAAATCATTTATTGTGGTTGTGAGAAACGATCATATAAGAAGGTGCCAACGGCGTAATTCTCTAAAATAGACAGTTTTCGGAAATATGGAAGATTACGCAAACCAGTATTTTAAGATGGTTACACGAAGCAGTGTGGGTGCTCATCGTTAAAAGGTCTCTGGAAATGCGCAGTTGCTCCTCTTGAGAGTGACGCTGGCGCTGGTTCTACGTAGTTCGGTATAATTGGCACGTGCATAGAATTGGCGTCGTACTTGCCGGTATTCTCTGACAATAATGACACGTGCTAATCTTGATTAATTTAACCATTTTTATAGGTACGCTTTTTGTTTTCATTAGCCGTCCTGATACTCAAACTATAATCTAATTTTAGAACATTTTGCACGTTTATCCATGTCTAATCCTAATCTGTAGGTACCTAATCACATCGCATTCCTAAGAATGATAATTACGGTTTTTTATTAATAATAAATTATCATTTCCGTCAAGTCTTGCACATACGTACATACCGGCTATTATACAGTACTGTGTAATAGACAAGTGCCGCACATTCTGTTCGAAAATAGCGCGACACAAATAAAAGTGAAAATAAATCCACTGGATAGCGAGTAGATTCTCCGCTCTGGGATGTTGACGCCTCTATTCTACAATTAAACTGATGATGCCGCTTTTTCTTTTTGCACCCACTGCTGCCAAGACATGACGTGACAAGATAGAGCTAAACAATTAATTTCATAGATGTTGAGGCAGTGTTTTTACTTACTCTCGACTCTGGAGCATCGGATTAGCAAATCGTTCTATCGTCTCGAAAAAACATCAGTTCCAGACTTCCAGTAATAGCTCAGGTCCGGAAATGCCATCATCATTCGAGGCCAAGTTTTAGTACCGTACCGAATCTGCATCAATGTTTGCTTTCGTTATGTTTTACGACGGATCAATATTTTTCAACGGTACATCCTTCAAGGTTTACGAAGATGATAAACATCGAGGTAATTAAATCTAAAAAATAGTCAAAGGATTTCCATAGGATGAATTTGTCTAAATGCATCCTACCCAACATGGCAGTTGAGAAATTGACGCAGGATCAGGCGCGGCGCGGGAGCAATGTCCCTGTGGTTTCTATTTAGGTGCGGCCAGTCCGCCGGGATGGAACAACGCGAGCAGTGGACCGCTTAATAAAGGAATGTACTGAACTTACCTACATACTTTTTCTTCACGAACATGCAAAGCGATGTCAAAAAATCAAACAATTCTGTTTTAAGAGCGCTTTCTAAGTTTTTATAATAGATAATAAGTAATCGTAAACCGAATGTTTAGCATTAAAACACACGCTAGTTATGCACGATATTGGTTTATCGATCAAACCGATCGAGTAGTACTACCCATTTAAGTAAAGTAAGTAAAGCAATTTAAAAAGTTACATAATGATTATCGTAAGATGAATAAATAGTAGGATAAAATTATTTATTAATAAGAGTCGATAATAATAACCATTGGCGCCAGTATAGCCACAATCAGGTCGGATGAACCTTAGTGGCTAGTATTGAATATCTGATACCAACCACAAACATGTCGCTGTCATAGCTTCACGTTAAATAACAACATTATCTGTATCGTAATATCGAATTATAGCGGTTTTACTTCGGTTGCTAATCAAAATTATAATAAGTTAATTAAAATTAAAAGAGACACAATCCATTGTCACGCACAGAGCGTCATGGTCAAGACTATTGCAGATATTAGAGCAAGTGATAACGTAACTTGCTGATAAGACCGCGTGTTTATGAATGTATACTGCTGATAGGTATTCTCTGTTTACAATCGCAAAGAACACACCATATATTTATACATTTCATCTTATCTATAGGGCATAGATACTACCAGTGCCTTTATGAATGCATTTCGATTTCTATCACATAGTACTGGTGGATGAAATGACGCAGATAATGTTTGTAGTGTGTCAACAATGTAAATCGGACAGATGCCGGCTAGACCAGAATAAAACTCAAGGTTGCCGACATTTTTCTCTTCAAAAATGTCATAATATTTAAGATAAATACAACTTAACTTTATAGGTACTAATTAAATCCCATTTAAGAGACATGTAATAAGGACTACACCGGTGAATGTCTACCTTCGTTTTTAACTTATACGAATTTCTTTCGAAATAAGTAGATAGGTAAGTATTTACACATCGAGGATATGAATAAGATTAAAACATTAAACAAGTAGATACCTACTTAAGTATCCAGTTAACAGCAAATTATTTACAAAAAAATAACGAATTTGGATTAAAAATTTTAATTTAATTAACATCGTAACACTTATAACTACCGTCTTTTTGTTTCGGTTTCAAATTATTAGCCGATTAAAAAAGACAGGTATATCAGTCATTATTATAGGAGAATAGGAAGCAAATTAAAAAAGGTATTTAGTAAAGTTATAAACAGTTTTCCATTTTGAAATATTAAGTGTTCTAAATACTTAGCAAAAAGTCTGTACGCAGATTCACTGAACAGTCGAATTAAGTAGGTAAATATAAATCAATTAAATCTAAAAGTAATGGCAATGTTATTTTTAACTCTGCCCCAAATTTGGCAGAGATAACCTTTACAGAAGTTATACGTAAACTAATTTCCATAAATGATATTGTAAATCTACTGTTTTCCTTTTCCAAACGTTTAGGAATATCGCTGAAACAGATCATCTACGGCTTTCGACTAAATGTTAAGAAAATGAGAATTAAAGAAAGTGTTATCTGAGAAAGCAATTTAGTGATCGACTCACTTGACATTCTGTAGCCGGGTGTAGTCTCGTGTGTGACAGTTCCAGTCACCTTCTTGTATAACACGAACTACACGCGCTCCTCGCGCAGTACTAGCGAATGCACGCAGTGTGCGCGGCAGGCAACCGCGACCCCCTCACCGCCTACCCGCACACACCGCCACCACACGCACGTCATTCATTACGAGACACCCACACATACTTAGCTGTACGAAGCGCATGCGTAGGAATACGAATTATTGTGGCAAGTTCTAATTTCTACGATAAGCAAGCAAAAGCAAATTAAATCCATTAAAAAACCACATAAAATCAAATATTTAAAGCAACAAAAGCAGCGAAAAGGTTAACTGAAAAGAAAAGCCAATATTTTTATCTATTGCAACTCCAAACAATTTCCCGAAGCTGGCAACATTTTCCGAACAGCTGTTTGAGAAGATCGATAGATGTCGGTGGGTGTCGCTTTATTTTCGATGCCGTATATAGCATAACGGTATCCGTAGTAAAATCACTTCGCGGCCCAACCAATAGGTTGGTGTTCTTTCATATCCCGCGGGTGGCCGCGGTGTTCTTTGATAACGTGCGTAAATTCGGGTCGATGAACGAATTCGGCGCAAGAATTGCGTCTAAATATGCAATGTAAAGTACCATTAACATGCTTAGCCATGCTGAGTAGTCAAAATTGGGGAAACAAATGTGCGAACAGTGAAATGTGCTAGTCGGTGGGATTAGGTGGTGTGTTTGTTTTTGGTGTATCTCTGGAAACGATGGCTAACTCCCCGACGAGTATAGAGACGCAAATAGATAGTTTCTTGGAGCAGTTCAAGAGGAGTGCTTCGAGGGCTATGGAGGAGAGGATGGAGTGGCCTGATGGGCCTTCGCCTGGTGCTGTCGTCAAGTCACGGAGCAGCTGCTTCGCCCTGGATGCAGCAGTTGGTAAGTACACCTAGGCCTAGGTGAATCATCTAGGGTTTCCTACATCGATGAATGGCGTACCTAGTTAAGTAGGTAGTTGCCTACCCATCTACTTACAAAACGTACCAATCATTTGGCAGTAGGGCATTAGAAAAAATAGTTTTGTTAAAATAACATCGAAAACATAAATGAAATCGATAGTTTCAGTCATAAAACTGAAAAATATAATAAGTTAACACTTAAGAACTTGTAAATAACAAGCTGCTAATTTATTTTAATTGTAGAATAAATAGATTTGCTTACATACCTTCCTCAGATGCCTGCCGGATAAATATTTATGATAACTATCGACTCTGCTTTGTTTTAAACAAATTCCTCAAATTATCTTCGCAAATTCTATCAAATAATTGTCCTTATAATTCGGAAAACTCGTATTGATGTAATATGATAGGTACCTATGATTTGTTTGACTCTCGTTTGACTGCAGCTCTCAGCTCTTTCAAAACAAATTATCTGTCATTTTTGGCGCAAATTTGTTTTTTTTTTTTTATATTGGTAATATCATAAATAAGGTACATTAGCCTATTAGGGTCAACTCACTAACTCTACATCTCTAAGCATTTTTAAAAATTATGTATCTAAGTACGATTTAAAAAAATATTATTTTAATTTATTAGAGTCGGTAAGGGGACTTTTTTACTTAAAACCAAAATGCTGAAATACCTATTTGTTTCTGTGTTTCACTCAGAACATCATTATAAATAGAGGGCATCCATCAGCGTGTTTCAAATCAGGACATTGTCCTCGGAAACGGGTGCACGCACGGATGTACCAAGGAAGCAATTTTAATACACGGGACTCGGTCATAAATGGTTCATCGCATCATTTAAACAGGCATCGGCAATGTTGTATTATCTCTCACCATATACCAACGAACAAGGGCTTAAAAACAATCATACGTCCTGGTCTGGTTGTTCCACATCGTTGCTGACCCTCTTAATATTATTACCTAACATAGCTAGACTTAATTATTACAATCATTTACGTTCGCTCGTACTAATAAAGGCGTTATTGTTCGTGATTGATAGATAATACGTCTGGAATGTTTATAAGTATTGTTTAGAAGTTAGGCACATATATATATTGTTATATCTATTACATAGGTGCTATTCATCTCATCGTAAACTACGATTTTGAGAAGATAGCATATACAAATATAAAGGTTTCAGCAAAAGCACCGAACAGCAAACTAATTTATTACCTTGTTAGAAATAGATACGAAGTCTTAAAAGTGCATGAAACGCTCAGTAACAGCAAGTATAATAGTAAAGAAAGACTAAGGTATCGTGTTAGGTATTTATTTTCATAATCTTGCTTGTAGGTCTTGGTATTTAAAAGTAAAATATGTGTTAGAAAGATAACAATAATTTAGATAACGAAGGTAATAATTAATAAATTATTAAAAACTTAATTAAAACAAATTCCTATTTGGTTCTTAACTGACGCATGAATGATTATCCACACTAATTGCCTATTATTTTATGTAAGTTTTTAATTTTATTGAGGTAAATAAAAACAAGTAAATAAAAAATTAAGGTAACTTAATGAATATAAAACAATCACTGTTCCTGACTAACGAAAAATTAATTTATTTACGAGTAAAAAACGTAATCAAAGTTTTATAAATATTTCTATAAATAAATAATCGAAACAAAAAAACGCGATGCAAAAGTTTGAACTTAGCGTTTCGAAACTGGCGCCTTTACCCTATGCGCTTTGCGTCGATACGGAAACGCTACACCAGCGCATACTAGTGGCGGCATAATGAACTAACGACATGTTCTTCGGCGTCCTCCGATTTTGTTCACGGAAAAGTGTATCGCCATATTGCTTCCGTGAATTCAGTGAAATAATTGTGAATTTCTCTTCAGTTATGACTGCAATACGAAAATTGAGGTAAATAAAACAAACCACAGTGGGTTATTGACTCTGGAGACTCATTCTTGTGCTCCAAAGTCTCTGATTTGTTGCGAAAACGGTAAGTTTTATTCTTCCTTTGCTATGACTATATGGCCCATTATTCCACGGGAGTTCGATCCGCTATGCGATAATGAAACTTAAAAAATGCGATTAAGGTTAATAATTGCGCGATTTTTGTTATGTTTATTTACATGAAATTTGAAAACTTATCTCGCGGTTTTCGTGTATAATTGTTGCGAGGATGTGGAATTGTGGAGTCGCGTAGTGCAGGGCGGGTTCATTGTACATACACGTATAAGTACATGTGATTGACGTGAACGATCGGTTGTAGCGTGGGGCTCGGCGGCGGGATGTCGTTTGAAAAGATGGACGTGGTGAACCCGGCGGAGAAGGAAGCTAGCGAGGTTCTGCACTCGCTACTGTCTGTAGAACGCCGGAGTGTGGACAGCAAGGAGGCCATCATTGTGGCGATACCGTCGGACCAGAACGGCGGCGGGGAGTATGGCGAGAACGCTCAGTGGCACACCCCAGTCATGGGCGCACACTCAGTCTTCGAGATGACCAACTCACAGAATATTCAGCAACATAGTTACAACGGTCATCAGGAGCAAGTATGTTTGCTTTCAAATATCACTTTTAAATCTTAATTTTCTTAACAAAAGTAGATCAAAGATTCCTTCTTCTAATTTCAAAATCAAGATGAATGTTTGATGTAATGTAATTAGTCCAACTAAATATAAAAGATGCACCTAACTAAATGGACCGGTGTACTTTCCCTAGAGTGCAATAAATGCAGTCCTCGCTACACACATATTTCTACTTGTTTTACCTACATTTACATAGTATGTAATTAGAGGTGATTTACATGCTACTATAAAACATTTTCACATTTCAGGTTCTATGGCAAGGGCACACGATACAAGTAGAAAATGGAGACGGTAACATGCAAGGGATGTCCCAAACATACAACATAGAGTTTGAGGCTGTGGAGGCAGATCCTGGAGACATGGAGGTGGACACCAAACCCAAAGTAGAAAAGAAGACTGGAATGAAAAAAAAGAAAAAACCTGAATCGGAAAGTGATGATGATGTATTTGATAATAAATTGGAGGATAATCCCGCTCAGGTAAATATAATAACAGCTATTTGTAGAAAAAAGCATAATTAAAATTAAAACACAATCAAATCTATAGCTCACCCTGTCGCTATCAAATATGTGAAGAAAACAGCACAATAGTTATGGGATCACCTCGAGCATATAATAATCCAAGTGGGAGCATTATGTTTAAGTACCTTTTCCAATGCGGCCTATTAAATTAATTTATTGTTAAAATACCTGCATTGAGATGAGTCATAGAATATAACATTATGGCATCACATAATTAATCCTAATACTTATTATAAATCAAGACAAACATTGAAATCTTATAATATTAGTGGGATTACTAAACATCAAGTCAAGTACAAGGTTGCTTACAGAAAATCGGTCAAAGATAAATACTTACATTGTAACTTGACCATGTTACTTGGCAATGTATCTTAAGCATTTATAAAGATACTTCACCCAGGCCCTGCGAATTGCAAATGTTTGTAATTTTAACCATCTTTCTTATACTGTCTTCTTCTTTATACTGTTCTTAAACTGGAATTAGTCATTCTTTATATTGGTCTTAAGAGTAGGGCTAGATAAACAAGTTGATACTCATTCATCATGGTCACTTTGAGAGTGAGTTCAAAGATCAATCAAGCACTAAGATTTTAAAAAGACCAAAAGTAAACATTAAAATCATATCACTAATTAATGGTTCCCAACATCTAGTGTATGCTCGTCCCACTAAGCTACCAGTGCTTAAATAGCAATAAATATATAAAAAGCATCATTTCCCTTTTGAAATGAAGGATGTTATTTCACGCTAACTGAGCATACTCAACAACCACAAAGTGGAAGGGGTGATTTGTATGAATGTGATTAAAAATACTTACTTCACACATTATTTGTCAAGGCCCAATAATTTGATTCTAGAATGACTTAAATTCTTGGATAAATAAATGAAATTTAAGTAGGTACATAATTATAAATTTAATTAAATAATTAATCTTAATTAATCTTGTTTTTCTGAAATAACAAGATTTTTATTGTTATTATAATTTGTTTCCAGGTAATGGAGAGGCTATTAAGAGGTTGTGATTGTAAAGACAACTGTTATCGCGGCTTGAACCCGGAGGCCGTGTACCGCCATAGACTGAATATTGCTGAACTTACCAAAAGCGAGCACGACATGTATCTCATGGGCATCACGATGGCGAGTTTGGCGAATCCAGCCGAAACCTCCCGCCATAAAGTGAGAAGGAGACTCCGTGCATGCTACGTGTACCAAGGTAGAAAAGTGTGCCTAGAAGCATTCTTGTATCTAGAGAACGTAACACATTACCAGTTGAAGAGAATCCGGCAGCACGTAATGACGCACGGCGTCGCTCCTCGGATACACGGCAACGTCGGTAAGAAGCCATACAACACCTTCACACTCGATATCTATAAACACGCAACTAATTTCCTCAAGGAGTATTTGAAACAGCACGCTAGCTCGCCTAAAGACGTCCAGCCGGCCGGCGAGAGCGGTAAGAAAGTCAGTAAGACTGTCATTATTTCCGGGGATTCACGGAAGCATCTGTTCGAGGCGTACAAGGAGTACGGGGAGATCCTCGAACCGGGAGTCAAACTGATGGGATACTCGACGTTCCGCGCTTTTATGAAAGACCAATTCCCTCATGTCAAATTTGCCACTAAAAAGCAGGACATGCCGAAAGATATGGTACCGTTCCGAAGCGGAAAGTGTATGACCTACGATAAAAACAAGGACCCCGTGAGAATACAGCAGGAGAAAGAGAAGGCGGAGGCGAAGAAGGCGGCGCTCGAGCAAAAGAAGAAGGAGGACCAGGAGAGGGAGCAGCAGGCGCAACAACAGGCGCAGCAACAGCAGCAGCAGCAACAGGTGCAGCAACAACAACAGCAGCAACAAGTACAACAGGTGCAGGTGCAGCAACATCAGCAGATGCAAAACGCGGGCCCGCACGTGGTGATCCACCAGCAGCAGCCGCAGCAGCAGCAACAGATGCAGCAGCAGATGCTGGTGCCGCAGGTGTCGCAGCACCAGCAGGTGCTGACGCAGCAAGTGGGCGGCGTGCAGCAGGTAGGCGGCGGCCACTGCGTGCAGCCGCTGGGCGTGGCGGAGGACGGCGCGCAGTCGGTGGAGATGGCGCAGCAGGTGATCCCGCTGGCGGTGGTGCAGCAGCCGCAGCAGGCCTACATCGTGACGCCCGTGTCGCACTTCCAGACGCGCGTGCAGGGCGCGTGGTACCGCCATTGACCCGCGCCCCGCGACGTGTTTACGTAACTCGATCTCCCGACCGCCCGCCGGCCGTCGGCGGCTGCGGCGCACGTAACTTTGGCAATAAGGTAGTGAGGATAGTACACCTATACAGTATTGGTTGGTAAACCGATGACTATCGCCTAGGATAAGCAGATTTACACTACTACTAGCTGTAGCTTATTTTGATTTACGAGATGATAATCGAGTATTTTTGTGAGAATTGGTTTTTGAATCGTGTAGATTCGTTTATGTGTACGCGGACGTAAGAGAATACATAGTTCTTTTATACATCACAATTTTGTGTTCGATGCTATTATTTTCGCGTTACTGAAAAGCAGTGCCTTCGAATTCGATGTTGGTCTTATAAGAAATAGCAATGGTGATGAATTTTAAATGATAGCTGTGGTAGTCGTTAGAACTGCAGCGTTAGGCACGTTTTATAGTGCGTGTGAGATTGTCTTTGTCCAATTTTATAATTTGATATGTGTTTTAAATGTGTACTTTATGATACATATCAAGTGTTCATAGAGAAGTAATCGCGATGTACAATAGTTTGTTTTATTAACAGTCTGACTTTTTCGTTTTATAAGTTTGTGAAGATTACTAGTTTTTAGCGTTTATAATAAGTACATGCAGATAATTATTTCCCTCAGTGATTTTAAATTCATTTATTTAATTAATCGATCAATGATTTAGCTAGGCTAGAATATATTTTAATACGGAGAATCACAAAGCGTTATAATACATTGAGATGTAGCGAATTGTTTGCGTTCCCTGTCCTCCATCTGAAGCTTTACCTTGTTCTCCGACTTTTAATTTTTTATACAAATAATTTATCAATTCACAAAATGTTATAGTTAAATATTTTGATAGACGGGGAACCCGCGACTCGATATCAGTAGTGTAGCATTTTTTTTATGCTCGAGGTAAAGCACCTTACATCCAGTCACTGATATTCTTTAATTCGTATTTTTTATAATCTTTAAAACTGTAATATGGCGAGTGCTGTCTACTGATTATTTATAAAATGAGTTCGTATTTACAACTAGTCTTCCGAACACTGTCGATTGATATAAATTCTAAACTCTAACTGGGAAGAAGTATTAAGTTTTTTGCTCCGCATTCATTATTTGCTTAGTTTTTGGCCAAGTCCGATGTTTGGACACCCACCTTTCGAGCGTCGTCGTTGACAGACAAGATTAGGATCTATTGTCTACTAAATAAAAACAAAATAAAATTGGCAACTAAAATAGTTTCCCAGATTTATATTTAGTAAAAATAAATTCACATTGGCTTACCGTGTTAGTGTTCCATTTTGAATGACAAATACAGAACAAACAAACGAATGGCTAAAACACAAAGATCATAAGTTTTACATCTACAGTGGGACCTTTGCGTCTTAATATTTTAAGTTTCAACCAATTTTTTATGTATACGTTACGCTTCTGTCCCATTGAAGATGTAGAAAATATTTATTTTCTTCGATTGTGTTATAATGCCTGAAAACAATTTAGCTGTAATTCGAAATCTCATTTTCTTTTGTATTAAGATAGATTTAGTATAATTTATGTAACTGATAGAAGTGTGTAATCGATATAACTATAGACAGTACAGAAATGTGCCTAGAAATTATGCTTATCCATGTATTTTTATAGTGCAATAACTTGTCAGATTCGAAGCAAAGGGCCAACTTTTAAGTGTAATGGCAATGATTTTTTATAAATCGTGGATCGTCATTTAATTCGAGAATACACATTTTAAGATGAGACTATTTTTTTACGTTTAGTAATTTAAAAATATCTGGGTCTTTTCAAAGGCAGCTATTAATTGCGTAGCAAAGCGCTATTATGTTTTGTAATAACATGCGACCTTTCCTGTCTTACAATATGTTAGCAAAATATACGAAGGGAAATTGGACCAATACCTAATAGACCTGGAAATATTGGAATATAAAACGATCCGAAGTTTAGACCAACTTGCTTCGAATCCTAGTGATTTGCCCTTATAGCATGATATTCGGCATCTATGTTCCAAATTATCGTAGGAAGACATGATGTGATAGAAATTAAACATTTTTACGCTAAAGTTTTTGTTTCAATCAATTGAAGTAAGTTGTGAGGTCGAGACAGAATGAACGGGATCAAGGCTCCCACGCCTTCCTCGAGAGGTCGGTGTGTGCAGGAGATTGTCGGAGCTCGGGGGTGTCAGTGCTGCGGCTCATTGGACTCGCGCCGGCCACTTCACTCGGCAATTTAATAAATCCGCCGCGCCGCCAATTCGTAAACAAAACTCATTGTTTCGGCCACAAGCGGGCAGTTAGACGATGGCGAGTTGCCTTGGCGGGCGCGCGTATTGTCATCTCCACTGACCTCCATATCACGCGCCATGAAGTTCTGGAAATGCACATCTAGGAGAGAACGACGTGCCGCTGCGGCCGACGTCGGTGAGTTTCATTTCCCTCACCGTTAAAATCTATTTCTCATAGCTACGCTTTGACTCTCCTTCCTACACTACGGATTGATAAATTTTAAATACCGTTAAACATTATTGAATTAACCCACTTTTGCGCTTCTAGTTGATTTCTGCAATTTGTCTTCATCAGTGCAAAGGAAAGAGGCAATCTTTTGGTGCATTCGCTGGGAGTTGATCTATTTACTCGCCCTTATAAATAAAAGCTTGTTTGCGCTTTGATTTGTAACTGACCTATCAACATGGTACCTACTTAAATAAAATGCTCGTACCAATTAATTACTTTTATTGATTGTTGTTAGCTTCCGGACGTTATTTATTTCACGACATAAAATATTGGTAGGTACCTACCTACGAGTTATGTATTAAGTAAGACATATATCTATCGGTAGCTAGCTAGCTCCGAAAAAGGGACTTGTTCATGAAGACTAAGATGGGGCGTGACTGCGAATCTTTATTAGTTTGTGTACGTGCGAGCTTATTTTTTGTTCAGTTTCTGTCGGTTGCCTTATTTATCATGTTCACGAACGACGGCGTAATAAGGAAGCATCCAGCAGCTGCCAAGTGCAAAATGTGAATAGGTACTATTTTCTTTCTTTCTAAATTCTGATGACTTTTGATGAAGTGGTTTCATATTGCCGTTTTATCGAGACAAAGCACTACTGTACAGTGTACATATACCCAATTAAGAATTGTTCACATTCATTTAAAATCAACCTACTTACGTCGTCTTTGTCGCAGAAAACTGAAAAATTAATGAGAAACGTTCCGTTCGCAATTAGTAGAATAGACTAACTCTCCTATTTTATTTTGAGTTTCATCTGGTCAAACAATCGAAATAGTTTTACTTTTGTGTCGGCTGGCTGTCATTCCTCTCTTGGCAAAACTTCAAACGCGTGCCTGAAAGTTTAAACTTTAAAGTAGATGTGGGCGCAGCGAAACTTAAAGCCCTTTAAAAGGAAAGTTGTTTGTTGCAGAAGTCTGAAAGGCGGCTACTGGGACAATGTCGACTTCTACATACCGCTAACTAGAACATTTCATGCTTTCATTCAAGTTTATATTCCTTATTTGGATTAATTTAACATCAGGCACTTGTCTATTGCTAAATTCATTGCCACATGTATGTGACTAGCGACTGATTATCATTTCTCAACGGTCTGATAAACTGGTAGGCACTTGATCTGATGATTGCATTCTTGCGACGCAAGCTAGTCAACCCGTTGTTTCGTATGACTACTTTGGTTTAGGTACAATTTGACTAATTTCCAGTCTATTTAGGTACTTAGTTGTTTGACCAGTACAAAAAGTAGTCCGGACGTTATATATCGTGTAGTTTTTGTTATGTATATTTGTTAAGTGATGATTAATTGATTGTCTTTTTCTTGACATTCAATCAACCTACATCACTTGTAGTATCTTCTTACCTATCACAGATGACCCTCACTCACAAAACATGTAAGTCAAAGAGTAAGGAAAAACTCAAATGTTTCTCATCCAAAGTCAAGGCACAGTCACATTCAGCCACCCATATCGGCACATGACGCCAGCCCGCCCGTTAAGGATATCTATAGCACCAGGCTATACGCATTTTGCCAATGAATCCCCCTGATTACTATGCGAGCCGCGAACACCGGCCTTTGTCCGAGTGCCATTGTCCTGGCCTTCCTTTCCAACTTTTACTGAATACGACTGTTTGCTTTTCATCAGCACTAACTGCCATCCGGATATTGTAAAAATCTATTGAATTTGAATACGAATTGCCTGGATTAAAAGGTTTAAAGGATTGATATCTTTACTAAAGAAGAAAACAGTAAAAGTAACTGAGAAGGTAATTATAGAGTTGCCGTTATTTCACTGTTTGTTACTCTAGTCACCTCTAGTCTATAGGTACCTATTGATTAGACTGATCTGTATCTATATCTATATCCCATTTTTCTTAAAAATACCTACTTATAAACGTAACCAATACCTAGGCGCGATAGAAACTAAACAAGTAGACTGTGACTCGCGACTTAAACACTATATTGCATCAACGGATCTTACCAAAATTTCAAGGATGCACTTTATTAAAAAAAAAACATTCAGCCAGTACCTACCTATCAGCAAAGTTAAATATCCTGTTATAAATATGAAATGACGCCTGCTAAAGTTAATCCTTTGTTGTTTGAGCTGTTATTCACAATAAATACAATTTATACGGCGAGTTCAGTACCCGAGATCGCGTCAGTTTAATGTTCTTTCAAGTGGACTTAAGGACACACTTATTCTGTCTTCTTATTACGTGTTCTATTGATTTTATTGCGTACTAACTGTAGATACATTACAGTTTGTTGTTGTCCGGATTTAGATTACCTCATTAATCAATGTCAATCTAGGTTTCTTTATCCTATTTAAATTATTAATTGACATTCCAATGGACGAAAGCGTTGTGCCTAGTAAAATCTTATCTGGTAAAAAACTACAGTTCTTTATTTCAGTCGAATGTTATATGTAGGCACCTAATAAGATTCTAAAAGGATGTTAATGTTTTTAAACTATCGATCGTCTGCATTTGCTATTCTTTAACTTTTGTTAGACATCATAATATTATCTATTTAATTGACGATTGTAATGGTATTAAGTACCTAAATACGTTAATAGTCCCTCGGAAACCGTAGATTCGTCTATTTTATTTATTTATTTATTTAACAGTTTATTGTAAGATGATAGTACATAGAGACAGAAAAAAAGAGAAGTTATACAAAAGGTACAGCATATTTCTAAAAGAAATTTCTTCCTGCAGACCCCACAGAGAGAGAAGTGATAGCATGAAGGCAGGATAGTCACTACAATAAACAATAAATATATAAGTATAAACCTACACATATATATTCGATAAATACACATACATAAATATTATAATTTATATAAATATATATTGTATTCTCTATGATAAGGAAAGATAGTGCTCTTTAACTTTCCGTTTGAAAATGTGGAGAGAGTGAGTGTCACGTATACTTAGTGTGTGGCAATGAATTCCACAGCCGGACTGCATGAACAGAAAAGGAATAAGAGTAAGAATCAGAAGAGTGAGACGGGAAATCAAGAAGGGATCTTAGGTGAGAGCGACAGGGCCTATCAGGTTGATAGGTGAACCTGAAACGCTCGCGGAAGTAGGAAGGAGCAGCAGGATTATGAAGGGTTTGAAATAAGAAGTTAAGGATATGAGCATTCCTTCTGAGGCGGATCGGAAGCCACTTGAGTTGGGCACGAAAACCAGAGACATGGTCAAACTTACGCAGACCAAAAATAAATCTGATGCAAAGATTTTGAAGCCGCTCAAGTTTATTTAGAAGTTCTTCGGACACGTCTAGGTTTATGTTACCTACTTAGTAACTTCGCTTGTAAAAGTTCTTCGCCATTTTCCATATTAACTGCATTTCGTTTTTTTTTCTTTATAAGTATCTATTTATTGAAATCAATATACCTACCTTTCTGTGCATAATTGATCGAAGGAAGTAAGCACCTAATTAAATCACCCATGGCTGCTATACAAAGATTCCATATTCACTTGACTGCTGTAACTTACCGCTTGAGTGATTTTAGGTACCTGAGTCTATTTTCATATCATGTCCGTCTCCGGGCGAGTAATTCGATCAGTCTGGCCAAGTACGGGCCTATGAAAGCTAAATGGGGTATTAAGGTGCATAGACTGCAAGTATAAATAAGCCGGGGATGTTTGTTTGGACGTGAATGAAAGGAAAGCTCATGGTATTTGTATTCCAAAAATTACTTACTTGTATTACCTACTCAAGTCATTTGTAGATACTTACCTATCTACGAGGTAGGTACTTACCTACTTTTAATGACGTCTTAGGTCGTGATAAAATACTAAAGTAAGTACGTATGTACTTAACACTTTTGCCAAAATTGGTGAAAAGTTGTAAGTGTAAGTAGTGATAAATAGGTACTGTAGTAGACACCTACTTTTCTTACACGTCTCTACACTTCATACTCAGTAGTTCTACCTACATCAAAACATAAATGTTATTGCCTAAAATGTTATTCACATGAATGACCATACATTTTGCAACCCGCCAACACTGCCGACGTCTAGCGCCTGTTATGTACCGGTGTTTAATCTAGCTGAAAATTTCAGAGCAATAGACGTCCACTTTGTAGCTAGTTTGTTACAATTTTATCTACTTGCCTGTATACTTTCGGTAGGAGTAGGTTGTTGTGTTTATACCTGAGGTTTTACGTGCAACAATGAGTAAACTTGACGTTGAACACTTTTGCTATTCATTAAAGTAATTTCCTGAATGATTTGCTCTCTTCATTAGTAAAAGATATCGATCAGTCAACGTTTTCTAAGAATTCATTCTGTATTAGATAATAGATAATGTTGTCCAACTAAGCATCCTTCCAACGCAGTGAAATGACGTGTTATCGAAGCGCTAATCTGTGTGTTTATTCCGTCACATGCAGATTACATCACATCGCATCACACGCATCGGATTGTATTGTAAGGTGTTAGACCAGTTACGAGAGAGCCGTGCTCTAGTTAAGTTGTTCTTGTACAAGAAGGTAGTAGATGTTCTTGTGGTAAAGTGTCAGAGTTCAAGTTAGAGTTGGTATGTAGATGTGGGCCGGCTCGGCGGGAGCATCCCACTGCGGAGTGCGGAAGGACGCCTGACGGCAGTCGCACGCGGCCGTTGTCACTGAACACTGATTCGCGCCATCGCTCGCAGGGCACCGTGTTTCTTTCTCCAAACTTTGTTCCGATTTCGAAATTCTGTCGATTCTGAAATTAAAACGTTTTGGTGCTAGATGTGATTACCAAAGAAGTGATATGAGGATTCGGTTCGAGGTGCCGAACAAGTTGGAAATTACATTTGGAAGAGGTAAAAAGCCCATTTCTATTATTTATTCTAGTTTCTAGCAATTTGAAAAGGTTTCGATAATTTCCGAGGCATTTTACTAGCAGGATTTAAATATTTACTTGCTGCTTTATCCATCGATCCATTAATAGTGTTCTTCTTCCATTCTTTTATGTAAATAATCAAACAACCAACGCAATCTTGTAAAAAGTGTGTAAGTAGAATAGAAACGTTATTAGATTACCTTCTCTGTATTTAGGTTTACCTTCTGCCCTAACATAAAATTGTTATCCAAATCTAACTGTTTACAATCCCTATACTTACCACAATATTTGCAAAGGTATCCAATCCATTTCAGTAATATTTGCAGATGTAGCGGCTTTGCTTGCTGAAAATAGGCTAGTCCCGTATTACCCTTGAAGGTAAACCTACCTAGACCTAGATTACCTAGACCTGGACTTAGATTAGAGTTTCACAAACAATGTTACTAACATTGTTTCACTTCGATAAAATATTTTGTCGGTAAAATAGAGCTAAGTAACATCGTAATATTCGTAATTGTTAAATTCCCTTCCCGTTTTGACGACATTTACTTAGGTACCTACATCTACCTACCTTAATCTTGATAGAGTGAATTTATATAGGAATACAGTATATTTTTATACATTATAGAAGTCATTGGCCTTCCTACCAGAAAGTGTCTATCAACTTGTTTAATTTCCGGCAGGTAGAGTTTGTAGAGTTGTAATTTTCTTTACGGAGATTGTAGAAAAGAAATAATCACCTAGTAGACTTATAAACATTTTGAAACATAATATTATTATCTATTTGCTTTTTTAACCTGTGACTAAAGTATCTATTTAATTGTGTTTTGGTCCCTACGTACTTCTTTATGTCTAATTAGTTTGGATTTGCGATCAAGACCAGTTTTTTAGTTACGATTAATATCTTATTAGACACACAAAGTAGCCCACAGGGTCCTACCCATCCTGAATAGACACAGATATTTTTACTACCCCCTATAACTATGTACCAACATCCACCCACCTACACCAAACCTATCAACGATTGACATATCCGTATCGACTGTCATAACCCTATCACAATAGTCCTCCAACAAAATAACATAGACTACTCTGTGGTCGATGTCGGAAATATCTCACTGCAAACCAGCAGGGAATGCAATAGGTAGGTATGTAGTTATACTAGGTACGTGTAGTAGATAACATTGTTCCTGTACAATTGTGAGCTGTACCTAGATAAGATTCAGTTACAGTGTTGAGGCGTGAAGCTGAAAGGCCGTTGTATTTGTTGGAAAAAAGTATTGTATTTTTTTAAGTTTTGTTTTGGGTGATAGGATTATGAGTTCTTATGTTTTTTGATGAGGTAAAAGGAAAATGATTATCAGTTTTTCCTCAATGAATTTCGAACTTTGCATTCACATGCCTCAACTAAGTACCTATCTTAATTTGATAGTACGAGTAGTCTATTTATTTGATATTTGATAGTAGTATAAGTAAGTACCTTCTACCAAATAAAGAAGTACTACCAAATAAAACTTACGTACCTACGTCTTAATGAGTATTGTCTTAATGTAGGAGTTAATTAATAACTAGTTAGTAAGAAAATATTTAAATCCAGTAGTAAGTACCTAACTTACCTGCAGTACTTAATTATTTCGCATGAGTTTGTTCAGCGTAAGTGAAGGTCGTAGAACAATAGATGCGCCGGCGCAGACGCCAAGGATCGCAGGTGACCGCCAAGGTTTCATATTATCATACGTCATTTAAATTGAAGCCTAGTTTTATTATGGAATATATTGAGGTTTGAGAAAAATATATATGTCGATGCGTGAGAAAGCAATTTGTTTAATTTGTGCAAATAAAACTGTGGGTATGTATGAGTTGTTATTATTTCAAATACGTGTTTTTGTTTTGTCGTTCAATTTCTAATGTTTAGAAAACAGAGAATGCTTTGATTTATTATTTACTTACATTTCATTTAGAACTAGAAAGTGAATTGCAGATCAATTGAAAAATCTGAATTGATTTGTAAATACGTACACTATTGTTTTCAAACAACCGATCTAATCAGTTCACTTTGCTAGATAAATCTCAGAATTGCTTCGTTTTTTACGGCTCTCTTTAACATCTTTTAGATAGAACTTAAGTCGTAAAAGTTCCTTGAAAGGGTATACAGAAACTTGATTCCCAGACTACTTACAGATAGGGACCTTATATATAAACGATGTTTTCGTGGGCCTCACGTTTTTGCTTCGACTGGATTCCAAGCGATCCAAAAACGGGTTGGCATTTTGTAGGGTGGAAATGTTTGGAATTTTGGTCGATCGTTTCATTCGGTTGCCTGTCAGTAGAACACTACCGACTTACGATAACTCATAAAAGATACAATCAAAATGGTCCTCAATCTGCTGACAAAAATGTCAGTCTCAGAACGATTTGCATTTGTAATCTTTTTGATTTTCTGTATAAAACTCAGTGCAATTACCTCTACATTTTTTCTGAGGCGGTACTTACTAATTTATTGATTTATTGGGTTATTAATTGCTTTATTATACGACCATTAATCATGCCTTAGTACACTTTAATTAATAAACATAGGTTACATCAATCCACTTGAATGCAAAACAGTACATCCTTGAATTTCTCTGTTGGCTAATTTGAAACAGCGTCCGTAAGGGTAAGAATATATAACCAATGTTTTAAATAAATTAACCTTTATCTAGTCAATACAATTAATCAAATATATCACAACTTAATCACGTCGAGAAATGTATAACTCGCTCTAA
Organism: Anarsia innoxiella; assembly: GCA_947563765.1. Taxonomy (NCBI): domain Eukaryota; kingdom Metazoa; phylum Arthropoda; class Insecta; order Lepidoptera; family Gelechiidae; genus Anarsia; species Anarsia innoxiella. The sequence continues at coordinate 8,832,822 of OX387393.1, forward strand.
CCTAACCTAAACAGACCTACTTATGTGCAGAGATTTATTCCACAATTCCAAAACTAAGTACTTTATAGACAAGTTCTTAATTAATAGGACTGAAAGGCTCCGTCACTAATGGAACTGATGTGATGAAGTTAGTGTAACGCAAGGGCACCGAAATGGAATTACAGCAATAAAAGCAAATTACCTACGTGAGAGCACACTTGGTCGCTGGAGAATTGTCCGATCAAAGAGGTTCACATTAACACGCTTACCACTCTATTATACTATTTCAGACTCGATTGAATCGTTAAAACCCTGAGACTAAATTGAGTTGTTAATAGGTGGGATACTTTTGTACATTCCGGTGCAGGATACAATGCAATGAGACAATGTAGAGCTTAACTGGACCTGCGACAAATTGATTTGTAACAGATTGCTAACATTCATCTGATCTGACAGCTGTTCCCATTACGCCAATTTCAGGTCAACTCTGGGTCATGTTGACTCTTAAACATTATGCAGTATTTCGAAAAACTGCATTCGACATCGAATAAATGTGTCCAACTTATTCTAAGTAGGTAGCTGCTATTGCTACGCTTCAGTGATAATGCAACTCCCTCGATAACTTGTCACTATTACTTTATGTAATTTAATTTTTTTATAATTTACATAACTACTAAAGTTTTTTGTTTGCTCTACTTTTGTTCTACTGCTCTACATTCAATGAATAAATAACGGACTGTGCTCAGCGCATCATAGGTTCATCGCGTTTGGTTTTGGTAGGTATTTTATAAATTAATTACTGGATGTAAATTAGAAATGTAATTGAACGATTAATTGAGGATAAGTATTCCGTTCGATCACCCACTTCTGTCAGGAGATGTCTAATTTAGATGTTGAATACGAGCGCCGAGTGGTGAGTTCCACTCTGGTTGTGGCATACCGCGCGTGGCCTCAATTATTACGTCTATTCCAAACCAAAACATTCGATCTATTCTCATCCGCTTGAAAATCTTACTTAACATGTTGTACGTTTTTATTGCTTTTCCGTATTTCGTAAAATAACTTCTAATCTGCCGACTAACATATCAAGTTTATAACTGATGATGGCACCTTTTACTATTTACTTGCATAATCGTTGTTAATAACGAATTCTTCACGTTCCTTAACAATGCAACATAAAGATCTGTTGCTTTGCTTAAATCATCCGAACATTATTTATAAACAGCTATTTGATGACTACAATAAGTTACGCTCATATAAAACTTGTTATTGTTTATTAATTCAAAACAAAATCATTACAATCATTCCGAGAGGAAGTTTGCATGCTTCCTCGTGACGGATTGATTTGTAAGCTTGTGTCGATAATGGATACAATGTAGGTGTTTAATTAAACTCATCATCTTATCAGATGTCTTAGCAAAACAGTTTTGATTGACTATCGTAGGTGCTATAAAAATGTACCTGCGCCTACGACTCTACTATTGTTCGTTTTATCTGTTCCTTTTTGATTTTGTTACTTATATAAAAAATATATTTAAAAATACCGTAGCTCTACCCTAAATATTGAGATTTTTGAAATATCATAGCTCTATGTTAGTTTTCTTTCGTATTACTATAAGAACATAAGTACCATTTATCCATTTTCTATCGAGCATTAATATCTCTCACGATAATAACTTTGTCTTCATCAACCATCTAGCTCAAATTAGAGTCAAACTGCCGGTTAGGCATTAACATTACCTCTTTACTCATCCAATCGAACGTATCTGATATCGGAGCGGTTATTTCGGATATACTATTATCTCGTCGATTGTCAGTGCCGTGATAAGGCGATTCCTGATTCTGATATTTCAGAGCGAGAGATGCGCTCGAGCGGTTTCATTGTCATTTGTGAATTCGCTGTGATTGTAAACCTTATTTGTGTGAGATAGAGGTAGTGTAATGCGAGGTGGTGCAAAGGTCGTGTCAGAGGGTGATGGTCGGTATGTCGGAGCGCGACAACACTAGTGTGAGTGTGGTCGCCGCGGGCGCATGCTGCCGCGTGCGTCGCAGGATGCAGTGTTTCGGCTTCAGAGGTACCTATTCTATTCAGCCAATTAATTGTGCTTTTTGTACAGTGATTTCCCTGGAATTGTTTGATAGGTTGTTGAAAGTATACTTTAGACCAAAATAATTTAAAATATCTATCTCGCTTTGTCCATTGTTAACTCTATCTATATACCTACTTACAGCAGATAGGTACCTAAATCACGTCACGTGGAATACAAACATCGTAGAATGCAATGCCATAAGAAATTACTAACAATTTGATAGCATTGTTGTGTTATTCATAATGATCACGACTTCACGACAGCGCATTGCAGAATGCAGAAGACATTGTTTCTACGGTTTCTACCGATCGAATGACATACGTTCCCCGATTTATGATTATGAATAAGTGCTTACAATATTTTTAATCTATTACATCTTGCTTTTACATGGACGACAACATTTTAATCACGCAACATTAAATCATCAATTTTAATCGCGTGATTTTATCCATTACAGTGAAGTTTTGACCGCGACGGATATGTGAAGCGGTGCGTAAAATCGATTTCTCACTATTTTTAAACTATTGTGACGTATTTGGATTGATTTAATAATTCAAGATATTAAGGTTGTATCCGTAACGACGATACCACATCGTCGTTTACGTGTCTACGAACCGCCCTTTGCATAGCTTAGTGGCATCCCTGGCTTAGCAATCACGAGGCAGCTAGTGGCCGGCATAGACGCGCCAGATGCGCACGCGTCTCTTGCTCGCGAATGTGTCGTTTCAAGTACAGTGTTCGTACCCACATGAGACTAAGTTTCTTCTTCGTCAAGCAGGCCGCTCAGAGGCTAGGCAAGTGTGTCTTATAAAATACCTTCAGCATATTATTATTGTATTATTTCAATAGAAATCTTCAAATGTCTACGGATGGCGGTCACTCGATAATTCGATATTGCAACTGAGGAGAAAGCAAGCGATGCTTTTCTTCGGTTTTCTATTGAATTACGATTTGTTTCTTCTTGTTCTTTTAAATTTCAGCACGATCATTGATTTTAGCACACCCACCTATTCTTTCGAATTGTACCTACAATAAATTGAATGACGCGCAATTCTGACGGGTAAGATTTTGAAGAAATAGTTAGTTAGTACGAACGCACGTGCAATTATTATCCTTGCTAACCATAATATCAATTTCCCTATTTACGTTATCTTACAATGGTAAAACCTCCATAAATTGACGCAATAAGTCACAGTTAAGCCACCAATAATAAGATTTTGCGCCCCGAAATTACACCGTCGCTATCTAAGCATTTTTTCTTTAAACGTTTTGCATTTAAGCAGAGATTTACTATACCTGTAGGTATACGATGGTATAGGTATCTATCAGAACATAATCTGGTTTTATCAACTTTGGACAAGGACCCAAACTGACTAAGTTAGGGAAATATGCAAAGTGCCACCCTTTTCGGCGTCGAGGTCAAAGTAACTCTGAGTTTTCATAAATATTTTACTTTGCTAATATCATTGCAGCGTAGTTTCTATAACGAAAAGTTGGTTTTTCAGCTTTTTCAGCCTTAATTATAATGTACAAATCTATAACATACATATTATCAAAACATATTCTTCTGTATTATTCGCAAGAATGCAAAGTACTTACTTGCTCTGTAAGAATTGCAGATGTTTAGCTAAGTAGCGAGTTTTCCGTGAACAAACGGTAAAACACAGACACGCTATTTAGGTGAGATTTTCCTCTGGTTATGTCTCAGATTATGGTTTTATGGATTCCGTCATAATGGCATAGTCACCTTCTACGTCTGTAGGAAAAAAACTGTTCTAAGTTGAAAATCTCTCCTTTTTCATTACCGACGTTATTGTCAAATACATAGTTAGGTATAAGTAATTAAGCCATAACAATTATCAATATTATGATTGATCATTGACTACTCATCATAGGTCGGTATGTTTATAAAATCTTATTATTGTTCTATCTTGTTACTACTTACTTAGTTTACTTATTCATTAAGTAGGTTAATCCAATATCAGTCAACCACAAGCTGACATATGCTGGTCTATCAACAACCATATAAACATAATAATATAATTATTTAGATAGGTAGGTATAGATATAATGGATATCAATATTAATAACACTTTAAACAAATATTACATGACATAAAATTAAGGCTAAACATACATGTTGAAGCTTCTCTGCCCACTATACGAAATTAATTTTCACATAAACGAAGATCCAACACAGCTTGAGGCCTGTCTGTATAGACTCTAGACAGTAAAATATGCAAAGCGTCCTCAAAATATTCCCAAAGGATGAGAATATCCTCATATTTTGAGGAGTTAAACAAAATTACTCTTTTGCTTCGAGTCTACTTTTTAAACTGTTATTTGAATGTTGCTTAATTGATTGGTTTTGCATACAAGCGTAAAAATAAACTAGTTAAATAGTAAGTAGGCTATAAATGTAAAACGAAACGGTTTTAAGTTGTAAAGTCCGTGCAGTACAGTATTTGTTGATACTGGTAGAGTCGTAGGTAGGTACTTTTATACTCACCTAGTTTTGCAATTTACCTAAGTAATTTTACCTTCTTCATTGAAAGTTGTTAATTGGCAACTTACTCGTGTTATTATAACTTAATAAGACGCGTTGCCGTTCTTCTCAGTTCTAATTATTTAAATGAAAATAGGAAAGTTTTTCGGACGATTTTTGCGCGGTTTTTCCCTTCGTTAAAAAGGTTGACTGAAGCAATCCGACTCACAAATGAAGTTGTAGGTCATCAAGAGTCAAAACGGAATCGACGTCCATTTCCACTTATCTGGGTTCCCAATCTAGTTATTGAATCAGTTAATGGATTGCCTGCTGGCTGTGTAATCAAGTCCTACCTCTTCGCTGATATTCGACGTACTTTCCAAGGGAGCTCAAAAGATTTTGCCTGTGTTTCATTATTATTTTATATTTTTTCATCAATATTTGTTTTATCAATATTTAATGACTATTATGAAATATGAAACTTTTTTGAAAAAAGCAAGAAGCAAATAGGCACTTACCTATAGGCAAAGATAAGCAAACTTTTTAAAAACGACAACTTTTATAAAATGTAGAGTCGAATTATTTGGATTAATTTTACGACTTAACGAATTACAATTCACTGTCTAGGAAACGAAAACTTTCAATTAGGTACCAAAAGGAACTTGGAAACTATCCAACACCTTGCCGAGCCTATTATAGTTTCCTGCAAATTAAAATTGTAAACAATACTTAACTCTGCAGATTTCCGTCCTGAGTCAACATAAAAGGGCCTTCAAATTTTGTGATCTGAATACCAATGAAGTGAGGACTCTTCAGGTCATAATGGAGCCTTTGAACTAGGGTTCTGCTGACTTTGGTTTTCAATTGGGGAGCGAAAAGGTTGCCAAGAATTTGCATTTTTTATAGAAAGGGTAGGGCTAAAGCCAGTTTCATAATATAATCTACCGTTTGCAAAGCAAGCATATTTAGAAGTTCTAAATTATTTTCTAGAAGGTCTTTCTATTGTGTACAAAAATGATGATTGCGGTTTTCTAGACTAAGTGAAGATGCAGACGTTTAATACTGAGCAATAACACAGAGTTAAAACGAATGTGTGCATCCCGCCAGCAAATTACACTAACTGTACAAAGAGCCACACATTGCGGAAATAATTCCTCTCTTCCCAAGCTATTTATAGTGAGATCATTAAACTTGACTTGTGTGGTAGATTGTACGATGTAAACAATCATTTTCTTTTTGCAAAAGTTATCTTTATTTCAATATTGGAATTATTACTTACGTAAAGGTTAGAGTTACAAATTAATTATAAGTAGAGAACCCACAAATATCGATAAATAAAAAGAGTTTATTGTCCATACGGTTCTTTACCTACTTTTAAAAAACAAAACACAATAAATACAATACAAAAACCACTTTATCTACACAAATAAGTAACAGACGCGAGGAGTCATTCTGTAAATCATAAAAAGGTTTCTAGGCACGTATTTTTCATGTCACGATTACGTTAAGTGTTTTGTACATAATATTATAAGTAGGTATTAGAAGTAGGTAAATAGTTACGCACAACGGACGAGAGTAGCCTTGAAACCTTTTGTAGTGCCGCATTATGTTTGTAAAATTGTGTTAACTAATAATAAATAATATTCGAAGATATTTTTGGTAGAAATGTGGAATTAATGCTCTACCTACATATAACAGAAAAATGGTTTACCTGGGTTATTTCCGGAAAGAACATTCGAAATTGGTTTTTTAAATAGAAAATTCTATTTTCAAAAAAAGAAAAAGAGAAGAGTTATTTATAAAGTTTGCATATTTATATTTTCTTTTCTATCTAGGCTTTATGTAGCTTTGTAGTTTAGTTTAGATACGTGGTACGTGCGTTAGACAATGAAATTACGAACTAATCACACACACAGTAGGTATATTTTCCACATGAGAAACTTATATAACATAATCAATCAAATAATTGAAAGAGTAGTAAACGATTACGTGATTGTGAACGGTTCGTTACGTTGACGTGCAGTAGGTATATGAATTATAGTATACAATTACCTTTGAGTTGTAGTTGTGAGCGATTCACATCGGCAATGTCATTGTCATGACCGCCGGTTTATGTAACCGACTCTTGGATTTAATTTACACCGTGTATGTTTATAATGATACCCGGTGGTTATGATGATATGCGCACTGGTTATGAGGTCTTGTTCTTTCCCTTAAGTTTCAAATGGTTTCTATAGACTATTATTAGGTATGCATTCTAGTGTCTAAGGTAGGTATTATTAAGTAGGTATCTGAAATTGATAAACAAAAATAAATAAGTAAACAATTAAGCTACTTACCTACCAAAATGCAATTTTTGTTCTAAGTTCGAAGTGGTCTCCTCCTACCCTACCCCGATGGGAAAGAAGGGTGAGATAATTATTTAGGTTAGTATGTAAAATCTAAAATGTAACTAAAAATTTAACTAGATTATTCAAAAAACCGTACAAAAATCTTACCTATTGTAATTTATTACCTGAACCAATGTCGTGACCTTTACAAAGATTAGTCAGGTCAACGAACTCGCTTTATTTGAATGCCTTTCTGGAAGATAATAGAATGGCGCGGTAAATCTAACGACCAAGAAAAACGATCGGCAACTTTGTTCCCTGTAGCAATTAACTATGTTATGACAATACAATGCATTCTTTCTTTTATTCGATTAGCACGCTAATTTATAACATCATTATTTAAGATTGTCGTCTTAGTTAGATTGTAATTTGGAACACAATCGTAACTAAGTACCTATACTTACAACTATTTCGAAAAAGCTCGTTTATAAAATAAGTTTCATATCAATTTTAAAAATAAAAAGTTAACTGGCCATTTCTTGAAAAAAATATCTTGTAAAAGCCTTGCTTTAAAAAAAAAAAACTTTTTCTTCTTTTAATTTTAAGGGCAATTGCAACATTTTTTATTTTGACCCATAGCGGCCTGTATTCTACCATATAGATTATTATAAATCGTATCAAATCTCCTTGTTCCGATACACATTTAAAAAATATTTCGGAGCATCAACTCTACAAAGAGGTTGTCTATCACAAAATTAGATATGTTCGACTTCTGATGTTTTTTTAAAGAACAGTTCCAACTTTAGCAGATTTAAGTAGGTACAGTTTTATTCACAATATACAAGCTCAGCTTATAAAATACATGTTTGCGCAGTTGGCTTTGACCTCTCCTACATAATGTTTGCACGCTTGGACGGGAAATGAAAACCTTTGTGCAGCTATTGGAATTGACAGACGAGACGAGTAGTGTATGGCCGCCACTGTATGCCTGCATCAAGTCCGAAGAATAGACTAAAATGGACACATTCAATGGAAAATTTAGGCCACATTTCGTTTGTTGTTGACAAAAAAATTTTACCAATTTACGACTGTTAATGTTCGTAGTTTTTGTCTGTCTGAATAATATTAAGTATAGGTTTGCAAGATTTTGGTCGTATTTTTTGTCAAAGTTTCTAAATTAAACTACTTACATCGTGTTTGGTAATTTTGTTCATTAAATTTTTTTTGTATAGAATACAAATCTCTGCAAAACACGCAAGATTTTCGTGCTTTAGATATTGGCATCGGTAAAGGAAAGCATACTAATATCATATCAGTAACGACCGATCACATTCTTATAAAATACTTAGGTAATTGGGTAGGTATACCTACTCGTACTTACTAATTTCCATCACCACTATGTTATAATTTTTCATTTGAACTCTGCTACAAGTAGACATACATTCTTACTTACGTACTCTCAAACTCTGAAAGCTATAGACACGGTGTCTGTCAACAAAATCAGGACTTCAGCAAAATCCTACACACGAGTTACAAATGTGTTAACATTTAGATTCCAACGATTTTGTTCGCTCGCCTTACCTAAGGCAATGAAGATTTATACCCGTTCCTATTTTCTTGATACTAATGTTGAGCAAACACGCTATACAACGTTTCGTATCCATCTCGAATGACATGATGTTGTTTTGTTTTATTATTACGCAAGAGGTATTCGTTAATCGTATTTGTATAGGTATGAGTTTTGTCTATTTACGACAATGAAGTTTATTTATATTAAAGTATCAAGGTATTTACTACGATAAACTACGAAGCAACAAGGCACAATAGAATAACAGGCGACATTGGAATCAAAGATCAATCTGTCTTCGATTTACGAGACGCGTCGTCTTTGGGAGGAAAATCCTTTCGTATTCAAATTAAACTTAATTTGAAAACAATAAAGTTACTTACCTACTTATCCTTTAGATAACCTAGTTTGGTAAACAAACAATATTAATTATAATGAGGTCTCGCGCAGCAGTGGAAAGTTTAACAACGATTGTGGCGACAAACTGAGACTTAAACAGTTCAAAGTGGAGTTACCTCGTTAACACTTTGGCAAAAGACATCGCCAAAAAACTTTGTGAATACGAATACGTCGAGTGATTTATGAACGTGTTTCTCTACACAAGTATCTGAACTCGCTTGCTAAATTACTTTTAGTTTTTTCATGAATATTGTAGGCAAAGCTTTGTCGGCGGCGGAACGCTTTTGACTATACATTGGAGGCAATTGGGGCAGAAGCATTAGCACGATTCTCTTGTAGTTCGTTTCTGATGTACAATCATTTCTTGAATATACCTACGCCATCACCAATTTGTAAGGTTGCAAATCCTGCTAGACAAAACCTATAGTCTTTCTTAAAGCCTGCTGCGTAGATATTAACTGTTACAAAAACTAAAATACCTCTTTAATTATTAATTCCAGAAGCAGAATGCGACGGCTGCGGAGAAAGCGACGAAGGTCGCAGCGTAGGGGAGCTCCTGTTACCTCAATATGCGCTGGCCACGGGAGGACTAGCCAAAGACCACCGGCCTCTGATCACCTTCCCGGACAACAACAACTTCCATCTGGTATCCGCTGCAGAGTACCGCCGGCTGTTGCTCTATCTCACTTCTGTGCCTTCGTAAGTGACATTATTATAAGGGAGTAAAGTCGTTGTTGTAACGTTGAATAAATGTGCTTGGTCTGTTTCTTCGAGTGAGATAATCGCGATGACTCTACACTTGTTATTGTGATTTCATATTGTATAACATTTGTAGATTGTAAGTACACCAAATACGTATGACAATAACAAAGCTACGATTGTTTTCTTTTAAGAATACTGTCATAACGTAAGCTTATCATTAATATAACTGGTGTAAAAACTGAACTTGTTCTTTGTAAATGTTCCAGGTTGTTGGAAGCTGAAATGGGGTTTCACATAATAATAGACAGACGGAAGGATAGGTGGAACTCTGTCAAAACTGCGCTTTTGAGGATTTCGGTAAGTTATAAAAACACAGAAGTATAATTTCAACACTTATCATAGGCCGTTCAAGTATTACGTAAGCAGATTTATTACAATTATTTACCCCCCCATCCCCCTTGTCAGCAAAAGTAAGCAAAGCTCTTACCCCCTCCCCCATGCTTACGTAAACATTTTTCAATTAATATATTGTTTTTTTTAATATGATAATTATAATTTGAAAAATAAGAAAATACTCGGTTCTAAAGCGAGTGCCTAAACGTATGCATTATTTGCGGGAATCCCCGAAAATGCGTTTCATTTTCAAGCAAAGACAATGTGAGGGTTGCCATTCGTGTAAAAAAGTAAATAACTACCGATGACGTAATCATCATCTAGACTCCCCTACCCCCCATGTCATCCAAAATAAGCAAAGCAAAGAGACCCCCGCCCCCCCATAGTGCTTACGTAATACTTGAACGGCCCCTAATATGAATTGATTTTCGAACTATCTTTAATGTGTCAGCCCTTTAAGAGCACTTCGAAAGATGTTCTTGGAAGTAGAATCCTTATAAATGTCATATTAGGTTTACCAGTTCCATGGAACTTTCCTACTTCTAGGATAGTACATTTTATTGGCTGGGTGCATACACTGCCATATAACAAGATCTCTATTATGTCTCTAACAAGTTTTTCTTTTAAATTCCAGGAATTCTTCCCGGGCATCATCCACACAGTGTACGTGCTGCGACCAGCAAGTTTCCTCCAGAAAGCTTTGTCTGAAGTGAGCAGTAAACTGTTTAAAGAGGAGTTCAGATTCCGAGTGCTCGTCTGTTCGTCAGTTGAGGAGTTGTATGAGCACTTCGACAGGTCGCAGTTGACCCCGGATTTGGGAGGCGAGTTGCAATATTCACATGCTGAATGGATTCAGCAGCGGATAGTAAGTTTGTTGCTTTATCTATTATAAGTGTTGTTGAATGTTTTAATGTTGGACGGTATTAGGCCCTAAAGTAACTAACGGTTATCGATAACACGCCATTTACCTATGCCATTGATTTAATGTTATCCACTGTTTACTCAACAATATGACAACATCCAGCATCGATCTAGCTAGAACATACTTACTTAGATCGAAAAGTTAGCCATGCTTTTTGTGTTAGTGTTTATCGTTTTTAATTTGGTGGGAAGCAGCCAACAACGGGGGTCTATGGAGAAGCATGGGAGAGGCTTTTGCCCAGCAGTGGGATGAAAAAGACTAATCAATTTTTTTTCACTGCAGATACCTAAGTTATAAGTACATTTGAGTGAATTGTCCCAAAAATGTGTTGCATATTCCTATTTCAGGCACTAGAAAAGTTTTCAACGTTAATGAAAGAGATCTCAAGCAAGCTAGACGACTTTATGCATGAAATTGTAGACTGCGATATGGGGAACGACCCTACACAAACCAAAGAATTATTAGACTCTCAAGAATCTAGGTAAGTAAGACATACCTATAAGTAAAACTAATTATGTCATAGGTGGTTGTCGTCATCCTATTGAGTACTTAGGTATGATTAGACTGTGACAAAATGTAATATGTAATTAAACATTGTCGGTTTCCGTAGGTAACAAAAACTTCAAAGATAAGTACATTTAGATATACTTATCTTTGAACCCTTGAGTGAAAAAATGTTTTAAACAAACTATGTGTTTATTAAAACTATTGCTGGCCTTCTTTCACTATCGATAAACTTCTACTCTAGAGAACAAAAGAAGAGGCGTGGTATCCAATCATATTACAAGCTCATCTTGCTAATGTGGGTAGATAGGTACTTAGTTATTTTTTTAAACTCATTACAAGAACTAAAATAAAAAATTTGTTTTCCCTTTCCAGGTATAAAGCTTTAAAAAGTGAGCTGGCGTCAGCGACGAGTCAAGGGGAAGAGCTGCTGATGCAAGTTAGGAAACCTAACTTCACATACAACATTATAAGCCACGTGGCTGCTGTAGAAAGGTGAGCCATTCTTCTTTCGTAGTTGTAAACCACTACGGTCACCTACAGCTGTGTTTTGCGGTAGGTAAGGTACCTAAGCTTTTGGAGAGCATAATATTGAATTACGAACTTAAGTAAATCGGAAAAGCTTATTAGTAAATATGTCAGCAAAAAAAAAACAACATTCTCTGTTAACTTGTCGAGAAATCTTAGTTCTGAAATACGTGTATCTAAATATAATTGAAAATTTTGTTTGATTTCAGGCTACTCGTGCAACTAGAAGAGACTGAAAGACAATTCGACAATTTCTGGCAAAAACATTCCACAAAGTTAAACCACTGGCTAAAATTTAGAACATTTTTATTGAATTTTAAACAAATGCAGGTAATTATTCTTACAATCTAATGTTTAAATCACTATTCTATTCAAGCTCACTCTAAGATTGCCAAGGTCGGAATTGAAAATGCGATTGTTGATTTTTGCGATGTCGAAAGTCAAACATGGGTGTTTTAGGGGAGCAGATTCCGTGGGGTTCGTTTGTTTCTTTGGTAGGCTTGAAAACAAATACATTAGACTGCGGTCTATTACCAACCAGCTCAGAAACATCTACACACGTCTCTTGATTTGTACTCACACCTTCGTAATTCCTAGTACGGATGTCTTTCCTCCTCTGAGCATCAAGCTGGAACGTTAGTTTTTGTACCTGTCTCGATTTCTCTTCTAAACGTGCCGTCAGTTCTTCCGCCTGCTTTCTCTTTTTAGTAAACTCCTCTTGTAATGAAGAAATCTTTCTCTTACAAGTCTCTAACTCTGCTTTGACTTTCTGCAAGTTAAGATTATTGATTTCTTCCAAACATTGAAGTTTTTCTCGTGAGTGCTTTGCCATACTCTCTTGATACAAAGTCTCTTGCTCAACTTGATATGACCAGAATGATATCGCTCGCATTGCTACGTCCATAATTGTATCCGGCTTCATTCCCGCCAAAACTATGGATTTAAAAGTCTCTCCTGGCTTCAAATCAGCTTGAATAACGTCGAATTTATCTCTCAATTCACTTCCACAAGCTGGACATGTCAGTGAATTTTCGGCGTTACGTTTGAATTCTCGTTTGCCATGTTCAATACAAAACGCATGCGAACAAGTTGTCACCCACGCTTGATTCGTTAAAGCTTTTCTGCATTTACGAAAATTGCAAACCATTTCCACAGACATTGTGTATTTTTATTAAGAAATCCAAATTCCTCAAAACCAAAACATAATGATATTATTTAGAGGTTAGGTGTCAAAAAAATAATAGGAAGTTTACAAAAGTTCAAAGAGTTTTCATGAAAATTTCTAACCTCTTTTATAGTGAAACTTTTTTAAAAAAGGTTCTTTTTAGTTCAACTTCTCATTTTGTTTGGTAAAAACAACACGGTATTTTTTTTTTCTTAACCACAGGCGACTTTAGACGGCCATCTAAAAACGGCGTGCGACATGACGGAAGTAGGAGAGACAGCAAGTCGAGTAGAAACCCTCATGCAGGCTACTGCGGACTTCGAGAAACTATGCAATTGTGATCTAGAAACTGCGTCTTCGGTTATTGAAGATGGTAAGTATTAAGTAAACTAGAACCTTTCATAAAGAGCATAAGCAAGATATACCTAACTTCTATTTTTTTTTATCAGGTGAAAAATTAATGGAAGACCCACTTAGTTCCGTGGACCATATAGAGTCAAAATGTGAGGAATTAAGACGGACCAGCGCGTTACTTATAGATAAGATTATCAAACGTAACATGTTGCTTGCTAAAGCAAGGGAGCTTATGGACAGGATAGACAAGGTAAGGACTCATGGGCCTCATTTTGTATGTTTATAAAGTTTGCTTTATAAAATACCTGCACTAATAAAAAAAGAAAAAGCTCCTTATATTTTTTATTGAAAAAGGAACTAGGTACAAAATATTCTGCCAAAGTAAAATATTTTTGTTACACTTTAGGCAAACGAATGGTGTACTACGGGCGTGGAACTGTTGGCTGGAGAAGGTGGACTGTTAGCAGTGGATAAATTATTGGAAGACGCTCAGAGTTTTGGACTAACCGCACCTGAACAGTTCCGGGAAATGCTCATGCAGTCCGCGACGCAGGAAACTCGAGCGCTTGTCACACAGGTAAAGTATACCTAGTTTTATTTACCTACTTATATAAAGAAAACTTTATGATCATAAGCTAGTCCCTTATTTGCACTTAATTATACTTATGCAAGGGGGTAAGTTAGGTAGGTACTATTATCTTAATATTTCACTGTTAAAAAAACAACTAACAAAATCTTGATCACGATTCTTAAAAAAGAACTTCGGTCAAGAATCTATGTTTCTAAATATCCTGCTACCATTCCCAGGTGGCGCAAAGAGTGGAAGACGTTTGGCTGATGGTGTCAGTGAAGAGAGCTACATTACAACGCGCCGCAGCCAAACCTGCTCGGCCGGTGCAGTCCGTGCCGCCGCAGAGCGCAGCCCAGCCTAACAACCATCAGGTAGGTGGCATAACTGTAAAGCATTCGTTTATCTTTTTCAGGAACAATGTAAAGAATGGATGTTAGACACTGTTTTAAGATGACGTAAACTTTCATTAATACGGAGACTCTTTATATTTATGAAACAAAAACCCATTATTACATCTAAATCATTATTAAAACCATAGCTGACACTTTCGTTGTCAAATATTAAGCAAATATGAAAAAAAGACGACACGAGACGACACTGTTTATCGGATAATCAACTTATTGTCGTCCATATCTCACTCATCTGACCATTCAATTGTATAAAAGACAAAAAAACTATCTCGGGAGAATCGCAGGTTTTCAACGCATCTTTCGATGTAGGTATCTACATACAGCATGCTTTAGTTAGACATTTAGCAGAATGGATATAATCTTGATCTACAATTTCCAAGTGCACTGTCAACTTATGTTTGACATCGCTGGTCATGTTACCAGTTTGACCACTTTCTTGTGGTTAACGTGAAGGTATAAAGTTTTGTACTTAGGTAAAAACTCAGGTAAGAGGCAAATAGATGTAACAAAGATAAGACCGTAAGAGACCAAGGAAATTCTTAATTCTTTTGTTATAAAATAGATAGGATGATCAAATTGACCTAGCTAGGACTTAGCTGAAACACAATGTCATACACAACTGTTGCTATTGTTGTAGGTTGTAGCTGTAAGTAGGCAATGTGAATACCCACTACTGGTGAAGAAATGGGTACCTATAGATAAAAACTGCATTTTACTTAAGTAGGTAATTAGGTAGCTATTTGCGCCTTTCGAACATGATCACATCCGATTAAGTTCAAAACACGCTGTCTAAAGAAAGTCTAGCAAACACAAAAGTTGAAATGTTATCAACATTTCCATTTAAAAGATAACTTACTGTTTACGCTGTTTTACTAAGCGCATATTCAAAAGTCGTAGGTACCTTTTCAGTATGCAATGAAAGTCTAGCCTGTGTACTGCTGTAGAATTTTAACGAGCCATTAAGGTTTGATGGAAGTATATTATTAAGTAACTGTTTTCTTATTCTGTCGTCGTACGCGCAATTAAATGACTTTTCACTAGGCGTTTGTAATGCTTTTCCTTTTCTCTAGTTAAATGTAGATACTTACATCCATCGAATGTGGTTCCCTGTCCTACAACGGGTAGTCTTAAGGCGAACTTGGAGAGACGAGCTCGACTTTTTTAATACTCACTAGCCAAACCTATCACGAAATAGAATGGTATGGAGAGCAAGGAGGACAGCCTTTGCTCAGAAGTGCATCGAAATGCCCTAGCTATATCTGTAGATATTTATATTGTATCTACATTTTATTTAGTTAAAGGTTCCTCTCGATAATAATTTATGTTCCCTGTCATTACTCAGCTCGTGAACGTAATACATAAATGAAGGGTATACTGAAAAACTCAAAGAGCCTCTCAAGATTGATAGATTTTGCCAGTAATGAATATATTCCCTTTTCTCTAGAATATTTTGACTTTCCTCTCGTGTAAAAGGTACCTTATTAGGTAACTCATGTCATCCAACGAACCCAAGGGAAACAAACGGATAGGATACATAACTCGATACTAATTACATTAGGTAACTCGGTAATTGTGAACCCAAGGGAAAGAACTAAAAGTTACAAGACTTTACCGGACAGTTTTATAATCGATTTTTATTTCGTAATGTTTAAATAACTTTGATTTTAAGTGGTATCAATCGAAAATATATTCAAACGCACTTATTCATTGCAAAAATTCCTGAAAAGTTGCTGTAAGAGCATGTTTCTATTTATGTGTTGGTCTGACTTTAATAGGAATACAAATTTTATAGATATGTTAGCTGGCATAAAAATCTGTCTGAAAAGTGTAAATAACTTATAAAATTCAGCTACAGAGTATAAATAACTGGACCTTTCACAAGCTAAATAACAACGGGCTCATGTAACAGACTCGCGAACTTTAAACCCCAGCGTATCTTCGATTTAGCGAACATTATTGCATAAAACCTTAAATACCAGGTGACCTGTCGCATCGGTGTTCCAATGTTATTTATTATCACTTTCAACTCCATATACTTACCATCTTCATTTACCGATCCTTGATTTCACTTTCATAAATTCTTACGTTACGTGACTTTGATCACATACGAGTACCTACCTGCGTATTTATTTTACATGATGGGAATTTCTTATTACTTTGCATAAATATGATGATCTTTAGAATAAACCTTCCTTAGATATTGATCTTCTTCATGTTTGGAAATTACTATAATTTTAGTATCTACCTAGATCTATTTACACTTATCTGTATAGAAATTATATAAAAAACTAATGACTTCCGTACTCAGGAACACAGTATATTCCTTATTCAAATTGGTACGTACGTGAATTGCATTATCTATTTTCCCAAGATATTAAAAACTGGAACAGATTCTGGTAAAGAAACTGTATGGTTAGATTTTATAAGGTAATTGGGTAAGTAGTTTGATACGTACTCGTAAATTTAATCAAATTGCAATTAAAATGTACTCGCGTTGTATCTGAGTATAAAAAGTTAATTTAGACGCAGTTACGTTGCCATCTTGTAAATAATACATCTTTCTTAATTAACGCAACGCAATATCGGTAGAAGATCACAAAAAGTGAAGTTATCTAGAAAGTGCGGGAGCAGAGTTAGAGGTCGCTAGATGCATCACAAACGGTACTACATACCATAGGGCACCTTAGGATTAGGTGCTCTTAGATAGAAACATACGACTTGAGTAAAATATCAGTCAGACATTTTGTGCTACTCTATAGTGGAATATGATGCAAATAATTACCAAATTAATTATGATTGGGAGTCGAGTTAAAAATATCATTTTCTTTAAAAGCAGAGTAAAAAGTAGGTACCTACAATTTTAGAGTAAGTTCTATACTTACGGAAATTTTCTACATTTATCCTGCTTTGAAAACGTGTGTCTAAAAATGTAGAAAATATACCTTGGGAAAAGCTAGTTCCAGTACCACACTACAGTTTACCTAAGCTGCGTAATGTAATTATAACACACGCTAGCTAAGTTCTCCCACAACAGTATCATACACGTCTAGTCACAGGTACCACATAATTTTGTAACGGTTTCAAGTCTTTAACATCCCTTTAAAAGACGTAGGTGCATACGAGATGCCTATTGCATTCGTTAATTACTATGAGAATAGAGTATCTACTCTACATAGATAGGTATAAATAATGCTGATTATGTCGTCGAAAAAAATGTCCTAAATAAACAATAGTTTTCCTAGGTGTATTATGTGATGAAGATCATGTGAGAATACCTTTGTCATGAAAGTATGTATGGGTACGTACTTCAAATAAAAGATAAAAAGTATTTTAAAGCGATGTTAAGTGTCAATAAATCAATTTTGTAATGGGGAATGCAACAGAAATTTATTTAAAGTAGATTCTTATTTTCTCATCATATTTTTAATTACGCAAAAACTGTTTGAAAAGTGTTTTAAATCACGTATCGATCATTTAACTAAAATCACCAAAAGAGGATAAATTAATTATCTTATATAGGATAAACTAATTACAATTATAAGTCAATACTTACAGTGTTATCGCCTTGTCGATGTTTCAAAAGCTCTATTCAGCTTGATTTCATAAAACGCACGCGCACAGACGTGACTGTCGCAGGCGCTAGGAGAAAGCATTTCGTAATTAGGACACTGTGACCCTACAGTGCAATGGAATTATGATTATTGGTGGGCATGTTTGTGTTTATTGTACGTTTCTCGTAGTTTCTATTCTAAGGTCACACGTAGGCTGCTACTGTGGTTGATTGAACAGCGATAAGTAGCTACGTATTTGATATTTGTGTGTTGCTCTCTCTTTGTTGATTTGTATCGGCTCTTTTGAACACCCACAGTCTTAATTGAATATTTTTTCAAATAGATAGATAGGTACCTATCAGTTTTCGGAGAACTATTTCTATTTACATAATTAATTATATGCATGCGATATTTTTTAAAAGCGTCAAAACTTGTAAATAAAAACATTTATTATTATTAAAATGCATTATTTTTGACAAATTTTGCATGAATACATTAAGTATATGCTTATCTCTTTAATATATGTTGATTGACGCGAGAGACACGATATTTTCGGTTTCGAATATTAATTTAAAGCTTAAATTTAAATAGCAAGAATAATCATTTCAGATAAGATAGGTATGTAAGAACAATTAGATAAGAAGATGCCCAAGTCATAAATAGCTTAAAAACATACTTATTGCATGCAGTTTCACATATTTACAGAAACCATTAATTTAAATATTTAAATACAGTGCTTAATTACCCTTATTAATTTTCTCCGCCGTTTAGAAAACCAATGATTTTCTGCAGTTAGAGTAACGTAGGGGAACTTGTTAAATATAGACTAAGTACTAAATATCTGACATGTGATGGTGACACCATGATATTATTGTACATGTTACATGTATGTGTCGTACCTTTTAGTGAAAGTTACGCCATGGACAGTAGTAAATACATATTAAGTACAGGATGTGGTGGAAAAGGGTACGTTAATGAATATAGGACTAGCTTACGTTTTATTGGTTTTGTAGCATAAGAAACATAAGTAAAAATTCCCGTCTTTAAGAAGCGACCCATTCTAGTTTTCCTCACTCAATACAAGTCTACCTTTCTTGTTTTGTGATAGGCAGTTATAATTGTAAGATAGGTAGGTACCTACTTTAAATGTATTTTGGTAAAAACCATAAATCACTTTTTTTTCTATTTTTTGACCTGAAATTTACCTGCTAAATTTATATCATATAATATGCCAATAGGTAAACGTAACGATTAGCCAACACCTATTAACTGTTCAAAACCCTCCCTGTACCCATAACTATGGTGTATTGCCGCAACATCCGTGTAACCCAACCGGATTGTGATAGACATGTGCTGCAAGTATAATTTGCTAAATGAATACTAATACGATTTGGTTGGTTACTCACGGTTATGCACTACCACTTCTAAACTGTTTACATTTCCATTGAGCCATGCCAATTTTAATGTAAGTAGGCAGATATTAATTTTAAATAGTGAATGTGTAGGATGATTGCCTAATTACATTTTGTTGTAAAATATTTCAAAGATTTTTAATAAACGTAGAGTAAGTTGACATAAGTTAAGTATGTTATGTTCTATCATAAACTCGTAATCATACAAAAGCTTCTGTAAGTAAAATATGAATTTACTTGTTTCAAAGTGCTGAAAAATAATCTAATTCTAAATTAAATTCTAGAACAAAACTGTGACCCAATTTCTAAATCAGAACCAAAATAATCGCAATTCTGGTAGAGCATGAATATAAATTGATTACGCGGACTCGATGGTTGGCGACAGCTGCGCCCAATCAGAGCCAATTGAATCAAGCGCCGCTGTTGGCGCTTATAAAAGGACCTCGGGTTCATGACCCCTGACAACTAGGCAAAAGATTAACGTGTGTTCTAGAAGTTGTGAAATCTTTGTTTGAATGCTCTCTACCAAACGAAGTTCTTTTGTTTTGTGTCGAAGTAGATAGGTACCTGCAACTGGAGATACTTTCGACGTATATGTATCGAGACACGCCGGCAGCGTGTCAGGCCAATTCAAAGACAAAGCGCCACAGTGTATCTTTACACGAACCACTTGGTACTACTTTTCACCCTCCCATAACTCAAAAGTTCTTTAACGTAAAGACATAAAACTACGCATGTTCAATCTTATCCATAACGACACGAAGAAGCCCAAATTTCATGAAGCTAGCTCAAACGGTTATGAAGATATGAAGTTCCAAAAATCGCAAAATAGGGTATTGACTGACTGATTAAAGTAGCAAAACCTAACCTACTTCCAGATGACTTAGAAGGTTGAGATTTGGAATTCAGCTCTATAATTACATTTGACCGTAGGAAAAAATCCAAAACTTTAAAAAAGTCAATTTTTTTTTGTTATCCCCATACAAAAAACTTGCAATACACACTAAAAGTGGTATAAAAAATTATACAATTCTTTTAGATTTAATTTAATAACAAGGACATGACTTGATACATAAAGATAGATTATAATGAACAAAAAAAAATAAAAAAAATAAAAATAAGAAATAAAATGTATTCACGTAGGATCGAACCTCCGACCCGAAGACCTCTTACTTATCGCATAACTATTGCGCCAACCATAACTGTTGATAGTACTACGAAATTTAGATCTGCTTATTCAAAGTATCTAATCTGTCACTCCAGCCAATCAAACAAAAAACAAGCTATATACGATTTAAAATGCGAACGAACCAAAGTATGCTCTTAGCGGCGCTCACTCGCGCCAACAGCGTCTTCGTTATGCCCGGTTGTCTAGAAAAAACTCGCCTATTAGATTGCGTTTTATGCTGCGTCTTTCATTAGATTTATTTGAAGATAGATTATAATGAACAAAAATAAAATAAAAATAAGAAGTAAAATGTATCCACGTAGGATCGAACCACCGACCCGAAGACCTCAGGTATCTTCTTACTTGGCGCTTAACTATTTGCGCCAACCATAACTGTTGATAGTATTACGAAATTTAGATCTGCTTATTTGATACTCTGATCTAAATTATAAACGTGAAGTGTATGTATATTCATTGTATGTATGTAATGTAACATATCGCCACATATTATCGCAGAAACGTAGACTGGTACGGATTTAAATTTTATAGATGGCGTTACGTGGTACCTAGTGATTTATAGTGGTAAATGTATCAGAAAAGTAATAAAAAATTAAAACTCATTAAATTAACAGTTATCGAGATACAATTTATATTTAACAAAAAAAGAAAAAAGTTGAAAAAATAAATTCGTTCATGTGGGATCGAACCACGGACCTAAAAATATCGAAAGAAACATTTTACCATGACGCTTACCATTAGGCCATCTAACACTATGCCCATGGAGTTGAAATTTAGAACTAGTTAGTATTGATTGACTGACTATTTAAAGTAGCTAATCTTAACCTACTTCGTAATGACCTAGAAGGATGAAAGGGGTTTGAAGATTTTAGTGTGGAGAGTGCTCTACAACTTTTTTTTTCAATTTTCCGAAAGTGGCGGCAGTCAATGAAACCTTCACTAATCTATAGTTCAGGTCAAAACAAATAGAAAAAATAGATGAAAAAAGAAAATGATAAAGCGTCACGTTTCCGAGATAAAGGCTGTCAAAGATAGACTAGTGGCACCAGTAACTATTGGAACATGAAAAACTGTGTTTTGGTGTTATTAAATGGCACATATTGTATTGGAAATTGATACTAGCAGTTAAATAAAGTATCCTGGCTTATTTTAGCAACGACAGATGCTCAGAATACTTATAATTTTTATTATTTTAGGTATAAATATGGTGGGAATTAATATTGGTTGAAAAATAAGAGTTTTTGAAGCAACCTATGTCAACCAACTCCCAAAAGCATGGCCCCCTCAAATACTTCTTACCGTTTATTTTGTTACTGCGCTGCTCTGTATACGTGCTAAATGGAGTAGGTACTGAAGGGCGGGACGTGGCTGTGCGAGGAAGATGCGCATCTCGAGCTATGCTACGTATCTCGATAATATAAAAAAACATAGCTTTGCTCGATAGCACGCATCCATAGCCCGCATCTATAGCACGAATCCATAGCACAAATCCATAGCACACATCTATAGCACGCATCCATAGCACACATCCATAGCACGCATCCTTCTATGTGAAAAACATAGCTTAGCTGAATCCATTTCCACAAAACAATGAATATGATTGGTGGATTTCAAACGCATTCGTAGCAACGTAGCATAGCACATCTCTGGTGGAAAAGCACACTATATCTCGGAAACGTGACGCTTTATAATTTTTTTTTCATCTACTTATATTTTCGATTTGTATTGACTTGAACTATCGATTAATGCAGGTTTCTTAGACTGCCGCCATTTTTGTGGAAAAAGTTACCATACACATGTTTAGGTAGGACATTATATTCAAACCCCTTTGGAATCCAGCTCGGTAATTACGAGTAAGCAAAGGAAAAAAACATTTGCTTACTTTAGGTATTTATACAACCCGTTCACTATAAGTTTGCCGCTGTTGTTTCACTCACTCAGTCCTAGTTCCAGTGAGAAAACGCTACACTGACGTCATTAACAGCAAACTTACGTTGTACTTGTATAGTGCGTTTTTAAGAATATTTATGAAACGCACGCTCTCTACGACGCCGACGCAGCGGAAAAGCAAAAAAAAAGAACTAAATCTTACTACTTGCCTAGTTCTCTGTACAAAAAGTAATGATATCCCACCAAAAACATAAATGTGAAAAAGGGTGGCCAATTCAATATGAAAATTATGTTGAGAGCTTTGCCGTAAAAAGTATGGAGATCTAAATGAGTGCCAATTCATAGGTATGCAAAATAGAAATATGTATTTTTATAGGAAAAAAATAATGCCTATTATGAACAAGTATTAATAAACTCTATTTCTTTGCTTTGTTGGATAACTTAAAACAATTGCTGTTATTAAAAAAAATATAACATCTTAAAGGAGGTTAGTTTTATTTGGCCAGTTTTCATTAAATCAGTTATTTTATTTATAAACTTATTCAATATTTTAATTCTGATGAAAACTGGCCAAATAAAACTAACCTCCTTTAAGATCTTATATTTTTTAATAACAGCAATTGTTTTAAGTTATCCAACAAAGCAAAGAAATAGAGTTTATTAATACTTGTTCATAATAGGCATTATTTTTTTCCTATAAAAATACATATTTCTATTTTGCATACCTATGAATTGGCACTCATTTAGATCTCCATACTTTTTACGGCAAAGCTCTCAACATAATTTTCATATTGAATTGGCCACCCTTTTTCACATTTATGTTTTTGGTGGGATATGGTTAACTGCCACTTGGCCAGAAGCAGTGTACGCCCATAATATGGTGTCTATGTTTACTAATATTCTACGTAACTCTTACTAACATGCGAGGAGTGCGAGTAGAGTATTTTTTACCCACGATTAGGTACTGATCGAATACAGCGGATAACTTTTTTGTCCAGAAAAAAACAGTAAAACATGCACTACTGAAGAAACAAAGAAAACCAAAAAAACCATCTCACTTTCCTAAAAGATCTGGAAAGAAAAATCTTAAGATATTTTAATGAAACGGACCTACTAAAAACATTTACTACGATAAGTTATCTATTCTTGCAAAATCCTCACTTATAAAAAACAAAAAGCTTCCCGCTCTAAAGAATGCATGCAGCTATCAAGGAGACTCAGTCGCAGGTGACAGGCAAAGTTGACCCTCCTTACGAAATGCCGATTGAATAACTCAATACATTCATATTAATGACCCGTGGGCGTAATTTGTACCTGCCTCCTTGCTATGAATTGTCTAAGATATCCGCTATGTGTGGCTGTTGTACTGGCATTTGGCGATATTAGCACTGTATGCATGTAGAGACATTGTTTAAGACCTACTTTTGACGTGTTTATGAGCTTGTTCTGATGTTGAAAGCAAAAGCTTCATTTACTTCGTAAGATAAATTAGATATTACGTATACAATTTTCTTAAGTTATAATAAATTTCGTTCCTCTTTTCTCCAATTTGTTACCAAAGCCCGCAAAGAAAAATACCTACCTTCCTGAAAACTTCTAGTTAGGTAGGTAGACCTGCTTCGAGTGACATATCAGTGAACTCATCAAACACATAAAGTAAGTTAAGTAATCCATTCACATAATCCCACAAGACGTTGTTTGAACTCGAGTTCATATTTTTCTCATACGAAGGTGAATATATTACGTGAAAGGTTATTTGCAATAGCAATATTCCAGCTAACTAACGCTTCGTCGCGTCGCTGTTGTTGGTTCCATCCATCAAACAGCAGACGGGTGTTTTTGTCCAACTCCTGAATTAATGTGACGCCGCCGTCATGTAATTTAATGAGATTTTTTTCATCCGGATATCGATAAGCGAGTGAAGTTTCATTAAAATTGTAAAAAGTAGCGGTTGACGACTTGCGTTCACTGTGAAGAGAGATTTTCTTTATTTTGTTATAGCTAAGCTAAGTTAGCTAGTTTTTTAGGTGTAGGTTTCTTTTAATACGAGAGATAACTTACCTCATCATGTTTATCAAAGATAGTAAGTAGGAAGATTAGTACGAAAAACTGATTTAGATGAATGTGGTCAAATACTACCTTTATTTTCTCCAATAGGTATTGCAGTTAAAGCTAGATGGTAGCGCCATATATTCCACCGTCCACCGAGGGCTAGAAAATGGTTTCAGGTAGGTACAAGAAGATTTACGATGCGCAACATTGCCTTGGCTCCATAAATCTATAGCAGTTATAAATCTAGTTAAACACAACCAACAAGCCTGTATATATAACCAATTTCCAGTGGAATTCATATAAGTAACAAGTCGGGAGCGTTTCCTGAAGGGCGATGATTGAATCTGATGAGTTTCAAGTAAAACGTCGCTAACGACATCCTTGTCCGCAGCAAAAAGGGCTCACAATTGCAAAAACTAACGCAATCTAGTACAAATATTCTAGCTAGATATTTACGCGTACTTTTAGCGACATTTCAGTACGATAAGATACGGTTGTGCAAACATGCCTTCATGGTATTCTTAAAATTGCAATGGTTTGAGGTCGTTGAACTAATGTCTATGTTTCTTTAAATTTTTATGATTCGACAGAAATACTTATTACCTAGTCATTCGTTAATTACTTAATTCTGGCTTTACTTAAATCTTAATCTTTATTGTTGGTATTATGAAATACTAATAAATCACTGTCGGAATATCCGCTAATTTAGGTATGCATTTATAAAAATTGCAACAAGGAAATAAGCACTAATATTATTTCGAGTAGGCAGATAAGTAAAGGCTGCTTTAAATCGGACTAGCCTCTGTGTTGGTAAACGTAACATTCCATTCTCAAGGTGACCACTGCCTTATCTGACATCTTGCAGATTATAAAACTTCACGATGAACAATGCAGGTTTAAATTGTGATTACATTACAAACAAATTATAAAAAAATACATCTGATAAAGCTTGCGCTTTGTTCATCAAATACAAAAATGTATTGAACTTACCTCTTGGGAATTTCTGTTGCAAAACTTGTACCTTTGCAATGCTAAGAAACTAAGAAAGAAATAAGAAAATCTACTTACTTACGAAGTAAGCAACAAAAACAAAACCAAATCGATAAATGGAACGACCTTCTTGTCCTCTAACTACGGACGCAATGTTTTTCATTTTATTCTTTAAGTGTGCACGAGTTTGTAAGTAAATATTCAAAATTATCTCTTAAGACAAAGCTGTCGTCTCGACGAAGTACACTATCATAATACCCCTCTTTAAACCATGCTGTTGACGCTAAACCAAATCAGCAAGACCTGTTATCTCTTCAATGTCCTTTGTGAAACTTCAGGGAGATATCGATTGTATAGAGTTTAGAGGTCTTGCTTATTTTGTCGATATCCTGAGACATCGAGTAGGTAACGTGATAATAAAGAGGGTGATGCTGAAAGCTGTAACACTACACAACAGCTACTTTTCTTATGCATTGGTGTTATACCTACTGAAGGTAAAGGAATGATGAAATCATATTTTTTGCTTATAAAACTCTGGTTTCGTTTTGCTCAAGATTTTTACCATATTCCTGATAAAAACCGATGAAACATTATTATGTATTGATATTTCAAACATAGCTAGTGTATCGAAAAAAGAAAAGTTATTTGCGTAAAGAGGCTTTTTGAAACATGTGTGTCCGGAGAACCGTGGAGTAGTGGTGTCAGTGTCACACCCTTTTCAACCAACATTGAATACATACAAGTAGGTGCCCGACTACACTGGATCGTGATTATCCAGTAAGCAAGTGCGCTTACAAGTAGTGGGAACCTCTGAGACCGTGAACTCAAGCACCTCTCCAACCTCTTGAATAGTAGTTAGAGCATATCGTTATTGTCAGTTTTTGTCCCGAACCCGTTGTTCCACCATCTTTGTTCAGCGCGTGTGGTCGGCGATAAACACTACAAGCATTATGTTACGGTTCACATGATGGGAAAACTCTGTTCTTATAAATCTGCCAATCACAGAAATGTGCAACATGAAAGAAAAAGACAATTGTTTGGAAACAATGTTGCTCGAGTCTTTTCTTCTAATGATTGTCGTATTAAATCATTTTTATATTATTTAACTGTGATGATCTAATTGGTATTATTGCAGACGAGAGATTTCTTGTTCTCTTGACGTAACTTTTGTTTGGATTTAATTTGATAAATTTTTCAACCGCTATGTGCCAGTGTTTTGATATTTTTACAGTGAGTAAGATAAGTTTTAAGTATGAACTTGTTATGAACCTAGTCCTCTTCATTTTCCATATTAGTAAATTAACAAGAGGTCGAGAAATCGGCAAGTTCGGTCTTGTAGCCTAAATGCTGTTCGCCCACTCCCCCTCCTTATTAGGAGAGTTCTTTGGCCCTGGCCAACTGGCCACTTCGTTGTTCAAATGTCAAAAGTCCTCATAATTCTGAGGTGAATTATATTTCGTAACAACTCGAATAACAAAATATCAATTGTTTGCCAATTTTTCTATTAGAAATATCTTCGCAGGTATCTATACTAATATTATAAAGAGGAAAGATTTGTACCTATTTTTGTATGTTTGTATGTTTGTAATGAATAGGCTCCGAAACTACTGGACCGATTTCAAAAAATCTTTCACCTTTGGAAAGCTACATTCTTCCTGAGTAACATAGGCTACATAAAAATGTCAAAATATTTAGGGTTCCGTGTCAAATATTCGATAATGTAACCCAAGGTATGCAAAACGTATAAAAAAATCACAATATCGCGTTTGCTGAGAAAATTATTGATATTAGAGCAAAGTGATGTACTACAGTTTTCATGAAGACATAAATATCTGCATAAAAGTCTATAAAACTATAGGTCCAACTATTACAGTGTTGCCACAATAACCATTTTTAAGCAAGAAATAGCGTGTAATTTTTTTTAAGTTTTTAATACAATCAATATGGGTATCAAATGAAAGGGCTTGACGAGTAGAACACAGCGGACTTTTCAAAATTTAAATTCAAGATGGCGGCCGCAACAAAATGGCGGAAAAACTTTTTTAGTTTTCAATACAATCAATATGGGTGTCAAATGAAAGGGCTTCACGAGTAGAATACAGCGGACTTTTCAAAATTTAAATTAAAGATGGCCGCCGCAACAAAATGGCGGAAAAACTTTTACTGTTTTCAATCCTATTAATATGGGTACCAAATGAAAGGGCTTGACAAATAGAATACAGTGCCCTATTCAAAATCTAAATTCAAGATGGCTGCCGCCCCCCATCTATTTATTGGAACGTACAGAGAAATTAACTGCCGAGGGCGAAGCCCTCCCCTCTATCAAAAGAAATTAAAGAGAAGAGACGAGCAGGGGGCGTAGCCCCCCATCTATTTATTGGAACGTATAGAGAAATGAACAGTGGAGGGCGAAGCCTTTCACCCCTTTTAAAAGAAATTACAGAGAAGAGACGAGCAGGGGGCGAAGCCCCCCATTTATTTATTGGATCGTACAGAAAAATGAGCTGCGGAGGGCGAAGCCCTCCCCTCTTTTAAAATAAATTACAGAAATTGACGAGCAGGGGACGAAGCCCCCCATCCATTTATTGGAACGTACAGAGAAATGAACGGTGGAGGGCGAAGCCCTCACATCAATTAAAAGAAAGTACAGAGAAACGACGAGCGGAGAGTGAAGCTTCTCATCCAATCTAACGTCTTTTTACTGAATCTTCCTATAATGGATAGGGGCTTGGCCCCCGTTATACTTTTCGCTGTAATTTCCATTAATGAATGAATGAATGAATGAATCATTATCAATTAATATTTCAACTCCTCTTTTTTTGTAGGTACATTTCCGTAATGTATAGGGAGCCGTCGCCCCCCTCACTTCATTTCTCTGTACCGTTCTGTTATGCATGGGGGGCTTCGCCCCCGCTCTTCTGTTTTCTGTCATTTTCATAAATGAATGGAGGGCTTCGCTTCCCTCATTTTTTTCTCTGCAAGTTTCCGTAAAAGACGGGGGCGTCGCCACCGGACATCGATTCTCATTATATTTCTGTCATGGATATCTGTCATGACTTTACCCCCTCATTTATTTTATCTGTAGTTTTCCCTCATGGTAACTTTCCGTAATGGATGGGGAGCTTCGCCCCCGCACATCGTGTCTCAGTATATTTCTGACATGGATGGGGGGCTTCGCCCCCCTCACTTATTTTCTCTGTACTTTTTCATCATAACACAAGGGCTTCGCCCCCGCATATATTTTCTCTTGACTTTGATGTAAACTTTAAAAAGTTAATTTATGTTATAAATAACTAACCATACTCCAAATAGGTGCATAGTTTGGAAGTAGTATATTTATGGTACTATACAAATACATAAAATACAATTAAAAAAAAAAAATTTTAGGTATAATAATTATAATACTTATAGAAAATATGTACCTTTATACCTGTGTAACTGTTTATAAGAATTGTAAAACTTTATTTGAAAACAGCAACCTCACAGAGTTTCTTGCTAGGTTCTTCTCTGGGGGAAACTGCACCTTGCGAATCTAGCGCTAGCTTTAAAAGAATTACCTTTATAATAATGTAACGGTTTCAAGAGCATTTTTTGTGCCTATGAAATAAATATATTTTTGACTTTGACTTTGACATACCGCAAACGGAGTTGCGGGCGACCGCTAGTAATTTATATTTCAGTATTTTAAACAAAATAAACATCAATAAAGGCAAATCAATTTCTATTAACTTTACAAATCAAAAGCATCTTTTATTCATGATGATTCCCGCTAAGCTAACATCTTCATGTACCTGTTCAAATTATTTATGTCCAAATGTAAAAGTCGTTAAAATTTAAGTACACGTCAATCATATTCATTGACTATTAAAAACAGCGAGTATACATCACGTTATTACCTAACTGTACATATAATTTACATTTGAGGTTTTGTGCTCAATCTTCCTACGCTTTCAATATCGACAATATTGCAGGTATTTGCATATCGTCCTTATAAGCAACTTTTAATAGGTTCCTGCTTTCTAAACTCTGAAAATGACGTCAATTTACCATCTATACAAAAGAAAATTTCAAAAAAAGGAAAGAGCCGTAAAATTATTAAAACGAGCTTAATTGGAGTACTAACACAAGTAATGCACGAGTTCGTGTTAATAGACGATCAAAATCGTATCTCAACATGTCTATATAACATGCGAATCTATAAAATATTTTCTAATCAAGTTCACTGCCACGAACTTCAAATCACTAGAACCGCAACGATGACTGAGCGACTCTACACAATGAGTGAATATGCAATCTCATTCCAATACATTCGTTGTGATCGTCGGGTATTAAAAACGAATGCTTCTGACCTACTGCTTTTATTGATGGGAGTTTTTTACTATCCTATCTATTCAATTGATCGATGTTTTGCTGGTCTTTTGATCATCAAGGCCGAGGTTTCATTTTGCTTTACCTACAGACTTTAAATGTTGTTTTTTCCAACGAGGTACGACATCAGTGCGATGGCATTTATACGCTTAGTGATAAAGCATTCCGAATTTTAGATCTCATAAAAGTTTGATCAAATTAGGAAAGCAGTTAGCCCACACGTATTACGAATATGGACATTAAATTGGGTACAGGTTGTTCTATCGCAACTGTCAAACCTGTCGACACTGAGTATGCGCAAACGCCGGTCGATGTTTTACAAGCTCCTCTATTGCACGCAGCCATATCAAACTGGTTCTAAACAGGACTAGATTTTCATTGCCGCATACCAACTTAAAGTACTTACTGTGCTTTTAAATGAGAGCATAATTTTGTTTGGAAACCCAATGAAAGCTAGAAGGTATAGCACTTTCGTTTGCATCCATATAAATTAAATTGAAGTCGTGTGCCTGCTCTAGATTGTTGAAAACCAAATCACGTTCAGCGAATGCCCCCAAAAGCTACGATACTTACATCGAGATACTCACAGATTTAACTGAATAATTTAACACCGGATCACGGAATTGTCCTACTCGGACAAGATTTCTCTGTAGTATACTCGTACGTATATCTTTAGAAATTGAAAGTATTGATTATTTAAAAGTTTCATTGACCACACCTCATCACAGCTGCTATGAGCATTAAAAAAACTGGTAGATCGTGTTTTAAAGAAGCGAGATGAAGGGCTAGTTAGTATTTTGAAAAAAGAAAATAAAAGAAAGTTTGCATAATCGAAACATTAAGCACTAGCGGTCGCCCGCAACTCCGTTTGCGGTATGTCAAAGTCAAAGTCAAAAATATATTTATTTCATAGGCACAAAAAATGCTCTTGAAACCGTTACATTATTATAAAGGTAATTCTTTTAAAGCTAGCGCTAGATTCGCAAGGTGCAGTTTCCCCCAGAGAAGAACCTAGCAAGAAACTCTGTGAGGTTGCTGTTTTCAAATAAAGTTTTACAATTCTTATAAACAGTTACACAGGTATAAAGGTACATATTTTCTATAAGTATTATAATTATTATACCTAAAATTTTTTTTTTTAATTGTATTTTATGTATTTGTATAGTACCATAAATATACTACTTCCAAACTATGCACCTATTTGGAGTATGGTTAGTTATTTATAACATAAATTAACTTTTTAAAGTTTACATCAAAGTCAAGAGAAAATATATGCGGGGGCGAAGCCCTTGTGTTATGATGAAAAAGTACAGAGAAAATAAGTGAGGGGGGCGAAGCCCCCCATCCATGTCAGAAATATACTGAGACACGATGTGCGGGGGCGAAGCTCCCCATCCATTACGGAAAGTTACCATGAGGGAAAACTACAGATAAAATAAATGAGGGGGTAAAGTCATGACAGATATCCATGACAGAAATATAATGAGAATCGATGTCCGGTGGCGACGCCCCCGTCTTTTACGGAAACTTGCAGAGAAAAAAATGAGGGAAGCGAAGCCCTCCATTCATTTATGAAAATGACAGAAAACAGAAGAGCGGGGGCGAAGCCCCCCATGCATAACAGAACGGTACAGAGAAATGAAGTGAGGGGGGCGACGGCTCCCTATACATTACGGAAATGTACCTACAAAAAAAGAGGAGTTGAAATATTAATTGATGATGATTCATTCATTCATTCATTCATTCATTCATTAATGGAAATTACAGCGAAAAGTATAACGGGGGCCAAGCCCCTATCCATTATAGGAAGATTCAGTAAAAAGACGTTAGATTGGATGAGAAGCTTCACTCTCCGCTCGTCGTTTCTCTGTACTTTCTTTTAATTGATGTGAGGGCTTCGCCCTCCACCGTTCATTTCTCTGTACGTTCCAATAAATGGATGGGGGGCTTCGTTCCCTGCTCGTCAATTTCTGTAATTTATTTTAAAAGAGGGGAGGGCTTCGCCCTCCGCAGCTCATTTTTCTGTACGATCCAATAAATAAATGGGGGGCTTCGCCCCCTGCTCGTCTCTTCTCTGTAATTTCTTTTAAAAGGGGTGAAAGGCTTCGCCCTCCACTGTTCATTTCTCTATACGTTCCAATAAATAGATGGGGGGCTACGCCCCCTGCTCGTCTCTTCTCTTTAATTTCTTTTGATAGAGGGGAGGGCTTCGCCCTCGGCAGTTAATTTCTCTGTACGTTCCAATAAATAGATGGGGGGCGGCAGCCATCTTGAATTTAGATTTTGAATAGGGCACTGTATTCTATTTGTCAAGCCCTTTCATTTGGTACCCATATTAATAGGATTGAAAACAGTAAAAGTTTTTCCGCCATTTTGTTGCGGCGGCCATCTTTAATTTAAATTTTGAAAAGTCCGCTGTATTCTACTCGTGAAGCCCTTTCATTTGACACCCATATTGATTGTATTGAAAACTAAAAAAGTTTTTCCGCCATTTTGTTGCGGCCGCCATCTTGAATTTAAATTTTGAAAAGTCCGCTGTGTTCTACTCGTCAAGCCCTTTCATTTGATACCCATATTGATTGTATTAAAAACTAAAAAAAAATTACACGCTATTTCTTGCTTAAAAATGGTTATTGTGGCAACACTGTAATAGTTGGACCTATAGTTTTATAGACTTTTATGCAGATATTTATGTCTTCATGAAAACTGTAGTACATCACTTTGCTCTAATATCAATAGTTTTCTCAGCAAACGCGATATTGTGATTTTTTTATACGTTTTGCATACCTTGGGTTACATTATCGAATATTTGACACGGAACCCTAAATATTTTGACATTTTTATGTAGCCTATGTTACTCAGGAAGAATGTAGCTTTCCAAAGGTGAAAGATTTTTTGAAATCGGTCCAGTAGTTTCGGAGCCTATTCATTACAAACATACAAACATACAAAAATAGGTACAAATCTTTCCTCTTTATAATATTAGTATAGATTAAGCAAGTATGTATATATCCGGAACCTTACTAGAAACCTGCCTACAAAATTACTAGTAATAGCAAAGATGGATGCCAACATCAGAAACGCATTAGAAAAATCACATATCCATCATGCATTGTGGTCGCAAATTGCACAAAAACACTAGCATTTTGACCCAAATACAAATGCATAAGTTCCGACATAGTTAGTTCCGATAATCGTAATAGAAAATAAATCATCTGCAAAGTAACTATAGCGTGCTAACTAACTGCGCGTGAAAATTTGTTGATTTATTTCATTTTGTATTTATTACTTACAAGTGATTAACCATTTTGTCAGTCCATTGCGCTATGACAGTGGAATTTCTCATTTCAGTTCCTTATATAAGAATCTCTTTATGCAAACGTTTAATTACTATAATTATAATTATATGCAACTCCAGTCATCATATCAAAGAATGCTATCAACAAATCTTCTTGCGCCAAATCTAAAATATCTTCCTAATTGTTTATTTTTCTCACAAACAGTATTAAAGTCATTAAGTATAACATTGTTAATTACTCAACGACGTTTGTAATTTACAAAGCGTTGAGTAATTTTATCATCGCATTTTAATAGTAAGTAATGTTAGTGAGAAACGGACCATGGAAGTTGTTTCAATTTGTGAAAGAAGAAAAAAGGTGCTATTTGGATGCTATAAAGCCACCGACTGTGTGTTCAGTCATTCATCAAACGATAGCCTGAAACACCCCTTTTTGCAAAACGTAGAAACTCTTATCAATCTGCCCATTCTGCCAAAACACGTTTTTTAGTCATCCGTATGATTAAACTACGTGTGTACATTAATGTAAATATGAAAACAATATTATATGAAAGGAAATCCTGGGGTACTGTTACAAGTGGCACAAGTACAAACAACACCATTTCGGAGTATTTATAAGAAAAGCGTCACGCTATGACGAAATGAATACGATTGCAATTGGTAGCTCGATCCGATAAAGAATGCATGTTTGTATTTCATATTTGTCAACATTTCGTGATTCAATGAATTGTTTACTATACAGCCGAGAC
The DNA here is from genome assembly GCA_947563765.1 of Anarsia innoxiella. Taxonomy (NCBI): domain Eukaryota; kingdom Metazoa; phylum Arthropoda; class Insecta; order Lepidoptera; family Gelechiidae; genus Anarsia; species Anarsia innoxiella. The sequence goes on from OX387393.1 coordinate 8,866,716, forward strand.
TTGGCCTCTGTGCCTCAGTTCAATAATTGCTGTGATTCTGAGTGAAATTATTTATAGAAAAGTGAAAATGGATTTTTCTTATTAATTAGTTTCGGTGTAGTCCGAGTAAAAGTTAAATAAATTAAAGTGTTTACAAGTAAAAGTTAAATTAAGACAAAAGTTAAATTGACTACAAGTACAAGTAAAAGTTAAATTCTACTAATAGCAAATAATAAGTGCGTGGCCAACGTTACCAACTCTACAATCGTGCGCCTCTTTTGAAACATGAGGAATTATAAAAATATAATATACCTATATCTATTTTGTTTATATCTACTTAAGCATAAAATTATGTTGAGGCAGTAATTTGGGTCGATCTGTCTGGTCGTGGTCTAGTTTCTTTTAAACGAGATGTCTAAACACCTCATTCTCACGTGTTATCTGTGGTGTCTTCTTTCTTCACAATTTGGTTATTGTTTTGTTTTGCATAACATTTGTCTGTGCAGTAAAATGTATATTGTATATTTCGCTCGTTGGCTTTAATGGAGGACTTCCTAGAGTGTGCCGGGGCCCGAGGCCTGTCGCGTCCGTCGCGTCGCGGCGCTGCGGCTGTAGCAGCGAGCAGTCTGCCCGATGAGCCGTAGCGCGGCGGTCCTGCCGCCACGCTCGTACGACCTTCGCACGTTTTATGTTTGCCTGGTACAGCGCTTACCAAACTTTTGTTTATTTCGTTGATTTTCAAATCTGCGCGCACGGATTCTTTATGTGATTTTATTGGATGCAAGACTTTTTCGTGTGATTTTTCATTGAATTTGGATTCGCAGTTACTGTGACAAGTGGAGTAACTGAGGTGGAGTGGTTTTTTGGATTGTATGAGACGGTGATGTTGATTGGATTTTCAAGCAGTGTTTTGGACATCTGATTAGTAATTGGTTGTGAAGTATTAGGAGATCATCCTGATGAAGCGGTCGACGTGGGTGGACGTGGAAACGGGCGGCCGTCTCGGCTGCAACGGCGAGATCTTCTGGAGCGAGTGCGCTGAGTGCGACTGCGCCTACTGCAACCCCAACTACGTTTGCGTCTGTAACGAAAAGGTATATTGCTTTCAGAGGATATAATCTATTGTTCTTGTCTTAAACATTCGACTAAAAATGCAAATTCGTGGGTTCAAACAACGGTAGTTGAAAACATGTTCGTAAAAGTAAACAAAAGAAAGGAATTACAACTAATGTGCGTACATTGGAATGTAGTTATTCGCTGAGTACTCATATTCCGTGGAAAGGAGAAAGGATTGTTTATTTTGTTACTGATAAATATGATAACATTCTCTTATCAGCTATTTTGGCTCTAGTCAAATATTTGGTTGTATTCAAGGTCCGTCACTTTTATAATGTCACGAACACCATTCTAGAGTTGTTCATTACATCATTGCGGTATTTATACTTCAGTTTTATAAGTATTTAACATTTATATAGGTAGGTAACACCGCATACCTTACATCTTACCTGCCAATGGGTATTAAGTGGAAATGTAGTCAGTAATTAATTACGAAAGATATTTTTTACATGGACCATCTTTTAAATATTTTTGCAGAGAGGCTCTTATAGTTTCTTACAACCAAATGTATCAATATTCACGAAATCAAGCAATATCGCACCATTTAAATGAAGAAGTTACCGAATCGGACGAATTTATAGCTGATCCAAAAATATAGGTTGCTTAATGGCGTCATAATGTCGTATAATTTATGAGACATCTGGACAATGAGTTTCTCTTGCGCATTTTCAATCAGTATTCAACGGTGCTTTTCTCAAACACTCTCAAGATGGTCTCAAGATGGAAGTATCAAAGGTCCTGAAAAGAAACTACTAAAAGCCGTCTAGCCTCATCTTGTATGTTTCACAATGTGTTCGTTTCAATGTGAGGAAAGTGAAACTCTAGCGGGGAGTTTTTTCTTCCCCGACCTTTTGTTCTAAGCCTGAGCAACAACAAAGTAACTATTTACCCGCGAGACGTGCCTGGGAAAGCTTTTATGTACCATTTATCGTTATCGACTAACCAATAGTGCTGAGAACTAAACGGTGATAGAATAACAGTAACCGTGCCTCGAGGGAATGCGATACGAGTTATATTTATGTAATTTCTACTCACACGGACTTCAAGTTGCATTACCAAAGGTTTTTGTGAAATACTTGTAACTTGAATTAGGTTTTCAGACCGTATTTCATTTCTAATTAGATCTTGTTACACCTCTTTCGATACCTAATTACTTCATCTCAGTTTTTGCACAACTATCGACAGATATTGACAGCGACAGAATTCGGAAATCGGCATTTACGTACCTACCTATCTGATTTAAGTATTTTCATTAAAAAACAATCTATACTTAGGTACCTACTTAAATGCAACTTAAGTATTTATTAAATACATAACACTGTAAACAGTGCATTCTTTTAAGGTTGTGTCAATGGCAAACATTCGTAACATATAAATGTAATGTCTCTATTCATCTCTATAGCCGTTTGTCTTCATTTAATTGCTTTCAACAATACCCATTGATTCTCCATTTGAAGCATTCGTTTCACAATAATCGCTCTACAAGTGTATGATTGATCATTTCTTTCTTCGTATAATGACATCATGTTCTATTTAGGTATAACTCTCTCTTCGCTGGGTGCTTATTATGTGATTATGTTTATTGATAAATTCGGAAACTATAATGCGCGGTGAGTTTCCTACGGACATACTCTCACGTTTGACCCGAACACTTAATAACTGGAAATTATATAAATTTATTAATTTCTATGGTTTTTAGGATATTCCTTTTATAGCTAAATATATTCTCAAAATATAAATCTTCTTGTTAAAACAGATAAAATACGTTGAGTAAATATAGGTGTACGAAGTCAATATGTGCAGAAATAATGACCGCATTCAATTCGTATTAAGTAAATCGGTCAAACGGTATTAAGGCCCGATTCCATCCCTCTCGTCTCGTCATTAACTGCACTTACAGTTAAGTGACCCCTGCGAAACTCGGAACGACACTCTACATGCAACAATTTTGTGCTCCGTTTCAAATCTCTCCGCTGCGAGAAAGTGGACAATTAAAAAAATATCGTCCACAACCAAGACCACTTCTTAAAACTTTAACAGTTGATACTGAAGATAATTACTCTACTCCAATTTGGCTTAACTTTACTCATTTTTGATCTTTTACCATTACCATTAACAATCATCATTAAAAAATATCTAGGTGGTTTCTTTCCGCCAAACTTTTCACTCCTTTATCAGCAAGAGAATAGTGAAAGTGCCTCTCTTTCTTTCCTTGTGGGTTTCAAAATACATTGCTGTGTTTTTAAGATATTTATGTAACTTTTCAACTTTAATTACTTGTTTAGCTGTAGCATCTGCCCTGCCATGTGTGTCAGGGTGTCATGATTTTCATTAGTTTTTAGTTGGTTGATTGCGTAATGTTTTGATTAGAGTGGTACTCTACAAAACCATACCCAGCGAGTTTACCTAGTGACTGGTCGTAGGATGCAGTCTATTATGAATATATGATTATTTATTGAGTCATACTTAGCCTACTGGATGGGTCTATTGTTAGAGTACTTGTTTATTCAATAAGTCTCGGTTTAGGGGCATTATTATCATAAAGCTAGTGTGACTGACTTACCAGTAATTTAGAGATGTTTCGTTTCTTATTTAGTTTTCGAACTTTCTTTTCGGTAATTGGCAATGTGCCTTTTATAGTTGAATTGGTATTCTAAAACACAAATCCACTATATCTGCATTCTCCCTATTCTGTGGCAGAACTCAAAGTAGCTTAAACCGCAAAATTCTATTAGGTTCGGTAGGTACTTGTACAAGTACAATTTCCTCAGCATTGTTACCTTTTCGATCGCTTCCTTCTTACACATCAAAGTTAACCGCAGTCCTTGACATTTGATCGTCAATTTTTTATAGTGTTTGTTCCACTCTATCGGATATTCGTTCCGGTATCGTGTTTAAAGTCGTCAAAACGGTTCGATGCTCGTTTTCCGATTTCTATTGGTTACATTTACATATGTCGGACAGCCTTTCTCGTTCTCCGTATTGGATACCTCACGCAATTCCATACTAACGAAGCTTGATATTTTAAAGTTATCTAGAATATAGGTACCTACGTACTATGTAATTATTGGCTCGCTTTGTTCGTATTAAATTTAATAGACATTATTCTCTAAGTTACTTTATTCTCTTATTGCTCTCTAGTTTATTATTCTCTATTAAAAACACTATGGATGTAAAGTAAAGGTTTTTTTTTAGTTTTGATGCTTATAATGACCTTAGCTTATGTATGCAGTAAAATATGATATAGGCTTTCAAGAGTTAAGTATTTCAATTCATGAAGGTCACTAAAGAGTGGATTCACGAAATACTTATGAACAAAGTTTGCGACACCGCACTGCGACATTTCTTTTAAGTAACTTATAAACAAAATCACAGTATTCCAATTTAAAAATCAATAATCGTTGTTAATATGAGGAAATATTAAATTAAATGGACCAAGCAATTAATGTACAATGTCACATTTATAAATATCATCAGTTTTCCTTTTATTAGCGCCGTTAAAACACGTGTTTTGACAAAAATATATAAAAATGTGTATTGTGTAGTGAAAATTAGAACTAATAAAACATATTTGTGTGTCTAATAGAAGTGTTTAAAGTGACTTTGAGTGTTTCATAAAGTACTTAAACCTAGAAGTTATAAAGTAATTTGTAGTATTTGTAAAACGAACATATCAAACAGTTTAGATTGCGTCTGGAATTTTCGCTAGAATTCATTTAATGTAACCGCATCGCATCTAATCTTTCATTTATAATTAAGTATTTCTTATTTTTCATTCTGAGAGATGAATAGGTACCTATAGATTTTAAGCTTATTTCTTATAGAGTAAGGGGTCTGTTCTTATATAAATGCAATTCACCACACGCTCTGTCATCTATACACGAAATCATCAATGTACTCAAACCATATCTACTTTTCACGTATTTTCTCACCAAAATAAATCGACTTCTTACCAAAGTTACGTATTCCGCATAATAAATAACGTTCTAGTGAGACCTTCACAAATAGCTCTTCTTGCAAACAAAGCATTAACAGTTTATCACTGTAAGGCGATAATTTGTCTATATGTTTGTCTAATTCTGGCATAACATTGTTACTTGTGAAGTTGTTACTGACTGCATGTTACTAAAGTTCGCTACCTATGTTATCTTTCTTTATTGTTCTGTATTTAAGGGATTGATAAGGGTACCTATAACTACCCATTCGAATGATAAAATGCTAAATACTTAGATACTTTAAATTAGAAGCAGGTATTGAAATGCCGACTAGCTGGTTGAAATTGATAAAATGCTATTACAGAGCACTTATTAATTTCATGGTTATAAAGATAACAGCGAGCAATGTTAATTTTTTGCTAACCACGCAGCTTCCGTTGTTTATTAATTATTGTTCCTAGATTTACAAGATATCTACGAACCTACTTGAATTTCAAATGTTCGAATTCAATGTCAGTTGGTTACTTAGGTACTTACCTAATTTCAGTTACCTTACCTACATATTTGTTTTATTGCACGAATGAGTTCTTCAGAATACAATTCAGAATTACTTCTTATTTTTCCAAGTTTCACAAGAAGATCCCTTGAGAAACCCCGATTTATTATTTCAGACTTTGTTTGCTTATAACTCGATTTCGTGAGTTAAAAAAATAAATTGAAGATCATGAAATCGAATCTTGGCAATTCGCACTTACGTTTGTTGAAATCGAAAATAAAATGTTCGCGAACGTTCGATGAAATTATGATTCGAGTGTGGAATCGAGTTTCTTATCGTCACTCTTTTCTATTTTGTTGAGATGTTGATAAGTTTTTATTTCCATTACCTTCCTACACGAATAAGGTGCTACAACGTGCTACTGAGTTTTAGAATACCTATAGGTACTAGAGTACGCCTAAACCTTCAAGATAACTAGAGAAAAGGTCCTTTGTCATATTTTTTTTTCATATTTCTAAGAAACGATCACCTCCTTCGTATCTCACATGTTGTTTATATGACGTGCATGTCCGGTCGTTGCACCTTTCAGCTACTTTAACGAGATTACTGCTGGCCCGGGCCGTTGCAAGGTTACCTCTGATTTTTAATCATAATTTGAAACTAAGAATCTCAGGGTCCTGCATATTGATGCTTAAATATTCGAGTTACTTGCCGTTTCAATGTAAAATGTCGTTTTTCTTTGTTTATTTTTTGAAAAATAGAAGTTGTTGCGTTTTACTTAGGTATTATTATTTTATTATTTGTAAGAGTACCTACTTATTTTTTCCGATGATAATTCTTGATAAAATCAGGACCTGTATCTATATTGTTGTCTCTTAATCTCCAGTTTCATAAATTCGTGTTAGATGAGACATTTTGCCTTCCCGCTACCTATTTTGTCTGGCACTTACTGCTAGGCTTTCAATGCCTGCTCTCTTTTTCTAGAACAATTTCCAAGAGTCCAAGAGGACCTATACCCTGACTGCATCCCTGTCGCCTCCCCCATTAGTGCGGTAGTAACCCGTCCAAGCCTGCTTGTGGGGATGTGGTTGTGGGTATAAATTCCATCGCTTCTCTTCTAGTAGGTATGCTTTGACCTCGTTCAGCTGCTCCTTTTATATTTATACTCTATTGATTCTCTTTTATCGGAATCCTCTGGAGGATTGTCTTTTATCGAGATGTTACCTACTTTGAACTTTAACCCAAAAAAGGTATCATTCATTTCAAGAAGTAGATTTTGATATTAACCAGTATCCTCAACTTGATGAGTCTAATGAATGTTGATAGAGCGAAAGAGGTGTTTTTGGATCGTAACCAGTGGAGGATAGTGGTCTCTACATACCCTAATCAGAGAAAAGCGTGTATGTATTTAAGGCGCATGTAGGTATAATTGTATAGCTTTAGCTTTGTAGCTTTCGAGGAAACTCGGTCAACGCATTTTTAATTGCAACGATTTACTAAAAAATTCTTCTCAAAAACAACTAATTGCTAATAATTACCTCGTTAGATCGGTAATCGGCAGCATACATCTAAGATATTTCTAAATCTGTTTATTTTATGATCATTGAGCGTGTGCAACTGAAATTAAATCAATCATCGATCTATTACGTGTGCCTGTTTGCAAAGATGTACTTATTTTTTAATTTGTAATGTTGAAACTTTTTCGAGAAATGCAATACTTAATCGTTCTTACATTTATGCACAACCCCGTCAAATGTCAGCGATATGACCTTATAAGGCAGTATTTCAACAAGTTATTAACGACACTCCATATCTATCCTTCCTAGAAAAATCCAGTTATAGACATAACTGTTGCGTTAGATACTTGCTTGATTAAGTTAATTGGGACCTCTGATTTCTCGTTGTGGTAGGTAAGTCGCGGAATTCGCCAGTGAAAGTGAGACTGTTCAACTGGTAACATTATGTCGTGTTTGTGTTTTAATGTTGCTTCTACTGTATAGCACGGGGTCGATGTCAAATACAGTTGCAACATATAAAATAAATTCACTTTTCTCTTGCCTATAATTATTTTACTTGAAATATAAATAATCACCTACATAAAAAACGTTATAAATAGTATAGGTTGGTAGGTAACAGTACCGTATAATATCTCTACTGAGGCAATTTTCCTCTAATTTCGATTACCTTAGCGAATTCCCTACTCGTAATTCCATTGTGAAGTAGTTTGACGTAAATCAACATGCTTTCCTAAGGTCTTCAATACCGCAGCAAAATTACGTCTTATTTACGTAGGAATATGATTTCTATAGCCATTTTGTTATGTTATAACTGCGTGAATTCTCGCAAAAGTGTTATTTAGCTACCTATGTCTATGTTATCGGTATAAAATCAATCGCGTTCAATTTACCTCTCTTTTTTCTTAATTAGTGTTAATTAATAGGTAAATGAATCCTTTTTAGCATATCTACTGCCATAAAATAAATATCTAAAGAGGCCTTCAAAAGTTTATAGTCAAAGCAAATCTCCTCGTAGGTAACTAGTAAGTACCAACTTAAATTTAATAGTTCTGCTATATTTATTTCTCAGATCATAATATTCAAACTTAGATCAAAGATTACACGTATTTGATAGCGAAACCTGTAATCCTCAAAGCTGTTAAATGATTCACCGAAGTGAAAGGCTTTTACAATCACTATACAATTTCAATTTAGTTAAAAGAACTTTACTGTGCTTTGCGTTTTTAGTTTTGAATTCGGGTAATGTTGGTTTTAGATTTTTCGTATTTGATAATGAAAGTTAAGCTTAAAGTTAAAATATCAAGCAAATTGTTGGATTGGACTTTGAAGAGTTTTAACTTATTCGGATTAACAAAAAAGCAAAATAATCTGCTATAAAATACACCACAACATACTCTTGCTCTCTTTATCCGTACTGAAGATATAAGCACTCAAAGGTATGCGATTCTATGAACGCCCAACTGTATTGGTAGGTACTTGTAATAACTGAACGCTAAATCGAGATCACATCACACACGCAATCAGAATCAATTGCCAACACACAATGGGTAACGGAACAACGGTTTACAACAGCTTCAGACAGTTCAGACCTATTGTCTTATACTAGAAACTTATAGACTTATAGCCATGTATATATACTCAGATAGTTTATATTTATACCTATTCAACTATGGGTTAATAGTTCGTTTGCTACTACGTTTAGCGCATAATGTTTTAAGAATATGTTCGTATCAGAACAGAACTAAATAAATAGGCTTTTTGTTTTAAGTTTCATCTGAAAATAAATAGTCAGTTCCATATGAAGTAGATGCTAATATTTCATTCCCATTTTAGGCTATTGCTAATTCTATTCTTATGTTAGGTATGCTTTTGCTAGTAGTTTCACACTATAAGAGGAATGTGCTCATTCAGTAGTTTCGTTTGTAAGTGAAACTTTTTGCTAATGCCTGTATCGTGTTCCGCACAAATGGCGGAAACTCGAAACAGTTGAAAGCTACTGGACAAATGACTAACGCATGTAGTTTTTGTGACGTATAATTTGTCGGTGAAAGAGCAAACCGTGAGAATGTTACGCAAACCTTTTAAGTTAAAAACTTAATAAATGTAACAAATCAACGTCGATGTTTATCTAGAAGGAATTAAGCGTGATTTGGTCTTTTTGTTCTGGTGCGTTAGATTGTTACCCGTTAAACGGGTTATGTTACTTTTCCTATCGTAATTTGATATCTAGTTGGTCACATACGACCATATTTAGCTGCTGTTTGATTAGGTGTGAAGTAAATAATCTTCACGCTTTAAATGCGCAGCGGAACTGAAAATGTGCAAGTAATGCATTCAAACTGTTTTAACAGTTCAGACATTGTTTGATGAATTCTGATGCTGATGAATAGAATATTGTTCGATGTTTTTTTTTTTGCCTTATCCTGCTAGGCTTCATTTCTCGCACACATACTTAATATTTGTTAGATGATGATAATGGTGAAGCAATCCAGCCACATTGATATGTTAAAATGCCGAATTGTGTCTTAGTTAGTGCACTTGTTATCTGGCCATCCAATGCTGCCGGAACTGCACTCCGTTTGACCCGCATTTTAATATCTAAATAAACATTACGATTACAATTATCTGTTGAACTATTTTATTTATTTGTAATAAATTTGAAGCCTAATGTTGCCACATACTTTGATAAGTACTAGAAGTACTTGAGAAATGGTTCAGTGCCTTATAGTGATAGAAAAAACAAATGATGACAAAAAAAAGTGACAGTGCTTCGACGAACAATGCGAAAATAGCGTCAGGAACTGGATATCGCGTTAATCAAACGATGAATGGCTCGCATAACGCGTTAACTTTTAAGTTAGGAAAGAACTTTTTAACGCGATCTATGAAGGAGAAGACGTCGACGAATGTAAATGCGGTGGAGCGACGGCAGAAGCCATCTCGAAGACAGTCGCAAGTTTACAGTATCCACATGGGGTGGGCTCAGGTCATGGAAGAACTCAACTACAAACTTAGATCTGTGAGTTGGTTTATTTTGCTAGTACCTACGTAAGTCTTTGTGTTAACTCCAGAATCTAACTACTCATTTATTTTCTTAGGATTATTGTCATACCTACCAACTTCGTTTATGTACCTACCTTTATGTACAGTATCACAAATCTACCTAGATGTAATAGGTATGTTAGTAAGTAGTGTAACTAAGTAGAGACAACCTCGATACAATGTAAGATTAAAACAATACCTAACCAACACTACAAACATCTTACGTGTTTTGGTTAGATAACTAACTGAAATATTTACACATTGATTACACCGTTTCCTTGCTGCATATTCATTTCTTAAGATTGATTGCTTTAACCTCATTTGTAAGGTTTTGTAATATTTGAATAAAATATTGTCTTTAATAGAATCATGATTAAGTTGTACGATTGAATATTCAGTTTAAAAAGACAATTATGATGGATGTTATGACCAGCCTAACCTAATCATGTTCCAATTTGAACTTGGCCAACATATCGTTTATGTAATTAATTCTAGACTTTATTAGACTCCACTTTGTACCTTTCCTTTAACTAACTTTATGAATGTTTTTGTGTCCTCTTCTAGCCCGGATGGTAACGCAAGTATTTTCTTTTAATTTGAAGATATTTATGAAGTTGAAAATCAATGATCTTCTTTATACAAACTACATTTCCCAAATTAATCATTTTTATCAACGTAGGTAAGAAACAATTACTTTCCTCGAGCAAACAGTACAGCTGTCTTTAAATTTAGAATTCTACATAATTTCCGCTGCATCTGGCTAATCTAACCTATGTATACCCCCCTAAGAACACCCCTACATTAGTACTTATACACACAACATATTACCTACAATAACGGTCATACTAACGGCCACGCGTCCCGGTTCTGCGTTTGCGCAACACAACTGTATTCCTTAACCTCCACTATGCTACGTGATGGTGATATGAGATACGTATCTAAAGTACTTTCGACCTGAAATGACCGATACTATGATGATGTATTGAAATTGGTTCCGTACCACAAAAGGGTTATTATTATTGCTGGTCTAGGAGTTATCTATTCTATTCTCGTCTAACAGGACGTTAAGATTGATAAAGGTAAAGTTACGATCTCATTTTCGATTTGTGATTTACCTTTAGCAGAAATAGATTGTCTGGGTTTGTCGTGCCGTCATAGGTTTTACGATTTGAAAGTTTAATAGTAAAGTAGGTACCATTTTGATGATGCCGAAGATTGTTAAGCTATAAATAAATGTAGGACTTCATTTTTACCTTTAGTGTTAAAATGTGTAAGCAGATAGGTAATTATTTTTCATAAACTTTGATTTCTATGCTTGTCCGCTCCTCAACAACCTATGGCAAGTACAGCGTGTCACATAAAGAACTCTCAGGGTGTCAGGTCACAAGAAGCAGTCTGAAATTAGGCCAAGCGTCTTATCTGCACACCTCAGTGCGGCCGGTGACATGAGCTTCATTATAACTAACAGGATGCGTGCCTAGTCTTGATTTTTAGTTGGATAACACGTATGGGTATTGTATGTATGTAAACAAACTGTTTTATTCCATACTGAGGTTAGTACCTACTTGCATTCTGAAGTAGGTACGATCTTTGTAAGACGATAACCATGTCCTTTTTATCTTCCTTACAAATCCACTTATTACTTATAATCCAACCACTTCAGAAAGCTTATTCGCAAAGTCATTCAACTTGCAAATGCTTTCAGCCTCTCAATAAAGACCGACCTTCATAAACCTGCTGCATTTTTATTACATGCAACCTTCAACTGTTATCATATCATATCCAGAGCTCTCCTGTATTCCTCATGACTCATACATGATTGATATCTCTTATCGCAACTGCATAGAGTTTATATTGTGAGTGAGTAAACTGTTGGTATGAATCAGTGCCGCAGGCGCACCCACTGAGAGCAATTGCGTTCATAAATGGTCAATCAGTTCAAGTGCACATTTCTGTCGGGGGTCATGGATTAATATAAGTTAGTACTGAGAAACAGTATGATTTTAAACCAGTTTTTCAATATTGATATCTTTTATAAGTACTTGGAAGGTTAGCTATTTGAAAGTACCAATCTTGTTATTCTTTTAATCTTCAACAAAGCTGCCGCCTCTTCGATATGACGTCACGTGCAAAGTTAATTCTATGAGCAACGGGGAAGCCCTTATCTGTGGGGGCGTCATATCACGTCTCGCACGTTTTTACAATATGTATTTTCTTCTTTCTAAATTAGATATTTACTATCATATGGCTTTTGCTAAAGTTACGTGGTTAGGTTTAAGACACTCACAATTTACATAGGTACTATATATACCTTTATTTAATATGTAGTTAAGTAGGTACCTACAGCTTCTTTTTTCAAGCATCTTTGTTTGAAGCACGTATAGCACTATAATGAATATCTCGCACTCATGCATATTATAACTTATTATTCAAAAACAAATAGTCTGCATAGTTTCCTAACGAGTCATAATTTACGTAACCAAATATTCCTTAACTTTTCTATTTGGACCATAAAGACGCACGTGCTTGTCTCGTTTTCAAAAAGACAAAAGAGCTGATAGAGGCACAGATGTTTCTTGGAAAATAAACAAAAGAACAATGAATCTCGGCTCGGAGTTTCGGACAGCCGTTTGAGTTCAATACAGGGAATGAATATTGTATGGTGTAGATGTAGACCCTTCTTTAGGGACTGGAGGTGAGAGCAGGTGTGATCTACTAAATGTGCTAAGACGGGAACGGGAAGCGTAAGTGCACTGGAGATTTCGCAATTATTTCGCAATCGGGTACATGTGTTCTTACATGCAATTTAAAAATATTGTGGAATTTATAACTCTTAAGCATTGATAAGCAAAACAATTTTAGATAATTGAGTTAAACTTAATTTGGTAATACATGTAGTTCAGGGAATGAAACATGTTACGAAGCTGTTGCCGTTTCTGAAAAAGTATTACTATCCTATTCAGAGTTCTCTCGCTGAAGGAGTATGCAATGTCCAGTGATCAATGTGGCAATAAGCTTCTCCATCAAGACGTAAAGGACGCACTCACACTGCAACAGAGGTAACGTGGTCCGTATAGTGATGCCGCCGTACATAGCTGCACGCTCGCCCTTTATTACCGTTGCAGGCGGGCTCTAGGGAAAGATGCTCTACTTTAAAATATTTACAGCCTTATTGATAGCCTTTAGCAAACGTGATAAAAATAAATACCTATTACGAAATCAATATTAGTTTTTAAAATAGTTATTGCTTACGAGTAATTTAAAGTAAGTTACTAAACGAATACTTACAAGGTTTTATAGTAGATTATTTATTTATAAAAATACTTCGTATAAAATATATTTAAAATAGTTTGCATTCCAGACATAAAGGTTAAGCCGTTATTTGTTTTACGCAAAGTTTTACGACTGTTATGTTGGTAAAACAGAAAACAAAACTAAACCAAAACGGCTGAGCCCCAAATTCCCAGACGATTATCCGGATTTAGTTCGTACAAATGATGCGTGGATGGAATTTCGTTCCTCATTCCTTTTGTAAAGTCAATTAATACGTTAATTACGGTTAAATGTCGATAGGTAGTGCTTAGATTTAGACGTGTTTTGACTTTTGTCGTAGTAAGTACTTGTAAATAGAAAAAGGAAAATGACGAAAAAGGAAAATGACAAATCACTTATTAATTCGGTCGCATCAAGACCTGTTAAATAAAAAGACAAAATGACGAATAAAAAATGTTGTCATAACAATATGGCTGAAGAAAACGCTGATAAAACAATTTCTTTCGAATTATGGAGTGGACAAGATTCGCAAGTAAGTCAACAGCAGCGGTTCGCCGTATCGGCATCGAATTCTCTTGTTTTTATTTAGTTTGACCTAATGAACGTGACAGTTTTGCGGCGTGGATGAAGTAGAGCAGTCGTCAAGCCGGTTCGAGCAGAGCCAGTGGGGGCAACAACTTTTTTTTCGGCCCCAACGTATTCCCGCGCCCCTTCGTTCCCGACAGTTCCTTATTCTTTAACAGACGCAGCATGTGCTCCGTGCCTAAACAAGTTAAAAATAAAAATATAAAATTCCAAAATTCAGTTAAACTAGTTTTGTTTAAAAATGTGCTTTTATAAGTGACTTGTGATAGTAGTGATACCTAGATAGTGTTGTAAGAGGAATGGATACGATAAATGTGGTGCTTAAGACTGGATACAAAATTGTTAAGGATTTTTCTGAGCCGCACAAGCCCGTAAGTTGAATAAAGATGACTTGTTATATTATGTACGTGTACGACATCTTGTACGACCAAGGCACGACAGCTAAAATTAGTTAAGAGAAAACATAACAATACCGGTGGCTTATACTGATAAGAAAGTTAGATAATCTTAAAGATGCTACATAACCGTTTTCATAATTACAGATTAAACTATTGATGTAGGTACGCAATCGTATTTTTTGGACTCATCGTATCCTGACATCCAGAATGGATTATATTATCCAGAATAAAGTTTAAAACGCTTAAGTAAATGAAGAAAAAATATCTAAGGTTTTAATTTCAATCAGCACTGTGTGACTGTTTGTTTTCCTCGTGCTGCTTACAATGCATCCTCTCCGTATTTGGAATCTTATGGCTATTCCCATAGACATAATTAGCTTTTTAAAACTTTTTTGAAATGACGAAAGTCAAATTTGACATACATAAATAAAATGCCAAATAACGATAACAAAATTCAAGAAGCAAATTCATTATTTTGTTTATCTAATAAAAATTGAAATATAAAAATACAAAACATGCTGAAAGGGTGTGTTTTAAAATACAATCGTAATACCGTTTAGTAATTTCCTAAGTAGCTATATGATGATTAGAAATTTTGCGAAACTAAGGAGAAAAAGTGCATCGAGCGCCAATGTTCGTATTCGGGGACCCTGCGACTTTAAAGATGATTTACGTGTGTTACGGGTAAAGTTTTATACAAGATTATGAATATAAGACGGACAAAAGCCATACGATTACTTAGTTCAAGCTTTAAAATACATGTTAATGTAATAACTAAGCAACGTTAACGAAAAAGAACTCCGCTTAAATTACCTACTATTCAGATTGTTTTAAAACTTTTTTCATTACGAATATAGTGTACTATTTACTATTGGACAAGGGCCTCCCTCAACCTGACATGCTTGTAGTTTGCTTCTAGTATATTCCTAGTTGTAGGTAGGTACCTAGGTACAAGAAAAAAATCAACTAACTTAAAAAAATTTAAGTAAGTCTAGACAGATAAGGATTTATTTGCTTACTCCAAAAAGTGCTTCCTTGTAATCTTCGGTTCGTGATCGTAGCGTATTTGTTATTTGTTTGTGACAGAGCATTTCACACAAAATTTTATCTATAAGTAAAAGGAACTAAGGTACAGTGGTCTAATAAGGCCCACCTAGTTTCAAATTGAAATAAAATCTTTAATATACCATCATTACGGAAGAAACTGCATGTAATGAATACTACGATTATTTGAGAATCAATATAAAAGCAGCTTTTAAAATATTAACTACATCGAGATAGTATTTTAGCCATTTTAAAAAACATCGATTTTGGGCCTTACTAAAAATGGGGTTGATAATAAGGCCCGTGTTGTTTTCAAATAATTTGCTGTAAAAGTTACAATTAAATACTTCTAAGATGTATAAATATGAAAAGCATCACATTCTTGGATTTTGATAACAGCAAGAATTAATTAAAATCATCAATATTTACTCAGAAATTTACAGTTTTACATCATGTTAGAAAAGAACCCGGAAATTGTATTCTTTGTATTTCATATAAAAATATTACTGTTTTAAGTAAATATATTTTTGTTTAGGCCAGAATTAAGTCCCTAATGACAATCATTTTGATGTTGAAATTTTCATACATTGGGCCTTATTACACGTATTTGGTATATACGGCCCTGATTGCATGTTGCAAGGCCCTGTAATAAAAAATATCATAGTAAAAATACATGGTTATTTGATTCAGTTTTATTTGAAGATGGGTTACAGGTATGTGTGAAATTTAAAACGAAATCTTATGTAGAATTATTTTTCTTTCTAAAGTTCCCGTAATTTCATCGGAGAAGACATTTTTATGGCATTAGAGTAAAGCATTGTTTTAAATGGTATGTTTAACTAATTACTTTGTATTTTTTTTGTAGTACCTACATCAAATTAGACAAAACTAAATTTATAAAAAACTAAAGGGCTTTATAAGACTTTGATTGGGTTATACACAGCCCAATACGGTATAGTAAGGCCCAATCATCAACTATGTTGGGCCACCCTAAACGTTTTGGGCCTTGCTACCCACATGTACCATTTTTTCACTAAATGAAAATAAAATCAGACCTGTCTACTTAGAAATCAATAGAATGAACATTAAATAAACACACAAAATAGAAATCTACCTACAAATAATGGCAAAAACAAGTAAAAAATTACGATTTAAGGCAGCGAAATTTAAGGAATGCATTGGCCGTCTCCGAAATCCGTAAAGGAACGGCTCTCACTGAAAAAATGGCGTCCGCTCGCGATCGACTCTTGCGTTCCTGCGTTTCTTTTGGTCCATTTTACATGTGCTAGGAAGGCGGTGCAGATTAAATATATTTTAGCGGGTTTTTTGAACTTGGGCCTTGCAAAACGGCGGGCCTTATTCGCCCACTGTACCTTACTAACATCCGTCACACGTGTGACACGTGTTTATATTTTTAAGGAGCACCTGCGTTATTTTAAGACCGTGTTAGAAAAACACCGATTTTGTGAACATTATTATTATGTTCAAAATTATTCACAACACCCTTCCACACAATTTTGTTTAGTAAATTAATATTTGTGTATTTATGTACACAAGCCGTCTTTGTTGTACCAAATTGTTACCAACTTGTCCTAATAATTCGATTATGTATATGCCTTCACGAATTTTTCCATTTACGAATGTAAATACTAAGTGATATTTTGTCTTGTTCCTAGATGGAGACGTCGGGAGGTTCAGAGAGTTCCGGCGGCGAAGACGCGGAGGCTCGGCGATCGCGGCGCGGCCACGTGCTGGCCGAGCTCATGCAGACCGAACGCATCTACGTGCAGGAACTTGGCTCTATACTCTCTGTAAGTATTGTATGCGTATTAGGTAATGGGATATTGGTTTTATTTTGTTGAAGACAGGGTACACATATAGTAACCTACATAATTTTAACTTTAACGAAAGGATGATGACAACAGTTTTATCATTTACATTTACACCAATCAAAATAAAAAATGAGGTGTTAGACTCATTGAAGAAAAATAAACAGAAGAAGTAGGTCATAATTGGCATTGATCACTTCCGTGGGCTTAACCGACTATTACTACAACATCCTTTGTCACACTGCATTGGCTCAATGATGCGCGATATCTTCGTAGCACTACGCGCTCTGAAAATTAAATATGCCATTTGTATGTAAGTGGTGCGTGGTCCACATGTATGAGCATAGCCACTGACAGTTACGGAGCGGCCGCGGTGCATACTGGTGCATGCGGTGCATCGCGAGGTGCACGCGAGCCAGCGCGCTCCGCCGAGCGGAACGCAATGTACGCTACACACTCGCCAAGTGTTCGCCGCTGCAGGCTCTCGGTCGCGTGCTGCACTTCCCCATACTTTGCAACATGAAATATGGAAAATACGACCTCCATAAATCATCCGCGAACCTCAGTGTCGGCACGTCATACTCGTGGTATTACAGAAAGAACGAGAACCCTCCTGCGCGAAAGAAGAAACGACTAGCCAGAGCTGCTTCAGACTCTACCTTGTTCAGTGACTACGCTAATCAAATTTCGATGTTCGAGAAAGATAAATCGGGGAAAAAGTGTAAAAAAACAGTAAGTGACGTCGGTAGAAACACCAGACTCAAATATAACCCTCGTGCAATCAAACCAGTCTACATGGAACCGTTCATCGGAAATTTTTATTACGGTAAACCTCTACCGGGTTACGAGGATACACAAAAAACAGAAGAAAAACTAACTTACTTACCGGACTCCGATATTGTAACCGCCTCGGAGGACAACACTGCCGAATCTTTGACCACCACCGCGCCCACAGTCGTTGATGTACCAGAGCTTGTGAAGAATCCTCTTTATGGTTGTCTTGAAGCCGATGTGCAAATACAGACACCTGATTATTGTAGTAATTCAGGGACTTCCAAAGATTCTCAGTTAAAGTCGTCCAGTTGCACTGAGTTGAGGCAAACAATGTGTAGTAGTAAAGAAGCAGGAGATGTTTTATCTACTATTCTTAAGGATTACAAAAGAATAATGAAAGAATGGAACAATACGATCAACGACCACTACTCTTCAATCTCTCATTGCAGTAAAAGAGGATCGATCATGTGCCGAAAAAGTAACAGTGATAGTTACGTTAGAAGTTTGCATTCAACGTTATCGTGCCGTAAACCTAGTAGATGTCTTAAGACTTCGAGTAATAAACATTACAGTTACGCTTATAGTATGCGACATTGTAAGAGGAGCGAACATTCCGATGAAAGGAAAACTCGGAGTTTAAGTAGAAATCAAACTACACTCAGCAATTGGTCTTCTACGCTTAAAGTTTTGAAGAAGAAGACGATGTTTTGGAAGATAAACCATTCGCTAACTCAGTCTGAATGCGATTGCTTGGAAGCTATATACAAAGATTATGATAAACGCTTGCAAGAATGGTGTGATACTATAAGTCACTGTTCTTCATTGTTGAATTCGGTAAAAAAACAATAAGCCATTCGTTTAAGGTACCTAAATATGTGTCCTCAACTAAAAATCCTTTTCTTTTATTCCAGGGCTACAAAGAGGAGATTGAAAAACCGGAAAACCAGCACTTGGTGCCAGCGGCACTGGTGGGACAAGCGGACGTACTATTTGGCAACCTGCACGAACTCTTCACATTCCATCAGGACGTTTTCCTGAAAGACCTTGAGCGATCCATATCGGCCACTGAACTCGTTGCTCTTTGTTTTGTAGAAAAGGTCAGTTGCGTTTTATTTCCTCGAATTTCTGGGTATTTTATCTTAACTTAACCCCCATAACAATACGCTGTTCTTATTATTTCAGAGGGAGACCTTCTTCCGACTATACAGTTACTACTGCCAAAATATTCCACGCTCCGAGCGGCTTCGAGAGACCCTCGTAGATACTCATCTATTCCTGCAGGCGTGTCAACTTCGTCTTGGTCACAAGCTACCACTTGCGGCCTACCTTTTGAAACCCGTGCAGAGGATCACCAAGTATCAGTTGCTTTTGAAAGTAAGAGTCTTTTTAAGTTACAAGAATATAGGATATTCTTCATGTGATTTATCTCAAAATTCTAAACTGATTAGAATTATCATCTTATGAATCGTTGATTTTCAGGATCTCCTCCGGTATGGTGAATGTGGTTCAATGAGCACAGGACTACAAGAAGCGTTGGACTGCATGCTTGTCGTACTCAAATGTGTCAACGATTCTATGCACCAGATTGCTATCACTGGTGTACCTGTAAGTAATACATACTACATAATAGTATTGAATGCTGTAATGACGCGTGTTACGCGTAAACGATTGTTAGCAGTTGTAAAAGTCAATTGTACCACTTATCAACTACGCTAGCGATGCTCACTTGTTTATTAGGCTTGTTCGACCACACAAGTAGTAATTAAATAACACTACAATTTAACCTATTTCATCTTGTAAAAAATGACTGATCCAATCTTAGTACTAAAAGTAGTGGATGTTTACTTTACTTTCACATATGTACAGACTTTAATTTCAAAGATTGATGTAATTACGTCGTAAGCTATTACTGACAAATTGATCATGGACATGCGACATGTTTTATTACTATATCACACGTCAGTCACTCACTTTCCCCAGGTTGTTGGTTTAACACTTCCGACTACATAATCTAATACAAAGTATTCATCCATGCTTTATTATGTATTAAGTTGTCCATCTAATGATGTAAATAGGTATGGCTTGTAACTTCTTCAAAATGAAAATGTCTTTTGTAAAGCCGATACCGACAACGGCCGGCTAAACTTGAGAAGTACGGCCACATTACAAGTTAAGTCAACATGTAATTGTATATAAGAGTCTCGATTAAAAAAAAAGATATAAGTATTGCACATAACGTAGGGCCCTGTGCCGAAGGTTTCTTGCCGCCTTCGTCCTCTCGGCTATACAGGTAGTGAACCGGCAGTAGTTTTAGATTAAAAAAGTGACATCAAAAAAGTGTAATGAATTTTGCCTATTTTTGAATAAAACACTTTTCATTTTCATTTCGACAGAACTGTATAATATCTGTGCACTCTAACAGATTTCACTCTTTTCCAGGTGGATTTAAGCCAACAAGGAGAACTGCTGATGCAAGGGTCATTCCTCGTGGTATCAGAAAACAAACGCGACCTTCGACTGAGGATACGACCGCGACGTCGACATATCTTCCTCTACGAGAAAGCTATGCTCTTCTGCAAACCTGCCACTAAGAACAGTCACAATAAAGCTACGTACCATTTCAAACATGATTTGTTGGTAAGTGTTATTCGTGATATATCAAAGCTAGTTATTGACTTCAACAGTTAGCTTTAAGTATCGCAATATTAAAATGAGAGTCCTACAATGGTAGGTATTGGGAATGAGAATTGTTTCGTTCCAAAACCTAAAAGACTTTTGGAAAGATTAGTCTGTGGAACCTAATATAGGAATACTGCCATTGTTGTAGGAAATCATTAAGAAGATAAAACTTTTCTGCGTTCGTTTACATTTTAGTCTATTGTGGAAACTAATACAAATTCTTTCTTGCCAACAGATGTCACAAATCGGTCTAACAGAGTCAGTGAAAGGTGACCCGCGCAAGTTCGAAGTATGGCGACAGGGGCGGTCTGAGGTGCATACCATCACAGCCCCCACGATTGAAGTGAAACGGGCGTGGGTTGAGCGTATCAAGCGAGTATTGCTTGATCAATTGAAGGAGTTGAAGGGCGAACGAGTTAGGCAGTATGGAGCTCACAGGTGAGCTATCTAGATTAAGTAAATAAGTTATGGTGATTCTAAGGGTTAAATAAATAAGTTATTTTGAGATAGCCTCCATGGTACTTGATCTGCCGCTCTGTCGCGACGTCACTGACGCAACAGACGCTTCCTTCGAAAGTCCACCTTTAGGTTAGGTACCAACTCATTGTCAGTAAAAAAAAAATATCTACAAAACTGCAAGTGGATGCGATTTACACAAGTATTATAGAAATATCTCCATTTTCCAGGACTCTAATCCAAGCGAGCTCGTGGGACTTAGGTCCGCCGGGCGCGGCGCAGCGTCCGCAGCCGCCGCCCGCCAACCCCGCGCGCACGGCGTCGTGCGACAACCACGACGAGCCGTGCTGGTCCACGGACCCCTCCGACGAAGAGGACGACGAACCCGATCATGCGCCGGTATGAACTAGATATAACTGCTTAACGTCATGTATTACATGGCGTTTAACTGATGCTTCTGGGAGTACAGGTTGGAAGCATCACATAAAGCTACGTGTCAATATTATATCCCAGAAACGAACTCAGTTAAACGCTTTTGTAATAGGAGTGTTTATTTGACATAGTGCCGCAATGTCATTTCATCAGGTACCTAGGTATAGGTACGTCAAGATCTCTCAAACTTTTAAAACTTAATTTTCAGTTTTTATTAAATATTTAGTAAGCAGTGTTTGAGAGATCTACGACTTCGTAACTTTCTTTAAGTCTTAATGCGTAGTAGTTAATGTTGAGCAAATAATATACATGGTAAATAAATACGTCTTTCTAATTTGTATAAATGTTCCATCAATAAAAGACTAACAGTGTAGCGCTTTATGGGTATATAACTTACATAATACGGGTGTAAAAATTAATGCCAACTAATTTTGGGTTTGCAGTGTTGAGTGAAGGGAAAAGCCCACTCGTAATGTAAGTGTAAAGTATTTTATAGGAATGCGGGCTGTGTAGTCACGGGTAGCGCATGATAGGCTGGCAACCCGGTGCACTACCTAATGCTTCCTGGAGACTAGCAAAGGGCAACGGCTGTTTATGGGGAGCGGTGATACCAGGGCTTTCATGGAGAGTTTGTAGTCAACTATAAGTGCAATCGGCTTTAACTTATCATGGACATAATGCAAAGAAATTTTGAAATAAGACAAATGTGTTGCCTAAGAACTACAAATTCTCTAGTTTCAAAAATTTCTAAAATATGACATCCCAACGTCCCATCCTAGTCCGATAGAGTTCACGCCGTCACTGCATTGATATGGCCGACCACCCAATCATCGCTTTTAGTTAAATAAAGTTAAAATGTTCGAATGATTTAGTGACACTGGCACAAAAGCCGCAATGAATATAATTCTGCACTATCCACGTAGCACCTCACTTTTACTAAATCTTATTTTTTGAATGAGGTGGCTCTGAACAGTAACAATGGTTGTCAACATGGACGCCATTTTGTCGTGCATTTCACACAAAATGGCCGACATTGTTAAAGTTTGTTGTTCAACAGGTGACGGAGGCCGTCGGTCTCAACGGTACCATACACAGAATGGTACAATTCTTTTCCGTATCGGGCTCGGCGCATGCCACATCCACGTTTTACGTATCACAGTATTAAATAACATAAGATGTTTGTACATACGATGAAAAGAGACTGAGTTAATATCCAATGTTTTGTAACCAAAGAATTAGACTGCGAACGTGGATATATTATGTCGAACATTAACTATCGT
Source organism: Anarsia innoxiella (assembly GCA_947563765.1). NCBI lineage: Eukaryota > Metazoa > Arthropoda > Insecta > Lepidoptera > Gelechiidae > Anarsia > Anarsia innoxiella. The sequence goes on from OX387393.1 coordinate 8,889,551, forward strand.
GTAAGTCATGTTTTTGTTTGTTATGTCACTCATTGTCAGTGTGCTTTTTGTTTTTGATTGTGCTTGCTTCGATTATGTACATTATTATAATATTATTTAATATTTATATTTATGTACAAGTCGTCATGTAGCGAGCGCATAATTGCCATAATATCTCATCGTATTTATATTCCCTGTACTTTGAACCGCGATATCTCAAAAAGTCTTTAACATCTAACTATCTTAGAGCAACACGATTCTATCTAATGGGATTTTCTTCAGTATGAACATTTTTAAAAAGTTTGTTTGTCTCCGCACAGCTCGGCACAGTTATCAGCTTGCATCACTCGCCACAATTTCAGATTTATAATCAAAACGCTTAATATAAACTCTATCGCCTTATTACGGACCTATCGTCTTAAATTTCAAACTATTTTTATCTTATAACACAATTGGACTATGGTTTTGCACAACAAATAAGCGCGTTTACGGGATTTATGATTATGAGGGCACACTTATAGCGGTTAACTTGACAGTTTTGATTCATCTACAAACAAAATATATAAGTACTACATGTATTGATAAACGTATTTACGTTATTTCTTATGTATTATAATTATAATAAATTGGTGTGCGCTTATTTACTCACATGCATGTGATAAGCCTTTCTTAAGGCAAATATGTTAACAAGTTAGTAGAGAGTGTGCTAAAGGTTTTGAAATCAATGAAGTAACGATATTATTGTTTTAAAAAATAGTTTATGAAACTTTCATCGATTTCATAATCCAAGCCTGCTCCATATTATTTTTTGATATAAAATAATTAATCAAATATTTAAAAGCATGCATGAATATTTTTGGTGGGAAAAGGGTAGCATGTTGTTTGTGAAATCTTAATGGATTCTGAATTCTCGATGTGATTTGTACTCTTACAAGACATCAAACATTGCTAGCTACAGAACTCAAAACACTGTAGAAAATTGATATACAAAACTGGACCAAATTTTATTTACTCTAATTTTAATTATAAAAAAATAGCATGCCTAAGCACTGGCCGTGTTAATGGTGAGTGAAATATAAATTAATAAATTTGGTCTGGTTGGAAACAGAATGAGTTCTCAAAACAGACAGCGCTACAAACATCTACTCCATTGTGAAAACAAGTCGTTTTCTGAATCACATGAGTAAATAAAGCTGATCATTATACATACATAGTTAATACATTATAAAACGAATCAATGTGTAAAAGCTCAGTTTTTCACCTTAGTACCATGAGCTAGAATAGACAAACTTAGTTTCACTTCGCTCTATCTACACAAAATAACACACGATCTCTACCTACCTATCTGGACATAATTAAAACAATGATAGAGTACCTAAGGTACACGAGCTAAAAAAATTTGAAACCCAATGTTTACTCATGTTAGTTCAGAAGACGTCTGATAATAAACGTGTGTCGTGTTTTAACTAATGCTTGTCTGTAGGCGGTGGGGTGCGCTCTGGTAGCGTTGTCGGACTACACGGCGGTGGGCGCGAGCGAGGTGTCGCTGCGGGAGAGCCAGCACGCCGAGCTGCTCAAGGTCGGCTGCGCTGGCTGGTGGTACGTGCGGCTGGCAGGTTCGTATCAATATGATACTCTATTCATCTATGTCATAATGTTGCCCTAAAGCCTAAGCGTCGATTCCCGCCGCGCCGCGGTGTAAATTGACTCTAAAACCTAGGACAAATAAGTCCCGGTTTTTCGTAATATTGTACGAGTGAACGTGTATACCTTATGCGTATTTTTTTCAGTGAGAACTTATAAAAATTGTCAGAACTTCTGGACATTTGAATGCAGTTATTTAGATGTGTGAAAACGCAAGCACCTATTACGTACATCGCACTATTTAAACTAACAGTTACTTACCTGTTGTGTCCAGCGGGCCACGGCGAAGGCTGGGCGCCGGCGGCGTACCTCGACCAGCGCAAGACTTCCCGCTCCTCCAGTCGCTCTCACGATCGCCTTCACGACCACTAGAACAAGCGGTTCTCAATTTTATACCACTATAACAACCTTTTTATTAATTGTAATCTGATAAATCTATCGTGCCTATGTAAACATAACCGAGAATTTTGAATGTATGCGACTTGAAGGTTGCGATAACATGCAAAAAAAACTTCAGTGTTGGGTGAAGGGAATGAGGTTGTTTTTGCGGATGACAAAGAACGGACTGTAGCCTCAAAGAAATAAGTACCTACCTACCGGTAATACCTTAAGCCATACCGACAACTTACGATTCTATAAATTCCACCCTTTCTTTCTTGTTGTGTTGTGTTAATCACGAGTATTAAAATTTTAACAAGCTATCGTGGTCAGGAATGGCAATACCATTCCGAACACTTTTTCTAGAAAAAAGATTTAATGGCAATGACCAGGTAAAATTCAAAATATTATCCAAAGAAAGTAAAAAGACAACTTCAAATGAGATTGGCACCCCACTTGTTATTGTTAATATCGAACAATAATATTTTGTTAATGTATGTAAATGTTGTTCTAAAAAAAGCTTTATTGTAAATTAGTTTTAGCTGTAGTCCCGTGTTATCGTTACGATTTTCCAAAGCTATTGGTAGTGGCATAGAGTGTTGTGAAGTTTGGCAAGTTAATATAGAATGTTGATGTTTTGATTTAGGAAAGATTGTAGAGTCGATGATCGTGCATGTTAAATTTGAAACGAAATTATTTTTTTGTCATTTGGTAGTAGTTTATGTTTTTGATAAAAAAATGATACATTATTGTTTGTCTTTTCGGCAATGTTTTTTCCTTATAGCCATAACATTCACCGTTACCTTGCCAAGCTAAAGTTTCAGATACTGGCTCTAAGATATCTGTACATACTTATTTAATGATAGTTATTTATTTTGATGCTAGGCGAGCTTTTGGTGTTATAGATGTTACGCCTTGACTCCATGACAGATACTGTGGGTTGTTCTACTGAATAGAATATATTTAGGGACCTGTATATTTTTAAATTGATTATTAGTAATTTTGCGTAGTTTGCGGAGTATTGTGCGTAGCTCCTTTATCGAGAAGCTAAAACGTATGGCGTGATAGAAGTCTCTTCTCGTTACGTGAGCGTAGCGTAAAAGACACATTGTAACGTCGTGTGTATTAGACCTAGCCCTGCATATTTGAATAAGTTAGGGTGTTTCCCTTTTAAAATATTGCATGATGATACATTTGCAGATGTTTTTGTGTCATATCAAAAGGGCTTGTATGTAAATGTACAGTACCTAACTTATAAATGAGTTTTAGCTAATCTTACATTACGATCGGTTTTCATAATCAATCATTCTCATATCACGAAAAATTAATTATCATTATCTTCATCATAGAAAAAGTATGATATAAAATCAAGATAGGTATATAAATTCGTCGAACGATTATTTACATTCAATGCCTTATATTTTGCTATGAAATGAAATTTAGTTATTTGTAGTATTCTATTGCTAGTCACGATTAGAATCCATCATGAAATCATCATATCATCGCGTTTGTTTTTTTTTTAAATACTTATAAAATGAGGTGATAGTCCACTTATAAGCTGTATAAAAGAGGCAAAGCGCTTGTTGGTTGTATCTAGTTGTTAGAAAATGCTTAAATTGGCTTATGTATGTGATGTTTCAGTGGACGATCACCTTAACTTCATTGTCCTGTAGCCACAGTACCTGCTCCCGATATTTTGTATATAAATATATTATTTTCCTATCATCTTGAACTTTTGTAAAAAATCATTGTCATTTCCCAACCAATTGCAATTACACAGAATTTGTCTATTTTTGTTGTTTTATTTCTTTTTATTATTACAAAATATGTTCCAATACCATATTAATTAGCTTACTTTTATATTTTTATTTTTCGTCTAGTTTTCTATAAAAATGGAATGAGTATTAAAAAAGTGAATAAGGAACCGAAAAATGCCAGTTAGTATGATGAGCCAATTTCCAAAAAGTGCAAATATTTATATTAAACGGCTGTGAAATTCTTGGTGATGAATTTTATAAACTTTTTGATTCTTATTTCTAAAATAATAAATAACGTAGGTATTTTAACCTTCCTCTCTTCATATTTCCTCTTTCTATAAAATTTAAACTCTATCCTCATTATTAAGTGAATAAATAATCCAAAGTAGGTACGGTACAGTCATGTTCAAAAGAGGTAAGTCAACAACCATGTTTAGATTTTTAATAACAATTCACGTGTAGGATTCATTTAAATGTGAGCAATTTTAAGCAGTAAGTACTCAGTTAAATGAAGATAAACTAGTAAAAAACCGGAGGTTTGAATTAGGACGCCAACCACTTTTGAACATAACAGTACACCTACCTTCATAAATGTGTAACTAGTGATTAGACTACAAGTACCTTCTACCTTTACACTAAAATAACTGTTAATGTTCAATTTTCTATGATAAATATTGTAATTATAATAACTTGATATAACCAGTAAAACTCGTACCCCAGTTGCATGAAAGGTTCATCAAATTAATAATCCATTAAACAACTCCATACTCAAGAGTTTTAACGATGACAATGATAGGAACAGGTGAATGCAATGGAACATTATCTTAATTGACCTTTCTTGCAACTAGCCGACAAATAAATAAAATATTATACACAATTATAGCGCGTGATTAAAAAAATAAAAATAGGTTATAATATAAACATAGTAAGTGAGATTCATTCCTTACCTTGTTTGGCAATGCACTTTTTTCTTGCCAGCCCCATGTCTGTCAACACACTTCTCCCCCCTCCAGAGGCAAAATTCTCGCATATTCATCTGTTACTTTTTTCCTTGCTTTTTGCATCTTCTCTTTGTACTATGGTATTTTAAATTCCAGCTATCTTGTCCAACATGTTCAGAACAAAAAAAAGTATACTAACCAACACAACATACATTAAACAGGAGTAAGTATATGCAATCATCCACTTAATACATTTACCATGTTATCATTTTGCACATTACTCAATGATTTTGACCCACGCGTCTATGTTTAGGTTGTTACAAAATTGTTGTAGGATAGTAACATTTTGTAAAAGTAGAACTTTTTGTAGTGCCCAGATTACGTAGGTACCTCACTGAATATTAAGTTAATAATTTCACACAAGTATTTTAATAAGTACATACCTAACTAGTTATGGTTGACCAAAGTCTGGTTTTGTTGCTATGGCTACCTATCCCATATATGGATGTAGGTTTCTGATGCAACATGGACTTTGATCAAAGCATATTAATTGAATATACCTACACCAAAAAAATTAAATATTTGTATTCTGTAAAATAGATACGAAAATAAAATAAGATCAGTATTTCGAAAATAAAGAAATTGCTTCAAAAGTAATGGACATCTGGTGGAAATGACTTTGCCTTCATTCGAGCTTATAATATCTACTTACCTACTTCCTAATTTTCTGTAGTACTGTACTATTCAAAATATTGTCAATAAAAATAAAGTTCTCGAACATACACTGACTTTTATTGTTTCTTTTTAAGAAACATAAAAATAATATATCATGTAAGTAAACAATATTATCAGTTACATAAGACAATGAGTATGTACTTGTGAGATAAGAAAAAAAAACACTTGTTTAAAGATAACACAGTTCCAGTTGCCAGAACAGCTGCTAATCAAACAAAACATTACATGATTCAAATTCACTGTATTTGTCCAAGAAAATAGTATCTCTAAAATAGAACGAGTATAGAAAGCTCATCAAAAACAAACAACAATCATCAAATGATCACAAATTCGTAGAAGGACTATGTTTTTGTACAATGCTGCTGTTGCCACTTCATCTTAAAATTAAATGGAAGGTTTACTGAGCCTCTCTGCTGAAAATTCGGGATTTGAAGATGTTGTCAATTTTACTGAATACATCTTCGGCAGCTTTTGAAGCGTCTACTCTGTAATGTAGGCCTTTTTTCATGTAATAGTCTACAAGAGGTACAGTTTGAGCATGATATGTAGCCAATCGCTTCTTGAGAGCATCAACGTTGTCATCAGATCTTTTGATCAGGGGTTCTCCAGTTACATCATCAGTCATTGGTTTCTTGGGTGGGTGGAACTCTTCATGGTAGCTACGACCACTAGATGGATGGATCAGTCTGCCAGTGATTCTTCGCACTAAGTAGCTATCCTCAATTCCAAATTCAATCACAGCATCTAGTTCCGTTTTTCTCTTCGCTAATAAATCATCCAGCTGAAATTGAAAGAAATTATGGGTTACAACTTTAAGTATTATAAGCTAAAATGACTACAGTGACAAGATAACAAGATAGATGCATTTTTAACAGTGAATGGTGTTTTTATTAGCATTACCAAAGCTATCACTTGTTATCTGGTATGATATCTCATTGTTGGATTTTAATAGCAAGAGCTACTTAAAAGATAGTGTTATCTTTGAACTTTGTTTTAAAAATCACCAAAATATCAACATTTTACCTTCTCAGCCTGTGGCACAGTCCTTGGGAAGCCATCCAGTAAGAAACCATTCTTGCAATCAGGCTGATCCAGGTTCTTATCAATCATATCAACAACCATCTCATCGGAGACCAGCTTGCCTTCATCCATCACTTGCTTAAGCCGACGTCCGAGCTCAGACCCCGACGACACCTCCGCCCGGAGCATATCTCCCGTAGAAAGGTGACATACACAGTACTTCTCTTTAAGCCTTGGAGCCTACAAACGTAAATAAAAACTGTGTCAATAGGCTATAATTAAAAGTAATGTTATGTAACGATTATGAACTTTGATTCAGTAATTAAATTTCCATTCATTATAGACAAATAAACCATCGTTGTTATGTGCACCTACTTATTTTTTGTTCATCTAGGGTCAAGGATGTCGATAGGTATATTATTTATTATTTACCTGAGTACCCTTCCCGGAGCCGGGCGGCCCCAAAAGCACGGCCCTGATGCCAGTGGGGTCTTCATCAGGCATAGGGATCACTTTAGTCGCTGCTGGACCCATATCTCAACTTAAAACACCTTACAACTGGCACCGAATTAACCTATGAACTCCGTTACGTATGGCACGGCACTGGTAACTCTACAACTTGTACCGTCGATAAGACAGTCACGTGAACAATCTATTATCTAAATTAAACGTACGACGACCCAAACCAAACTTGATTATGGCTACAAAAGGATTTGATCGAGCCGAGCCGACTTTTATTGGACATGTGTGGTGGCTGGTGACGTTGATCGATAAATGTCAAAAAAATTCGCTCTTCGCTCGCTCAAATGACAAGAAATGTGTTGCCATGTTCATTTGAGTAAAATTTGCTAAAGTAGCGAAATCCTAAGAAGCCCGATTTGACAGCTATTTAAGACTATAGAACGTAATTTACGCGAAATCGACAGAATAATACAAATTATAAATATAACCCCTAGATTTTTTCAGAGCACTACTATAGACGTGTAATGATATAATATATCACAATTATTCTCAAATATACTTTTTTCCATGATAGTTACAAAATAAAAGCGACTGTTTCTTTACTACGTAAACCTGATAGAGATGTAACGAAGTTACGAAGTAATCACTGTATTGCACTAATGACATAACGAGAATCGAGTTATTCGAACTTTGAACCCAGGTAAAGTTAATGCATTTTTGTTATGAAAACGAATTAATATAATAAATTATATAATAAACTTGTATTCTCTCGCATGCATGTAAGAGCAGCTCCACGTCTCGCAGGACATCAGTACAACTCAGCTGCTTTTCGTGGCAGTTTCCGTTATTCCGCCACTAAGTGCTGGAATAACTTACCACCGCCTATTAGAAACTGCAAATCTATTTATAGCTTCAAAAGAAAACTTACACAATATCTCCTTGATAGCCAGAAATCCAGCTGAGTTGATTCCCTCACTACACACCCTACCTACACACATGTTTACTTTATACAGGGTGTAACAGAACGGGTATATAAAGCCGAAACACAGCGATAGTCCTCATGAAATTGAACAACTTTCCCCAAGGAACATAGGTCGTAACTCGAAAAAAAAATTTCGCCTCCCCATACAAAATGCCCGATCAGCTGATCGAGTAAGTATGGGCGAACAAAAAATTTTTTTCAAGTTACGACCCATGTTCCTTGGGGAAAGTTGTTCAGTTTCATGAGGACTATCGCTGTGTTTCGGCTTTATATACCCTTTCTGTTACCCCCTGTTATAGGTACCTGCTATGTAGGTATTTATTTTATTCTGTTATTTAAATGTTCTAAGTATGTCCTGATCTAAGTCATTATTTATTTATTTTGTATGTATGTCCTTAGTTTATTTCTTCCTCTTCTTGGCTCCACTGAAAATCAGCGCCATGTCATTGTTTAGTGACATGACATATGCTGAGTGGAGTCCTTTTCCCAGTTCTATCTCTGTCTGTTCCTTGTTTTAATGTTTTTTTTTTTTAATTAATTTAGCATAAGGTGCTATTTTATGTTTTTGTTAATAATGTCCTACTGTAACTGAACTGGGAATAAATGATTTACTTACTTACTAATAATTAATACTGGAGATTCTGACACTTCCTCTAGTGAAAGTGATTAAAGTTTTAAATACTTTTATAAATACTTGTTTTATTTTTACCACAGAACATAAATGTCCCTTCATTAAATTAAATTTTATCAATATTTAGAACTACAGATTCACATTACAGTTACGTAATTACCTACCCTTTTATCAATTTTGAAATGTGGAATTATTAATAAAAAAATTTACTCAAAAATAAAAATCGATAAAAAAATATATGAACTACAAATCGATTTTTCGTAATAATCGGATAATTGTGTTGGCTATTAAATTTGATACTTCTCTAATAATGTCACATTCTTATCTGCCTAAACGGGCTTTTTAGGTTTTCACTACTATAGTATTTGTCGTTCAAGTTCTTTTTAAGCACTGAGAGAAAAAGTACATAAAAAAAATCTCAAAAATATTATTTTTCTCTGAAACATTGTAATTCATTAAAAAACCCTTATTTTGTTCTTAATTTTATTGCAATATACTATTTATTCAAAAACTCTACTTATGGCAATACTTATTCATTGCGTTTTGATGCATTGATTTTTGCATAGCACATTTCCAACAAATTTCATTGATAAATCACAAAAATAAATCTCAAATCAACAGGACAACAGCCAAAATAAAATAAAATTAATGGTAAGTAACGTTTACAAGAAGCATTTCTTTCAAAATATAGCAATCGTGTTCTCATGCTACATACATATCCAGACGCATTATCCAAAAACTTTGACAGCTGGCTTTGACAAGACTGACAGTTACAAAATTTACAAATGCATCCTAACCTATAATGTGGCGGTAATCGTAATTGTTTAATTAAAACTAATTGAAATAGAGCAGTAAACCAGTGTATTTGTATGTAATATTCTCGCCATGGCTCTCAGTGTGAGGTAAGTTACAAAAACACCTTACTTTTTTAAATTAAAGCTATTCTACGACCACTGTTTGTAACATGTTTGTAACATCTTTGTGCAGCTACTGGAAGCGTCTCTGGCGATGGACGACATCAGAAAATTTGTCCAAATCAGAACTAGCGAAGGTTTTTGGGGCCAAGGAGGTGATAGAAGGGCTGAGAGAGGGCATCGCTAGCTATAAACCTTTGAAACAAGATGCCTTTTCACAACTGCAAACAAAGCATCCTGATCAGATCAAACTGCTGAGTGTTGTGCAGGCGCTGCAAGGATATATTGTACGTAATATTATTGCTAATAGACATGTTTATTATGTACTTAAATTCAAAACTTAAAATAATTATTTTCTTTGTAATATTGAGAAAACATGTAAGTGTTGAAGATATTTGGTTAATTTCAGGATGTAGACTGCTTTCAAGTGTGGGAAATAATGAAACACTATTTATGTGATACTTCATATGGCACACCTGCTAATGCTTTGAAAAATGTGGCCTTTGTTGACACAAGACTTACATTTCTTCTCCCAAAAGTGTGGAGTTTCTACTACTCTGAGAGACTGTTTCTGCTTAAACTGCTACAATACATAATTCAGTTCAGGAAAGACACAAATCATAAATACCATGAGCAGTTTGATAAAATCATATCTGAGATTGGAATAGAGAATTTAAAGACATCTCTTTTGTCTCAATTTGACAAGCTGTTATCAGCTGCACCTCCCCCAAGGAAAATCAACAATGAATTTGCAAGTGAAACAGTGAGACAAGAATGGGCTGAGTCAAATCTAAGAGAACAACTAGCAATACTCCAAGTTTTACTTCTGATAGCAAATGAGGATGCATTCAAAGAAGATCAATTCAACAAACTGTTTCGCTTGTTTAGAAAACACAGCTTTGGTAAAAACCAGGGCTATCAAGATTTGTTGGAAGAGACACATAAAGAGCCTTGTATGAGGATTATGTACACTGAAGTTTGTTTGTTTTTAGTCATTGTTGATGATAAAAAGATGTAAGTTTTTTTGTACCTACCTATCTACTCACAAATTGAAATGCAAATCTTTGCAAGTTATAAATTTTAACTTTAATTTAATTTCAATTAACTTAAATTTGCAGTAAAAACCTATCTTCATGGATAGAGGGCACAAAAGAATCAGTAGAGTATGAGCTAACTAAACTTCATAAGACTTCAGAACAGAGTGCTATGCTGTTATCTTGGATGTTGCTAACTTTAAAGGTAAGGCCATAACTTTACCCAAGAAAACATTCAATTGTTGCTTTTATATGAATTTAACAAGATGTATGTGTTTCAGAGTGACCAACACATGAAGTTGTTTGAAAGTCAGTATCAACATTTTGGTGCTACAGCATTGAAAATGCGAGTCTTCGAATTCTTTCAACAAATGCTGAATAGTGCTGCTTTCTCTGTAAGTATTGATGCCTTTAGTACTCTGTTGTATAATTTGAATGTCTTAAATGTACAATGTTAAATATATAGGTTGTTTCACAGGATCATTCAAAATGTGCTCTAGTGGCAAGGAAAAGGATATTCAGTCTTCTAAATGATCTTTGTAACAAGTTTGATGGAGATAGCACTATTAGCCATCAGGCTGGAATAATGGACCTCTGTGCCGACTTGCTAAAGACCCAGAAAATCGCCAGCGAATTCTGGGAACTACATCAAAAGGAAGAGAACTTTGGAGTAGTATCCTTGTGGAATAGTGCATTGGAATATTTTCCATACAACTTTAATGGTTTGTCAACTTTAGCTGCTGGACTAGCTAAAGCTGGCAAATCTAGTGTAAGGAATGTAAGTGGCTTCGGTTTTCCCTAATCAACCATTAAATTCTTGTAAGATATCAATGGTAGTGTTGATATAAGTAGCCTGTTATTTATTTAATTGAGATGCTTTGTTTTTTCACTGAAAACAAAACAGAATAATTGACATTCTGAATATTTTTTGCAGTTAATAGGTGAACTGAAAAACCTACCAGTCTTAACAGAAATCTATAACCCCAATGCAGTGCCAATAATGTCTTTACAAGGAGACGACGCAGCAGTAGGCCGCGAATATTTCCCACTGGGCGATAACTCCTACCATATCGAGGTGGGATCTCGAGCAACCATCATGGAGCGAAAAGAGGGAACAATGATTCACTTTAGAACACCCTATTCATATTGGACAGTATTTAACCATGAAATCGAAAAAGCTTTGGACAGGAAACAACATCACCAACAAAACATCAATGAAACATTACAAAGAGTTTATGAAGGAACTAAAGTGTTGAAAGGGGTGCTAAATGCTCTGGTTTCGGAAAGAGAAATACCGAAAATATTAGTCACGCCGAGTGAAGGCGTGTTTGATGTTATGGTGAGGTTTATGAGAGCTGAGGCACCACCGCTGGTGTTATTAGTTGAGTGCCTCGAAGTTTGTACTGCTTTGATTCCTGTTTTTCCTAAGGAGATTCATATGAGGTATTTTTTGACACGTTTTGAGAGTTTCGCATATAATTTGGTTACATCGTCACGAAGATTTATGGTTGTATTTTCTTTTCAGACTGATAAACACAGGTCTGTTACCCCGAATCATGAACCACCATCTAACTCATGTGGAATACGCAAATGGTGGATCTTTCGACTCTGCGGCAGTTGGCTCGTACTTAGTTACTATTGAGCAACCAAGTGGAAGTTATAAGTTTTTGAGCGCGTACATTGATATGCTGTGTGCTTTTCATGAGGTAATATCTTAATTTACATTCCTTCTTGTCATAAAACTAGAAACAAAAGATGTCTTAAAGAAATCCAAGTAAGATTTGCTCTTAGTCAAGTTTACGTGGACCATTATCGCAGTGCAGATAGATTTGGCTATAATTACGTGTTATATTCCAGTCATCAACCGATGAACGAATAACAATGGATATAATTCAGCCTGGCCTCATATTCACTCTACGCGAAGTATTTCCGAACGTTTGCGGGTGGCGCTACGAAAACACCACTCATCGCAGAGAGTTGATACGTCGATGCGCCAGATTCTTTACATTAGTCCTACAGCATAACAAAGATAGTAATAAGAGTTTAACTTTGGTAAAGAAGACTTGTGTCTACAGTTTGATGTATACTGAAAATGCTTTGGAACTATTGAAGATTATTTCTCGAGGTAAATTAACTTTTTTTAAGTGTGAAGTTTCTTTTTCCTTCATGGAGCTGTTTTACGACCTCAGTTAATATCATAGTAAATTAAATATCTAGTCATCTTTATGTTTTTTCTAGGCAATGATCAATTAGAACGCATAATACAAGACGAAACTAATTGGATATCTGGTACTGGATCACAGTTCTTGTCAACCATACAACGATGTGTAGCAATTCTTATATTCGCATTACGGCTGAAGACAATCGTAGCGGAAAAGAACGAAATTGCTCCGTTGGAACATCTAATTTTTGCTCAAAATAAGCAAATGGATGCATTGAAGGTGGTTCCGAAAGTGACTAGTTACATTAACCACGCATTTAATAAGAACTTGCCGGTTTTGTCTTGCCGACTTTTGAAGAGATTTGCTGACGTAAGTATTTAAGTGAAATTGATAACAATTGAAAAAAAATATTACCTAGGATTCAATAATCTTTTTGTTTGTTCCTTTCAGGATTTCCAAATGTCTCTCTTTGCATGTCTTGATATGACTGCATATCAAGTACGAGTACTGTTCCTAGACCGACTTAGAGATGATTACGAAACAACTGAACTCAAAGTTGCTATTCTCGAGTTCGTAGCAACCTGCATCGGCAAACAACCGGGATTGACTGAAGCATTCTTCATGATGAACCATGAAAATGCCAAAGCCGAAGAGAAAAATGCTGATAAAACAGTGAAAGTAGAGGTATCAAAACCTGACGATAGTTTCGAGGGCATTTTGGGATATCTAGCTGACTATCTGGGAACAGTTAAAACGGTAAGTAAAACTACGATTTAGTTCCACTGAGTTGTGTCTTATGTTACAATATTAATTTTTTTTTAATTTCAGGACGCTAAACTCCTTCACAGTCCTCTCCTAGGCTGTATGATGGGCTTATTCCATGCATTATGGAAAAACAATATGCAAATTCTCGTAAAGAAGCTACGCGAGAATCCTAAGTTTTGGGAACACCTTACAAGCCCACTGTTTAGTGAAATCCAACCGGGTCTAAGAACCTACACTCAAATATTTAACGTTCTTGGCATAGAGCTATTTGTTTCAAGAGAAAATTATGACCCAAACTTTAAAGAAGTGCTGGAGAAATTATTTGATGTGAACAATAAGTATCTGGATAACTGGATTGATTTTATATTTGCTTTTAAAGGCAGGAATGAAGTTGAAGAAGTTGTTGATAAAGTTCCTGTTTGGTTGGGACTCCTAACTTCATGGAAAGATTTTACAACAATCGCTTGCAAGTGTTTACCGATAAGCCTAAACATTGCCCATAAAGCCAAAATGGTCGCACCTTGCTTGAACGCTCTTGCCACCGAATTAGAAGATCTTACAGATGGAAGACTAGTTGTCATTCTAGCTGAGTTATACGTTATAATGCTAGCAAATTGGAACGAAGACTGTTTCGATAATAGAAAAGCGAGCGCGAAATACATTGATAGCTTACTGACCAACACAGCCATTGTTTACGAATGCCTTCACCCACGAGCGATCAGAGCGATTCTTTCTATCGGGACAGTTGGTATCAGCAGTCTTGATTACGCAATTAAAGCGAACAGTGCTATTGCAAAGAGTATTATAACAGCCGTTACGGATATCAACAGTTTGGAATTACAGAAGCTGTTCGATTATATCAAAGACGACCCAGAAGTACCTAAATTTGAAAATGGAGTAAAAGAAGATATTCCGCCGGTAGTTTTGTCTCTGGCAATGTTGGAGCAATGTCTGGAACTCTATGACGATGTATTCACAGGATTGTCGCAGTGGTTCCAGTCAAGTCATTTTATCAATAAAGTTCTATGCTGTCTACAAATATGTTTGCAAAATCGACGCCACTATCTAACGTCTTTGGCAGCCTTGCGATGTCTGACAGCCTATGCCAGAGGTCCATTTTCTAAAGACCTCTTATTCAGTGACGTTGATCAATTCTTGTGGCTTCAACTGTTGCCGCCGAAAATTGATGACAACGGCGGCGACTTTACTTGGAAACCCCAGGAATGGTGGAGGGTTTACTCATACAGTTTGGACTTTATTTCCATGATGGTAATGAAACATGGACAGTTCTTCGCCAGTGACGCAATTACGTTTGTTGGAGTACATTTGGAGCATTTGGTGGAGGCAGTTTTAATGCCACGACAGTTTCCAACATTGGATGCTTTGAATTTGTGCGCTTCTACTTTGAACCTAGTAGTGCAGCTGGTTGAATTCGAATCTCGCTGGCGTCTTCAAAATATCAACTCACTAATTGCTATCATGGTAATACTCGTTCAATAGCTTCTCTTGTTGAAGTTATTTATAATCAACTAATCACATACTACAGCGATGTTTCTTTACAGCGGAGTATAAGTGCGTGTCTGTACCAGTGCGTGTCGCTCATGATGCGCGCACGCCGTTCTTCAGACCCGAGCATGCAATCTACTGAAGATGCCGGAAATCAAGCACCAGTATTGCACAGGTATTACTGTTATTTCAAGTATTTCCTGCGATTTTAATTGTATTTATTTGCTGTAGGTACTACATAAGTATACCAATAAAATATCTTTTAATAATATTTTTCTAGGACCCTTGAAATTCTGCACATGTCTACGCTGTGCCTGCTAGCATTCAGCCCTGATCTACTATCTCTTCTCGCCGACCCTGGCTTGGACTTGGAACGCTGGCAGCCACTGGTCGAACTTCACTTTGGAGCTCCCAAAATCACACCCGAACCATTCCCGCAACTGACATTCGGCACAATCCTGTCAGCTATCTGTTTGCTTACAAGATCTCTCAATCATGTGAGTTGTTTATATGGAAAGTACAATAAGCATTTTGTATTCGTTAATGAAGTAAAAATACGAGGCTGATAAGGATCTAATCTAAGTTTTATGAAAATATACCTATATCATGTCTTTAACGAATCTAATGTATTCCCAACATAGGCATACCACAGTGAAGAAGGCAGCGGGTCCCGCTCGCCGCGCGCCGGCCGCCGCCGCGCGTGTTCATGCGGCAGTCCGGGCGAGTCACGCCGCGCCAACCGCAGCGAATCGCTCACTAGCATCTCGTCTGTGGCTAGCGCCGTGCACTGGCCCAACGAGCGCCTTGTAGCTGGTGCCACACAAGCTGCTGCTACGTTGCTTGCTTCACAGGTATGCTTTAGCTGTTGATTATTTTATTTATTTTAAATGTAATAGAATTGCCCATAAATGATTTTTTTAATTTGTTACAGGCTCTTCTGGCAGTACGAGATCCAAGTGTCCCTTCCCGCCATAAACAATTAATACGACGAGAGCTCGGTTCAGAGCTGACAATCTTCCATGATTTTGTACGCAAACGGATTCTCTGCGCTGCACACGCTCGCCCGCATCTTGTAAGAAATAAATTAGGTGCATGGCCGCTTGCCGCCAACGAAGACGAACTCAAAAAAATAGAAGACGCTCGAAAAGACAATAATAATCACATGGATGATGATCACGATCAATCGCTTCCGCCTCCCCCACCTCCTAAACGTGCATCTCAAGATTCCATGAGAGAATACATTCTGCGCAAACATTATCTTACTAAGTGTGCGCAAACTCCCATAAAAGGGCCACCGTCCCCAGTATCCCATTCCACACCTGCACAGGATAAAAAGAAAGACACGTCAAGAAGTTCCAAACGTGTATCGTGGGCAGAAACAACAAGAGACAGCGACGAGAGTCTTGATAGTTCACTAGAAGAAATAGAGCCCGTCTATTCGAACCTTACTGACGTGCAAATAAATAATGATGAAGATTATTTCCACTTCCTATCTGTTGTGTTTTTATATATTTGCCAAACTGAACTTTAATTTTTAGAATAAGTTTATCTAGCTAATTAATGGGTAAAGTTTGTATGACATTGAATTTTTTTGCACACCTAATAAATCTTGTATAAAAAAAAGATGTTTAAATTTATTAGGTTTAAGGAACAATCCTTTTCTTTAATCATCATATCATGCAAGACCCCTTACCTCCATTTCCCTATCTGAACTATTATTATTTTGCTATGTTATGTCCATCTGTCTGTGGGTTTGTTAATATTATCCAATGATATTATCAAACTAGCGGCATGCTTGGTCCATAACACTGCATCTTGCAACTGTTTCAAAAAGTTTTTGATAATAATAAAACTTGCAACCCAATTTGCAATGCAAGCAATCTGAAACCGCGGGAATTTTTTTGTAACTATGTAAGGAAATTATATTTCTACCATTATCGTTCGATTTTTTTTCTATGGATTTTTTTTATGAAATTCTAATTATAAACTGAATGTAACTTTTCAAATAATAAACATGTAACCTATTAATTATTAGTTCAATGCATATTTTATTATATTTCATTCTTATTTCTTTACTTTGATCATTAAAAAATTCATAGTAGATAAATGTGTACAGAATCTGGCAACATTTTTAACATGGCCGCATGTTGAACGAAAACGATTTTCTTTACTGTTTGCCAAAATAAAATAAACGAGTGATTCGAAAGCGGATTTATGTTGATTGCATAGCTGGAGTTTAAAAAAATCCTCGACACAAATTAACGGTAAGCTTCCTGGTGGGAGAGTAGAGATTTCGTTTGTGTTATTTGGGTCGTCAGTCGGTGATGAAAACGTTGAGGTTTGTTTTGGTTGGTGCAGAAGATGATGCATCACCCGAACATGCATCATCAGGCGATGTCGGGGCACCCGCCGCAGCACATGCCGGCGCACCAGGGCATGCCGGCTCATCACCAAATGCCGCCCCACCAGATGCACCGGGAGAACAGGCACGTAACACTTACTAGGTATAGTAGCGTTCAGCTTTTTCTTATTTATTTTCATCACTTTACCATAATTGTGTGTTAGTCAAGCTACAGAATAAAAGACTTCAATTAATTGGCCATTTAAGGATGCTATTACAGTTGTAACTTTTAAGATAGGTTTGTTTGTAAGTCATGAAAATTATGAAATCTTTCTAAGGTCCCAAAGTTCCTAATCAACCAAGTTGTAACGAAATATGTCTATTTATTGATGTTTCATATCATGAAATATCAATTTTTTAAGTTTTTGGGGTTCTTATAAGAAAACTTCAGCAATAAACCATCACAAATCACGAGTTATCAGGTTGGAGAATTTTTTTAACCAATTTCTAGCAATTCCTCTTTACTAAGAAAATGTATTATTATACAGTTTTAGAACAGATGACCATAGTACCTACCATTTTATGAACGGTACTTCTCTTTATTAAAAAGCTTCCTTTCAGCTATCACACAATTTGTAGCTATAAAATGATTGACCTACTTTGATGTATTTCTGAATTTTATTGTGCCTCATTCCCTAGAAAATGAAATTAGTATACCTACAGTGTATGCTTTGTTTCATACACTTAAAGAACATAGTTACCCGGCTATTCTAGTATGTATCACATTAAAAATTTCAATAGTTCTGGTTGTCCCACCTGAGGTTACTTTAATATCTTCTACATTTCCTTCCACTGTATTTGGTCATTTTTTATTTTATCATTGTCATTGCATGTAAAAATCGTGCTATGAATCATATCTTTTAAATTTAATGTTGTTTTACTGTTAAGAATCTTAAATTCGCACCCTCAAAGCACTTGATAATATCCCTAATAAAATGTATTTCCTTTTTTTATGTTCGTTCTTTGATTCCCATAGCAATTTGTCACTTTATGGCTTCTAGAATATCACATTTCTTATTTTAAGCTGTGATCAAATATTTTATCTCTTGATCTTGTACTTGGCACCCTTTTGACTTTAACCCCAAAGGTGTTAAAAGAAACACTAACTGCACCTATTAAACTTACAATAAGATCATGTGACTGGACAATGCACCACAAAAATAATAATATCCAACAAGAATTGGTCACTCAAACATTGACACTGTTTAATAAAATGTCTGTGTTTTATGTGCTATAGCTGAGCAGAGACACCATTCATATGGTAATTTTGTGTAGTTTGTTGATATGTCGAGGGTTCTTTGCGGCACTCTTTGTATCTGTAACTGGTCCTGAATACACAGCACAATGGAACATATGACGATGTCTCTATTGAACTGCGGGGACGGAGTAATAAATGTAAAGTCTACTTTCTTTCACCACTCAGACTAATATATCAAAGATTTGAATGGATCGGGCAGTTGCAATAACAGTGTCGCGGCGAGCAGGACGCTGCTTGCTCCCCTGCATGTAGAAAGTGGTCTCAAATTCTCACATGTGCTTTGTGGAAAGTTCAGTGTGGTAAACTGAATCAAACCTAGCAGTTTCATTTTGAACAATTCCAGTATTAAATCTGTGGTTTCGAGTGTGGATATTAAACGGAAAGAGATTACAATGTTCCAGGACATCATAGAATCGTAAGTAATATTGATTGTTGTTGCTAAAGGGTGCCGCTGGGCCCCGCACAGACTGGCGCCGGTATGGGCGGGCATGGCGTGGGCCACGCGCACGGTCAGGCCATGGGCGGTATGGGCGGCATGCCCGTGCCTCACCATGCACAGCAACGACCCCCACATCCTATCAGGGCTATGCCACATCATCCGCAGGTGCAACACCACTCTGTTCCCCCGGTGAGAAAAACTACATAATTTAGACGTCATTTCAATACCATTATGCCTTCACTTTTACAGTCCAAATTCTATTTTAGTTTATATCGGGTTTAAAGCATGATTGTATTGTATTAATTTCCAAATAGTTGTAGCTGTGATTTAACCATGAGTGTGTCGTTGCAGCAACAAATGAAGTCAATGCGGCGGCCGTACTTGGGCGGAGGGTACGGCGGCACCGCGGGCGTGATGCCGCCGCCGTACGCGCAGCCCGAGCCGCTGCCGGAGCCTAGTGTACAACCGACACATACAGGTTTCATTTTATACTATCGTATATCTAAACTACTAACCATATTAGTGAAATAGCAAAAGCAAAGTTTGAATAAGATTAAGTTACGGTAAAATAGATAAGAAAAGCACATTGTCACTAATATTTTCAAGCAGCTTTCACGCAAGTCTTGCATAATATTTATGAATAAAGGGCTATTCACACATTTCCGGGTCGGTGTTCAAAGTTGACTGTTTCAGTATAGACTCCTGACACAGAGCTGTGTGAAAAAGTTCATAATATGTGCGTAACCGATTTTTGCCGTGTTTCGTCAGGGACGTGTTCCCGGACATGTGTGGTTAGCGCAAGAGCGCCTTACGCTTTAATTAAATTTATAAGATAGATCTTTTTCAGCGTACTAATAAACATAACCTTCTTCTAAGCCAATAACTTTAATAAATACTAACGCCTTTTCTTTAGGTCTGTGCAGACCAACGTCGCCAATAATAACGCCGTCGCCAAAGCTAACCTCTGACTTCGGTGGTCAGTTCATTTCTGATTTTACTGTTCTGTGTCTTGTGTAGTCCATGTTGTTATGTTAGATCACCCGCAAGAGTTGATCTGAGACTATAATCAGCAGGCCTAGCTCAATCAATTCCTCCGACAAGATTTTATTGATGTCTCGCATATTTCCGTCTCTAGTTTTAAAGCCGCCAGTGACAAGGACAAAGTAATGTGAGATAGTGACAAAGCCTTGTATTGTGCTAGCCCTGCAAGTCTCGTTAACCCTTGCGAGTTACTATGTTTTAATCATAATTTTATATCGCACCTATTTTATTATCCTCCTTTCACACTTTTGAGACAGTAATTGTTAGATAATTTTATTTAGGTAAATGTTCTCATCCTTGAATCAGTTAAAGATTTGGTTTTGTATGAATTATTGTGTATTTTATGTTACCCATTACTGTGTTGTTTATAATTATTATCAGGGCTCGGAAGCGGTAAGCATTTAAGGGTTATAAAAGGATTTTTTTGTTTGGGTAAATAAAAAAACCCTCACGTTACGATTACCCTTTGATAGGCTTAAATAACCGGGGTTTTAAAGAATATCCTTAAACCCCAATATTTTAGTGGTTTCCAATAGTTAAAACTGAATTCAACAGTTAACCACTTAAAAATATCCATTTATACGGGTTTCCCCTTGAAAGGGTTTGAAGGGGTTGTACATGGAAATTTGATACCTACTGCACAGGTGGTAAGGCTCGTTTTATGTGTGAATAACGACTCATTGGCTTAGCTAGCTCCGAAAGCAAGTGAACCGCCAAAATTGTCGTAAGGAAAAAATGACAGTCGTCATTTCTCTTTCTATCCTTATAGTTCAGTCAAATAGTATTTTTGCTAGGAAAGTTTTGGGGTAGTTCTGATTTTTTCATTCTATATGTTTTTTTGGGGCGCTTAATCCGAATCTGAGGTTTGCGGACAAAATTTCGTGACGCAACATTAAAAAAAAACAGCAAAATCCGTTTTTTTTCTTCATTTTTGCTTAAAACTCGAAAACTATTAACTTTTGGTAAATGGTTTGTTTACAGAAATTAAAGTACTTGAAATTCTCTACAGATACCAGTATTTAGTTTTGTTTTCAGACCAATCGTTCGGTTTCTAGAGCGAGTTGAAAATTGTAAATTTTTAGCAGTTTATGCAAAACCCACTTCTTACATTTCAATACTTAATTTTTATGGATGCTGTCATTTGATAAATGTCACCTGGTTTTCCACACAAGTAATTAAAAAGAAAAAAGGCAAAAATTATGCAAATTTAGTAGGTAGGTAGAACTCGTAACAAAATAAAACCTAAAATCTCGGTACTTATGTTAATTATAATATGCAAAATTTATATGAGCCGTTGTCTTTTGGAAGGCCCTGGCTGAGGTTCTTCCATAATGATGTGTTCTGGTTCTGCTTGTTCTGGAAAAAAAAAGTTTAAAGTTAAGTAATTTATCAAGAACAGATGAAGATTGCAAAATAGATTGTGAGATTAAACATACCCTCCGCATCGTACTGAGGTTCTTCGGTGGCATCGGGTCCTGGCTCAGGGTCTGATTGCTCCATCGTCAGCGTCTGGACTCGTTCTCCTGGAAAATAAAAAGAGGTGAGACACATATCATATATCAAGGAGAGATAAATGACTACAAAATAACTTGTGAGATCCAACATACCTCTCTCTCTTTCTTCAGTTTCTTCTACGTCTATGTCAGAGCTGTCTTCAGGGGGCTCAACATTGTTACACTTTCCTTCGCATGATGTGCATATTGGGGAACAATGGAGTTCCTGCATCCACAATTGCGTTGACAGCCCTTTTTACATTTACATGAAATGTACCGGAGTATTGAGTTTGGTGCAGGGTCCAAAGTAGTTGGTACTGGCACAAGACCGCTACTAGTTTTTTGCCATCCCCACTCACTTGGGTCTCTTTGTTGCTCGTTAAACTGCTAAAAATTTACAATTTTCTACTCGCTCTAGAAACCGAACGATTGGTCTGAAAACAAAACTAAATACTGGTATCTGTAGAGAATTTCAAGTACTTTAATTTCTGTAAACAAACCATTTACCAAAAGTTAATAGTTTTCGAGTTTTAAGCAAAAAAAACGAAAAATGAAGAAAAACAACGGACTTTGCTGTTTTTTTTAATGTTGCGTCACGAAATTTTGTCCGCAAACCTCAGATTCGGATTAAGCACCCCAAAAAACATATAGAATGAAAAAATCAGAACTACCCCAAAACTTTCCTACGAGGATCATTTACAGTACAAATTTACTGGATTATTATAAGTTTTCATAAGACTTCTCTGTCCTTCGGGCGATATCAGAAAAAAAACCCTTATAATAAGGGTAAGTGCTTCATAGGGTTGCTGATAAGGATGACACTTTGCCTAGTTACCACTTAATGGGGTTTTTCTATTATGGTTATTCGAATAAAATAATGGCAACCCCTTTCTCTAAGGTAACCAAAACGAACAGGTTATCATTATTCATGGTAACCCAAAAATTTGGGCTATCAATACGTTATGGTAAGCATTCTTATAAGGTAAGCAAACGAAGGGGTTTTCCGAGCCCTGATTATTATAACCATTGTTCAACTTCTTACCGACTTTTTCCACCGAATTTTTGCCGATGTTTCTTTTTTTTTCTACAGGTCATTTCATTTATTTTACAAAAATCTTTTGAATTTGGAGAAAACGTCTGTATTGGAGGTTTAACATTGAACCAAACCATTCCATTTATATTTCATTTCTATAAGATTATAGGACAGATAAAAACTATAAATACACTATAATATAGTCTCAACCGCTCGCTGCAGTTTGGGCCATAAAACGTGGGAGTGGTGCAGCGATTGTTTCTCATTCACAACACTATCTCTTTCTGTCTCTATTCTGACGACAGATTTTGGAAGATCTCTACGAAGAGATCTTCCAAAATTATTTATAGCCCCGGCTGCAGCGAGGTTTTGAGACCATAACAACACTAACTCAACTGTATCCCTTCTGCCCACTAGTGGTACAAAACTTAGCAGCAGCGCCGTCGAACTCGAGCTCGTCGGTGTCGGAGCCGACGGGCGAGCCGGCGGCGGAGACGGACGACAGAGCGGCGGGCGACAGCGAGGCGCCTCGCCCGCCGCCCCCGGCCAACAGTAAAGAGAAGACGCCTATGTGCCTGGTCAATGAGTTGGCTAGGTACAATAAGGTCAGTAATTTTTAATAAAGATTTGCGATGATTCAGTGTTCTGATCTCTTTTATTCGTTTTTTGATATGAAGTGTTTTTCGTTAGAAATCGAGTGAATTTTGTTACCGAATAATGTTTTTAGTGTTATTTCATCTGACTGATTAGCTTAGGTATTTAATGACAATAATATTTGCAGATTAAGCATCAATATCGCCTCACATCAGAAACAGGCCCCGCGCACAAGAAAGTATTCACAGTAACACTTCGTTTAGGTGATACTGAAGAATATACTGCTGAGGTGAGATACACTTCACACCATATTCTCGTAATATTGATGATTTAACATGTAATTATGTATGTGGTGTGGTGTCAGGGGTCGTCCATAAAGCGCGCGCAGCACGCAGCGGCGAGCGCGGCGCTGTCTGGCACGAGCTTCCCGCCCCCGCCGCCCCGCGCCGCGCCGCCGCACCCGCCTGCGCATCCGCATCATCGACATGCTGGTAGGGGAAATATAGTCTTGATTTTACTATAAATAAATCCATGTTTGACTGACGGAAATCAGTTTGGTTAAAGGTGGGTTAATGCATTAAGGTTCCAGGACTAAAGAAATACCGATGAAGCTAGATGATTTTTTTACAAAGTTTTTCAAGCTATCTGAGAAAGTGTCAATGGCGATTGGTGATCTATTCGTTCTGCAAGTAATCAATTCTGTCGCATTCTATCGCGAAGAATAGACTGATTCCAAATTTTTGTGAAGTTGTCGAACGAGCCCTTGGTAAATAGTGCGGTGTCCGTAGGCGCGGTGATGCCGACGGTGGAGCTGAACGCGCTGGCGATGAAGCTGTGCCAGCCGGCGGTGTACACGTCGGTGCCGCCGCTGCCGGCGCCGCCGCGCGCCCGCCCGCGCGCGCCGCCGCCGCCGCACTACCGCCTGCCGCCCTTCGTGCCGCCCGCATACACACGCATGATCAGCCCCGGCCTTATCTACAGGTACTGACATTAATTAATACTGTCACCCCTCTCTCCCATCGGGGTAGGCAGAGACCACTTGCTACAATCCAAACACACTTCTTTCGCTTCGTCCACATCAGTCGCCTCATACCATTTTCTAGTTTTTATAATTTACATTTGAAAAAATCCTCTTAAACGATCTACTATTACGTTTTTAGTATAATTGAACCCTAGAACTATTTTATTGCGATTATGTACATTGATCTAACTCCAAATAAATACATTATTCAGACCCAACGGTACTCCCAAGGTTTAATATTGTACAACGGCCGACTCCAACTTAGACTGATTGTACTTTGAACTATTTGAATAGGCTCGCAGAGAAACGTGCGAGAGTGTGCGATATATTTTTGTTATTTCTTCTTAGTCATGCAACAGGCACTGAGCTATATCTTTGTCCCTCGCTAACGATTTTGTATAGATACTATAGCATAGTCATAGTTATATAGGGTAAATGTGTAGTGTACCTAATTTCTTTCTTTATTGTCTCAGAGTCCGCGTATGCGTGGGTGGCCGCGCTTGGTTAGGCGAGGGCGGCACTCCCCAAGCGGCCCGACACGACGCGGCGGCGCGTGCGTTGCGGGATCTACGTCCGCACCAGCCGCCCGAACAAACTAACACTGCCGCTGCTGGGGGCACTGCACCCGCGAACAATGCACAACATGCGCATGATAATGAGAATGGTACGACCTTTTTTTATTTATGTCAATATATGTAGCGTCTACGTGTGAAAAGACTGGAATGAAAGTAGTCCATAATGGCTCGCATACGAATTGTTATTATTGTAAATGCATATAAAGAATAATGGTTCACAACGGTAAGCTTCTGTGTGTGATGAAGTAGTTGTTAGAGGGAGAGACAATAGAGGACTTACATAGATAAAGAGGCGATAGATGTGTGGTCGTATCAGGTGCTCAACCAGACGGCAGAGAATAGAGCAAAGTGGCAATGACTCCACTAATAAGAGCAACGCAATAAACATCTTATTCCATATTTGAACATAAAATGTCTATGTTATTCAGGTGACGCAGGCGCAGACCTATCAAACTGGGAAGTAAAGTCACCGGTGTCGCTAGTCCACGAGCTGGCTCTCAAACGGAACCTCACCGTGCTGTTTACAGTCAAATCTGAACGCGGCCCGCCACATATGAGGGTAAGTAACATATTGACAAAATATAACTTCAACTTTAATAAGTGAGAGGTAATCTTTATTTGCTAATATTTTAAGCAGAACTTTTCATTTCAAAGTCAATTAACTAACTAAAGGACTTTCCTAACTGAACTAAATCATAAGAAATCTTATTCCTATTAGGAATGAAGAAATCTTATTCCTATTACTACGGTAGAACTAGCACCTAAACAATGTTGTATGTTATATTGGTACAGTAGTACTCAAAAATAATAATACTTTGTTCTAGGTGTTTGTAACGGCCTGCACAGTGGGCGACATGGAGACGGAGGGTGAAGGCAACGGCAAGAAAGTATCAAAACGACGCGCGGCCGAACGAATGCTGGAGGAGATGCGACGACGATGGCCGCCGGCTATACTACGAGCTAGACCCGTGCAGGATAAAAGGAAGCCGCAGCCGACTAAGAAGAAACCTAGGAATCTTATTAAGGTACAAATGACTAGATGCTAGCCAAAGTGCGATGAAATATTCACAATGCGAGAGTAATGTTTGAAAGAGCTCATGCCCTCTGCATTCTTTTTACGTTCATCTATCCACTGCAACATATACCTGGGAGTGAGCGTCGCTAAGCTGAGTCTGCACTACACGAATCGAGCACGAGCGCACTCCGAAAGTTTCGTTCGTGCTCGGTTGCATTCCGCCGCCAGTTGTCGGTTTTTTGACGAACACAAAGGGATTTGAGGAAAATGTCCGTCGTTGGTTCGTCGTCGCTTGTTTGCTATATCCATGATGTCACACAAGTGCTTAATGATATTTTTCTTTGTATGTTCAGGAGGGAGGCATCACCCACAGCGAGGGCGGTGGCGCAGACAACCCGATCTCGCGGCTGGCGGTGGCGCGTCACGCGGTGCGCGCGCGCAGCCCGCAGTACCGCGTGCTGGAGGAGCGCGGCGCCGCCCGCCGCCGCGAGTTCCTCGTGCAGTGCGACGCGCCGCCGCACTCCGCCACCGGGCTCGGGCCCAACAAGAAGACCGCCAAACGACGCGCCGCGCACAGTACGTACATACACGCTTGATCTGTAGTAACGGATAGGACGAGTTCTAAGCGAAGCATTTCAGACTATGTTAAGGCGCGTATTCAATGGCGAGCTATAGCCGCATCCGATGCATGACCTGTAAAAAATAAAAAGTAGTGTGCACGTGGTTCGCAAGCCTGCGACGAAGCAACTTAAAGTTTATCAATAATTGCCACGTAACTTTAACAACTATCCAACGAATACACGCTTAAACGAATCGTGTATCACTCCAAACGATTTAATTAGAAATAACAAAGGATAAATAACGAGTGATACTTTTAAATGAATTCCAGACGTGCTCCTAGCGATGGACCTCGCGGCTCCGGGCGACGGCTCCCCGCCGCCTGCCGACGCCGCCACCGCCGACAACAAGAACAACGGGGACGCTAAACGGAAAGTACGTACATACATTATTAATAGAAATTGTGTCAAGAGTCGTCAATAAAGTAAAGGTCTTATCAAACCGAATTCATTCAACAAGCTTTGTTATAACTAAGCAGTGCGTCAAACCACGCGCTCAAGTCGAATGTAGTCCCCACGCCGCCTCTCATCCGTTTTATAGGCGACGACAAACAAGTCAGGTAGCCGAGTGGTGGGGGATAAAGCGATGTCATCCCAATAGTTGGTTGTTTAATCTTGGGCAATTACCGAGTCAATTAAACAATAAGATTAAATAATAAATTATTGGGGTTGTTTGGTTTTGAGTTCAACACAGATGAAATATAAGCTATTTTTTAAATGAAAGAATGCCAAATGTCCAGTTCTCAAAATAACTAGTCGCGAACTACTAAATCGAACCTCAAACCGAATTCATATGAATCTTAAACTAACAATTCTTAATTTTATATGTTAGGAAGGCGATACAGCTGCGGCGGGCGGTGCGAACAGTGACGTGAGGCAACCTGTACCAGGTGTGTTACTCATGGACTATCATCAGAGATCCGGGCAGCCTACGCAACCTAATGGTAAATTATTATACATACTATTAGCCGGAAAACATCTACGCGCATCGTTATTAGTAACAGTGAAGAGAACAGCACCAGAGACGTATTTCTCTTTTAAATAAAAATTATAATTATTCCTGTAATAATACGTAAATATCCGTCACGATTCTCGAAGAGACCACTTCGCTCCACTTGCTACGATCCAAACATACTTTTGTTTCACTTGATCCGTTAAGCAGTCGCCTCACATATGCAAGTCGATGCAAATTCTTATAAAACCTACATTATATAAATTTGTAAATTTTGCGAGACAATGACAACTAAGAAAGTCAGTATTACACATTGATTTCTAATAATAAACGCAACATAGTTATAAACATGAAGTGAATGAAACAACAAGGTACTTTACATGTACAGGAGTGAGCGAGACGAGCGCCACAGGTTCGGGCGGGAGTACTCCGGGCGCTAAGGACCAACTTATGTATCTGTCGCAGCTACTTGGATTCACCGTGCAGTTCTCTGATTTCCCCAAGGTAAGTAAACAAACTGATTTGTAATCTCTTTGTAAAGAATGACTTGAAAAGTGACAAAGAAAAAACCCAAGTTCATCACAGATACGAGTGAAGGTAGCAATGAATAGATCTCTATTTGAAGGTGCGTTCGGATACCGCGTACACTGATACGCATAGTTGGGAAACACTGTGCTCACGTACATTGTTTAATTATGTAGTGTACGCGTAGCTGCAAGTAAAGACATAGGTGTTCCATTATTGGACTGACTAGTCCTTATTAGTCAGTTTACGCCTGTTCGGAAAATGCGTAAGGACGCACTTTTACATTTTTATTTGCTCCTGAGTGTGACTAGTGTTTTGAGATAAGAACCTATTTTGATATCTAACTATTAACATAGTTAAATAAAAATCATATTTGTTTTAATAGCGCAACCACGGCGAGTACCTGTCGTTGGTATCATTGTCGACGGAGCCGCCGGTGATGTGTCACGGCGGCGGCCCCTCCACCGCGCACTCGCACGAACAATGCGCACGCGCCGCGCTTCGGGCGCTCGCGCTCATGGGACTCGATGCGCCTACTACCGGGTAAATGTTACTTAGTCATTTAGATCATATAATGTACCATGAATCATAATTTCTTTTAGTTAACTAGTTATATCGAAAACAAAAGTTAGATATTATTTGATTGCCATTTTAATGCCAGAACGGCCAATTATATTGAACGATAAAAATAGGTGTATAACATGAAGTTAAAGTTGTATTATTTGTTGTCCAGAATGCAGAGCATGCCGACCGGTACACCGGCCGCCAAGCCGGGCGTCATCAGCAACGGGATCGCTGAGTGAGCACATCTCGACCGTCTCCTTCTCTTGTTTACACTCTTTCTCTTTACTTGTTTGAAGTAATAATTGTTTACATGTCGTGAATATTTCACAGCGCGAAATAACGAGTTCGGGACGTCTTCTATTCAGAGTAGCTAATTTCCAGCTATGACATATTCACTGTGACATCTTTCGTATTTTGATCTCGGGTCTTGCAACAACACTAGTTTCTTTTTTTAAACTTTTCCTATTATATTAAAATACAAATGTATATTTTTTGTTATACACTACGATAGGTCGATATTTTAGTTAATTTTTCTGGATCTTTTTATCAGCAGAAAACTGCCGCTCACAAACTAGACTTGTATTTTTATATTTATTAAGATTGTGCAACGTATGAGTTTGAATAATCGCTATTACGTCACGCCCATCGCTATTGAATCGTAGGAATAGTTTTGATATAACCGAAACGATAATCATAGTTTATATACACGCGACTTCGGATGAAATATTTACGTAGTAGCCGACATGTTATAGTAGGTATATAATTGGATTCAATATCAGGTAAATTATGTAGAAACGAACGTTTACGAAACTGAGGCTGTGAAGCCAAACCAAAACAGTTTCATTGGGACCTGGCGGCGTCGGGACCACGACGACTTTATATTGTTGTTATGTAGCTCGAGGAATATGACTTCTCGTGATTGTTTTGCAAAGTAGAAAGTGCTCGCAGCACCGGTCGTGGTGACCGCACGCCGCGTCCCGACGAACGCTAAAAGTTGCATCATGCGGCCATGGTGTGTCCTTTAGTCTGTAGCTGCGGTCGCCGCACTCCGCTCTTTGCACGCGCCGGCGCGACGGGCACGACACTAGTCACACGAACCATCGACTAAATTAATGCTTGTCTATGTACACATGCCAAACATTACTTTTATAAATAAACCCGTTGGCCCGTCACAAAATGCACGTTTAAAAAGCGCCGAAATGCTTTCTTGTTTGCCGGAACTCTGTAAGGTACGTTGCTTGTTTTCAAAATGTGCAAATGATACGGGTGTGTTACAAAATTCAACTCAATATACCGGCCTGGTGATTCTCGGTGTTCATAGCAAAATGAATTGCAATATAAAAATTACATAAAGTAATGTAATGGTCTAGAAAATGATAAATCGTTTCATTGACGAAATGAAATAATCGGTATTGGTTGTGAATTTTGGAACCCATCTTACATAAGGCCCATAAGTTCCGCCAAACGAAAGATGGTAGTGTTCAGTATTTTCTCATACCTTAGCCTCTAACTTAGTAGCTTCGCGAGAAGTACGGCGACTCGCAAGTGTGGCCTCGATTTTAAACCACTCTAGTGAGTGAGCGTATAAATAAAACACCCGACCCTAAGCTATGAAATGTGTAATTTTAGAATATTGAAATCCGACATCGACATTATATTGACTCAAAATGAATTCGACTATTTAATCTCTTATAGACTTAGGTTAAGATGAAGGTTGCTTGTATGGTGTTGCGCCTAATCTGTTCCCTGTATTCAATGCATGTACCCTCTAAAGAATAAGTGTAGCGTTTGACTAATCTCATCTATACCATAATGTTCTTTCTAGGTGTTACTATAAGTGTGGATACAATTGATCGGTGACATTGTAGTTTTAGCTCGCACGATGACCGGAGCTCTAGGAGCCCGGCCTGGACCCGCGTACCGATCATTTGTATAACGTGTACCTCGTTGATTGTACATTTCATTGTAATGGGTCCGATATTATCGTGATGAAAGATTTTTCTACTCATTATACTGTAAAGGTCTTTCATCATCTATGTTTAAGTACGCAACGTTAGAGGACTAGTTGTTTTCTTATAGCTCTCCGCCGTTTACATTGTCATAGTTACGTGAGCTATAGAAAGGCGACATATCACGTTCTCTCGTAAGGAGTGTAGAGCTTTGCTTCGCGGACTGTACCGCACGTTTTAGCTTTTACATATCTGTAAAAGATCTTCGTTATTAATTGTAAACTCTTTAAGTAGGTTTTATGTAAACCACTGTAATGAGGTTAATTTATTTCTTATGTACTATTCAAAATGATTTTAAATCGAGGCCAATGAAATAATTTCTTGATGTTACAAGTTGCACAAGTAACTAAGCATAAAGAAATTAATAAGTAACTATTGGATAAAGAAAAAAATACGCCGTACGGGCATTAAGAAGTGTTTTATTTATTTTGTTGTAAGTAACTAATATTTTATTATAACGTGGATGGGGCAGTCCCAACTGAAGAACTTCGTGCTGTTGGTAACTTATGTAAGGATACAATAATAAAAGTTTAAAATATTATAAATTTTGTTTTATTTAATCTTACTTGGTAACTTCACTGTAAAATCAGTACATCTAAAATTCTGTA
Organism: Anarsia innoxiella; assembly: GCA_947563765.1. NCBI lineage: Eukaryota > Metazoa > Arthropoda > Insecta > Lepidoptera > Gelechiidae > Anarsia > Anarsia innoxiella. The sequence goes on from OX387393.1 coordinate 8,920,606, forward strand.
TAAAGTGTAACTTCATTCTGGATATTGGTCATTTTTGTCTTCAAGAGACTTAGTACCGATGGAATTTTTGCGCACTGGACGTTTTGCGAATTGGACATTCCGCTTACATCATTACAACGTAATCCCAACTATCTAGCAGTCAAACGACATACATTCAAAAATAAAAACAAAAGTTTATTCATTAAAAAAATAATCAGCAATGCGTAACAATATCGGTAATCGGAATGCGCGCGCGTGTATGTACATCCATTATCGTAATACTAGTAGCTTCTCGTGTAATACTACCGCCCGCTGTGTCTGCGCTCACTTCACGAACTTCAAACCGAGCGCCTGCGTGATGAAGCACAGGATGTCTGTGTATTCGTCGATCTGGAATTCATATATTTTGTTATTTACATGACAAACATTATGAGAATTGGGACATTATGCGAATTGAGCCATAATGCGTTTAGATGCATTTTCAAACAGCATAACAGACTGTTTACGAATACGACATGCCAATAATACGTAATGGTATCGAGTAATTGCAAATACACAGCCTCACACAGTCAATCAGTATCTAAAAATTCAATACAACTAACCATTTTAGCCGTAGGTTTCCCGCAGCCGTGCCCCGCCTTGGTGTCGACGCGTGTGAGCAGCGGGCGGTGCTGGTGCGTGCCGCGGACGGCGTGCTGCAGCGCGGCGGTGAACTTCAGCGAGTGCAGCGGCACCACGCGGTCGTCGTGGTCCGCCGTCAGGATTAATGTCGCTGGGTATTCTGGTCGACCTGTTGACCAATATGTTTATTGTTTATGGTTTAGGCACATTTCTTTCGAAACGCATTTGGTGCCACACGACGCAAAATAAGTTGCATTGAATCTGCGACTCACAACAGCTAAAATTGCGCTCGATTGGCTGAAACCCGAGGGTGAGCCCTAACTTGTCTGCGCGAATACAATAAAGTCATTCAAATACCAACAACCAACTGCTTCTATCTTCAATAGAAGAAGTATGTTCAATTTTCTTATTCTGATTCTCGTGTTAAGCTTATGAATGCCAAATAGTAAATGTACTCACCATTACTAGGTGTAAAGATATTGTGTAGAGGCGAGTATTTGAGCAAGTTCTCGAACTGCGTCTTGTTGTCGGAGCTGCCGTAGTCCGACACCCACGCGTGACCGATCGTGAACTTTTGGAACCGCAGCATGTCTAGTACGCTGGAACATACACAGTATACTCACTTAGACATTTCCCAGAAGTTAATTACGAATGTATAACTCATCTTAAAAAAGTTGTATCAGATTTGCATAGCAGATGCTTCAATCCAATCCCGAAAATATTTGATCATTATCGAGTCCATCCCAGATAGTAAAGGCTCTCGAAACGAATACGTGTAGTATTTGCTCTTAATGATATATTTGTGGTATTGTCGTAGGGTAATATCTGACTGCTCAAAACTGTCGATCGCCATGAAGATACATGTAGTAAAGCTAGCCCAGATTTTGCGACATTGTTTTATTAATTTCTCATATTTCCATAGCTATCTGAAGTGTGCATACTTAGCAAACTGGCTATAAAGTTGCCGGGGATAGGGAAAGATGCGGGGAAGGCCTTTCACCAGCAGTTAGATAAAACAACTTGAAAAAACTGAAATGTACGCTTGTGGGTGAACATTGCGATCGTCATTTGTCGCGGGAACTACAGTGAAGTGATAAAGTAGTACAAATACAGTAGTAAAAAACAGTTGTACTAAATGCACACAGTACAGTAGTATAAATATAACAAGACACTCACCCCACCTGCACTATGGCGGCGCCGTACAGTTCCGGCCGCTGGTTGATGCAGGCCGCTACCAACAAACCACCGTTAGAGCCACCCTGAATCGTGATCAGGGACGGTTGCGTGTATCTGGAATAGAATATTACATATTTACACTTTTGGGAAGTCACGACGTTATTTTACTTCCACGTGATATTAATTAGGTAGTTTCTAAATTATTCTAATAAGCAATAACGGGTTAAAATAGAAACCACAAGAAATACGCAACATTCTCACCATCTTAACACTTACCCATCGGGGTAGGCTGACACTTCCTTCCACTTGCTACAATCCAAACACACTTCCTTCGCTTCATCCACATTCATCAGTCGCCTCATCAATGCACGTCGGTTTAGAATACTACATAACATATATTCAACTACTAATATTCGATTGGTATACTACTATTACGAATGATGGACTTACTTCTCTTTGATGAGGTATTCAGCAGCCGCTTGGAAGTCATCGAACACGTTCTGTTTGTTTAAAACACGGCCCGCATTGTGCCACCGCTCGCCGTATTCACTATAAACATTAACATTAAACTTCTATGCATATCTATCGCATACAAAATAAGACGGAGAACTGTGTTGGTGTCAAATTATATTTCTAGTGTGTTATAAGAGACATATTTTCATCTTTTACTAAGTGATGTCAAAATGAAATAGAAAGAGGAAGCTGTAATATTTTTAATAATAAATGAGTCATGCATCGGCAATCGCAAAGATCCTAAAAGGCCAGGAAATTCTGGGTATTTGGTCTCTTTTAGGCTAAGTTCTGCTCACTTCGAGCTCAAAAGATGCGAGTATGACAGGCCACCTATCACTTCGTGCACAAACTCAAATGATGTAGTTACTTTTTACCGAAATAAGTGTAAATCTTTAGATACGCCTATGCAACTGTTGGCTGTTGATGATGAATATAACGTAAGTAAACGTACCCGCCGCCCCTAATGTTGGGTATAGCGACGACCCCGTTGAAGTGTTGCATAAACACGAGCCGCGTTACGCTGAAGCTCGGTTGCACGTTGATGTTGAATCCGCCGTAACCGTAGATTAGCGTCGGGTTGCTGCTGTCTAGCGGTAGATCCTGATACATAGAGAAAAACAATCTCATATATGTGCACGTAGCGGCAACGTCGCGTCGGACGCTTTGTGGATATTTTGTCTTGCATCGTCAATTACTACGTGCGTATGACTTGCAGTTATGTGGACAATGGGCCTTAGTTATTGGTGGTTAACTTACAGTATCTGTCACGCCTCTTTACTATCGAGGTAGACAGAGACCACTCGCTACAATCAGAACACTGCATCCATATTCACCAGTCTCGTTATACATGTACGTCGTTAGTTAGTAATGTAATTAGACTGAAGCTTAAGAAAGAATATTTAAAAATAAACTATTACTATTTATATGACATGACTTACTTTTCTCGAAACGATAAACATAGGAACTTTAGTGCCGTCTTTACTAGAGTAGAATATCTGCTTGGCTTCATACTTCGACGAGTCGAACCCTTTCACTTCTACTTCTCTGAATATCTGTAATAAATACATTTAAACTTATACGAGTATAAATAAACCCTTCTAAATTCTTATATTTCATGGCGACCTAGCTCGAACTACTGCTTTGAACTTAAAAAAATCTAAGTAATTATTTGAAGAGAAGAGAATTTGAAGAGCGCATGGTAAAAAGTGATCTTATTTTTAACCAATTTTATACAACTATGGCAAAATCCACAGGAATGATTTTACCCAAACAACAAGAAAAGATAATCATGCTATTATTATTTACGTACACAGTATTTTGTACAGTTTTTTTAAAATTCTTATGTTCTTTAATTAAATTCTTATGACTATAATAATAATTAAATTAATATTCATAATCATGATAATTAAATTCTTATGACTTATCACATTTATAATAATATGAACATACCGTAGGCTTATAAGGCTGCTTCTTGAAATCCACATGGTAAATAACTCCGGGCGTCAAGAACGACATGAAGTGGTAGAAGATCTCAGACTGTTTGCGTTTACCGGAGAACCCTACGACGGAACCCACGGGCAGGTCGAACGTTTGCAGTAACTCGCCGGATTTAGCGCTGTGCAGTTGGAGGACACTCTGTGGATATAAATTTGGTATATTTAGGGATAATGTCACAGTTGTTAATTTTATAAATAATTAGGCTTGTGTAAAACAACAAAATTGCGTAGATATTATTTATTTATTATACATCCACCACATAATATTTATTATGATAAAAAATTTCATATAAATATGCTTAACACACTCTTATCAGTGGAGTAATCATAATCTTTGCCTTTCTCCATACATACACAAATGTCTATCACGCCTCTCTTCCATCAGGACCTCTTTGCTCCACTTGCTTTGATCTGCTTCCTTCACTTCATCAACATAATGCTTTTCTTCTACCAACAATTTAAATTCTTGATATCTTCCATATCAACCCTTTTAACGTCCCCACTACAGGGGCACGAGCCTTCTAATACGAGATTGATTATTCTTGATACAAATTAGCTAAAATATTAATAACAATAGAATGATTACCTTAACATCTCTGATGTAATGTAATACTAATTTGTCGTTGTCTACTGCGGATGCCCAGTCTAGCACGTCTTTTGAGTGTTCCTGAAATAAGAACGGAAAAAATAACAAAGGCATTAATTTCTAGATCATTATACATTAACAGATATGTTAATTCCTTTTTTTATTAGCCATTAAGATCCCACTGCTGGGCAAATGCCTCTCCCGAGACTTTCCATTTAACACGGTCTCCGGTAGTGACCCGCTATTATTTTTTGCGCCATACAATAATGCTGACGAAATGTGGATTATATTCGCCGCACATTAGGTATACAGCTCAGACATTTGTTTAAGTCATGACAAAATTATTAATATAGAAATAAACCCGTAGAAATTGTTAAGTGTGAACAATTTAACCGTGTGTTGGTTGGTGCACAGATGAGAATTTAACAAGTGATTTAACTGTCATTAGTACTTATAAACAATATCTATTATTAAGCAAGAATTATAATGGTGTGGTGTTACGTTACGCTGCCGCCGTTCCAAAATTCTAATGTGTGTCAAGCCGTTGGCCATACAATTCAATAAAGATTTATTCATAGGTAACCCAAAATTACACTGTATGGTCGCTAAGCAAATAAACAATTCATAAAACCATTAGAGACACAAAAATATGAAATAACATTGTGTTCTCCAGTTTCATCCCAGTTTATAGGAAATGTATTGAAGCGTTTAAGTAAACTTACAATTGCATAATGTGTATATACTTACAGGTATAAGCGTCTTCCAGTTCTTCTCGTCCGGGTTATTTAGGTCGATCTGTATAAGTCTGTAGTTTGGAGCGTTTTTGTTCGTGCGGAATATACACACGGACCCTTCGTTCGTTACGTACTGGAAGATTCATTGTAAAATGTTATTTTATACACTGATTGATTAATGTTTTATTGTAATTAGGCAACGGTTATTATAATCATACACGTAACGGTCACTTTAAGTTCTTGTTATACATAATTTTTGGGGCTGAAAAGTTCCAAACGAATGCTAGAATAACTTAAATTTTACTCGATGTAAATAAATAAAGCTTCCGGGTTATTTCGACATACTTAATCAAAATAGTAAGATCATAAGAAAGTTAAGCAAAGTAAGGTTTTTGATTTTAGGCAGATTTTAAACGGTGTACGTACGTACTTAATTATTGCAAAACATAAAAAACTAAGAAATAATGATGCTAAAATAAAAAAAGAATAGTGTTTCGTTACGTAGCATGCCTTCCACATAAAAATCAAGTCTAGAAAATCTTCTACGTAAAATCTTATTATCAACCACATTAAACCCTTACCTCATAATCCGCCTCGAAATTAAACACGATCTGCGTAAGATTTAGCTTCTGGTCGAGGTCCGGCTGCTTAGTTAGGTCGGCGAAGAACAGCAGGTTGTCCCGACAGTCCTTCACGGGGGACACTATCAGGTACTTGCCGCAGTCCGTCACTTCCGCGCCACTGGATTTAGAAGATTAGCTATAGGATTTTTCGTAGCGTGCTTATACTACGTCATCATCAATATCCCTACCATTTCAGACTGTAATTTGCTGTTCTTTATAATTGGCTGCAATGTATTCAATAAAGGGAATGCAATGCATGATTAAAGAGCTGTTAACACTTATTAGTAAGTAAATAAATCTCAGCCTACAGCTGCTGGTCAGCATAGGCCTCTCCGATGATTCTCCAGCGCGACCGGTTAATCATGTTTTGCTTATTACATATTATTTTGATAGTTTTTTGTTATGGGCTGCCATGAAGTGAGTTATTTTAGCAATCCTATGTGTGAATAAAGTTGCCTGAAAGTTTGAGCAATAACGCAGCCTGTTTAAAATATTTATAATATACTGTTTTATACTCTACATTTTATTTAACAACTAGAAACTAAATAAATAATGCTACTCGTACATTTACCTCTGTACTATAATAATTTATTTTAACTAATCAAGTTTTCGTTCTACATAATATTATGCACTTTATCACCTACATAATAATATTAAATAACTGTAAAATTGAATCTAAAAGGTTTGTTCAAAGTGTCGACGCTACAAGTAAGTCAATACAAAAATGTTATAGCCACTACGATACAAACATGCAAAATAAACCTACGAGGGCTTTTCTGCAGTCATCAAGCGAGAATGGGCGTCACTGTAGATGACAATTCAATGTGTTAGTTACAATATCACTTTGAACAAACATGTTGGAACTACCTACTTTTACCAATGTGATGGAAAGCGTTTCTGTTCTGTAGACAACGTTTATTATTATTATGTAGTTACTGAGATTATGGTTCAAAACATTGTCTCCTATTTTGGTAATTTATAATTAACACAATTAAGCAATGCAAAAAATGTAGGAGTGATATAAAAACAGATTAAGCAATAGGTTGAGGAAATGGGTAACATCAAATACATACATTCGGGTCGGACAAATAGTTACTAATAAAACATCCGTTTATGTCAAAGCGTTTATAAAAGTGTCAAAGCTTTGACCGCTATCCGAATGTATATAATTAACTTGAGGGTATAACTTAAGCTACACATCCACTGGATTAGAATCGGAGCGTAGGTACGGAGCGAAAGTGATATGTTCGGGACGAGGGACACGAGTGATACACAAGCTTGCTTGCTTAGCACTGGTTTATTCAAACAAGTACGGACAGTCGCAGCTGTCCGGCAACTACCTACATAACAGAAAGCATTTCTTGCTTTATACAAATTGATGTCTAAGGTACTGCGTGCACTAGATCAACATTTCTGCGCCAGAAATCAATACAAAGCACCAAATTCGCTTCATACGCTCGAATTCCGATTCAGTGGACGCATAACTTTAGTGTCCGTCACCACAAGCCCACATACCACTAACAAAGCACAATCTACATAAACATAACATACATCCTCCAGAGCGGCTCCTCGGGGAACTCCACCATGATGACGTCTTCAGACTGCGGCGTGTTGAGTCGGTGGTAGCACAGCTTCTGGTCGCGATTCACCTCCGTCTCGGACCCGTCCGTTTTGCCGGTTTGTTCTGGGTAGCGCTGGAATTTAACAATGTGGTTTTATGATGCAATACATAAATACATACATTATAGTCCATTTATTTGCACTTGGCTAAAGAAGTAAACAAAAATGGCGTCTCTCTAAAATTTGACATTTCATAGGCCTGGTAATGAAATTCGTCGCGCCTCTTTCCCATTGCGGTATGCAGAGACAACTTCCCTCCACTTGCTACAATACAAACACCTCTTAGCTTCATGTACATTCATCAGTCGCCTCATACAAGCACGTCGGTTGACGTTACTCCTGACTTGATCTTTCCTTAAGAAGTAAATGGTTAACTAGTAAAATTGTTTCTAAGTTATACGCATAATTAGGTTCCAAATTATCTTCCTTTTCTTGATGCTAACATGTAAACCTCAATATTTTTATACAGGTCAATCACAATACATCGAAGCAGAGATTATGCGTAAGCGCTACCAGTAAACAGAATTTACAGTTTAATATTTATATTTATACTTAATATACTTTTTAAAAAGATGCAATGTTGCAATAGGCATGATAACAAAAAAAAGTTTTTAGTCCATCACATAGATTATTTTAAAATATTCGACACGTATTCTGTCTTTTTTCTCTTAAACTAAAAATGACAAAGATATACTGGGTTAAAGTTGCTCGTGACGTTACGCCTAAGTAAGATTTTTACCTAGGAATGACGTCAATACCCCCCACTCCGTAACTTTGATGCTTTATATCTTTGTATTTATTTATGTATTTGATCAGGTAAAAAATGTGTTTCAAATATTTTTTAATAGCTTAAAAGACGGAATAATTAGTTTTGAAATTTTTGAATGTAGTCATCATCCCTATTGGAGTTTGCAGTAATGTATCACATCATTGCATAATTTATCTCCATTTTGTTTACAACAATTAGATTGGAATCCAAGAATAGATATTTATTAAGAGTATTGACGTAATAGATATAGGACCAATAAATTATTGTCGACTAGTATCGTGCAATTTGTAACATACGCAACATATTTATTAAATCACTCGCAAGAAACTACTTAAGACTTGAAATGTATGAGCACTCGTAATTATGAGGTCTTAACTTTATACTTACGGTATTAAAGTATAATACATATTATGCTAGATGCGTTCCTCGCGTGCAATATACTTGCATCGTTAACTGTGTCGTAAAAGTGTAAAACAAGACAAAGATAAAGGCTATTTGAGACCTCTAACGATCAAATCAAAAAAAAATTGTTTGTTTGCAACGAATAGGCTCCGATTTTTCTCCTACATCGATTTGAAATATTCTTACTTTTTTCGGACTAACATAGACATTTTTTCAAAATTATTTAGGGATCTGCAAACGGAGTAGCGGGCGACCGTTACTGAGCAATAAATTCCCTAACAACACTTATTTATTAAAATTTTCAGTGGTTTTTGCGTGATAAAGTAAAAGACATGCTAACATCCTCACAAACATAACATTTACCTAGTTATCCTATTACACATTGAATATATGCAAAACACGCAAAGACATTTGCCCTAGTGTGTCAAGGATAAGGTGAACCAATGTGCTATCAATCCTTGCTCTTGACATACCTATTACATACAGACTTATCCTATAAATGTCCTCACATCAAAAAATTCTTATTTTTCCTTGTGTTTGTGAATAGATATTATCATGTTAGCCTTTATATTTTTATGGCAAATGGCTAAGAATTCATTGTTACATTTTAATATTTTATTTATGTTTCCCGGCTTCATTCTTTGCATTAACATAGTGTTAAGTAATAGCGATTTAAAAGCAATAAACAGATAAATTAACTTACCGAATAGAATAGTCCTTTGTTATCCTTCGTCCACGCCATCGACGCGAATTTTACCTTTTCTAAAACTTCTGGGTAATCTTTACCTGAAAATTAAAAGGCTTGTTTAATGATGTATCAATGAGAAAGAAAAAAATAATTTTGTAAATAATAGTCAGAAAAGAAATATCGGATTTTCGTTAGTACTTATTTTTCTATCGCGTATCAATCAACACATACTTTTTTCTGTCCAGCGGTTTTATTTATTGAAAGTTTTATGCAGGATTTTCATACTACTAAGATACTTTCGTATACTCCATATTTATACTCCTTTATACAATACAGATAAGCCAATGGCTGTCTTTTATCTATTAAGTTGTTTGTTGATTTTTGTAGCTGTTGGTTTTCTGAATAAATAAATAATTTCACCATTAACTTCTTAACAATCAATGTTGATCAATTTTAGTCACTAACCTGTAGCAACATCCTTCAAATGTATAGTGATCCAATCGGAGCCACTAGCTGACAGCCCGTAAGCGAAGGTGGAGCCATCCTCTGTGAACCTGCTGCCGGACAGCGCGATGGTGCCGTCCTCAGACAAGGTGTTAGGGTCGAGGAATACGCGCGGCTCGCCGTCAAGACTATCTTGTATGTATAATACACTGGGGACGAAAATGGTTAAGTGAGTTTTGTGCCATCGAAAATGAAGCCATATTTTTGATATTGTATCCATTTGGCGTGTTGTTTCACATGCATATCCTTGATACCGCCTCCCACCCCGCGCTTGATGAAAGTCTTTTATTAATTATATCATCGGAACAACATATACAAATAATGTATTTGAGACATATTCATTAAGTACGATACAAAAAAATACTGCCCACTTGTCTCTTCTTTGAGTTGGGGAATTATGTTTTGCTTGTTTCTGAATAATTTGTTTTCAAGTAGGTAATGCTATTCGTTCAAGCAAAAATGTATTGTTCTTACAAGTATTCTTCGACCTCGTTTAGAGGTGCCTCTCGTAATTCGGAACGGTATATTGTCCAGACATAGTTATACATTTAAATAAATGAGACAAAAGCATACTTACTTTTGATTCTGTAGACCAGTGTTTTTAAAAAAGAAGTATTTATCCCCTCTTCTAAACGGACATGAGTATTTAGGATAGTTCCACAATTCTGTGAGCCTGGCGTTTATCTCCTTTTTGACAGGGCAAGCATCGAGGTACGGCCGCGTTATGTTGTTTTCAGCGTCTATGAACGCTTTCGTTTCATTCGAATCTGGGTCTTCTAACCAACGGTAAGGGTCTTTTATCTGAAACATTGACAATTTTGTAAACCAAAGGTAGTCATTATGTCGATCAATAAACGCTCATGAAAGTTTTTTTTTTATAGAGTGGCGATTACTTCGTTGCATGTTATTTCTACAATCATTAATTTGAAAATTCTATAATCAGTGTTAAAACAATGTTTGAATATAGGTACCTACGTTAGTTTCATTCGAACGAACGCAGTACAGTAGTACCTACTTAGGTAGGTATAGGTACATATATTATGTACCTCTAGGTACTTAATCAATTCGTTTCTCGTTATACTCTAGTCGTAATCACATTCTTTCGTTTATACACTTAACTAAACATTTTATTTAATATTAAAGTGTCACGAGGTCAATTGTTTCGAATTATTGGATATTGGCGCATGAGCGGACCAAAATAACAATTAGGTAATATACCTATTACGTATACAGTTACTCAATAGAAAACTTCAATATGTAGGTAACAGTCACAATTTGCCCTGCATTTGCGATTAAATGCAAACTCGTATCGAATCTCCAAAATTGCGTTCCATCACATGATATAACAGGTGGAATTTTAGCAAATATTTAATAAAAGTTGACGTGGTGTTGCAATCAATCTAATCAATCTTTATAAACTATTAGACCGCGAAGGAATCGCAAAACATAGAGTTCAATAAAATAACAAGTTTTTATTCGATCGATATTAGGATTCAGATCAACCTTGTAATGTTTTCTTTATAAATGGAAGGTTGTCACAACCTTTGACTAGTTTTAATTTGTTTTTAGGACAAAGATAGCTGTTTTTCAAACCCCGCATCGTAAGCCGCTTTCACAAACGCTTCACAAACGCAAGCCTCCACCTAGACGTATATCTTGACTTGTCTGAATTTTATAAAGTGACTACATTTAATATAGAACATATTTCAGAACCTAAATAACATATTTAGGAACACATCTTATATATAAAAATGAATCGCAAAATGTGTTGGTAAGCGCATAACTCAACAACGCCTGGACCAATTCCGCCAATTCTTTTTTTAAAATGTTCGTTGAAGTCCAAGGATGGTTCTTACGGCGAGAAAAAATCGAATAATTGCCGGGAAAGCCCTAAAACAGACCTTTTCTTTTTCCCATACAAATGTTTTCCTACTAAAATGTAGAGTCAATTTGAACTTTATTCCTACACAATAAATTTCATTCTAAGGCGGGACAAAGTTCGCCGGGACAGCTAGTTTACAATATAATTTACTTTTAAAGCTTACGAAATCGCCAGTAATCAAACTTGGATATAGTTAACCTCAACAAATAGAAGCTAGTCACATTTAAGGCCAGTTTCACCATCACCAGATAAAATTTATCTGTCAGATATTTTACACCCGTGTCTGCCTAAAACGTCATGTTTTATGAAATAGACATAGGTTTATCTGTCAGTTAAATTTTATCAGTCGATAGTGAAACAGCCCCTTAACCTGTTTGTTTAACCATGATGTTAAAAGTTTAACCCGCATATCACGTCGATCAAAACTATCGCGTTGAGAATACCAATGAGATTAGGAAGATTAATCAATGAATATTAATCAGATCTGTGTTTTCCTTTCAAAACACCATTAATCAATCAAACATTTGAAGAGAAAATGTTAAAAAACTCTTGATATTTTGATATCAAGTAGATAGGAACAGAGAAAACATTTACTTCATGTGATGAAAACGGCATTATTTTGAAAACAGCAAAAACAGCCAGAGTCACTTAATTACTACAATTTTATAGAGAAACAAACAAATTAACGATTTACAATTCATAGTGCCAACTACCAACGCATCTCGTAAAAATCAATGTATGGGAAAGGGCTTCTGAGGGTTTAATTTGAGGCTACAGTGAGCTAGAGTCGATAATGTGAAATATATTACGTGGAATTGTAAATCCAGCTCAACTAGAGTTAATATGACCGAAGCCACATTTGACACGGCTCTAGTCGAAGTATAATGTAACTATAAAGATCTTCGAACAGGAAGACAAAAGAAAAAAAAAAGAATATGATTCCGCACATTCTGTTTGTGCCGATGGATGGATGTATGTTTGTTACTCTTTCACACAAAAACTACTGAACAGATTTTAATGAAACTTGGCAATATTTCAGCTTGCACATCACAATAACACATAGGCTATATTATTTTAAGATATCATAATTTTTTTCGTAGATATGACGTTAAATGCGTACGAAGTCGCGGGTAGCCTCTAGTATTTACATAATTATGTATTTAATGTAATTCATTAATTATAATTATTACGGCACGGTATCTTCACAAATCGTCTGAATGGACGTAAATTGGTAAACATTGATTGCGCATGTCAATGATTATCAACAAGCGATAGTATGTTAGCGTTTTGTAAACAATAAAATGCAACTCTAATCGTGCTTCGCGTGTCAACTACATTTTTTTATTATAGAATTTTAATTTGAAAATATTTCTTACCAATAAAACAGAATTGTCAAGGTGTTTGTTTATTTCGTTAAATTACAAAATTCCCTTGAAATTTCATATATTTTTTCTAGATTTATGTATGCGATATTTTTGCTATGCGGCCTTAAATACCTAGTCCAAAAACTATTTTGTAAAATATCAATCATAACGCAAATGACAATAGCAGGTAAATAATAAAAACGTTAGGTAGTTTAAAATTCGTATACTGTAACATGAAGGCATAAAATGTATATGAATTTAAATTCCGTTCAGAAAGTAATTTATGCTATTTCGCTAATTATTTATCTTAATTATTCATAGGATGCAATGACTTACCATAGTTCCATGGTAGTTATCGACGACGGAGTCATCCCGCCGTGCGTCAGGATACGCGAAACCTTTATCCATAGTCTTGGTCACGTCTCTGTATGCGCCCACGCACTGCAACAACACACACACTGTAACGCACGCATATCGACTCGCACGCATTACGGACATATCGCCTGCGGTCGGACGACTGGACGCGACGACAAGCGCTATCTACTTTTATTAGCTATCGAGCAACGCGCAGTGCAAGAAACGCTGGCTTTAAAATTGCTTAAAAACCACTAGAGCTTCTGATGACAGAAGTTAACTAGCTTTTGACGTTGACAGTTTTGTTTTTCTTACTGACAGACTAAAGTTGAGCACAGAGATTAACACTAAAAAGTTTTCATACACTTAAATCACCAAACTAAGAACTTTGCGCTAGTCTTCACAACAGTTAGCACTTCACGAATTAAACGGACGCAATTCGATTGGATAATAGAAGTGAAAGTAAACAAAAACGTTCATTGGATCAGTGGAGTGAAGCTGACTGAGGTGGTGAGGTAGCCTGTATCAAGCCTGTATTGTGGTTATGATAAGTACCGGCTGTCACATCATATCGCGATCATTGTCAAAGCAATTACCAATTACGGGGCCAACCGGACTCTAGTCCTCTCAAGAATTCGTACTAGGGCATAGACACAAGTATGCATAATACAGCCAGATAAGAAACAGTTTGTTAAAGTAAATTGTTCATTAAGTATCGTGCCACAGTGTTAGCTAGTTATGGTTTAAGGCAATGTTTATCCTACTAATATTACAAATTACAATGTTTGAGCCAATGGATAGATGTTTGTTACTCTTTGCGCAAAAACTACTGAAATAATATATTTTGACGTTTGGCAATATTGTAACTTACTTAACAGAATTACACATAGGATATATTATTTTGAGATATCATGAATTTTTTCAAAGACATGATATGATATGATAAATGCTTACGAAGTTTTCCTCAACTAGAGGATAGAAGTAACTGGTACTTTTAAAAGATTATAGGGACTTTTTGTACAGGCGAAAATTGGGGATAACTGCATTATTAATGAGGGTGGGTGCAACGGCGGATCCAGGGGGGGGGTCATGGGGGTCATGACCCCCCCCTGAGCTGCTTTCAGGACTCAGGTGTACCACTAATTCAACATAATTATTTTATTTAGGTATATATTGTAAAGACGCCTCTTTCAGACGCGTCCGATAATTTATGACCTCCTAACCAGTACGGGCCGAAACATTTCCGCGTTGTGACGCCGCAACGCAAGAATCGGCATTGGCGGCAGAGGCGTGGCGAGCGGCGCAGTCGTGTTTAAAAAAAACTGAATAATGTCTTCTTGATAACGAAAAAGCAATCAGTTTCCTACAATCAATGACAGATACACGACTATTGGTGGATAAATCCACTATGAAAAATCACCAGGAACTGGATACCTACCATACGACAATAAACCGCTCTTTTTAGCAATATCACAACGCCGTAACGCAAACTTCAAGCTTCAAAAAGCTCCTCCTGCGCACCACTGCTGCCACTGCCGTTTTATACAAACTAAAGCCACCGGCCGGCGGCCCGGCGGCCTTATTTGCTCGAAAATGCTTGAAAATTAGGCCGCCGGCCTGCGGCCGGCGATTTTGTTATGTTTTCACCATTAGCAGTTGCAATTTCGGCCTTAACGCCTAGCAAAACGTATCTTCAATCGGAATCGGAACAACTAAAATTCGATTCATTCTTGTTATGTTCTAAGTTGAAAAAATAAAATTTCTTTATATGTGACCCCCCCCCCTGGCGCCAAAGCTGGATCCGCCCTTGGGTGGGTGATATTAAATGAACTTTGTAAAACCTAAAACATTGTATGATTAGTAACCTTTGTAAACATTATAACAAATATTTGTTTTAATTTACAAATTATACATATCAGTTAATTATCCTAGTTTACTTTCATTTAAACAGTATGGGAAAGACCTGATTATACAAATAAAATAAAAACTTACAGAAAACAAAGTTTGAGATTTGTTGGGATTCCTCACAACTAAAATGTTTTTATAAATTAATTTGTTAAAGAACAAACGTGATTTCATGTTGACTCTGTATCAGAGTATGATTTGATTTATCAAAGGAGACTGTTTGATAACATACTATTATTTAAGTACACATCAATGAATATAAACAGAAGATAAGATTGTTAAGTTATTTACAGATATTATTATATTAAGAAAAACTTATATTATGTGGAAAATGTATAAGTACAAAATATAATCAAATAGTGTAAAAAAGACATCAACATGCTGAAGTAATTTTTAATTAAAAATAATATTGAAACTTTACAACATTGAAGGTTAAAGATCAGAATAAAATAAATCATAGACTATATTATATTACTAATTGCGTTTCACCAAGTTAAGTTGATAAATGTGTACAAAGTTGTGGGCAGTCTTTAATCATTAATATATGATTTAGCAATATTCTGTTTGAAAGGCCCTGGTTTATCATATATCTGCAAACAAGTAGTTGTATCAATGAACCATGCAATTGGTCTAATGAGGTATTGTTCGAGTTCCAGTGACATCAAAGCAATTGGACTTCAAACTTTATATTAAGTAGGCATTGTTCGACAAGTACTACTTGTTAATACTATAAGTAAATACTCATTCATAAACTTGATAAAATGTTAAGCGTTAAGGTATTTGAGTCAGGTGTAAAGTTTTATTGAAGTGCTTGAGTAAATGCTTGCTTCAATGGATTAATGACAAGTAGAATTATATAAAATAATAGTGGAGTAAAGAAAAAAGTAGATTATGCTTTTAAGAACGTATTGGATAGGTACTTTTCTTTAAAAATAACTGTGCCTAAATCATTGTTAAATAAATTACTTACCTCCTTTGACAAAAGTTAGACCAGTAATCATGACTCGCATTTTGCAGCTTTCCCGTTCAGAACAAAGACAGTTATTAAAAATAACTGCGTATTTTCGAGTAAGAATGCAGGTAACTTTAAAACGTTGGTTATCCCAAATGTAAAATAAGTAATTTTAGTTTAGTATCTTTCTAAACTAGCTGAGTAAGACATCTAAAACATACTAAAAGAGCACTGAGTTGCTATCAAAAAACTGACGCTGCTTCCTATATGATCAGTAACAAGGTAGAAAGTTACTGCATATCAAACTTTCAGAAGGAGGGTAGTGAAAAGTACCTGTTTCTAAACGTTTAGGTTAGACCGGAAAGTACTAAATTAAACTCGTACACAGGCTCGGAATTAAGATCTTAGCGGGTACGCGTGACCTACTTTAAATACAGGATAAACAAAAGATAATTACATTAACGATTTAGTGGTTCTTTATGATAAATTGGTGTCACATACTGAGTGACCAATTGCACAATTAACATCACAGAAACTTACCAAACTGATGCTGCGGATGCAGGATATAGATGCAGAATTCGCTTGAACGAGTAAATGTTTCCTGGGAACGGTAAAAACTGTTGATTTTGGAATAATCCGGTAGTGATTCGCAAAAAATCGACAAACCACCAAACGACTTGACATTTCGAAAATAGTGTTGCCAAGCTAAAAATATTTAATAAATGGTAGAAAAAGTTTTCATTACGTATTTCAGAATTTATTAAAAAAATAGGGCATTGGGCAAATCACAGACGTATATTAAAAAAAATAAAAATAAACTCTTTGTGTGGCAAATCTTGGCAAAAATAACTATTTCCCACAGACCACGTATAAAAACACTTTCAGTCTATTTCCCTGCTATTTCCGGAAATAAAACTATGACTGATTCACAGCATCGACTATTGCACGATGTTCGGGCTACCTAGGTACTCAGCTCTCCACACTAATAGCGTCATTCGTCGAACAATCTTGAATGAAAAAATATTTAGATATGATTAAACTGTAAACAAACAACTTCGCGGCAGACCACGGACAAGCTGGCGAGATGAACTGGACACTTTCACAAATGACTGGGCAGATGCGGCTCAGGATAGAAAATCGTGGAGAAGGAGGAGAGAGGCCTTTGCCCAGCAGTGGGACACTAGATAAGGCTAGATAAGATATTTAAGATAAACTGTAATGAAATATTACCTACCTAATTATTTTATTTATTTACTTAAGTAATTATTTAAGCTTCATTAGGCATCGTTTTATATTTATTTCTTTTTATATTCATATTCATACAATTTCTTAATTCGTCCACCCCACAGGTCCACCCATAGACATTTATAAAGCTGCTGTAACTTCTATGGGTGCACCTAATCATTATTCACTATTCATTAGCACCAGCAAAGAATACTTCACCACGTCCGCACTAAGTCCGCACTTTACTGAAGGTAGACCAACTGTAGACAGCAAAGAAAGCAACAAAAAATAATTAATTGATCTGAAAGTGTTTTATACGTCTCCTAGAGGCTGCCCGCGACGCATTTATTCATTATATAGGTCAGTTGGTACTCAGTGGATCACTTTGGATCACTTTTTTTCTGAAGGCTGTAGCACAGCTCTCAGCAGTGTTAGGATGTACCAATACTGACTAACGTAGGGTGTAAACATTCTAGTTTCATAAATATTATTCTTTTTGTCGTTATTCTTAATAGGAAAAAAGATATCGCAGTTTTTTTAAAAACACAGAAATTAGCCACTGTGTACCAGGGGGTCGAAACAGTGGTTCGGGGGCAAATACACAGTGGATCAGGGTAATTCACAATGGATCATGGTCGTAAATATATTCAGTTTTGTCAATAAATGCAACAAATTCATTCTTATTTAATCACTCATTTATTATTGTACTCATAATCATTTGAATCCAGGGTGTCTACAATAAATCTTCTTAGTTCTTGTTTCTACATTATGCCTGATGAAAACCGTGGCTCTGGCTAGACTGCATGGTTCGGGTCTGCGTAAACGGAGATCACTATATCTTCGCCTAAAACATCTAAGACACTCCTTACACATTAATTGATGAGCTTTGCAGTTTTCGGGCATTTTTAAGTCATTAACTTCCGCCATTTGAAATGCGACTTTTCGGCATTTTTCTTCTGAGAGCCCACAGAATAATTCCATTAAATACAATAGTATTTTTTTTAAAAAACAACTCTTTCTCGTCTTCATCATTAAAAACTTTGATTTTTAGGTGCCTCATAATTCGGAAACGACCTCTGTATCAATGACGGTGCAATTTTTTTGACTTTAGATAAAAACGTCGCAAAGTTATAAAAGCAATGCCGAATGTCTTCGATGCCTTTCTAGCACTCATTCCAGATTTCATATATTCGACAGTTTTCTTCATCTTTGCGTCAGTATGGGTTTCTCCCGGTGAACCGCGGCTTGTTCGTCTGAAGCACTCTAAAAGAAATAAATCTATGTCACTATATTGTGATTTTCTTCACAATTTAAAGAAATTGTTGGGTAAATAATTATAAAAATATATCAAAAGTACACAGTGGTTCATGATCCACTGTTAACCTTTCAAAACTGAGCCACTGTGGAAGCTTACGCCGTTTTGAATTTAAAACGGTCCCAAGAAAAATATAAACTACAAACGACACTGAAATCTGTATTAATTTAATCTTGATTAGACATAGAATCTACAGAAAATAACAGCTACCCATAATAACACATTAATAAAAAGTTGGAACAAAATGTTTCTTACCTTGAAGACGACTTTTTTTTTTTAAGAAAAACATAAAAATCCAATAACACAAAAATTTCACATAATTTTCGCCGACTAACTGGAATGAACTTGTACACATGTCAACCGCTTTCGAAAAGTAAATATAACGAATAGATATCTCTGCCTCTTTCCCAGATACTGTAGGTGAGCCACTGTTTCTGGTATAGCCACTGTTCGACAAGTGACCCCGCATTTATTGTCATACATCTTAGAAAAAAATCATGATATTGTAAAATAATATAGCCTATGTGTTATTCTGATGTCCAAGTTAAGTTATTGTAAAATTTCATTAAAATCTCTTCAGTGGTTTTTACGTGATGAAGTAACAAACATCCATTGGCACAAACATTGACATTTATAATATTATTGCCAAGTTTCATCAAAATCTTTTCAGTGGTTTTTACGTGATGAAGTAACAAACATCCATCGGTACAAACATTGTCATTTATAATATAAGTACTTTAGGATTAGGATAGGATTAGGAATTAGGATGTATTTGATGTAGGTACCCTGTGGATGCAAGTAGGTACCTACATTACGTGTATATCATTGGGATGTATGTACCTACTCATGTACCTACTGTACTGTACTTAGGTACCGACAACCCGCCGATAATATTGTTGCAAAAACTACTTGAGTATACCATAGTGTTTGAAAAAAAAAACAGAAAAAATGACAACTGACCAGAAGTAAAAAATCAATCAATCAAAACACAATTTTTGAAAAAAAAAAAACCCTCTGAAAAAAACGTAGCTTTTATTTTGGTAGACTTTAATATTAAATTTCAGTCATTATAGGTAAATTTATAGTTTTAAGTAGTACCTACCCCACACAGTTCCAACATTTGGTGTATAAACGAGTCGTATTATCAATAGATCAAAAGATATATTACTATTGGACTTCTATGCCCTGTAACAATATCACCCGGTACTGCTTCAAAGGACTTAGATCAGAAAAATAACGTGGAACGGTGGAACGAAGCTAGTAGGTAGGTACCAAAAGATCTTGAAGTTGGTTTCCTAAAATGTAAAATACCTAAGAGATTATCAGCCGAAAGTATAAAAAGTTGTAGTGTTAGCCTAGGACATGTTCTCTAAAATGTACTTGGAAACAGATTTCAGGGTAAACATAAGTACCTTATAACAACCTATTATGAAATCATAATCTCCTAGTACATTTTAAGTTTTAGGTGGGTTCATTGAAAACTTCATTTCCACGGAATGCGTGACATTACGCGAGTGCGACTTTCTGCGAGAGGAACATTCAGCGAGTGCGACTTTCTGCGAGAGGACATTCAATGAGAATGGCTTTCAAACGGGACATTTCGCTAGTGTGATATAATGCTCTGAAAAGATACTCGCTCTTGCCTACACGTAGATACCTAGGTAGTTACTTATATTTTTATTTTGGATTATTTTCAGATGCCTTAGCAATACACAATGGCATTTTGTCCACAACCAATGGCGCCTTGTCAACCTATGAATCCATATTGTATGCATCCTTGTCAACAACTTATGCCGCCTTGTACACCAGCTTTCGCAAATTGCCAACAAGGTTCCCCACTATACTTACCGTTTTTCCAGCAATGCGGGACTCGACAATTTTCTATCATGGCCATAATACTTTTTATAAGCTGTTGGTTGCCGTTTTTTTTTCTGTTATGTTGTATCGCTTACAAATATTTCTTTAGCGGTGGTAGTGGTGGTGGTGGTGGTGATTGAAATGAAATTTCTAAGCCTGTGTATATAAACTAGTAGGTATGTCTAGCTAAAATCTGTACATACCTGTTATTCTGCTGCTTCTACTTATACTCAAAATACAGTTTTAGTGTCACATTAGAAGAAGAAGGAACTTTGTCATCAGTTTTAGCCTATATTACTTTGTTTTGTTTGTATGACATTCTGTCCATTTTCTATTTGGTTTTAATAAATTACTATTATTTTATTATAGCTTAATGCCGCCTCGTCTGCTTATGTTTATTAAAGTACAGTTTTATATCCAACGTGTATCATGAAAATGTTTTATTTATTCAATCTTATGACTTATTCCGTTTACTACAAAAAAATGCCAACAAAAAAGGCTTATTTTCGGAAACGCGTGGTCTAATCCACCTTTCGGGGGCGATAGCCGGATATAATTAGGTTTTTTCCGATTTTTTTATACCCCCAATGTGATCGAAAATAATTTTTCTTGGTGGGATTTCGTCAGAATGGCAGGGCCCGTATTCTTGTATTATTGGTTGCCTGCGACGTTGCTTAGTGATCTTTGAACAATTTGAATATGGCAAAGCATATTCTATTACCTATAAGAAATAAGTAATATAAACCCCTCTTAATACCGTTTTTGCCGTGTCAGTTTTGTTTTTAATTGTATTTTTTTCTAATTGCGGTTCCCCCTTGCCGTTTGCCGTGTCCAAGTGAGTGTAAGTTTAAGATGAATCCTTTTTCTTATTCCAACCAAACCTCCCTAATGGTCTATCCAGTGTGTAACGCCCTGGCAGCGCCACAGTCTCCGATTTGCTTGAAATTAATAGCAGAGGGATCGCTAATTTTTGCCATGCGGCAAAAAATAAGTATGATTTTTTGCCTCCACTAATTCCGAAGATATTCGAGGAAGTTTGTGGCGCTGCCAGAACGTATACGCCCCAGCAGCGCTACACCTGAAAACCTATGAAAGACAGCAGGTAGCTCGAATCTGTAATTATGAGGATTTTTTGCCTATTTTTGCCCTTCCATTGAAGCAAAAATCCATTGAAAAATACCAGCTCATCCAGGAGTATTCAACGTCGTTTTCGAACGGACCGACGCCCCAGCAGAGCCACCTGTATCTCAGAAATTCGAATTTTTAACGAGAATCTGACTGCATACATTTGTTAAGATTCACTATTTAGGGCGGCGAAAAATATAAACTCTACAAGTTATCGTGTAGTTTTCATTTTATAGCGACGAAAGAAACATAACCTAAAAAAATTGATTTTGTTGCGAAAGGCCATTTTCTCAGTGAAGCCTTAGCTCCACAAGCAAGCTCTTATTTTTTGCTGGGTTCGCTATAGTGGCAATAAATCGTGGCATACTCAGTTTCATGAAAGATACTCTAGTTTTTCCTGTAGGCCGTGGCTCTGCTGGAACGTAATTTAGGTAGGTAAGTACCTACCAAAATGTATGGACGACTACTTTTTTTGGTGATTTCTCCGGACTGGTTACGCTACGGATGCTGAATATTTTTAGCCAAGCTCTAGGAAGTAAGGAGAACGTGCAGATGGTGTCTTAGCCTCCAACTAATGGATTTTCCATACATTTTGGTACTTACCTACCTAAATTACGTTCCAGCAGAGCCACGGCCTACAGGAAAAACTAGAGTACCTTTCATGAAACTGAGTATGCCACGATTTATTGCCACTATAGCGAACCCAGTAAAAAATAAGAGCTTGCTTGTGGAGCTAAGGCTTCACTGAGAAAATGGCCTTTCGCAACAAAATCAATTTTTTTAGGTTGTTTCTTTCGTCGATATAAAATGAAAACTACACGATAACTTGTAGAGTTTATATTTTTCGCCGCCCTAAATAGTGAATCTTAACAAATGTATGCAGTCAGATTCTCGTTAAAAATTCGAATTTCTGAGATACAGGTGGCTCTGCTGGGGCGTCGGTCCGTTCGAAAACGACGTTGAATACTCCTGGATGAGCTGGTATTTTTCAATGGATTTTTGCTTCAATGGAAGGGCAAAAATAGGCAAAAAATCCTCATAATTACAGATTCGAGCTACCTGCTGTCTTTCATAGGTTTTCAGGTGTGGCGCTGCTGGGGCGTATACGTTCTGGCAGCGCCACAAACTTCCTCGAATATCTTCGGAATTAGTGGAGGCAAAAAATCATACTTATTTTTTGCCGCATGGCAAAAATTAGCGAACCCTCTGCTATTAATTTCAAGCAAATCGGAGACTGTGGCGCTGCCAGGGCGTTACACACGAATCCACACACATCCGGGCCGTGTTAGGTAAAAAATATAATTCCATACATTTTCTATGGATTCGTTGAGGGATTCGTTCACACACGTTGTCATGACGTATTTTTTCCCCTTCCTGACAGGCCGCGGCCCGGATGTGTGTAGATAGGTGTAGATCACGTGTAGATAGACTTTTTGTGGTTGCCTCTCATCCGTAGTATATGAGTCTCAAAGTACCTATAAGAGAAAGTTTAATAACGTCTCTTATTTAAAGAACAAGTCCTAAAAATAATAGGATAAAAGAAAAATAAAACCCTGCGCTAATTTTAATATGAGGTAGAGTACAAAGTAAAAATCAATGTGATTCATATTTATGTCTTTATTTATAATTTACGACGAGCATCCTAGTTGCAACGTAACGTCCCGTCCGTCGTAAGGCACTATCAGAAAAAACGGCAAAACGGTCGCGCCGACACTAACTAATCATAATTAGTGAATACGTACAACGACGATACAGTAACTCATAAGAAAATACTATAAAAATATCATCTAATGTTCACAGCTCACACAAGAATCAAAACCTCACAAACGTATCTTAAAAATTTGGGGTTGCCAGCTTTTTTTAAGGGTTTGAATGATTATATAATATAATATAATTTATATTATTGAAGTGCCTGCGCAAAATGTTCTGACTATATTACACAGGGTGTAAAAGAAAAGGGATATAATGCCAAAACACAGCGATAGTCCTCATGAAACTGAACAACTTTACCCAAGGAACATGGATCGTAACTAAAAAAAAAAATTGTATCGCCCATACTTACTCGATCAGCTGATCGGACATTTTGTATGGAGACGAAATTTTTTTTTCTCTAGTTACGACCCATGTTCCTTGGGGAAACTTGACTATCCTTGTGTTTCGGCTTTATATCCCCTTTCTGTTACACCAAGTAGAATAAATTGTACAATTTAAATGATTATTATCATTTGCAAATATTTGATTTAGTTACAAAACTTGTGCGTGAACCATTTCGGTTTTTTATCAATTAACACAGTTATAAAAAAACTGGACCTATAAACTATAATCAATTACTAAGATTTTCACATAAACTTTGTACGGTCCTTATTACAAACCATCTTAAATAATACTAATATTTAAAACCTAGTAGGAGTAGATTACAACAAATAGAGCTACACAGATATGTTCTTGAATATTTTAAGCCAAATCAAAAATATTGTTGTGGGACAGTATAACTGTTTATTTATCGGTCTGACTTTCTTGCTGACCGACTATACATGTGAAATGTGTGCGGTGGCCTCGCGTAGCGTATTTTCCGCAAACATTTCGTCAACCACGTAGACTTTGAAGTAACTTCGCACTAGTATAGCCAAGTGCACATCAAAGCTTCTCATAGTGGCGCCCTTACTTCAAAGGCATTTAAAGTAAACACATAAAATAAGATCATGTCTTTTGATGGTTTGAAGAAATGATATTTACAATGTCAAGTATAGGAATCAATTAAGAAACAAATCAATTATAAATTAGGTATTATAAATTAGGTTCTGAAGTTTAGGATAACTACTTGGCTATAGTAAATTACTAAAGTATTGTCTTAATACTGATTGCATAGTTTTAGTCATCATAAGAATTAACGGGGATTTATTTTATTAATAATACCCAATAGCGGCATGAAGTATTAAGCGGGCCACACACGCTAAGTTATGCCTGACGGTTATGCTTGAACAGTTGATAACTGAACGTGTGTATTATATATTTTTTTGCCTGGCAGATCCACGACCGACATGATATTTACCCTTCGACAGCTGCAAGAGAACCGCTATTTATGGCTTTTGTCGATTTAAACAAAGCCTTTGATACCGTCAGCAGAGAGGGACTCTACAGCATTCTGCGCCACATTGGTTGCCCTCCTACACTACTTTCTTTGGTCATGGCGTTCCACGACAACATGCAGGGGTCTGTAATTTTTGAGGGTGAAGCATCTCTGCCTTTTGGGGTAAACCGAGGTGTGAGACAGGGTTGTGTATTGGCTCCAACACTCTTCGGGATTTTCTTCTCGGCTCTACTGTCAGTAGCCTTTAAAGACTGCAACGTCGGAGTTCATCTGCATTCTAGGAAAGACGGAAGACTTTTTAATATCAACCTCCTAAAGTCGAAAACAAAACGTCACGAAATTATTGTCCGTGAACTTCTTTATGCTGATGATGCTGCACTTGTTGCGAATTCAGAGGAGGAACTACAGGAGCTTATATCTAGGTTTAGCCAGGCTTGCCATCTATTCTCGATGAGTGCTAACACTAAAAAGACTGTCGTTATGGTCCAGGGTACAACCGTGGCGCCAAACATCGTGCTCGACGGTGCTATTCTTCAGGTCGTAGACAGCTTTTGTTACTTAGGTTCCACCACAACATCTAGGCTTTCTAATGACAAGGAACTAGACACTCGCATAGGTAAAGCTGCGACAACTTTCGGCAAACTTGCGACACGTGTTTGGAAGAACAATAAACTTACTATTGCTACCAAAGTCCTTGTTTATCAGACCTGCGTATTAAGTACTCTGTTGTATGCCTCAGAAACCCTTACTACATATGCCAAACAAGAACGCCGCCTTAATGCTTTTCATCTGCGATGTCTAAGAACTATCCTGGGAGATTCGTTTGCAAATTTGAATAGTGGTATCGATCCCAAAATAAGACCATCCGCTCGATTTGCAAAACTTTTGAAATTTTCTTGAAGGTGACAAAATAAAAAAAATACATTTTTGCAAATTGCATAAAGTTCCGGATAGCGTATGAGGTTGCAAATTTGTAAATACATCAGAATAGATGTTTTCGAAGTTTGCAACCAAGTTTCACAACTTTTGTAATTATTCCGAGACCAGCTTACTCGAAAAAATGACCACGAATTAAAAAGAATTATAAATAAACATGTTCCGGTCAATGAAAAAGGTTGCAAATTTAAACAACCGTTCGGTATATTTTTCCGATATATGTGTCAAGTTTGCAGAACTTTTGGAACGTTTGCTTCAGTTTAATAAAGAAAAACATTAATTTTTAATAACAAAAAATGTTCCGTACACTTAAATTGGTTGCAAATTTAATACGTGATATGAAATATTATATCGAAAACTTCCCCAAGTTTGCAGAACTTTTGGAATTTTTTTCACGACCATAGAGCAAAAATTAATTTAATTGCAATTTTAACAATGTTCCGGACTGCGGACAAGGTTGCAAAATGAGATTTATTGTCGTCCCAATGTACCATTCACTTGACCGAAGTTTGAAAACTTTTGGAATTATTGTTAAATTTTCGATTTCGAATGTCTATAATGACTGGAGTATCAACTGTTCAAGCATAACCGGCAGGCATAACTTAGCGTGTGTGGTCCGCTTTAAACATACTAACAAGATAGAATATGTAACCTTAATTTAAATACTTTGCTGGCTT
This sequence comes from Anarsia innoxiella, assembly GCA_947563765.1. NCBI lineage: Eukaryota > Metazoa > Arthropoda > Insecta > Lepidoptera > Gelechiidae > Anarsia > Anarsia innoxiella. The sequence continues at coordinate 8,946,999 of OX387393.1, forward strand.
TTACCCACAATATTTGTTCCCCTGTAAACAATTTAATGTTATTATACATTTTGTGAAGAAGACTTGAGGTTATTGGAATGTTATTTAGCGAAAATAAGTGGCAACACCAACATGATGAAATGGCAACATTATGAAGTCGATGCCAGTGTTGCCAATTTATTTTACAAAATCCGCTAATAATTTCATAACATAAAGATTGTTACGTAAAGAAATATAATTTGGGTTGTCAACTTAATTACTAGAACATACATACATTTATTCTATGGAATCGGCCTCTCTTCTGACACCCTGTATGGATCTGCAAATATTTAGCAGCTGTCTACATTTATATATCTCTTAGTTTAATAATATATTTTAATTTGGAATGAAAAAGTACGAGATCAGAAGAATGCTAGATTCTTAGAAGTTTTTGAATATATCCTAAAAATGCGCGTGAGATCAATAATTTGAAAAAAGGTGTTAACCATAATTCTGTTTGAGTTGATAAAACTCTAATAGTGCAGTGATATTTTAAACCATGCGTTTTCATTATGTTAAATGTCTATTCTAGGTATAAAAGCTTGGTCATCCAAAATCTATTAAAGCTATTCTTGAATTTACAATTAAATTATGTTATATTATTATTATTAATAAAGAAAAGGTTGTGGATTGTATTTTGTTGATTTAATTTACCTTAGGACTGGAAAACAAGTTCAATATCTATTGCAAAAAAAGATGCTGCTTAAAACAACACATCATATAATCTTCGAAATTAACTTCTCGAAATAGTAAAACGTAGAGACAAACAGTTTGTTCTGCAATACACATGTAAGTCCAATTCAATACACCAAAACAAATCCACTTATAATACAACATTAATATGTCATCATGAAAATGCGCGGGAGGACCGCAAATACGTACCTACAAGGTGAGCACGCGGCGTACACCACACGCAAATACTTCAGTACGTATACACTTATATCCATCTTTATCTATCATCTTTGACACTTACACGACAGATAGAAACCGCAATAATACCCAACGCATGTTTTCCTCAGCGGATGTCACATGTACACAAGTTAAATCACAATATAGTCACACTGGGCATCTCCCTCTAAGAGAAGCTGTCCTGCTCGCACTCGTCCCAGCTGTCGCACTCGTACTGGTCGCAGTCGTAGTCGATGTCGCAGGCGGCGTGGCCCGTCGCGTCCGAACTTATGTCCGTGAGGGCCGCCTCCGATACCGGCTTAGAGGAGATGTCTAGGATCTGCAAGTGATACAAAACTATCACTATACAAAACTATCACTGTCACTATATCTGTGCTATAGCATTAACTAAGTCTATGTAACCCTGTAGGGTTGTTGGGTAAAAGCTAAATGGCGCATTACATTTGGTCGGTCACTGAAGGCGGCGGCCGCATTCGATTTAACCGAAACGCTTACGAACATGGCCAAACCGAATACAGCCAAACGAAAGCCTGTTTATATTAGTCGGTGACTGCAGCCGAATACGGTCTAACGGACTAATGTAAATGTGCCATTATTCAAAGAAATGAGATATTTGCGCGCGCGCACGACACACGAGATAACCAAGTATGGCAGGTGGTTGGTGATTAAATTCACCATATCCAGTGGCGTGCCTAGGACCTAAGGACAGGGCAAGCCAGAGATCCTAAAATGTACTTTTTTTACTCGACGTCATAACCGATCGTAAAAAAGTGTTTTCGTACCTACTTAGTTTCGTTTTCAACATTTGTCCTTTCTTCTTTTAGCGCTATTTTCTTTTTAGGCGGTCGGGTTGGAAATACGATTACGTCGAGTAGATATATCAAAGCACACGAAAAGTATACTAATTCTAGACAGAATTAAATACATGTCATTGACAAAACCGTTGTTTGATTGTGCGGATGAATAGATAACCTCACTCTTGCTCTGGTTTGAAATCCACGAAAACCACTAAGAAAGAAAGTGCGTAGATTTTATTACGTAATCGTAAAAAGTTGGTGACTTACTGAAAAACAAAATATTTAAATCCGGGGTTGGCATTTCCAAAACGATGAGCTGCTTCTTTTCATAAAAGTCAATGAATTCACTTTGCGTCGTTGATCAAAGTTATTAACACATTTCAAACCTTCACAAGGCACCACGGCCTCACTAGCACTGCTCATTTTCGTAACGAAAGTCAATTTATTACAATAAAACTATGAAACGAGCAAAACTTTTCATAAACACAAAAAAAAACAACAACAATTACCGACCGCCGGCGGCCACTAATAAATAAATAACTTGAAGTTGGTCGCAGTCCGTCCGTCTCGCAAATAACAATACGTGACTATTCTCATAGGCAAACCCGGCTTAGGTTTTCATACAAACTGATGTAATTAGCCGACCAAATTATGATGGTTTTTAGGTAATTTCTCATACATTAGAGTAGTACAACAGCAAGCCACATAAGAAGCCAATGAGTGCGAGCGAAACAGAATATAGACGTAATCGTAATCCGGGTTGTGATGTTCATTCATAGATGGCGCGCTTTTTTGGCTCATAAAAATGTACAGATTTTACTTTTTTTTTTTGGCTTGGAGTCTTAAATATAAAATCTTTGAATATTTTATAAGAGTAAATTATGAATTTGTATTTGGTGATGTGATATTTTTGTAAGGCAAGCCCGGCTTTTGGGCTTGTATGGACGTACCGCCACTGACCATATCCTATTAGAAGAATATTTAGCTGTATAAGAATGAAGTAGAACTCATTATTTTATTTAGCCGTCAATATCCCATTGCTGGGAAAAGGCCTCTCTCCTTTTTTCCACGATTCTATATCCTGAGCCGCCTCTGTCATTACCAGCATGTGTAAATCGAGGATTTCTACAACATGTTTGAAGGCATACACACTCACATCAGCCGACGACCGTAAACTATAGTTATCAGAATGCGCGTCTCGTTCCGCTGTAGACAACGCGTGAAGAGCTAACGAGTTCCTTTTAGGTTCCTCTCTAGACGCCGCCTTGTCACCTGATCGTACTGCCACTTCAGACGGATTTGAACGTTCTGGAATAAAATTAATTGTTTCAACTTTATTGTTCGAGCAGATATCATCATGATAATTTCTTAGTACAGAGACAAGTGTGGCATTTTTAATTGTGTAAAAGGGTATTTGAATTAGAAAATTGGGTTGTGGTTGCCACGACAACTAGCATGCATTACTTCAACCCGACAGCAATATTTCTAAAATATAGTGCTACAAGGATTTTTTGGCGCGTGGCGGAAATCGAAACTAACGATATCATCTTGTAAATTGTCATTACTTTGAATTATTTAACAAATTACAGAAATGAATTCCGAAATTGTAATAAGAAATACAGTGCTACAAGGATCTATTTGTACAAAAAAAAAAAAAAAAATTTTCTTATATGATTTAACCTTTGGGTTGAATTTCGGAATTCATTTCTGTTTTGCAACAACTATACAATAATTATAATTTAGTTTGTGAAGGGGAGAAGAAGAGGAGAGAGGCCTTTGCCCAGCAGTGGGACAGCGAAGGCAAGATAAGATAAGTTTGTGAAACCTTTAGCTAATGGGTCCGGTGATCCACTCCTAGGCGACCCTAAACTGCCGCCGGTGTAGTACATTTCAGGATTGGCCTCGTGGCGATCTGAAAGAAATTATTACATTTATTTTGTCTTTATATGTATCTAGTGGAACATTTCTTGTGTAATCACGGATTTTTACTTATTTGGAGTTAAATCGCAAACATCCTACGGTCGAACTTTGAAACACCTACTTTATTTTTCAGTATAATCAGGCAGGATAGAACCGTCAACTCATACTTATTCATAACAAAAGAGAGGTCTCAGTTACGTGGTGCTATCTGTAATACTAACCGCAATCAACGATCTCATGGAAGACATAGGAGGCGATGTGCACGGGCTGTCGGATCCAGGGGTGCGCCATGAGCTGCGGCACGCTGCAGCGGCTCGACGGCTCCTTGCACAACATCCAGCGGAGTAGCTGCTCCAGCTCTGAAACGTGATGTATGGGTGGCGCTGTTTTACTACAACAGTCAACGTACATACATAGTTCTTTATAGGCTGTCCAAAAAGAGTAGAAATTAAAAAGTGGCAACAATGTAGTGTCGTCACGTTTTTGTTAAATTGATTCGAAAGGGACGACGCTACTGTGTTGCCACTATTTATTTTCTACTCTTTTTGGACATACTCAGGATTTTGAAATTTTCTACATTCAAAAGTATTTCGTACATTCTTTTGCTGTACTCTAAAAAAAGCGACGATTCAAGAGATGTTGATTATCTGAATTATCATTTTTTTTTTCTTATGTAACCTTTTAATTCCCTAATGAAGAAATTCAGTCTCATAAGAACCCAGCTCTTGTTGGTGGATAATCGCCATCTTTGCCTATAATATATATTTTTTTTAAATTTGGTTAAATATAATGAATTACCTTCAGAGACCACTTGAGGGAAAGCCAAAGGTCCCTGTATGGTGTCTTCGATGTCAGAGAACGGGTTAACAAAGAACGTCAGCACGTACAATGTTATCCCCATCGACCACATCTCTAGTTCCGGACCCGCGTATCTGGAAATGTAACCAATTTTATACAAAAGCCGTAAGATTCACTTTCGAATGTTTCCCATAAAATGCGTTCAGTTTAATTTTTGTATTCTAGGTATAAAAGTTCTTTTATCAACATATAACGTAGCCTTCTACCAAATGAATAAAACAGAATTTTAACGGATTATAATTTCTAAGTTTTCGCTTTTTAGCTGTACGTCAATTACCTCGAATCGACTCGATTGTAGTGATAAGGACATCAAAAAAAAGTCTATAGACAGGACTCGCTAGGCGAGTTCACCACGCACGCGCGTAACAATTACCTCGAATCCATACGACGGTTGTGATTATAGCAGAAAGTTGGTTAACATATGCATTTGTGATTGTTTCACTCAAAATTAGAAACCAAATACACACTACTTACTTATTCCCAGCGAGCACTTCAGGACTGCAATACTCCGTAGTCCCATAGAAGGTGGAAAACAACGTGTCTTTGCTCATAAACGTCGCCGAGCCGAAGTCTATCAGCTTCACGTGGAACTTATTGTCTATGATCACATTCTCGTCCTTTATGTCTCTGTGTAAGATGTTTAGCGAGTGAAGGTACTCTACCGCTTGGCCTATCTGGAATTTTAAAGTAAGCAAGTTGGTTGTTGTAAGTGGCAAATGAAGAAAAATCTATTTACGCGTTAAATGATTGATTGATTGACTTAATGATTATTCATTACCCAAGATAATAAAATAAGAAAGCTAACGCAGTTCTATACAGATATATGAACATTCTCTGTTAAAGAGCGTATACGTATCGACGACGTACGTACGTACGAATACAACTACGTACGCATTCGCACCAAGATACGTACAGACAATCGCACTAAGCACACTCATTTGCACGATTTTAAATCACGTAATTGAATTAACTAAACAATATACAAACTGCGAACTGAAACCTACCGTTTTTTCTATATCTGTCTCGCTCGCGCTTGTGGATCTTACATAATGACGTATCCTATATACATATCTCTGTCAGTTACTCGATAATATTAGTAGTATAGTACCTGTCTAAAAATATAAGATAGTAGCGGTTCTTCTAGCCTGGGTCGCCGCTCTATAAATTCAAATAGATCCATACCCGCGCCGTGCTTCTCCATCACCATTTGGAAGTACTTGTCGTTTTCAAACACGTCTAGAACACTTACCTGAAATGTAACAATGATCCTATGAATCAGCTCTAAAAATTGACAAGTAATCTGCAATGGGTTGAGAATGAATTTGGATTCGACATTTTTAACCTTTTCTCTGTCTACGGATTACACAGGTGAGTTTTGGTGTGTCTTACACATGTGTGTATTGGACTCACCTAGCGGGTCTACACAAGTAGCGTGTATGTGGAAATCATTGATGTGCTAACAGAAAAAAGGTTAATTTCAAAGATTTGTTTGAGACGTTGTCTTGCAATCGAAGCTATGAACTGGTCATCTTCCTTATCAAGTCTATTTCACTAGAAAGTATATCACTATAGCTAGTTTATGAGCGCTAAACTCGATTAGTATGCGATCTGAGATACGTTAATTATCTGTTGTTGTATTGTATCACAAAAACCGATTTATTATAAATACTTACAATATTCGGATGTTTCAAAGTAAGCAGTAAACTAAGCTCGAGCGGTACTCTCCGTCCGTCAGGTCCGTCCACCCAAAACTGCGCGCCGACTTTCTCTTTCAAGATAAACTTCGCCACTGTTAGTAACCTGTCTGAACGTCGGTATGCCATTTTAACACAGCCGTATGCGCCTTTACCTGTGAACATTATTAGGACAATGTTTTTCACGTCATAACTTTTCTATTAGTTTCTCGCATTACCTTTTCTTTTCATAATTACGAAGTATTTTGTGCTCTTCTATATTTGACGTAGGGCCCTGTGCCTAAGGTTTCTTGCCGTTTCTTCCTCTCAGCTATACAGGTTGTGAATCGGTAGTAGTTTTATAAATTCCTTTCCATTAGGTTTCAATAAAACCTAACGTTGGAAAAACTGTTCTAGTGCCACGGAGAGAATAATTTACGTCGAAGGAAACTAGTTGGCATTAAGCTGGTCTAAGTAATCACTTATCCTAGTGCTGATCATCCACTCACTCCTTTAAAAGAAAGTAATACAAGATGAAACAACTTACCTATTTGTTTGAGAGTGACGTAATGTTTGCTGTATTCTCCAGCTGTTTGCTCCTCCCCGCATTGGCTCATTAGAGACATCGATTGCGGTCTGCTACTTGTTGATTTACCCTGAAATGTTACATAAATACTTTCAAGCTACAGTTAAAATCAAAATCTAGTGAATTTGTTTACATACCGCGGCTATAAATATTTACATTATTACGGCTATAAATATCACTATGACACGCTAGGCGAGTTCACTAAACACTCACGCCTAACCTGAGTACTGCAATAGCAGGGTAAGGGTTAAATAATATAATAATTTATTACTTACTTAACTTACTTGTTATGAACTGTGTTTCTATACTTTATTTGTACGGAAAATTAATTAAAAGTGCTAAAGTAGTTAATTTAGAACATAAAAAAAATAAGTTCTAAAAACTAAAACCCGCCTACGGAGAACCTGCGATCTTAAAAGTAAGAAACAAGAAATAATTCTTGTCTTCCTAACTAGGTACCCCATAAATGCACAGACGTAGCGATTTTCAGAGGAAAGCCGTGGTCGTATGCCTCTGTGCCTTGATATTAATAAACGTGCAATGTTGGAACCTGTTTAACCTACCTTTGTAATAAGTAGGTATCAATTGCTTGCAGGCAGCCATTTATAGTTATATGGAGGCATACGACCACGGCTTTCCTCTGAAAATCGCTACGTCTGTGCATTTATGGGGTACCTAGTTAGGAAGACAAGAATTATTTCTTGTTTCTTACTTTTAAGATCGCAGGTTCTCCGTAGGCGGGTTTTTAGAACTTATTTTTTATTTCACACTTTTTAGTTAAACCATCGATAACTACGTAACTACTACAGGACTCATACAAACACATACATGACAACTACTCAAACTCCATGTTACACTTTCAATCTGTGTGTTCATCTCAACATATTGTACTAGCGGGCATCCGCGACGTCATAGTCATCTACACCACAGTTACTTTTCGAAGTGGACAGAATGCAACGTGATAATAATTATAGGGTAACAATCCTAAAATATTAAAATGTTTTTGATAGCGTACATAACACTAAAAAAACTACACAAAAAGTACCTAGATAGGTAGGTACCTACTTTCGAGCAGATGCTCAACGCTTTCCTGGTCCAAAGTAAGTAGCGTAATCCGTTTCGGATAGGTATGAGTGTGGATCAAAGATGCCTTTTATTTTATTTTGACGGGGCACTGCGCCCCCAAAGCCCCCCTACACACTGATAATCTGTCCATATTACGAGTATATTATATTAAAAGTATCTATTTCCTTATTGCAGCGGGGGGCTGCGTCCCCCCAAACTGACACAATGACTACTTTGTCCACAGTAGAGTTCAAGAAGTGTTTCGTTTCTTTTGGCGGGGGGCTGCGCTCTCCAAACCCCCCCACTCAGTGACAACTTTGTCCAGTATAGTTCAAAAAGGTTTTGTTTCATTTTGGCGAGGGTCTGCGCCCCCCAAACCCCCCTACACAGTGACTACTTTATCCATAGTAGAGTTCAAGAAGTGTTTTGTTTCTTTTGGCGGAGGGCTGCGCCTCCCAAACCCCCCCACATAGTGACAACTTTGTCCAGTATAGTTCAAGAAGGTTTTGTTTCATTTTGGCGAGGGTCTGCGCCCCCCAAACCCCCCTACACAGTGACTACTTTATCCATAGTAGAGTTCAAGAAGTGTTTTGTGTCTTTTGGCGGGGGGCTACGCCCCCCAAACCCCCCCACACAGTGACAACTTTGTCTAGTAGAATTCAAGAAGTGTTTTGTTTCATTTGGCGGGGGGCTGCGCCCCCCAAACAGTGACAACTTTGTCCAGTATAGTTCTAGAAGGTTTTGTTTCATTTTGGCGAGGGTCTGCGCCCCCCAAACCCCCCTACACAGTGACTACTTTATCCATAGTAGAGTTCAAAAAGTGTTTCGTGTCTTTTGGCGGGGGGCTACGCCCCCCAAACCCCCCTACACTGTGACTACTTTAACCATAGTAGAGTTCAAGAAGTGTTTCGTGTCTTTTGGCGGGGGGCTGCGCCCTTCAAACCCCCCCTTCACAGTGACTATTTTGTCCATAGTAGAGTTCAAGAAGTGTTTCGTGTCTTTTGGCGGGGGGCTACGCCCCCCAAACCCCCCCACACAGTGGCAACTTTGTCTAGTAGAATTCAAGAAGTGTTTTGTTTCATTTGGCGGGGGGCTGCGCCCCCCAAACCCCCCCTTCACACTGACTATTCTATCCATAGTAGAGTTCAAGAAGAGTTTTGTTTCATTTTGGCGGGGGCTGCACCACCCAAACTTTCCTACACACTGACTACTTTGTTCATAGTATGAATGTGAGTTCAAGAAGTCTTGTATTTAATTTCAAACTTCCCTTTTAAGACACGCTTTACAAATTAAAATTACTACTTGAACTCATGATAATAAACAACTTTGAATATGAGATCTTTGTCAGAGCCTAAAAATGTTTGCTTTTTCGTACAAGTTACGTGTGCAAAATTTACCTATTGAGGGACCGAAAATGTTTAAATGCCCAAAGTTGATTCCATAGGTAGTACAAGTTGTAGGTAATTTAGCTTAAAACTAGCCAAAACAGTCAACATAATTCTGAAAAGGCCTGATTTGGCAAGCTGTAGGTAAGTAATCAGTAGTTTCGAAGTAATTATGATAGAAAAGACAAGACGTTAAAAGACATATTATTTACAAGTAAAACCGCGTGCTAAACCTAGTGATATTAATTATATTTGGAATGTACTCGCTGAGCCCTTTTATTTGATACCTCACACATTATCCTTTGTAAAATTTAATATTTTTCGTCGCGACTTCTTGTCCACTAGTTTACAAGCAAATCCGTGCGCAAAACCTAAAGATATATATAATATTTGGAATGTACTCGCTGAGCCCTTTCATTTGATACCCCACACATTATCCTTTGTAAAATTTAATATTTTTCGTCGCGACTTCTTGTCCACTAGTTTACAAGCAAATCCGTGCGCAAAACCTAGTGATATATATATTTTTGGAATGTGCTCGCTAAGCTCTTGAATTTGATACCCCACACAACACCATTTATAAACTTTTATTTTTTTCTTCGTGACTTTTTGCCCACTAGTGGGCAAATTATTTAACTTATTGCAAAACTAGGTATCCTATGTCACCCGCCGTTTTATTACGAATCTTTTGACACCTCATTCATTAAAATCGGTTTAGTAGTTTAGACGCTACGGTGGAACATACATACATACATACAAACATACATACATACATACATACATACATACATAGACTGCCAAAAACATTACCCTTTCTTTTGGCTTTGCCGTAGTCGGGTAATAAATAAGTCTACAGTGTACTTACAAGTATAAGCGAGTTATCAGCGGTAGACGCAACGCTGGACGCGAGCGTAGTATGTCTCGGGGCGTCCTCTAGCTGCACTCCGAGCCATACACACCGCACTCTACTCCCGTTTGTCAGTTGCATTGTTGATACCGTGTACAGCACGTCTGGAATTGCATAATATTTTGTATTGCAGTGTAGATCAGTATTGGCGTTGTTATATTACCCCACCTTTACTAGGAAGGAAGTAGGATAAATTAGTATAAATGTCTATGTTTGTGCCGATGGATGAATGTGAGGTGTTTGTTACTCTTTCAAGCAACAACCTCTAACCAGATTTTAATGAAACTTTTCGGTATTATGGTAGTACAAGATGAATAAGCATTTTTTTTAACGAAAAATGTTTCATTATTAGACTGAAATACTTAGTAAAAGGGGTCTAGATACTTACTAAGCTCAGTGCCATCCCTATGCAGCACCCGTCCCCTATACGTGCCGTCTCGATGTTGGCAATCAGCCGCCTCCATACACTCGCACTGCTCGGATTTACTCGTTCGTTGGGGAGTCGATGTCGTCACTAATGTACGGATTAGACGTTTCGCTACGCATGGGGTTTCTGGTTCATCTAAAAATGGTTTGTATATCATTTTTGAAATTTAAAGCTAGTTTAAGACCGCTACATACGATTATTATGCGATCTGAGATATTTAGTATGGATCCGAGAACTATTTCTATACTAAATATGTCGGATGGGATAAGAATCGGATGTAGTGCGTAACCGCTCCAAAAGGCTCGTAATAAATTAACAAAAATTTCCCGTCGTACGTATCTCACGAGGCATTAATTTTTAATTTATCTTATAGCACAATATTGGATATACATACTTTACAAATTAGTGAATAAGCTAAATGAAATAGATATGTAACCTTAATATGGTAAAAAATAAATTAAAGGATGTTTTCGCTATGTAAGAATTGTTAACCTTTTGATGAATTTTTAAGTTGATTGTTGATATCTAGGTTTTAGGTATAGTATCAAATCACCCATACAACGACAAGCACTCATTAAACATATCTAATTAAACTGTCAAGTAAACATACCATCAAAGAGTTTCCTCGGCGCGGATTCAGTCTGCGTCTCCAAATCTATATCATTGCTTAGACTGTCTACACTTTCATTACCGTTATGTCTCGGCAAGTCTTCTATCTCACAGCCAGGCGGCGGCATCTCATTTATAGGCGTTAGGAAGTCCGCACTAGTCTCGTTTGAATCACAGAAATCTAACGACAAACTGCTTTTGTCATCTTTCATTTGAGCTTTCAAAGATCTGTATTTACTCGAGTCGAATGATAGTCGTAAAGAAGGATCGTTAGTACGAACTCTAGGTGTACTTCCCGTAGGCGTCACTTCTTGCGAATGCTGCGACGTGTAGTAAATAGAATCAGATTTCTCAGCCACTTTGCTCCCAACTTTAACAGGATTACTATGTTCCGATCTCAGGATATTTTCCGAACGGGACTTGGAAATACTACTTTGGCAGTAGTTTTCTTCGTCTATTGAAATGCCAGACATTCCTGAGGTTACATCGGGTAACGCAGATCCGTCGTTCCTTTGTTCTGTCGTGCTTATACTTGATACCATATCTTGTGTGGGCGTGGGTGTATGTGTGACTAGATCGCAGGATTTGTCTAAACATAGTGCGCTGGAGGATTTCTCTCTAGTCGTTGATAGTAAGGAGGGTTGCACGTTTAGTGACATGCAAGCGGATTTCTGACTGCCGTTGAAGGCACCGCACGAGTCTTCGTCGGTGTCTGTTGCTGAAAGAGATAATAATTAAGCAATTTCATTGATTGTGTTGTACTATTTATTAAACCATGTAAGAAAGAAAGAAGCTACATTTGAAGAACCAGCATATACCAGAGGGGAAATTTTAAAATGTATCTCTGTGAAACACAACCATCCGCACTGTGATAGACTAATATATTAAAACACAATCAATCTAGCTAGTAAAATGAGAGAAGATGAGTGCCCTTAAAGTCGGGAAGTAAAAAGAGCTGCTAATGATGAAATTAACCTTATTAAATTAAGTAAGTATACACATACCCGATCCATCATTCTCATTATTAACAGGCGATAGCGTCATATTCCTATTCCGTTCCGACACTTTAACTAGATCAGCAACTCTACAGAAATCTGGGATGACATCTTCAATGTGATGGCTGATGACTTCGCTGTGCGGCTTCCCGAAGGTTAGCATCGCGAAGTGGTGGTTGCAAGCTGTTATTATACCTGTATCGTCTACTACTAGAAGACCGCTTACGTTGTAGGTTACCTGAGGATTTAAATTGGAGTTACACGAAGGTATTTTTGTTTTGGCTGTAACTTTCTAGTCTAGTTGAATATTATGAACATGCAGTTGAGTTTCTTTTCTAACTAATATTTGAGTTGTTTTAAGATAGTTTGAATTTATTGGGCGGCAATGTTACAAAAATCTTTTTTCCGTTTGACCGCGTGAGTTGTGAGATAACAGACTGTCAGAAGTGAGATTTAAGAGGTAAGGTGATTCTATATTAGGAAATCAGTAGTCAAAAGCTTAGTTTCTTCTATTTTTTTTATCTGACTACAGCAAAGCCAAAAGATGCTGAAAAAACATTATTGAAAAATAAATTAGGTAGGTATGAAAGTATCAACACTTACCCTAACATTAACATCAAAGACGGGTTTATCTCTCGGTATTCTGGCTGTAGTTGACCAGGGTGACGTCTCTGAAGGGTCCGGTTTGGATATCCACAGACACAGCGGGAATGAACCTCCTTCTAATGTGCGACCTGAATAAGTTTAAAAAATTGTGTTAAACTGTCGAATAAAACTCAACAATAAAGACATTTATATGGAGCAGATATCATAATGTGTTGTGTAGGTACGTTGCGTATGTGTTCAGTTTGTTTCTTTAATTCAGATACTATTTTTTGTATTTTTTTTTGGTAATATTTGTTTTAGCAGTCTAATGGAGAAACACCTCCTTTACAAATTATGAATCCTTCAGTTTACTTTATGAATGATTGTTATACTGAACAATATTGAATGTTGAATATTTCTCATTCTGTAAGATCCTGACGACAAAAGCTATTTCATTACTTTCTAGAATCTACAATATAAATAAACATTATTAACCTGTAGCCTTTTGCTTAGAAACATTCTTAGTAATAGGTGCATCATACGAAGGTAGTTGTATCGAAGGTATGAGGGAGGCAATTGGTAATCCCACAAGCTTGTCTCGGGAGTCTGCTTGGAAGAGCAACGCGGCGTCTTCGTTATCACATGATACTATCACACCCGTTTCTGCGTCTATTGATAGCTGAAAATTTTATATTAGAACTTTATAGTTTGAAAAAAGGGTAATTGTCCACGGAACACGGAACCGCATATTTTCGAGTTTTCGAGCTTGACGAAAACGTGCGTATGTCGCGTGGTTCCGTGGACAATTGGCCTAAATCGTATGCTATGTACAAAATAAAATTCGATTGATTAATGCGTGGAACTGAATTAAATTATATCCCATAGTGACTTTTGTTAAGAAGAAAGTTTAAAACTAAAAATAGTAAAGAAAATAGTGAGTATTCACTTACCACAACATTTTTACAGTTGACGGGCTCAGCAACCACTAAGCAGGGTCCGTCGTTATCCAATTGTCTAATCCATAAAGAAACTTGGAGAGAACCTCCATCTTTTGATAGGAGTTCTACCACCTACAACATAAGTTAAAGTTACATTTAAAAGACCAATTTATTTTAAGTACATACAAAGAAAAAGCTAGTAGTATCAAGATAAAGAATCGTGGAGAAGGAGGAGAAAGGCCTTTGCCTAGTGTCCCACCACACTGATGGCTAGATAAGATAAGTAGTATCAGGCAATTATTGATTGGCTGATTTACAGCAAATACATAAAACATACAGAACAACAAAATATTAAAATAGAATAGACCAGTTCAAGAGTAACTCAAGCCGACATGCACATCTATTAGTAGTCTGATGATTGTTGGTGATGCAAAAGTGGTGTTTGGATTATAGGAAGATGTGCTTTATTTTTGTTAAGTTTTGAGTAGTGAGTAGGAAAGGTGAAGTACGATGAAATAGATTCATGGCATGTGTGACATGTATGTATGAAAGATAGATGAAAATTACCTTGCCACTAAGTAAAACAACAGTACCATCTTCAGAGGCGTCCCCTTCTTCAGGCAATGTGAAAGCCTTGTGGGTGCGGTTGCGAAGGAGGTCCGAGAACCGTAGACCTACCAGCTCACCAGATGAATACCCTAGCAGGGAACAGGCTTTGCTGTTTACTATGAGGATCTGAAAATAGGTATTTTGTAAATAGTACAAATAAATGAATGCCTAAGCAGTTTGCCTAGCTAGTTTTGCTAGCTTGAGCAGTTTCAGTTGCGTTGCATTTGCATTTCACTGTGTGTTCTGGGTCTTAGTCTATCATATCCATAAGTAAGGAAAAATAAAATTACTAATTAACTTCATGTTTACTATTTTATCTATTACAATGGATATACCTGTATAATAGGTACCTACCTATACCTACTTAATTCGATTTATTTTCATTTTACGTATACCTACTAAATTCTGTTATCTCATTTCATCCAAACTCTTTGTTAAAGATCTTTTGCAATAATAAACACAGTAGTTTAGATACAAGCACAGAAATTAAAACTAGTCCTTCCTTACCTTAGAAGAATTAGGTTCAATAGTGAAGACCGCTTTGCTTGGGTTGATAGTCTGTTGCAGTCTATCACATTGGGACTGAGCCGGAGAGCCGGCGACATCGCCTGACGCAAGAGATGTGTTGAATCTCAGGCCATTTGGACCGTCCACTGAAAATGGAGTACGAAGATTTTAAATAATTAATTATGTGGGCAGGTATTTTGTTGCCATGGGAATATGGAAAATTTAAATTTAGGTTGGCTATGGGAATCCATTATCTTAGTTAATTAATATATTTATTGTTTTCTTTATACTATCATTAACACATTATAGCTATGCCATTTCAAATAACTTAAACAATGTTTTTTTTACCATACCTACATATCATTTTAAAAATTTTAATTGAGAATTTGATAAAACTTTTTAATCTACCAAAAAAGAGACATATCAGCTGATACTAATAATAAGTTTAAACTGCAATAGTGTTTGAACTTTATCTATATCACATACTACCTTTATCCAAATTAATTTAACATACCTCTGACAAGATCAGCAGCAGGTTTGACCTTAGTCGGAGTCTCAAGCTCCATCTTGATAGGTCTGATCTTTCGTTTCAGACGTGGGAAGCTCTGATTACCCTCAAAGGAGCAATTGTACACATGTTGTATGCGAGCTTGGGGCTTCACGGTTCTGTTAAATACATTTTCTTATATTCACAAAGAAACTATAATATCATCTTCATGATATGCAAATGAAGACAATAAATAATAAGGTTGCTTGAAATTATACTTTACTATATTTGCATTGTGAGATATTGATATAGGTACTAAAACTTGAAGAATTCTTTAGGATAAAATAACTAAAACTTACCTGCATTTAAAATCAATTTCCATGAGTTTATCAGGAGTAAATACATTGTGATTGTCATTTTTAATTTCTTCAAAGTCAAACTTTGAATCCTGCAAAGGAAAACAAGGAAATGTCATCAATTTTGCAAGTGCTTTGATGCCAATATAGAATTCGTGTTTAAAACTTACGTCTTTCGGAGTAAAATTCAAATGTTCAGGTGAGTAAACATCACCAAATCGTCCAAGTCTTGGTTTAACAGGCGTAAGGAATGAAGAATCTCCCGTAAAAGACCTTTAACAATGTAATGTAAATTCTACCTCACACCTCCAACGAAATATTATAAAAAACTGTCCAATTTATCAGCACTTATGTTCTCAATTGATTAGTGAAGCGGAATGATCAGCTTTATGATTTATTTACATCCTTCAAATTTATTTTGGGAAAGAAATCAATAAATTCTAGCGCGCAAGTTCAAATGAGGTTTCTATGTGGAAAACTCGTACAGAAAAAGTTTTTTAGTGAATCAATACCTGTTGCAGTTCATTATTCCTACAGATCTAATAGTGAAAAATAATCGTTTGTATTATTTTCAGGGCTTTCTTGTAAATAATTGATGTTTTCTTCGAAATTCGCCGTTGACACTTTTTCAAACAAAGAACTTGTTTTTCAAATAACTGTCAAATTATTTTGACATATTTCTGCGTCTATGGATAAAAAAAAGTTTTGCGTTTCGATCTTACATTGTAGTGAATTATTGTAATGTTTAATAATTTTAAAGATGTTATTATGATTATTTTTATTATTCTTAATAAAAAATTAAATAAAGTCGAACCTAAAATATCAATAGGTATAAAAATACTTGGTTTCAGTACAGCGCCATCTAGAAACGATCCAGTTAATCAAAGCAACACAGTAGTTCACAAAGTTAAATACAGAAAGCGACACACAAGTTTTAATTTTATTTAATGTACCTGGTACCAACTTGGTACCTACTTGTAATAGTATCTAAAAAATAAATATTTCAGACTTTACAAAATAATGCTTATTATTAAAAAAAAATACTAAAAGCTTTTAAATATAAATAAGGATTTGGTTTCGTATTCGCCTTGGACTCAAACTTGTTTATCCAGTTAGATAGTGTAGCGAAATTTCGACAGCTTTCTCGACTGGGAGCGTGGCGTCTCCTGTAATCCGGCTTCTCGGAGGTCGGGCTCGGAGGATGGTTTGAGGTCGGGAGTCCTGGTGCTGAGTAACCCATGTTGACCGGACGTCCACATTAAGCCTGGTATTAATATGGATCCCCCGGAGGAGTCTGGGGGATGCAGGTTAACTAAGGAGGGGCGAACCGGGCCAGGGGGGAAACCCAGCAGCCAAAAGTCCCCGTATCGGGCAGTAGTGGGATAGCGGCCGGGAGTGGGAGCTTAGTGACAGCCTGACTAATACAATCAGACCCGTTCCTTTTGCCGAATTTAGAATTCGATCTCTTTGTGTGAACCTCTTTTCTTTCTATGTTGCTGGTTATTTTTGCCTAAAAAAATTTGTTGTGATTGCTTTTTGGATAAAAAAGAAACAAAACTATATATTTTTTAATAAGGCATTTTTAAAACTTTTTTGAGATATTTCAGCCAGTAAGTCCTACCTAGATGTCAGCTTATATACCATCTCTTTAAGGTTAATGCTTGATTAGATGAGGTAGGTTAGGTAGGTACAATGTAGACGCAGGATAATCTGCCTAAGGTAGATCGCAAGGTATTTGCCTATCAATTTTTTTATACAATAATAACGCTATAACGATCTAGATTTTTCCTAGAACATAATAAATACTTTTAACTACAAGTAAATAGATGTCAGCTTATATACCATCTCTTTTAAGTTAATGCTTGATTAGATGAGGTAGGTAGGAACAATGTAGAACGCAGGATAATCTGCCTAAGGTAGATCGCAAGGTATTTGCCTACCAAATTTTTTTATACAATAATAACGCTATAACGATCTAGATTTTTCCTAGAACATAATAAATACTTTTAACTACAAGTAAATACCTACACACGTTCCGGTTGTTGTCTGCACTTTCGAATTCCAAGGTCCTACTCCACCCAGCTGCACTACCAATTTATTTTAACACCTTGCTACTGGAAATGAGGCTTTGAAAGGACACAATAGGGTTTATGGTGTATGAATTCAGTAATGGTTATTTATAGGCAATAGAACACACGAATAGCTCTAAATTAATTGTTAAAGGCAGTTACGTACGACGGACATTGATATTAAGATTATTAGGCTTTGTTTACGGATATGAAGTTTGTGATTTTGTATGATAGATTATCGTTTTCGATTTCGAATATGATTTAGGTTATGAGTCTTTTGTACTCGTACGTATCTATTTAGGACTAGTCTAATAGGTATCCAATGTTACCCAGCTATTTTTGGAAGCTACGAATATTATTATACCTTAATTTCGCCAGTGAAGTTTTGATCTAAGGCAGATACGGATAGCCGGTCACGTCCACTACTTGAAAAAGGATTCCCTCCTTCCTCTTTTATATTAAGTATCTCATAGTAATTTACTTCAAGAGTTTCAGCACTAATTACCTACTATTAATTACCTTAATTTCATCTTCTTTTCGCCCGGAAGACCTAGCCAACATACTTTGACCTACCAATCAATATACCTACGTAATAAAAACTGCACACATTGTACGCAGTCAATCAGCGAAGGGAGGTCACGTAACCTTTGGCTGACATTTCGTACCATTCACTGCTCTATAGGGCATTTCTTACTGTTGCGTAGGACATTGCTTTGTGACCCCTTCCCTTGTATGGTAATCATTATTTACTCGCTGGATTTTGCTCTACATTTGATACGGTTATAATCCGATTAAAATGAAAGTTGTTGCACGTTTTATTGAATGGATTAGGTACTAGGTGGCGCGTTCAGTAAATAGTTCTAAAATAATTTTAAAAATGGATCGGTCGCGCAGGGATGACGACTACATTCAAAAATTCAAAAAATAATTAGTCCGTCTTTTAGGCTATTAAAAAATATTTGAAACACAATTTTTACCTGATTAAATACATAAATAAATACAAAGATACAGAGCATCAAAGTTATGGAGTGGGGGGTTTTGACGTCACTCTTACGTAAAAATCGTACGTGAGCGTGACGTCACGAGCAACTTTAACCCAGTGTATCTTTGTAATTTTTAGTTTAAGAGAAAGAAGAAAAAATACGTGTCGAATATTTAAAAATAAACTATGTGATGGGCGTAAAACATTTTTTTTGTCGTCATGCCTATTCTGAGAGGCCTATATTCCGAAGGAGGAAGCTATAGGCTGAGATGTATGATAGATGAATTTAAAAAAAAACTAAAGTAAATGCTTTGAGTATAGAATATAATAAGGAGGTGCCACATTTTTTTTTCATATACAAATGAGTTTATGACAGCGTGCCAAGGTTGGCGCAAGTTTTTCATAGTTTTCTTGGTAGATGACCTGTCAAACGATAAGAAATTCCATACAAAAAGGTAGCCATTTTGCGCTAGATCTGGCACGCAGATCCAGACGGTATGGCACCTAAATGTGTATAAAAGAGTTCGCAACAATACCTATGAGTACGGATTATTAAAATTAAAAAAAAAAAACTAATAGATATGTACACTTTGTGATTTATACCTAGGTACCTACTACTTACTTACTCATAAGAACGTACCAATACCTATACCTACTAGCGCCAATAGGTACCGAATAACCATCAAACGTTTAATTTAAAACGTAATATAATCGTACATCATAAACAAATGACTTTGATTAATCAGTTACATAACATTCCTTACCTATTAATCCGAAGGCAATTAAGTGTAAAACCCAGTTAGGTAACTAGACCGTAATGCCATTGTTTGGATAGGCAGTAGATGCGTAAATATACAAACTTTGGTGCGTTTCCATAACCAGCGGAGTTCGGAAAGAATTGCAGCTCGGTGGCAATAATCCTATAGCAATTTTTATAACTATTGGTACCTCATTTTTTTTCAAATATCATTTAAAGAAAGCATGATTATTTCAATATTTTGAAAAATAACTTCAATGGTATTGTGGTGTATCAAAGAAGTGATATTTCTCTTTTGGTCTACATTGGATTGTCCGATTAGTTAGAAGCCTTAATGCCACAGAGCTGTAACAAAATGTATTAAAGTAGGTACTGCTCTAGGTTATTTACAAAGGAAAAATATGTGCGTAATATTTTACGAACGTAATTTACCAAAATTTTTATTAGATTACAAGCCGTTTAAAAATAAATGAGCACTATTTTGAAACGTGGAAGTTCTTTACATTTATTACCACTTAGATAAAACTGTAGCTAACTAGAAACTATAATACCTGACTTTAATTTGCAAGCTAACGCGTACAAAACGTGTGAAATGATGTGCGAAATATTTTGGAAAACGCGCTCACTTTCGATTCGCACGACTTACGAAATAGCCGTTTACATGCTTGGTGCTTAAAATAATTGGTTCAAGTAGATTTTTGGCATACTTTTTAAATGGTTTTTTAGAAGTTTAAAACTGTTAGATTTAGGTAAAGTATTTATTTAAGCTCTACATTATTACTTAGTTCTAATTAATTATATCGGAAAGTCACGAATGTTATTGGCAATTGTATAAAGCCAAGAGCTATTCGATGTGGTAAAATATGTCAAATCACACCTACGTAGGTACGTACCTATGTTTCTTTCTATGTATAATTATTGATCTTTCAATTAAATAAATAAAGTTATATACCTACCTAAACTGCATTTGATATTTTTGTTGACTAATATTTTTTTATACATTTTAACCTTTTTTATCCTTCACCGATATTGGACGACATTTTCATCGTCCCTTAAAACAACGGACCCACACACTCGTAGGATAAAAAAAAAAAAAATACAGTCGGAAGTGCATCATGTTCATAGACAAGGAGCGAATACCGTGACTGATTGCGATTGGCCGAGAAAGTCTCATGTGGGTCGGATGTGGATGGGCATTAGACGAGATGATTTATCATTTGTGTTGATTGACAGGGATGGAGTTAGGCGGTGTTTGTTTCGGGGTTTCGTTGAGATATAATTTTAAGAAGTGTGAATGTAGAGCACTGTAAATGGATGTTCTACTCCTAAATATGGCCACATCATAGGCTGATTTGAAACGCAAGATTTGAAAACGAAAATTTTCTTACTCTAAATAATAGAGTTTTAATAAAGGTCAATTACCTATTTGCTCTGCGTAATCTGAAACTTTAGCTGTTTCAGGAAACAGAAAAATTGGATTAGGTACGTAGGATTGCAGTTGTAAACAGAAATAAATAAATATAGCTACTAAGTATTGCGAAAGGGCAGATGGATATCAACAAACACTCGAAGAAAATTAAATAAAAAAGATCCAGTCCCACCTTAATCCCACCCAGTAAATTTTGACGCTTGATCACGATGATCAATGTTCAAAGCTCATTGAAGTCTGTCGAGAGAGATAGCTTATTTGCCTTTGTTTCAGTTACGTAGGTGAAGCGTGACATGATGCCAATAAGATTACCAACAGATTAGATACCTACTCGACTCGGATATTTCATTAAATCCGTAGGAAGGATTACATAATTACAATATAATGCTAGCGTTAAAATTGAATAAGTATTTAGAGTCTACTTATCGAAGAAATAAAATCTCCTTTGCATGTTTTTCTAAAAAAAATTCGAATACAATCTCCTCGAATCGAAATAAATATCAGGCCGGTATAGCATAAAAAAACATTTTAAAATGCCTTTTCTAACAGATAAAAAAATAAGTTTTATTTTTAATTGAAGTCAGAAGGCGATTAAAATAAAAACTTTTAGCAAAAGTGGCCATGATGATTCAAAGCATGTAGTAGGAAATGAGTAAAATCTTTTTTGTGAAAATTCTATAAGCAATATTTACTATGGAGTTTGCAACAAAAAAAAAATGGAAATTGTAAGCGCATGCGGCAGTTCACGTTTTTTAAAGTATTTGCAACTGAATTTGAATATCGGTAACGTTTTTGCGAAATTTATTGCGAGAAAATATTTATGAAGGCAATATTTTGAAATGAACGGTAATGGAAATATTACTTCTTTTATCGTGTGAATTTTCAACAACATGGTAGAGTCTTGCTTGATAGAGGTTGACTTTTCTTTGTCCAACGTTAGCTTTTATTTTATTTCACAAAACGAATTCACAATTTTCAGGCATGTCGAAAATATCGATCTTACTTCGATTAACGCCTAATGGACTCTGTAATCGCTAATAACTGTATCGTATCATATCAGCAGCAAGGAAACATTACAAGTCCATATCTAGATCGAGTAATTATAAGACAATGCATGTAATATAGGAACATTTCGTCAGTAAGGTAACCCATACCCAGCGGTGGCTAACCGACTGGTAAAAATGGTAACTGTCCGATAACGATTGCTTAATATCTGTAGCGCCTTTCACCGTGGTTGTGTAATGATTTGGTAGCACGCGTCAAGTGTTTCAGTCTCAAGGTTAGTTTATAGGAAATAGATATGCCTATATCAAGTTTTTCACAGAATTTTATATTGGTTTTTATATTTCGTTTCTTGTTAAGCGATATAACATTCCAAGAAGGCACTATTATGTTCCTGTTGCATATGATTGATTGGAAGTTATTTATCCGTTTTCAAATTAATCTTTCACATCACAGAAAAAAAAGAACAATAGAAAATCTATTGTGTCTGGGTTTTTAATGGGTCAGTGGGATGTGAGAGGTTAAACAGTTTTTGGTACATATTATTAGAAAAATAAATTACACAAATAACTTCAAATTGTACCCGTGAAACCAACAAGAAAGTACCTTCTTTATTTTCAAACATATACCTAATCATGATCGAAAAGCTTCGAATTATAAGTTACCTACATGCTGAATTATTCTAACTCAAAAAGCTACATGCTTGACCCATAAATCTTAGTAATTAATAATAAAGGGCATAAAAAACGCTTGTACCTACTTACTTAGTTTCTAGGCGGTTAAATAAGAACCTATTAGGTATATAGAGGCAGAATTCAGTGTGCAAAAACATGTCAATAGACTAATTTACTAGCAATTTCACACATATTCAATTGTAACAACTTCATTTGCTTGAAGGCGTTTTATTTGATTACCAACAGTAACATAGTAAGTAAGCTTAAATTGGTAAAACACTGTTAATTAATTAACATGTTGCAACTTATATTAATGATAGCATACTGTCGGTTTGGCAATAAATTAGTTAAGTATTGCTTAGTTGCTAATTAATCTAGCTTCATGGAAGGTAGAGGAATAAATTAATCTAGACAAGAAAAAAAAACGTCGATCCAAATTTGTGTCCGGATTTAATTTGTCTATTTCCTATTCGACGGTCGACAACGGCTTCTTATAAGTGACTAGTAAGCATATTCAGTGTATTACTTTATGGGTGTCTATGGTATACATTTGTTTAAAAAACCTGTCAAGCAAGTGCATGTCAGACTCGCGCAGGAAAGATTCCTACTACTGATATCGAGCAAAAATCACTTTTGTTGTATGGGAGCCCCCCTTAATTATTATTATTATACTATTCTTAGTATTTGTTGCTATAGCCGCAACGGTAATACCTACATCATGTGTGAAAAAGTCTTTTAATCGGTGGTAGCCATAAAATATGGTCTACCATTTTTGTTGTTTGGTTACCGAAGCATACAACAAGACCTCTGGGTCTTGTTTCAGAAGGATGTTCTGACATAGCACTCAAATTCTAACCTCTACTGTAATATGCTGTAGGTACTTACGCGTTATCTATCACTATATTAATCATAAAAATAACATGTTCGCACAACGTAACTAAAATCGATTAAACAAAGTACACCATGATTTATGAGCGAACAGTTTCTGATACAAATAGTTGCTCTTAATTAATTTAATTAACGGCCTTATGACCTTAGTAATAAGGTCAGGAACTTTGAATTGACCTCGTCAAATACCTTAAATAATAGCGGGTTGATTCGAGATAAGGTCTGGTACTAATATGTAATTAAAGTAAAGACAAGTTAGATTGTTCTTAGAATACTGATAATTGTTGTACTCAAAAGTGACATGCGATTTGTTATTTGCAAGTTAGAACGGCACGCCTATGTTTTGTGTGATAATATCATATTCTTTTAAAAGCGGTTTTTGTATTGAAAGAATAAAACCTATTATTTATTGAAACTCTGGGACCCTGGGGCCCAGAGGCCAAAATTTTAGTTTCGGAGCTTTCAACGCGTCTACGCGAGGCTTCGGGTGATCCGAGAGCTGGCAGCTTCCTTGGCCAAAGGATAAGCATTGCTATCCAAAGAGGTAATGCTGCCAGCTTATTGGGTAGGTACTTTGCCTCGTGGGGACGACGCGTTAAAAGATTATATTTTTCCTGTAAATATTTAATTGTATGTTTGTTTTATTTATTTTCATAAACATTTATTAAAAAGGTCTTCAAGATGCATTATTTTTAAATAACAACGTTTGTTTAACTTCTTAAGCGGTAAAAAAATTACACTCAAGATGTGTAACATTTGTAATAGCATAAGTAAGCATACAATTTATTTTGCCATTTTCCATTTCGCACCTGCCTAGAAACTAAACTATATCAATTAGATGCTTTAACATAGAATACTAAACATTAAAAACACCTACCACAATGTAAAAAGCGTGCAGACATTTATTAAGTTTCGTGCAAAGATAATAATTATTGCACATAATATTAATGCTTTATGTTGCGTATACTTGCGTGTTAACTCCTGTATGCCAATTGTTCCATAAAAGCTATTGTTCTATGGCTATTCAAACGTTTCTTTAATTATGGAGAAGGAGAGTAGCATAACAACAATATAAGACAAAAGAGGTAGCCTTGAATCTATAGAAGCGTGCCGAATAGTATCGATATTTCGTATTGATTCTTATCAATTAATGTGCATGTCAATAGTTCATTCGATATGTAAAATAGTGTATTGAAAGGGAACTTAAAGTAGACAGGCGTATTCGAGATCAATATTGAATCGCCAAATGTATCTAGATGTAAAATATTGTACCTAAACAATAAAGTATACTTGCTGTATATTTTGTGTAAGTATAATCAGATTCAAGCTCAGACTCTGGCGTGATTTTGTTGCATATTTTTTTGTCGCAAAGAAAACCTTCGTCAAAATCGGAATACGGTTACAAAATATCAATATCTTAGTAAATAATAGGCTATATCGACTGCAAATGTGACGGATACAGTCGTGATAGATACGACATTGAGTTCTATTGTTTCTGCGCCCCGGATTTAAATATTTAGGTTCAAGTACGCGTTTTTATGTCTTTATTTATAGCCGTTTCAGCTTGAGGTTAAAGATTAATGTTCGAAACTGCCTTTTCATAGAGATTTCTCCATTTTTTATACCTATACCATTTGCGAAATTTATGGAATGAGCCGTGGTTTTATTGTGTGGTAAAAATTTGTTTGCTTGTTAATCTGATAAAGTATTTTGGTCTCTATACCTACTTTATATGTAGGTTGGTAACTAAATGCAATATAAACGGTATTATCTACTGAATTAGAAAGTTTTAAAATTTTAAAACACATTAGGACCTGCTTCAAATGCAGGTGGGTTGAACTTTTAAGAGAATGAACAAGTTACTTAATATTATCGCATTGTCACGACAAAATATTCAAACAGGTCACAGGTCACAAATCGTGATCACTAAACACGCCCTTGCCTTCCATTGATCATTGAACTTGTCTCAAACATTTCGACACTCATTGTCACATGTGAAAGGTCACTCACGAAAATTATGCTTCAGGTGACAAAAACTACAAAAACAATGCTAAAAGTTATCAGATACTAGGGGTGTCGCAATCCAGCCTTCCACTCAATGAGGGTTTGCGAAATAGTTCACGTGGTTATTCGTAATTTGGTTAGCGCGTGTTACTCTTTATTACGTGGTTCTTGTAATGCACTTTTCGTTCTGATAATTGACCTCTCCATGCAATGTCATGTTGTTGTTATAAAGCTACTAGTTACAGTCGTCACGAGCTCGTTCAATTGTTTTTGCCTTCAAAAATAAAACAACCTAACTAAAAAAGATTACGTGCCCACGTACAGATAAATTGAATCAGATTGCTTGATTAAATCGATAGTAAATTATAGAGTTGTATCTGATGATAGCTCTTTAATTAGATTATTGCATCTCTTGTTAAATTATAATTCCTATTTTGGTTAACTTTAAAAATAAATGACTTAGGTTTACGCAATACAATCAAAGGCCAGTAAAATCATCTGCAAATGTGCCATTGTTAGCGAAGCTCTTGAAATATCATAGAGCGCTTTGCAGAAATTAAAAATGTTTGTAATTAAAACGAAATAAAGTTTCAATGAACCGCCAAATATTTTTATAGCGCGCTGTGTTGCCAATTAAGTTAGAGTCCGACCACTTAATTTGGGAAACAATGGGTGTACAGCGTGAGATGAGACGGGTAATTAGATGCTTTACACGAGTCGTTCCATTATACAACGAGAATACGATATTACAATCTTTATTGTAAGTATCTTTGTCGTAAAGTATACAAAATAAGAAACGGCGTCTCAGAACTTTTTATGTTTTGCGATTTATACAGAATTAACACACATCTACGTGTAGGAATGAAGTTTATTATGTTTGCCATTCGATTAGCTAGTCAACTCTGAGAAAAACTTTGCTTTGTTATTCATTACTATTATGTTGGCCAAATATGCAAAGTCAATGTTTTTTTTACAAGTAGGTACAATGGACACAAACTCTACATCATCGCCGCCACGCCACCGTTGCCAAAGTCACATTCGCAGATTTCTATTGTATTGTGTCAATATGTAAGTATAAGAGTTTTTTTTGTATTATACTGTTGTTTCCCATATTCGTGTGTAATTCGGTGCCTAGTGAGGTAATAAAAGAAGAATAGAGTATTATCAAATGTTGGTAATATTTGATTGAGTGCAATTTGTTGTAATATTTGCAAAATCGCTGTTAAGGATTTGTTAAATTGGCAACACTGATGGTTTTTAAAAATGGAATTCGAAACCTTTTACAAACTACGTTCTTTTCAAATTAAAACCTTCTTTTTTAAAAGAGATTGCAGCCTAAATAATTGTTTAATCTACAAAAGTATTACTTAATAGCGGCCGTGCAAATCGGCGACTTAGAAATAAAATAAAGACAATAATCGCGGATATAACGATCGATTACGTAAATCGAGAGCACGAACCGATGAGTTTCCGTGAATCGGTCAGTTCACAGTTATTATGTAAATGTTGTAAAGTGCTGTGACAATAAATTTAGTGTTCCGAGTTATAGCTAAGTCCAGTCTAGAGATAGTTTGATTAATCACCATTCATGCAAGAAATAGCTTTAGGTTTTTGATCACGATCTCAGAACTACTTTTCTTGTGATGTAATATGAAAATTGTATTTACTTTGATACAATACAGACTACAGACCATAATTTCCTATGAAAGTTTGTTTAACATTTCAATCGCATATCTATTCGGTACAAAATAGTCTGTTAGCATTACACCGTATTGATATTGCGACAGTTTGAAATATTAGAAATCGTGCATTGAACATTTAGAACATACAAATACCTACTCAGAGATATATTTAAAGTACAATTATCTATTATTAGTGTTTTAGAATGTAGGCGTAGATACTATAAATGTTAGCGGATTTCAAGTTATTTGTGTATTTACTGAGTTTAATAGTAACATTTTCTAAGTCCGACTCTGCAAATAATGTAACAACATTTAGGTAGATACTACCACAGATAACAGAAGACTAGGTATTACATACTGATTGATTTGTTACAATTAGGTACCTATTATTATTTATTTGAAGTTATTGAAATAAGTCATAGTCAAGTTGAAATAGGTGTTAGATAACAGGATATTTGCAAATAATTATTTTATTTCAATCTTTGAACGCTAGGTATATTTTGCTTGTAGTGACTTCGTCAGCATTTAATTTCATATAGGAACGTACATATTTTTCTACTCATATAAATACCTACTTACTTTTGATTCAGTCTTTCCAGTAGTTAAACCCTTTAATGTTACAGCCTTTTATAAATTGCGTTTAACAATTCAAGCATTTATTTGTATAAATAAATTTCAGTTATCAATAGAATGGTCTAGTTAATCCAGGTCACCGGTATATGTCAAGACTGTACCTAGGCTACCTAGAAATACCTAGATATAGTATACCTTTAAAGGCAGCCGTTCTAAAACCGACCGCAAACTTTGATATGAATGTCCGTTCTATTTTTTTACACATGCATTCTATAAATACGATATGTTATTTTTTTTATTAGTTTGACTTTAATCATTTTTTCACTTTGAAATTGTGGTTTTAAGAAGTTTTAAGACAATTGGCATCAAAACGCAAAATTAAAAACAAATGACTGTCTGATAACGTGATAACTCATTTTTACTTGGTAAATCAATTGTTGTCGAAAGTCGTAACTCATATAAAAATATCGTAATGTGTGTGTGTGTGTGTGTATGTGAGTGTGTGTAATGTCGTTGTTCTGAAGACTTATTTCCCTATACAGAAAGTGTTTGCAGTGTTAACGCTTTATTAAATCAGCTTACAATTCCTTTGTCTAAACCAGAAGTAGAGGTTGAATAGATGAACTTAGTATTTTTCTGGAACTGAGGTTCTCCTTCATATGTAAGTACTGCATACTTCTTTGTTCCACATTATCCTGGTTCTAAGAATAGAAACATAAACTTGGTTAGAAATAATTTAGCATAAATCACGTCGTTATCTTAAATCTTGCATTTCCCACGGCAAATAATCTAAAATTCATTACTCATATACCGAGTAGGTACATTTGACCCTTTACTCGAGGTTCGTAGGTACTTTACATAGAAGAAGTAGTTGCAGAAGAAAAGGCATTTCAGAGTGTAAGATTTATACCTACTTAAGTTTTTAATAAAATACAATGTCTCTATATGGTCTCTTCTTATTTCCAAATCTTTACTTATTCCTTACAGTGCTGCTTGGTGCAGCTGAGCAAAAACCGTGATAATTCAATTTAATACCCTACGACCATCGCCAAAGCAAAGAAATTCAAGTTACAGTAAGGCCCACTTGCGCAGCCCAATAAACCCGGATTTAGCTGCTAACACAGGTTTAGATAAATAATTTGTATTGATTTATCTTGATTTAACCCTGTGTTAGCAGCTAACTCCGGGTTTATTGCGTTAACTCCGCGCGCTGCGCGAGTGGGTCTAAATCTTTTAAACGTGTCATACCGTCTTACTCAGATTTTTTTGACAGTGACAGCTATATAGCTATAATGGACCTTTTTTGCAAGTGGCTGTAAGTAACAAAAAGCTTTGTACTTGCAGGTACTTATTGTATCTTTCCAATACAGACTGTCTGTTCTACATCCCAATCGTAAGTCTACACTACATAAGCTAAGAGCACTTACTGCCGCCGCCGTGTAGGTGAGAGGCCAACCTTGGCCGGTACACTGAAACAATACACGCCTAAATCTAGACTGCTGACAGACCTCACCTAGTTAGGTACTTAGTAATATAGGTTTAGCTTTGAATGAACAGGACCTAGATTTAATTGGAGGTTGGGTTTGAAGGGAGTAGCAAACGTAGGTAAGTGAGTAACATGTGTGTAACGTAAATGATTTAGTTTTTACTAGGTTGTTGTTGTTAGCCCATATATGTCCCCACCGAGGGGCACTAGCCTACTCTCATGCAGAGAGTGATTAGGCCGTAATCCACCACGCTGGCCAAGTGCGGGTTGGCGGATTTCACATACACCTTCGATTTTCTTCTCTGGTGTATGAAGGTTTCCTCACGATGTTTTCCTTCACCGTTAGCAAGTGGTTATCGAATAAATTGATACGTACATGAGAAATAAACTCAGAGGTACGTGCCCGCGCCAGGTTTCGAACCCGCGCCCTCGGAGTGCGAGGCAAGCGTTCTACCAACTGGGCTAGGTTAGGCTATACTAATTTGAAAGTACCTACATTTACAAGAAGGATACTTAGTAATAGAAAAATGCTTAAACAAAGTCAAAAGTCTAAGTCAAAAATATATTTATTTCATAGGCACAAAAAATGCTCTTGAAACTGTTACATTATTATAGTATAGGTATTTTTTTTAAAGCTAGCGCTAGATTCGCAAGGTGCATTTTCCCCCAGAGAAGAACCTAGCAAGACACTCTGTGAGGTTGCTCAGCACCTCAGTGTTAGCATAGCTACTTACCTCTATTATTAGCTATCGGTCGGACTTTATTCACTTATTCATATAAGTCACCTATATAAGAGCTCTAGGCTTTTGCCGTAGGAGTAATCGCTATTTTAGCCTTTCTTTTGCCAACAAGATGACTAGTACTTTATCGTAGTTATAAGAAAGAAAGAAAAAAGTTATTTTGTCTGGTAACGTTCCAGTTTATGATTTAGGTAATGTTACTTTCGTAGTTTCGTCTATAATAACATTCGTAAGCATAAGTTACAACTATCAATATCATTCAATATTCTATCTCACACAAATTGACAGGATACAATTTAAATCAGTTCCTATTTTATATCAATCATTAAACCCTGCAGACCACTTCTAAATGCCAAGGCGTTTTAGATTTCATTACTGGACGCTTTCCGTCCATTGTAACTTGATCTCTACTGGACTATCCTAGTAGGATTTTTGCATACATTTCTCTATTGACATAGAGATAAAGGAGATCTTGTTATTTTGGCACAGTCAAGATCACAAATAGCTTTACACAGGGTGTTTACGCATGTAAACAAAGACACCACGCCAAGAATAAAAAAGGAAAAAGACTTGTCTATGTTGTCTTGCTTGTCATTATAAATAAAAGATATTAAAATGGAAGTTTCAAGAATTTTATGATTTTAATTTTAACAAGTTGTTCTGCTACACAGGGACACCTTATTTCGTTGCAGTATATTATCGATATTAGAACTATATTGTAGAGGTTGATATACCTTCGACTGTATTATGTGTTACAATTTTGAGGTATCTAATAATAATTGAGCCAGTAAAGTCGGTTCCCACGTCGTTTGATTGTAAATTGTTATAAAGGTCAATTTAGTTTGGTCTAGATTATTATTCAAAGCTAGACACGCAGGTGTTTTAATTGACAGTTTGTGAGTAATTTCATTTAATTATAACAAAAACTGAGTAAGGCACGTGTTTTATTTAATTTGTGCTATTTTATGTACGTAATATGAAAAATCCAAAATCTACAAGTATAGGTACAACACAGTTCTAAATTGAACCTTATATAGTAGACTTTAACAACTAGCCTAACTACAGTGGGACTTGTTGATTTGACAATATTTTATATGATTTTAGTTACCTAGTCATATAAGTACCTAATAACTGAAATTCAAACTAGTAGATTTTTTAAAGAGTGTTTGTAGACATATTACTTTTGTTAATAAAAAATTTAATGAAATACAATAAACACTAACCAAACAATAATTTATTAAACAAAATGTTACCAATTTCAAAAGTTCCAATTACTATCGTAACATTCTATACAAAACAGACCTGAATAAGAACAAAAAGTGGAAAGTTTCAGTTGCAAAACTACAACCGGTAATTCAGTAATTTATTATAACTATGTACCAATCAGCTGTTTAAAAGGGCTAACAAAAGCGCGTGCGCACAATGGTTCGGCGCAATAATTATTTAAATTCATTTGTTAAACAATAATAGGTACGAGTAACTTAGCAATTTGTCGGTCGGAATGCTAATTGTAAAATGGTGATTTGCAGCTGAGACTAATGTAGTTGTCGAAGGGACATGTCGGTAAGGACACAGATAACTAACGTAAGGATTCGATCGAGGAAAACACTGCACCTTTAAATTTGAGTAATATTACTATTTAAGTAGAGGTACCTACAGTAAAATCAACTATTTAAATAGTGAAGTAGAGAGAAATTTAACTTTTTGTGTAAAGTAATAAGATACTAGACTAAGGGGCTGTTTCAACATCTACAGATAAAATTACCTGACACATATTTTATACCTGTCTCTGTCAAAAACGTCATGTTTTATGAAATAGACATAGATTTATCTGTCATTTAAATTTTATCTGTATTGTGATTCTTATGATGATATCTGGATGATATCTGGATTGTGAAACGGGTACTACTAAGAATGATATCATAAGTAGAGAGAACTGCTTATCGCCAAATACTATTTTCACGCTTGGCAATAAGAAATAATTAACAAAATCTTCTTGACCTAAGCCTTATTCCCATCATCTGGGGTCGGCTCTCCTTGTCCGTCTTCTATATTCTGGTCTATTCTGTGCTGAAGAAATAATTAACAAAATAACGAAGATTTAATTGCAAACTATGTTCTAAATGTGAAACTATTATGAGAGTAATCATAAACTAATTTCAATAATGTTATAGTCTGTTAAAACGCGAGCAAACCCGCAGGCAGTCGCCTACTCGCAAATTTCCTAATAGGTCATTACTATAATGGATTGTTAATAATAATTGTTATTTTTAACAGACCAATTTATCTTTGACTCCGTATCTTTTGACGTAGCACAAATTGTGTCCAAATAAAATTTTACACTAAGTATCAGTTTATTTGAAAATATTTGAGTTAGTCATGTCACGGGCGTATGTTTCCTTATCTTTTAAAGATTTATCGAAAGATCTATTGAAAGCCTGTTGAATAATGTTAAAATAAATTTTCTATAAGTGCTTTTATATGATTGAAGAAGTGAACTTATTTCTTCGAGAAAAGCTATTTTTAAAACCACTTTTATACTTCATCTAATAAAATACATATTGTACGGAGTCTATTAACATGTTGGTCTATTTGAATGATCGATTACAGTTCGCGATCTATATAGAAATGGTGAAATATTTCAACGCAAAATGCTTTGTTTGAAACTGAACTAAATCACGCAAAGAGTCAAGGAGGGTCATCTTTTTTAAATGAAAAATGACCTTGATGTTATAAAAATTGGTTTTCTTTTAGGTCAGAGGTTATTTAGCATTGAAAGTTTTTATGGTATTTTATTTAACCTAGAGGTTATAAATTGAATAATAAGTTTTAAATAGATCGGCATAAATGAATAAAAAAACTGGGCTAAATAAAAAGTTTCTAAGAGATGCTTACTCAGATCTCTATTATAATGATAACGCAGAAAATCTACCGATATTGTGGAGTGCAGTTAGCGTTTCCTATTACAAACGTCAAACCGGTGAGGTTCAATGGAAAAGTGAAAGAATCCCTAAGAAATAATTTTAAGTCATAAAATCTACCATACTTAGCCAATTAGGTAGATGTTTAATTTTCGATGATATAGTTTTTTTGCTTTCCACGATATACTTAATTCTAGATTTAATTTAGCAAAAAATTGGTCTCAGTTATTCTCCTAACTCAGGTAAATTATTTACCTAAATATGTATCTAAGTAAATATTCCAAATGGCAAATACTTATACCTACGCTCCAAATTTATCCTAATTAGGTACGTTTTAGTCGCTAATTACCAAGTATCCATATAAATGAGACATCGCTGAAGCCAATTTCCTGCGTCTAATTACATTTTTTTGCGGATGTACGCAACTGAGGCGACAAAAATTAGGTTGTCTTTTTTTCTCGTTTCAATTTATTATGACCTTCATAAAATTGTTGGTCACCGTGTGATAGAGATAGGTATAGGAAATAAATACTCGTTTTCCTAGCAACAATAAATGTCAGATATAAGTAGTTGTGTTTAGTGAATAATTGAAATAATTTCCTGCGATTCAAAGTCGATCGTAATTAAGATTAGATACAAATTAGTCATTATTTACCGCTTGGTTTTTTGCTGGTTGTATTTTTCAATTTGTAATAAATAAAGATAAGAATATCCGTTTGACAATACAGATAAAGTTATTCAGCATTCAATGTAGGTGTAAACAAAATAAGAACCTATTCCTAGTAGATGAATTTGATTGATTGCGATTTATAGCTATATTCCGTGATTAAGAAATTTCTTATTAACGAAAACGTTGTACCTATGATTTGTATTTACCATGCATTAAATTTATAGTAGATCCTAGTCACGATTGAAAAAGAGATAGATTGACTAACAGGCAGATTAGAATGGCAATTAGAAGTCTTACTACCTCTACAGTACAGCCGTTGTAAGCCTTTAGAGCTAAGAAATAAGAACTTGTAACTTGCAACTACGTTATAGTACCAAATAAACATTCACTAATTAAACGTAATCAAATGAGGTTGCTTGTTTATCCGAATCTATATGCCCTTTAGTTAAATTATACTCTGTATTTTCTACTTAATTGGTAATAGGATATTTCCTAAGGTTGCTATTATAAACTGAAACCGAATAAAAAATCTTTAATTACGTACTATAGCACAAAAAACGTTAAAAACTTTTGGTATTTGTTGTTGTATCGGTAACAGAAAATCAATTTTAAATGAAAAATTTAGCTCTCTAGCTAATCATTACAGTTGTTAAAACACAGGTGATATGATTACATACGTAGGTACGGATGGACAGTAAATTTAAGAAGGTAATAGAGTCCCGTTTTTATCTTTTAGGCACTGAGCTTACACTGAGCCCTAAAATAAACAAGATGCTTACATGAGATAAAACCACATGTTTCGCACACACTTTATTTCAGCACAAAAGTTCCAAACATCCAAAATTGGCGACGAATTTGCCAAAAACCATGAACTGTCTCATTACTTACCATATACGTCTCACAACTTCATAATTACTTCACTAAAACCTTTTGGGGTAGCAATTTCGTTGGACAAAGCGAATGAGTGCAGGATTAAATTCAAACCACAGGCGCAAACGCCTTGTATGGAGCCTTGAGATTGAATAATCTAGAATATGGATAGGTACTCAAACTTTTATAAACTAAGATAACTGTTTGTTTTCGTTAAAAAACAAAGAAAATTGCGTGGTATTTAGTGTAGACATCTTTAATACTCTTAAGTTTAAAAGTCTTTATTTCCGATTCCCTTTCGAATACGCAACCAACCAAATCCTATATAGGTCTCAACTTTGTAACCGATCTTTTTAAATGAAGGCCTGTCTAAGTCAGAACTATCATATTACCGGAATCGATTTTGTATTTCGTAGGATTATAGAATAGTGTTTTTTGAAACTGATCAAACATTGGAAAATTGTTAAACGTGATAAATTGGCAGGCTGGCTCTTGTTAGTGTTATAGCTG
Organism: Anarsia innoxiella; assembly: GCA_947563765.1. NCBI lineage: Eukaryota > Metazoa > Arthropoda > Insecta > Lepidoptera > Gelechiidae > Anarsia > Anarsia innoxiella. The sequence goes on from OX387393.1 coordinate 8,981,887, forward strand.
TACGTGTGCGTGCGTCATTAAGTTACAGTTTGAGAATCACAGATCTAGATTATGTTCACACGAACTAATTTGGGGTGAACTTTAACTGTTTGAATTGCAAATTGTGGCTTTTTATGAAGTTATTATTCAAGTCGGAGCAAGAATTGAGAGTCTAGTTTGGACAATAGCGGGTTTTATATTACGACGACATTTGTACGAATTTGCCTAATGTAATATGTATGAATATAGGTGTTATTGCAAGGAGCAAATCGCAAGCGCCTGTTTTTAGTCCTGGTGTAAGTCAGGATGGCGGAAGTAAGTGGGGGATTTAAATATCTCGTATCCCACAGAAATGTACCTATAATGTAATTACTAATAAGTACCATTATTGAAGTTCAATGTAGGTATTCTCTTTGAAAGCGGAGCAATTACAAAAATAAAGTGAGCCGCGGTACTGACGGTATGAATGGCGGGTGTAGGTGCTCTGAAAATGAATGTTATAGATTTTCTTTTTATAGTATCGATTCGTGACTTCAGATGTCTTTATTATATAGTATAATCTCATAAATGATATGTCTCATTTGTATATTATGTGTCCAATCACCTATGATTTTATAATTTGCAATTTTTATCTACATAATGTCATTTTATCGCCTTTATATTGTAATGAAATATATTTTACTTCAAGCCTAATTACGTTTATTTATAAGTAACGAAAATATAAATAAACAAGACATGTTTAATTTGAGTCTTAATAAAACGTTTACAGACGACAATTTCGATGAAAATTTTACCATCCACTTCCTTAATATAAAGACAGACAAATTAATTAAAAATAAAAATTTAAAACATTACTTTCAACGCGGATGTATAAAAAATTGTCATCTAGTTACTGGTATACTCTACATTTTGTAAGTTATCTGCTTTGGTAAAACCATCTTTGTGAATACTGTATCAAAATTGATATTAACTTACCAATGCATAAACTCGCTGTTTGCAGTTGGTAAAACGGAAACTTGAACAACTTTTCTTACTTGTAGTACTTGATATACATTTGTAGTAACAGCAAATATAAGATTGTTGTTGTTTGTACTGTCAGTGATAGTTATAAGTTCATGTTGTTGACACTAAGGACGTTCGGAAGGTCGAATCAGACTCGGAGCGAAATACCTGAGTAATAGTTTCGAGTTTATTCTCTATATTACAAATTGTAATTACTTGTAAAAGGTTGTAATTTATTTAAAACGATACGCGTTTAGAATTAATTGTTTAATAATCACCTTTACTATAATATTTCACTTGCTTTTCATCTCCGGGGCTTGTTTTGTGAAATAAGTAAAGTTATCTTTGAATCTTTATAAGCAAATTATAGAGCAAAGATGCTTCTTGTTATTCTACAATTTTGTACTTTTTGTTCTGCCTAATGATAGGCGAGTTACTAAACGCCTGCTCGAAATGTGTATATTTTATTTTAGCGTTTTTGAGTCCTTAGCGTTATATCAAACTTAAAACCGCGTAGGTAGACGGTACTGCAATTAAGGTCTATCTACCGCCCGGACACGTTCCGGGCACGGCCTGGATATGTGGAGACAGACCATAGGACATAGACAGTAATTTAATTAATCTGTTCTCGTATTTCATAAAAACATTGATTACAAAAACGAAAAGGTGTCTTAAGAAACATTCAGAATTGACAATAACAATAAAAGTAGCAATCAATGCATTCAATTCAAATCTAAAACTATTCAAAAGCCGTCAATCTATTGAACTGCCAAATTCCTCAATTTTATTTTCACAACTCTATTTATTTCCCAATGTTTAGTTCGCTAAATCATTTGATCTTGATTACGAAAAAATAATCGAAATTAAAATTTATTGTCATAAGTTTCTTTACTGACATGCGCATGCGCACTATGAAAACTTTTAGATACTAAACATTCTTACCCTAAATCTATAGATCTATTGCAAAACTGAGCCGTAACTATAACAGATAATTTTATTAACAGGTCATAACATCAGCGTAAGCATGTGGCTATGAAAATGGCGATTGCAATTATCTCATAAACTTAAACATACATCTCTATATCTTTTTTCGAAACAACCTAAGCTTTGCATCATACATTTTGAAACTTATAGAAATATAACAAAAGACAGTCTGATTCTGTGCATCATTCTACCTCAATCAATTGTTTAGGTGCTTCTTTTTTGCAGTTCCTAAAACCTGTAGAAAATCTACCAAAACAAAAGACAGTCTGATTCAGGCACTCTACCACAGTCAATTGTTTCAGTTCTTCTTTTTATATTCTTAACTTTCTTTTTTCATCAAAACCATTACCTTCACCGCTAGTATCCAGTCTTGTGGCTTCAACAAACGGACATCAAAGCAATTTGATACCGATCTAATGTCACGAGCGTGCAGCGCTCGCGTGTCGGCGAGAATTTGGCAAGTTGCTCACTGTTTCCGCATACTATAGCTTATGCCAGCCTGCCCGCGCATGCGCTAAAGGTCGATTTCTATAACACTTATCGAGGAGGATGTATCTGTCACGACAGGTACATAGCTGGGATGTTCTAGTGTGTCTGCTAGTTTTGACCCTGGTATTTCTCAAGCTAGAATTTAATTCCTACCTATCTTTATATTTATCATAAAGTGCATTGGCAATTGCTCCACTGATTTTGTTTTTGAAAAAGTGTCATTTTTCATTATGGAAACTTTTTTTAGTTTCTTAACTTTATTTTTAAACTAAACTAGGATATCGGCCATTGAGTTTCATTTTGCATTTCTACAAACAACCTACACTTACTTTCTATTCCCTAAAAATTCACAGCTTAAAATAAGTCACGTATTAATACAGTTATTGTTATGTAAAATATTGTAGTTTTAACACTGTTAACATAATAGATAAGAAGGCTTCCATATAGGGCAGCGAGTCATGTCATGAATGATTTATAAACCTCTGAAGAAATAGCAGGAAATGTACTTCTGTTCTTAAGCCACCAGCTTATAAAGACCTCAGCAGATTCGATCATATTGTAAGACGTTTGAACATTTTTATAGTAAACCCCGAGGTCTAGTTAAATGGTGAAATATGTACGGGAGATGAGGACGGCTGATAACAAATTGCTTAATTATTATTTCAACAATAGAGTCTCTAATGTGTTGCGATTGCGACTGAGTTACTTGCAATACTGATAGTTGGATGTTTTTTGCTAAGTACCTTTTTAAGTAGGTAAGCGTGTAGAGGTTGCCTTAACGAATTACTGGGAAATTTATTCTTAAGTAAACATCTGTAACAATTTATCTTTTGTAAGAATCTCTATTGCTTCCAAAACTCGTGGTCTTAATTACGTGCTCATATTTATGTTGTTTTAGTTATATTTTGTAAAAGTCTAAGTTAAACAAAAAAAAGGCAGTCATCTAAAAGAGTTAAGGAAGAAATACGGATATAAAAGTAATAAAAATATGAGTTTTATCGTAACATTGCTCAAACAAGCGATTGAAAATCAAATTAGAAAAATGTAGACTCAACTGACAAGAGCAGCGCATAAAGAAAGAGAGATTTATTTTTTCCGAATTTTTTCATTCTTTTTTTTAATAGTCTCTTATATCCCACTGCCAGGGAAAGGCCTAGCCCCCACATCGTTCCATCTTTTCCTATCATAAGCCACTTCAAGCCAATTTTCCAAGTATGCATCCAATATTATTACCTAGTTACCACATAATACCCTATTGTTATAAAGCATACATTGCAGTATCAAATTCTAATACAATTTTAATAGAATTGCAATCTGGTTTCATGAATAAATTTTCCACCTAACAGATTCATTGAAAAGATAAAGCTCTGAAATGTAAGCGAGTAGGCACCGACGCAATAAATATCGTAATGTTCTGAAATTGTATTGAATAATAAGTTGCTAAAACTTGTTCAGTGGTGTTTCAAAATATGGGGAAAGGAATCAAACCACCCACATGCAGACATACCTACAGATATTTACATGTTCTAGATTATTATCGGTATTATTTCAATACTTATATGCTGAAGAGTATTATGAGCACACTTATTTATTCACTTACGAGTCCTATACCTACTTAAAAATTGTTTCAATTGCGCTCCAGTATAATTCTTCATATATTTGTCATTGAATTTGCCTAAATATTAGATACTAAGCACTCTTATGTATTCTGAAAATACTAGTATTAATTGTTAATGTTTCAATTAATTTAAAGGTTTTTTACTTAACCCCGCATCGTGATCGATAAAAATTCACAATCGATTTTTGCGTGTTGAAAAATACGAGTAGCTAGCTACCTTTAATAGTATAGGTAGTAGTTGTTGTTAGTTTGTAGCACTATGTAGTTATTTTTGATTACTTTACAACTTATGCGTTGAGGCCCTTCAAACAATCATGTGCAATATATTGCGTATCACGGAATTAATTGTCATGCGTTTCAAATGTTTACTGTTACAATATGTAATATTAAATACTTATTTTAATTCATATCGCCGGTATCTGGTATTTCATTATCAGCATATAAAGGGTGACTTTAGAAAAGGATATGTATGTACTCGTGATAACAATCAACTTTTACTATGAGACCAAGGTTGAAATCATTCAAAAAATTTTGAACCCCCCATACAAAATACATCAGCTGATAGTACTATGGAGGAACCTTTTTTTCTATGATTAAGTACGAAATAAATACGAGTACATACATATCCTTTTCTATCGTTCACTAATTTAAAGTCACCCTATATAGATTATATGTCGGTTAGGGCCTTTTGGAATGAAAGTTTCTGAAATTCATACTGTGGCAGGTAGATGACTTCGAAGTTCACGGTGCATGGAAGCCACTTTGCATCTACTGTTTATTAACATTAAAGGACTTTTCTGCAACAGCGAGCTATTTAAATCCATTTAGTATGAAAGTACATCTACATACTATAAATTACTACGTTTCGGGTCAATGTGAATTGCTGTAATCACATTTACTGAATGAATATGTTACGCTCAATCGTGTTATAAGTAAAATACACTTTTTTGGGTTTATGACCTTATGAAACCAATTTGTACCCCTTAGGGCAACGAGCAAACGAGGTGTTAAGTAATTTTAGTAATTTGCATCGTAAAAAAAATTGTTTTATAAATGGCTGAGTTGCATCTTTTATTTACTTGAGGACCTTTCAAAGAATGACAATGTGCCTTTTGGGACTTTCAAGAGAGCCATGACTTTTCGTAGGCTACATTAATAAAAAAGATTAGAAAATGTTTATGCTCCAGTAACGCCGTAATTTATTAAAATGACAAAATTATGTGGAAAATAAATAACAATGTTAACATTGTTTAAGTAAAGTTAATAAATACTGTATCATCATGTTAAATGCCAGTCTTTTGTAACCCTATTTCCGGTATAGTTGATGATTGAAACAAACAATGACTGATTATAACACATAGGTACATACATACCTACATACATATCCGTCACACCTCTCTCCCATCGGGAACTGACACTGATAATAATGTAAATATAAAATCAGTAGGTACTTGACGAATTGCAAAGCTTATAATAACGCGTAATCTATAACCACGTCATCATTAAACAATTGCCATTACATTACAACTTTAACACCAATCAATAAAACCAAAACAATAGTAAACCAGCAATCACCGTTATCAAAGTGTGTCAATAATGCGACCTACTGCGGCCTGCGGTGCTGTACGGCTACTCCGAGTCGTAAAGTCAACTTTTACTACGAGTTATTATTAGAGTGAGTTAATTCTAATAGGTACCATGTACGTACTAATGTACATTTGTAATTTTTAAAATTAATATGCACAATTACTTATAGATAGACTAAACTGAGGTCAAGATCATAAGTATAAGCTTTTATTACGTTTTTTTTTGTTGGAAGGGGAAGGCCAAGAGAAACGTACCATGATCATATCGGGGACTTGCTCAAGAAAGGCCAAATCAAGAGTACCCTAAACCGACGGGCATGTATGAGGCGACTGATGAGTGTGGATGAAGCGAAAGAGGTGTGTTTGGATCGTAGCAAGTGGTCTCTACCTACCCCAACGGGAGAGAGGCGTGACGGATATGTATATATGTGTGTATGTTTTGAATTCATACCAAGCCTTGATTTAACAATATTTTTGTAATACTTAGTTTGGATTAAAATAACACAATTTCGCAAATGTGCAAAGGCCATGTCACTGAAAATGAAAAGTGTTTTATTCAAAAATAGACAAAATTCATTACACTTTTTTGATGTCACTTTTTTAATCTAAAACTACTGCCGGTTCACTACCTGTATAGCCGAAAGAAAGAAGACGGCAAGAAACCCTTGGCACAGGGCCCTACGCTATGTGCAATATATCTTTTTTTTAAATCGAGACTCTTATATACAATTACATGTTGACTTAACTTGTTATCACAGTAATTTACATGAATATCACAGTACGAGTAGTTTGTTTTACATAAATTTTTAACTCTGCAGCATCCAAAATAAACCAAAAGATGTTAATAGGCACTTAAAAAGTAAAAAGCTTAGCTTGATAAAAACCGCATAACATGATCCAAAAGACCCACCCACTAAAACCCAAAAGTACCTGTAATGGCACAATGTTAAAGTTTTAAGTATTGCCGTACTTTGTGTGGAATAAAGTATTTGTATCTCCACGTATATTGGCCTATCTACGTAAAGCACGTCGCTATTTGAATATCATTTCACCTACCTTCCCCAACTTAACTAAACCTCAGAGTAGGAGCACAGACATCGGTTCGCGAAATCGAAAGTGTTCCGTGCCCCACTTCACTTCACTTTTGGGCTGTTACGTCATGATATTGCACTGCCATTGCATTCATACAAATGTACTGAAATATTAAACCTATTGTTTTTGAAGGATTTTTTACCTTGGCAACACTGGTGTGTGGGTTTAGGTTAAATTGGGTTTAAAAATAAATGCGCAAAATTGCATACCTACGTATAGAAGATGTTTATAAAGTTGTTTTATATCATATATTTAAGAGCCAGGCTCTTGTCGGTGGAGTAATCGCCATCTTTGTCTCTCTTCTTTCTTTCTCTTCTATCTACTAATATGGGTAATATTTATTTTTAAATCTTCTTAGTACAAGTAATAACATATGTGCATTTTGTATGTAAATAAGTCAGTTTTTCAATCAACTTACACTAGTATATTAATTTGGAAAAATGCTTGAATACCTACCAATCATTTAATCACTTTTTATAATAAAAGCACATGTGCATATTGTTTAAAATATACGCATATTGAGTTAATCCATTATTTTGAAATTATTAACAATTAAAAAATATTAGAAATTGAAGAAGTACCTTACCTTACTTATCTAAACAATTTGATCAAAAAGAAGATAAACAATATTTTATTGTAAAAACCTTCAATTTGTTTCTCTTTGTGTTTCTTGGCCACATAAAACGCGTTAAATTCCAAATAAACCAACCGTCCAGGGAACTAGGCCTTCCATGTTTCCCATAGAATAAATTTCGCATGAAGACGTTGGCAAAAATCCATGTTAAATCCATTTTACGTTTCTATCGTAATAACGTACGTGATCTCTTTGGAATAAGTTATTTTATTTTGCTGCGGAGAATTCGTTGTGCCGTTTCAACAGTTGTTGGAAAAGCCGTCACAGTTAATTATCCGTTAAGTAAGTAAGTAAATATTTATTTCCCGTCCAATAAAATATACACGAACAAAACAAAATTAAACGTAAAACAAAATTAAACACAAAATAAAATGGAACTTAACTTTTAAAACTTAGGACAACAAATGAACCAGAGAGATAAGAATGAGAAAGAAGATAGTAAAAATAAATACTTAAATATATTGCGGTTGCAGTAAGCTTGCGGTTTAGGCACTTACTACATTACCGAGCTGTAACTATAACCATTGCAGGCACTGTAACCAAAAAACATAGGATTTGCGATCGCAGTTGGCTAGTGAACCATTAGCGAACAACATACACACTGTTTTTTGGTTACAGTTACAGCTCGAGAGTACCCTAAGCCGACGGGGATGTATGAGGCGACTGATGAGTGTGGATGAAGCGAAAGAGGTGTGTTTGGATCGAAGCAACTGGAAGGAAGTGGTCTCTGCCTACCCCAATGGGAGAGAAGCGTTACGGATATGTATGTATGTATGTATGTATGTATGTATGTATGTATGTATGTATGTATGTATGTATGTATGTATGTATGTATGTATGTATGTATGTATGTTACAGCTCGTTAATGTTACGTTTTTTTATATCAAACTTCAACGCGTTCCAACCGCAAGTACGTGAGAGCCCTAATACTACTCTTAAATCCAAAACCCTGGTTTCACGATCACTACAAGTTTTGCGACACAATATTACGCGAAATCGTTCAACTACATAACAGTTTAATTCAATTACTGTTACCTAATTACAAGTACCTATTTTACTGTAATACAGCCTTCGAATACTGCACTTGCACTTTTAGTTTATTTATGTGACTAACTTACTTTTAAAAATGATTTTTTAAGTTAGAAAATTTAGTTACAGTAAGAGCGGTGGAATAGCTCCGATTCTTATGCGATCCGAGATAGATCCGAGAACTATTTCTATATATCTCGGATCGGATGTTGCGTAAGGGCTAAAACATAAATTCACGACACGACGCGACACGAGGTCGTACGACGTCGCAACATGAAAATCCACGACGTCGTGTCGTATCGTTTTACGACGCACGACGTCGTGTCGTGAATTTATGTCTTGGCCCCAACCACAAGATAATAAGAGCTATTCGATTTAGGTCCGGTTTCGCAATTTCTCAGTAAAAATATATTCCTAGGAATATTTTATACCTGTCTCTGTCTAAAACGTCACGTTTTATGAAATAAACATAGGTTTATCTTTCAGTTAAATTTTATCTAGCTAAGTATTGAAAAACCGCGCCTTAAAATAATAATGAGCATAAATTAAATTCTCCAAAGAGCTGGCACTAATTCCAGAATAACTTAATTCATATTAATATAAATCCGAATGACCATTAAAATCTTATAATTGTTTTATTAATAAAGTATCAACATCATAAAGATACCCTTCACCAAAGCAGTGTCAGTCAACCCTGTCGCTAAGTTGCCGCAATAAGTAGGCTTTAAGTAGGCCTACGCGCAAGTGCGACAGTTGAACTAGATCTTTGTAATTAATTTCTTTAACCTAGATTTATTTTAGCGGAATTATTATTATTACTACTTACCTTTATTAGACTAGTAAGTTTATTATGTGGTTTGATGTGTCAAGGTAGGCTTTTAAGTTTAAGAGAAGTATTAAATACGTTCCACTTCATTTTAACAATCTATAAAATTTTCATTACAAATTAAATTTCATTAAAATGATTAAAACTACAATAATATATATTTTTAAGTAATTTTAATTAAATTATAACCAGAAAATACAAAAATAAAGTTATTGTTTATTTTAAATAGAATTTTATAAATGACAACTGAAAATAAGAACGTATAATCAGAAATCAAGTTAAATTCCATACAAAAGACATCAACGGGTGCGCGCCTTACTTAACGTAAATATCACTTTACTTTATTCTCGATTAAACAATATAAAACTAAGCTGTAAGGGTTTTTGACCTATTTTATTAGTTGTATAACAAAATTAGCAAGTGTAAAAATCAAGTTTTACTTACAAATAACCCATAACAGAGTTCAAAATTGCGTGTCTTCATTTCAAATTCAACTTCGGTCACAATTATACAGTTTATTGTTAACAAATTTGTAGGTCGTATCATTGCATATAACCTTTAATATTTTGCAACAATTCGATAAAGAGGCTGTCAGCTATCAATCAATCAAATCAAATCAATTCGATTGCAGAGAAACCTAAAAATGTGAGTAAAAGTGAAATGATGATAAAAACTTGACCCTTAAGAACTTTGCTGAATGAAATTCTAAAGATCTGGTTACATATCGATTAAAATTAAGCATGAATAAATGTTTATCAATTAAATTATTACTTATGAGAGTAAACTTAGCGAATGTCACCTAAGGTATTCATTACTTAACTTTATTCAGTTAGTTTGATAATCAAACTTTGATTCTTAAAAGTGTCATAGGATTAAGTGGCATAAATAAGAAATTCCTAAAAAACATGTTTTCTTCAATTTTGGATAAGTCCAAATAATCACGGTGATTTTGTTCTTAATAAAGTTTGTTACACCTATCAAAAATTTCATCGCAAATCGATTTCAACGAATTGGTAAGCTAGTATGAAAAGTTCAATCAATCAATTAGTAAAAGTACTTTAATCTTCGATACGGATACAATACTAGATTGTGGTCTACAAAATCCGGCCCAACATCAACGTCAAAGTATCCTTCAAGGCTCCCCCACACTCCTGACATTTGGCAGCCCCTCCACGTTCGCTGCGCCGGCGCACCACAGCCACACTTCACTAACGCGCACGCGCGCTGAGCTCTCGCGCGTCGGTACTATGCTTCGGTGGTGAATGTGCTGTGCTGTGAAAAAAAAACCAGAGAAATAATTTATCGATTTTTTTTAACAATAGAAACGTGATCTGTGAATCAAGATGAGGTCTTATAGCGCAGTGGCGCTGTTTATCCTAGCTGTTATCACAGGTGAGTTTGAACAAATGTTTTGGAAAAGTTTTCGCGCGTTTTTTCCGTAATTCTAGCGAGTTAACATTTTTCCGTCAGCTGAGAAAGTTTGTTATGGTTTTAGTTACTCATATACGTTTATTTAACTTTGTTAAGCTGCTTAGAAACTTTGTAGTGTACTGTACAATTGTAATTAATTTTGCAAAACTTTTTGCATACAAATTTGACATGTTATATCACATGACTATGACTACTACTGTATTGCAAATTACTTGTAATTTTTTTTTAATAGGCAACTCTAAAATATGATTAAAATATAATTTATAAAATTCAGGCTTTGTCAATATTAAAAAAATAATAATCTTTAGGTATCTATATATTACAAAATAAGTGGTTAAGTGTAGTGTATTATTTATTAAGTTCAAAATAAACAGTAAAATAAATGATTTACGAACTTTCTTCTTTCATCGGAACTCTTGCGCAATTGATTGACAATAAATTACTAAGCATATTTCGCATTTCGCATACTAAATAGTCTTATTAACAAACAAACCAACAGCAACTTTATGTATGACTTGCGATTCCTATTTTACATACTTATGTACACTTTCTTCCGAAACATGACGGTTTTAAGTTTGCATAATTTTAAAAGTTTTATTTTTATTTGAGAGTTAAATATTTACACATTTTAAGCGTAATGTTTTTAAAGATTATACAATCCAACAAGTAGCATAAAATTAACATAATCAATTAAATGTAACTACGAACTTACTGTGTAATTCTATAAAACTTTAATTAAACAAATGCCTTGACATTTCATCTGACAATAAAAGACGCAACAAGTGTCTTACATGAAACACTTTCATTTGTTTATGCTACTTTTCATCTCATGGGAAACTCGAGCATAAAAACCATGGAGGTCGACTGTAGCAACGCAAACTATTTAGAAATAAAGCTATTAAATAATTTGAAACTGTGCAGCAGTATCGCGAATGTTGCAACCGACTAATTGTGCGTTTTTTTGCGCAACTGCGTTTATTTTTTACGCGTGAGCCAGTGCTACCGCGAGCGCAAATCGCCCGTAACTGCGGTGAAAATTAATCGTCAGTTTTCCTTTGTTTTATATATTTCGGTTCATTGTAAATTATACGCACGATACCTTTAATTAATTTGATTAACTTATAGCTAAGATTAAATAATAGTTATAATATTTTATGCAGTTAATTTGGTTGGTTGTTTGACTAGACAATCGTTGTTTATACTGATTTTAGTTTTGTGAACATATTTTTAAATACCTATATAAAACATTACCTAAGTACCTACATTATTCGATTTCGATTTAAAAGGTTAAGCAGCTATTTTACGATAATTTTATATCAATAGTTAAATTCCACGGTCAGAGTCCTATCTAGAATTATTTATGATTTTTTGACAAACTTAAGCCCTTTAACTTTAATTTTTATTACTTATTAATAACTTTAATAAATTAATAACTTTAACCTTAATTAAACTCTCAATAAGCAAATAGAAAATCACAGTAATATTACTTAACATTCAAACAACATTGTAACGAACATTGTATAATACGAAACCGATACTAAAATATATTATGAGCAGCAGTAAAACTAAGTTTAAAATATTAATGTAAAATATTAGTCCGTATTACCACAAAGTTGAAATCGTACGGTCTAATAAACCATTATAATTTAGTTTCATGTCTGTGGTCTAAATAACTGAGACCACAGAATTGCTGTTACAGGCTGAACTTTGTAGGTAACGTTGCATTTATTTAGGTTGCTTTAGATTGTAAAGAGGTCGGCAGATTTTAAGAGAACTCCGAATAATGTAGAGACTAGAAAAATTTAGTACAAAATTCCCGAAAAAAATCGATAAATCAGGAGTAACTTTTATACTTAATTTTATACGGAGTATTAAAAAGTTTCGAATTTCGAACATCAAAATATCATTAATTCAGAATTGCTTGAAAACTAACTTGAAAACTACGTATATGCTATCTACACACCAAAGCCACCGGCTTGCCGCCGGGCTAGGCTGGCGGCTTTACGTCATACGAATGGTAGCTGTCAAAAAAGCCGGCGGCTTTGACGTGTAGACAGCATAACACGTAGTGCACTAGGTCCTTATTAGGTCTTTGTCTAGCGCAGCTGGAACTAAACAAAGTTTGACACAACTTTATAAAAATCGAGATGTCTAGGCATTTTACAATGTTCTTTGAATGTTAAGTAATAACTATCATTTTCTGTTTGTAGTATTATAGTATTAACAGGTAAAGTTCATTTTTTTATCATTCGTTCTCATGAAAAGAAAATAAGGCGTCAAATATCCAAACTAACTACAAAATAAACAAAAAAGTAAAATATTTTTGAACAACATTTTAAAGAAAGTAAAAACTTTCATTCATATTCAGAAGAAATGTAATTCGCTTAATTTGGCACGCGATTTCCGAATTACAACAACTTGGCAATACTTTATGGACGAAAGTTGAGAATAATGAGTGACCATTTGGACCTAAATCACTTACGATAAACAATGGAGTTAAAGTTAAAAAAAAGTATAGAGATGACCGCAGTATGTGAAATGATGAAATTATGTACAGTGTACACATTAGTATACTATCTACATAGGTACATACGTAATGCTATCTATACACCAAAGCCGCCGGCATGCCGCTGGGCTAGACCGGCGGCATTTCGTCATACGAATGGCTGCTGTCAAAAAGCCGGCGACCAACGGCGGATCCAGGGGTCATGGGGGTCATGGGGGTCATGGGGGTCATGACCCCCCCCTGAGCTGGTTCCAGGACTCAGGTGAACCAGTAATTGAACATAATTATTTTATTTATACATTGTAAAGACGCCTCTTTCAGACGCGTCCGATAATTTGTGACTACTTAACCAGTACGGGCCGAAACATATTTCCGCGTTGCTAAATATAGGTACAACGGAAAAATATTTTAGAGCAATATTTCTGGACCTGTGGACCTATTTCATAGCCTACACTTCATACCACTATTAGAGGCACGATTTTAGTCTGACGCCGCAACGCAAGAATTGGCGGAAAAGAAGTGGCGGCAGAGGCGTGGCGAGCGGCGCAGTCGTGTTTAAAAAAAAAAGAATAATAACTTCTTGATAACGAAAAAGCAATCAGTTACCTACAATCAATGACAGATACACGACTATTGGTGGATAAATCCACAATCAAAAATCACCAGGAACTGGCTACCTACCATACGACAATAAACCGATCTTTTTAGCAACGTCACAACGCCGTAACGCAAACTTCAAGCTTCAAAAAAGCGCCGCCTGCACACCACTGCTGCCACTGCCGTTTTATACAAACTAAAGCTATCGGCCCGGCGGCCTTATTTGCTCGAAAATGCTTAAAAATCGCCGGCCACGGGCCGGCGATTTTGTTTTGTTTTCACCGTTTGCAGTTGCGATTTCGGCCTTAACGTCTAGCAAGACGTATCCTTAATCGGAATCGGAACGACTAAAATTCAACTCATTCTTGTTTTAAGTTGAAAAAATATAATTTCTTTTTATGTGACCCCCCCCTGGCGCCAAAGCTGGATCCGCCCTTGCCGGCGACATACCAGCGGCTTTGGTGTGTAGATAGTATAATTGTGGCTCTTGCGACCGAACCTTTAAGTCAAAGTTTGGTTTTGCGAGTCACAGTAGAGCGCGCCACCCTACCAACCCGGATTAGACACTGTAGGAGTCGCCGTCACCGGATACGGTGTGGATTGTATATATATATAGTATAATATAGCTATATGCCCATGTGACTATTAAGGTGTAGTTACTACCTGGATACTTAAGCATTTGAAGTCATTGGAATTCATTTTCATAATCATAGTTCGATATTGTAAGACACTATTGTTCATACTCGTAGAACATTACACACACTTGTGATAAGAGTACGTTAGATAGAACCACTTGTAGTAATTAAATTGTTTAAAAAAATGATTAAATTTGTTTTCTTTTTTGCGATACAAAAGGTTGTATAAAAGTTCTGCGAGAGTTCCTACATTTCCCTACCACAGTACCTCTTTAAACAAGGTAAATACGAGTACTTGTCAATACAATTTCCTATCACAACAACAATACTCTCATTCACTGACAGTATTACCCGCTACAATTTCTTTTGTTACGAACTAAAACCAATTGTAAGTGTGTTATGAACAAATTGGCAGAACGGGACCGATGTGTTGCGTACTGGTCAAACTAGCTTTATATGGCAAAATCGTGCAATGCACGATGTGAAACACATCATATTTTCACTTAAAGTAACAATACAGTAGGTTTCTATATAATATGTACCTTATTGTAAACGTATTACATCTTTTCTTCTGTGAAGTTTAGAGTTTATTAGTTACGGAGATGGAACTATCTTTGCGTTTGTTATGAAAAATGTTACATTGTTTGTTTTGTTAACTTTTGAGGAATTTGCAACGGATAGTCTAGGTTTTTATTGCCCACCATTTTTCAAAACCGAGAATACAAAATAAGGAGAAACATTATGAACAAAGACAAAAGACTATCGTTTACACTACAACTTTCAAAACTATTAATTTGGTACTTCAACAACTATTTCAATCTAATAAAACTCTTGATACAGACAACTTCAAAACAAAATATTAACTCACATATTTTGTAGCTCTTATCTCCGTATCACCACAAGGAAAACATCCAAGGAATTCCTCTAAAGCCTAAGATTTAGAATTCCTAAAGAGTCACCTTATTACAGTTGAACTAAATCGGTCAAGGCCACAAAGTACAACTCAGACGTAGTACAGTTTCACAAGTTTACATTAGGTATGCAATACAAGTAGGTATAGAACAAAAGGATTACGGAGACGTAAGTCATTTTGTAATGGAATGCAGGTTTTTGGGTCTTCAGTATTAGTTGTTACACTAGTTTTACGTACCAACTTAATTCACATCCAAATTTTTATTATAGAATAGAATAGAATCGTCTTTATTGTATAGATTGCAGGTTACATTATGCAATTTACACAGCATTGCACGTCATAGGTTCTCTACATATGTTTATAAAAATATAAAATACCCTATATGTGGATAGGATAGATAAAAGTGCCAATGGTAATTTTTTTCATAGCTTACTACTCGTTGCCACTTTTCATGGGTTAGATTTTTACTGAAGGAAAATTTTCTAATGACTGTTCCAAAATTTTATTGGACTAGGACATAATATAAAAATTGCTCTGAAGCTCGCTTATGCTATCTACACACCAAAGCCGCCGCCGGCGGCATGCCACCGAGCTAGGCCGGTGGCTTAACGTCATACGAATGGCAGCTGTCAAAAAAGCCGGCGGCTTTGGTGTGTATATTAGGGATGTAACGAATGTCGGTTTTTAAGCATTCGCGAATGCGAATGCGAATGCGAATATCTGTTGTTGACATTCGCGAATGCGAATGCGAATGCGAATATACAGATATGTAGGTATGTGTAGGCAAGACAAAGACAGATCAATGCATTACTTTAAGTACTTAATAACCTCCTAAATGACATTGGGACTTGGGACCTTTCTTGAACCATTTTGCAAACATGAATGAAAATTATAGAAGTTTTTGGATAACGTCACAAGTTTTATAACTGTGCAATTTTTTGTATATGTTACAGTCAAAACTCATATCCAGTCAAAACCACTTTTAACTGCAATAACCACCAGTCCAGTAAAATTTAAGGTGGTGAAAATTACGAGGAAAATCATCACAGTAATGTCATACAATCTTTTTTTACGTGATTTGTGCTTATACAATCGACTTCACACAAAAGGGTCCATCATCTGATCGATTTGATATAAAAAAAATAGCTAAATCACAATTTGGATTATGTAATAATATGTAAGGAACATAGATATGTCTTGGCTTAATACATCAGCTACCAAATACCCTGTATATTATAATTTTTACCTGGAAATTATTTAATAACGTGAATTTCCTCTTAATTTTCACCACCATAACTTTTTATGGATAACTGCTGGTTATCGCAGTCAAAAGTGGTTTTGACCAACTTGACCACAAATATAATACAATTTTCGCAAAATGTAATAGGTGCTCAATAATATTAGTACCTAAATAAATAATTTAATACAAAAAGTGACTAAGGTCATCATATAGGCGTGGAACGCGGCAAAGGGGACGAGAGAACGACACATTTTTTTATGATATCTACCTCATTATTGAGATTATTATTAGATTTTATACAAAAAATAGTTAAGGGGGTAAAAGTAATCATACTTTTATGATTCATATTCCGATACCCTAATATATGCTCATTAAACCAGTACATGTAGATTGTAGATGTCTCGGCCTTTAAAATAAGGTATGATTCAACAGTAATTTTTCCACAGTAAGTCTGGGAGACTGTGTCTGTCTTTGTCTTTTACCTAATATTGTTTTGACACTCTGTATTTTTTCAATTTCATATTCGCAATTTATTCAAAAGATATTCGCGAATGCGAATGCGAATGCGAATATCAAAAATCATGCGAATATTCGCGAATGCGAATGCGAATGCGAATATTCGTTACATCCCTAGTGTATATACCATTATACTTGGATTGAATTCACGACAAGTAAAAGAGGTAAATTAGATATAGAGGTAATTGTCAACTTATAATTTATGCAGTTATATTAATGAGTTGTAATTACATGTTTACTTATGATTCAAAAAAATCCGGAATTAACGTTTGTAATTTCCCAATAATTTAGAAAATCTGGTTTGGTAATTAAAATTATTTATCTAAGTAGTTATAGTTAAATATAGTTATTAAATAAAAGACAAATTGTTCAAAGCCGGTTTATGAATTAAGCATTAACCTATGTAGAGTTTGAAATGTGAGCAACATGCTCAATTAAGAACTTACCTATCCATTTAAAACGGTTGCTAATAAAAAAAAATTGACGTCTTTGATACTTAGTACCTAAATTTTTCTACCTACTTACTAACTTGTTTATTATTATTGAAGAAAAATATAATTTTAGTAACGTATATTTGAAATGACCAAAAACGAAACTCAAAACAAAACAAACGACTATCTCAAACCTTTATTTGAAATGCGTTATTTAAAGACATGGATTTTATGATAAATACGCGTCGGTACAATAATTTTTACAACCATGACGTCACTATTAACATATTCAAATGATGATGCGATGACATCTTCGTTTAGAGTAGGTATCTTAAATATCAACAGAAATATATGCTGGGTCAAGGATGTCTTATCCGGTGTCTTTATTATAAAATTACAATATTTTCAATGAGTTTTAGAATAAATAAACAATTCATTTAAATCAGATCGTCCATTAAAAGTCATTTTGTTTTTGGAGACTTTTTCGTTCTATTTACAACTTTATCATACTCTTATTTAAAGTCCATCTTTGCGATTTGTCTAGATTGGAGTAAGCTTAAAGAATCTTACTATAATCTAATTTACTTTAAATGTCAGAACACTAGAATACTTTAGCAAAGTTGACAAATTCCTGTTTGACAAGGAAACTAAGGCGCAACTGGAGTTACAACTTATTTTTATAAAAATCCGCATAGTGCGTCTATTGGTCGAACCAGTTTTTTTTACCGTTAGATGTTGGCGACACGTGCAGTGTAATAATTTTCAAAAAAGTGCAGTTTTGTAATATTTATTGGTCCAGTTTGTGAGCAGGAACACTCATTTCTTGCTCCTATCGGACAAACAAGGTTCTTGACTTTTTGCTATCGGACAACGTACCTACCTACCTAGATTTTCTACTTTTATTTTTTTTCCGAATTTTTTGTTTTATAAACAAGAACGAATGAGTTATCTTTAGATTATTGTATATCTATACAATAATCTAGCCTATAAGTTTCATCTTATAATTGTTTATTTTTTATCGTAACATTTCAATAAAGACAAAGTTTGCTAAAGTAATATTAACAACTTTTTTGACAACAAATCTATGAACAAATCTGGCCAAACATTGATACTTTAAGCATTTGCAATTATTTTTTGTATGTGATTAGTTTGAGCGTGTAATTCATAAAAGACCAGAGGCTAATTGTTTAGCGGCTAGGCCGTGGGATGTTTGTCTGTTTCTGTTATGACACAGTAATGTTAGGAAACTGTCTGGCGCATGGCGATACTCGTCTCCATGTAATTATTTTCATCTAACTTATTTAGTCATAAGATTTATCAAAATGTTACTCATTCATAACAGACTACAAGATCTTTCCCACAGTTTTAATTAGTTTTAATTTCTTGGTAAAAAAAATATAGACTTGCACATGTAGGGTGACTATTAGTAATAAGGTGCCAATGTGTTTCAACCAATTCCAAAAATACATTCTTATATGCATTGGCATATAGGTCACTCAATGTAACGCTCTATTTAATAGCTGTCACTGTTATTACCAAAAGTCTCTATTTCTTCAACTCGGAATATTTACCTACCACAAAAATTAATTGACGTGTCTTCAGTCGCTTCGCAACAGATAAAGTGGCTTTTAAATCTAACTAATTTTACCTTAATTTAAATGTCATTTGAACCCACGTACATTAGTTTACTGCAAATCACGAACACGCGTCTCTTATCCAATAGGTCAAAGTTTACCTAATTTGGGTAACTTAACTTAAATCATGGTATTTCAGAATTAGCTAATTTATTTACCAAGGTCGTTCAGTAATTTATGGATGTCAATAATGTGTTTTTTTGGATTGAATCTTTTTTTTGGTATTAAAATTTAAAAACATATTTTATCAAAAACATAACGATCGAATTTGCAACTTGCCATTTATTATAACCTTTTGTTAGTTTTGTTTATCTTATTTTTTTTAATCTTGTTTAGTGTGTAGTAGTGTTTCTAGTATTTAGTAATTCAGAAAAAAATTAAATGTCCAACTGAGTCAAAATTTTAGTTTACGATTATTTTCTGAAATTACTCAATTGTAGAGTGTGAAATAACGATTTCCGGTTTCAATAACAAAGCTGTAAAGTCTGCTCAAAAACTGTTCATCAATCATCATTCCAATTTACAATTAAGTAAAAAGTTACGGACCGTGACATTGCATCATCGCGGTTCCGAATTTTGTATTACATTTTTGTCAGAAAGATGTTTTCTTTTTTTCAAAATAAAACATAAAAGTGGAAAAAATATAACATTACTAGGAAGTTAACTTATCTTTAACAAGCAATCAGAGAAGACCAAAGACAAAACTATGTTGTGTTTATTAAATAAAAAACCCTAACGAACGACTATAGAGTCGTAAGTGGATAGTACTTATTTACTTTTATCTTCAAAAATGTTTTATGCAAAAAAGATAAAAAAAGCAATGATACAGAAAAACATTCTGGCGGCCCCCGTCGTATCCACCTGGTTGTCGTGAACAATGCGCTTGCGCACCAAAAGAAAGTCACCCACGCATTCATGACCGTGAAAGTCTACGGAACGTTGGAAACAATAAAAAAAATGCAATTCCGTGACTCGATTTACGTTGGACAACGTAAGTGCTTACATAACGTAGGTAATTTACTGAACATTTAATTTTAAATAATTATTTAGTGCACTGAATGAAAAGTTTATTTTGAATAGGAGCAACATTATTGCATAAGTGTTAGTAGGGCTGGTAATAATATAATATTAACGTCGATTCAAAATTAATGATTGGTTTCAAACTTATGAGATTGAATAACATGTGGTTAGAGAAAAGCTTTCTTTTGAATCTATAATTACATGCACATACCTTTTTTTATTTGCCACGATACTAAGTACTTCACGCTTTGGTATCTCAAATTAAAAAAAAAAACTATTAATAAACATAAATCTCATCGCTTTCCCATTACTTAACAATTAATTTATCTCATAGATATTTCTCAATAATTTTAGTTAATTAAAAAACCCAATTAAAACATCAAAAACTGTCATCTCAAATGATTTTCACTATTGCAGCATCTGATCGCTCTACATCATGTCAAGTCATACAGACGTAACTACGTTGCGAACCGCGTGAAATCTCCAACCGAGAGAAATGCTTACGCGCTTTCGCATTTCTCGACCATAACCTTACATAACACCTGTCATCTAATTACTTCACTGCCCAATTTAAATAACCAGACACAGTTGACCTCTCTCATCTTACAATTCATACTTACACCTAGCTCTTTCATAATTGATAACATCTGTGAACCAGATGAATGACCAGTTTTGTGAGACCTTTCGTGGGGAATATGCAATGGAGTGTCAAAGGTCTACGTTTATGGTTGCCAGTAATGTTTAGTTTACGAACCAATGTTTACCGTGAGATTTTGGAGTCATTAATCCCGCCATCGAAGTTTTAGAAATTTGTTTGTAATTATGGTTGAGCATATTCGGTTGGTAATATTTCTCTTATCAAATTATTTTTTACTTGCGTTGCATATTTAATTTAAAAAGTATAGTTAAGCGGTACGATTCTAAATTGTTAAATCATCGTCAACTAGATACAATTTTTGTAAGCAATTTGTTACAAAACTCATTCTTGAATATTTTTTGTTTGAAATTAATTATTCGCTTCACACGGACAATCAAAGGAATTAATTATTCTTCAGATTCTTATTACCTACATAAAGATCTTTTTATAATCATAATAAAAATATGATGTTTTATGGATAAATAACTTGTGAACTCTACTTTTGCAACTGAGTTTTGGCTCCATAAAAAACAATATATTTTTGAAATATTATAATATAATTGCCATATTGCAATTAATTCAAAGTTCAATTTTTTTAATTGCGTAACCCGATTAGTGTCGTAGATATTCAATGGGCAATAGGAAGGAAAGTGTTCTCTTTACGCATTCATTTTATGATAATTCACTATGATCGCGTGCGAATCACATTAAACGTAACTCAATCACTTAATCAACGTTACACAAAGTTTATTTACTTTTGTATTTATATTACTTTAGTATATAATGTAACGTGTATTTTATGCATTATAATTATATATGTGCAGTCTATATATTTTAGTAGGTAGCCATTTAAAAGTCTGTAGTATATACCTATTTATATATTTTATGCTCTATTCTACAATCTTTTTAAACTAATCCCTACTTCAAAGGTTGTCTGGAAGAGATCACTTTTAGTGATAAGGCCGCCCTTGCGCACGATAATATAGTTCTAAGTTTTGTTTATATCTCTTTGTGTGCTATAAAGTATTTCTATTTATCTATATAGTTTACTCTAATGACGAAGTCTATTTACTTACGTTTGCAGACAGCGGGTCAATACATCTTACATATTTTTAAACAATTTAAAGCAAATAACTTACATAAGACGCTATAAAATTGTCTCACTTAATAAAAGAACATATAAATAAATATCATTCAATTTTAACGTAAGTAATAACTGTCATAACATTTTACATAACAATAGCTAACAACAATCATAGAGACAATAATATTAAGTAAATAGTAGTAAATAGATTTCGTTATTCAATTATTGTAAAAATATTTCTATGTTTTTACAATAATTGAATTTATTTTTTTATAAACAGTGTCAAGTCATACTTTGATACATTATTTTTGTAGTAAAAGTAAAGGTCTATTAAAAGTATTTGTAAGGAATGTGAGCTTAAATATGTCTTATCTGTCACTATCTGAATTGCAGCGATAGTATTCCTAAAGATTGTTTAAACAAGTGCGTTTGAAAACGTAAGTTAGTTAAGAGAGCAAGTATGAATGCACGTTAATTGTAAGGTGCATAGCTACATGTTTGTGTGTGTGACTGCATGTGCAAGCGCATAGCTTATGTGTCTGTGTGCGCAGTTTTCACTCGCGCAAACTGGAAGTGTCGTTGCGATGTTATAGTAATAAACTTAACGATCGTGAGGGGAAATTTTAAGAAGTAAAAAGTAAGTATTATTTTTTTTGTAAAGTTCAACTGTCATTGGAAAGTTTTGTGCTTTATGGAGACTGAAATAAAGATTATTGAAATTATGTAACTATACATTTCTTACGATAGTTGATTTTAATGTACGAGTATCATATTATCATCTTACAGTTGCTCTATCAAACAATAATGCTAGAGGTTATCCTACCACAGAAATTTTCAACACTTTATTAAGGTCTTTCTACACAGATTCGGGCCGTGTTTGCCCGCCAGGAGGGAAAACAATACATCGTCATGATTTTCCGGGCCGTGTCCGGGACGTGTCAGAGAAAAAATATCATTCCATACATTTTCTATGGATTCGTTCGTTCACATACGTTGTCATGACAACGTATTGTTTTCCCTCCTGACGGGTCACGGCCCGGACACGTCCCGAGCACGGCGGGATCTGTGTCGATAGACCTTAAACTTACCACTGAAATTTAAATAAAAAAGCAGTTATTAACTGTTCTTGACATATGTTACTAATAGAAGTATCTATCATTCATTGAAATTGGAGTAAAATAAGTCAACCAAGAGACATCTCAAAGAATTTCTGTAACTTCCTAAAATGCCATAAAAATACGATACAAAAATCAATGTCACACACAAGATCACCTCTGATCGAAGGCTTTCAAACCAGTTTACTATAAAATTATGATAATTAACATATCCGAGTTTATTCTAATGTCTAACAAAGATACTGGGCGTTTTTTTTTATTTTGAGCTGTTTATTGCGAAGCGGTTCTTCTTATATTTTTTTATTAATTTATAAAAATTTTCAAATTATGTTTTTAATCATTTAAAATAATGTGTTTATATACTATTTTCTAGAAATATCTATACTATTTTTTATATACTCATTTAATAAAATATACCAACAATAACTTGAGTAAAAATATCATTGGGATTGCAATAGATTTAAATATCACACTGTATACATACCATCATACGAGTAGATATATCCGGTTTCGATGAATTCGATCATTGGTATTTTTTGATAATAGTGTTCGGGCAACTCTATGGTTTTTGCAATCCACTTTCTTTTCGACAAAATTAGCGAACTTGTTTCGTTAATTGCTATTCAGATTGTTTGGTGTTGCCAGTTTTGAAATAGTTTAAAATGTTGCCAGTTTTAAAATAGGGGTCATAGAACTTTATGTTTTATGGTTTATTGAAAGTGTTTTGTTTTTAAATATTAATTGCTTTTTGTTTTGAGCTATAACTTTAAATCAATTGCTTGAGAATGTAATACGATATGTTTTCGGTTGTTAGTTAATAAAATGTGTCTATGGTTTCTGTTTATTCCAAGTATTTCTTAAATACGTGCCTACCCATACTTAAGAGTATTCTTCTTTTCTTATTCTTTGTGTTCGATAAGTAAATGTTTCTCGTATTACCATCTTTCATATTTTAACATTGGCTTTTTGATGACAAAAAGCTACTAATACATTTAACATTTAACTTCATTTCGATGCAAATACAAAAAAAAAAAACAAAACACATAGGCCTATTATTTTCTAGAAAACCGACCTAAACAAACCACTGTACAGAATTGCATAAATAAAGTGTTACACATTGAAAGTGAATCATCAATTAGATGTGCAAACGCAACTATGCTAAGTGAACCTTTGTTTTTTTCTCCCACAGTTGCATTGCGAATCCTCACTAGTCACACTGTACAGTCGGACTAGGGAAATAAGTTACCTTTACTGTTAAGCTTGTATTTTTCGAAACCGCCATAAATTGCTGCGTGTCGTACTTATCTTTGTTTTTGGGTTTCAAAAATTATTTTCCGAATAGACAGTACAATATTAAGCTAGTGGGTATAGTAGCTGTATGATAATCATACAACCGTCCAAATTATAGCTATACCTACGAAACAATAGTAAAATTCTTATGAATATCATACTATCTACTGAAACAGCGGTGGATCTTTTAAATACATGCAATTAAACAGAAGATTTTTTCTTTCTAAATCCAAAAGAAACTTATTGTATAATCTTTCGTCACTAATCTATATTTAAAAAAATCCCCAATATAACTTCTGTCAGTCCTACTGTACGACGACGTAGGTAAGTCTGATACCCCTGATTAAAGTGCTTTAGGAATGCCAGTAACTAACAGTTTCCCATAAGAAATGTGGTTGTGGTTACTCTTACTCTATCATTTGAGTGGATTATGTGGAATTACAGTTGGGTAAACTACAGTTCTCACTTGCTTTAAACATTCTTTGAAACTTTCTTTTCAAAAGTGAAGTTAGTAATTAAAAACGTTCTAAAATTTAATATAATTATTTTTTTTTTTTCACTTCTTATAGATAAAATCTATCTGGCAGATAAAACTATATCTATTTCATAAAATATGACGTTTAGACAGTGACAGATATAAAATATTTGTCAGTTTTTATCCGTAAATGGTGATACGGATCCTTAGTTCCTTTAATGTAGCAAGAGTTAATTTAAGTTGAAATACTTACTGTAAATCACAAAACTATTCAAGACTTATCTTCTTTGGTTAATATTAATAGCGTTGCTTATTTAATTAAATATTTTATTTAATAGGTTAATACGCCTAGTACATTTTCGTTTTGTAAAAACCCTATTAACATTAAATCTTTATAATAAACGTTTGAATAAAAACGATCAGTTCTTTGTGTGAACACCATGTTTACAATCCAAGTCAGGACTAGTCTAGAACTAGACTAACTTGACAAGTCTAAAACCTGCAGTCAGTACCTCTCTGCAAGCTTCTAAACAAAATATAGTAAAATTTTCCTCACTCTGTGTCAAGTTTGCTTTACTTATCGAGAATTTAAGCAGCACTCAATACATACAAAGTATACCTAAGGCCAATTGAGTGATTGTTGTTGTATGTTATCTAGACTACATTTTAGCACTATTTAGGTTTAAACTGAGTCAATTATGAATGCAGCTTTAGTTCGAGCAGTGTGAATGAGAGCAAGGCGACCGCAAGGCCGTTCTTGAATGACATATTAATATTGTCAAACGTAACTGTCAACTAAGGATATAATCTAAGATTTCTTATTTGGAAACTTGATTAAAAATAATCCTTGTTTTAATATTAATTCTAAAATACAAGGATAGTTCTTTGTCAACACTATAATAGAATATTTGAAGACTAATGTAACGCATTGTTTTAATAAATTTGTGTGTTTTGTTTCAGGTAATTTGAGTTGAAAGAAAGAGTGATCATTACTGCACTTTACTGGAAGAATGTGATACTGTGTAGAGGTAAAATATTGAAAGCATTTATTGAGATCAGTTATGGTTCTAGATTTTTTAAATATAATGCTACCTACACACCAAAGCCGCCGGCTTTTCGTCATACGAATGGCAGCTGTCAAATAGTCAGCGGCATGCCGGCGGCTTTGGTGTGTAGACAGCATTTAATTTACATTTAAGAGTTAGACTCTTGTCAGTGGAGCAACCGCCACTTAGGCCTATCCTCTGCCAGTGCTTTCATTATTAAAATATGTTGGGCAATTTAACTCTGTTACTTTTTTTAAATTAATACTTATCAGCAGCTGCACTTGCTTTTACCGATCGTCTCTTGTTTTCACGGAAAAAATACCTCGTCGTAAAAAAACATTCTATTTGTCATGTAAGAAATCAGTTTAAGTTACTAGCAAATATATAGTAAAACTTTATCAACAACAATACATCCATTAACAAACCCCAAAGTCGTTTGAAAAGTTTTTCTCACAAGTTTAATCCGTGATTTTGAAACTCAAACTTCTCATTACGTTTTCTTAGCAAAAGGTCAGAGCTTCTGATTATCGCTTAATATCACGCCGCCGTGTGTTATTAAGGCTACACTATGAAGTAACGTTTTATATGTTGTATAGGCAGTTAATTTTGCAAGTATGAGTATGGGATATTTTATAAACTACTTACATACTTGCAAAATGTGATTTTTGATGTTTGAGTGACCCAAAGACTTTTTGATGACCAAAAGTGATGTTTAGGTCAGAAGTTCAACCTATAACAGCCATGTGATATTGTCCAAATGATCATTTTTTATCCCAGATGTATTCCTATACACATACATAAAGATTTACACGATTGCTTAGATGTTAAAACATGCTACCCATAAGACAAGACAAAACACTTATTCCTAAATTAGCTCTACCGTTAGATCTTTTACTTGCCATTAACTGTCTACACATCTTTAACATTTTGAATAAAATGTACATAGAACAACTTAACCCATCATGTCATAAGTCACAGTAATCGGTCAATGGTCACTAGCTGTATAAATTTACAGAAACATGTCTATTTGAACTATGAACTTAGCCGCAAAGTTTGCACACTAGGTTTGCTAATACGTCCTTCTGTATCTACGTTTCATTGAATATCGTGAGTATTCGTGAGGTAAGAATTATTTCGGTTCATATTTATTTTACATTTTTATTTTAACAGCCTTGATAATGAGGAGAGAGGAATGAAATTAAAATTAAATCAGATTTTCAAATAGTCTTAATTTTTATTTGATTATTGATTCAAATAACTCTCTGGGGAAAACTGCACTCTTGCGAATCTAGAATTAACTTAAAAAAATACCCGTCTTATGGTTCTCGTCCTCGTCCAACAAGATTAAATAAATTTTCATTTTCATATAAATGTATAGAGAAGGTGGGCAAAAAGAATTAACGTACTCTTACAAAGTGCTGAGAGGTAGATCACAGCAGCGATTTAAAAATGAATTGTACCACCTAAAATGTAGGTACCTTTACCTGACCTGTGTATCGGAACGAAGTTTTTTTTTGTATTTGTGTTTGTACATATCTAATATTTCTTATTACTTTAACTATTTGTATAATAACTCGACCTTGAGACCATTTCTCTTCTTACTTAAGACAGTTTTTACATATTTTTTCTTGTAACTCACAAATCTTTCTCAATTTTCGCAAACACGCAAAAAAGAAAGAAATCAACGCTTGGCTAACATTTATACCAACATTCGATTATGACCGTTTTACCGTCAACCTTAACACATTACTACGAGCACTAACCACTTAGCACTTACGAAACCTTCAAGTAGGTATTAAAGTATCTACATTCTACTGAATACCTACTTACGTGCTATAACCTGACCAGTGGCAATTGGCACTCAATCATCTAGCAAGTGTTTGTTTGTTTAACCGTTTTATTTAGGAGGGTTATTAAAATTGGTTATGTAATTTGCGATATTGGTTTGCTTGCTCCTTTTAGAAGATAACTAGGATGGCAACTTTGTTTCTCTTCAACATTAACTTTGATGAAGTTTATTAACGTATTATGGCTTCTAATAAAGGTCCATCTACACAGATCCGGGCCGTGGCCCGTCAGGAGGAAAAACAATGCGTCTTCATGACAAAGTATGGAAGAAAATGTATGGAATTATATTTTTTCCCTGACACGTCCCGGACACGTTGTTATGACGACGTATTGTTTACCATCCTGACTGGCCACAGCCCGGACACGTCCCAGGCACGGCCCGGACCTGTGTAGATAGACCTTAATGGAACGTAATCTATTTGCTTAATCAGAAAGAAAAGACGTAAATAAGCATTCGAAAGCTCGTGAGAGAAGAATGACTAATATTAATTTGTTTACACAAAATAAAAGTACCCTTATATTTAAATTTCTTCTTTGTTACACTATAATTACAAGACGATCACATAATATTAAATACGCTACATTTATAACCCATTGTTACATCTAAAACAAACGGAACTTCCAATTAATTTTGTACTTCAGTCTCTTTATTTCTTTTGACGAAAATTAACATTTCCCTGCTGCTTAAGTAATAGGGTTCACATTCGCACGGTGGCTCAAATTAGGTAAATTACAGTATTGTGTTCCTTCCGCAAGTATTTGCTGTTACGAGAAGTGCCGAGATCACTCTTGCTTCCTTGAATGGCTTGTTGTTTGTGGTGCACTACAGTCGGAGAAGATAGTGGATTTTATCGCAGGGCTTTATGGCCTTTGATATCTTTGATTAATTAATCTGAAAATAATATTTAAACCTAAATACTTCATCTAAGCGCCAAAAAACCCAGTGAAACGCAACTGAAACTGCTATTTACTTTTGAGTTGCATCGCAGTTTCTGCTATAGACTTCCTTGGAAAACCACACACGACGCAACTAGTTTGAAACGTTTCGTTTCAGTAGCGTCTTTATTTACTGGAAGGTACTATGTTTTGTTAACAGTTATACTGGCATATATAATACAAAAAGTAAATCTAAGCGTTTGGCTTTCTTTTTTACTATTTATAAAGTTTCTAACAAAGTTTAATTGCAGACATTTACATTTCTGTTTAACAGTCAATCTATGCTTGGATCTAATAAAATACGGCACAAATGAGTGCTTCATAGTGAAAATTAAAATGGTTTTATCTATTTTAGTATTTCTAATTTTTTTCAGCAGCTTAGCAGCCTCATTATAGTTTCCTTTAGCTTTGTATAAGACTTTTAAGTGCACTATTTTATTAACGCAATTTATACAGCTACGTATAGCACAGATAACTAAATAGTTAAGCTATAGTCTACTTTCTTACCCGGTTATATGAACTAGTATCGAGTAAGAAGTAAACTATACTAGTTGAGAACACCAGATTAATGATTTAAGTATAGACTGGACGAATGAGGAAACTTGTATCGGGCGGTGTTTTCAGTACTATCTCCTTATTCTAGTACCTATAAGGGCTAGGTGTTACGTAATTTTAGATGTTTCTTTGTTTTTAAGCTCTATATGAATAATACTAGAGGCTGCTCGCGACTTCGTACGCATTTATCATCATATCTTAGAAAACTTACGCAATATCTTACATTAATATAGCCTATGTGCTATTCTGATGTCCAAGCTAAGTTTTTGTAAAATTTCATTAGAATCTGTCTAGTCGTTTTGACGTGATGAAGTAACAAACATCCATCCATCCATCGGCACAAACATTGACATTTATAATATTATTAGGACACGATATTTAATGAACAGATAAGTTTACCAACATATCCTGCAACAAACTTATCTACGAGCTAATAAATCGTTCAATATGTAACAATAACATCATAACAGGCGAACTTTTCGCAACCATTACCGCTTTTCCCATTTCACTTTTTTAATCCGCTCATTATAGTGTTCGCAGACATTATTAGCTACACTATAACTTCCCTATTGTCTCGTATGCGCAGACGCACGGTAATTGTATGTAACTGACAGTGATGTGACAGATGCAGAGAAGCTTAGTGTGGTAGGAAGCTGATTTTGTTATATATATTTATACATTTGTTTAAATATGTACGTATAGACGGACAGGTAGTAGT
This sequence comes from Anarsia innoxiella, assembly GCA_947563765.1. NCBI lineage: Eukaryota > Metazoa > Arthropoda > Insecta > Lepidoptera > Gelechiidae > Anarsia > Anarsia innoxiella. The sequence continues at coordinate 9,011,753 of OX387393.1, forward strand.
AAATCTTTTTGAAACAGAGTTAGAAATGGAGCTACATACATACATACATATCCGTCACGCCTCTCTCCCATTGGGGTAGGCAGAGACCACTTCCTTCCACTTGCAAATGGAGCTAGATACAATAGAATTTAGAATGTGACTGTATTCTTTGTTTAGTTAACGGACTTCAAACTAAAAACAAACAACCAAAGAAAATGGTTCCTAATTTTTTTTGATGCCCTAAGCAGAACTAGCGTTTGCAGCTTTCGTATCAAACTTCAAGAACGTCAAACAGTAAGAAATGAAATTGTCACCCAATTATCATAAAATTTCGCCAAACGATTACCTATTTGCGTGTAAATATAGTGTTACAATGTATCGGCTACGTGCTTGATCTAATTGCTTTGTCTGTTCCTAAATTCCTATTCGAGAATTATGAATATTAATAGCGTAGAGTTCGTCACAACAGTTTTATTTTGATACGCTTCAGTGAGTTTGGTTTGCGGATACAATTTTATGTCTAAATTGGCGTTGGTAAATGACAGGAAGAGGTATGAAGATTAATTAAATCTTACTAAGGTTTTAGCCTTCATTTTGACTTACTTTGTTGCTTGTCATTTTTTAATCTAGACAAAATGGTGTAGGCCCGAACTTAAGAAGAAACAGAACATAAGCTATTCGTCGTCGTCAGCTTTTGAGTATAAGCAAAACTGTACTGTCCTAATTTAGTTAAAATTTCGTACTTTCTTTCCAGTAAAAAGACATTCTCTCTTTGCAATTTTAACCAATCTCTCTGTAATACCTCATTCTAGGAAATTAAGCAAACAAAAAGAGCCTTATTAATATAAATGTGTATTTAATAACTGCTAACTAATCAAGCTTGTTCCAAGTTCTGAGGTAACACAGGCAGCCGTCGCTGCGTAAGTATTTGTTCCCAAATTAAAAAGGCAAAGTTGAAGATGTGCAATCGTGTGACAAAACGGTGAATTTAATTGTTAAAAGAGGTTTTTATGTTTCTCTTCTTTATTTAAAATGGCTGGTAAATACGTTTGTAACTATTAAGTATATATTTGCAATTAAGATGCATAAGATAACGAGAAGTTAATTTTGTACAAGTATAGGTATGGTATAGGCTTTAGACGACTAAATAACCATAATGAAAAAGACTAGGTTTTTCATTAACTTTGTCGCTATAAAAAGAACTTATACATTACATAATGCCTAGTAACAATTTTGTAATATTAATTTGACAACACTTTAAAAAATTACTACTAAACTCAGTTAATTATACCAGTTAACCCAAAATAGAGTCTAGTTAACCCAATTTCCTATATTAATTACAAACGAATACCTGCTTTATCTTGAAATCAAATTAATCTCCTCTGTTTACAGTCACCGGGCGTGATTTGTCATGATCAATATATCAATTTATCATTAGGCTAAGTTACTCAATGTCAATATTTACATATGTGTTTAGCGCCATTATATTTTGCAATAAGTATGTTCGCAACTAGTTTTTGCCTACAGTAGTGTAATAAATGGCTTTTTTATTGTGGAACATTGGTATAAATCCCTTGAGCTTGTTAGACATAAACAGAATTCTAAGCAAAAGTAAACTTTATGGTGTCATAAATTTTGAGTCAGAGACTATTATTATAACTGTGGGTATTAAGTGTGAGACATCAAACCACACTGAAGTCAGATTTGGGAATGGTTTCCGTTTACTTAAAGGTGTCTACGAACTACAAACAAATGAAGACACTGTTTGGTAACATTTGAAGACACTTTGGTGTATAGACAGACACCATCAGATGTTTTCTATCTATAAAGAGCAAATTAAATCTTTATAATTGATTTCAACTATTGTATCGTCTACTCAGAGTTTATAGGTATAAAAACAGCGGGGCGAACTTACCTTTAAATAAAACTAGTATGGAAGCTGACGCAAATATGACTTCATATCGCAGCTACCTCGCTATGCGAATTAGCTATAAATTAATTATAATATGCAAACATATTTGACATATTTGCGAAAAACACCGGTTTCATAGGAAAACTTGACGTTGATTGAACATTCGTGTTTTATTAACAAATTTTGCATATTACTTTGGTGCTGTTAGTAATTAAAATCACGCAATATGGTTTATTGTAATGTTAAACAGTTAATTTGAATTAAGAGGTGATTTTACTGGGTTTCTTGTCTTATTACTGTAAAAATTATGTAAAAAAAGTCGATTTTGCATGAGAAAATTGTAAACACTTGTCTTGCTTGCCTCAAAGATTTGGTTGGCAACGACCTGCATTTGTGGTTACTGTAAGCGTAGGTTAGACTGTTTTAGGATAACTGACGATTTCTTTATCAAACGTCAAAACGCGGAGGCGACTCAATTCCTAATTTGTTTTGACTTAAAAACTTGCTTCGCAAATAACCAACCTGTCTAACAACTTCGTTCAAATTGCAACTCAGAAACTCAAAACTCAAGAAAAGTGTTCATTAAACACGTTGTTCAACTTGTACATAGATTTATTGACGGAAGAGTTGCCACTGCGTGCGATATCGCGTCGCTAGCGCATTCCTTGCGGCCATATCACGCTATGTGAACTCATATACGTAGTATTACTTTAAGTGAATGTTCTATCTGATTTTTATAAACTCTTTGCGTATAAAAATAGTACCTACTTATAAAATTATCTGTAAGTTGTTAATTTGATGAGCAAGTGATAGAATGCGGTAATAGTTTAGTGCATTACCTTCTGTTAGATTTGTTTTAGTAAGTAATTTTATATTACTCGTATACTACTTATAGTTAAGGTATACATAATCGGGGATTGCAGGAATCAAAGTTCATCTTATTTTAAGGAAAAAAATGTTGAATAAACAAGAGGACTAAACAAGTAACTGAATATCCCGAAAATAAGGAAAACCCAAACGATTATCTTATAATGCGAATGCATTTTTACCAAAACCGCAATTCGACAGACTTACCTCTCAGTACAGCGAATCAATAAACGTATTTCAAAGTGTCAAATGTGAGGTTAAAAAACTAATGTAGCTGCAGTTTAGGGTCCGAAGGGTTGGGAGTAATAACCTCATACATTTTACATACCTGCCTTTAGTGGCTTAAATCAAAATATAAATTCACTTAAAAATAAATCGTGAGAAGGTAAAAATCGTCGAAATAACACTTCAAAACGAATGAGCATATTAATTAAATGAGTTTTTGTGCAATTTTATATCAAGATTGTAATTTAGATGGAAACTTAATTGTGTTTTGCGTTATAAATTATATCAAATTAATACAACGCTCAAAGATAACATTTGCGGTGCATGTTTTGGTATCTTGTTTGTTTGGTATTTATTTTGGGCGAGGATATATACACCAATGTTACTATGTTTCTTCGAATGAATATCATGGCTAGCTACTGGTACAGAAATATCGACAACAAGTTTAAACACGACACGAGAGCTTATAAAACTAACTATGTAGTAATCGTTGCTATAGTTACATATGTATTGTACTTTAGTATGAGTGAATAAACAAATTAAGACACCTAAGGACGTTTAAAGAGCTCATTGCATTTATTTAACGAATATTTTACAATCTCAGGCACGCTACAAATCCACTCAACATAAGTTGCATCCGATTTTTAACCGACTTCCAAAAAAGGAGGAGTTTTGTTTATTTTTTTGTTATGAAAACCATTTTAGTAAGCGATTTTCGATAGAAAATCAGATCTGAGAAGTATTAGGTATTCAATTCTATTCTATAGCCTCCGATAAATGTAAATCAATCTGGATAAGTGATCGAATGACTATCCAAGCATTTAACTTACACATTTCTTCTTGTAGTAAACCTAGTCGTTCATGTAGCGGGTGTGTGTAGGCTGGACGACACCAAAATGCTTAGTTTGTTAGTAATCAATTGCTTATTCATGAGTTTACAGCGATGTTTACTCATTACGAAGCAGCCACAATCCTTACTAGCTTATGTATGAGGTTATTCGAAACTTGTTCTAAGATAAACAGCTGAGTGAGAACATTATTTCCTACTTGGTTTGTTAAGTTTTTATCGAACAAAAGTTGGAAAATCTTGCGACTGATAAAACCTTGTTAAAATTATACTAGTTTTATAATGTCACTGTCTTTGCCTATGCATCACTCTTTCACGCAAAACCCCCCTGAACAGATTTTAATAAAACGACCTAAGTAATTTCTGAATTTTACGCTTTGTTGCACTTTAAGTAAGCAACATAAATGCCTATCTCTAATCCTGGGATAAGTTAGTCAAAACTACTAACAATTACGCCTTGTATTTGCTACTTTACTATGTCAAGGTTCTTAAGAATAAAATTAGGTATTAAAAATGAAACAAAGTATTCGCAAGTTATCGTGCATTTACCTATTTAAAAATTACTTAGCGTTTTTACAAATTACATAATAGCAATGTAATTGAAAATCCATGTTTTCTGGGCAAGAGAAATCGCAGGATACTTCAAGTGGAGGCCGAAACGATTTTTCTCATTTCCTAATTAGGTTCTGAGTAGCCTTCACGCATTGCGCATGCGTAGATTACATCAACTTGGATCTAGTCATTACAGTTTGTTGATATAATCTAAACGGTGTACTACGAAGTAAATTAGTGTAAGAACTGTTTCGCACTACGTCCGATCCAAATTAGATCCGAAATATAAATAGGACAGGCATAGATCTATGATTATTTAATCCATTTGAATCGGATCAGATTCGGATCGGACGTAGTGCGAAACCGCTCTATGGGTTACATAGCAGAAGAATGATAAAATGGTCTTTATTTTATCAAATCAATAACGCTTTATGTACTCCTTGGTCCTTATTTTACCGTCTATACTCGTATCTATAACTTCTAATGTATACAAACGCTTTATAAAATAATTTTCATTGAAATAATTTGGAATATAATAGTTTATTCAAAACGTATTCAAGAGAATAAAGACGAGTTTTAATTTACTTACAATTGATGAGCTTTTAATAACTCAAGTACTTATCTACTTATTTGGTTATATTATTAGTCATACATCAGCTATGTTTTTAAATAAGGAAGAGATTATGGGAAACCTTGATAAATATTTTTTAATAAATGTATTGAATAGATTGCTTTTGTTATTCGTAAATAGAATTTTGAGTTAAATGGTTTTTATTTGAGATACTTGTTTTTTTTTTAAATCCACTTATTGAAACAAAAACACAAAATAAATACCTGCTCTTTTTTGACAGTCGGGTAACTTATATTAAATCCTACTTAGTTTCGTACGATTTTTTATAAATGTCACTCTCAACTAGTTCCTATGACTTTCTTACGAAATCTGGAACATTTCATAATTGATCCAGTTGTCAAAGTATTTGACTGTAAGCCTTAGAAAGTTACTTAACAGCCTTTATTAAACACAAGCATAAAACTATACAATTACTCAGCCATGTAATTTGAAGTTGTCGCACGCCATCGACGAAACCATCGATCTAAGAAACATGTCGCTTGAAACTTTTCACATCCGCAAATGTAATACGTAGCTTGATTAATTGTTATTCATATAATGCTCGCGTTTCCGACACTATTGTCTACCACAGTCCCACAATGGCCCAGTTGACATGCGCAGAGAAAACTGTTACGTAAATTCATCTGTTTTTTGTTTTAAGTTCTTTTTTTTGGTAGATTTTAAATGGTATGGCTGCGGTTTTGTTCGGTTAAAGATTCTTAAGTTCAAAGAAATCTTAATTACCTACAGATTTTAATTTAGAAAGTTTTTATTTGTTAACAAAGTTTACGCCTAAATTGGAATTCTAATTTTAAATAAGGAAAGCGCGTATTTGTGATAACTGTCAAGTTAATGTCATTTGAATAAAATTAAAGTTTGTAGATACAAAAATCTGTAGCTTATTGAAATGAAAGGTTTGTTGTGTTGCTTACATTGTAGCTAGATTGCAAAATAAAGCCTGTTATAAGATAAATGCGTATACTAAAGTTGTTAATTTCGTTGCAACCAGCTGACAGTTGATAGTGCTTACTGTCTAAAATACTCAAAATGTTAATCGGAGATTAATATTTAGACTTGAACTTAACAAATCTGTATTAGTCTAAAAGTACTTAAATAAATTGATTGCGTAATAGTGCATAAACTATCACTATAATAAATACCTACTTAGTACCTAAGTAAATAAGGTTCATACTTTAATGTGAAAGAATTTGGGAAACAAACTTCGATTTTTATAAGTAATTTTACAGATTCATCTCTTACGATAAGTTACATACAAATTGACTTTTCACATATTACTTAAGTATTCATACTCTACATTCTTATTTACCCACATCTGGTTATTTAATCGATAAATCTATAGATATAACCTAATTCACACAAAAATATATGAAATATTAAAAAAATCTACCACTTAAGCACGCGCTGACTCTTGTTTTTGAACTCAACCGTGACCTTTCGGCATAGTTGTTTCATCCCATTTGAATATTAGTCTTGAATAAGAGTCGTAAATCAGTTGTGCATAAAGTTTTAGTTCGCGTGACAATGTCACAGTTTTGAAACTTCTTTGTCATTGCCATTAATATCCCATTCTGAGTCTGCTATTAGTAACTCTATAGATATGGCTTTACCTATATAATATATTACTTAAATTCATTTTAAAAACATGAGTTTTATATCGTGACAAAACGACGACTATTTTTGATAACGATTAGACCCAGAACACACGGTGAAACGCAAATGCAACGCAACTGAAACTGCTAGTTACTTTTGAGTTGCATCGCAGTTTCTGCTATAGACTTCCTTAGAAAACCACACACGACACAACTGAAACGAAACTTTTCAAACTAGTAACTAGCAGTTTCAGTCGCGTTTCACCGTGTGTTTTGGCGCTTATTCTACCAACGCAAAATAAACTCTGAAATACTACGCTTAGCTTTCATTAAATACCATAAACAATTTCCAAATTCAGTCATAACAATCGAGTCAACGTAACACCTAGTTAGAATTAAATTACGTGCAAAATTCCGGTAAATTATAACACAGGATACTAACTAGCCCATTGTTTACCGATCAATAGATAGTTTTGTTTGAAGCCCTTACAACACCCTATTGTTTATTAGTTAAAGTCGTGGATAAATGAGCGCTGTTGTAAAAGTTGTCCTACGTCCTGTAGAGCTGGTCACTTTCTAAAGGCTGTTATGCACTGGCGGTTGGACCGATTTTGCGATTTAGCGTTTGAACGATGCTGAACTCTGGTCTAGGCTCGCTTTCCAGCAAAGCGGACAGTAGAGAAAACGTGGATTAGTGGAGATAATCCACGTTTAAATATAGAGAAATTTTATTGTCCTTTCGTCACGTCTTCATGTCAAAAACATCATACTGTGAGCTTGTTCAGGCCCATGTTTTAAATAACCAATCATAATTTGTTGGTTCCACGTCTCCACTCGACTTGAGACATAAACGTTTGATGGCTTAAAACATTTCTACTCTTATCTCTTCTGCGTCATCATCATTTCAGCCAATAGCTGCTCACTGCTGAGGCCTATTCAATGATTTTTTAGCACGACCTGCCACTTGCATCCAACGAGACGCCGCGGTCTCTTCTGCATATCAAACGTCAAACGCGAGCATTTTGACCGATAGTGCGTACGAGCTCAGTTTCTTAGGTGAAAATGATAAGGTAGAGTTGCAAAGGAAATCGTTTTTCATGCGATTATGTCTATGGTAATAAGGGAGTAATAACCTTAGGATGTAGTTAACGCATTCCGGTGTTTTACTGATTTTGTCTAGAGTAGCTCGGACGGGTTTAGATACTGAATATGTATTAGGCTTTCAGACTTACGGTGCTGTTAGATAGTACCTATAAACTGCTTTTCCAGTAGTGGCTAATCTAAAATATCTGTAGCATAACAAATGTCAAATTGGCCACATAATAATAATAATACGCAGGCATATGCAGCTCAATTTTTTTCAATAAGTGATTATAAAAAAACGTTTAATTATATCAAACATACATACATACATATCCGTGACGCCTCTCTCCCATTGCGGTAGGCAGAAACCACTTCCTTCCACTTGCTACGATCCAAACACACTTCTTTGGCTTCATCCACACTCATCAGTCGCCTAATACATGCCCATCGGTTTAAGTTACTCTTGACTTGGCCTTTCTTGAGCAAGTCCCCGATTTGATCGGGGTATTTCAAACATTCACCAAACTAAACTACTTACCAACCAAAAAATACCGTGTGAATCGTAAATAAAAATCCTTAACGACTTACCCATCAGTTATCCAATTAGTAAATTACATCATATTTTACGATCGCCATTAACACTTCAATAAGTAGTTAATTTCGTAAACTTTAACTTCCGCGTCAAAAAAATGACATAAAAAAATCGGATTAGGAGACTGTAGCAGAAAAACTTATGAAATTACCTATTTGATTCTTCATTAAGCCATTGACACTTTTGTTCTCTCAAACACCAGGAATAAACGGTTGTTAAATAGAGAATTAACTTTTAACAGTCTAATCTGCAACTTATAGTGTTATCATTCCGATGATTGATGGTTACTTTCATATAAAAATTATAACACGTGTTAAGTTTCATGTTAGACCACCCATTGGTACTAATAACAAGCTGATAAATAAATTGGTGATGTTTCGTTACTTTATTTATGATGTTAGAACTTTGATGAAGTGCTGTTGGTTGGTGTTACACATTTATTTACTCTTGATGTGAAAGTTTGGATGTTTGTTACTCAATCACTGATATAAACTACTGAACAGATTTCAATCAAATGGAATACATCTATTTACTTCTTTATGCTGTCTACACACCCAAGCCGCCGGCATGCTGCCGGGCTAGGCCGGCGGCTTTACGTCATACGAATGGCAGGTGTCAAAAAAGCCGGCTTTGAAGATTTAAGATGTTTCAGAGAGATGAGAGAGTGAGAGAGAGAGATGATGAGAGATGTTTCATTCATAATGTTCATTTCATGCTAAAGCCTATAAAAATTACGGATGTATAGATATACATACAATGTAGATGCAATGTAGGTTAAATCAAATTAAACAAAAACAAACAATATTAAAATCAATTAACTAGCTACAACTTTGTGTACAAAAAACTTGCTCGAAAGTGAAAAGAAAGCAATATTGAATATTTTTGTGGGAATTTTTTCAGACTCCAAGCAGTGAAAGTTGATTCCAGTTGTACCAATGATAAAGTTCTGTTGATACCTATATCACTTTCAAAAGTTCATTACATTTTGATTTGCTTCTAAACTTTCGCTAGTCGCTTATTAGGATATCATACTTATAACAGTTGAACGAACTCTTTCGAGTTAGAAGGTATAAAGACCTGACTTTATTATTTATTAAATTAATAAGAAGACTTCCAATCAAAACCGTATTACAAACAAAATTAATTAAACCAAAGCTATATCGATCAAATTGAAGAGATAGGCGCCGCAAAAAGTAATTCAATTAAACAAAATGTCGAAACGATTAAAGCAAACATAAAAATTAGACCAATGCAACAAAAAATCGATTAAAACAATTTGCGAAATCGAGGTCAGATTATCGCGGACCCTAAATGTTTAAGGCATGTTTGTTTGATGTAGACCACTGACCACTTATGTAACATTTCGTGGGAGATTGATTCGATTGTAGTATTCGAATGGTATAATCGAGAGGAACGAATCGATAGTTGGACAGAGCTGGATGTAATCGATTTGGACGGTGAATTGGGTCGCCATGTCGCCAATGTATGCTGGTGTGGACAATCGCTAATGTAGGGTTGACGAAAGCTCTGCCTTTCAGTAATCTAGGTCTTAGTACTCTTATTTTGCAAGTTCTATTAATGTTTTGAAAGACAGGTTGAGGCTTCCTTAGCTACTTTGTTAGGAATTACTAACTTGATTTGAATGTCCCGCTGCCTTATAAAAGCAATGCTGCCGATCAACCACTTCGAAATGTTTTCCATTTCCACAAGGCCAGGCAAAACTAAGTTTTTTCTAAGCAGTTGTTACGAGTTCATCGAAAAAAATAATAATCTTACAAATAATTTCAAAGAAATTGTGCGTCATAAAACTGACCAAACCTTGTCAAATCCTTGATCCCATAATATCACTAATAGTACTAATATAAATCGAAGAATAGAAATTTAAATATGACTCAGGTCACGAATGTCTAGGTTAATATAATCTAAAGAATTGCACAAAAACTGCGTAAGGCCCTTGACCTCCACCGACGTCATAAAAAAACTTGTTTTTTTAAAAACCTCTGCACAGTGTCACTGGTCTTTTATTACTAGGTATTTAAGCATTTGTTTTTATGCTAATTGTCATTTTTATTTTTGCAGGTATCGTATACGATGACATACTTACGTACATGTTGCTGTTATGTGAAGATGGTTGAGTATTTTCCTTTAACAATAAGCTTTTAATTGCTTGAAGTATAATTACTTATATATTGTTCGTGTCCATGTAATGTCCTATTGCTATTTTATTACATACTTACGAAATCCTTAAAGATTTTACTAAAATAGGCATTTTGTCAGCTCTAGTTCTAATCAATTTTGCAATCTATCAAGTTGTATTTAAAGTAGTTTTTCAAAATGCCATTCGTATCTCATTCAAATAAAGAGTATTGGTATTTAGATGACATTTCTGTCAATCACTTATAAAATTATTCTCCGGTTCTATATTGGTGCGAAGTCTTTTATCTTTTAATTCTAAAGTGACTGGACTAATCTTAAACGATTTTAATGTCAAGTTCAAAAAACAATAAAATAACTAGAACTGTTACGTTAGAATAAAATTATAGCATATAATATTAGTAAATAAAATAATAATATAATCAAGCCTTTTATGTTATCTACACACAAGCCGTCGGCGTTTTTGACAGCTGTCATTCGTATGACATAAAGCCGCCGGCCTAGCCCGGCTGCATGCCGGCGGCTAAAGTGTGTAGATAGCGTTAGATCCCACCAGTTTTGCAAAGGCCTTCTTGTTGACTACACCTCATATATACGTACATTTAAATGGACTAATAATAACTATTTAAATTAACATTAATGAAATCCAATTGTCTATCAAATAAAAGTCATCATCAAACATGCCTTAAAGGGCTTTCTTATTAAGAAACCAGTTTTTAAAGTACTCTTGGTATCGAAATGCCACGGAAAATCCATTTGTCACTGATTTATGATCAGTGTTTTGTTTACAACATCGTAATTTGATACATGATAGCGGCAAAGGTCCGTTGGCCCTTGAGTAACAATTAAAAAGTTTAATCTTGTAAGAATTAATGAGAATAATCAAAGAGTCAAGGATTCAATAAATGGGACTCAAAAATACTTAATAAAGGTAAACGGAGATAATGTTAGTTAAAATAAGATTCTAATCGAAAGAGGCAAAAATAACGCTTGTTTAGGACGCTGACGTACCTACAGTTGCGATCCACAATGATGGTTTGATATAATAAACGCGAACCGCTGTAGGCGGATGATCCACTTTTCAGTGGGAATACACATATCAAACATTAAACCGTAACCACGTCACAACCGCAAGTGCGTAAGCGCCCTTACAACGCAATTTAGTAAATCATTTAACTTCTTTGTCCTAGTTCTTCCACATTATTTGTAATTGTTTAGTAAATCTAAGACTACCTTGTCATCATTAGTTTTGATTGAAGATCTGTCAGTAATAATCCATACCAAAATGAGCGTACATTTTGTAACCAACCCACGTAACTAATCCTAATCAGGCATAAACAATCAATTACCAATAGTTTTCTCTACATCCTTTCATGCAGAGATTGTCAACCAACAGGTTTACATTATTGCATTGCACTTGTACTACTTGTAACCAGTTTTGTACCGTATCGGTTGGCGACACCTGACTCCGGTATCTTTCGAAATTTGGATCATGTGCGTTACATATAAACTGATATTCGTATGAAAAACTTATTATGATATTGAATTCCTATCTGTTCTGAAATAGTAAGTGTTGTAATAGAAGTATGTTGGCCGCATTCTTGTGTTTAACCATGGTCTGTTGGTCGTCCGTCATTGAAGTTAATATTTAACAAGAATTTTATGTAGTTAAAAAAGATTCTAAATAGAAGCGGCTGGTTTTTTAAGTTTTTATAACCTTTCAAACTTAAAATTGGGCTAATTTCCTAATAAAGTACCAAGTTAATTAAATATTTTAGTATTCCAAAGTTTTGTTTTCATTCGTAAGATTTTGCAAGTTTTTTTGTTTAAATTCAGTGTGTAATGCATATAGTCTTTTGTTTCTTCGACGATTTATCTATTTCTGTTGACAGGCTTAACTTGGCAGCACTAGGAATAAGTTATCAAACAAAATATAACTATCAAACATGGCAGACAAATAAATAACAAAAATATATCAATACAATCACGATACTACAACCAAATCGATACAAATCACTATATTTAAACCGATACTTTCAATCTATTTGCTCTACAATTTCGCCGGTCATAAAACACGTAGTCCATTTATTTGATTACCAATACCAACCAACAGTGATTACCAAGTTACCAAAGTACTAACGAGTATAATTTGCATACTGTTACCGTACCTGTTATATCATGTACTACGCTACGTAATGGAAATGTCCCTCAGATCAGATATCGACAATAGACGTTTGCGAAAGGATTATTTGACTTTTCCTGGTCTCTGTTAAAACTAGGTTACTTTTGCTGATATACAATTGTAAATATGGCGGAAGTAAATTTACCGTCAACATTTGCTAAGGGAAAATGTTGTTTCAGTATTCAAAGTCGTGATATTCGTCGGAGATATTGTTCTTGTTATAAACTTTCGATCAAGCATTATGGAAACAAAAGTTTTTCGGTTTAAGGTAAACAGAATATCACAATATAATGGCCGCCTGTTTCTTGGCACATATCTAACTATCGTTATCAGCCCAAATATGTCCCCACCGAGGGGCACGAGCCTACTCTCATACAGAGAGTGATTAGGCCGTAATCCACCACGCTGGCCAAGTGCGGGTTGGCGGATTTCACATACATCTTCGAATTTCTTCTCTGATGTATGCAGGTTTCCTCACGATGTTTTTCCTTCACCGTTAGCAAGTGGTAATCGAATAAATTGATCCGTACATGAGAAATAAACTCAGAGGTACGTGCCCGCACCAGGATTCGAACCCGCGTCCTCGGAGTTCGAGGCAAGCGTTCTACCAACTGGGCTACCACCGCTTCACCGCTTTATCTAACTATTTTTGTGAAATCTTTCGTAGGTTTTTGCATGAAAGATTAATAGACATCCATACATCCATCCATCTGGCCGTCCCCGCATCCATCCGGAACTAACTTTTGTAATAACAAGACTACCTACCTAATTGATTGCTGTTTCGATATTTTGGTCTACAGTTCTTTCATAAAAGAGAACTTATTAAATAACAATTTAAATACCAAGAGCCAACATTTAGCTGCACCTATCGAGCAGTTCCATTTAACTTCTTTATGTATTGTATCCGTTAAGTGGCAAGTTTTAAAGCAATTGCAGATCATTACAGATTAGCAGTATAATAACGCTTTTACTCTTATTTCCTATTTAAATTGGAATGTTCACGCAATAGGTACCTTCTAAAGAACGTTCCGAATTTCAATTCAATTTCTGTTATCTATTTTTCAAAGAAATGCACCTACGTTCTATTTATGTAACTTTTACTTTTCGTTTTGTTAGGACAATTTGAAATTTAGGTACGTTTTACTAAACGCTACTTTCTGTCACTATACAGTATAGGTACTCGGTAGACATATGTACATAGGCATTAATTTATAAAATGCAAACTATTACCCAAATTGTCGTTGTAATGATTTTCATCGGTATTGTAAGGACCTCGTTACAACGAAAGAAGTTTAAGAACAAACATCATATTGATGTTTACCCATTTAAGTATAAAAAGTTTGCAAATACTCGTCTCTTCAATTTAACATACGTAAGATGATTAACCGATTACTCGTACTTTTCGAACAAAATCTCAGTTCGATAAATTAAAATGAAGATTTATTTCTTACTTATCATTCGTAATACAACAATTCATGTACATTGAGAAATATTTCCATCTCTGTTTATTACCTTGCACATCTATGCGTTAAACAGAGATAGCAATAACAACCGAGGAGTAAAATAAACTGTCAGGCATTATAAGATCTTTTGCCACGAAGCTTAAGCGCATGATAGTGCATGAGTGTGTGTGACAAGCATTTTATTGCAATCATATTCTTTATTTTGTATTCTTCATCAGATTTACTTGTGAAAAGGGTTCTTTATATCTAAATTTACAATGGATTGAGCTCATAAGTTACATTACCCAGTTGAAAGTAAAGCTGAGAGAAATAAAAAACCGGCCAAGTGCGAGTCGGACTCGCGCACCGAGGGTTCCGTACAAACCTGCAAGGTTTACAAAGTTCGTTCATTACGACAATCGAGTCATAACTATGGTATTTTTATTGCAAAATGAAATTCATAACATTACAATGGGGAAAGATGGAGGAGCATAAATTTAAGACAAAGATCTCTTTATCGTTTAAGTAATCCTTTATTTTATATTAACACATATCATTTATCTATAATATAACTGAAACACTTATACTAGCCTTGCAGCAGACTTGCGAAAGTTCTTTTATTAAAGTTATTTATTTACTAAGTTTTTTAGTCACTATTTAGAAATCTGGTTCAAAAATATTAATTAAGTATTAAATTTGAACCAGACCTGTAAATGGTGACTGAAAAAGGTGTGAATAGCCCCGCGTGCCACCCGTGCCACCAGCGTCCCATCAAACTTCGCCAGTAGAAACAATACAAGCAAGCTGTCTGATAATAACCAACAATAAGAAATATAATAATGTCATTGAATTTGATTATAAGTATAACACTTTAAGCAGTTAGGACGCATTTAGATTATACAGCTACATTCACCAAAACATCGGGATTGAATGACGATGAGTGAGGTCGTCTTTGCCGTTTGAAAAATGTTGCCCTCCCCATACATAGTATAATAACTCGCGGTCATTGCTGTAACTACAATTATGTTTACAATCACAATTTTTTTGGTGGTATAACTACTTAAAATTTTAAGCTTTTCGGAATTTTTCTGTTACCTGTGCTGTAAGCTATTGCTTCTTACCAAATTTCGAGATTCTATGACAACGGGAAGTGGTCTTTAGGTTTTAATTCCCTTGCGTGTAGTTGCGAGTTTCAAAATATGCGGTATCAATGGTTGTACTTTTGCGTTTTGCGTTTTCGGGTTGACTTATAATTTTTTTTTTTCACGGGTTAAAGGCAATTAGATCTAAGTATTTGATATGAATTTCAACTTGATAGCTCTACGCGTTCATGAGGAAAAAAGTAATAAGTTTATATTTATTAAAAAATATATATTTTGTAATGTAACTAAAAATTTAAGGTTTTCGGAATTTTTCCTTTATGTGTGGTATAAAACGTTGCTTCATGCCAAATTTCAAGATTCAAGGTCGACTGGAAGTACCCTTTAGGTTTTGATTCCCTTGCAAGTACTTGCGAGTTTCAAAATATGCAGCTTAAATTGCTGTTTCTTTTGATTGCGTTGACATAGAAGTTTGATTTTGCTACAGCTTAAAGGTATTATAGACCTGAGTATTTGGTATGAATTTCAATTTAATACCTCTACGCGTTTATGAGGAAATGGGTAGTAAGTTTAAGATTATTAAAAAAATATATATTTTGTGATGTAACTAAAAATTTATAGTTTTCGTAATTTTTCCTTTATCTATGCTATAAGACGTTGCTTCGTACCAAATTTCAAGATTCTGAGTTCACGGGAAGCACCCTGTAGGTTTTGATTCCCTTGCAAGTGTCGAAAATTTGCGGCATAAATGGCTGTATCTTTTGATTGCGTTGGCTTAGAAGTTTGATTTTTTCACAGCTTCAAGGGACAGTAGACCTGAGTAATTGATATAAATTTCAGCTTCATACCTCTACGCGTTCCTGAGAAAAAGGGTCTTGACAGACGGACGGACGGACAGACGGACAACAAAGTGATCCTATAAGGGTTCCGTTTTTTCCTTTTGAGGTACGGAACCCTAAAAATTTAGTATTTTTCATTGGAAAGATTATTTGCAATTTGATCCTATTTGAATAAGTTTTCGTCATACTAAAGGCACATTTTGTGACATATTATTTTGGATAGTTATAAATAACGATGGAATAATATTATGGAAGGAAAGTAGAAGGAAAACGAAGGAGAAACCACGGAGGACTTACATAGATCAAAATAAATGAAGGAATAGAAGCTGTGTCGTATCAGGTGTACAAACGGACGGCAAATAGGTAATAGAGCAGAAGAGTGGTGAAGACGCCACCGACAAGCTCTTTAAAATGACGATGATGATAATAAATAACAATGAAGCAGTAAACGAGGAAGTGGATCCTAACTTGGCGCACATTGGCGCGTGCGGAGTCGCGTGCTGTTTATAAAGATGTAGTGCAGTTGTATTGAGTTATGAGGGCCTAGTTCTGGCGTAAATGAATCACCCCCCAAGGAGAGCGTTTATAAACATCGTAACTTATAATGTCGCAACGTTTCAATCAACACTTTGAATAAACATAACCCTGCTTTACATGGAATTGGTATATACAGAGTGACTTTTATCTAGTGAACGATAGAAAAGGATTGCATGTACTCGTGATAACAAACAACTTTTGCTATGGGACCTAGTCCAAAATCTATAAAAAAACTCCCTCATTTAACACTATCAGTTGGTGCATTTTGTATGGGGAGTTGGAATTTTTTTGAATGATTTTGAAAGTGGTCCCATAATAAAAGTTGTTTGTTATCACGAGTACATGTATTACTTTTTCTATCATTCATTAGTTAAAAGTCACCCTGTGTATACTCGAATATCTTAATATATTTTCTAAGGGTATTCGTGAATAGTTTTCGTAACTCTATGCAAGTTAATCTTGAGCTAGTCGAGTTATCGGCGAGGTGACGAAATGCATCCTGTCTTGCATACTTGGATTGCAACTATTTGCATATGCAATTCTGTGCAGATGTTAGCTTTATCGAGTTTTCTTAGATTTACTACTAGATAATTGGGCCTTGGAGTGAATTACGAGTGTCTATCTCATATGATGAAATGCTGGAGTTTCTTAAAATGAACATACAGAGGGTTCGCATTTATATGTTTCATTCATTCCTATTTTTAAGAGTCAAGCGATTCTCGTGTCAGTCGAGTAATCGCCATCTTTGCCTTTCTTCTGCCAACAAATTGACTTCTTGATACGAATGTCTAATCAATACTCAATCTTTGCGTTTTTATTTATAGTCTTATAATAGTCTCGTTATTGACACTCCACAGGTTTTTTACAGATCTTATAAATAACTTAATGTACCAAATGTGGACCCTGATTAGGGCACGGCAATTTGTGTAGCGAAGCTACGAACTTAAAATGCAACTACATCTACCAGTCGTAACACCACTACCAAAACTTGCTAGTTAGCTTTTGTCTTGCTATTTTAATCGTCCGTTAACGACCATATCAACACTTTCAAGTAGACATACCATACATAGTTTTCACTCGGATTCAGTATTATAGTATACTAAGTAGATATTTTCTATTTCTTTCCGCTCACTCTTCCGCGTCCACATCCCGCGTGCTTGCGCTTGCGCACTCTGTGACTATCGGCGGCTTAACATGTGTTTAATGATAGATAATAACACTGATATGGTTGTGCTGGAAGGTGCGATTAAATTCGCATTAAATACTTAGGTTTTTTAAAATTTAATTCAATAAAACTGACCATTCTAACGTAACTTGCATGAATTTGTACATCTCAATTTACAGTTGCTTTAAAACATATATATTGACATAGGTACCTAATAAA
This sequence comes from Anarsia innoxiella, assembly GCA_947563765.1. Taxonomy (NCBI): domain Eukaryota; kingdom Metazoa; phylum Arthropoda; class Insecta; order Lepidoptera; family Gelechiidae; genus Anarsia; species Anarsia innoxiella. The sequence goes on from OX387393.1 coordinate 9,029,668, forward strand.
AAAGATATGGTGATACTTCTATACAAGATATAAAATGAGCTATTTAAAAAGATGGGTAATACTTTAAAAGACATAATGGGCAAAGATGTTGGACAAAAATATACCTACTTTTACTTATCGAAAACAAAAGATAAACAAATCTCATATATCACACTCCAGCCACATCTAGCGTTCAATATATCACTAACATACCGCGGCATTCCTCGTCGTTCACCGCAGGAATGCATTTTCCCTGCATCTCGCGTCGACACCACTCTTCCGTGCGACGTCGCCGTTCCGCTCTGACTGCCAGGGAAATGGACAGGAAATATCTATCTGCGGTTTGTATGTTTGTAGATTTGTTGGTGGATATGTTGTTTGTTCAAAGGGATATCACTAGATATACAGTAGAATCAGTAAAGTGCTGATAAGTTGTTTATAGATTTGTTGATGGATATGTTGATTAGATTTTGATATGTTGTTTGCTTAAGAGAACAATAGGTATACATACAGTCGGTAAAAGTGCTTCGTAAATATACTTGTTCAACAACAGTTATGATTATTATATCAACCATTTTTTCGCCGATTTATCTAGCTGGCAGCTTCCTTGGCCGAAGAATAAGCATTGCCATCCAAAGAGGTAATGCTGCCAGCTTTTTGGGTAGGTACTTTGCCTCGTGAGGACGCGTTGGAAGACATAATTTTCCTGTAAATATTTTATTCTATTGTACTCATTGTTTGTATTAATAAAGATATAATAAAGATAGTTCAACTATATAACCCAAAATTTGAATTAACGCCTGTCTGGATCTTAATTTTCTTTTTACTGATATTGATTTCTACATATTTATTTAGGTTATACAGTGATTTTAAATAAGAGGAATTGCCAAGCTGATATAAACTGATATTGTTTGCTATATTCAATTAACATTTTCTAAAGAAGATTTTAAATCGTTGCCTGATTTAATTCATTCTACGGCTCGATACAAAGCAATACTCGCTACATTTCAAATTAATAGGCAAATACTTTCGAGATTGAAACATTTTCACATCTTTAATCGATTTATAGTTGTATAAAACTGTAACCATTTAAATATACAATAAAAGACTGTATTATGCGTTAAATAAGGAGGCTAATAAACCTAAATAGATACTTTGGTAATATTAATGGGCAATACTATAAGAAATAATTGCTACCAAATCGTCTAATGGCTGTAAGCAAAGATGTTTCAAATTATAACATTTAGAATCAGTCATAAATAGAATTAAGTCTTTAATTACAACCTAGAGACATTAAGGCAGGTTAAAAGACCTTTTATACAATTGCTATTTTGAAATTAATAAAGTTCATATTCTAAATAATCTATAAATTAATGTTTTGATCCTAATTACTCGTAATTGATACTTATTTTTGACAGTTTTATTATGCTTTAAGTTATTTTTATATTTCAAAAAGTTTTTATTTATAATAATAACGTATTCTTTTCTTTTTATGAGGTAAAGGCCTTAATTCCTACTTAGATTATGAAAATTTGCAAACACCAACTGGATTTGCGATTGTATATAAAGAAACACTTCTATATCCTGCAGTGTACGTACTTTTTGTCTCTATGTGTATTATCAAATTAATATAAAACTCTATAAATGGTTTAAAATAATTGCTTTCTATCCAAATCGGATATAAAATTAATTAAAATACTTCCCAATACAATAAATTATTACCTAACATTTCCGTAACGATATAAAAATAAATCATACGTAAGTAAATTGATGTTAGAAACTAGTTTTGGTATGAGGCCTTAGGTCAGTAAAATTTAAATGCACTCATATTTAATTGCAGCTACAATTAGCTCAATTGAATCATACTAGAGTGAGTTAACTTCGGATATTGAAATATGTCTGTTATTAGAATTCTTTCTGTATAATTATCGCAATATACAGAAAGACGTATTAGTGTAATGGAATGTAGTAATATAGTCATAATTATTTGATTTCGATATAAATGATCTAGAAAACGTTTGAATGCAAGGTCGAAACTGAAGATCCGGTCATCAAGACATTTGGTCCTCCGGAAACAGAGGCGGCCGCTGTGACCTTGTTTCGTCGTCTTTGTTTATTTATTTGCATTAGAGCACTCTTAGTTCAATGCGGATGACAGATTGCCACCGCCTACGTCGTCGCAAGGTCGAAGCGACCGGTTCGAAAAGTAGAGCTTATATATCAGATTATTATGCAAACTTGACTTAGTAGGTTACATTACGATATGTCATGCCCGCCTGCTTTTTATTATGTCAAAGGTTCTAACGTTTGCTGTCATGAACCACGTAGCTTTTGTGCTCGTTGAGATTGTGAATGACATTTTATTTCGTTCCGTTGCTTCATGATTCACTTGTCAGTTAGATTTGTGTACACGAGTGTTTTAAGTACAAAATAAATGGTTGAAGCACTGAGACATTGTTTTAACGATTATTTTTTGAAAAGCGTTCGATATTTAAATATTTCGAAAACAAATTAAGACTCAAAAGTAAGAATTTTAAGATAAGAACGCGTGAACATTTAAATTTCGAAGCAACTTTAAACCGACAGAGCTGAATTAATTCATCTTTCATGAAATTCGTGCCGGAGTCGCGCTCTGTTGGCATGTCGTATGCATTTATGTCAATTGGTAATGTCAATCCGTACGTCAGACTGGCTGCCATACACTGTAGTAATAAGCGAGTAAATTAGTATGTAAAAGTCGCTATTACAACGTCACGTCGAAAGGCCGCTGTCGCAAGGGCGAGCGGCCAGAATAAATAGTGCGGCCTACTTAGGAAATGTCAACATCGTGTGTTAATAAAATGTTAATTGTTTTTGTTTCAGGTAATTGTTCTTTTACTGTCATAAGAAGACAATCATGTGTGCGGTTTGGTAATTACTCTATGGTAAGACAATACATACATTTCGTGGTCAATAATTAAGTACCTATGTTAGAGTACCTATAGGTTTGAGTAAGGAAGGTACAAAACTAAGGTATTAAGTGTTCCTTTGTTAGTAAACACTTGAAAATCTTTATACAATGAATACCTATACTAAACTTCACATACTTACCTGAAACTATAACAATGAAAGTGGCCTTTTCGATACCTAATAGCCAGAGACCCAAAAATTTTGCTAAGCATGTATAAAAAAACTATGAATTTCAAAAAGATTTACAACAAAATCCACGTTCCGTAAAACCAAACACTAGTACTAATCTATGCAAAACAATAAAAATAATCAAGATCGCTATCTAATAACCACATCCTCAAAACGGTCTATCAAAAAGAATCACCAAAAGAAAAACAAACTAGGCACATAAAGTCGTTTGCTACTGCAACGGTTTAAAAGGAATTAAAAATGGTTTAAAAGGAATCAACGGTTTAAAAGGAATCAAAAAAGAAAAACAAGAGAAAAACGAACTCAATAAACTCAAATGCTACTGCCCTACCATTATTATCATGAGCTGACTTTTACGATGCCCACTATCCACCCAGTCTATGCATGTTTATTGCCTTAAAACCCGGAAGCCCCTACTAGCCACAACTACCTCCGGATAAACGCACTGCTCTGACCTTGAGGTGTGAAGGCCTTTGAAGGTCGCCCTTTCACCAAATTGGACCGGATGTTACAGTCCACACCGTTATCGAAATGCTAATAGCCTTATTAAGAGTCTCGTAAAAGGTTGTAAAAGGTAAATTGATTGGGAAATTGTAATTTCCTTAATTTATTAAGATGCTTACCGTTAAGTGGGTATTCCTAGTAATGACTGTAACTTTTTCAGTTTCTGGTAAAGAAACATGACATATTTCATACTGCTATCTACTGCTAGATGAAAATCTTAAATTTTAAACTTAAACAAATAAGTATTTAGGTATAACAATGCTATTTCAATGACAATACAATATGTCAATTATGGTTCGCAATTGAGACTTGAAATTAACAAAAGACGGATAGGTAACAGTCTACCTAAGCTCTTTTGCTTAATTTATTATGAAATAACTTTTGCATACTAAAAAACATACTAAATCTTATTTTTATTTTACACCATCTAGATTTACGAACTGTTAAAGCTATTTAACTCTAATTATCCTCTTCCCAACCCACACTCTAAAACTACTAGAAATACACCTTAGGCACGCAACATTGCAAAATGACCACTACATATAAAAACACAAGGCCGTTCACTGACACAAGGTAAGACGAAAAAAGACTAGACTTATAACTAGATCACTTTTTTGTTTGGATTTGCGTTAAATAACTATACAGGGTGAAAGTAAGTTTGGCTTAGTACTCTAAATTTAAAATCGATAGCAGATTTTCCGAATGAACATGGTATTACCGAAATCTGCAAAAAGTCATCGAGAGTGACAGCGACTAACTTTACTTAAATTAGCATATAAAATGAATGTTACTCTAATCGGAAATGATCTACGATTAAATTTGTGATCTAAATACATGTCATATTCTTAAGCTATTTTCTGTTTATTTGAAGAAAACTTCACTAGTTTTCTCTCAGGGGTGAAACTCAAATTTTCCAACTATCTTTGTTTCGTAGGCAAATATACTACTACATAGCACTTGAAATAGGTCGAAGTTATTTTTTTTTATCAAACAGTAGCTTCGGAAGGACATAGTTTTCCCCACAGCAGAAGCAAGCAGGAAACTCTTGAATTGTCATCCTGTGTATTTTCCGTTCTACGTACTTAGTTTATAGTTGACCAGGGAGTACAGTTTCCGCGTAGCAACTCCAGTGGCCCTAGGGTGTGCCGAGGCCAACCACTCCGTTCACTCAGTACTGAACTGGATTAATAACACCTACTTACTTACTTCGGAAAAAACCCGAGCTTTTGTTTTTGCAATGAGATTGAAATGGTGTCATTTTGCTAGTGGCCTTGTCAAGGATTTTGATACGTAAATGTAAGATCTCCCTAGCCTAAATGTCAAATCATCCTAGCTTGACTACAGTTGTCTATTTTTTTTATTGGTTATATTTAATATTCATGGACTAGATACTGCGAGATTTGCACATCTAACTTATTTTGGTGTAATTCTTTAGCCGAAGTCATTGAATATTTAAGAAAGTCGTATTGAAAAGTACCTAACAGATTTCAAAATTACCAAATCTACCTATTCAGGTACTGTTGCTAATAGTAAAAGTAAATGTTTTTCCTTCATTACTGTAGCATTTTTGTAACAAACACAAAGAAAACTTAAAATAAAACGACCGAACCACCTTGAACGGTCTTTACCGATGATCTACATTAAATAACGTGTAAATTATCAAATAGTTCTAGTGGCTAGTCCAGTGGACCGGAAAATCTAGTTCGATACCCATTTAATGTCAAATATTTTGAATATTTGCAGAACCGTTTATATTCAAGCGTAGTATGTTTTTGTCGTTGCAATTAATGAGGTTTGATTTTTGACCACACTATTTTTGACCTTATTAAAAGCTCATAGAGACTATTAAATATTAATAAAAACTATTTAAATATTACCCATCTTATTTGTTGTATTATAATTCACATTTATACCGATCTATTTTTCAAATAAAGCATCTTTCATTTTCTTCCCTCTCAACTTGTTCTCGTAAGTCACCACGCACATAACTTTGTCGAATTTGGTTTTCAAAACGAGGTCCTCTACCTTATGTATATTAGACCAGTCATGCTTATTGGACTGGTTTTTACGTTATGTTTGTTTAAGGAAGATTAAAGTAACATTTTTATGAAATACATCAATTTTATATGCTATAAAACCACGGGGAGTCCTACTGGGTATAGAATTACTGATTTACTTAAATTCAATTCAGGCAGGTATTATTTTCAAATGAATGTCGAGGTCTTTATTATTGTTGAAAATGTCTGTTTCTTTTTTATAATTGTACTGTGTGTCAATTTCAATACTTACTAATAATATTCAAGAATTTGAATACTCACTCTTAATTTAACATTACACAGAATCATCATCATTCAATTTAAGAGTTAGACTCTTGTCGGTGGAGCATTCGCCATTTAGGCCTATCCTCTGCCAGTGCTTTAACTTCTTGATACGACATGACGTTAACAAATACGAAAATCAAAACTGTTGTTTTATTTTTAGACCGCATTTATGACTTGACACATATAAAAATAAAACAAAAAGTTTTTAATCTGAAACACCCGGTATGTTTTACTTAGCATGTCCATTGAACCCGGAAAGAATGAGTGCACTTTAGCTGCATTCCATCTGGTGCATCTTATATTCATGCACCGATGCACCGTGTCATTACAGTTCCACTACGGCGATACTATTTTTTATTCTCATTCGTATTTATGTGGAGAAAAATGGAGATGATCTTTTGATTGCTATAAAAAAAAAATAATAGGTACTTAACGGTTGCAGAAAATGTTAGCTTAGGTACTTAATTTTTCATTTAATATCGTACCGTGTTCTTCTAATTTTTGATAATGGAAGTGTTAGCATAGATAATCTAAGCACCTAATTGTCTAATGGAGCATTAACATAATGACCTTTTCTACAACAATCTCAGATTATTTTGTTTGTATGGTATTTGAATGTTTACTTTTTATTAACTTTCCTTCCAAATTGAGTATCTTACGACATCAATATAAAACACTCTTATTGCTTTCGTTAGAGTTTTTCCAACATCTCCGCGGGGAGGCACCTTTTATGCACCAAAAAGTCTTCATTCCAACAGTCATGTACTTACTTATAGTAACACTAGAGGCTGCCCGCGATTTCGTTTACATTTATCGTTACATCTTTTTAAGCAAGTATGTTATCTCAAAATAATATAGCCTTTGTGTTATTCTGATGTATAAGCAAGCTACAATATTGCGAAGTTCATCAAAATCTGTTCAGTAGTTTTTGCGTGAAAGAGTAACAAACATCCATCCATCCATCCATCGGCATAAACATAGACATTCATAATATTAGTAGGATTTATCATTTGAATCACAGAGAAATAAATCGATTGCTTTCACAATTACGCTTTATTACTTTACAAGTATCTATGCACGCGTGTGGGTACCGACATACTTATTATATCTCTATCTATACATTACTCATCAACTAAATAGATACATTTATACAATAGAGCGATCATAGAACATTAATCTTTCTTCTTACAAACTATTGTTGGATTTGCATGCATTGTGAAACTATGTAGTTATATCATACGATGACTGCTTGTCGGAAGATGTCACTTGTCTTCATGCAAAATGTTTTGTAACTGTTTTTACTTTTTGTTGCGGCTCAAAGCGTTAACCTGTTAGGTGGGTAGGTCAGTTACTTTGTAACGAATTTGATGAAATATATTGAAGATGAGATTTAGAGAATAGGCATGACGACAAAAAAAATGTTTTAGGCCCATCACATAGTTTATTTTTAAATATTCGACACGTATTTTTTTCTTTTTTCTCTTAAACTAAAAATACAAAGATACACTGGGTTAAAGTTGCTCGTGACGTCACGCTTACGTACGATTTTTACGTAGGAGTGACGTCAAAACCCCCCACTCCATAACTTTGATGCTCTGTATCTTTGTATTTATTTATGTATTTAATCAGGTAAAAATTGTGTTTCAAATATTTTTTAATAGCCTAAAAGACGGACTAATTATTTTTTGAATTTTTGAATGTAGTCGTCATCCCTATTGCGGATATTTAAGATGTGATATAAAATAATTGGAAAGCTCGTTTGCGTGATTCATTTGCTTAGGTAATTGAATAATGGAATTTAATAAACATTCAGCAATCATTACCCTGCACTAGGATTACTTTTGCAATTGTAAAGACAAGCACACATATATCAAGACGCAAAACACACATCTAAACCATTATCCAAAACACATTACCCAGACCCGAAACCGATATTTTCCGAAACAAGAAATAGCTCAGGAGAGAATTAGAATGTAGCAAATAAGTAAAGCGAGAGTACTTTCAAGGATTACATTCATTTTATGATTAAAAGTTCAAGCAAAGTGCAGTTTTATTTAGAAATAGCTCAGCCAAGCAACCGGATACTAATAATTGGTAGGTACACTCTAGAGACAAACCGCAGTCTCAATCAAATCCAATCTAGTTACCTCAATCCTTGTACAATTATTAAGTGTATTGTAGTAACAACGGAACACTACAATTTGAGGTGTATTGTGCAATATTTGGCAACACGATTGCCCTTAATGACTGGTGCACAACGCCCAGAAAATAGCTTTATTTTACTATTCTACTGTGCATTACGAGACAATGAGAGTCTTAATATGCTAAGTGTTTGCTATTAATGATGGTTGGGTGGTTTTTATGTAAACTTTTGTTTTTGAGGTTTCTTTTGTTCTTGTATTATGGTTTATGGTGAAGGTGCGTAATGTAGGTACTTATTTATAATAGTAATGACTGCTTTGTTATTAAATCTAGGCTAAAAAAATAAAATAATAATAAAAAAGAAGTAAAAAATTGTAAAACACTTTCCTAAAAAAAACTGATAGGTAATAATAAATAACAAAAATATACAGTAACTAGTCGATACGATTTTCTTTCTTTTATTGTCATAAGCATAGAAACGCGCCGCTAACTAACGTTTTAAAAGTGCACAAAAAATTCATTCTCCAAAACAAAAAATAAAAACAAAATAGTAAAGGCAATATAACCTCGAAAACTAGCTTCAAAATGACATATGTCAATACGAAACCATCACCCGTAGTTCAAGAACTAACAACTTACTGACAACATGGAAAACACGCACCGCGTTTCATTTACCTTGACTATTTATAGTCCGGGAAAATTAGGAATGAATTGTTTTAGATTCAAGAATGTACTTTTTTGATATATATTTTTTCACTTTATTAAATTAAATGCTGTAAATTTGTTTGTGTTAATTAGAAGCATACGCACAAAACACTAATTATCTTCATAATTTTGGGCAAACAATAACAATTTATCTACTACCTAAGTTAATAAGAAAAAAAACTAAAAAATAACCTATCAATCCAAATAAAAATAACCATAATATTAGATTGAAACATGCCTATTCACACATTTATATTAAACACGCAGTGACGTAACGCCGGCCAGCACTTTCACCTTCGAGACGCCATTGAACTTGCGCTGAAGATGTTATGACATCCACTTTATATCGGCACTAGACGACTAGTTCACGATCATAGGTCATTAGTGTTGTAGAAACTGGTTGATTTGAATAAATTTCTAACTTCTTTTATAGAACTATAGACGTAGTAACGGTATCTTGTAGCTCCAAAAATAGTCTAAACAGATTTTGATTTTTATGCAGTTGCTAAATAAGACATTTGTGTAAAAAATAAAAATAGGTACCTAAGTAATTATATTTTCATTGTATTGCGTTTGCGTATGTATGTTACTTATAAAGATACGTCTATATTTGGAAGCATTTGATTGTGTTAATAATTTGTCATTGATATTCTCCGATTCGATATTTCACGATTAACCTTTCGCGCCAATATTGATGCTTTATTCTAAAGATTATAATAAATAACAAATGAATGACACAACCGCATTGGATTTCGGTTCTAGTCTAGATTTTCGAAAGTCTAGCAAGGTTATGAAATAAACGAATCTAGACAATAGGTATCAATGCCAGTTGCCTTGGAATTATACTTTACAATGCCAAATTGATTTTACTTAGAATAGTTTTCTTGTTACGAGCAACAATAAAAAATACTCCATTTATGGATAAAAAATATTTTAATTTACTGGACTATTTGCTAATTCGATTTTACAGCATCTTTTTGTCATTGCTCATTAATGCAGAAGAACAGTATTTCAAAATAAGAAGCATTTGAACTACGGCGTTGTGCGTTGATCTAATAAAGCAGTCATCCGTAGAATGAATACAAACAGAAGAACCTATTATCTAATACTCGGTCATTGCTGAAGCGGGAAATCACAAAGTTTTTTTTTATTTCTCATCCATCATTACAAAAAAAGAATATTTAATTCTATAATTGAGATTTAATTTAAAAATTGAATAGGGTTAAAATGATTCCGTGTTGATGTTTCGCAATAAGATAACAAGCTCTTTTTCTTATTAAAAGAAAACTCAGTGACATTTATTTTCGGATTCACAATCAAAATACTTCACATGCTTGTTAAGCAACAATTACGTGACCATTTTATAACTTGTTTTTTAAAATCGGATGCACCATCTATTCACTTCCATACTCTTTGTTCAGCACCTGCAGTTATTATACAACTAACGAGCTATTGTCTCAAAACGGAAATTAATCAGTTCCGCTTCTCTACCCCACTTCTTTACACCTCAATTAATCCTGACTGACAAGCTGATATGTCCGATACTTCTTTTGACAATGGCCTGACAATGGGTTAAGGATGCGTCGATCAGAGATCGTATACCTTTATAGAGCTATTATCCAGCTATTCAAGGCTTTATGTTGGCCTCAGCTTCCTCTGAGGAGTACTGCGGACAGCACAATGCCTCTCACAGCCATTGTAAGGGAACAATCGTGCTATCTCAATGACATCTGCCGGAGCAAGGCATGTAATTGTAAATGAGTAGCGATTAGGTAGTGGACAGTTCGATCGGTGACATTGAAACCAATGTCCTGTCTGATTAGGGGTTTGTTTAGTGTTTGACAGATGAATTGACGGCTGAATGCCGAGTTCGTGGCCATGTCGTGAATTCTTATCAATAGTTTAATTTGATTTTTTTTTGTATCATGCACGCTGAATATTCTAGAAAGAATTTAGATATTTAGTTCGTATTAATTGTACATGAGGGCAATTCTTCAAGTTGGTTTATGCGATGATCGCCACTTTGTCAGGCTAAGAGGTTGTGTTAATTTGGTAATAAATTTGCAATACCGTTATGGTTTAAGACTTTAAGGAAGATTTTTTGTACATGTCAGTCCACATGTTGTGTTCCATAATTCATTGCTTACTCATGTCAGAAATTTCTTTGCATGCCAAAATTTTACCGTTAACACTTCAATGACTTTAAGAAGAGCGGTTCAGTCCATGTTTGTTCCAAATCATGTCACGTAATATTTGTATATCCCGTTGGTTTAAAAAAGCTGTTTGGACGCTTACCACGAAATCTGAGAAGTGTTGGTGGATGTTTTGGTGTTTCAATACCGCTGATACATGCTTGACGGCTCTGTATTATAATTTAACTTGTTGTATAGTTTAGTCACACAGTGTGTACATTTTCGGATAGTGGCATTAGGTTAAGTTTACCGTACTTTATATTTTATTTCCACAAAACATCACTGACACTATCTATATGATTAAGATTCCTAGATTACATGGAATCAAGTATCGATGAATTAATTTTCATTAATCTGTTTTTTTTTTCTTTAAAATACATGTTAAGTATAAAGTATAATAATGTTGACTACATTATACTTGACACTAGATTTAACTGTATATTAAATATATAAATAAATATGTTAAACTTTTACGCTTTTTGTTTATCTATAAAGTTGAAATCGCGACAAGTTATCAGAAATTCGAATTGAAACATAATTTATTTAACATCTTGTTTTATTGTGTCACTGCAATAAGTACTGACATGTGTTGGTTTTATTTTTATATGATTTATGTACATTTTACGCCTCATGGTTTTCCAGTATTAATATTGTTTTTTTTTATTTCAGGTAAGAATCTGTTACGAAATCAATCAGGCGCAGATATAGATCTATGAGAAACTGTAAGACCAACTGTTAGTGTTTACTTTAGACCAAATACTTCAGGATGATATCGTAGGCATTTCTATGCATATTTCTAATTCAAACATTATCTAAGACACTATTCCAAAACCAAACATCTCCACCACCCTTCGAAAATCAAACAACAAACCGCACCCAAACAAAAAGCGATCGATCTAAAAAATCAAACATTATATGAGTCGATATTACATCAACCTAATAACAGATTGCTTAATAGACTTTCACTCGGTGCATCGCAATCAAAGGCGGCATCCAGATAGAGAGATAACATCTGGATGACCCTGTCGTAATGGGATTTTATTTGGTGTGTGGAAATGCTCCCAGACTAGTTAGTTTTTATGGATGAATTGCTTGTGGAGATGCGGTTGTGTTTTGTTTATGGTCTTATATTGCCGCGGATTGTCGAGTGCATCGTCGGACGTTAACTAATATGATTGGACAGATGATTTCGTGAAGGCTGGTTTATGGTGGATGCATGTGATGCAACCCGTTTCCAACTGAGACTGGTAGAAATATTTAAGGGTGGCCTATGACCAACGGTTGATGTTCTACGGTTGGTAGTTGACGCACTACACTATGTAGTACCTATCTATCTTTATAGCGATGTAACATAGTATTTTCTGGCAATTTTACTTCAATAATACCTTTTGTTATTTATAGAATATATATCGTCATTATTATTTTAAAAAATAATTGGTTTATTGAACCATGAACCTCGATCTAAATTAGGCACAGAAAATTAATTCCGCTTTGCTCTTGGCCGGGTTTCCGCACGCCAAATACTTGTAAAGAGGTCAAAAATACACTTTGCTACCAAAAAAATACGAACTACATAATATTACGACATATTGACCGCAAGGTCGACACTGTGTTCGCTATCTTGAGACTTCATTCCTTCGCTTGCTAATATAAATTGAGTTTCATGTTAACTCTCCGTGATATGTCTATACGACCCGTGACCTTTGCACACGCTTTCTAGTTCTCTACAGTTCCTTCTAATTAATCTCTACTACCGGCTATTAAGATTCTTTTGAGATATTGTGTGACCTTGGTGGAAGTATGGAAGTAGGTATATCTATATAGCGAGTAGTAAGGTAGCTAATGACGTTGCAATTTAGTAGGTACCCATGGTTTATTGGAAATGTAGGGGTTTGTTTAGAATGTGATGTACCGTACTATATACCTACACATACCTTTTCATGTTATCATACATAATTTATACCTACATAAATTTTTATAAAGTTAATATTATAACAAGTCGTATAGGTACTACGATTATCTTGTATTTATACTGCTAGCTCTACTTTAAGTTTAAGTTAATGCAAATTCGAATATGTTTCTATACGTTTTAGAACAACTTCAGATATCCATAATATCGAACTACTTATAAAATTCAAAGTTATAAAAAGTATAATTGAATGTCAAAGACCAAGGCGCCCTTTTTCTATATTTACGAAAATGCTTTTTTACCATTCACTATTCTTAAGCCTACATTTTCGTTCACAAAGAGTTTAATAATAAAAAGTTTCGGTACTTTGACGAAATTCATCATAATGATTTTGTTCTTACGGTAGGTTTTATAAACCAATCAAAATCTCATTTTATGCTACTTTTACTTGAGAAAACGAATTATTTTATTGATGGTCATTTTGATACAAATTAGTTTGGGTAATATGTCGAACAATCTTGCTATAAAATGAAAGTATACGTGTAGAGATAAATGACTATATAAAAACACGACGTTCATTTGTTTATTAGGGGCGTTTATGCATTAAAAACTGCTGAACCCAAGAGCTATTAATAAGCTAGGTATAATGAAATATAAAATGTCCGTAAATTACCTATATTTACACAATACACATACTTTAGTATGAGAAACTACTTTAAACAATGAATAGTATTCATAATTCTAGACTAGTCTAGAATTGCCGTATTAATATGATATTTGAGTATAACTAATGGATCGTAGTGCATATTTCGTGCGTAGTTCGTAAACTACGAGTATACCTAACTAGAATTAACAAGTATTCGAATCAAAGGTACTAATATACAAGCGAATGAAAGCGAAACTGTTTATGCATTTGTCTGATTAATACGGGGCAATGTAAGTAATCGAGTCTGCTATCGTATCACTTTCTCTTACATACGATTATGATTATTCTGATGGGAAACTTATTTGAACATATTTGATGTTGTTAAACATATCTTATCATTAAATATCGTTCTGTCTTCTTTTGATACTTTAACACGAAAGAGATAACTATATGTCAAATGTCGTGTTAAGTTTATTGGCGTTTTCTGGAGTGATTCAGTGAATTATAATTTTGAACTAAAGTGGAACATAGCAAGTAGTTTTTATAGTGATAACTAAAATAAAATATTGATAAAAAAATGATTGTCAGTGGAAAACATTGTGATAAAAATATTTATAAACTTATCTAACTAACTTATCATCATCATTTCAGCCTATAGCTGCCCACTGCTAAGCATAGGTCTCTCCAATGTTTGTCCAGCGCGACTGGTTCATATCTAGCTTATAGCACTGTATGCTCTTCCATAATTAATAACAAGCTTCAATTTTTAACCACAGGTCAGTCAATGCAAGAGTCTGACCCGAACCTGCACTTACGAAGTGAGGTTAATAAGACTGATGCAACTCGACCGCCGGCCGCAAAACATTTATCACGGTGGTTCGATGAACTCTACAAAGATGGGTACGAATGTGATCGATTATGCCGAGGAATCGATATTGGATTCCTATAGATACAACAATTTTAACTAAACTTTTTGATAAATTCCTCTTTTATCGTGTTGACAAAGATATTATTTTATTGTTGTCAAATCGTTAACTAATCAAAAAATTCAATTTTATAAGTCCTGGAATTCTTTTGTTCTGAAAACAAATGAATGATTCAGGAAAAGATTCTGCATTTTACTTTTAAAGTTCTATGAACACGTGCTCTTTTCCTTTTTATAATAAAGAGTAAGGAGAATAAACCAACAAAGCATAAACCTATTATTTTTTTAAGAATCACAAGCCCCATAATAAAGAAAAAACTTGTCTTATCATTTCTTAGATAACATAACATAGCCAAGAGTAACAAAAGATCGTCCAAATCCCTATCAAACTCAATCTTCCGATTGAATAAACTATTTTCCTACTATACGACCTTCATCTATAGCCTCAAGCAGGTTCTTTCTAATCAACGCGCATGTCCATTGAAAGTGTTTGAAGCATTAATATTGTATCACTCTCGTTTTTAATCTAGCTGTCAGTCAAAGGTCGATGGGTGCGGTCCATCTGCGGTTAGTAAGTAGCTGGAAATAATAAAGTAAAAAATTGTAATCAAAATCGGAACATTGTTCGTTAACTTTTTGAAAGTATGTTTCACCGCTTCACTACCTATACTTAGTAGCCGAGAGGAAAAAACAGTAAATAATTCTGTTTTATGGCTCTTTTCTAAAGGAATACATAAATGTACCGTACTAAATTCAGTGGACTGTAAAAATAACTTTATTAAGTTAACTAGTCACTAGGTAATTAAGATGATTCTAGTGATCGAATCAGAACGACGTTTAACTTCTTTCAAAGTGTTTTCAAAACTTTTCAAAAATTCTTAGATCTCTAACACGAAACTTTTAAAAAACATCACATTAAGGTACTAGTCTGATACTTAATGTGTAATAGGCGATATTTCGTGGGAAAAGGTTACCTTAACCAAAACATAGTACGAAAATTGTGAAGCAAGAGGTGAATCCATCATGGTATATTACGGAATTTGAACTGTGTATGGTCTTGCTCTGGTTTTGGTTTGAACTTTAAAACTATGGACAAGGGAGGTAACCAGCTACTTATGCTAGAATATCAGTGTTTTACTATCTATCAGTTTTTTTTATCTTTAAAGTTACAACAAGTAATTTCAGACCTGTAAATTAGCATTTTAGTTTATGCATTCATATTACATACTTTATGCTATTTAGTTGTTTGCCTCACTAAATACAATACAATTACTAAGTAACCAATACATTATTTGTATCAGCTGTTATATTTTATAGATTTAGGAGCTGTTTCTCCATCTACAGATAAAATTAATCTGACAGATATTTTATACCTGTCTCTGTCTGAAACGTCATGTTTTTTGAAATAGACATAGGTTTATCTGGCAGATCAGTTTTATCTGGAGGTGTTGAAACGAGAACTAAAACTATATCAAAATCTGAATCTATGTCAAGTGCACAACCTTATTTCATTCACTCAATCTCAATTCAACTATCTAAAAAACCACTATCACAATACAAAGGTACAAATGTAGCAACTTCCCTACCTCAGGGCATCGATAAAATCACCATTGCCAATTTCATATTACGACATCTGGATATATCCTGTGCAATCAACTGTAAACAGTTTTGAAAGCAATAATGCACATACGAGGCTATGTAATTAATTTGCATAGGTGTGGATACTGGTTAAAATATGTATGGTAATGCAGGACGTTATAAAATGTAGGGTTCATATCTGATAGGTGGTTATCGACGTGTTTTAAATTGTATCTAAATTGGTATTATTACAGACGCAGTATAATGAAGAGTTTGAGTAAGTAGTTTATGTATTTAAAAAATTAAGTCGGTACTCATATTCTCTATTTACTCGAGTAAGTACTTACTTATACAAAAACGTTTAGGACAAAGTATGCATATGTAATTTGGTAAGTATGTTTGAGTCGGATTTGAGGATGCTTGTTATACTTTTACGCAATAAGCAATGAAAAGATTTTATTAAATTTTATTACCTGTGTTAAAGAGTAATATATTAAGGTAAATGATGCATTTATATCTTATAATTTTTCGAATTTCAAGCATTTTATTTCACTTATAAAAAATATATCTGTAATTAATTAAAGTAAAAAATAAACTACTAAAAATATAATTTCTTTACTTCACATTTCGTAAGAAACCTTTTTAATGCGAACGAAACCTGACCAAGGACAATGTTAAATAAGTTGGTCAACGTCTCTTAGTTTTTTGGCTTCAATGACAGAATGTGGAACGGTGCAAGTGTTCCACTTTTGTTACGGTTATGAAAACGAGAGCGCATGCGCGGCCGGTCGTGAGCTCTATAATGCTGTCGATTTCGCTAATCATGCGGTGCAGGGCTCGAAGACAGAGTTCATGTTGTATTTGAAGACTTATTATGTTTAATATACTCGTGAGTTGTTTAGGATGTACTTGTAAGTTGGTAGGACTTAATACACAGCTTCATCTAAGTACAGTCAGCAAGCAAGCTAATAAACTGAGTAAGTACTTACAGTGTAAGCGATACGCTGTAGTAAGAACGCAAGCTGTGTTACTTACTTATCTTATGAAAAGTTGTTTGTAAAAAATGCAGTATCGTTCGGTTTTAAAATCACAATGTAATCTGAAATAAGTACTTATAGGTTTTGGATCGTAGCTTTCCGTTATCATTTTATTCTGTCCCGTGGGCCCGATAGACAACCGCTATACTTTGTTTTGTACCTATAGCAACAATAAGAACAATAAACTACAAAGAAATAAAAACATAATAATTATCTTGTTTTGAAAGCTAAAAAACACAATCACACAAATCTATTCTTGTCAGTCTTTTTACAAAGAACGCAGCTAAATAATAAAATTCAACGTATGTAAGGTATGTAAATAAGAAGATCGTAATTGTAACATTAGTATCACTTTCTTTACAAACGTTTGTGTTACGGAAGTGGCTATCGTGTGTGGTTATAAAGTCACGCCTCTACCAAGTTGCGCAATGTTACCGTCTGTTACATTTTATTACGTGTATGCCTATGATATTGTATTTTGACCTTTTTTTTTGTGTAGCAAGGTTTTTGCGTTTATCTAGGCTAGATAAGTGTTTAAAGTAAAGATCTCTGTTAAAATGATGGTAAAATCTAATAGGTAATAGGCAAAGTTTATAATTGGGAATTGAAATTATAATAGTCAAACTTTTTGAAGGTGAGAATTAAAGTGGTAAATATGTATATCTGAAAAGTCTAGTAACGTGAGGTATTAGATAGATACTCGTAGTACCTACATACGTAAATCTTTTAGTGTCTTAAACCGGCAAATTGATGACTTAATAGATGAAAGGTGTGTTTATTACATCTTAAACCTTAGCATATGCATCATGACAAAACTAACTCACGGCTATCTCACGGTTATGTGAAAATGAAAGGAGACGCGAGAAAACTGTCACGGCCTGTATGCTCATCAATGCACTCTTAAAATTGGTGTTTGCAAATAGCAAATTCAAATAAGACAAACTAGTGTCTACGCGAGGCTTCGGGTGATCCGAGAGCTGGCAGGTTCCTTGGCCAAAGAATAAGCATTGCCATCCAAAGAGGTAATGCTGCCAGCTTGTTGGGTACTTTGCCTCGTTGGGACGCGTTGGAAGACATATTTTTCCTGTAGATAAATATTTTATTCTATGTTTGTATTATTTACATTAAAAAAGCAGTTTTTGCAGATGCTTAATTAAGACAACCTTATCAAGAAACCCATATATTCTTATACAAAATCTTACCATAAACCAATGAAAAATGAAACTAAGTAGTCTAAACCAGTATTATAACTTTCGCTAACGGTCAATGCCACGGTATCTAGATTCTATGTTCTCGCCTTACCGTCTCTACAATCTTGTATTTCTTGTAATCTACACGTCATTTGCTTGTATGTTGTGTTTGGACTGCTTATATGGAGTATGTAGTACAAATTCAGAGCTACTCATAAATGTAGATTTTTATTTCGAGCTACCCGATTTGAAAATGTTAAGTTATCATTTAGAAAATTAATACGAAGTTTTATCAAAACAAATTTAGTTCTAATTATAAAGTTTAATGAACGTCTACTAATAGTATACCTATAATACCTAAAAAAGTACATATAGTATATTAAAACAAATACAAGAAAGATAATTCTTAACAGAAGACTGCAAAACAAACGCCGGCAAAATAGAAGACTTCATGAGTGTCTTTTGTTTATTCCATTTCAAAACGAAACAAGATTTCAAAATCAGCTTTAATGAAATGAAATGAAACCATACCGTAAACTCACAGTTTCTCATTATTACCAACACTATTTCCTGTACTGGACACTATATTCATTTTGTGGTACAAATAAGCGTTCGGTTACCACTGCACTAGGTACTTCGGTTTGCAATTGAGCTCCCATGACATAACTGCCGCAGTTCCTTTCGCTACGCTATTAATTTGCAAGGGTTTCTTATGTAACTAGAACACAGACAATCACAATTATACTTACGTGACATAAACACTTAGGTGTGCTGTGTTACGGTCTAAGAATTTTAAGTCAAGGAATGGGACGAAAGCTAGAATATTATTATCGGTTCAATAAACAAAAGAAGTTCTTGATAAACAATGAGAGGCAGAAAATGGCATTTTAACTAACATTGTATTACATCTATAGCTGTTACATCGTCATCATACACCTGAATAGTAAAGCACGATGTGTTATGGATAAGTATGTGCCTTTTCTATCTGTAGATACTCAGAGTATCAAAATGGTATGAAATTATATAACTAAAGAGTGCCAATGTTTTATCGAGTCCATTTTCTTATTAAATATACGACCTACAATAATATTGAACGCATGTTTACATTTTTATCTATTTGTCTATAAATTGAATTAAACCGTCACAAGTATAACAAAATATAAATAGAAACATAACAATACAAGTAATCAATATTCTGATAACGTATTGCGTCAGTCTACTTTCACAAACAACAGCTGTCGATTAATTCCTTAAAGTGATACGTCTTGATCGCGATGTGAATTTGATATCAAACAGAGCGGAAATTGTAACGAAGTTACAAAGGAGTTTGTTTATTTAATTTGAGAGAACGATTCCAATTTATAAAGACAATAAATAGATGTGTGCAAAGAGAATTGTTTCGTTACAAAGATACTTTTTCTTTTATATCTCTTTATCTATTGAAGTGATGATTAGTTAGGTACGAACATTTGAGATTAAGATAGTTGTTTCGATCTTTTTTTGATGACTGTTTGTTTGCTTTCTTGGGTCAATTAACTGAAGATAAAAAGATATGTTTTTTGTTTATCCAGAAAAGATGAAATAAGGAACAGATTTCTATCAAAATATTTGCACTTAAGTACCCATAAAGACAGAAAACAGTTGAAGGATCGTACTTTAAATCGTCTCTGACTACCCCGATGGGTGAGAGGCGTGACGGATATGTATGTAGGTATGTATTTTAAATATTACTTTAGTGTCAAAGGAAGAATAGTTTTAATTACACACCACACAGCGAACCCCCGCGTAACTCCAACAATAAACCAAATTAAGATAAACAATCGCCCTCAAAGCTTACGACATTACTAATTAACAATATCAATAGTCCTCAACTCGATTAAATCGGAACATTGACATACTTGCGCGGCGGGGTGTACAGCAGGGCTCTTACAACATTGCTACTGCTTTTATAATACACTCACGTATGGAAAGCAATTGCGACAAACGGAAGGACAGAAACGTGCGAACAAATCATTTTGTTTTGAACCCTGTATTGTGTAATGTGGAGTATTTGTCCACGACTTAGTCATTGGAAAACTTTTATAGGTACAATTACAACCATTCTATTGAATAATTATATCTACGTCAATTAACTGGGCTAGTTTATCCCACATAGGGTGCATTATCAGCGGCTAAAACACCACACAGTTTGACGTTTGGTACCTATAGAACTTGTCACGGAAAAGATAAAACAATTGCCTTCGTTCGATCATAAATATAATTGTCATCATCAACATCCTTTTTAACGTCTCCTCTACAGGGGCACGATCCTACTCTCATACATATTATGAAGCGACATACTTTATCAATGCACTATTATACAACCGAAATATTTCAAAGAAAACGTAATTTTTTATTAATTAAACAAATCATGATGTGTAATTCCGATTTTTCACAAAGACAGACAACTTTAAGTACTTATAATTGCTTAATAATGCTTTCTTACAACTGGCTTATAGGTCCGTATTGTTAATTATCTAGTTCCCAGTTTCATAATTTAATCAAAATAAATAGCAGTACTCTAACTGCAATATCCCTGCAATCCAGTAATCCAGTATGTAATTAAGTTTATGAATGTGAAAGTAGCTTTACTAGTTTGATAGGGTTTCAATAAAAATGGCAGTGGTTAATGTATCCGTATAAGTAGTAAGGTTTGGAAATAAAATATAAAAGTACTTACTAAGAAATTGAAAATTTTGATGACATTTTGACAATAGAAACGCTACTTTCCTTAACATTTTTCTTAATCTTATGTCGATCTCTTTTTTATTTCTCTTTTTTATTCTTTAACCTACTTTTGATTCAAGTGTGTTACTTTTTTATGTTTTCATTAAACATTAAAAGACCGCTTCCTTATTTTCGTCAGTTTTTCCAAAAGAAACCCAACTTTGCTTATTCTCGTAGGTACCTGTTCCCTAATACAGGGTGTCCCAAAAATAGGCCTGCAAACTGACACTGGAGGTAGATGGACTTAAGGTGCATCAAGTAAGCCTAACATGCCCATAGAAAAGTCTTATGCGTATCGAGTTAGACCCGTTTTAGTGATTTTTGAAAAAAGAACCACTTTTTGATGGTTTTTGTATCAGAGAGCGATTAATATTCAATTAATTAAAAAGAAAAGTACGTTAACGGCTTCTTCGATAGTTACTTATGATATGGCGAAAACAATTCGTTGATGATTAAAGTGGAACATCGACAAATTAACTGTCAAAGTTAATTTTAATTCTCTCCCAAAAACAATAGCTCGACTTTGAGCAGCTGCCACGAAAAAAATTTACTCTGAACTTAATGAACAAATGTTTTTAAAAACTGCCTTGTGCTATTCCGAATCCAGAATGGTATAACATGTATTGCAAAAACAACAAATTCGGGGTATTAGACATCGAAGACTTACCTAAGTCGGATTATTTCAAAAACTTAGAAGTTGAGTTAAGGTGGTTAAATTGACAAAATCGCTACTCGATTAAGAGAAGTAATCTAGTAGGGCGTCTGTTTTTCAGCCTGACAAAGTAATAGGGAGTGATAAAGGCAAAAACTAAGTCGCTCTTTGAACCAAAATAGTCTAATGGACCAAAACAGATAGTATTTGAATGATGCCAGATTAGACATGGGTTTGGTGGAAACATGGGGACGTGCTTGAGCTTGAGCTCTTGAGCAGCTTCGAATACTGTTTGCCGATATTCAGAACAAATCTCGTTGATTACCATGAGGAGATAAGGCCATAATTCTAACATAAGATGACACTTGTGCATAATGTTCAGGAGGAGATAATTTGAGCACTGTTTTGTAAAAAAAATCGCCAGGTGCGAGTCGGACTCGTGCGCAAAGGGTTCCGTATCATTCATTAGAGTATTCTGTAACTACTTCAAGTGTCTTAATAGCCATTACTAATATCGAGCAAAATTATCACATTTGTTGTATGGGAGCCATCCTTAATTATTATCATTATTCTATTTTTAGTACTTTTTGTAATACCAGCAATGATAATACATCATTTGTGAAAATTGCAACGCTCTAGCTATACCGGTTCATGAGATAGAGCCTGGTGGTGACAGACGGATGGATAGACCGACCCTTAGTAAGTACCTAAAGAATAAAAATGGAACCCTAAAAAATAATAAGATACGTTCATAATAAACCGTTTTTTAATATCCCCTTATTGATTTCCCCATGTTTCCACCAAACCCATGTCTAATCTGGCACCATTCAAATACTATCTGTTTTGGTCCATTAGACTATTTTGGTTCAAAGAGCGACTTAGTTTTTGCCTTTATCACTCCCTATTACTTAGTCAGGCTGAAAAACAGACGCCCTACTAGATTACTTCTCTTAGCTACTTGATTTTGTCAATTTAACCACCTTAACTCAACTTCTAAGTTTTTGAAATAATCCGACTTAGGTAAGTCTTCGATGTCTAATACCCCGAATTTGTTGTTTTTGCAATACATGTTATACCATTCTGGATTTGGAATAGCACAAGGCAGTTTTTAAAAACATTTGTTCATTAAGTTCAGAGTAATTTTTTTTCGTGGCAGCTGCTCAAAGTCAAGCTATTGTTTTTGGGAGAGAATTAAAATTAACTTTGACAGTTAATTTGTCGATGTTCCACTTTAATCATCAACGAATTGTTTTCGCCATATCATAAGTAACTATCGAAGAAGCCGTTAACGTACTTTTCTTTTTAATTAATTGAATATTAATCGCTCTCTGATACAAAAACCATCAAAAAGTGGTTCTTTTTTAAAAAATCACTAAAACGGGTCTAACTCGATACTCATAAGACTTTTCTATGGGCATGTTAGGCTTACTTGATGCACCTTAAGTCCATCTACCTCCAGTGTCAGTTTGCAGGCCTATTTTTGGGACACCCTGTATAACACAAATGAGCAGCGTTTCCTAACCCGCCCCCGCGCCCGTAAGCCTCCGTGAAAATACCGCGACAGATGTAGAGCACGATAGGCTTTTAGTTTAGTAATCGCCTTTCTGCGTTTGCGCAACCGAAATGCACGCATTATTCAGCGTAATAGGTAATAAGTTTGTCAAATCATAAGTTTGCGGTGGTTTTGATTTATGATTTTGGGATTTAATTGTGGAAATGTTTGAGGAAATATTGTATTTATTGACGTTTGTAAATAATTCGATTTTGCTGTTGCGTGGTGTAGTTTACCCGTGCTATGCTTATTTACAACAAATTACATCCAGTACCTACTTATTTAAACTTCAGACCTTCCATCAAAATCGTGTCAGTTTTATGTATCTTCCAAATTACAACTTATAACCAAATTATTTTTTAATACACCAATATTTAATAAAAACGATTCGTCAAGATAATCTCTTATTTCCCAACAACACAGCTTTCCATCGGTTTCGAATGTCCACAGTACTAAAGGCAACTTTTAGCAAAGTTGCGAAGGTCGCCTACATCATTAAATGCTGTAACTTTAATTGACTGTTGGAATAAGTCGGGTTATGCTTATTTGGTAGTAAAATGTTTGGTTAGAAGATCGAATGTGCAAAACTTGTTTGAGTGGTCTCACATGATTTGTGGAACGATTTGAATTTTAATTGAAAGTAAATACCGACTTTGCACAGTGATACTTGTAGTTAGTTAAATGTGGATAAAATTAATAGGTATGTGTCAAATATTTGTGATTTTCATTTACTGATATCGAATATTAATTAATTGACTGTAGAGCTATAATCACGAGTCACAGGCAAATATAAGCTTAAAATATTTAAAAAAATCGTGACTTCAGAATAATTCTTCTTCAATTGGATGATAAAAAAAAAACAAATAAAGTATAGGTACCTACATACCTACTCGAAGTACATACATGCTAAAGACTAACCCTACCAAATAGGAACGTTGTCTCAAAAACTCCTATATTTCATTCAAATGAAAATTAAACCTATTCATACCTAAACCGCCTCTCAGACAAACCACAACATATTCGCGTTCTCTATTACATTACCTAACTAAATTGAGTCAAAGAGAACTGTTTCCTACATGACTACCGCAACTTTACCATAGACATTAAACCGGGTAACTTAATATACAGATTACATATTGAATTGACGAAGCATTGAGTTTAAAACGTAGTACTTACAGAACTATTAAAAAAATTGAAACAGCTCCAGTTACGTGAAGTAGGGTTAATTTAATACAAGTATATATATATAAAAATGAATCCCTATTTTTCTTGGTCACGGCATCACGCCTGAACGGCTGGACCGATTTCGCTAATTCTTTTTTTGTTCTGTTCGTTATTATCAGGAGAAGGTTCTTATGAAAGAAAAAAATAAGGAAATTGCGCGGAAAATTAGAAAATTTAAAATTACTTAATAAAATCAAGAATCTGCTCATTTATGGCGTCTAAGGCGGAACAAAGTTCTCCGGGTCAGCTAGTTTTTTATAAAACTCCCTCTGTGGATTCTGTGAATATCAAAAGAAGAATGAGAAGTTAAGGAATGTAGGTGTCAATTCACATCTCGCTCTTTTTCTTACATACTACAGATGCCTGAGTAGCAATCTTTGCAACAATGAAAACATAAGCATACTTATTTCTGAGTTATTCATTGTAACGCAAACTCTATCTATGTAATTTTTTATTTACCAGTAACTATTTAATTTTAGAAAAACTATGGAAAATTACAGCCAATGTACCCAATTAATATAAAAATAACGTTTTACATTACATACAACATCATTTCTTTAAATATTGATCAATACAGGCCAAGTAACAAGTAAGATGCTTTCATATAAGCCGCCATGTGTTTAAGCTATTTAAATAATTTCAGTAGTCAATCATTGCTACCAACTACCAATTTGAACGCTATACGCAAACATGCGCGCACGCCGTCAACATTAAAGTTATGAAACAAATAAATGTCTTATGTATGCAGTTTTGTATTACCTCATTTGGTAATGCGAATTACATTTATAAGTTCGTAAATGGAACTTTGACAGTGATGCAGAGTCCGTATTGATTTGATTTTGCGGTTCTTTTAAAGGCAAACGTATCTATTTTATAACCTAAATATGTGTGACGTTATCTGTTTTGTTTATCTATTTCTTAAAGTTTACCTTTAAAGTTATTGAACGAATAGATAAATGTGATTCGATAAACAAGCTTTACTTAGAATTTTGCCGTACTGGTATCTAGTTAGCAACAACATTTCTTTTATCGGAAACAAAAAAGATCATTTAATACAATAATTTAATGTCCGGGAGCCTATTGTGTAATTGCCTACGTTATGAAGTAACAACATACACCATTTTTAGAATCTAATGCTGTCTACACACCAAAGCCGCCGGTATGCCGCCGCCGCCGGGTTAGGCAGGCGGCTTTACGTCATACGAATAGCAGAAGTCAAAAAAGCCGGCGGCTTTGGTGTGTAGATACCTTAAAGCACATGGTCTAAAAACAACTTATTGTATATTTTATCATAATTTAACTAAAATTTACCTAACAAGAACAATATTCTCAAGTTAGCGATTGCACTTAAATTCTAATACCGTATAAATTGATACTGAAATGGTGCTAAAGTATCCATTTTAGTAACAAAACATTTATTGTTAGAGCACATTGTAGAATAATAGCCTGGATATAAGGGTTTGCGTAATCTAGGCACGTAACAGGTTTCCTAGTGTTAAAACTGATCTAGTTTTAGGGCTTGGATAAGGTGTTTAATGTAGTTATAAAATGTAAGAGGTGCAGTTCCCTTTATCTGGCTAGCGAGGAAACTATAACTATGACAGTTGTAGTAAAGTGTTTTACCATAAGTTTTGAATGAACTGTCACATGGGGCTGTGCAAACTCTTAAGAGCCGTGCCCTGGACGTGTCCGGGCCGTGGCCCGTCAGGAGGGCAAACAATACGTCGTCATGACAATGTGTGTGAACGGATCCATAGAAAATGTATGGAATGATATTTTTTTCTTGACACGTCCCGGATGTGTATAGATAGACCATTAAACTCTTGAATGTCAAGTTTTGATACAATATCAAACTAAGTAATCAAGATCTCATAAATATTCTAATATTTCAATAATTGAAAGATAACTTAACTTAGAAAAGAGACCCGTGTAAGAAAACCGGGTAACATTGCGATATAAGAACTGTTTGATAAAACGAACTCTAGTCTACCAACTAGAGTTATTACTATAAATAGTTCACGATAGTCTTCGCTAGGTAATTGTGTATTCTGTCAGTTGTTAACTTGATTAAGTTTTAAGATTGATAGTCTTTGATACTTAATAAAGATTCTTCATTATATCTGTCAAATTGACGTGTAAAAGATGGTACTTAATGGTAAAGCATTATTTATTCAAAAGGCATTAAGGTTATACTAAGGCTTTCAATAATATAAAAGCATTAAATTATGTTTTAATTACAAAAGTTTTTTCGAAAATTATCACTGTTTTTTACTGTTACGTAACAGTACTTTTTCATAATATTATGTTTCCTATATAAACAATAAACAAAATTCTAATCGAAACTCCAACATTCCATACAAAGGAAATGAAATTTTATGACATTTGTGACATGTATTTAAATCCAGATAAAACCTGAGTCACGATCTAGCTTAGACTTAGACCACCGCAACTTACACGCGACCTGGGTAATCTGACAATCGCATAACTGTACTATAGCAGGGCGCATGCGCGAGTGTAATAGCTAAGATAACCGTGCCGATTGCCACCGGGCATAGACTAGACACTGGTCACGTAATGTTTTGCTTCAGTCACAATATTGGCTACTTCCCCTATATTGTTTCTGGCTTATGATATAAACTAACGCAATGATAGAAATACATATTTACGTCATGAGTACCTATTTATTTGAATAAAACAAACAAGAGATAGTTGCAGAAAAAGCAGCTTTAGTTAATTATTCATAAAATCTCACGGTATTTATTTTTGACTTTTGGTAACTAAATGGTAAGCATAGGTTATCTATAGGTTTAGTAGAGCATATTTAATAACCTATTCAAAATACCTGTAAAATTTTAACAAAGCTTCATAGTGTTATCATAAATGGCCTATTGTTATTAAAAGTACAAGAATAGCGAGTGCAATTGCTCTTATTATAGAAAGGTATTTAGAAGCTTAGAGAGAGTTACTTCTTGTTTATCCATAATCGCGTCTTTCCCTCAATTCGTGTTTCTAGTTATTCAATACGTTACGCACCTACTAATTTTCAATTTAACGTCTCATAAAAATTAAACAGAACACCAGATAAGATGTTTATCGAATCTCAATTGGAGTTACGCAAACTTTTACAATTTAAAAGTCTACGCACGAAATAAGTATATTCTAATTAAAGTAACTGCTTTCGATACGGTGTTTTAGCACAGAATTGCAGTATTACAATTACAATTGCAGTTACCCGGTAGAAGATACAAATCGAGAAGTGTTTCCATCTTTTTTTATCACATTTCAAGCGTATGCGTCAGATAAAGACAGCAATGATACTCACAACTGAATTTTACATGGATATTAAACCTAAAATGTGTGAAGCGAGTTTATTACTTTATTTTCTTCTCATTTAAGGCGTTACGTCAAGAGATGCTTTGTATTATGTCACGTATTATGCTGTATGTATGTAAGTTTTTGTGCACGGACGATTTTTCCTTAGAGCGCATCGAAACTGGATCCTATCTGCTGCAAGGAAGCTATCAGTAGTTTGTGTAATAGATACATATTGCTTATACAATGTATTATTAAATACTTTTCAGTTATTACGCCTGCAGGAGATTTTTTGTGTTCGGGAAATGTTGATGGAAAATGATCATGTTAATTTCTTGAAGTATCATAAAGATCATTTTATTTTAATTTTTTTATGAAACATTGAGGATAGTAGATTACTTGGTAGTACCAATTTATTTTATGGTATCTACACACCAAAGCCGCCGGCTTTTTTGACAGCTGCCATGCGTATGACGTAAAGCCGCCAGCCTAGCCCAGCGGCATGCCGGCGGCTTTGGTGTGTAGATAGCGTTAGATACCTACTAATAATAATAAGGTTAGATACCAACTAAAAACTTTAACATTAAACTTCTAAAACGTAATGAAAACCAAACAACCCAGCTGTTCGGTTAGTCAATACCAATTAACATTCCATACAAATTACTGCTCCAATTGAACTTTTAAGTCATTTATCACGTTTACTTATATTCTCACAGCTTCGCTATATTAATCATCAAACTAAAATATCAGTCGAAATATTATCTAATGAACGTCATTGCTCGTTGCGTCATTTAACAGATGGTCAATATAATTGTAGTAACAGGTGTTTTGATGATGTGTCTGTACTTATAGATAGAGCAAGGTTAAATATACTAAAGGTCTATTTACATAGATCCGGGCCGTGCCAGGGACGTGTCCGGGCCGTGGCCCGTCAGGAGGGAAAGCAATACGTCGTTATGACAACGAATCTACAGAAAATGTATGGTATGGAATGATATTTTTTCCCTGACACGTTCCGGACACGTTGTCATGACGACGTATTGTTTTCCCTTCTGATATGCCACGGGCGGCCCGGATCTGTGTACGTAGATGTCTATCTTTACCTATAGTTAGTAGATATTGATTTATCTATATCAAAGACAATTGATAAAATGTTTTTAACAAATATACTTATGAGTTCTTTATTACGATATCTTCTACGTTTTGATAGTAGAGCTTAAAATGACAACGATAAAAATTCTATTGCCTTTTTAACTGTTTTATAGCCAAGTCAGAATAGGAAAACGTTATAAATAAAGCAATTTGCAAATCACATTTAGCAACTATCATAATAATTTGATTACACATAACGCCTAGAGCTTTTGTCCAGTTTCATGGCGATTTCGTGCGAAACGAGAAATGATTAATGGATTATAATGCCACGTGATACTGCTGCGTTAGCGCCTACGAATAAAGGGGATTGTTCACTATATCGTAGCGCTACAGTTTCTGAATTAGGAAGCAATTTTCAAAAAGTAAAGTTGCATGTCTTCTAAAACTATAGCACATAAAGATTTCTATCCTTATTACATTCAAACTTTAGATGAATTAACGTTAAAATAGAGTAGGTACCTTGGGTCATGCCAATATGTTAAAGTCAATAGTTTTTCATAAAAACGTGAAGTGTATGGCTTCTTTACAATCAATGCGATGTTTATTCCTACTAAGCATTGACTCATTTTGGCATATTTCTATTAAGTATTATGTGAGTAGTGAGCAGGCAGCTTAAGATCGTGATCGAGTTATTTGTTCGCATATGATACCAAATCATTTGATTTCCTTTTATGTTTCTAATACGTTTGACCCAATTTCGAAATTATATTGTATTTTGTTATATAACATGTTTATATTTTATTGTTTTTCTTCAACATCAGTCCATTGCTGAACATAGACTTCTCAGCTAAGTTTCCTGTTCTTATTATTCTAAGGTTTCTTATAGATATTTAATACTAGTGGCTGCCCGCGACTTCGTACGCATTATACTATTATTATCTTGCGCGGAGCTCGCATCGCGTTTGCTTAACCTGCGCTATTGAAATCAAAAGTAGCCTATGTCCTTTCTCAGGCCTATCTGTGTGCCAAATTTCGTTTTAATCGTTTTAGCGTAAAAGCGAGACAGACAGAGTTACTTTAGCAATTATAATATTAGCATGGATTTAAGTAGTTGTTATAGGTATTTTTAAGTAGTTATAATATGTAAAATTTTGTAAATAAAAACGAAGATGTTTAAAACCATTTATATTTGTTTAATCGTTCAAAAAACATGACTAATGTTTTAATTTTATGTTGTTACAGGTAATTCAACAAATAAAATCAATGGATTATTCATAGAGGAAAGAAATTCACGATCTTAAAGTCATTGACATTGTTCCAGTCACGCAAGTAACACGATATAATTAGTTTACACACTCATTACATTAAAAACTTACAATATTTTGTTATTAACATTAATCGTAGTTTCTTGACACTTCGTCAAACCGCAAGTTGGACCTTGGCGTGGTTATAAATTAAAGTCATGTAGGTACCTACTTGTCTCATTACATACGAATCTGTTGAATTATTTTTAATGTCAACTCTAATGAATGAATTTGATAGACACTAATTTACATAGAAAATGCTGCGAGCAAAAAAGAATTCTTTCACATAACCTATTTTGGTATCTACCAATGAGGAAGGACTATGAGGAGTGGCCCCATTTTTTTCCATATACAAATGAGTTTATGACAGCGTGCCAAGGTGACGCCAAGTTTTCTCATAGTTTTCTTGGTAGATGCCCTGTCAAACGATAAGTAGTACCGTACGAAAATTAGCCACTTTGCGCCAGACCAGGCACGCAGATCCAGACGATGTGGCTCCTCCTTCCTTATATTATATTCTATTCTCAACAACACACAAATTTATCAAAAATGTTTGAAAATGACGTAAACAGCCGGGCCGGCAGCTTTGGTGTTTAGATATCATTATATAGGTACCTGCCTATATAAGCCCAACTTCATTACTCACAAAGTAATTACTCCTTACTTATCCTAGTTGTCACACATAATATATCATCATTTGACTACATACGAGTTTACAAGAGTTGTTAACTTATTCATAAGTCATCGAAAGGTCATCTGTCTGTCGGAGCAGTGTGTATCAAATCCCTTAATCAGATAGGTGTTGCAATTCTAATGTGACATTATAATGAAGGTGCGATTGTCATAGTCAAATCAAGGTGTCTGTAATTATTACAATTGGAAATTTGGGTACTTATAACAAAAAGTAGTTAGCCTGTATAGAAGGTCGTAACAGCTATATTTTAATAGACGTTTTCTCCTTACGTTTAGCTTCGTTATAAGCCTATTTGATCCTCAAAGCCTTTATCACCTGCAAGCTGCAACTATTCACTTGTTTATCAAGTTAAAAAAGTTCTTATACGTTTATGTTAGTTACTTAAATAGTTATTACTGATGTTTCTTTTTACACGTATTATTGTATGTTTTTGAAGACTTATAAAACATTTAGCCAGATCGTCGCAACACCATCTCCTTTTAGGCCAATCTCTACTTCTATTTTGCTAAACGTAATAAAGTTACGATCTAGTTTCATAAAGAATAATGATACTTACAATTTCATTTGACATAAAACAAGCTCAAAACACAACACTGGAACTTACGACTTCAAATAACACAAATGAACTAGAACAGTTAATCAAAACACTCTAATCAACCGAATAATTTATTGTATCAAACAATTTCACAGCAATTAAAGCTTTATCGATTGATTTATCTGACGTTTGGTATCATGAGATCGCAACTCGTGCTAGTTGCGTTCCTACTTGCGTACCTAAATAGATAAAGTAAATACCTAACTAGTTGCCGTAATAGTATCCAAGGTTGTTTTGTGGCTAGGATTTGTATTAGAACGCCTTGCAAAAAATGTGTACTTAAATAAATTAGGTGTTGATTTAAGTCAGCAGTTTTACCAGATTGGTATTTCGTAAGTACTTAGACATGGCTATTTTAAGCTGGCTTATTTATTACCTGTTAAAAGAGGCTGTTGCAGACCGGATGCTTTAAGTATGAGTGCAACTCAAAATTTTTAGTTGAAACACCGTATGTATGATCATGCATATTAATCAGGTGTCAATTTAACTGATGCAGCTTAAAACCAGCTTCTGTAAGCGCGCGTGTGTTACAGCTCTTGCATCATGATAATATTATAGGTAATCTTGTATAACCCAAGTGCACTTAACTAGGCTTAGGTATGCGTTCAGTCTGCCTCACCCCTTGTTGCATAAAAAGCCGTTAAATTTAATTATCCATTTAGCGCCTGTTGTTTTTTTGAAACACTTGTCAATAAAAGGGCCAATGGATTATATACTACAAATTTTTCTCCATTACAAATACTACCAAAGGTCTAAATGATTTTATTAACAGCAGCCTAGTTCACAAATCCAACTGGACATACACAAAAAGCTAAATACCTTACCCTTCCTTTTGACATCGCTGTAGTCGGGTAAAACATTCAAAACACTAAGCAATATCAAAATGAATATTCAAATATACCGCATAAGTTCTTAGCATATTTCATTCCATACTTATACCAACCGACACAAGCTTAACATAATGTAATAAAGCGATATTAGATTCTCTTTTTGCTAGTCCCCATACTTAATGGGAATAAATCTGGTCGTTTGGTTATTTCGCAACATATTTCATCGTTCGCTGTCACTGCTTGGTGGGTCTCGTGCTCCGTCGTGATTGTCTCCATTATCTTATGTGATACGATGTGTACTTTAAGAAAATGTAAGTGATAAATAGACATAAGTAAATATGTAAATAATAATAAGCCTCTCTTATGAGAGTAGGCTCGTGACCCTGTAGTGGGGACGTTAAAAGGGCTGATGATGATACGTAAATAGAAAATAATTAGTAGAGCGTACCTTCGTCATCAATGAGTGGCTTGTTATTTAAACGGATTTGCGGTAAGGCCGTTGTCATTTGGCTGATTATTTTTTATATCGGGTATTGCTTATTAAATGTATATTTTGAACGAACTATAACAAAGTATTGGAGACTTTTTACCCAAACTCCACAATTGGAATTGCCAACGTAATTTTCAATATAATCCTGAAACCAATTTGTATTTACCGGTCTTGACTATTGATTTAATATGAGTAAAACGCAGTGTTGGAAGCTGTGTCAAGCTATTTATTCAGTAAACCACAACACGAGAAAATTCGTTAATCAGTCATCTTTAAAATTCAATCAGAGAGAGAATAGAATACAATTCATAGACAACCTACAATATCTACCATAGACTATAACATTGCCATATTTAACAAATATTTTAATACTTTTAACGAAGGATACTAAAATGCTAACTTTCACATAAAGACATTTATGCTTATTGTATCGTAAATCAATGGAAACAAACGTTAGCTTGAATAACGATCTCATGCCGGATACACAGGCAGGTGGTTGCTTACACAATTTACTCGTGTCTGTACCTAGGTCTTGTACAAAGACCTAACAAGTCTAGCTCTTAGGTATTCTAATTTATACTACGTAGATTGTTAGATACGGTAATAGCACTTTCCCAAGACGTTTATCGGATCTGGTTTTTCAGTGGAGGATTTAGGGATTATCTAGAAAAAAAGGCTCCATTTCGTTCAATATTAAACGTTAAAAATTATTAAATTACTTTTAGCGTTTTGTCATTTAAATATTGAACGTTGTACTTCATTATCAATCGCAATACTTACCTATAGATCTGCTTTAGAAATTACAAAGCTTTCCATCTTCGACCAAACATTAAAAAATCTGCAAAATATAATCTAACGGGTATAAATTCTACCAATTGTAAACCTATTGTTAAACATATGACCTCTTTGAATTAATATTATGGTAACTGAGATGTTGAAGCGTATTGAGTGACGCGCCATTTAATTTCAAACGAGGTTTTGAGTATTAGTCGGTAACAGGTCAAAGTAACGTCCTGTAATAAATGTCACTATTATTAGAATGGGTGGATGTATGTTGTGAAATGTTCTTATGCAAAAAATACGTTGTTTGAATTAAGTTCTGTAAGCTATTATGATTCGTAATAATCAAAATAGAAAAGCTTATTTTCCGACAACTTCATCACAAATGACACTATCCCCAAATTTTATTTATTGTTTCAGAACTAACTCAGATAAATAACGTTTCTGCTATAGACAAAACGTCTAAAAAATACATTAGTCCTAGGACTATTTTTGAGGGGGTATAAGCACAGATAACTAAATAGTTACTAACGTATAAGTTTTCATCTAAATCAAAATCTGTTTTTATACTTTGGTGTATACACAAACACATACATACAAACACACAAAGTGATAAAACTAAACGAAACGCAAGCAATACTATATTTTCTTTTCTCTCCACACAATACATTATCCTGTACTCAATCACCATATTCATAAATAAACCTTTATCATTGCATCCAGTTATAATACATGCCCGTTAACATGACATACCCATCTGAAGACGTTGGGCTAGGTCACTGATGTAACCAATGACATAATGGACTTTATTACCTTCAGCATTACGGGTTTAAATGTCATGATGGAATGTTGTTAACTTGTATGTGTTGTGGGCGGTGCTTTTAATGTTTTAAAGGATTATTTATATCGTGAAATTGGGAACATAATACGTTTATTTATTTTGAAGTTTGATGCACAAAGTAAGTTTATAATAAATGGCTTTAATGAGGAAACTAGAGGCTGCCCGCGTCTTCGTATGCATATCCATACTAATATTATAAATGCGAAAGTAACTCTGTCTGTCTGTCTCGCTTTCACGCTAAAACGGCTGGACCGATTAAAACGAAATTTGGCACACAGATAGGCTATAGCCTGAGAAAGGACATAGGCTACTTTTGATTTCAATAGCGCAGGTTAAGCAAACGCGACGCGAGCGCCGCCAAACTCAGTATTCCACGCGGACGAAGTCGCGGGTATAGCTAGTATCGTCATATATTGGAAAAAATCATGATAACTCAAAATAAAATAGCCTACGTGTTATTCTGATATAATATAAGCTACAATATTGCCAAACATCAAAATCTGTTCAGTAGTTGCGTGAAAGAGTAACAAACATCTATTCATCCATCCATCGGCACAAACATTGACAATTATAATATGTGTTAGTAGGATTTTAGAAGGCAGCTGAGCATCTAACTTGTTACTGTTTTCACAATGTAATGAAACTATGCTAAAATAGGACGTTTCTTTTTGTTTTGTAATTTCTTTAACAACTATTTTATTATCAATATAAAAACAATTTTAGTAAGTGCTATTTACTCTATCATATTCCTAAATCTTTTGCAACATTGTATTGGTACGAGTATAATTAAAACATTACTATGTTCTTTAAACTGAACAAGTACTATCGGAATGTTCCAATCATATTATTATAACATCACTGTCAAATACTAATCTTAATATTACGGCACCTTAAGTACCATTACTTAATCGTGATTTAGTTATGCAATAAGATCATAACAATTGGTAGACAATTATACAATGAAAGGAACTAGATTCGTTTCCA
The DNA here is from genome assembly GCA_947563765.1 of Anarsia innoxiella. Taxonomy (NCBI): domain Eukaryota; kingdom Metazoa; phylum Arthropoda; class Insecta; order Lepidoptera; family Gelechiidae; genus Anarsia; species Anarsia innoxiella. The sequence continues at coordinate 9,065,050 of OX387393.1, forward strand.
TTCAGATCGGATTTTGAGATTATGTTTAAATATTGATTGGTGGTTGAAGCATTTCATATTTAAGACAGCTTTCTGTTGCCAGTGTTACCTATAAAATTGATCTTAAGACGTTTTAGAGAAGGGATTATATTGATTTGACATTTTGTGATCTAGATGGACATTTGGCTACATTTAGAAGGCACCATTTGTAATACAAGTAAATTATGATACCTATGTTTATCTTTCAGCTACCTATGACGTAACACTTATCTACCTATTATTATACAAAACATCAAAATTACACAAAAAAATATTCTAATATCTAATAAATAGATAAGTAAAATATACATCAATACTTTTTTCATAATTAATGTAATCACTCCAAAATTCTCATAAAAATTACCGTAGCATTAATCAAATGCAATCCACGGAGAGCAATAAAACAATTTAATAATATAATTAAGCAATAGATATGGATACTTCCGTTAGAGAGGAAGTAGCACATACACGTACTAAGTATGAAAATAATTAAATCAATCACGAATACTCGTGATAGCCGGAGGCTTTATTAAATTAATGAATATGAGATGAAAACCTTCATAGAACACTTCTATGTTCGTTTGTTATTAGCAACAACACAAACGTAAACAAACTTTAAAATCTCTAATGTCTTTCATTGATAAAAAGGCTAAAGAATTGCTGATTATGAAATATTATTTATTCGTAAAATTGTTAAATTGATCGATAGGCAATAAATAGTTGATAAAGTCAGAAGCTACCTAAATACCTCTCTAATAGAGCTACTTCATTAACTGAAAAGTATTGAGTAGCAGTTTAGCAAACTTCAATTAATTTTGCATAGCTTGAAGTAGTGTAAGAATGCCAGAATGCAACAATTAGGTACTATTCACAAATAGGTACACAAATACTACAAAATTGATATTTTTATGAATGAAAATGAAGCAAGAGTACACACAGCACGTAAAGTTACTTAATTTTAATCGTAACAAACGGAAAATTACTCTGATTCTTCGTTAATTACAGACGTTACGCGTTATTACACCTAATGCTCCTCGAAATATGTAATTTTGGGTTTGATTTAATGTGGTAATTGTGTTGTTCCAGGTACGTTGTGAAATGAAGGTAGTAAATGCGCTGCGAGGCGTGAACTTTACGATTTTGGCCAGGATATCAACGATTATAGTAGTTAAAGGTTTATAATTGCGTTTTAATGGTAAGTTACGAGCCGTCAGAAAGACTACTGCTAAAATTGAAGCTTCCTATTTCTTTTAAGGAGCAATGCTCTTTTCAGTACTTACAATCTATGAGTAGGTATGTTATTTCAATCAAATTTTCCGCCTTCTACTTGATCTCCCGATACAACCAAACGATCTTAGCAACCTTGGTACATAGTTTAAGAGAGAAATCGCCAATATTCTTTTGGCTACAAAAAGAAATCTGACTCTCAATGAAATAAGTTAGAAAACTACTTAAGATTTTTCCAATTTAAAAGCCCTTGCTTTTCAAGATTGCGTAGCTACCAAAAACAACAATGAACGGCATTTAAACAATACTTTACTAGAATCGTGATCTTCCAGATAAAATTACAGTCGCTTTCCATTTAAATGGATTCGGTTTCTTTAGAGGCAATTTTAAACAGTCAGTGCAAATGAAAGGAAGTTAGTCTTTGGACAAGTTAATAAATGACTGCTTTGTTGCACAGTGAGTACAAAAGTACTGGATTGTAGCAGTTCGATTCGAATTGTATTGCATTTCCTTTTTCTTGTAAATGAAGTGATATCGTCCATTTAAGAGGCGATTGATGTTTGTGGATGAAGCATTGAATCGTAGCAAGTGGAGGGAAGTGGATTCTGCCTAACCTGATGGGAAGATGCGTCACATATATTTATGTTTTTAGGTACTGATATAAAGCTGACTCCCTTTATCGGCTCAAAAGGTAGTGCCCTTAACGTGGATACGGGGTAACTCATGGCCAACCTATTAAATTCTAAATAAATTGGCGAACTTTCAATAAAATTAATTACTCTATATTTTGAATAAATAAAACCTTGGAGTGTCTGAAACCCCTTAATTTACCTCAGGCCAGTCTAGTTGAATTAGTCTATTGTGCAGTACTAGTCACGACTGCTGCCTATGTCACCGTCTATCAACCAAACTGTAGCTTGCACCCGCAGCTTACATTCGCTGCACCCACTTGCCGTTCAAATGTTTGCTTGTTGCGAAACTGTATTGATTTTGCCAGAACTGTGTGGCATTTTAATGATCGATAATTCAGTCAAAATGTCTGTGTCTGGCTCGTTTTGGTGATTTGTATTCTGTGTGTGGGATTGTGCCTGTCGGGTGGTCACTGCTGTATGTTTTGTTGGATTTGTCTCGTGAAATATATTTTTAAATGCAAACTTGGTACTAGCCTCGCAAATGTGTTTCACATTGTTATACAATCTTAGGTATAAGTTTACTGGAATTGGTGTTCTTTAAATAGTTCACCATAATTAAGGCGGCATCCCATTAATAAAAATAATTTAAATCGCGTATAAACCAATCCATTGACATAAAATATGACAAGTCTTTAAAAGAAACCTAAGCTACACAGATAATCTTGCGGATAGTATAAAAGATAACATTACAATCCCATAATTTAAGATGTCCTCTCAATCTGCTCGTATTTGCCAACCCATTCATTTACTTTGCCATTTACATCTTGCTTCTAATACCACGTCGGAGAATCAGACCCTAAACAGTGAATCGAACCTTCCAATCAATGTAGTTGCAATCTCTGTCTTAACAGCAAAGACATAAATACCAGACCATATTAAACATCCAACTACAGATGCCCCACGAGTGCATAAAGGCCCTAAATCGTCTATCTACAGCAAATTGATTCAGAAATGTTAATTTCAACAAAACGTTGGTTTCGTCACTGTTGCTTGTGGAACAATTCCTTGGTATTTGATGGATTGCAGATAAAACCGGGTATTGTGTGCTCTTTGGTCATTTATTAGGGGTCCATTTGGAGCGATTTACTGTTGGCAAATTCTTGTTTATGTGAATGATGTGACGGAGATTTCCACAGCTTAATTTTCTTGTGAATATACTTTGTGTAGGTCTACCTATTAAAAAAATTGACTGATTTCTTATCCATCACGAATGCAATAGAGAAATCTAATGTTATTGAGTTATTTAGGTATATCTTAACACACATAATAATAGAAACAAGTTCTATTTATTGCCTTTGTTCTTTGCGCAAATACAAGTTTCCATTAAGTATTTTGTAGATTTTCATCGCTTTTTAGATTTTATTACGGATTAACTAAACAGGTAGAAAACGGGAAAAATATAGCTATGACTTATTACTTACTTAAAGACAATCGAATCCGTATGGGTAAACCAATTTGGTAAATATATGCCAATGCAATGATGATGCCACACCAGTGGAATTTATTGTTGTGTAACTTTTGGAAAAGTAGGTACCTATGGGATGAGCAAAAAATCGAAATGTACGTTAAAACTTACTGTGCATTGCTTGTTAAGAAACCCACAGATCTTACAACAAACAAGGTGTGCATGAACGCTTTTTGTAAGTATTATGATGTAATTATTGCATAAACTTTTTGAAAAAAAATTTTGGTATTTTATTGATTACGTGGGAGAACTCGTTGATGAAAGATGGACACTTCATCGGGATTTTCCCAATGGCCGATATCCACTAGATACGAATATAATTAACATGGTATATCGTAATTTTTGAATAAATAACATTTAATTAATTAATATTTAAGTTCATGTCTGAAATGTCATATTACTATGTAATTTACAGGATAGACGTATTTGTTTACTAACTTATTTAGATCATACATTTTATACAAAAAAGACATTGTGTAACCGGGTTATCCATAGCTTTATCACCTCACATTTCAGCTAAATACTAATTAAAATTTCAATAATAAAACAGCAAAGTACCCAATAGAACAACGACCTTTTCTATTGGCCCTTAAATAAAACCATTGCCCAAACTTCCATCGCCCTATACATCATTTTGAAGGCTATCAATCGGTTCGCCGATAGCATTAAGGTTACCCAAAGTTCCCATAGTATTGCCAAACTACTCAATAATTGCTTAAATACTCGTCCATTTTAAGAACAACATTATGATGTTTCGTCAATGTTTCGGTGATTAATTTTGAAGAACAAAAGCGTGTTATTTTGAGGCTATATTTTCTTACGGAAGGAAGTGTTCGCGCGGTTTTTAAATAATGGGTAATTAAGATTTAATCAATCGTGACTGTAGATTGTAGGAGGGATTTACTTCATGTAAAGATGTTAGCTAAAATTAAATTTGTTTTAAACATATTCCTACCTATATCATGCTCGTCGGGCATTTATGAGGCGACTGATGAGTGTGGATGAAGCCAATGAAGTGTGTTTGGATCGTGGCAAGTGGTCTCTGCCTACCCCAATGGGAGAGAGGCGTGACGGATATGTATGTATGTATGTATTTCATGCTATAGATAACGGAGCAAAGTACGAGCATTTACAGCGCGTTTTACCCAATTACACAAAACATATAAATTACTAACTTTTTCGTTTCCCTAATTACGTAATATAAAGATTTATTCAAATACCTAAATGTGACATTACACCTTAGAAAACTCACACACGATTTTTATAACAATTTCATTAAATTTTGGTCGTGACTGGACTGCCCTTTATTTGGAACAATGCACCGTTTACGTCCAATACCATATAACAATATATTCAAGTATATTTCGAGTTTAAGAGGTCGTGTCGTGTAAAACGTGATGAAAACTAGAGTGTTGAGTGGGTTCGAGTGAGATATTGTAGTTGTTGTTATGAAATTTACTGTAATACTTGATGTAGTGAACTCAATTTGTAAAGCCAAATGATTCATGAATGAAATGGTGTGACGATTGTTGAGAAGATGTAGAATTTTTATGACCATTGTTTTTATTTATTTTTTTCAAATTGAGAAGATTGTGTATGAAAGTTTTTGCAAACATATTCGAAATAAAAGTTCAATTAAATTTTAGATAGGCACAGTTTTGGGTTAAATAAGAAGTTAGTTGTGTAGGTACGAGTAGGTACTTGACTTGTCTGATTTATTACTCTAAGAGTATCCTTGTTACTTACCGGTACACAATTAATTAGAGCAAAGATACCAACCAATATTTCATATGTAACCGTTACATGCCGGATACAAACTCTGCGAAAATAATCGAATCACCTTGACATTTTGGACAAAAGTAAAACATATTTAAAGTCTTATACGACGTAGTTATATACGATTTACTAGTTATATTTCACACTACGCATGTCGTAAAACATTTATGGCTTAGAGCGTTTTATATGAAAACCAGTTAATTCTGCAACAAATAGCTTGTAAAATTAAATAGGTTTTCTAACAATTTATTTTATATTACAAAACAATTAATTCTAAGTACTTACTTGGTAAAGGTTACTGTAAAATTATTATTATAGTCTTATGACTATAATAATAAAATAATTTTACAGTTTTTAATAATATTTTAAAGGCGTTTTTAATACCTAATTACAGAAAAGGCCTGATAAGTTATTTGTCTATTAAACATGAGGATATTTTTTGCTTTTAAAGACTAAGCTATAGATTCAATAGGGCGTTTGCGACCTTTTAAGTTGCCTACCTACTGACTCTTCTATAGTTGTTTGAATACCAAAATTGAACCATTTATTATAATTTCACATACATACTTGTAGTATTACAAGTAAAGAGAATGCATGATACACCTACACCATAAATAAGGCACTATCATAGTACATGAGGTACTTGCCTATTGATGTAGGTAGGTACTCCGTTTTTCAGTTCAATTTTCATCACAACTGAGTACTCCAACAACCATATGCTCCGTATGCTTTTACGAGACATGCCTTGCATCGACCTATACGCTACCGGGTTCAATGCTTTTAAGGAAAAATGTAACTAGTTTCTAAATAAGTAACTCATTCTACATATCTATCTATATATTGAAAGAAATTAACTTTGTAGTGTTTTGGTGAAAGCTGTAAGCTATAAATGTAAATAAAATAAATAAATAAATAAACAACAATGACGATGACAATGATCATCAAATAATAGTCTCACATATTGCACATAAAATTCAACGAGTACATCATAACAAGCAATAATCACAACATCAATGCCAATATCTTATTTCAAATCCTATTTGTAGCTAAGCCTATTGAGCAAAGATTTATTACAAAAAAATCTGCGCGAATAGCGAAAATTTCTCAACAACGCGTCAATTGGCTATAAGCATTCGTGTCGTCTGGTGTCAAGGTACATTATTCAATGATAGCTAATGACTTTGCTACAAATATGGAAATAAATACGGTACTTATATTCGTTATTGATGAACTTAATTGATCTAATAGTGATGATGATGATAGAATGGATATGAGGATTAGTCCTTGATGATTAATTGCGTGCGTAAAACGTTGATTTAATTAAGGACCTGTTTTGATAAAGAAGATTGATGGTACTAGTTTCGATAAAGGATTTACTAATTTACCTATCTGTACCGCATACCTAAATTATACTGTCTTGGATAAATCATAAATTAATAGAAAATAATAAGTATAATTACTTAAGTACTTCAAATTTTTTAGATGAATCAAAAATCTCTTACCTATCAGTACAAATCAGTACTTTCTTATACGTAGTTATACACTTTAACTAACTAACACTTACGCTAAAAATAGATGCAATAATATGCATTTTACAAGTTCGAATATTACAAAACTATCATGACTAGGATTCAATGGCAAACATCTCGAAATCACAGTGCGAAATCGACATGACGTCATTTTACACAAAATGTTACTTTTCTTGTCAACTGTCTAACGTAATTAACCTTGAACCTTGAATTCAGTAGAATAGAGACCTCAATCTGTTAGCATGCTTTCGATAACTTATTTGTTTGACCTTTTGTATCTTGTTGAATAAAAATCAAGAACAATAGATGTGGGTGGCCCTGATTGAGGTTGAATCAAAGTAAATAAACATAACATTGACAGGATTGTGGCGAAAATAGCTGCTGAAAGTTCGAGGTAAGTTGAAAGATAGATGAAGGATGCATACTAGTTATTTAAAAAACTTGCACATTTAAGATTGATATATTCTTACGTTGTCTTTGAAACTATGTCTTTTATGATAAGATGATAGATTCCAACATATTTTGTTGCACTATAATAACTATTTAGTTATCTGTGACTATGCTTACTTAAATCCATAAAACTGAAATACTTTTATTATATAAAGTTAATACATTATATTTATTTCTATGAATATGACGTACTTTGTAACATCAAAAGATAAATGCACCTTCGGTTAAATGTTAATAAGAAATTGTTTCCATAAAAATATTCTTAATAAACACTTGATACTTATTAACATAATGTTAAAGTTTATAATCGATGAAGTCATTGTAATACAAACTGATTATTAAATTAAACATGACAAGCCTTAATTCGATTTAAATTGCAAAATTCAAATCTATATTAAACTACGAATTAATTCAAATGCTCAAGGATTTTGGGGTAATAATTTGTCAAACTTAATATCCAATAAGCAACTTAGTAAATTAAGTACATTTATTATGGGATTTATATGTACAATTGTATAGAAAAAAAACAAGACACAATAATATATAAAGTGGTATGTGTAATGATAAAAAAATGAGACTATATTACTTACGCGAAATGTCAAGGATTCGAATCAAACGTATTATAATGTTGCAGTATGTAGCTTGAGGACTTAGATTTATTGCTTGATATCCGATACGAATTAGAACATCTGTCAGTATTTGATGCCGAAGGTGATGATTTGAATATAACACCTAATGCTTTTGCATATTGATTGCATTATTCAGTAATCGTTTTTAAAAATAATATTGAGGGAGGAGTGGAATATCAATCACCTTTATAATGATACTGAAAGTGTTAAAACATTGCTAAACAATAATGCTACTCTACTTACTGGACTAAATCCCACTTCCCAGACATGAAACATATGCCAGATTATAAACATAAACCCCCTTATTACAAAACGTCGGACTATATTTAAACCTCGTTTTGTAATAAGGGGGAGAGTGTCCCAGCATTTTATTTCATGAAGTCAATCATCATAAGTGTTTCATATTTGGGCAGTGAGTATCATTTTTTAGGCCCAGAAGTCTTAGGCCTAGTTGCATTTTCTTTTTGTAGCTGATTAAAATCTCTTCGGATCAGATTATGAAACGAAATACTAAACAATTGACAATCTTTTGACGTTGAGTTACGAAGTAATTCCACGAATATGAAATGCGAAAACGTTTCTTTTGTTTGAAAACAAAAGAATGTAACACTGATTGCTGTCAAACAACCTTGATCAGCTGTCTATTTGTTAAATAGCAGCTTTATAAGCAGTTAGTGCGTAATGTTTTGGCAACTTTATTCTATTGTAAATAAGTTCTTTTTATTGCTATTTCTGATGGTAAGTACTATTCAGTGCAATAACACTTTTGTTTGTTGTTTAGAGGCAGTGCATTGGGATAATTTTGAATGCCACAGGCTGAAAATGTATCGTAAGCCATTCATTTTACTTTAAAAATGAAAAACACAATTAATGCCTATTCATACCTTTAAATTCACGAAAACATCTCTGAACACTTTTTCTTTAATACTTTATTGCAAGACGACAGAATCATTAGATAATGGAAAACTTTATATAAAATACAAGGTTGCTACAGACCCTCTAAATTACAAACCAATGTCCTTAAACAGCTTACTTTAGGCGTGTTTTGAACTTCTAACCATAGCGGTGCTTACCTCGGGGCGCCGTTACCACACTTCTAATGTCCAAAACTATTAGTGTGGCAATTGATAAAAGACATGCAAGAAAAATAATTACTACCAACGTTAACGAGGCGCTTTTTCATATGAATGTCTGATGTAATATGGGGAAACGAAATTGAATGTTAAATGTTAGTGGAATGGTGTTAGAAACAAGTGAATATTTTTGGAAGAAGCAGATGATGGTCTTTGTAATTGTAAAGTAATGGCTCCGCCAACGAAAGAATTATTTTTTATTAATATGAGACGAAAACAATTGAAAATCAATTAATTTATTTGAACACGGACAATATTTATTTTTGCTCTTTTGTATGGGGCATTTCTTAATAATGTCGGTGTCATTATTTAAACCAAATTTAATTTGTAAATATTTATTTAAAGAAAGTGGAAGTAACTACGAATGCACTTTATTATAAAGCAGTGAAAAATATTGATCGTTGAAGAAAATTTGGGAATAGGTACTTTATTTATCGTTATAGAATAATATGGTCTATCTACCTATCAACTTCTTTCTTATTGCATAATCTTAAAAGCATAATTCTGAATATTTCTTTACATGCCCACAAAAACTCTAAACTACCAATAGACTCTCGTTTTGCAAATCATATCTGTCAAAATAGACAATACGATTGCGTATTATGTCTTTTAAAAAGCCGCAAGTGACGCCCACGCGTGGACTATTGTCATTAATGAATATAGAGTTGCTATTGATGAAGATTATGATATTGTTATAGACGACTTTGAGTGAGAGGTCCAAGGCTGGTTGATGGATCAATCAGTCTGAGTTACTGAAGCAGAAATTTCGTTTGAATTCAAACTTTGTGGTCAAGGAAATGTTATAAGCATAACAGTCGATGTTTTGTGAATGAGGTAGCATATTTTTGGAAAGATCTCTTAAAATTAGTCATACTTGTTGGTGTTTGCAAATAAACACAGATCAGAAGCTACAAAGAATGATGCAAGCGACAATGCCACAAAAATTTCAGATAAAGAAACAAACGGTGATTAAGAAAATATCAATAAAATTGTTCTATAAATTAATATTGACGTTTTTATCACAGACCATATCCAAGCGAATGGCCAGTTTTGGCGTGGCGATTTAAGTTGGTGATTGCTGCCTAAAGGTTAAGCAAAGGGCAGCACGACTCAATTGTTCATGTGCTAAATGTACTGTTTTAGCCATTGTTCTAGTTAAACCATATTATTATGAATCAATGTCGAATTGTGCTTGATTACCCTTGTGCAACTTTGGTCCAGCGATATAATTGAATCGACCTTCGGATTAATCTTTTTGTGTAAGCGTTGCTTTTAAATGCACATTAATGGCATCGTTTCCCCATGCATCTATTGCCGTTAAACCATATTTCATCTGAACAGCAACATACTAATACCTTCTACTTCGTTATATTCTGATTCAAGTTCTTCTCTTGTTAATTCTCTAGTATCAATAAGTACTTTTACAAAAATACCCAATAACCACTTTCTACTAAAGGACCAGAACTGAAAACACGTAAGCATAATTTATATTCCTCTAAACATCGATCCGTCTGCAGCATTAGCATTGCGAGATGAAAGATAACATAAATCATTCAACATAGAGTCCGTCTCGTCGCCTACATGCGTCGTTCTACCCACTTTAGTCCTGACTTGCCTCCCACTGACCACACGTTGACTATTTTAATGACGAACTACAGACGCTATATGTTTCTGACAAGCTTTATGACTAGCTTCTCTTTTTTTTCTTTTGATCCTGTTCTAATGTCTCCTTTGTTTTGATGTCCGATTGCACGATGCAAAGAACTTGTACTATCTGGTTCTATCTGCGCTACGTCGTTAATAATATGTGTTCAAAGATTTTCTTCTCTTGCGATAATCTTTATGATAGTAATATTTAATATTTTGTTATTTGCTTATCCATTTATTATCCTGGTAATGTCTCCATATACTTGCAATCCATTATGGGAGATGCAAAAACATTGTCGCACATTTATTTAATCTTAATGTACATATAGCTTTATCATACACCTATTTCTTTAAACAGAAAATACGTAGGTATCTCACATTTACTAGCTTGATATAAAGTCTTGTTTTAAACCCTACCTAGTCATTTGTTGTAATGATTTGTGTATACGATGCGCAAGAGTAATTTGTGTTTACGAAAATCCATATAATTTTAAATTGCTGGGAATCTTCTAGTGTCAGAGGCTGTGTCCATTGTTCATAGAGTCAACTGCAATATGATATAATATGAGTTTTGTAAATTGATTTATAGTGTGTATTGTTACATGATAAATTATCTTGATATTGCAGAAAAATAGACTTGCAATGTTTTCACTGAGGGTGTGAAACTTGTATTCTCATTTTTCGTCTTTTATTCAGCTGAAACAAGATTTAAAGTTGACAAAACGGATATAGATGTGCTCATTGAATTTTATAGATGTTAGAATTACGGATTAAATTACTTCAAGATAACCCACGCACGGTTATATATTTAAATAGGCTAGCCTTAAACGCAATTCTGGTGTTCTAAGTTCATTGCCACGCCTTTGCAGCCTCCAATTAAAAACCTTTTTTATTTTGATTCAACTCTTTTAGAATCTTCAAGGAATCCTTTGTGGGTGTAAAATCTTTGAAATTGCAGTTCAATGCAAATATCTTTCGATACAAGACAATATTATGCACTTATGCGCCCACGATGCTGTGTGGTTATCTCCTAATAGGTGTAGAATCTTTCCTTTTGGATTCTTGTGGTATCTAAATGGGTTTGGTAGGAAATTGCTTTCTTGGAGTCATTGTCCTTTGAGGTGCACTTGACGCGGGAAATTTTTTTTGCTATTAGATCCCTTTTTTATTGATGAAGTACATTCAAATCACAAATCAATTTTAAGGTTATTGAGCTTGTATTCCTTTCGGCCTAAAACAGCGATTGCTACAAAAAAAGATAGATACTTTTTCCGAAAATATTTAACCATTGATATTAGTTGATTACTTTAATATTACTTTAATAATAGGTATTTGGGAACATCATATCATGAGACATAAAATGAGAGAAAACAAATAAAATACGCTTAAACACCCTGTTCATATACGTTTACAAAATTCACGGAAATTGTAATGTAAAGCAAAGCCGAGATTTCCGATCTTAACAAAATCTCTAGGCATGTCTTTGTGAGAAACAATGCTCCGATATTTCAACATATTACACTGCAATGGATATTAGATAGCACGAGTACACTAAACTGTGTATTGCAAACGTTTCCCACATAGAGGCCATTATCTTATGTTTCCATTTCGACCGAATAATTGCTTACCCTTGGCTGTTTGCAACACTTTCAACCACGATCGGGGAATTTAGTTTACGGATTGTTTGTTTGATACTAATAATGTATAGTTTAGTTTATTTTAAATTTCCTAGATGTCACTGTACCAAATTAAAACGTGCATTCGTTTGGTTCACCAAAATGTTTAAAGGGTTTGCGTACAATAAACGTATTTGGCTTTTGGAGCCTTGGTTTCACTCAACACATCGTTTAGTGCCTCCATATTTTTGGGACTTTGTTCAAATAAAGTAGGACTTACTTAGACAGCACTTATAAATCTATAGTATGCAAGATATAGTATTAAAAGATTTGTTTATTTATGTTTGATTTATTTAATAATACAGCAAAATCTTATCTTTTAATTAATTATGATTCTTCACGTAGAGCCAAGTTTGTAATCAGTGTCAAGTCTTATCTTTGCATATTTACAAAGCCAGTTTCTTTACATTGAATTGGCTGATTGGTATCTGCTGAGGAATTTTTACTTGAACGTATAAATTAAAAATCAATTTCTTTAAACTCGAACTCGTATTTCAATTTGCATAAATTAACACTTCGACTGTATTCATTACAATATCTGCAATCCGATTACTTTTTTGGTTTGTATTAATTGATGAATGAGTTACCAGGTAGTCAGAAGTACAAGTAGTAAGAATTGGGTCGATTTCTTTCGATAATATCACGTTTGAGGGTTGCCTCTTCGTATCCGGTGGTTGTACATAATTTCATGTAATTGAGGATTTGCTCGATCGATGTAGTTTTGAATTGACGTAGAATTCCTTTGTTTAGTGAGGCGTACTTTCCGCTAGTTCACGATTGTGTTGTTAAACGTATTTTAAATGCACACTAGCCAATAATTTAGTAATTATTAAACGCTAATATGTGTTACGAGAATTACACTTTAGGGTTGCTATTTATTGATAGTTTTTTTATAGCAAAAAGAGTACTTATCATTCAAAATACTTTTGTACCTAACTGTGACAAATTATCTAGAAGAATTTTACATACATACATATCCTTCACGCGTCTCTCCCATTGGGGTAGGCAGAAACCACTTCCTAAAATTCCTAAATATATTAATTACTTACAAAATATTGAAGTAACTTTTTAACCCTTTAAGCACAATGGAAAATCACTCTCATATTTCTTGTAGGCGAAACATGCTTCTAACAATTTTGCAGACATGAATGATACATAATATCCTGCATAAATAATACTTAATAATAATGCGGCTTTGAAAGCCCCTGATCTAAATCATGAGTGTCTGCATTTCTGTGCCTGAGGCGAGCAGTCGGCGCGTGCACTGGTCACGCGTTCTGAATGTTGACGGTCATATGTCGACATATTCGGTACAATCAAAATGAATGGACATAGTACAACCTACATGTGGCTGATCACGTGTTAAGTACTTATAAACTCTGTATTTGGCAAATAGAACTGGATTTGAAAAGTGTATCTAAGTTTTTAAGTTAGGAAAGCTGTAGGTATCGTTATAAAAGTGCAATACGAATATGATTTAGATGATTCATATTTTAAATTGGGAAAGGAGACCTCTTAAATATCGCAAATATTAATACACATGCAATAGCAATAAATAGGTAATAGAAAATGAAAGAAATAACTAACATCAGCCTCTTGATTACATAAACATATTCAATACATCAATTGCGTACAAATTATGAAGCATGTTCGTTGAAATTGGCTTCACGGATTAGAGTAGGTCTGCTGTGAGAAACGGTGGCTTTGTTAACCTATAACTATCATTGTTTGGGAGAATTAATGTTCATTGTTATGACAGCTCCAACAAGGTTGTGTTGCGACACGTTGGGATCAGATCTCTACGGATCATTGTGGATACCAATTACCTAGTGTAAATCTTAGCTTAATTACATTCTGAACTGCTTTGTTGTTGTTTACAAGCTCTGTTTCTGCCCATTTGCGTAGGTCATTATCATTTACATCTACGTAAAGACTGCCTTCTATGATTACGACTTGTTTTCTGATTCTGTAATTTTAGATAATTTAGGAATGATCTTCAAATGAGCGTTAAATCTTAACATTTTCACGGATACATTATTGAGAGGAAGAAAAAGAATTGACAAAGAAATTAGAATAATGTAGGAGAGTAAATTGTTAAGACACTTGAAAAACAATATCCTGTTCTTTATCGAAAATCTTTAAAAAAATATATCAATTTGCAGTCTGTCATCGCTAACTAAAGATAAATTGCAATTTCTGAGATTAATGTTCTCTGGCTTTATTTATATGGTGGACTTATCAAGATTTATTACTTACTTTAAAATCGGTTCTTTCTTTGCAGACTTTCTGATTAAATAAAATACTTCGTAACTTTGCATTTTATTGGACCAATAAAACTTGTACCAGTTTTCTCACCTTCCGCTAGAAAGTGATTATACGATTACGGGAAAGTATCTCACAAAATCATGATACGAGAAGAAAAATGTTGTAAAAGTTACAATTTCGCTCATGTAGTTACTTCTGTTGCGTATTAAGGTGCTTGGGTTTACAACAGGCCCGGATCCCACAGTGGTCGTGACAATGCAAACGTGACAAAATTATACATCTGAATTGAGATAAGCTCATCATCTCTAGACGCTGATTTGGGAGATAGAGTTCTCTGTGAATATTAACTGCAATGTTTTTGTGTCGACACTGAAAACAAGGTTTTTTTGGCCTTTGCGACATCATGGTTTAAGCTATTTGATACATCCGCTTCACTAATGTGGTCGTTTTGAGACATATTTATTTTTATTTTAGGCCTAGAACACACGGGTAAACGCAACTGCAACTGCTTGTTACTTTTGAGTTGCATCTAAGTTTCTGCTATAGACTTCTTTAGAAAACCACACACGACGCAACTAATCTGAAACGTTTCAAACTAAAAAAAAACTTAGATGCAACTCTAAAAAAACTACCAATTGCAGTTGCGTTTCCCCCGTGTGTTCTGGGTCTTATTTATTGTTTTATTTATTGGACTTCTATTTTTTTAAACCACGCATTAAATACTTTCCTTAATATAAATACTTTCAATAAATTCAATTGGAATTTATAACCGAAATAGTTATTTGTTTTTAAATTATAGAGTCGGTCGATTATTTTGTAATAGTTAATACGTTTCTTTAGCTGTCTGGATAAGCGGTGTAGATAGTTGAATCTGAAATTTGAGCGGCAACAATGAACATTCCTTCTTCAAGGACGGGAAGTTTCGCAATACTTCGGCGTGCATACCACCGTTTAAGTATAGCCATTAACATACTATTATAAGTATTACCGATGTGTGTTTCGTTTGTTTTCTCTTACGGTCTTTAGTTTACTGCCTTTGTTTTCTTTTTTTATTAAAAGTACTTTTTGGTTTTAAAACTGTTGTTACAATGACATCTTCATTACGATGTTTGAACCTACTCGTCGTAGCTAATTACTTGTATTTACCTATAAACTCGTGACTATATCATAAGATGAAACAGAAACAATATAATACCCTTCATGCCGAGTACATGTCAAAGAATGAATGCTAGAGTAGTGGAAAAATAATGAAGATAAATAAAAAAATTCAAAATTGTATTCCAAATTCAAACAATCTTAACGTTATCCTTTCATTTTACAGAATGCCTAACCGCCCAATCAGATCGCTCGCGGCAGCGCTCCGGACCAATCAGGAGCGTGCCCGTAGCTGCAGATATCAAACGAGATGTGGACTTCGACTGTCCTGAAGGAGTTTGGTTACTACCCCCACCCCACCGATTGCACTTTGTACTACGTTTGCGTGTTTGGCGGCGCCTTGCTCGAGTCTTGCACTGTGGCCTTATGTACAGGTTGGTATTTTAAATTATTGTTTAAATAGATACAGCCTGCAGATATTCCTTAAAAACCAATATAAAGATCGAGTAGGTAGGTACATATTTTGCAGTATATCTACCTGGCTATTTTACTAAACCAATTCCATATCGATCTAAATGTTAAAGTCACAAGTAACCTACATATCAGAGATCTTAATCTGCAAAGGTCAAATAAGCTAGTAATAATCTGACATAGATTCTTGCTAAGCTAGCTAACAGGCGTTTGATATACCTGTGAGATATTATGTTGATACAAAATTCAATTACGCCCATTATTAACTGAGCTTTCGAAGTAATTTAAAGAATATTTGTATTGTATTGTAATTTTGTTGTTCGAAAGTTATTGGTCAACGTTTGGTCCAATACTGGTCAATAGTATTTCGTGATAATATTTTGACACAATTTAAAAGAGATTCCTCAAAAATTCCAGCCACGAGCTCCAAACATGCGATTGGCCGCGTAACGTCGGCTGTGATGGCACCAGCGCTATAGGCGGCGAAGAGATCGAACGCATCAATGAAAGGGACCACGAGAGGGAAATCGTGAGGCAACACGACAGACAGCTCGAGAGGAATCCCCCTCCAGCGCCGCCTCCACGACGCACGCCGCCGCCACCACCACCGCCGCGTGCGCAGCCCAACCCTGTTGTCACGTCTAGGGGACAACCTAAGTTTAATCGCGAGGAGTACGAAAAGGTAAATTGTCAAATCATAAATATCAAAAATAATAAATATAAAATTAGTCAAAAATAATCAGTTCATTTTAACCGTAATAGCATTTAATTCAAATTAAATATGAATTAAATATTCAAATAAATCTAATAGCAAATTTGCCAAAACTTTCAGCAACAACAACTGTTACGCAGAAGTAGATGACTTACCGCCAGTTGAAGAAATCGAAAGCGACAGACAGCAGCGTGTTTACCGAGGACAGCCCATCGACTATTGGACAGGTTCAGAGGACAGAGATGGCTACGGTTCTCAAGTTGTCAACTCAAGAACTCTCAATGCCAATATAATCCCAGCTTCAATTTCCCAAAACAGCAAATCGGATCTTTCTCATTGGCACACAAGTAGATGAGAGAAGAACGGCAACGGCAACGCAAGCACCACAGACTACAGGTAAAAAATAGTTTTAAGTAGACACAGAACCAAGACGACACCAATAACATTATAATCATTGACTTTATATCATTATTTCAGTGAAAATAAAAATGAAACCGTGACTGACTCATCTGACAGACTATTAGACACTGATACAAATGAAATCGACGTAAACGGTGCTACAGAAAAGCCGGTTTTGAGAAAGAAAAGGGATGTAACGGAAGCTTTGAGTGTGAATGATAAAAATGCTACAAATTCATCTAATATATCTAAAAAGAATGATGGTGAGTTTGAGAACACTTGAAATGGAACCTGAAAATGAGGAGAGTGATGATGAAACCAGCCTCGATGATATAGAAAGAGGAAAAAGACAAGTTAGATACTATTTACAAAAAGGCTATAAAAACCCTGAAAAAACTGGCTAATTCTAAACCTATTAGATTTGTTGACCTCCAACAATATAATTATAATCCTAACGTTCAAACCAAGCATCAACCAAATTTTAATGAATTAGCTAGCCATTATACTGAAGCTACCCGTAAACCAAATCTAAATGATAATAATTATTATTCAACTACAAACCCTTTTGCCGCATATCAAACACAAAATGATCAATCACAAAAACCTTTCAAAGCTAGTTTGCCTGATCTATTCAATCAAGATTACCTCATGCCCCGATGAATGTAGCTACACAAATCATAACCAAAAGTCCGCCGATTTCTGCTTTGATAAACAACGAAAATCCATTTTCTGCTTTAGCTGGAGGTTTTTATAATAATATACCGTCAAAAAATTTTGGAAACAACCAACAGTCACAAAATAATAATCAGTATTCTTCTCAGTCAATTGTAAACCGTCCTCATAATCAGGTGCCACAAAAAGATTCGACTCTTCTCCCTTCAACTGTTGTTACTGGAAAAACCTGTTAAAATTGGAACAACACCTCGTCCGAAATATATATTACAAGCTGTACAAAGTAATCAGGCTGAACGAGAAAATAGTGGAAAACATCAAAATCGCCAACCACCATCTAATCACAGGCCAGTGAATCATTCTGAAGAGTATGATGATGATGAAGAAGACAGTGAAGAAGATGAAGAGTCTGGAGGAAGATTCTGAAAAGAGGATGATGATAGATACTATAATCACGACTTTCCTGAACCACCTTACGAGTTCTCCCATCCCAGTAATAAATATGCAAACATTGAAAATCCTTTTGCTAGCCCAAACTTCGATTTC